>OX346262.1:0-2400000 GCA_947049275.1 Epinotia bilunana | reverse complement strand
GTTATCTTCAGTACTTACCATTAAACATGATGGCGAGGGTCTCATGACGAAGCCGGAAGATGGCTGGTGGAACTCTATGATGGAAGGGGCTAAGATAGTCGAGTTTGGGCTCGTTTGCTTTGTTATCTTCAGTACTTACCATTAAACATGATGGCGAGGGTCTCATGACGAAGCCGGAAGATGGCTGGTGGGACTCTATGATGGAAGGGGCTAAGATAGTCGAGTTTGGGCTCGTTTGCTTTGTTATCTTGAGTACTTACCATTAAACATGATGGTGAGGGTCTCATGATGAAGCCGGAAGATGGCTAGTGGAACTATATGATGGAAGGGGCTAAGATAGTCGATTTCAAACTCAAGCTCGTTAGCTTATTCCTGTAATGTCTCTATAGTCAGTTATTAAATCAAAAAAATATTAGACAGGTATTTCTTATTTTTTCAATAAAAAAAAAGTAATGAAGATATAGCCCGTTAAAGTTCCGCGTGACGTCACGCCGTGCCACACTTTTTACCACAACTGACGTCACGAGTCCGCAGCTCTGAACTTTGACGTGCTTTTTCTGTAATTTTTTTTCCTTGACAAAAGAAAACATACGTGTCCAACATTTAGTGATAAATGATAATAGAGGAAACATTTAACCTATTGATGGTGCACCAACTATTTATTGTTTTAGTTAAGGGGTTAAGTACCCGAGGTTTTCATCGATTTTTGCCGAGTTATAATCGTATCTCCTACTTTTGCACTACAGATAGAATTATAAGTCTAACGGCTATCGGTTTTAAACATTTTCTTAAAACACTTATTTCGTGCAAGATTACTACTACACACTATTGACATGAAAGATCTAACATAATACGAAATCTACAAATGGGTTCGTCTATGACGTCTCTGAAAACGTGTCTAGGGTTTTTAATTTAAACTAATTAACACAAAAGTTATGGCCAGAAAACCAGTTTTTTGGCCTATAATTGTTCAACTTTGATGCCAAATACCTCGAAAACAATGAACTTTGAAGTAAATATGGGATACGACTATATTGCTTAGAGCCGTTGTTCTTAAGCTATAAAAGACATTAGAAAACTAAGGGATTCAGATCGAAGGTCATTGGCGTATCGTATGGGAGCCCCTTAAAATGGGAAGACGCAAGGAAAGATATAATACACGTAAAATGACCCTAAGTATTTCCACAAACGGCTTCTTGCTTCTATTGCACGAACAAAGAGACAAAATGAATTAGGAATTTCCAATGTAAGTATATTTTTTTAAATACTTTTGGCATTAAACAAAGTGTAACAAAAACGGGGTATGAACCGATCAAGGGCTTAACAGGTACCGTGTTCTAATAAGGAAAAACAGAAAAAAAAATTGACGCGTTTTTTTTTACATTTCTATGGAGCTTGTCGCCCCAGTCGGCCAACGCTCCATAGTAAGGTAAAAAAAAAATCGCGTCAGATTTTTTTTTCTGTTTTTTCTTATCATTTTTGGTACACCCTGTATTAAGCAGATAAGCAGATATTTGGCAGATAATAAGAAATTTCTTATTTTCAATGTACTTATTACTAATTATGTTTTTAGAAATCATCGAATAATCCGATTGGAGTATTGGGAACAAAAAATGAGAATGGAAAAAGTGCAGCGTCCAATGTTACGGCACGCAATGAATCTGTGGTAAGGTTTTGTTTTCAAATAATAAAGAGGTTACAATATATTTGACACTAAAGAAACTAGCTAATATCAACATTATCAACATTACTATGTATTGAACTGTTTTTAGGAATCGTCATGTGAGGAAAAGGTCCAGAACGAACATTACATGTCAACTAAAGACTTTACAGTAAGTTTAGTTGATTAACATTTTTAGAGTCGATTTTTCAATCTGTAGTCGAGTTTGCATTTGCAACAAACAAAAAAATTCTAAGACATACGGACGGATAGACAGACAAACGGACATGACGAATCCATGGCCAAAATGGCAAAAATGGAAACTTACGATTTTAAATGCTCTACTTAAATTTATATGTAGCACTTGCATCTTATTACAGGAATCTTTTGAAACGGACTCAATGGCCGAAATCGACAATATTTTCACTCAAAGATATTTTTGCTTTTTTTGGAGAAACAAGAGCTAGCTTTTCGTGGACTTGGCTAGATTGGCTATTTTTTTGTCTATCCCGTCTAAAGACTGTGCACGTCGCTGCTGATTGCTAATTCAATTGCAACACTAGTCCACCGGTAACACTGCGTTATTATTACTTTGCTTATTTTTTTCTTTTCCTTAGTTAACGGACAAATTTCAATAAAAATAATAATTGCGTTTTGTATTTTATTCCTTATACCATCCACGGTTTTATAAGCGGAGTTGAGATTTATTATTAGAGAATGATGAGCTACTAACTTTTAGCTTGTGACCGACCGTACCGATCGAGCGAGCCGGCGGTAGTGTGCGTGATGACGCACACACAGGTGCAAATGCCAAATCGGTGCCCGCGTCAAAAGCTCGGCGCAGTCTTAAGGTCACTGGCTAGTAAATTAATCAAGATATATTTTGGTTAGGCACACAATTAGCATGAATGAATGAGCACAACTTAAGTAAACTTATTAAAATATAAATGATCAAATGTAAATAAATATAATTCCTTTCAAGAGTACTTTGAAGAATGTTGAATAAAAATAAACCTAATAATTTTTGTTAAGTAAGCAAAAGTGTCATCGCGAATTTTAAAGAACTTTCTCTATATACTTGTAGGTATAGAACATGCGGGTGGCGCAGGACCGGTCATTGTGGCACTCTTTGGGGGAGGCCTGTTTCGGCCCATGAGACCTCCATCTGTTAAACTCCTGAAGCTGTGCGTAGGCGCAATATTGGGGTTTATTTGACTAAACATATAGAAAATGAATCGGTTTGGTATTTGTCGCGCACGGATTACTTACGCTTAACGCGCTTGCGACAAATACACCTCTGATTCTATTTCAACACAAATGTCTTTAAAAAATAGTTATTGTTACTCAGTGGTCGTTTTTACTGGTCGTTACCGCCCGACTCCCACGGCTCGGGCTATCATTGTTTTTGTTAAAAGGGAAAACGAGATAGCACAAGCTCCCCGCATGTTGGAGTTGGGTTTTTCGAACACGATTTGTTTTATTTTTCAAATAATTAGACCTATCAAAGAGCAATGTAACTAAGTATTGTATGTCACAATGTCCGTTCGTTGTATTCCGTAAAGGAATACAACGAACGGACATTGTAAATTGTATGTGTATTTGACATGTTTTCGTTTTTAAATGATATTATTATTTTATTATGAATATTGTTTAAAATTACTCATTTTTTTTATATCAAATTTTTTGACCATTGACTATTTTTATCTAGGATACCCTAGCTTTTATTAATAATTTGACATTTAAACACATTTTACTCCTTTGACATTTGTACCATTTTAATATTATTTCAATTGTTCCTTATTATTATTCTTGTTTTTTCATTTTTGCAATGTACATATTTAGATTTTTGACTTTCATTTATATTATTGTTATTCTTATACACTCTTGACGATCTTTTTGTGAATTCATGCTATTTAATTATCAAAAAATGACATGTCAATTTTCAAAATGAAATAAATGAATCTAATCTAATCTAATCTAATCTATTTAAACAATTTCACTTCACTTTCACGTGGCCGTTCTTTTTGGTTTAATGACTTAAATAAGAGTGAATGATCTCAGCAGCATCGGTCTTTCTATATTAATTTGTTATTGACATATGTGTACCTAATAAAAGATAAAAGTATGCCAATAGGCATACTGAACGCTGTGTGTGACCAATAGGTCACACACAGCGTTCCTCATATTTTCTTTCTACCAATACTGTTAGCAACCTAGGTTTACAAATAAATAAACTATTTTGAGTTTGTCACTGTGACTTAAGGACAGTACACACCGGCGGCGTCAACAAGTGTCTGTATAAAGTCCGGTCTCGGCGCCGCCCCCTCCCGGCGCGCGCGCAGAGCTGACTTGAACAAGTCCCCGAACTGCGCCGCGTCACTGCTCTGTATTATCTTCACACCCAGCAACTGTGACACACAATAGTTAACATAAAGATTGGTGGTAAGTGGATAGGAAGATCGTGGATCACTTCTGGATAAGATTAGCTCAGGATAAGGACAACTGGTCGCCGCCCGGTTGGGCGACCCAGATACCGCTGGGAGGACAGTGTGCAGGCAGATCTGCGACATCTCCAAGTCGGCAACTGGCAAGAAGTTGCGCACGATCGGGACAGATGGCGTGCTCTCGTTTCGGAGGCCAAGACCCTCTTTGGGTCCCTGAGTCAAATTAGTTAGTTAGTTAGGATAATAAGGACGGGTGGCGTACTCGAAGAGAGGCCAATGCTCAGCTCAGCAGTGGCCGATTACGGGCTGAAAACGATGATGTCGTGCTGGGCTCGGCCTAGGGGCAGGTCTAGGTGGCAATGAAGTCCAGTAGCGGTGCTTAGGCTATCCGAATAAGCTTGGGTAAGCGCTCAGTCAAGATGAACCCAAGCCGAAGACTTTCTATCTTGTACCGAAAAGTTTATTTCTTGTCTAAACTACCTCCTGGCTACACTCCTGACCCAGTGTGTGTTGTGGGCTATTGACAACCAGCTCATTATTCATCATTATTTGGACTGTATTTTAATGTTTATAGGGGTAAAACATCCAATATTTAGTAGTCATTGCATCTAAGTTGGACAACGCAATAGAGATTTTCAAGGGTGGGCTTTGTCCGTAGGCTTCAGGATTTTCTATCAGGTCGGCCGGCTGATTATCTGTTGGTAGGTTTAACGGGTTCAAGAAATCACCACCATTATCCTGGCCGACTTCAACCACGGCGACTGGAGAAAACTAATGGAAGCATCGTTCGTGAGCTCTCAGGTGATTGACATAGCGTATCTTTGCATTGAATGTGCGACCACATTTTCTACAGGTCAGCAACCCTATGAAAAAAATTGTAGTGAATGCCCGCAGGTGGCTGGGTCTCTAATTCCCCGCACTTGAGGATAGAACACTGTACCTGCATGAGCGTCTTCATGTTCTCGTAGCCAAAAAACTTCATGATCTGCGTGGTGTCCTGCACGACAGCGCGCTGAGCGAGACGGAAGATGCAGTTCTCGGGGTCTTGGAGCGAGTCAGTGGCGAAGCCGAATGCGCACGACGCGATTACATCGTTCACGTACGCCGTTGAGATCTGCAAGGTTTTTATTTAACGCAGGGATTACATTATTATAACCAGATATGAGTAAAGTCTTTGCCCCCAAAGGGGTTCTCAAACTTTTTTAGCACCTAAGGGATGTTGGAAGAGTATTGTAACCTCTGGGGATTCTCGTGGCAAATGGCCACAGTCTGATAAAAATGTGTGTTCTGCTAGCAGTGTCATTTGCGCAACGGTTCTATGCATCGAGCAAGTGCAAGCTCACGTTGAGCGCGCAGTGGCGCGATGCTGTGGAAGCATACAGCGCCATCGATTACTGTGCCACATTAACATAACAATCCCTGTGCGAAAGTAATGCCCATTTCACACGAGGACAGAGCAGTGGGGCAGAACAGTAGGCAGCACAGTACTGCAGAGCAGTTAATAGCTTGCCGGTCTATTATTTCGGGGCAGTTTGCTTCCCCCACCGCCTTCTTCGCTCGTCTGTCTTATGGCTGGACTCGTGTGAACGCGAGGGCAGTGCAGTGCAAAGAGCAGTACAGCGAGCGCGCACGTCTCGACTTGTTTTGCAAGTGGCGTGGTTTGCTAAATATTTATTTATTTAAAATGGCACCTCTTTAAGTATCAATGGACGATACCATTCAACTGATAAGATTATATAAAGAAAAAGAGGGTTTATGGCAAAGATTGTCCTCTAATATTTATTTATTTAATTGGCTCATGAAGAGCACATGTTGCGCGATGCTGAGAACGCTGACAGTGTCATGCGTATCTACTGTACCTGATTGAAGTCCAGCTTCGTGTCACCGCGCACGCGCGCGCACAGGTTCGCGTGCACGTTGCGTGCACACGCGGCCATGAGTGGCGCCATGCTGCGGCACCGCGACGCTGAGAACGCTGGCGACAGCGCTGCGCGCATCATCCGCCATTTTGTGCCTGTGAATTATATCTGCGATATTAATACTATGTTAATTTAATTTATAACCAAAACACATAATATATTATTAGCACTTCGCCACAAATTCATTGCAACATTCACATTTCCATATTTCACCACATAAACTGCTTCCCAAAAGCATGATTTATTAATTTTAAAATTAAAGGAAAAAATTGATGCTCCGAGCCGGAGTCGAACCGGCGACCACAGGGATTCATGGCCCGTTGCTACTAACCAACTGAGCTATCGGAACCATCTGTCTTAGCCACCAAATTTTTCAATCAGTTCCTTCCTACAACGCCTTAGGGAGGCGTGTAGCGACATCTACCAAAAGACTTAGGCTTCTTGACGGCACCAACGTCTCAAATTATATTGAGTAATCGTCAGTAATGAGCGACATTATGCTGAGTGGACTCCGTTTTCGCATCTAATCTTTGTTTTAACATAGCATATGTGTAAATCTAAAATGTACTTACTGTTATTTGCGAAATAAAGTTTTTCTATTCTATTCTACATCGTAGCATAATGAGGTTTCGAGCGAAAGGCGGGCCGCAGTCTGACCCGATGTTGCACGCCGTCATGATGCGTCGGCTGAGGTCAGGGTTCACGTACCTCGCAGCATGATGAGGTTGCAACCGAAAAGCGGGTCGCAGTCGGACCCGATGTTGCACGCCGCCATGATGCGTCGGCTGAGGTCAGGGTTCACGTACCTCGCAGCATGATGAGGTTGCGACCGAACAGCGGGTCGCAGTCGGGGTCGATGTGCACGCCGCGGTCGCTGAAGGCAGCAAAGTCCGCCACCATGATGCGCCGGATGAGGTCAGGGTCGCGTGGCACCAGCGTCGGCACGTGGTATTGATAGATACCGAAATATCTGATTGGAAATAAATATTGCGAAGAAATCAAGAAAAGACGAATAATATTAAAGTCCGACCCTAACAGAGATTTTATGTTTAACATGTGTATCATCAGACTGTCGCATAGTAAGTAGCACTAATACAGATGAACTGATTTTAATTTGATATTTGACTACTTAATAAAACTAATTAATTAAAAAAATCAAAAAACCCGACTGCGTCAAAAATGAACTCAAAAGATAGAAACAAGATGTAAGATTTAAAGAATCAATTAAATCAATCAAATACATCTCGAATAATAATATAAAGCGGTATTGTTTATATGTTTGCATGTAGAACTAGTGTGGTGTGGATTTGAAAAAAAAACAGTCGGAGGCATTAAAATTACGGTATGTTTAACTTGTCGCGATATGCCTCCGACTGTTTTTTTTTCAAATCCACACCACACTAGTTCTACATGCAAACATATTTATAAACAATACCGTTACAGCAAATAAAATAACCAATAATGTTCAATTTTCTCGAAAAGTTATGTGTTCCGTTTTAAGACGCCTTCATATGAAACGATTGTCATTCACTATTACGTCTCGATCCCCTAGCGTTTTTTCTGTCTAACAAGCAATATCAAAACGGTTGCAGCTTCGTAATTTTATTTGATATATGAATGGGATTTTCGTCACTAGGTATATTTATTGCCATCTTTCTTTTGGAGTAATAATAAATGTGTAGTCTAAGCCCGTAAATCCTATGTTTTACCTACTTACTGCTCACAAAATAATGATAATATAGTCGACTCTAGACCACCTTTTTTTTCAACCGTTTTATTGGGCAAAAGCTGAAACCTGCTTACCTCTGATCTTTGAACTCATTGTACCCAGCCTCTATAGTCTCGACAAAGTTTTCCCGCCCAAATGTGATGGCTGTCAGGTTTCCCAAAAACGGTATCGGCCGCAGCGTCCGCACCCCGTGCGACGCAAAATACCGTAACCGCCACAACGAATACACTACGCACGCCACTAGTAACAACACAAACCACATCGTTCGATTTTCAACATTTAAATCCTTGTTTTCAATTGTTTATATTATCGAATTGTGAACTCCATGGAGGTGACGAATGTTTGGAGCGCAAACAAATGACTGAGGCTTAGAGTCTAAGCGGGCCTTAGAAAGTTGCGTTAGATAATAGTGACGTAACAGCCCGGAGCTCTATGGAGAGCGGTTAACGAATGGATGGTTCAGTCAGAGTAGAGCTTTGGACAATTATTATTGGTGATTACGTAAATTAGGCAAGTGTGTAGTTGCAGAGTGGAAGATGTAAATTTTTAAACACGTCAAGGCGGTTACTATAAGTATATCCTTTCAATACATAGTATTGAATTTAAAGGTACCACTTACGTTAGCAAAGTACTGTCAAAGTGATCTAATTTGGCCGTATAAGACAAGGCATTTAATGTTATATCATACCATACTAATATTCTAAATGCGAAAGTGTGTCGGTCTGTCTGTCTTTCTGTATGTCTGTCTGTCGGTCTGTTAGCTCTTCACCCTTAAACCGCTAAACCGATTGGGATGAATTTTGGTATAGAGATAGTTTGAGTCCCGGGAAAGGACGTAAGATAGTTTTTATGCCGAAAATTATCCCCTAAGGGGTAAAATGGGGGGTGAAAGTTTGTATGGAGCTATGATATAAACGAGTTCCACGCCAGAAGCTAGTAGTTCATATAGTTGTATGTTCATTATTTTTTTATACCACGTCGGTGGCAAACAAGCTTATGGCCCACCTGATGGTAAGTGGTTACCGTAGCCTACAGACGCTGGCAACTCCAGGGGTGTTACGACCGTGTAATTTATAGTTAATAAGTCCATGAATATAATAATTCCTATAAACGTAAGTAAGGTACAATTAGGTATTTAAAGTTTCATGTCGTTTAGCATTTGTTTTTCAATGTTCACCTAATTTAGTGTGCCAGTTTGCGACACTGGGCGAACAGAAATCTATTTATTTTCGTTTTTTTTGTAGATTCCTAATTTACATTCACATAACTACAAGAAAGGCTCACTGTTTTTTAGGGTCTAGAAAATATAAATGTCGTTATTTTTAATTAAAGATTCCTCCAGATGGTCGCTCAATGACGCTAGTCGCGAAGCCGGTGTAGCGACCGTAGACAATTTGTCATTAGGCTGAATACAATTTGCATGTTAGAGTGTGACATAAATCAAAGTATGAACCAAGTAATAGATTTCTACATACTATTTTTGTTTGGTTGCTGTACAAATATTTTATATGCTTTATCTTGTAAAACATGCTTAAGACAATGATGCACACGACATAATATAATGCTAAAACTATATAATGCCAAGTGTGTAATGCAATGCATACAGATAATATCCACACCGTGTGGTATTTACCTACATGATTTACATTCACAGAGCAACCAGACGATTCCTTCAACCAACAACCGGAGTCACTACCTAAGTAGCTAGTTTAGAATAAAATTCAAAACACACCGTCTTTTTATTACGTTATCTTTCGCGTATATGTACCTTGTCTAATGTCTTTGAAGTCTATTTGACTCGAGAAATAGATGTCATATTAGTGTGACATTTACACCTGTAATAGGGGTGTAGACTCGAAAATGATTACTACTCTAAATGAAAGAAGGCAGAAAAATATGCCTAGTGACGAAAATCTCATTCAGATATCTCAAAGAATAACGAACCTACAACCGTTTTAATATTGCTTGTTAGAGAGAGAAAACGTAAACAGTGTGTGTCGTCACATTATAGGATGCTGCCGGGGGGCCGCGTCGAACACGATGGGCGCGGCACGTTGCCGTCTATTAGTGTGACGTCACAATCTTCCAGCGTCATCGTTTCATATGAAGTTGCGTTTTGCGAAAAAGTGACAGAACATATTCCTTCTCAAAACTTTGGACACGTATAACTTCGTGATTATTAAACCTTTTGCATTGATTTTCTCTCCATTTGACTACATTTTTAATCCTTTTTCGAGAAAATATGACTTTATTGATTTTTTTATTTAGTGTCTACACCCCTATTGGCATTATGGTTTTATTATTGTGTCTATATATGTTGTGCTGTTGGTTTTCCATGAATTTATAAATAAATAATTAAATTAATTTGTTGCGTGCGTACGGTCTGGGTCACATTGCGCGTAGAACCGATGGCCGTTGGGGCGGAAAGGTTCTCGAGTGGCGACCACGTACCGGAAGGCGCAGCTTGAGAAGACCCCCCCAAGTTGGACCGATGACCTGGTAAAGGTCGTGGGAGTCCGCTGGATGCGGGTGGCGCAGGACAGGTCATGCGGCACTCTTTGGGAGAGGTCTATGTCCAGCAGTGGACGTCGCTCGGCTGATATGATGATGATACGGTCTGAGAAAGTCTCACACGTGTGGAAACAAGTGCGGCCAACTAATGTCATACCAATATCATATCAATAGGTCGAGTGAGATGACGTCTACTGGCGTATAGCGGCTGCATAGGGGTGTATACCGATATTGGCGCTGCATGTTGGCGTGTAACGTCATATTGGCGTCATAGCTGCAGCCAATAGCAGATACAACCAGTATTCCTCTTGTCACGAGAGTCGGGCGGCGGCGTGACTTGCAAGTCGAAGCGATTTGCACTCCGATTTGTATGATTTAAAACGACCGTTCTAGTTTTATTTTATTTAGTTCTCAAGTGTGGGTCAGGTTTTATCCTAAGTACCTATTTCAAATTACGGTGATGGCCCTGTGACGGAGACGTTGCGTTGCGACGGTTTACGTAGAATCTGTCGCTGGTGCAACCCGGAGCAAAAAAGGGCTGTTGATTGATTGATGAATGATTTGTCAGTTTTAAAATATGTATATAGCTAGAAATTGTAGTCAATCGGCTTTTATGGGCGCTCCGCCACAGATACATACACACATACATAGATTCACACCTTCATTCCCAATTGGGGTAGGCAGAGCACATGAAACGTATGTTCCAGTGCCATTTTTAGTATAAATGAGGGAATAAAAGATCGACAAAATGTGATATCGCAGTGATATGTTGCTAGCCCATAGCCCACAGCACTCTTCACCCTGTGTGCACCTGTTACGACACCCACAGAAAGAAAGGGGGCGTAATATTATTTTGCGAATAAATTATTACGATTATGGATATCAAAGTTATTCGATTAGAAGTGCATTTAGTCATATAAGCGTCATAATTTACTTTAAAAACAAAGTTTTAACCGACTTCAATTTAGTACTCCGCCAAGCCACGAGAACATTTCCATATTTCTTTTCCAAGTTACCACATAAACTGATTTCCGAGAGCAAATGCGTTGATTATTAGATAAAAAAAACCCAATCGCTGTATGTGGACCGATAATATTTGAGGACTTCCGTCGATTCAACAAGGATCACCTTTGGCACTTCATTAGTTGCTATTTCAAAGGAATCTTATCAGAATCTGTGACGTACTTTTGTACTTTTAAGTACATAATTAAGGAATTCCATAAGTCATCTGTGGTCTTCATCATCAATTCCACTCCACCAAATTTATGATTTCCGGGTGTAAATACACGAGTTAAAATAGAAAATACCAAAATCACTACACGCGTGCCTAATACAATTGAGGAGTTCCCTCAATTCCTCATGGATCCCATCATCCAATTAAATTTTTGAAAAAAATGGGACTCACCTGGAAGGATATACTTACAAATTAAAAAAAAAAAATTACGAATCGGCTCATCAATGACGGAGTTCTGAGGTAACAAACATTGAAAAATATATATATATATATATATACAACCGAATTGAGAACCTCCTCCTTTTTTTTGAAGTCGGTTAAAAATACATCGGAATAAAGTTGATTTAACACCACGATAGTAACAAGCGCTTAAATAGAGATTACACTAGCTTAACTGCGGTTAGTATCAAAGAGGTGTTATCAATTTTAACTCAGCGTCACAAAGCCATATTATTTTGTTAACCGACTTCAAAAAAAATGAGGAGGTTCTCAATTCGGTTGTATTTTTATGTGTGGTATTGTGGGCCTTTATATGCCGCTTCGACCAGCAAGTGATCTTTTGTGGCAGCCCTTTGTTTTAGATTTCACCGTTGCCTCTAGGAAATTCCAGATTATTTGGGCGGTGATATGTTGTACCACTTCTGGGTGCACGATGTGCCGCCCTAGGTAGATACTTCTTTTGTGCACGAGTGTTCCGCAGGAGCGGAGAATATAAAGCCATAAGGGATCAATATTATTTCACAGCACGTCGTATTGTGTAGGCCTCTGAGACCTCTTATAAAGCACCATAATGTGCACTCATATCGGAAATTTCTATATTTTTCTGGTCCCCCACCGCCAATAGGACAGTTTCCTCATGTTAAAATTAATAACATGGTGTAGCTAAATGGATAGTAATTCATCAAATTATTACAATGATGATCTTTCAAATTATTATTTATTTATTTATTTATTTAAATCAGGCAAAGCCCCATATTACAAATACCTTAAAGACTAACATACATATCAATATAAACCTTATTAATTACTAAAACACACAATTACTGCGACGTGAATTTTGTGGTGTCAACCGACCGCGAAAACGTCGGAACTTGACTCCCTTCGGCCAAAATTCTTCCTTAGTGAAGGTCGATAGATGGTCTGTTGGAACTCTTGACCACAAAGGAATTCAAATTCACGTCATCACGAGACTCAAACCTCACGACCCTCAGGATGGATCCGGTCTTCACGCGCACATACTCCACTACTTTCTCTGCTTTCGTAGTGTAGTGCACCCGGGACACGTAAAGCTGCGTCTAATAATGATGACCTTGAAAGATCAGAAAAAGTATGCATTTTTTTATTTTTCAAGAGTAAAATCAAAGTTACCAATAGAATCCTTACGCTTTTATGGAAACAAAACATTATGTCAACTATGGACCTGAATAAACGCAGTATTTCGAGACCGAACCCGCAATTTATTTGATTTTGCATACTACGATTACCTAGTACAAATTGCAAACGGTGACGTCATACGTCTGTATCAATTAGTATGAAACGTTTCCGCCGCCGCCAGCGAGGTCCGTCTTTGACTCAAATTTTTGAGTATTTATGATCCTTAATTGTAGTTGCCCCCATACAAACATTTGTTTCTCTCTAAAAGCTGAAACGAATGGCATCGTAAAAAACATAGGTCACAAGCCTATTACCTACATAAAACAATACAGTTCTCAGTACAATGAGCAATTGGTCCGCTCCAGCGGCTGCATTGCGCCACCAACCAATGTTCCCGTCGTCTCGAAGCCCGCGATCCCGACCATTTACTTTAAATAGTAAATACGACGCAAGGATTTTGTCTTTGTGCCTCGTTTGCGAAGCTGCCAGAGGCCAGTAAGTCCTTCCAACTTCATCAGATCAGAACCACTGGCAGAAGAAAAGAACAAAGATTGGGCTATTGAAAATATATATACTTATATCTGTTTATTGCAATATACTTATTTCTACATTACATCTATAGTTACAATCTTACATTTAAGAAGGTCAAGTACTTGGACTAGTATAAACGTTATAACGCTTCAGACGCCGAAAACTCAAGAATCTTTCTACAAATTGGGGTAGTTTTGACACGCGAGTCTGATACGCACTTGACCACTTCTATTTGATTTCCACATCATAATATTATCAACGTTAATTAAGAGTATTATATTTTATTAATAATTCTTTAAAGGAAAAGTTAATCGACTGTATCCCAATTAATTTTCACGAATCCCTGTCTGGTTATGTATTTTCGTAAATAAACAGGACAGTAAAAACTCTCTGGTAATTTAATTGTTTTTTGTGGACGTCCATAGCCTCAATCCGTAGGCTCACTGTGGAGTAGAGTTCCTGCCAGTAACTAGGAGATCAAATTATTTTATATTATTTTCTTTATTGGGAAAAAATCAGAAATAGAATTGTACAGTTATTTACAAATAGAAAAGAAGTTATACTTAAATATTTAAAATCAATTTCCTGAGGCATGCCTACTAGGAGGTTTATACACATTTACTTACTAATATAGTGAAAATGCCATCGAAATAAAACAGTAAACAGCTTAAGTTACGTTTTATAATATAAAATAATAAAAGAAGTTGAAACATAGTAAACATGCATAATAACATGTTTTTTTTTCTGTGAAATACAATATTTTATTTTGTTTACAATTTTCACTAGGAAGAGAAAGTGTAGTGCAAATTGACTTGCAGGTTAGCATAATGCAGGTGCATTATGTTAAATTTAACTTGCTAGAGTTGTGTTATATATATATTGATCATTCAGATGTAGTTGATGATTATATTTATGTCTGATTCAAACTTCCTTGATATGCCAATAACAAGGAATAACTTTAAGTTATATAACGTTTTTGGTGTTTATACATGGAACATCTTAGTTACTTTATAATGCATCCTTTTTATTCTCTTAATCAGGTAAAAATGACTTAAAGACCATTTTTTCATCATGGCTAAGCGGAGATCTCACCCTTGTACATAGACACTCCTGAAAAACGCCATGCATCTACCTTCCGACGCGACGCCTGTCTATAAATGCAGCATGAGTTACATCACCATTTAAATAACACATTATATCGTTGTTATCGCGAACCCTCGCGTAGATCCCAAAGTTAAACTACGTGCACGCGGAATCCAGGGCTGTTATTCTTTACGCGCTCATGCTCCTCACCCCACCCAGACGCCTAACGAAAGTAGACATCTATTTACCTACGCTTAATTACTACGAATCGCTGCGTCAAGATATAATTGTAAGTGAGCTTATTAATGTTATTGAATAGCGGTGCAGTAATCAGACGAGTCGACTCGCGCCAGCGCTGCCGCCGCCTGATCGTTCCCCCGCACTAAATCCCAGTTAAAATTCAACGAGTTAAACCCAGCTGAATAACGGCCGCCGTTCCGCGCGACGTTCGTAATGTTTCGGAAATAATCCGATAAACGTTACATAATTTGTTAGGAACCGAACGTTTGGCTAATGCCGTTTGTGATTAGCGGCGCCGCTTAGCCGTGCCCGTGCCCGCCGCGCGGCAGCCCTAGCACGATACACCTCTCGAGCGTTTGTGTCCGCTTGACACCCTTGCTGTGTCTGGCGTAAAGATCATTTTCTCTCTAACTCTCTAATCCATACTAATATAACAAATACAAATGTTTAGTATACAATAGGTATATGACTCTTCTGAGAAAGGTGCCTTATTTTTTTGATATTTTAATTAAGCCATCGTGAGCTGAACGCCTTTGTACCATGTCGCTTTAACTTCATAAATTAAACTGTACATGCATATAAACATTGATTCACGCCTTCAAAAAAAAGGAGGAGGTTCTCAATTCGTTTGTTTTTTTTATTATTTTTATCTTTTTTTTTCAATGTTTGTTACCTCGGAACTCCGTCATTGATGAGCCGATTCTTAATTTTTTTGGTGATGGGATCCATGTGGAATTGAGAGAACTCCACAATTATATTAGGCACGCGTGTAGTGATTTTGGTATTTTCTATTATAACTCGTATATTTACACCCGGAAATCATAAATTTGGTGGAGTGGAATTGATGTTGAACATGAGAGATGACTTATGGAATTCCTTAATTATGTACTTAAAAGTACAAAAGTACGTCACAGATCCTGATAAGATTCCGTTGAAATAGCAACTAATGAAGTGCCAAAGGTGATCCTTATGGAATCGACGGAAGTCCTCAAATATTATCGGGCCACATACAGCGATTGAGTTTTTTTCTCTAATTATCAACGCATTTCCTCTCGGAAATCAGTTCATGTGGTAAATTGGAAAATAAATGTGGAAATGTTCTCGTGGCTTGGCGGAGTACCAAATTGAAGTCTGCTGGACGTAGGCCTCCCCCAAAGAGTGCCAGTGACCGCTCCTGCGCCACCCGCATCCAGCGTATACTCCCGCGAGAGCGGGCGGGGCACATTGCACGTGGAACCGATGGCCTTTGGGGTGGAAAGGTTCTCGAGTGGCGACCAAAAACTGAAGGGCGCAGCGTGGGTAGGCAAGGTGGACTGATGACCTGGTAAAGGTTGCGGGACTGTAGGTAATTATCAATTATTGAAGGCACAAATTATATCAAAAAAATTACATGACTCAATTATACCAGACATGGAATTTTAATTTATCAAAATCATGACCTGTGGCTACAATATCTGAGGTTGTGAAGTATGATGTTTACTTCGGTGTAGTTTAAAGGGCAACTGGAGTAGCCCTCAGGGCTCGTTAACCAAGTCCAATCAGGCCTAGCACGGCTCCTTAGAATTGATTAGGGGTAGATAAATATTGAATGGATCATAAAACAAGCAAATCGGAGCTTTAGCATAGTTTCAAGATCGTTTAAGTAACAGTGTTTTATACGGGATGATTAAGAAATACTCCCGCAGGGTCCTCTTGCAAACGCAAACTGTGGTACTTAGATGTACCTATCATTTGCAATTTTTATGGCGATAAGTAAACAATTGGCTATAGCAGAAATTACAGATAGAAAAATGCCTAATCAGGGTCCGGATCCCAGACTTCTGTCGTCGTAGCCAGCTCCTTCCAATTAGTTAGGTTTGTTAGATATTTTGTATTCGCTGAACCCGTTCGGGGACAATCTGTTGCTCGCGTCCGCAGGATTTACCTAACACAGCCCTGCACGTGTCCCCTGTAAAGAAATGACTTTACAAACGCCTTTTTCTTTGAGTGTAGATAAACACCATCAAAAGGTTCTTCCATGTTAGACCTTACTTTAGCCCTAAATTGCTTAATTTTACCTAATGCATTTTTTCTTAAATAGTAAACTTTATAAGATTATTGCAAAATAAACCTAACTTAGCAAAGCCCGACAAGTTCACAGTTTCGAAAAAAATGCATTAGGTCTAGGTCCAGGTCTAGGTCTACATTAGGCCTAATGAGATATTAGGGCAAAAGTTAGTAGTTCAAGCAACAGGAACCCACCGTTTGGTTCTCCCTTCTTAGACCTAACTCCTAGCGCTAAAAAGCTAAAATGCTAAAAGTAGCGTAAGTTCTTGTTTCATACCCTCGTATACTACAAAAAGGTATCCAGCGAGAACATTCACCCTCACGAAGATACACCCTGATGATCCCTTCCAACCTTAATCTCAGATGATACCGTCGTACGAGCAAGGCGGCATTAGGACACAGCTCACGTCCGCCGTAATTCACTGCAGGGCTGTTATCTTTACACGCTCATGCATCTCACCTCACCCGTCACACCTAGTGAAACTACACCTCTACCTACGCTGAGCTACTAACGAATCACGGCGTCAAAATATATTTGTGGATGAGCATTGAGGTGAGCTAAAAACAAGTTACAGAATAGCGGGGCAGGACTCTATCATTTGACTCCACGGCGTTGATAGATGGGCTCGGGATGTTTCAATGATATCAGTTTTGTGGGTTGGTTTCTTGAATCGTTAACTTTTGTTTTCTAAGACAACTGAGGGTCTCGCATAAGTTCACATAAGTTCCTTAATGATATTTGGGGGCCGTATCTGAGACAATCATAATCTAGGTATAATCGGATTGGTTATTCAGCTTAGGGTGTTATCACTGAGTTACGGAAAGAGCATATTAAATGAAATTATTTAATTTAATTCCCAAAATGTAGGCATCTTATAAAATTAATGCCTTCAAAATAAGTCTTTGGACTGGACTATTTTCACTAAAGACAGTTTCATTTCTTTAACATGTGTTAATAGTGAAGTACTTGAATAATACATTAAGCTAGCAATAACAGATAGACATACGAAAACTGCTTGGACTTCACAAATGAAAGGAAATTAGAATAGAATAGAATAGAAAAACTTTATTTCGCAAATAACAGTAAGTACATTTTAGATGCTATGTTAAAACTAAGATTAGATGCGAAAACGGTGTCCACTCAGCATAATATCGCTCCACGAAGGCGAAACGACGCTGGTATTGTGTGGATCCACATGTGGTGCGCTACAGAACTGCACGTTACATAGTACTGCTACTTAAAGGGTTTTATTAATTTATTTAGTTATAAATTCATCACTTGGAAATAAATCTTTCGATAAATTCGACCCGAAATCCTTCAATCGTCCTCGGACTTTCATTACAATCTTATTAATTTTAAATGAATGGATAATTGATTCTTTAGTTTTATTTTTTATTTTTTTATTCTTTACTGCCTTCTGGGTACCATAACCAATGACGGGGACCTGGGGGGAATTTACTTTTTATAGGTTTAGTTTATAATACAGGTTTAGTTTAGTTATATTCAGTTATAAATATATTTTTTTTATGTTACTTGGATTACGTACTTAGTTTATTGATAATTAAAAATTATTTATAAGCAATTTAAATGCCCAAAATAATGAGTAACAAAAGTCTTCATAAATACCCACATAACGTTTAAAACAAAAATCCTGTTACCAGGTGAACAGCGTGCAGCGTGGAAATGTCACCGAAATGATATCAAATGTTCACGGCTGGAGCAACATAATATCAAGAGACGAATAGGCCTGCCGCATATACAGGATGTATTATTTACACGGAGCAGTGAGGGAAAATCTGAAACTACTTAATAAAGACAAGGTGCTCTTTAGAGTCACGAGACCGAGTTTAGAAAAAAACAAAAACTACATTCATATATTTTCAAAAAAGCCTCACCCGCGGCCGGGAATCATACCAGGTCAAATCTGTAAAAAAAACGGTGTTCGTTTTTGCGTAAATTAAGAGTGCTGGATGTAAGGAACAATTGTTGCTAAGGAACCCGTGTATTTACGATCACAGGAAAATGCCGCATTTAAAAGTTTTATGTACGGAAATGGATCTCCCCGTACAAACAGTACCTACCAGGTACAAACTATGGATGATTATGGGAATTATATTTTATTGCAGTTATTAAAGATTTGTGCATAATAAAGCAACTAAAAATTTACCTATTTTTTCTAGCTTCAGACGTGACATCTCCCCATACTAACCGGCATGGTCTGCTAAGGGTCCCGTTGTGTCACTAAAACTATGGAATATGGCATTTTCCTGTTTGTAGAAACATGGTTTGATAGCAATAATTGTTCGTTACCGCCTAACGCAAGAAAAATAACTCACACCTTTCGACAGATTTGACCGGTTTCGATTCCTGGCCGTGCATGAGGTTGTTTTTAATGTTTGAAAGCATTATTGTACTAAGCAGGAACTTATTTAAAGATTTAGTGCAGGAGACCGATTGTTCCGATAGCTCAGTTGGTAAGTAGCGAAGGGCCATGTACGCCTGTGGTCGCCGGTTCGAATCTGCCTCGGAGCAATCAATCTGTAAATTATTCCTTTAATTAGAAATTTATCTTTAAATGCAGGTTCAATTCTTTCCGAAATCGGTCTCGCGACTCCTATTCTCGTGTCTTCCGTGCCGTCCTTGTAGAGTGTGTTCCCCCACTGCCCGTTTGAATAATACACCCTGTATATTTAATTGTACACTGTGCAAAGCTGCTGTACCATTGATCCGTTTAGAGTAGCTCAGGCTCCTATCATTGACAAAAAATATGCAAGTTCCTGTCAAGTCACACGACATTTTCACTCGCCGTCAGACTGCATTATAATATTATAATATAACTAGGTTTCCTATATAAGTATTATACGAGAAAAAAAACAATTAGAACTGAGCCATAAACAAATAAACAGAGTTGACTTAATTATATTTCAATATTCTGTAAAAGTCTTGATGGTTTCAAAGCGGCTTTTGAACCAATTGGTATAATTATATTTTTGCCTTAGTTATAAACTTCAACAATTTTAAGATAAATAAATATCCAGTCAGTAATAAAATTACATTAATTGAGGGCTGGTACTAATCGTTTCCTATCTTATCAAGAAATAATGTTTATCATCGTTTGTGTCATCAAATAGTAATAATTAAAGTTGACAATGTCGGTCCACACACCCGTGGCAAGCCTATCAATTGTGCTATTTTGCCTCACAAGGATAAATTCTCCTCATTTTTAATCCTGGCACATCAATCAGCTCCGCACTTTTCGCGTCCTTTAAGTTGGTAAGTAATACCGCGTATATATTATTACGGCGCTCACTTAATCTGAATTTATCGCAGCGTTGACGTAATTCTGGCACGGAGAGAGTGCGCCATTATACTTTTTTCTTGCTTAATACACGCTATTTGGTGTTTCATTGCGGACGTTTCCGCGCAAATTGGGTAGGCGCCCGGGGCCTGTGGAAAGTTGCGGAATTAGCATTGTGCTCTGTGAGTGGCAAATGGCCCCGGTCGGAATACAACATTGTTTTGCGTGTCAATGTTTTGTGATATGGCTGTGGTACCATGAAAGTCATAGGTTCACTTGTCGATCCGTAAATGTATATTTACTTTATACTACTGTAACGCCCCTGTGTGGTGCCGGGTTATAATAGCACCACCCACTTTCTTGCTGTGGGTATCGTAAGAGTCGTACTTAAGGAACAGGGATAATGTGTGTCGTGGGCGATGGGCTAGCGACCTATAACTGCGATATCACATTTAGTCGAGATTTTATGACCACATTTATACTTGAAGGGGCACTGGAACATAAGTTTCACATACCACAGACTGTTTTCAAAAACTTGTATACGAAATGTCATTTGATATTTAATAGTGGTTTTTCGTTGGAGGAAAACGGTGTAGTCCCAATAAGGTCTAGTTTTCCCTCTGGGTTAGAAGGTCAGATGGCAGTCGCTTTCATAAAATTAGTGCCTAAGCGGACCCGGGGCTCATTTTGGGCACAACCGGGAATGATGCTAGGAAGATGATGACGGTTAATATTTTTTTATTATTATTCCACAGTCCTTCATTCTTCCCAACCCTAAATAATACAATCTACAGATATTTAATATCAGGATTAATATATTTGCCATTTTTTTCTTGAGTTAGTAGCGTAGAAAAATCTGCATTAATGAGCCTGTTTTACGCAAGCAATTTATTTTAAACCATTATTTTACCTATACCATGTACTTACCTGCGACTGTTCGGTAGGTACACACCCACCAAATTAATTTAATTTGGGCCTTAACACCTTCACCACGGAGACGTGACTTAGACAAGCGTCACACACAGTAAGTTAGGTACGAAACATGACTCGTGTGACTGGATATTTCCCAAAAAAATGTGAAAATGTTTCTTTAAGATACAAAAACATACAACTCTAAAACTGTAGTTTTAGAGCTGTATGTCCAATTTACGAGGAGTACCGCAATTTGGAATTTCTCACTGAATTGAATTTAAGAAAACGAGCGAATAAAATTATTTCTTAGTTTCTCGACATTTAAGTACCTTACCTAAGGTTAAAAGTGATTAACACATAATACTAGAATAGTTGGAACGCTTATTTTTATATACGCCTTTGATTCATATAAAGTATTTTTCCTAGCAAAAACTGCATAAAATAAACTTGAGTAAACATTTAAAACCGGTATAATTTATATCATCAAATGCAAAACAAGAAATTTTGACGATGAATCTGAGTTTTATGATTGAGGTGCAAAATCCAACTGCAAAAAATCTAAGTTCAAAGGTTCAATCCAACAATAGACACATGCAAACTGCTTTAACAAAAGCCTGCAACATATATAATACTCGTATCTACAACTTGAAAGACAGATAATTTTTGTTGAAACATCACTACGTTAACTTTACTGTGTTCGCGTGCGAATATTTGAATACTATACTATTAAACGAGCAAATATTTGTATAAGTACGTATATATTTGCATTCACGTTCTCAAAAACGGCCGAATTATAAAATTTGGAATATAGGCGTATATCGTCACATAAAGAATTAGTTTTTATTTTTATTTTATAATTATATGTAATGTATGTATGTTAAGCTTTATGGTATTTGTTGCTATGGGCTTTAGATGCCTGAAATAAATTGCGAAAAAAATTTTTTTATTATATCTAAAACGTACTGGTTACAAGCACCGTCTCCCGACTCATCTCGTATGACTGCGAGTCTCATTGCTATGCCGGCGCGTGGTCACTCCGTCACACCTCGCGCTGCCGACGGAATACTAATGCGGTTTACGAGTATCAACCACCAGGGGCTCTATTTCACTCAAAGTATTGGTTTCATACTCGTATGTTATTTTTCGCTCGCACATTAATATTAGCATTGAAACGTGAAACATGGACCTCGACCCAGAAAGATGCGGAGACATTAGAAGCGTGTGTGCGATTATGTGGTGTTCGAGGCGAATGGAGAAAATTAGCTACAGAGAGAACCAATAAACCAATGAAGAAGTACTGAATAGAGTGAGGCAAACCAGGCAGCTAGTGAGGCAGTTTGAAAATAGATGAGGGAAGATGATATTTAGGGCGCCTCATACGACATGACAACTTCACACTCAATATAATTGAAGGAAAGATAGAGGGGAAGCGAGGAAGAGGAAGACCTAGAATAAACTATATAGAGCAACTCAAAAAGAGAATTGATGTTGAGGTCGTATCGAGACGTCAAAGAGGTTGCCTGGAATCGAAGTAGATGGAGGATTCGAGCTACACCGACAAGAGCTTAGATCTTAAATAAAAAGAAGAGGAGAATACAGTAAGATTGGCGTGTGTAGTATAGTTGAAATTTTCTAAACTAAGCTCATGAATGGCCATTGTACTGAGCTCATGAATGCCTTTGTTTGCGGTCCGAACAAAAGCTATTCATGTCGCGCGCGTACCAATTTTGCAAAAAATTTTTAGCGCCATATAAAATGTTCATTGTATAATTAACTCTATCGTCTCTATCGTCTATTTTTTTTTTGCAAATTTGGGAGATTCATGAGCTCAGTACAATGGCCATTCATGAGCTTAGTTTATAAAATTTCAACTATAACGAGCGTGGATGACAAATGCCATAAGAGTATCATATCGATATGATGGTTCGCGTTCCAGCGCAAAGGTTCGGTGCAGTGTGTCTTTAGACGTGTCGTCTAGATGCTCTTGCTAATTTACTGGTACCCAATAGATTTAACATGCTCTAGTTTGAACGTAATTGTTTGAGCTTTTACGTGGTTATTAACGTATAATCTTGATTGATTTGTTTTCCTTTTCAGTTTGTCTAATAAAAAAAGAGTTGACATAATTGTATTTCAATATTCTGAAGTGAATGGTTTTAAACAATCAAGTGTATTCAGTCTACACAGTGATTTAATTAAATATGATTTACTTAACTCAAAATTGTACGCTCAGCTTTTTGTTATGTATAGAAGCTAAAAGTTAGGTTTATATAGCCGAAAAAAACTAAAACTCAAAAAAACATTACCCTGGTGCGTTCATTCGCCATTTTATACTGAAAAAACAAAGTTGCAGATCGAAATCAAGGAATCCATTGAGTAAAGTTATTAGAATATAAGATTGATTATAGAAAGAAAAAATATGGTTCCTGTCAATGATGTAATATAAAAAAGAGGTACATGGGTAAGGACCAAATTCTTGGCCAGCTTAACTTAATCAATTAAATTTTCTATGAAGGTTTTCTGTTGTGACACGAAAATTAAGCATACAATTCTATGATTAATTTTTGTGTCACGACGGAACTTTTTTCACTTCTTCAGTTTGTATGGCTAACTACCGTCTAACCAGGCGAACTACTGACCAAGCATTTGGTCCTTACCCAGATACGTTGTCTATACGAAAATCCGTGTTTAATGGCCGCTCCACACAATGGGCCATCCTGACCCATCATACAGGACGCAACTATGCGTTAAAGGGAGTAAGACATATATATGTCTCGTTCTACCGCATAGCCGCGTCCTGTATGATGGGTCAGGATGGCCCATTGTGTGGAGCGGCCATAAAACTGGCTACCAAATCTGACAGCATACGTTTACATTGACGACGCGTAACTGAGGAAAGTTGGTGCAATTGACTCAGTTTTAGTGTGCCACTTTTGGAGCGCTTATGACCTATTTACCACTTTTTAGGGTTACGTACCCAAAATGGTAACCTGCGTCCTTATTACTAAGACTCCGCTGTCCGTCCGTCTGTCACCAGGCTGTATCTCATGAACCGTGATTGTTAGACAGTTGAAATTTTCACAGATGATGTATTTCTGTTGCTGCTATAACAACAATCACTAAAAAAAGAATAAAATAAATATTTAAGAGGCCACCCATACAAAAAACGTGATGTTTTTGCCGTTTTTAAAGATAATGGTACGGAACCATTCGTGCGCGAGTCCGACTCGCACTTGGCCGGCTTTTTAAATTATGTCATTGGTTCAGGAACCAATGACATAATTAAAAAAACCGGCTATACACGTACGGTACAGTAAAGTGTAAAAATATGGGAGCATACAACTTACTCATAAATATGTCCCATAATCTCTTATGTCAGCGGATTAAGGTTTTGGTACTTATTTATGAGAAGATGTTATCGATACAATTTTTTGCACTCGACTGTACTCGTAACTTTGTAAAGCACCAAGGAAATGATAGCTTTGCTCCGGACAAACCTTTTATGTAGATTTAATCGTCTTCCAACGTATTCCAACACCAAGGGGGGACGCGACTCTTCACTGGACTTCTGACCCCGTATCATGGTCGGCCTTATCACGCGATAAGAGACAAGATAGAGCGTCCGTCTCGTTCTATTGAATGGTGTCAGCCAGTGACGGACGCTATATCTTGTCTGTCACTTATCATGTGATAAGGCCGTCCATGCTATGGGGTCTGAGCTATGAAGATAAATATGTGATTCCACTGACTTTGGTTTACCTTGATTATCATTACCCTGTATTTACATATAAAATGTATTTCTTACAAATTACATACAGTCCTGTGTACTTAACACTGTATATACAGTGTGTGGCCTGTAACATGAGCAAATATTTAAAAGGACGCTTCCTTAGAGCATCTGCAGTATCCCCTTGTGTCCAATTTTTTATATTTTATTCGGAGAAATGTTGATCTAAAGTTATGGCCTCCCAGTAATGTCTCTTGGCACCACAAGATCACATCACAGCAGTCAATTCAGATTTTGAGGTAACATCGTGTAATGAATCATAATAGTTTTTGCATTTTTGTTTTTAAAAGATTTTTTTGAGATATTAGAATTTTTTCATTATTTTTTTAGTGTTTTTAAAGTAAATAAAACTACTTGTGTCACCCTACGAGGGTGGAAAATACACGTAAACTTGCTTTAAAGAAAAAAAACTGAAAACATTTTTTTTTTCAATTAAAACCACTTGGAAATAATGGCTCACAAGCTCAATAATCAACCGTTTCATTTTACGCTCCTATTCCAGGCCACACCCTGTATAAAGCCCTGCAAAACCCATCGGCATCTATGTTCCGTAGTGACACTATTTTGATACTTCGAAATTATTGTATCACAGCAGCAGAGCCTAGTGGAGGTGAAGTTTGTAGATTTTACTGTGACCGGAAGAGTAGTATGTCTAGTCTACCAATAAAATAACTCAACTGCGACAGGTACATTGCCGCGGAAACACTCATCCTGAAGAAGAACTTCCGAAGAGTTCGAAACGTGTCGCCTGTCGTGACATTAAAGACATGAGTTTAACCGTGGATATAGTAGTAGTATTTGAGACATGTGTGACGAATGTTTAAATTGGATAACTCAACTGTCGTGGATTTTATTACATGCTTTATATGTATTTGTCCCACACTAACGCAGGTCAAGTTCATATTATTAAACTGACGTTGTTTGTTAGTGTGGGAGAAATCCTGAAACTGAATTTTGAACCTGAAATTTGGGTATAAGTATAGTTTGGATGACAATTCAATACCATCGAGCTGATCTGACCCCGTAGCATGGACGGCCTTATCACACGATAAGTGACAAGATAGAGCATCCGTCACTGGCTGACACCGTTCAATAGAACGAGACGGACGCTCTATCTTGTCACTTGTCGCGTGATAAGGCCGACCATGATACGGGCTCTGATGATAGAGACAGAAAGTCGCCATGGGAATTCAGTACTTAACTGTCGCAACCCGTTGAGTTTGGGCTTGTTAGAATCGACTCAATTAGTACTTGATGATGGTATACAGAAAAGGGCAGTTGGCGATAAAAGCTTGTACTAAAAATGTTTTTTGAAGTGAAAACTTCTTTAGCGGCGCTGTGCACTTTTTGTGATGGAGAGAAAATGTTAAACTCGCCACAGGTCAGGTGACCGTAAGATTCGACAGATTGAAAATTCGTAAGACGGACGTGTACGTGACCTGATTGAAAAACTGTTACAATGTCATTGAGTTTCACTTCTGCCGGCACTCCCGGAGTGCAATCCGGTCTTTTTTTACATAAACTTATTAGCTTATAAGGTATGAAGTTCATAGAAGGTTAGAAAAAAAGTTCTGCCAAAATTATTACATTATCTCATACTACTTAGGTAAGTGTGTAGTTAAATATTTCATATGTGTGGTTACACAATAATCGCAAAACTGCATGTGTATTCTTTAGATATGTATACTCTGTGACCGAAACCACTTAGTGGACAGTAAAACGTAACCCAACTTGTTACGCAAACCATTACAGTTTAGAAGATCGCCTTGAAGATAGTTTCATTACATATACAGAAGCAAAATTTGATCGTATAAAAACGGAATGAAACAAAGACATGAAGAAACCCGTGCGGGGTAAACGACCGCAGCCCGTAAACTATTAAGAGCCAGACAGCAAACACCCGACGTTTTCATTATTCCATTTTATAATAAAAACCGGGTAACACAAGTGGAAATAACCCGCGGTCTTAAGAGGCTGCTGCTCGCTGCCGGTCGCCACACTCATCGTGAGCATTTTAATATCATTTTAAATTTTTCTTGGTTTTATTTAACTTGTGTAAGCGTGTAACATATTGAGAAGGGCATGCTACGATGGTTTGGGCATGTAAAGAGGATGGATGAAAGAATATTAACAAAGAGTGTGTGAGGGAAAAGGGGTTGGTACAGTTCGAAGGGGACGACCTCGAGAAATTCTGAAGAAAGGTCATAGGATAAACTCGCATTATTTGGTGATACGCCTAATTCGGTGATAGGTACATGTTTTGAAGCACGCTACCGAAGAAAGCTAGTGAATTAGGGAATTTTAAATTCGACCTTACTTACTACGGATAGTAAGGTCGCAATTCGCTGTTCACTAGCTTTATTCGGTAGCGTGCTTGAAAACATGTACTTATTACCGAATTGAGCGTATCACCAAATAATGCAAGTTTACCTACCCTACTCCAGGAAAAATACGGTTTTGAAAAACATTAATTTATAATAGCGTATTTTTTGTTAATTTCATTTTAAAATGTTATTCTAAGATGCTTTATTCAAGAATCCGACAAACTTCCCACCCGGAAGTAATTATGTAGATTTAAATGAAGCCTGCATTGTCTTTTTTTGTATGATTTATCTTGAATATTATAGAGCAAAATGGTAATGATCCAAAATAAACACAAAAATATTCATTAATATTTTTTCTGACTTCTCAGAAGCTAGTTAATTTATAATTTTTTTGGTGTCTGAAATTTTGTCGGATTCTATAGCCGGGTATCTGTTTAAATGGTAATATATCCTGGACCGGCACTCCCGCCCTACAGGTACTCCCAACCCTACATCCTGTCACTCCAAACATCCCATCCCTCCACCATCACCATCCTTTCACACTCCTTTGGTCCTCACCCACACCCTTTCCCGGAGGAGACAACCTCAACCCCAAAAACCCCAATCTACAGGTGTGACCTACCGTGCCGAGAGATGCGTGACTGAGGGGGAGCTTAGTCGCTAACGGTGGACCCTCGATACCGGGCAACCTCGAGGAGAACCTTTGCCTTATTCCAGCAAGCGGGGCTCTGCTGGAACGGACCCAATTTCCCTAGCTTCTCGTGGGATTCACATGGAAGAACAAAATAAAAAAATTGAAGGTACCCTGGAAGACCTATGCCAGGAACTACTGCCTCTGACAGTATGCGCGGACCAAACCGCCCAAATGTCAGAGCAAGCAATGGAGGTGGTGGATAGCGCCGACACGGTGGAAAAGGACGTTGAACGACCTAACCCACCAACGGAGAATCCACTCACCGACAAGCCTCACAAGAAATTGGGAGGCTCCACGCGAGGCCGCTACAAAGCTCTAGTGGGACTGGGACTGAAGCACGAAGAGGCTTTAAAACTGTCCGTAAAGAGCTTTGCGGAACTCAAAAAGATGGGCTACAAGTTTGGGGGCTCACAATCCAAACCCGGGCAAAAGCCGGTCAAACGGCCCCGCTCGGAGGAGGAATCACCGCAGGGTAACCTACCCAAAAACCCGAGGGTGAGTGAAACCCCCCCAACCCAACCCATAACCCAACCCCAACAAGCGCAGGCCTACAGCGAGGTCCTGAGCCAAATCAGAGTCGGGATCAAGGACTCCAGTCCGATGTCGGACACTCAACTGGAGTCTCTCTGCTACACCATCCTGCAGAAGATCTCGACTCTGAAGATGGCCGAAGGACCTAAATTCGTAGGTTACGCGCACAAGCCAGGCTGGTTGCTCATCACGTGCGAGGACCAGCGGTCCAAAGCCTGGCTTGAAGAGACGACACCATCCCTCAAGCCATGGCCAGAAGCCAACCTCAGGGTCATACCCGAAAATGAGCTTCCAAAGCCTAACATAGGGATGGTGTTCATCCCTGACCTACGCGACTCCGACGTGAAAATGTCACAGTCGCTACTTTGTGCACAGAACTTCGGGCTGTACACAAAGTATTGGAAGATTCTCCACACAAAGGTCGAGAAAGGCGGGGTCATGCTGACCGTAGCCCTAGACGACCAGTCAGTGGAGAATCTCCGAAAGATGGACCTAAAGGCAAGCCTAGGCTTCCGTAAGGTCCAGTTTCGGCTAAAGGGTACACCAAAGACCCAACAGCCGGAACTCAACACGTCCCCAACCCCACCACCGCAAAACCCGTCAACGTCGAGGGACCCCAACCATACACCCGCCCGAAAGGTCCTTCCGGGACCCAAACGGGCAGTCCCTCCCAACCCTGCATCCCATCCTACAGCGGGTACATCGGGAACACGGCGGTTTCCCACCAACAGGGGGGGCAATAGGGGCTCCAACCGCTCCAGGGGTAAGGGAAGAGGGGGCCGGCAGGGGCAGGCCCACTCCCAGCGCCGGGGCCAATAAAGACGCAGCACACGGGGGGGGGGTGACGTTTCTGCAGGCCAACCTACACCATGCCATCGCGGCCACAGCGGTCGTAGAAAAACTTTTCGGCGAAAATGGCCTAAACATCGCCCTCATACAAGAACCATGGATCAACACCAAAACCATGGGAACAGGACTTAACAAAGCAGGTAAGGTATTAATACACGAAAAAGGATCCAAACCAAGGGCCTGCATCGTGTTTAACAAAAGTATGAATTTCTTGCCTGTTACAGAACTATGCAGCGATGATCTTGTTGCTGCGTATGTTGATCTCAAAGGAAAGGGCTCACAAAAGGTGTTGATTTGTTCCGCCTACCTGCCCGGAGAGAAACATGACCCCACAGAAGAACTGGCTAAAGTTGTAGAGTACGCTGAAGCACAAAAGGCAGAACTGATTGTGGGCTGCGACGCAAACGCTCATCACACCATCTGGGGGAGCACCGGCATCAACAAAAGGGGTGAGTTACTCTCAGAATTTATTTTTACCAACTGTCTACACCTGTTAAATAGGGGCAACACGCCAACCTTCGTGACCAGGGCAAGACAAGAAGTATTAGACATAACTTTTGCAACTGAAAAGGCAGCAAACTGCCTAAGTAATTGGCACGTTAGTTGCGAGAACTCAATGTCGGACCACAAACATATTATATTTAGTGTAAAGGGCCCGTTAGATATGGAACCACAAACACGAAGAAATCCAAAAGAAACTTCCTGGGAAGCCTACAAGGCTCACCTGGAGGACCATCTAAAGGATATCCCAAAATATGTCAAAAATCCAGATTCCCTCAATATAGCAGTAAACCAACTCTCCAAAGGTATCTATAAGGCCTACGAACTGAGCTGCCCATTGCGAGAATCAATCATACATTACACAACGACATGGTGGAACAAAAGGCTGGAAAAGCTCCGTGTGTCCACCCGTCGCATATTCAATCACTCAACCAGACCAAACGAGTGGGAAAGGTACGGTAGAGCACTGACTGAATATAACAAACAGATCAGAAAAGCCAAAAGGAGGTCTTGGCGGAGGTTCTGTGAAGAGATCGCCCAAACACATAAAGGAGCGAGAATTCACAAAATCCTCTCCAAGACACCAACCAATTACCTAGGCCTACTTAAAAAGCCTAATGGCAGCTTTACGACCACGGAGGTGGAAACAATGGACTTGCTTAGAACCATCCACTTCCCAGGTTCGTACCCCACCAGTGATATTCAGCTATGCACCCAAAGGAGCACACAAGCCCGGAGGGCACACAACAACGACTGGAATTTGGCTGCAAATATCTTCAGACCAAACCAAGTTATATGGGCACTGAAAAACTTTGAACCATTTAAATCGGCGGGAGAAGATGGTATCTTTCCTGCATTACTACAGCAAGGACAAAACCTAATCACTCCGCACCTGGTAAGAATATTCCGAGCTAGCTTTGCTTGGAGGACCATACCAGAACAATGGACTAGAGTCAAGGTACGCTTCATACCAAAAGCAGGGAAAAAGGACTACTCACAGCCTAAATCCTTCAGACCAATTAGTCTATCATCGTTCTTACTTAAAACGATGGAAAGAGTCATTGATCAGCACATTAGAGCGAAATATCTGGTAGCCAGACCACTGAGTCTGAGCCAACATGCTTACCAAAAGGGGAAATCTACGGAAACTGCACTACTTGATCTGGTCGACAAAGTGCAAAAAACCCTAGAGGACAAGCAAACAGCTCTATGTGCTTTCCTTGACATCGAGGGTGCCTTCGACAACACACCCACAGAAACTATCCTCAAGGGATTGGCATCAAAGGGCGTGGACGAAAGCACCATCAGATGGATCCAGAGCATGCTTTCAAATAGAATAGTCACTCTGACCCTCAATGCAATTGAGCATACATTCTACACCACAAGAGGATGTCCACAAGGAGGCGTACTATCCCCACTACTATGGACCCTAGCAGTGGACCAACTCCTAGCAACTATGAAGGACCTAGACTATGACACACAAGGATATGCCGACGACCTTGTAGTCATAATCAAAGGTCCGTGCCTCCACACAATCTCGAACTTAATGCAAGGAGCGCTTAACACCATAAATAAATGGTGCAAAGAGAATGACCTGTCCATCAATGCGAGCAAAACAGTACTAGTGCCCTTTACAAAAAAAGGAAACTAGACAAGCTCGCCAAACTAAAACTGAATGGACAGGAAATAACATACTCAAATGAGGTCAAGTACCTAGGGGTTACCTTTGACCAAAGGCTAACTTGGAACGCTCATTTGAATAGCATAATACACAAAGCACAAATGGCCATGTGGACCTGCTGTCGAATGGCAGGAGCAAGATGGGGTATAAGACCCAAAATTGCTTTGTGGCTTTACACAGCGGTAGTGAGGCCTGTAATCACATACGCCTCTGCAGTATGGTGTAACAAAGCCAACCAAAAGACAGCCATCACAAAGTTAAGCAGTCTACAGCGTACAGCTTGCTTAACAGCAACAGGAGCTTTATGCTCAACACCGGGGGCAGCCTTGGATGCACTGCTCGATCTAACGCCACTCCACCTGCATGTGCAAAAGGAGGCGAAGCAGTGCATCTATAGGATATGCACACTAACAAGGCCAAAATGGCGCTCTCAAGCGCTTACCAAACTAGAGGCCCTTGTCTTTGATAACAAAAAACTAAGCATGCCCACTGACGACACTTACGTGGAATGCAAATTCACCAAACTGTACACAGTGGAAATACCTCCGAGAGACAAATGGCTAAACGACCAAATGGACTTTAAGGAGGGAAGCCACGTGTGGTACACGGATGGATCAAAAAAGGGTGATGATGTTGGATGTGGTATCTACGGTGAGAGGCCGAAGCTCAAAGCTAGCGTCAGCATGGGGAAAGAGGCCTCAATCTATCAGGCTGAACTCTTCGCAATAAATAAATGCGTGGAGATCAATCTTGAGAGAAACCTAAGAAACCAATACATCTACATCAACTCAGACAGCCAAGCTGCTCTGCTGGCACTAGAATCCCTAGAGTCCTACTCTAAACTAGTCCAGAACTGTAAAAACAATTTAAACACCCTGGCCAATACCAACAAAGTCATACTTAGATGGGTACCAGGACATTCCGACATAGTTGGGAATGAAAAAGCAGATGAACTTGCAAGGAAGGGCGTGGACACAACCCTGGTCGGCCCAGAACCGTTCTGTGGTATCACAAAACGGAAAGCATATTCTCTGCTACACAACACAGAAAAATCAGAGGCAATAAAGCTGTGGAAGTTCGCCAAAGGACAAAAACATGCTAAAGCCTTGATTAAAGGATACAATAACAAACTGTCTAAAGAGCTACTGCAACTCAGAAGGCACAAAACCTGCGCAGTAACGAGAATTCTGACAGGACATTGCAAATTAAACAAGCACCTGTTTCAAATGGGTATGAAACAGGACGCAACTTGCAGGTTCTGCCAGGAGACGGAGGAAACAGCAATGCATATTCTCTGCTCCTGCGGACCACTCATGCACAAAAGAAGTATCTACCTAGGGCGGCACGTAGTGCACCCAGAAGAGGTACAACATATCACCGCCCAAAGAATCTGGAACTTCTTAGAGGCAACGGGTCTAAACGGTGAAATATAAACAAAGGGCTGCCACAATAGATCACCCTGGTCGAAGCGGCATATAAAGGCCCACAATAACACAATAATAATAAATAATAATAATATATCCGTTATACAGAAAAAATAAGCTATTATCAATTATTTCCAAAATCGAGATATTTTCTATACAAGTTGTCAGTTCATTGACTGGACTATCAGGTCAGGTCAAGAGTAGGCAGTACCCTAAACCGACGAGCATCGAGCATGTATGAAGAATGTCAATGTTTGTAATAAGCTCATTAATAGCTCTCAAGGTGGTTCGACGACCATACAAAACGTCGTTTGACATTCGTGTAATAATCGTTTTCCCAAAGTAAGTATCACTTGACAAACTAATTTCTAAAATTATTCTAGTCTATACAAGTTGATTCTAGGAAAGGGGGAATTTCGCGCAAATGGAAAGTCAATTTATGAAAGTGTGTTACATAAGTTTCCTTAAATTTTACGCCGTTCGGCTGCGAATGTCAAAAGATGTTTTGTATGTATATTGATTTAAACTCACGATTCTCACACATTATTTTTACTAAACGGGACTTAATCGCGTATAATTAAATTATTTATTTACCTCACTGAGGTCTCCCGACGTTTCGGATGTGTTGCAACATCCATGGTCACGGGACGACTGGCTTGAGCGGGTATCAACATCTTCTTGCTGCGCGGGTTTTCCGAACTACCCGCATTTGGTCTTTATTAACCACTTGTACACTAGGGTTGTCACCCGGCCGACACACACATTATTAGTGTAATGTTTTGTATGGTCGTCGAACCACGTTGTTATGTTTGTATATTTATTTATTTAGGGGTTGAAGTGTGTTGTGGACGATGGACTAGCAACCTATCACTGTCATATCACATTTTGTCGATCTTTTATACCCACATTTATGCTAAAAGTGGCGCTGGAATATACGTTTCATGTGCTCTGCCTACCCCTTTTGGGAATAAAGGCGTGAATGTATGTATGTATGTATTATTTATTTATTTATTTATGCATTTATTTATTTATACATTTATTTAAGGACCACAAACGAATAACACATCTGAACAATACATTTGGCTTAAATATATAAAACTAAGCAAGATGCTTAGCCACTTATAGGTGACCACAGCTCGCATATGTATAAAAAAAATCAAGAGTAACAAAACAAAAAATGTCCATGATGATGATGAAATGTTTGTATGACAGTCGGGTGCGGTGGCGCGCCCGGCGATAACTCGGGCATTCTATTTGCATTCATTGTCGGGGTGCAGTTCGTTACTGCTATTAAGATTTATTTTTCTCATTACCGACGACCCCGTTGTTCTTATATTACCCTGGTACTTCATTTTGTCTTACATGAATAGTGTAAGTACTGTAAAGTATAAAGGGTCTAAAGATCGAGACGAAGAATGGAAAGTTCGACAATTTATCGAATCCAAGCAGTTTCAATGAAGAACTAAGAAGCCGTCTAATGCGAGTGAAACTCGCGCACCGAGGATTCCTTGCTTTGTGGGTTGCTAGTAGTAGTTGTAGCTAATTAAAATAGGACTTATTTAAACGTAAAAAAGAACATTCTTCTAATTAATTTAACAACACCAGGGGATGTTTAAAAATTTATAAAATATTTGTAAATAACTGGGTTTGCATTACGTCTTGTGTCACTCCCTGTGTATAAATAATTCGTCCATCATTAAAATCAATATAATATTTCGTTACGGTTGTTAAAAAAGAGCTCAGTGCGTCGACTTTTTGCCGTTATACGTCTGAATACCACGCAAATAAAACAATATTTTCGTACACATAATTGAGAATTTGTATTATATCAGTACCGTTTTCACTTGCCATATTCCCGGTTGTAAATAATTGCTGTTGTCCACGTTAATAAACCGTTTTTTTCCCTGGGAAAAAAACGGTTAGGTTGTTACTTAAACTGCGACCCTACAGAGCGCGAGCCAGCGAGCGAAGCGAGCGTGACGCGGCAGCGTCCGGCGAAGCGCCATAACCGAACATTATAATTTTTTCCTAGTTGAATATAACATAATTGCCTCTAATTAGTTGGAATTCATGGATACCCGTATAGGTATCTACGTACGCACGGATAAGATAATATATAATTATGCCTACCAATGTTTGTTTATTTGTTTACGCCTGAGCCTATTGATATACCTCTTTTTATACCTTTTTATACCTAAACGTACACACTCTCAAACACAGACACACGCACACACACACACACACATACACACACACACACACACACACACACACACATACTTGAACCACTTTTAGGTACATTGCATACAACACACAAAACTACAAGTAAATACATCTGATACCATGACACCTTCAAGTTAGTTTAAAAAAGCTACCTGCCTTCAATCAATCAAATTATTTTTGCATGTTTTACCCGATTTAACGCATTAATTGTATTTTAGTTTAGTTTTGTACCAACGTCAAATTAGCACAGCGCAGTCGCACTCATGAATTATCATTACAACTTTATAAGGGGCCAAACTGAAAACCAGCGCTGGGCTTAAGCCCAGCATACGCTGAGGTTGGTACCCATGGCCAACATGATATAACAGTAAATGTGTCTCATGTAACTGTACAATCTCTAGTTAGTAGTGAAATTAGTTTTAATTAGTTTTAATATCTACCTATCCTTTGCTCTGTATTGCTGTTTTGTATCGTGTTTGGGCAATAAAGTTATTTGTATTTGTATTTGTATTTGTAATTCCCCTGGGTGATCGAGGTCAGGTGATTTACGTGGATAACGTGAAAGAATTAGTCAGTTTTGATTAATGCCGGGAGCGCGGCGATGTTAACTTCGTGAGTAACTCCACTAACTGGCTAACTAACTGACTTCGCAAACAAACTGCTAACAAGATTCAACACCAGCAAAACGCTTGTCATTCAACCACACTTTCCTTCCGAAAACAAAATGAAACATGAACATTTCATATCGCGTTACCAGAGCATCAGCGCTTGGAAGGAAGCCGCGATATTCGACGCGGGGCTTGCATTCTGGGACTAAAATTGTATGCGTATTGAATCCCTTTTTCCGTCGCTCGCCCGCTCATGGATAATAAAATGGAAAAGAGCGGCACGCGCTTACAGAGAGGTTGAATACGTGAGTAATGTTGGTCAGAGAATGGAAGCCATGACGCGAAAGCGCCATATTGGCTTACCATAATTTGGCCGCGTCATCTGATTAAGTTGGTAAATCGAGTGGAAACCGATTGATGGATGAGTGTAACCTACCGCTCATTATGGTCTAGTTTCGGCGAAACTTGATCTTTGCTGCTAACGCGGCTACTAATTCGGTTTCACAGATTTTCTTGGAAGTAGGTACTCGTAAAGGTCATAATTATTGTATGGAGACCAAATAATTAGCCAATTAAAATCGTGCACTAAAAAATTCTATGAGACTGGAAATTATCGCTTTCTATGAATTGAGATTGACTATCACTTTTTGACCTTTGACCTTTGTTTTTCCCGTGATCCTAGTATTTATCTCTACATAGATATAAAGCGGTGTAAGAAAAGCTTTAGGTACCTACCATCAGACGTAAATACAATGTATACAGGGTGTCTCTGAGCTTGGGGCTTTCAATACAAATATCGTTTATGATCCTTAAAGGGAACTGCTTTTGTTCTACAACTTTCCAAAAATAAATATGTCTTTTAATATTTTCATTAACTCATAGGTACGATTTTTTTTATCTACATCATTAGTTTAATTATCATACCTAATAGTCACTGTCATGGATGTTAAATAAAAAAGTCGTATTTGCAATACATTGATGCTATAGTTAAAGTTCAAACACTAATAAATTATAGAAATAATGGTAATTTTACAAAGTTGCAGAACAAAAGTGGTCTAGTACTCCAGGCAAAATACAGTTTTGAAAAACATTAATTTATAATAGCGTTTTTTTTGTTGATTTCATTTTTAAATGTTATTCTAAGATGATTTATTCAAGAATCCGACAAAGTTTCCACCCGGAAGTAATTATGTAGATTTAAATGAAGCTTGCATTGTCTTTTTTGTACGATTTATCTTGAATATTATAGAGCAAATGTATATGAACCAAAATAAAGACAAATATATCAATTAATATTTTTCTGACTTTTCAGAATTTATCATTTTTATGATGTCTGAAATTTTGTCGGATTTTGTCGCTGGTTAACTATTTAATTGATAATCTATCCGTTACACATAAAAAGCAAGCTATTATAAATTATTTCCAAATTGTAATTTTTTCCATACAAGTTGTCAGTTCATAGACTGGACTATAGTTTCACGAGCAGAATCTCTAGATTCTGAGAGTATTCTAGAGGTATCAAGTGTGCATGACCTCTATTTAGCGAATGTAAAGCGCGATTGTTGCGTGTTGTACAGGACTGTGTCGACACTGTTGACAGTAATACAAGCTCCTAGCGATGATACAGCCATGTAGGTGTACAGTCGCCATCAGATATATCGGAGCGGCCAAAGTGCTCACAAATATCTGAACACGTCTGTCGAGGCATTAGATACGTGTTCAGATATTTGTGAGCACTTTGGCCGCTCCGATATATCTGATGGCGACTGCACCACACCAACATGACACCACCAAAAGGTGACAGCATCGCGACTTCACATCGCTACAAAAAGTCGCTAAAATGTGATGAGTATTAAAAAAAAATTTTGTTTAGCTCATAATTGGCTTTAGCAAGGATTCCTGTATTAATTGTAAACCGCCATATAAACTCACTAAATTGTAAAATTTTCAACAGGTAAACGATCATAAGATACTCGACTCAGATTTATCGCTCAAAAGGATATCTTTATGAAATACTGCAGTGGCTGTAACGGCAGGAACCCTATTGATGCCGGGCACGTGCCCGGATAGTGAGCGCATGTGCCGTTCAGATGACGTATGGCTGATACAATTGGGTATTTTTCAAGATATTTTAGAAATTGGCGCGAAAACGACGTTAGGAGCGGTTAAAATGAAATCGGAATAAGTACATGTCTCACACTGTATTTTAAACTCGCGATCTGTTAGTAATAACAGTAGTAGTGCAGGGTTCAAAGGAAATAATTAGTTTATTTATCGACGTACTGGCTTCTGCCCGCGACTGCGTCCACGTCCACCCTCTATTTCACCCTCTTAGAGGACGATTTCCGGGATAAAAACAATACGGTCCTTCTTCGTGACTCAAACTATCCCTATACCAAATTTCATCTAAATCGGTTCAGCGGTTTAAGCGTGAAGAGGCAGACAGTCAGACAGACAGAAAAACAGACAGACACACTTTTGCATTTATAATATTGACACGAAGTGTAGCCTAGTTGGTAGTGACCCTACCAACTAAAATTAAATATATGAGCGTTTCTCAAAAAAAATGCCACTACATATTTTCGGAGATTTTCTGCAACTTTTATGTTATTTCTCCTTAAAATCACGATGTCTTTCTATCCCAATAGGAGAAAAAAAGTGTCCCAAAATGTTCATACATTTTTGAACTTTCCTATTGTGTTACCACCATACAAAGTGTATGGTAAATGGTAACACAATAGGAAAAATATCTTTGGGACAGTTTTTTGTCCTACCAGGGTCGAAAGAGCTCCTGATTCTGAGTGGAAATAGTTAACATAAAATTCCTAGAAGTACAATTAATAATAGTAACATTTTTTTTGAGAAACGCTCATATTGACATTTCCGTCTCTGTACATATACGAAACACCCATTTATGTAAGGAATAATATAAATCAGTTTCCAAAGTTCGATAGTATACGAATGCAGGGCAAGATTAACTATAGACCATATAAAGCCGCTTTTCTTTCGAAAAGCATATTTGGAATGGCACCCAGGATTTATAATAAGCTGCTAGAAGCCATTCTGAAACTACAAGATATTAAAAAAAAAGATTTAGTATAGTTTTGTTGGTCAGGAAAGCATATCATTCCACCCAAGAGTTTTTAAATAATTTACTTTAAAAACAAAGTTTTAACCGACTTCAATTTAGTACTCCGCCAAGACACGAGAACATTTCTTTTCCAATTTACCTCATGAACTGATTTCCGAGAGCAAATGCGTTGATTATTATAGAAAAAAACCCAATTGCTGTATGTGACCCGATAATATTTGAGGACTTCCGTCAATTCCACAAGGATCACCCTTGGCACTTCATTAGTTGCTATTTCAACGGAATCTTATCAGAATCTGTGATAAACTTTTGTACTTTTAAGTATATAATTGAGGAATTCCATAAGTCATCTGTGGTCTTCATCATCAATTCCACTCCACCAATTTATGATTTCCGGATGTAAATACACGAGTTATAATAGAAAATACCAAAATCACTACACGCGTGCCTAATATAATTGAGGAGTTCCCTCAATTCCTCATGGATCCCATCATCCAATTGAATTTTCTAAAAAATGGGACCCACCTGGAAACATATACTTACCAACAAAAAAACAAAATTATGAATCGGCTCATCAATGACGGAGTTCTGAGGTAACAAACATGAAAAAAAAAAAAAAAAACAAAACCGAATTGAGAACCTCCTCCTTTTTTTTGAAGTCGGTTAATGATTATGACGTAAAATAACGATTAAAGTAGGTAATAAGAATGACATTTTAATTTAAAGTATTTCAATAATTTTGACATTAAATTAATGAAGATTGCATGCTGCATGCTAATTGTAGCTATTTGTTTTGTATGCCTTGTGGCTAAATACTTATAGTGATACACAGCATGACAATAACACCTATGTACATAACTGTGTTTTACAAATAAAACATTTTATAAGTATTTATTTATCTATATAAGGATGTATATCGCCGTCTAGTAACCATAGTACAAGGTTTGCTTAGTTTGGGATTAGGTCGATTTGTGTAAGATTGTCCACAAATATTTATTTATTATTTAAGCGCTACTTAGACTTCTATGGTTTTCTAGTTCGCTGATTAGTATGGATGGATTTAACTCTGGGTTTTGGGCACTTTTACAGCAAGGTTTGCTGTTTTTTGGAATGACAATCATGAAATATGCTAAACGATGGATAACCGAACAATTAGATACATTTCATGTACATGTGTAAGTGCAATTGCACGAGTCACTTTAGGAAATATATATTTTTCATGATTAAAGTCACAACAACTAAATAAAGGTAACGTTCATATCTAGTAAGTGTAAATATGTTCAAAGAAAAAAAAAAGATAAATAATAACTAAAGCTCCAGGAGTCCCCCACAACGCAACGCACCAGCCTCACGGGCCCCAGTCCTTGAAAAAAAATGCAATAAGAACACGCGTGCTTTATTCGACCTATTCCCAAAAAGGGAGGAGGGATTAAAATCAAATCTATTTGTTAATTTCTTACCTTAGAACTCCGTCGTTGGTAGGTTTTGAAAATAATCTTCCGTAGAAAAATTTAAACCCCGATGTGATGAAAGGGAAGAATTGACGAAACATGTCAAACACATTGCAGAATAGTAGCATTGTACTATCCTAGCTGCTACTTACCGGCTGTCTACATTTCGCCATCGAAATGGAATCGGTATCAAATTGAAATGTTTCTTTCAAAATGGTGCGCGAATGATAGTTTAGTATTAAAAAACAACGCAAAAATTGGCTACGTCAGTCACCTGAGGGCGCACCAGCGACGCTTTCAGCAGTGATTAGCAGTCGCTGAGGCCGAATATGGATAGGAAAAGATGATGACGGTAAGCAGTGTTGTATTATAACTAGCGTGCGAAAATGTCATATCGATGCACAGGTGACAAACCAAATGAAGCCCAGGTTCACATTAAAGAAGTAGTGTGTAACGTAGCATATGATCGTGTGGAATAGGACAGAACGTAGGATTTAATGAATGCACGTACCGCGTAGCATTGTGCCTGTGGCGCGGCGGGCAAAGAAATCAACCCTAGCTCCAATTACAGCTGCGATGCTAGATAACGCGTGGCCCGAGCCACGAGGGACAGACTTGACGCCTAAGTGTCACAAACTTTACGGTGGAATACTCTCCGACCGATCCTTCTAGGATTCTTCACATATTCTGGCGAAAGAACACAACAAATCAGGACTTATGGGGTATGTGCAGGCAACAACTCATTGCCATAGAGATTGCGATGCGCAAATGGAGATAGATAGGCCAGGCCATACGATTCGAATGGGTGAACAAAATAATGCAAACATCGCTTTTGAATTCGCCTTCCGTGGCGTCGAACGGCTATGAGGGCCATTGGCACCTCTGGGGTGCCCTTGGACAACAACAACAACACTTAGAACGCTGGAAATGCTGAAACGTATTTGCGTTCAAAACATCTCACCACACATCCAATAGAACTGAAGCACGTGGCAGCACATAGCGTTCATTCCAGTCCCATATAGCAAGTTTGTTGCTGTGGTGTGTGTTTCAAATAAATCATCATTCAGTCATTCATTCATATATGCATATTATAATATGTAGCAATATCACCATTAAAACCTTGTCATTACTATGTATGTAGCAAATACATAACTTAAATGGAAAACAAATGTGTAATCGCTAAACTTTAGTAGCTGTGAGCAGGGTACAATGCACATAGAACCGATGGCCATGTCGAGTGGTAGCCACGTATCGGAAGGCGTAGACCTCCTAAAAGGTGCACTGATGACCTGATAAATCTCAGGAGTCCACTGGATGCGGGTGGCGCAGAATCGGTTATTGTGGCACTCTTTGTGGGAGACCTATGTCCGGCAGTGGTCCTCTTTCGGCTGACACGATGATTTGGCAAATGAAATATTCCAAAAAACAGTCACTTGGAAACATCGTAACCGCTGGCTTCTTTATCCTATGGCAGCTGTTCCGGCCCCCAGCTGCACTCTCTTAAGAGTTAGGCGAGTGGGACGTGCCCGGCCTGCCCGCCCGGCGCGGCTGATACCAAGAACGGAACTTTCTGAATCGCTAATTTCATTTCTATCTTCTATCCCTTCGGGGGTTGAGTTCTGTGGGTGTTATCGTGACCTTTTTGTTACGTAGGAATTTACTCATGAGCTGGGAGAAAGCTTCCCCGCTCACGAAGGAGTCTGTGACAGACATACGGTATATCACATTCCCCCTCGCGTTCCAATTTCGTATCGATGGGTTTTGCGCACTTCGTTCTGACTGAATAAATAAATAAATAGGGGGACAATCTTACAAAAATCGAACTAGTCCTGTAGTAAGCTCAATAAGGCACTGGTCCCACCGCCGGCTAGTAAGCTAGAAAAGTTGGGCGAGTAACGATTCATTTCGTGCTGACCAGGCACAGTGTGATCAATAGACCTTTACAGATACGCAATGTAATGCTACTCGCCCGACTTTTCTAGCTTACTAGCCGGCGGTGGGACCAGTGCCTATGGCTTGCGTTAATGGGTGGTAGACGACGATATATTTAATAGAAGCGGCTTACAGATGCCACGTGACCGAAGGGCGGGCAGCCACCTCGCACAAAGAATTAGCTTAGCTATTCAGCGAGGTAATGCTGCCAGCATCTTCGGCACAATGCTGCAGCAGCCATTTATAGATTTAGTTTAGGTCTATTTTATTTTTTTAGTATTTAATAATGGGTTGTAATTAATGCAGCTTCATTTAATTGTAATTTCGTTGCTGCCTTCAACTTAGTTGTCTACTACATTAATAGGTCAGCGACTAATTTTAATTTAAGCGACTAATAAATACTTTTCAAGACACTGTATATTGTGTAATTCAAGCTACGTTATTATGACTCAGCATGTTGATTATTCTATAGATATCTTCTAATAATTGTCTCTAAATTGCGTCTATAAAATAATTTCAACAGACACCAATTTCATATTGTCACCTCTATCTTTATACGTTAGTATGTAATTGATGACTGAATCTACTATAATTGAACATGAAATTTACTTAATATTGTCATCAAAAATTGGTCACTATTAGCTCTTATTTCATAAAGTGACCAATATTTTTATACGTTAGCTTATGTAATTGACGACAGAATCTATTTTAGTTGAACATGAAGTTTACTTATTATGGTCATAAAATACTGGTCAGTGATAAGTTGATAAATCGAATTTAAATAACTTATTTGCTCCTATTTTCCGCTCTGAAGGAAACAAGGTAACGAAGGAACCACTGGTAAAATCATTTTTCTGTGTTGTGTATCATACCAGGCAACAATGGCCCGTCAGCAAGTCAACGAAGCCCCGCGTTCGCGGGGCTCCTACTTTCTGCTCTGAGGGACACAAGATAACGAACGAATCTATCACTGGTAAAATATTTTTTCTGTGTTATGTAATATGTATCATACTAGGCAACAATGGCCCGCCAGCAAGTCAACGAAGAAAACTTTCTGCTCTGAGGCTCACAAGATAACGAACGAACCTACACCCTACCGGTTTTTATAGCCATAAAACAATGTCATGAAATGAGTGAGATCCTGTAAGGGACACTAAAATAAAACAACCATCTCACGAGGTGTTTTTTGCAATTGCTATGCAAACTTTCAGTTGCTATGCAGATTTTCATTAAATAAATTCTTATTTAATGAAAATGTTTTATTAATTTAGTTGTCAAATAATTACGGGAAATGCTCTTTATAGAGCCTAGATTTTGATTTTATTAATAGACAGATGTTGAATCTCTAAAATAAATAAAGTAGCTGACATGTTGTCAATTTACGGCCATTCCCAATAATCAATCCATAGATAGTTTTCCTTACCAGATTACCCGAAGAAAATGTATCAAAATGTAACTGCTGGTAAGGAAAACTATCCGTGGATTGATTATTGGGAATGGCCGTTAGAAGATAATATCGGTAGCTGAGTTATGAGAATTGTTGTTTGAAAATTGGCGCTGGAGTTTTCGTATTCCGTTGGGAGAGTAAAGATGGCGTATTAGTTTAACAGAAGCAGTTCTATTAACCCGTTGCTTACATACAAAAAAAAAGTGCAAATGAAAACTTTAGCCGCTGCACTTACAATTTCCCTTTAATATGTAAGTAATACTTATTATTTGGTATCTTATTGTTTATATCCTAAATTAATTGGATCTCTGTTACTTGCGGGTTTAAAGATCTTTATTTCTCATAAGAATACTACATATTCAAAGTCACTTATATGCATGAGAATATATACCATACCATGCAATATAATCGGTGAGCGCATACAAATGATAACTTAAGTAGGTATTTAAGTGATAGGATAACTTATTGACTAAATGCACTTATTCAAGACTTAAACTAAGGTTTATCACATTTTTTGCGTCGGGTAGGCACCCATGCGCAAAACAAAACAAGTAATAAGTTATATAAATAGCTTATATTATTATTTTGAAATGTTAGCTGTTGGTTCTCCGAATAACAAATAAATATAACCATTTTATAGATATAATTACTTAAGCAATCGAACATAGAAAACATCCAAGACTCAGAAACAAATAAAAATGGTCACCACACAAATAATTTCCTTTCCCGGGATTCGAACCCAGGACCTTCTGTTTCGTAAGCAGCGTCACTGCTCACTAGGCCAACCGGTCACCGTAATAGATCAACGCACTAAAATAAATATTCCCTGGCGGTCACCCTTCAGTATTATCAGACTTACAAAAAGTGTCCATTTGCTCGGGATTTTCTCTGCTACATGTCTCATATTTGGTAAAAGTGACGGGATCACGTCACATGTTAAGTGAAACACAGGCCCAGTAATTAATTAAATTATCTAAAACACCCAATGACGTAGAAAAGTTTAATTGTGCACGTGAAAAGTTCTCACTACTGTTCACAGTTTGCTCTCAATGATGTTCAATGCTGATGATGTCTAGGAGCGTTCAATTTGGTAACTCAACCCGAAGCCTTTATGAAGTTGGATGCTGGCAGAGCCTAATTATAACCTCAGCAACGAATCGAATGTGAGAGGCTTATAATGTACATACTTGCAACGCTTTGAATGCATGCCACAACAGTGACCATTTTTTAAACAGTCAAACCGGTCCTTTTTGTTTAGGTAGGGCACAGCGAAATGTCATCCCGCTCGAATGTGGAGCAGCCCAACTTGGGAAGTAGGTACCTCCGCCTCGCAGAAGACCACAGCCATAAAAACACTAACTACCTACTTGCTCTGTAGTAGTGTTGTGTTCCTGGAGGTGAGCAAGGTCGCCAGAGCTCCCGAGGATGCGTTGTGTTGAGAGCGAGGGAATTTGTTCCTTCAGCTCTCAACACAGCGAATCCTCAAACATGTCAAGAGTCGGCAACGCCCATGTTACTCCTTTGAAGTTGCATGCGTCTATAGGCTGCGGTGTACGCTTACCATCAGGCGGGCCGTACGCTTGTTTGCCATCGTCGTTGTATAAAATAAAAAACTAGTGATTTTTTATGAAGTATTGTCGAAACGGTACGGCTTACATCGTGCCTCGTCAGTTTAAGTAAAACATTAACGAATAACAACGAATTGACACACGATAATGATCTGTTTTTACCTAAGGCTAACTCTGATGATCTGTTCGGTGTTTATAGTTATTTTAAATGATAACGATTTCGCCCACATAGAGCTCGTTTTTTACGAGTTATGTGGTAGTGTGAAAGTCATTAGATATTTTTGGAGATATCCACGCGCAAATCCATCGTAAGATGAAACCATCATGAAAAATAATATGAGTTTATAGCATTGTATAAACTCATATTATTTTTCATGGTAGTCGTTCTCTTGGAATTGGGCTTTACTACCACACCAAACTATCCGCCACATTTGACAGAAGGGGATATGTCCCCACATACTGTCATTTTATATTCGCAAGAGAAATGAAAGAGAAAAGCACGCGCCACAAGGCCAAACTGATTCTAATTCAGTACCTACGTTAACACATTGACGGCCAAAAATCGCTACGCGCTCCATAACACTCGTAGCCGATCCCGTGGTTTCGTATGTAGCGGAAAGCGACTACGGCGTAGGCATACGTTCCCGGCACTGTATGTGGCGAAGGAGAAAATTTTGTTTTCCCTCACTGCCTCGGAAAGCCGTCTTTTATCCTTTAAAACCAGTGAGCAAAAACGTATTTCATCCACTAGTGGGGAAAGTAATTTGACCTTAGAGCGTATTTAAGTAGCTTTTGACAGATAACAAAACGTAAAACGGTCATAATACAAAAATTTCACAGATGATGTATTTCTGTTGCCACTATAACAGAAAATACTAAAAAACAGAATAAAATAAATATATAAGAACTTTTAACCTCTCGTATGCTTTGACACGGATCCGTGCCAAGTAATTGAACCTATAGTTTTCAATCTCAAGGTCATATTTTAATTAGCCATTTTTGATATCCGCATACGAGGGGTTAAAGTATTGCTTGTTGCCTTCATCAGGCGCTGGGTCTCAAAATGTATGAGAAAACTAAAATCCGAGTCGCACTTGACCAAAATTCTATTTAATATTTCTTGAAGCTGTAAAAAAAAAAGTAGTTTTGTATGTTGCACTTTCCTCGCTGTCCCTACAGTGAGGTGAAAAGTTTTGTGTTACACACGGGTGCAAATGTATTTTACTTCTCGTTTGTTGCAACACTCGCTACGCTCAGGATTCTATTTTAGAAACACTCGCTTTGCTCGTGGTTCAACTATAGAATCCTTTCGCTTGCTCGTGTTTCAATTCCACACTCGCGGGTAAAATACAACTTACTATTATTTGCCGCGGTGGTCGTCGAACTGTCTGTCTGTGCGCTGCGCTTGCCAGCGCGTGAGGTTCTCAACACGCATGATTGCGATGTCGATGCAGTAATGAACGAGGGCTGCATCGATGTATATTCAATGGTTGAACATTATACGTACAGTGTGTATCCCCTATACAAGTAATATTAGTATATTCTTTAACCTGATATTGTGTACAATAAAGTGCTTACATACATACATACATATTATAAAGAAGAAAAGTCAATGATATTGTAGTTTTGACTGTGCACCCTCTGGAGCTATTCATTCGATTTCAAATCAAAGGCTTTATTTTATCCAGCGGGTTTGCGTGCATTCTTTGCAAAACAAGCGCGCAACCGGGCGGGCTGCTAGTGTACAATAAATTTTACTTCATTTTCTGAATAAAAATGTTTTCTCTGTCTGCGAGAACATGCAGTGTTTACGGACGCGGCGGGGCACTCAATGACACCAAATGCGAAAACTTGCAATGCGCATTCTAGCAAATGATACATTACAGGTATAAACTCACGAAACAAGTGAAATCTAAAGTTTTTTGTGAAAACCCTCCTTCTCCAAGAAACCAGCCAGTAGTTGGCCCCGGTGGTTCCGACTTCCAACTCCAAATTGCCCCACTTTCAGCTTTTCACCATCTCTTTTGCCCAGTTTTGCGTTGAAGTCCCCCATGACAGCGGTGAAGTAGGTTTTGGAACTATGCATGGCCCTCGATATATCTTCATACATAGCCTCCACCTCTTCGTCGGAGTGTGCCGAGGTCGGCGCGTAAACCTGTATGACCTTCAATGAGTACCTATTGGATACTCTGAGTATTAGGTACGCCACCCTAGTCGACACACTCTCGATCTTCACAACGTTATTCACGAGGGACTTGTGGACAAGGAACCTGACACCTCCCTGGGACTGTTGGTCGCCCTCCCGGAAATAGAGCAAGTTGCCGGATTTGAGGGTTATCGTGTCCTCCCCCTCTCTTCGGACTTCAGATAACCCTATGACATCCCAACGCAACTTGCTCAACCCTTCCTCCAGTTCCGCAATCCTTTCGTCGGCCCGCAGTGTGCGCGTGTTATACGTTGCCAGGGCCAGGGGTCGTCGGTGGTGGTAGCCGGATATTCGCCGGAGATTCTTCACACCCCTGACCCCGCTGGTACCCTGGCCGCTACCACAACCAGGGTACCGGGGGTCGCCGGAACCTCGGGGCCGTGGTTTTTTTGTACCTTTCATTTGGGGGGTATATGCCATAATCGCCACGCTTGGCATGCGGGTTGGCGATCGCAGTATTTCCACCGCACTCCAGGGACGCTGCTGCCCATCCCCCGGTGGTCTTGGTCGTAGTTTTAGGACATACCCGGGTCCGGGTACGAGTATTATAGCAATGCCAAAATCCGTCAAACAGTTTAGGCTGCAGGGCGTGCCAAACACATTCACATATACATGCATACAATCGCTCGAAAAACATAACTCTCCTCTCCTTCGGCAGTCGGGTAATAAATAGGAATAGTAATTTTGCTTCGAGCTTTTGTTATTGTTCCGCCGCCGGCCCTCTCCACCCACACGTCGTACGGCCCGCCTGATGGTAAGTGGACACCGCAGCCTATAGACGCATGCAACTCCAAAGGAGTAACGTGGGCGTTGCCGACCCTTGACATGTTTGAGGATTCGCCGTGTTGACAGCTGAAGGAACAAATTCCCTCGCTCTCAACACACCGCATCCTCGGGAGCCCTGGCGACCTTGCTCACCTCCAGGAACACAACACTACTACAGAGCAAGTAGTTGTGTTATTATGGCTGTGGTCTTCTGCAAGGCGGAGGTACTTCGAGCGGGATGACATTTCGCTGTGCCCTACCTCACCAAAAAGCAAATTACCCAATTCTATCATTACTTTTGGTGAGTATGCCGTGCCATGAATGCCTGTGGTCGCCGGTTCGAATCCGGCTCGGAGCATTACATTTTTTAATTATTCCTTTAATTTAAATTTATAAATACGTTAGCGGCGTTACTGCTTCATACAAAATTAATTGAGTATAGAGTGCTACAACGGCTGTCAAGCGATTTACCGTCATCAGGGGACCGATTTTTGACTTTCGAGCGCTCGACTTTTTCACACGAAAACTGTCAAAAATTATGAAATGCTATTTTGAAATGACGATAGAAAATTTAAAAACGTGCGGTATTGACCACTCGTATTCAATTCTATCGGTGGAAAGTAAGTGCCCGTGATTATGACACTACAATAGCATTTACTTTTATTTAATTTTCGAGCGCTCGAAAGTCAAAAATCGGCCCCTGGTATTTTCCTTCCCTATTATTTAAATTTTTCGCTCTCTACAACAATATATATCCTTAGAAATTTTAATTTACGATAAAATTTCAGATCGCCGAGAAAACACTCATTACATTGCGGCGTGCCACCGCATACTAAGCGGTCACCTAAAAGCTTTTGAAAGAAAGCCCTCCCTGCGCTTTCAAAAGCGCTAATTGATTCACTGGAGAGCATGCGATTGATTGGTGCTAAGATTTTTTAATTTGTGCAAGTTTGTTGTTTACAGTTTTGGACGAGCGTGGCGTTAAGTGGCGCGGTGGACACGCCAGGGCTATTATTCGCTGCGCACTCCTGTGCCTCACCCGTCCCGTCACACCTGACGAAACTAGACCTCTACCACATCGGTCGCTGTACGCTTAAGGCTGGTTTCCACTTTGATTAGTGCGAGTGCAGGTGCGTAGTGCAGGTAATTAGTGACTAGGTGTGGACAGCGACTGATTAGTGCAAGTGATTAGTTGGCTGTGTAGTAGTGAATAGAAGCGCGTTCTATTTTTTTGCGAGTTGACTGCGAGTAGCCACGCCCCACACGCCCTCCCTCCCCCTCACTCGCAGCGTGCCTGCCACTAAACACGTGTGGACACTACTCGCACTACACACCTGCACTCGCACTAATCAAAGTGGAAACCAGCCTTTTGTTGTAGTGTGGTGTAGTGTCAAGATATATTTGTGGGTGAGCGTTGACGTCCCGTAAGGGCCCAAATACGAATCAGAATCAGAATCAGGAAATTGTATTTGTCAGAATACAGTTATAAAGTAGTTTACAGTATAAAATGTCCTTGTATTCAACATGCAAGCATGTGTACAAATACTTGATAAATTACGCTAGAATACAATATTGGTAGATGTCATTGAATTAAAAATAATGATAATAATAAGATAATCAGTCAGTAAGATGTCAGTAGATTTTTATAATTTAGATATTCCCTTACACTGTAAAAACATTAATCCATCAGCCATTTCGTCAATTTATGTCTAAATATATTCCCCTATAATGTTTTTAAATCATTTGGTAAATTATTAAAAATAGTTATAGTTGTATTAAAGTGTGTCACTAGCGCTAATAATGTGAATCATATTAATTAGTGTGTGCACGGTCGTGTGAAAGTCAAGTTGGGAAAAAAGGAAAAGGAAAACTCAACGATTTGGTTTTATCAAATGCCCAATAATTCACAAAATAAAATTTTGCATGAGATGACTTGATCTTTAGAAAAACGATGTCCAGGCACCCTTGATGTACCGAATACCTAAAATAAGTTCGCCTTCTCAACCGAACCAATAATACTTTTAATAAATCCGATAAATTCTTCCAAATCCATTTGCGATCGTTAGGGCCAGTCGGCGGAGTCTGTTACTGGTGCTATCTCTCTGAGGAGCCATTGCCGCCTTGGGCTTTGATATAAAAAGATTGCGCGCTAAGTTTTGAGGGTTCAGTGTTCTATAACCTACTTCAAATATTGGGCAGATTCTATGACACGCTCTGATGGGCCTAAGTACATAATTAAATTCCAATACCATCTTATTACCACGGCATCGCTCTGGTTACACAGAATAGTTATATGATTAATACAAGATGGCGCGCATGAATAAAAACTATCCACATAATTTTATAATGCTTCATAGAACATTTTTTATTGATTTAGCAACGATTCGGTTGATACCTACAATCGTATACTAATCATGAATATTTTTGATATTAGAAACTAAAGGCCGATTTTTCAATCTCTAGATAAAATTATCCGTCAGTTAATATTATCACCTTTCTTGTCATATGAAAGAAGAGGATAGAGCTAACATTTATCTGACAGATGATTTAATCTGGGAATTGAAAAATCGGCCCTAAATAAAATGTAAGGACATAATTATACTGTAGCTGTGTGGACTTGAAAATTATAATAACTGCATTGTTCAATAACTATTATAAGTTTATAGAAGGTCTATGGGTTTCTTGAACAAAGGAATGCACTTATCGCGGGATTCCGCTGGATGGATGAGACGGGTGGATGATGGGTAGGGATGGACAATTGGACACATTGGCACTCTTTGGGCTATGTCCAGCAGCTAAGTCTTATTGTAAAACCACAAGATCTGCATAAAAACGGGCCCCCAAAGAAGCTCCTAGTTAAGGGCCATAACGATGTTTTTATCCGGAGATTCGACTAAAGCCAGGTGCGGCCGGAAGCGGCTCCTAATCGGTTTCCGGTCTATTCCGGATTTAAATATTTTCCGGATAGCGTGTAATGCAGCGGTTGATGCAATTATTGTTTCATGAGAGAAGGGTGGCCCTGATTTGGGATTTATCAGGATAACCCTTTTTTCTATTTTTATGTAACTTGCCGTATATCTTTTTTTTATTTCAAACTTCATATTCGTAGGGTTGAATCGAAAACCCCCAAGTGAAACGTCGGTTGTATTAGGGCTTGCTTGAATCGATTCGAGTACCTAGTTCAAATGAGCCTTTTTGGGGTTTGTGATGGATACTGGATACATTTTATAAAAAATATTTTATTACCTAGTGTCAATTCAACCAAGTAAAAAAAAAACAGACTAACAACAAAGTGCCTATAAATCTTCCGTTCCGTTTTTTCCTTTTGAGATACGGAACCCTAAAAAACCGGCCAAGTGCGATTTCGTCCGTCCAAAAAAGTGGGTTTTCAGAGATGGGCCCATTAAATTATGGCGTTATGCTTGAGTTAAACGCGGTTAAGTTGTACTGCGGCAGGCGCAGGACCGGTCATGTGGCACTCTTTGGGGGAGGCCTGGCAGTGGACGTCTTTCGGCTGATATGATGATGATGATAATGATAATAAAATTGTACTTATTAATGTTTGATCGGTGAATCGAACAAGCCACTCGTTAAATTATAGTATATCCGGAGACGGATGCATAAAAACGTTTACAGATTAAAAATGAAATCCTACTAATAAATATTATGAATGCGAAAGTTTGGATGTTTGTTACTCAATCATGCTTGAACGGCTCAACCAATTGGGATGATATGTTGCACGAAGATAGTTCAGTCTGGATTAGAATATAGGATAGCTTTTATCCCGGTCCACGCAGACGAAGTCACGGGCGGAAGCTAGTAATCAATAAATCCTCACGACACTGATTGCCTGGTCACCGTGCAAGCCCGCCGCGTAACTTTACACGCTTTATTGGAAATTTCCCGTGTAGTTTAATTATGCACCGGACGGCCAGCGCAGGGGTATACTAAGAAAAGTATAAAGTTGGAATCAGATTAGTAATTCTCGCCTGGGCTGTTTCTTTACGCGCTCATGCGCCTCACCCCACCCGTCATGCCCCACGAAACTAGATCTCTACCTACGCTCAGTTGATACGAATCGCGGCGTCAAGATATGTATATCTGTGGGTGAGCGTTGAAGTGAGCTTTAAACATCATGTAACAGAATAGTCGGGCTGTACTCTGACAACGCTTAGGCTATCAGCAAAGCTGAGGTGCCCAGCACAAGGTGCTTCCGAGTCTCGCTCGCACTGTGAAAACTAGGATGAGGGATGAGGACAGCTTCGCGTGGCGGTTAACAGTTGAGCTAGTCCGGCTGGGCAGGTGGAGATACGATCACGATCAATTCAAAACCAATTATAATACGTTTATCGAATAGACCTCGGTACACGTATAATGCATGTGTTGAAGTAGTCATTCAACGGAACATTCAAAAGAATTAATACTTCTACTAGCCATATTCAGAACGGATTGAATTTTTTGACGGACAAACTCACTATTTAAATTAGTGTCCAACCCATTTAGCCCGCTGACGCGTTTGGCGCAGGACCGGTCATTCTGGCGCTCTTTGGGGGAGGCCTATGCCCAGCAGTGGACGTCTTTCGGCTGATATGATGATGATGAAGTATAGTGGAGTTGTCCTTATTTTTCACATTCCTTTTGTCCTTTAAGCTGCTTCCGCAAAAACAAGAGTCTGCACGCTGCCTTGCCCTAATTGGAAACTAAAAATATCTTTAATATATTAATCCTTCGTAAACCTAGCCTTACCTTTAACTATTAATGTAATATGGGTTTTTAGCCTTAAATAAATCATTTTTATTTATTCATTATTTGTTTGTTTTATAAATACACATATTTATCATACGCCAAAATGTATCTGCTTTGCTCTTAACTTGGTTAACTTGGTTAATGGAGTATATTTTAGGGCATGATTTTTCACGAGCGACCGACGCGAACGAAGTTCCACGCTTCAGCTTGTCTGCTGTTCGCCTTTACAGGTCGCATTTCTCAACAGATTCTCGTGAAATTATGTAAACAAGCAGGTTTTTTAATTAAGTACCTATTATGTTTTTTTTTTGTCGATTCGCTTTTCGTTTTTTTGTTAAAGAGACCCTCTTCTCTTGTATTCTGAAGCTCAGTTTCTAGTTAATTGTTCGTCTTAATTATAGCACTAAAGGTGAACAACAGTGTGTCAATTGTGACAATTATCCGAATTAATTGCAGCAAAGAAGCATTGGGACGTTTACCTTCACGTTTATTCTCGTTTACAATAGTGTGTGTACATAGTCGGACTACTGCTTCAACACACGTGTATGTACACGAGCGCCCGATACGAAACTCAACCTCCGCGATTTATGGCCGCAATCTGCCACGTGCTTCCGAAAATTCTTACTTTATGAAACTTTGTCGAACTTGGATCGCTTTTTAATCGCTGACCTCAAATTATTTGAATGCTGTTTCTGTAGAATTGGTTTCGTGATTCGTTATTGGCTCTTGATAGTAATAGTGTGTGTGTGTGTGTGTGTGTGTGTGTGTGTGTGTGTGTGTGTGTGTGTGTGTGTGTGTGTGTGTGTGCATAGGGCATTCCTGTCCTGAGCGACGTCCCTGGCCTCGCTCCAGCTCAGCCCGACTGCTCGCAGCTCACTTAAGATTGTTCGTTACCATGACTTATTGTTTTATTACGTATTCAAGAGATGCCATCATAGATTCAACATTATCAACCAATCAGGCCAATCAACTACAAGGATCGCACATGACTTGTGTAATGTCTGAAGTGCGAAAAAAACTTAAAAATTAATTGTTGATCATCATATCAGCCGAAAGACGTCCATTGCTGGACAACACAGTGCCACAGTGACCGGTCCTGCGCCACCCGCATCCTGTGGACTCCCGCGACCTTTACCCAGGTCGTCAGTTCACCTTCGGTCTACCCACGCTGCGGCATGCGGTACGTGGTCGCCACTCGAGAACGTTCCCGCCCAACGGCCATCGGTTCTACGTGCAATGTGCCCCACTGCCACTTAAGTTTAGCGATTCGTTGTTGATAGAATAATAGCTCACTTAGCACACTGCTCCAGTGTAATTAGTAAGGCTTGTAAAAGCCAATAATTATAAATAATAAGGTTGTCTGGCAGAGATCGCTTTAAAGCGATAAGACCGCCTGTTGTTACCATTATTTATTAAGCAATTTTTTTTTGTAAGATGTTTCTCCTGTTGTGATGCAATAAAGAGTATTTATTATTATGTATGTCTTTCCCGCTCACGGGACAATGACGTCCCGGACCTTTGGGAGGCGTGCGTGGAGCTAGGTACCTACAAAGTACCAACTGAGCCAACACGTAGAGGCCCTTTTGACAATTTAATAAAATGCAAGGAGTACACCGAGCGGATGCTGTCCCTGCCCGTGTCATGGGACGCACACAGAGACAGCACCCGCTGAGGAGTATAGGGCCTATTGATGGTTGATGGAATCTAAATGAAACGGGTTACTGGGTGAAAATGATGGACTAGTGGCTGGGCTATTGGGTGAAACATCGGACACCTGCCTAATAAAACTGTCTCACTTTTAATCTCTGGCAGACGGTGACTCGCCAACTGCTAGATGGGCCCCTATTAATAGCGACATTAAAAAATGGCCTAAGGGCAACACCGGTCAGAAAGCTGGGGGGAAGAGAGGTGGCACTGGACTTTAAACATATAGCCAACTCGCCACTTAGGTGTCCACATCAACCCTCGAGCAACAGCTCTTGCGACTCCACTCTGAACAGCCAGTAAAGGCAAGCCAGAGGCAGGGGGCCTGTCCAACCATCCACCCGATCGGCTCAACCAGACCACAGGACACCCCCAGGGGTACTCAGGTACGTAGGGTCGCTACTCCCTAACAGCCCGCCACAAGCTGCCTTACGTTGACTGATTGCACCAGAAATCTGGTGGGCGATGGGGCCGTCACATCCCTACGCCCTTTTATTATTATTATTATTATAATTTGCAGCTAAGTATCAATATTTGTATAAGTAGGATACAAACACTAATTGGTAATCCACCCATACTCTAAAAAAACAGTTTTTGCTGAATTGTCAGAACTCTTGACTCAAGGTTGGATTTGCTAATAAATTGAGTGCTAACATAGAAATAGAACGATCCAAGTCTGTATGGTTCGATTTTTCTTATCATTGATTCCGTCGAATCAATACCTCACTTTCGGATTCCAGCGCCACCTTTTACTGTTGTTAGGCGTATCTTCTGGACCCCGAAACTGCCGGGAGACAATCTTTAAGGAGGGTGTCTCACCAGTAATGTCGTCTTCAAGTCTTACCGTACCGTACACAGAATTAAAAATCACACATCATCACGCCACGTGGAAAAACAAATCCTAAACGGATCAGAGTGAATCTGGGTCGACAGAGACCGACCGAGCTCGTCACCTGTAAACAAGCTGTCGATTGCCGAGCACCAGGGCCCCAGAGCGTGCCGGTAGTTAATACCCACTCGGAACTCCGTTTTTATAATAAACTTGTATTTTTCCTGCTCACCGACGCGGACCGGAACAATCGAGGAAGAAACATGTTTTGGGGCCCCGTCTTAGAAAATAACTATCTTACAGTGGGAATTTATCTTTTTGTAATTTTTAACCTCGACGCAAAAGCCGGGTGTTATAAGTTTGACGTGTCTGTGTCTGTCTGTTGCATCGTTGCTTCTAAAAGATTGGCCCGTTTTAATGCGTTTTTCCGCCCAAAGGCTGACGTGATCAAGATGGTTCTTAGCTACGTTTCAACAAAATCGGTTCTGCCAGTTTTTAGATTTTGAACTTTGAAAGGAAAATGTCTGGCGGTTTTTTAACTTTCCTAAGTTATTAATTATGATATGGTAAACTTTGTACTAAGATCTTTGGTCAATTTACAAAGAAAGGAAGCTGAAGATTCTTTCATACCTGCGTATTTAGATTGCAATATAAAGAGGGTATACCGAGGCAAGGAACGTCCAGTACCAGCAGAAGGAACTTCCCGAGTAACACATTCATTGCCCAGAATCGCTACGCGCTACGCTCGTAGCCGATCCCGTGGTTTTCCTCGTATGTAGCGGAAAGCGACTACGGCGGTCTGACGCATATGTGTCGGCATGGGCCCTGAATGGGTTAATCCGTCAATAATTGCAAAACATAATACTCGTAATGTGTTTCCTTGTCTTAAGGCTGCACATTCGAAATTTTCGTGAAAATGAGTTGTTTTGTAACCGTTTTATACATTATAACGTAACATTTTTGCAGTCGGAAAAAATATATCATAATCTGCAAGATATGCGACGGGTCATAATTTTCGTAGAAATCCATTTTAACAATAAAAATTAGAGAAAAAGAAATCTAGTCACCCCTATTTTTTCACTTGTAACCATTTTACTGCTCCATTTTTTATCAGAATAATATGAAATTTTATAACTTTCTTCATAAAATAATGAACAAGGGCATCATTTTCTTACTTTCTTTATTTTCTTAAGAATTTATCTCGTTTTCTGAAATATTCCGCCAAAGTTCCTACGCCTCCCCGTTTCCGTCCATACGGTCAGTGCGGGACGAGACACGTTGCATGACGGACCTGTGTCAATTTGCGCTGCGCCGAAATTTTTAAATATTTGTGGAAATTGTGGACTATATTTGTTGCATAGAGTGGACAATCCGTTTTGTAATTCGTACAGTAGCTAACTAATAAACATTTGCGTATAGTTTAGTTTTTAGTGACAGATCATTTTGTTGCATAGAGTGGACAATCTATTTCGTGGTTTGTAAAGTAGTAGGAACTATAGGCAAGACAGCTGACTGACCATCCGTGCACTTTATGTGCATTGTAATAAGGTTCTTGTATAAATACAGAATGGTCAGTTAACTGTGTTGGCGTTTGTACCTAATTAACATTTACGTAGGTATAGTTTAGATTTTGTTTTTAGTTCAAGATGGGAAATAATAATAATAATAAATTCTTTATTTCAGGCCAGTTTGCCCATAGATTGTTAGTAACATACAAACTTACGATACTAGAGTCAGTACGTCTTAGCTTAGGTCTCACAAATTTTTCAATAATTATTTTGGGTCTTTGGGGTTAAATAAGCGCAGGAGGAAAATACGTAATATCAAGAAATTTTACAAGAGAAGAGGAAAAAGAATACACAAGTAAATACCTATTCTATCAAAGTATCAAATATCTAAACAGTATCAAAATTGGGAAATCGCTAAAACCAGACATTTTATTAGTAAATATATTTACAATATCTATTGCTTAGGAGCATGAACAATTATAGAAACAATATTGTTTTATCTGCTCGTATTAATGACTGTCAAGTGTTAATAGAATAAGTTCTAAAAAAAATAGTGGGCTTGGCAAATATTGTAAGTACCTACCAATGGGTTGCATGCCAACTCCAAGTTAGATACAGAGTTATTATTTGATATGAAACAAAGTATGGTTAACGTACAACTAATCTATAAGTATATGTTTACCCGAGGCCGATTTCTGTACAGTCAGCATAATATAGTTAGTAGCAGCCAAGTTAGCCAAATATATCGGAACGTACACTCATCGAAATAGTCTTTGTTACTATAAGTAGGAGTAAGGAATGTGTTACGATATATTTGGCTACTTTGGATGCTACTAACTATCTGATGCTGACTGTACACGCCATCATCATCAAATCAAGGAAGTAGAACGTAATAAATATACCGAAAATTAGTTTAAAATTTAACAACCTTAAACTTACACAAAAGGTAGACAGACAGACACACTTTCGCATTTATAATATTAGTATGGAGTATGGATATGGAAGTATTGGATAGTATGGATTATATGTCTTTCCCGCTCACGGGACAATGATGTCCCGGACCTTTGGGAGGCGTGCGTGGAGCTCTGAGCCAACACGTAGATGCCCTTTTGACAATTTAATGAAATGCAAGGAGTACACCAAGCGGATGCTGTCTCTGCCCGTGTCATGGGACGCACACAGAAACAGCACCCGCTGGGGTGTAAGAGTCTATTGCTAGTTGATGGAATCTAAATAAAACGGGTTATTGGGTGAAAATGATGGACTAGTAGCTGGGCTATTGGATGAAACATCGGACGCCTGCCCAATAAAACTGTTTCACATTTTATCTCTGGCAGACGGTGACTAGCTAACTGCTAGATGCATGGGCCCCTATTAATAGCGACATTAAAAAATGGCTTAAGGGCAACAGTAGGTATGGATTATTATTATTACCTTTATATTTTTTTCGCACTATCCGTCTCTCTCTTATTAGAATATTTAGTAACAGAGGTATAGTGCGAGAAAAATCGAAAGTATGTCGCGGCCGTCTAGTGCTAGGCGTGCTGAGGGCCTACCGCGAAACGAACCGAACTTCGTTCGTGTATCTCCCTCTCTGTCGCGCTTGCTAGTTCGAGCGACAATGAGAGTTATTCGAACGAATTTCGTTTTCACTAGCACGGCTAGCACGAGACGGCCGCGACATACTCTCGATTTTTCTCACACTATACCTCTCTTTCCTAATGTTCTAATAAGAGAGAGACCGATAGTGCGAGAAAAATCGAGTGTAGTCGCGGCCGTCTCGTGCTAGCCGTGCTGACGGAACTACACTAATCGTAAGTAAATAGTATTATAATAGTAGGGACATAATTTTTGAACTTAATCAATTATGTAATTTATGTATGACAAATATCACGTTCCAATTAAGCATGACGAATGTCACCCACCCACGTCCACCCTTGCATTGGTAACGATGCGCGATGACGCGTCTGCAACTTAATCTATGTAACGCTTAATAAACGACGGCAGGTTGTGCGACTTGCGCGGGGAGAGGGTCGAGGCTCCGCCCATACGCTCAAGGACTTTAGCGGGTATACAAGCCTTAATAGTAACTATAATTATGTTGTAACGCTACAATCGTTACTGGTGTCCTGGCAGGCGTAAAACTTTTAGATTGGAGATGATAGAAATAGTATTTTATATTTAATGACGTCACACAAAAAATTAGTAAAAAAAAATACATAACAAAAACACCTGCCGACTTCTCAAGTAATGCAATTTTACTGACAGTTATTCTGTTACTGTTACTGGATATAATAGCTTGTTTCTTCTGCAATCTAGTGATTCTACGGGCAACATTCTTTGACTCTGCAGTGGCGGTTCATCAAACTATTTCTTATTAGATCCTGCAAACGTTTGTTTACTCCAAGTTATTTTTTTGGAAATCAGAGTGTCGCACTACTAGGCATAGACCTCCCCTCTTTATTTTCACTCATCCCGATACTGAGAAATCTCTGGCCAATCGTTGTGAAAATACGTCTAGGTCCCGCCATCTTCGTCTCGGCTTGCCACCCACTCCGAGTCTCCAAGTTATTGAATAAATTTAAATATGTACGGAACACTTTGTGCGGGCGGAGCATTCTTACCAATTTTTTCCTGCAAATTCTCCTACAAAGAGAAAAATACTGGGCGGTTTTATTTTCCTCCAGTATTTCATTGCACATGTTTATGAATATTTTTCTGGAATGTCAATAAAGGTACGAGTTTTTTCATGGCGAACATAGCTTCGTATGAAGAAATCATTTATACAAACTGCGTTGAGCTGGCAGGTTTTCTGGAAAAAAGGATGAATAATAAATTGTTCTGAGAGTCGTTGAGCCAGGGAGAAAAGGGAAATTGCATTTGTTTGGCGATATGATGAGGTTATAATAATATTATTGAAAGATTTGTATCTAGTAAAAGAAAGGTATAGTAATTATAAAGTAATTATAATGAGAGTTGTAGTGGTACCATGTGTTTTGGCCCAGCTGCAGGTTGATTGCGTAACTTTCGAACGTGCGATAGGACATATCAATTGATTTTTTTGACAGTGATATGGGCGATACGCGACGTTTATAAAGCTAGGCAATTACTGTGCAGATCAATTGTCAAGCAATTTAAATAACAATGTACATTTTTAAGTTAACTGAGTATGTATGAAAGTTACCGGGCCACTAGGGTCGGTCTTTTCATGCTCTGCTGCTCATAGAAATGCTAACTATCCATATCTACTTAATATTGTAAATGCGAGTGTGTCTGTAAAAGAAGGACAAAGGATAGGTTTTATCCTGGAAATCATACCCTAAGGGGTGAAATTGGGGATGAAAGTTTGTATGGAGCTACTTAAACGAGTTCCAAGCGGAAGGATTCGCGGGCAGAAGCTAGTAATAATTGGTAATAATACATTCGCGGCATGACGGCACTTTTGGTAGTGTAATCAACAATCTATTTCATTTGTATACCATTTGAGTGCACTGCTAGCTTTAAATAGGAACAGCTGTTCTCGCTACATTCTTTATAAACACCTCTCCACGTGAAGCCATATTTAAACAAAAAACGGGACTCCGCAAAAACGGTAAACAACGCAAAAAAGTTCGCCGCCTGGAGTGCAGTTGGGTGATTCTATTCTTCGCAGTTTTTACTCGACTGACGCAGGACAAACGGCTTACAAATATGCATTTTAGTTCATTGTAATCTATTCAACGACAAAATATACTTTATAAATAATAAATAAATATTAGGGGACAATCTTACACAAATCGACCTAGTCCCAAATTAAGCAAAGCTTGTACTTTGGGTACTAGACGACGATAAACATAGTTATGAAGAGAAATAAATACTTAAATACATAGAACACATCCATGACTCAGGAACAAATATTCGTGCTCATCACACAAATAAATGCCCTTACCAGGATACGAACCCAGGACCACTTGCTTCGTAGGCAGGGTCGCTACCAACTAGGCTAAAGCGCGGTCGTCGAAATACCCAAAGTTTTCTAACTAACTGCTATCCTACAAACCTATGATGGTAATCGGTCTCTAGGGCTGTTATTCTTTTGGATTTCTTTTTTATTCTTACGGATGATATTTTGCAATTTTGTTTTGTTTTCATTTTAGTGACATTTAGTTTGTTAGCCGTTAACTAAGCTTTTGGAAGAAATGTGTACAAAAGCAGCAATATTTTTGGCAGCAATGGCACAAACAAAGCAGGCCCAAGTGGAGAAATGAGTCCCCTAATATCGAAATAGGTACGTTAATTTTGTTACGAGAAGATAATGTCTCACCTTTGTGTTGGCCAGTGGGTCGAATTGTAGATGTTCAACGCGACAAGGAAGGTAAAGCAAATTTTAAAATTTAATTGTAACCGTTTGACATATAAAAGTACCATTGGCCAATTTGCGGAATAAATAATTGATTTTGATATTGGTTTTGATTATTACGCGCTAATGCGTCTCACTCCACCCCGTCACGCCTAATTAGACCTCGACCTAGGCTTAGTAAATACGAACCCATAAAAAACATTCCATGTAAAAAAGAGGCCAAGTCTCGCAACTCTTCCGCCGTAAAAAGTTGTGAGATAATTCGTAGTACTAAGTCTCAGGCATTCTTATTATTCTTTATTTGCTAGCTACAGCGAACGAAAAAACCATAGAAGTCTAAGTAGCGCCGCAAAATGGCCCCACAGAATGGGAGCCATTGCCATTACGCGGGGTTGGGAGCGGGTGTCAAAACGTTACCAGGCAGCCGTTTAGTTAGAACATGCGCATACCGGTTTTAAGCACGTGTTTGGGAAGTGTAAGGTGCTCGCATTCTGTTTTTTTCGTTCGCTGGCTAGCTAAATAAAATTCTGCAACTTGGAAATCACACAACTTTACTTCATTTTTGGATTTTTGCATACCTAAAACTATGTAGTATTATATTATTATAATACAAGGCAATAATAAAAGAAAAAATAAATCTTTGCAGTGCCGCGATGGGCCCAACTCAGCAGGATACTGGTTCTGCAGCCAGCGCTGGAGATATATTTGTTGGTGAGCATTGAGGAGAGCTTAATTGTTGTTTGATTTAACGACGACGTCGCTGGAGCGGTTGATGACCCCCTTAGCCTATAATAAAGCCTTTTGGTGAATTAATTTTTACCGATCCAACAGGACAAGTATATCGTCTCCTCTTTCCTTCAAGGGCGTTCCAATTAATTCCAATTAATGTATTGCCCTAAAGAACACATAATATTATTATGTATAATATAAATTAAGTACAGTGAAATAGCTTGAACAATGTCTTAAAACATTTATTTTAAGTTAGATCTAAAAACGGCACTCCAGGCATTCTACAGTCACTGGCATCAATCTATGATGGAACAAAGGCCGTAAAAATATCTGATGCAACCCTATTCCTAGAGCCATAAGAGCATCTCAGATCTTTTTGCGGCCTTAATCCATCATATATTGATGCCGCTGACTGTATTTCCTCGCTGAATTGCAACGCTGATGCGTTGTGCGAGAAAGCCGCCAGCCTTGCGGCCACCAGTTACGCATATGCTTTAAAAATAAAACTTACTAAATTGCTTTAGGTTGAGCAATCAAATGGGTGTTCGTCTCATCATAATGCAAGGCTTGAAGCCTTGCGCTGGCTTTCAGAAAAGTCCTTTCGACAGGGTTGGTCGTGACACTACGTCTGTCTATATACAATCTATCTAATATACAATATTCATCTCTTCTCTTTGTTTGACCAAGGATGTTTTAGGGGAGCATATCAGAATGTCTAAAATAAAAAAAAAGTTAAACAACCTACGTTCAAAATTCCTAAAACCAAAATACCTAATGGTTTTAAATGCCTAAGCAACTAACACCTACCTACGAAGTACCTAAGTTTAAAATAGCGATTGGACTAAATATCTAATGTTAAAATATCAATAGCTGACACCTTAAGAAGACTGGCCGTAAGCTTGAGACTAGGTGTGAAGGTATGTACATAGTAAATCAGTTTAGTTTTCCGCTCTTTTATAAAAAAAAACCTCGAAGACGGAAGCGTATTTAGGTTTTAGGGATTTTAAACGTAGGTAATTAAATTACCTACGTTCAAAATCCGTTAGTTTTTTAATTTTAGACATTGCCATACGTAGCCATTTTAAACTTTAGGTATTTTGAATTTAGGTGAAAAAAACATTAGGTATTTAGATTTTAGGGATTTTGAACGTAGGTTATTTAACGTTAGTTTTTTTTAAATTTTAGACATTCTGTTACGTACCCATGTTTTAGAGAACACTTGGTCATTGGGAGCTTATTATTTATTTGGTTCCATAGATTTTAGACTAGCCCTGTTGAGAATTGGAGTTTATACATTATGCCTTGAAACGTATTTCAAGGCATAAAGTAAACTAAGGTGTAAATTAAGAGAATAACTTTTAATGAGTATAGTTGTGTTGTTCTGAGGTCACTACTAGTGTCTGCAGACGCATATGTTTTGATATATAATTATTTGACACTTAACAATAATTCCCCGGTTTAAGATGGTATATTTTTCTTCATCACTTCCGATCCTGATCCGAACTACTTCGCACGTTACCGCAGCTCTCCGAATCGCTAAACTTAAGACAAGTGGAACTGTGTTCATTGCACGCAGAAGTGATGACCGTTGAGGCGGAAAGGTTCTCGAGTGGCGACCACGTACTGGAAGACGCTACGTGGGTAGAACCCTTGAAGGTGGACTATTATTATCATTATCGTTTGGCTTTATTCAGAAAAAGAGAATTAAATTTACAAAGGTTATATATATGTACATTTATAGCTTAATATCTAGTTTTGAAGTTTTGTATACAGATCCTTCATGTCTCCCGTATAACGCCGCCTGGGGCAGTCCTCCACAATGTGCCTAGTTGTTTGGTCTGGCGCGCCACAGTCACAGTTTGGTGAACTGATGACCTGGTAAAGGGATCTTCTCATTTCACCGACAAACGTAACACCGAATGCATTGTTTCGGCGAATTTTCATTTCATTGTATTTTTGTTACTCAGAAACCGTTTATATTTTAAGCTAAAAGATCATTGAGTAGAACCCTTTAGCTTAGGTTAGGTTTGTTTTATAACAATCCTTTACTGATTCGGAAAAAAAATGTTTTCGATGAAATGAAAATTCTGCGAAACAATTGCATTCGGCGGTAAAACAAGGGTAAATCCCTGGTAAAGGTCGCGGGAGTCCGTTGGATGCGGGTGGCGCAAGACCGATTACTTTGGCACTCTTTATCTATTAAGGGCCGATTTTTCAATCTCTAGATAGTTCAGTTGAAATTATCACCATCTTTTTCTTAAGACATATGAAAGAAAAGGACAGAGCTAACATTTATCTGACAGATAGTTTTATCTGGGAAAAATCGGCCCTAAATATATCGCCGTCTAGAGCCCACCCAAGCCTCATTGAGCTTACTATGGGGCTAGGTCGATTTGTGTAAGATTGTCCCCTGATATTTATTTATTTACTAGCTTCCGCCCGCGACTTCGTCTGCGTGGACCCGGGATAAAAACTATCCTATATTTGAATCCAGGTTATAAACTATCTTCGTGCAAAATTTCATCTAAATCGGTTGAGACGTTTAAGCGTGATTGAGTAACAAACATCCAAACATCTAAACATCCACACATATAAACATCCAAACTTTCGCATTTATAATATTAGTAGGATAGCCGAAATTATTATTCGGAAAACCTAATATTTAGGATCATCATGTAAATCTTCAAGGACGAGTGACCAATCGAATGCACATGTTTTATTCAAATTATACCGTGTTGGTCAACACGGGTCACACCTTGTATACCTAAATGAAAGCAAAACAAGGAGCAACCGCAAATTGAGGGTAATTTGCAATTTGCCGAACACGTGTTCGGTGAAAAACGAACCACGACAAATTTCATTTTGACCAATCAGAGGGATACGACGTGTCGGTGAAACATATTTCAGACTAGCTTTTGGCCGCGACATCATCCGCGTGGCACTCGTTTATAACGTAGCTCGATACAAACTTTCACCCCCATTTTACCCCCTTAGTGGTTGATTTCTGGGATAAAACAATCCTACAGAGGCGGCGCGTAAAAAAAGTTATGAATGAGCAGAGTATATAACTATTAAGTTTACGAATTATATTCAAGTTTAGAAGTACGGAGACAGTAAGAAACATTTTTAGAAATAATACAATGTTGACTCTGACGTGTAGGTATCATATACTAGTAATTGGTTTATTCATTAAAGATAGAAGCGACATTTTCATTAAAAAAAGTGAATAAAAAAGTAATATCAGATTACAATATAAACATGATGTTAGTTCGACCTTCCAGCTATATATTAAAAAAGAGCGCCTATGTCTCTGGAATTAAAACGTTTAATCATTTGCCGGAATGTATTAAGTCGCTTGAAGGTACCCAGTTTAAGAGGAAACTTACAGAATGGCTAGCTATTAGATGCTTCTACAATTTAAATGAATATTTCAGTACAGATAATTAAGTTTAGGCAATTTTTTTGTTATTGTACGTCCGAAATGGATAAACTGTAGGAATTATCATCATTCTAAAATGTGAGCTTTTTGTACAGTCAAGGAATTTAATTTACGACCCTTTTCGCAAAAATATTCTTTGTAGTCCAATACAAATCGACAGGATTGTCAACCTTAAGTGGGTCCTAAATTAAATTCCTTGACTGTACCCAGTCTTGGCAATAAATAGATTATTATGATTACGATTATAACCTTCCGAGTGCTCGACGCTGTATAAGTATAGGTACATGGCATGGACACTCTCTGTCAAAGCAATAAGGGTTTAATTCGAACTAAGAGGATTCTTCAATCGAATTTAAGTTGTGTCACTTACTACTACGAGCGTAGCGTAGCGTCGAGCACTCGGACCTTATAGGCTTGCCTAAAAAGAAATTTTAGGCAAGCCTATAAGGCCTATTTTTTTTTTTTGGTGGGAATCAGCTTGTATGGGCTCCTTACCACTCCACTATACTATGTCATTCCCGAGGACTTAAACTATATATCTACACCTATCATCTTAATCGGTTCAGCAGCTTTCAGACAGACTGACACACTTTCGCATTTATAATATTAGCATAGATTCATGCCATGAATACACGTCAATACACAAGAATTATGGAAACGCGAAAGAAATGTTTATGATTAGTCTAATAGATAAAAATAAACACCCTTCTTATCTTAAGTCGATGCCTTGATTTGAGTCGAACACGCCCCCTAGACAGAGACAGATGCCTTCCGCGCACGAGGAAAAGAGATGTAACCCTCTTAGGGAATGGCTTTTTTGGACAAATTTCGATAAATACCTGACTTGGAGACGTTTTATTTAAATTTCATAAAGTGAGAGTTTAGATGAGATAAAATACTATTGTATTAACTTGATTGTGTCGTAAAATAATGTATCATTTGAGTAGGCTGAGTAAAAAAAGGAAAATACAGACCCAACTTTGGAACTTTTTTCTATCGAGGAAATTTTAAGCAATCATGTATCGACAAAATCAGATAAACAATCATATAGTCAAGAATCATATATCTGAAAATCAGACCTTATTGTTTCTTAATCTAGTCAGAACGGCGTTTCAAAGCACGCGATAATTTCCAATGCACAGCCAAGCAACGTTATTTATCTGTCCCTTAGTGCATTTTAATTTCTAGGTGGAATCGTTTGATTTGTCCGCTTTTCTTTTAATTTAATGGCTGATTCTTTTGATTCTTAAAATATTATGGCATTGATATATATATATATATACATACTTATACGTGTATGTATGTATATTGTACACACATACACACACGCAAACGCACACGCACATGCATTCACACACACACACACACACATACACCATGCTTCAGTCATTTAAATTAAATATAACAAATATTTTTATTTTGCAATCTTAACCATGTAATGTAAGTTTTAAACTAGAATTTTAGCCAGTACCTACATTGAAATTTAATTGTATTAATTAGTGAAGCAGAAAAGCATTATGGCACTCTTTGGGGGAGGCCTATGTCCAGCAGTGGACGTCTTTCGGCTGATATGGTGATGTAGATGAAAAGCATAATACAAAATTATGTAAGCTATAAGAAGAGCGGCGCTATGATGATACCTAGTTACAAAAATCCCATTTAGTTACATCAAAAAATTACGAAGCTAATACAACCGTTTTAATTTTAAATTTATGACAATCGAGTGTCGTGACGTAACGGTCCCCAAGCGTTTTCTCTCTCTACACATCTGCACCTGCACCTGCGTTTTGTGGAAAAGGGACACAATACGGGGGGGCGTCGTTTGCAGGAGGGTGGCCTGGATCCCCGCTCTGGGTCATTTCTGGTGCAAAGGTTAGCCATAGCTGTGCAGCGCGGCAATGCGGCTAGCGTGATGGGAACCTTTGCACCTGACCCTGTATCATGTTCGGGCTTATCACGCGATAAGTGACAAGATAGAGCGTCCGTCACTGGCTGATACCGTTCGATGGAACGAGACGGACGCTCTATCTTGTCACTTATTGCGTGATAAGGCCGACCATGATACGGGGCCTGGAGTGGCGCGGGGCGGGTTATTCGATACTTAGTTTTAGTTTAGATTAGTAGGGTATTTTAGGTTTAGGTTTCTAATTTTAATCTATTGATTTCGTATAATTATAGGGGGTACATACTTAACACTTTGGATTCATATAACTAGTGATTATTTAATCCTCTGCCTTTCTTTTTTCTCCATTTGACAGATGTTTACACATTAAAATTAGAAAAGGAAGAAATATAAAACAACCACTGATGCTGAAAGGAACTCAGCGTAACGCCACCGCCAACCACAGCGCTGGTTTAAAGTCGGACCTTAAGCCTTAGCAACTGACGAAAGACGATATAGACGTGAACAACAAGAAAGAAATAATACGAGTGTTTAAAAATGTAATTTAATCTTAAACTAGTGGCTCTGTGAGCTATCGAACAAGCAAGCCTCTTATTTTTTTTAATTGGGAAAAAACCTACTAAACATTCTATATAATTAACGATTGAATTATTTTCAGACAGATTGCTGATGATAAAAGTGGCCATACTCATTTTGTCACCATGACAAAGCAAGCTATTCAGTGTGCTGTAGCTTTATAATTGGATACTTCCTAAAAAAAAATTAATCCGTCAGAAAAATGATAAAGATATATTATAGCCAGTTAAAGTTCCGTGTAACGTCACATTATGGAACATAATGTCACGTCACGCGGAATTTCAACGGCCTATATCTTCATATTTTTTTGTTTAATTAACAAAAAGAAAACATGCGTCCAATATTTTTCCATAATCTAACTGACGGATTAAATAGAATTATGTTTTTTTACCCAGGAAAAAAGCCATACGCAGTGTGCATCTCATTCTCAATCTCAGCCTATGTCACATTTTCGAATCTCCAGTAGAGTAAGAAGTGAATAACCCTTCAGCTATGGTCGCAAAATAAATATTAGGACTAGAATTGAACCGTCCGTTTCGTGAGTTCGAATGTTTTTTGGTAACAACACTTCCTTTTTCAAAGAAAAACTCCTCCTTTCTTTTAAGGACGTTTCGGGCAAAAATATATCGAGTTCATGGTATTCTTTTCGAGTGAGAGGTTTGAGCCGTCTTATTGGCACTCCAGCGCGACATAAATAACGACGTCGTGCCGAGAGGGTAGTCAGTTACGTGCTACAGTAAATATGGAAATTTACATTTTTGACAAACGTCTAGGCATTTCGATGTCTTTCAGTTGACAGGGACCTATAAAATGTTAAGTAAAATGTTTTAGATTGGCTTTTATTACAATTTCGTAAGCTATAAATATTTGGCGCAGGACCGGTCATTGTGGCACTCTTTGGGGGAGGCCTATATCCAGCAGTGGACATCTTTCGGCTGATATGATGATATTTAATACGAGCTGTTGCCCGCGACTCCGTCCGCGTGGAACTTGTTAGTACAAACCAGCTCCATACAAACTTTTACCCACCATTTTACCTCTTTAGGGGATAATTTCGGGGATAAAAACTATCCTATGACCTTCCCCAGGACTCAAAATAACCTTACACCTAATTTCATCTAAATCCGTGCAGCGGTATAAGTAGCTACATACAAATTTTCACCACCCATTTTCCCCTCCTTAAGGCATAATTTCTGGGATAAAACTAGCCTATGGCCTTCCCCGAGACTGAAACTATCTTTACACCACATTTCATTTAAATCGGTTCAGCTGTATAAGTAGATCCATACAAATGTTGACCCCCCATTTCACCCCTTTTGGAGATAATTTTCGGGATAAAAACTATCCTACATCCTTATCCGGGACCCAAACTATCTCTATACCGAATTTCATCTAAATCAGTTCAGCGGTTTAGGCGTGAAGAGGTAACAGACAGACAGACACACTTTCGCATTTAGAATACTAGCTTCTGCCCGCGACTCCGTCCGCGTGGAACTCGTTTATATCGTAGCTCTATACAAACTTTCACCCCCCACTTCATCCCCTTGGCGGATGATTTCCGGGATAAAAACAATCCTGTCCTTCTCCAGGACTCAAACTATCTCTATAGCAAATTTCATCCAAATCGGTTCAGCGGTTTAAGCGTGAAGTGGTAACAGACAGGCAGATAGACACACTTTCGCATTTATAATATTAGTATGGATTAGTATAGATTCCAAAAATTGAAAAGGTAACATTAAAGAATCTGGGGGCCTAGACAAGGTTACAATCGACAAGCGCTAACGCCAATAGAAAACTAATAAAATGTATGGAAATGACAGATGTTAACGAAAAGTGTTTCGTCGGCATCTGTCAATCCCCTACATTTTATTATTTTCTATTGGCGTTAGCGCTTGTCGATTGTAACCTTGTCTACGGCCCCTGGACAGTTCAGAGTTTCCCGTAAAGCGTCGGCGCCCGCGGCGAGGCGCAGTGTCGCGTAGTCCCATGAAGGACCCTCCACCGCACAATGGACCGATGGACGCGGTTATGATATTTCTACTCATTTTTATTTTATTTTATTTATTTATTTACTCATTGTGCTCCTTGTTCCCTCATTTACTTCCGGAATTAGACTATACAAGCCTATGTGCACCAGTTTAAGCAATCGTGCGCCGTTAGTTACTGGGTCTTACTCAGTACACCTTACGGTACGTTGGTAAGAGACTACATAGGTGGAGTCCTACCAAATCTCCAAAAAGGATGCAGTTAAATCATTATCATCACCATCATCCTCATAGCATTTTTCCCGGTTGTGCCCTAAAAGAGCCCAGGAACCGCTTTGATAACGTATCCCAAGATTTGGCATAGGCGCTAGTTTTATAAAGCGACTGCCATCTGACCTTACAACCCAGAGGGACGACTAGACCTTATTGCAATTAGACCGGTTTCCTCACGATGTTTTTATTCACAGAAAAGCTAACGGTTAGTATTCCTGTTCATAAGTTCAGAAAAACTCATTGGTAAGCCAGGGTTCGAACCTACGACCGTCGCTTGGATGGAGTTAAATCAATACAAGTTGTCTGGAAGAGATCGCTTTAAAGCGATAAGACCGCCTGTTGTTACCATTATTTATTAAGCAATATTTTTTTGTAAGATGTTTCTCTCCTGTTGTGGTGCAATAAAGAGTATTTATTATTATTATTATAACTAAAGTAAGGAGTATCAGAAGACTACGACAGACATCATTGACATCTCATGTCCTGAATATTATTACACGTGACGTCAGTTTCATGTCCTTATATCACTTTTAGTATGGAAAAATTACAGTTGAGTTGTCCTAAAGCGCGTTCAAGACGTAATGTGATTTCTCCTTTGTTGGTTACAAACCATCGTTCACTTTGTCACTCATGTTTATACGTGTGTGTGAAACACTTTTTACATTATTACTTACTAGCTTCCGCCTGCGACTTCGTCCGCGTGGACCCGGGATAAAAACTATCCTGTATTTTAATCCAGGCTATAAACTATCTTCGTGCAAAATCGGATCAAATCGGTTTAGCCGTTTAAGCGTGATTGAGTAACAAAAATCCAAACATCCAAACATCTAAACATTAATAATATTAGTAGGATTTCTGTAGGTACAGTATTACACGATAAAGATATCATCGGCAAAGCGCAAACGCGAGATGTACCTACTTCCCGCTTATGTTTGTGTCTGTTCCAATTCAGAGTCATGAATAGATCTTCCAATGGAGAATCTCTAAACACATACGATCAGATCAGAAATTGTATGAGAGGTATTATGCTAAACTATAAAGCCACGAATCGGACTAGTGAGCGTGAGGCTTTCATTCGGCGAAAAAATATTCCATTCATAATTAATCTTTGACGGCGCTCCAAAGCACGCACAGATGATGTGGATGCAAAAACTGCCAGGCTCAAGTGGGACCGGGCCGGCCACGTCAGTCGCATGCATCCAAACAGGTGGGCTCATGTAGCTACCAAGTGGGTGCCACATGACGGGCGACGCAGACGGGACAGATCTAGATGGAGATGGCGGGACGACCTGGATGAATGCCTCAGCAATTGTGCAGAAGAGGCATTTAGTAGAGACGCATGAATATCGCGGGGAGAGGCCTTTGCTTACACACGTGAGCGTAGTAGTTACCAAAACAGATCTCACTCAACTTCAATTTGTTTAAGCGATGCGAGAATCGATCCTCGGGAGTTGATTGGATTGTATTGACAGGAATATTGTCTTTGGAGCTCGGCTGGTCATTTAATTGGCGACGGTCTATCAAACGGATTAGGATATGCATCAGATACAATCATACATGAAACTATATCAATGGTGATTGCACGCCCGCAATGTTCACGTACCTGAGCTACGACATTTAGCAGCGCTAACTAACGCGAAGTCAATTAATTTTTTTCTTTTATTTAGGGCATTACATGCACCTATGAATGTCGATAAACTACCAACGGTTCGAAAATAAAACCTCTACCACGAGAAGAACCGGAGAAAACAGTGGTTTATCATCATTTCATGAACAACATCTCATAAATGATCATTTTATAAACAACTGTTCACACACTATTCATTCCACAAACCTGTCATCCCCCGAACTAGGGATGTTACGGAGTACCGATATACCGACACTTTCGGCTGAATTCACACCTCCGGCTTCGGCTTCGGTTTCGTCTAATTTGAAGCGAACACCTCCGGCTCCGGCTTCGGTTTCGTCTAATTTTAAGCGGAGGTATTAACGGAGCCGAAAGTCAGCGGCCGCGGCGCGTGGCGTGTGCCTAGGAGTACAAACAGGTTTTGACTTGTCTCCCCGGGAATCTCCCCACCTGTTTTACGACGATTGTTTACTCATTCGTTTATTGTTTTGGTTCACGGCCTGCAGTGTGTTTTTTCAAAGTGTTAGTGTTAGTTAGTGTCACAGTGACAGTAACATTTGACGATGAAGCGGATGAAGGCTAAAGTAAGTCCCATATGGTACTACTTTATTGAAGTAGACGCAAACACTGCATTAAAGCAAATTATTTAATTATGTTTAATTATGTACGAGTACTCATTTCTGGAAGTACTCAAAGTTACTTTTTTGATCTCTATATCGACTGATTTTGTTCTGTTTCTATCTAAATATTAGATAAGATACTGTTAAGATTATTAAGTATCACGAATATCACGATAATAAATTTTTGCAAGATTGCTCATACCTATTGTTTTTTTTTAATTTATATAAAAAAACTAAGTAATATTACTAGCATTGTTTTATTTTATTGCCTGACTCCGCCTTAACATAAAATATATAAATAGATTAGTTTCACACCACATTAGTCTCCCTCCACCTCCGGCTCCGGTTTCGGATTCGGATTCGGTTTCGCTTTCGGTTTCGCTTTTGGGTTCGGTTTCGGATTCGCTTTCGGTTTCGTTAAAACAAATTTAAAAACTCCGGATTCGGCTTCGGTTCCGATAAAACCACCCCCGTAACATCCCTACCCCGAACTGCTCATACTATAAATTATTATTGGTTGGCAAATATTCATTTAGAAAATGATACCTACAATGATAATTAATTGAAATGCGAAATCAATGTGCCAGATTGACTCATAGGCTTTGTATATCATAATAATATAATATAATTCAATTAATTCAGGCATCTAAGGCCCAAAATAACAAATACCTAAGTGACTAACATACATACAGTTATACAAACTAATATTAAAGATATCGTTTTGGCGACATAACGGTGTATAATAGCTTCGCTGCGTCGTCAGCCCCGATGTAGGGTTCGGTAGGTTGCCCCAGAACCACCAAAACACAACACCCTTCGGCCAGAAGTCAGCATTCGCGATGATCTCCTGCAGCAGCCGCGGCACATAAAGCGTGAAGAGATAAGAGACAGACAGACAGGCAGACACACTTTCGCATTTAAAATATTAGTATGGATTCGGTATGTTAGCCACATGCGAGCACACAATTTATACTTACGGAGATGAGAGCAGTCGCTGCAGTCGGAATCGGTATTTATATATCACGGCAATATAAGTAAAGTGATACTAAAAGTCAGTTATTTTATTTCATAAGTAAAGTCAAATGACGCAAGTCATCACCAATGGCATGACATATTTCACCCCTTCCCCTCGTCTCGCCGGTGCACGGTGACCAATAAGCTTTCGTACTAGCGCTTTTCAAAAGTCAAACTTGCAAGAAACACCACAGTCGAACATTTTTAAAATAAAACAAATGAATGTTAAAAGTCATCTTGCAATGAAAAATATAGGTACTTATTTATGTTACGTGTTTTAAACAATCCTTGCAGGGTAGTTTCCGTTGACCTAGATTCATGAAATTTTGTATAACATATCCGAAAATCATGGACACATCGCAAATGTTACTTTACAAAAAACTACTTCCTATTGTCTTTTCCTTAATATTAACGGCGTTAAGCTCATACAAAGCACACGTGTCGCGAAAGCTCGGCTGTAAGCACGTCAAGCGAGCTTATTTATAGTTTGTCTGACGGCGATTGGCGCTGACGCGAAGTTGCTAATGATTTATGTATACACCGTGTAATTAAGAGGTTTCAGGTCTGAGATGACGGAGGCTGCAAGCTTTAAACTGAATAATTGAGGTTTGTTTAATATGGTTTTAAGTGTTTGTTAAACCGTGGAATCACCTCATGGTTACATCGTAAGCTGGCCATTAGGTGCTGAGATATAATTGTTTCGTCGGACTCTGGCAAATTGGGCCTTAAACTTTAATGTTGAATTAGTTTGGTGAGTTGACTACACTGAAAGAGCGCACCAACACCCGCTCTCTAAAACAACGCCTCTCTGAGAGCTTTAATGTATAATAAATCATATTCCCCGGCATTCCCCTGTTAAATTTCTGTTGTAAAGCTTCTTAAGTCTCGAGTGTCACGTCTAATGCAGTCTCCGTTAAACAAATGAGATGAATCCATACACAAAGACCTGTAAGCCACTGCCACGCGCTAAACACATTATAGCGGAGTATGGTAATGTGCTTGGCGACGTTAAGGTGATTTTGTGGGGCATAATGGATTTATTAAGGCTGTTTAAGGAGTTTTTGTTTACCGCTTCATGCGGGGACAGTGTTTTAAAGAGTATGACGTTTTTGGGAGTGGGTCGCCGTTCTACTTTTCTACCGACAATATTAATTTACATATTTATTTATTTAATATGTTAAATGACATTACAGGCATCCAATGCGTCACACAACTAAGATTAAACATGTTAACAATAGCACATTATAAAAAGAACAGTATACACAAAAGAGAATATTACATTACACTCGAGGGCCTGGCATCCATCACCTCACAGAACTTCAAACATTCTTTCCTCACACTTGCCCATCCCCATGCAGACAGATCGCACTCCGGTGCTGACGCCAAGAGCGCATTTAGTAGTGAAAGAGCGCGGGGCAGTGGGGAGTTCCTACGCGACACAGTCCGAGCTGGCGGGACAGCAAGAAGAACGCGTCGCCGAGGCCTAAGAGCTATTTTGGGCAATAGCCGGTCCTTCATCTTAATTGAGTGTTTACGGTTTTATAATGTACGAATGAACGTTCACATTAGGTATAAACCCATTCCAGAATATATGGACATTAAACATTAATAATATCACTGTTTGTGACATTGTATTGTAAATTATTTAATATATCGTTAATATGTCGTATAAAGTTTGTTACCTGACAGACTTATGTGATATGAACTTACTCGTATATTTAGTTTTCCTTAGACATTCATTATTTGTGACTGTATTATTTGAATCATATATACCGCAACTCTACATTTTATAACAATCCATATTCTGATATTTGATGATCATAATATAAATTCCTATTGATTAAGCTAGCTCTTATTTATATTGTATTTACATATTATGTAATAAAAAATCATTATCTATTATTTTATTGATTAGTAAATTATTTAATATTTCAGTTTCTCTAACCAGCATTTTTATACGTTTATTATTACGTGGTAAACCAAAATATGGTCCTCAACGAAAGAGTCCAGGCACATATTTAAAAGAAAAACAACATTGATAAAATATATATAGATTGGCCGGAAAGGAAACTAATTAGTCCTAATGAAAAAAACATATTATGCATTTTTTATTGCACACCAAAACTACAATTTTGATAGCCCAAAAAAAAGAAAAAACAGAAAACGACCTTTAATTTTCGGTAAAGAAGAAGAACGAATGTAGTGTGTAATATTAAAGAGTGTAATATTCTAAGCCAATTCCACAAGGCTGGCGGAATCTGTATGCGGTATTTTGTACACTACAGAAAGCTTACTGATGTCGCCTACATTTTTTTACTTGGCGGGTCAGAGTTGTATATTAGTATTGTTTTATTACTTGGTTTTTGACACATAGATACCTATACATCTCTGTGGGTACCTATGAGATTTAAAAATAATTATTTTAATTTTGACACTTGGAGGCCTTATACATCTCCAAGAGATAAGATTGTATTTTATCTCTCTCGTTGTATTTAACATGTTAACTGATGTAGTTATTTCTATTATGAATAATGTACTCATACGATTTTGAGTTTATAGATAGACATTTTTACTTGTGAAAGTGCCCTTGTGGCCTATTTGCTGAATAAATATTTTGAATTTTGAATTTATATTAGGTATGCGCGGTAGTGGGGCGGTACGCATGCAGTACAACAAAATGTACTGCCCCGCGTTCACGTATCCCGCGCCAGAAAGGAAGCTCCCAAAACAGAACCGACCTCGCTCAGCCAAGGGGCAACGACCTTGTTACGATATTATAAATGTGAAATACCCCTCCAGGAAGACGCATCGCGGCTAGACCCCACAAGGTGGAATGATGACCTGGTAAAGGTCGCGGGAGTCCGCTGGATGCGGGTAGCGCAGCACCGGTCATTGTGGCACTCTTTGGGGGAGGCCTATGTCCAGCAGTGGACGTCTTGACTAATATGATGATGATGATGAAATGCGAAATGTAGCTTGACAACGCGGATAAAACCTTATCTCCATAAAACCAAAACTCCAAGGTGGCCTCTGGGTTCTCATGCGGAAGATTCCAGGATCTCATACTGACTAAGAAGCATTCGATGCGACATATTGAAGCTGATTGAGACGTAAAAAATGAGCCAAGTTAGGTGCTCGACACACTGCTCCGTATCTCCGGACGGAGGTGCGTCGCTGCATAAATTTCGCCGGACGGAGGTGCGTTGCAGTGTGTCGTACCACACGGAATTTATATACAAACTGAGGTACTTGCATACAACGAGCTCCGCGTCTCGAAACGAGACGCGGCGGCAGTGTGACAAACACCATAAGGCCCTGGAGTACAGCTAGCATCAAAAGGCTACGAAGAGACTTGCATTATTTAAACTCAGAGCAAGTCTAGAGAAGCACTTCAAAGCGCCAAGTTAGGAAGTTTATCGTTAAAGGCCCTTCCTTTACTATACCGATGGAAATTTCTTCTCATACTACAGACTTAAGTAGTTGATAATTCCCCGGGGAATGTTTTCAAACGGTGTACCTTTTACTTAAATAGTTTTCTGCGAAGTTTAGAGCGAGGCGTAGGGTGTCACTTTAGTGTGTGGCTTAATTGGCGAGAATTTAACTTACTTGTTATTTACATTTCAGAATATTTGCTAAAAAATACTATTTGTCTTTCTCATGGCACTTTTTGCTTAAATGTTGTGGCTGACTCTTTCTTAACATTTCTTCTGTAGGTTATTTTATATCTGTATATTTATGTAACAATATATTATATATTTAAGTATGTATGTTATTCTGTATGTTAAGTATATTGTAATTGCTATTAAGTTTCATAAATTATCTCTGCATCACCTACTATGAATTGTACTGGTTAGATTTTGATTTCCGTTACCCCGAGGTTGCCTGGAAGAGATCGCTCTCTAGCGATAAGACTGTTGTTTGCCTCTACTTGTGTTTACTATGTTCTGTCAGTGTTCTTTTATTGAGGTGTGAAATAAAGAGTAAGTATTTGTATCGTATTGTTGTATTGTACTATAAACACGCGCAGATTGTGACGTCACTAATTAATAATTATTTTTGACTCTTCACCCATATAACGTTACTTGGAAATCTAACTGCAAACACCCCTTAATCTAATTAGTAAATATGCTGAAAAGCAGCAAGTAAGCATACCATAAGCAAAAGCTATGAAATAAATCCTAAAAAACTACCAGCGGGTGCCACTCGCTCAAACTCCTCCCTTGCGCCACTCAGCCGCGAGCCGTCATAGCCAAGACTCGGGAATGTCATTACCTAGAACTCCGCTCTGTGAGCACGAGTCAGAACTTGGCCGCTCGCGCCCGTGCACCTGTAAATATTCCGGCTATCAGCCACCTGTTGCGTAAGGAATTGCGAAATAACCTGTTTGTGGTAATGCTTAAGCAGACTTATGTCCGTAAGTGCAGTGTGAAAAAAAATAAACATGGAGGTTTCGCTCTGAGGAGAGGCTGAGCTGGATGCGGGTGGCGCAGGATTGGTCATCGGGAACTCTCTGGGGGAGGTCTATAGCAGTGGGCGTCACTCGGCTGATATGATGATGATGATGATTGAATGAGCGGCTCTCCATTTCAGCTTGGGCAACAATTATTTCGTATGCCTGGCGTCTGTCTGTCTTCTCCTCTACAGGTCGTATTTTTCAACCGATCCTCATGACCATTTGCCATTTGTACTTCTTATTTGTGAAATAAAGTTAAAATATAAATAAATATACGCAGGTTCTTTAATGATATAGTTTTTTGTCGATAGCGTTTTCCGAAATAAATAAATAAATATATCTTGAAATTAGAAAAGTTGAAAAACCCCCGGAATATTCATTTCAAAGTCCAATATCTCAAAAACGGCTGAACAGATTTTCATGAAACATGGCTAAGAACACTCGGGATAAAATTATCTGTGACCCAAAAAAACTAAACGAAAATCGGTTGATCCGTTTGGCAGCTACGATACCTCAGACAGATACACAATTACACAGATGCACAGACAGACACGTTAAACTTATAACGCCCCTCTCTTTGCGTCGGGGGTTAAAAAAGGCAGCGAGTTCTACAGCCTACAGTCACTAGTTTTAAATTATGTGCCATTTTTGTAATCGGATGTGTAGCTCTGTATAACATTTACACCTGGCATACAAGTTTACAAACTCATAAATCTACAAAGTGGGCGGGGCACATAGCGCGTAGAATCGATGGCCGTTGGGGCGGAAAGGTTCTCGAGTGGCGACCTCGAACCGGAAGGCGCGGCGTGGGTAGGCCCCCCGCAAGGTGGACTGATGACCTGGTAAAGGTTGCTGGAGTCCGCTGGATGCGGGTGGCGCAGGACCGGTCACTTTGGCACTATTTGGGGGAGGTCTATGTCCAGCAGTGGACTTCTTTCGGCTGATATGATGACGATGAAATCTACAAACGAACAACAGCATTAAGTATACATAGATAAACGAGTAAACCGCTCACAGCGCAAACCATAACAAACTAAGATACTCGTATCGCGAGAAAAAATTCGTAGTTTGCTCACGTAGTGTTGTAGTCGAAAGTAGTCGATGTTTTACACCCTTTGTAAGGCAGAGGAAACTATAGTCCCACCATGAATGAACCTTATCTACATGTGATAGGGTTAAATTCTTTGAAAGACCAGATGCCTTTATTCCGGTTAAAGGGTTAAAAATTATACTCGGTCTTTGTCTAAAATTGGTGTCATTTTGATTTCATACTACAAGATATGGCTAGTATTCTGCTTCTTATGTCTTAAATAAATATGTTATACTAACAAAAGTGCTTGATTACAAAATCGTTGCCAGGTGAAATAACACAAAGCATTTTAAATCTCAACGCAACAAATCCCAAACAGAGGACACTAGATTTCCCAAGCGTAATTCTTAAATTTTTCTTAATCAGGGCCTTTATTCTGTTCATCTCTGACATCACAATTGCACTTTAATATGTTTGGTGCGCTCTTTCTGCATTTTAGCTCAACGCGTGTGAGAGCGAGCACGAAGAAAAGTTTTAGAAGTAATTGGGATTGAAAACGGCGAAGAAAAATAGACCTCAGGTTGATATTTCTTACGAGAACAATTCGGGCTTGAACAAAGCGGCTGGAATTATTTATCGGCGGCATTAAACGACAGTTCCACTGCACAGCCGCAGTCGTCTAAGTAATGTGACACACGGACAATAGGGTTGGCTCGAGTACGAACTAGGAACTTTGGAGGTAGGTCGCCTCGGAATGTCGTCTCGCTCATATTTGGAGCAGCCTAAAGTGAAAACTTGAAGTGCACCCCTTTGCTGAATACCGCAGCTAATAACACCGCTCTTTGCTCTGTAGATATGCGGTGTTGTGTTCCTGACGGTGGGTGAGGTGGCCAGAGCTACCGAGGAGGCGCTGTGTTGAGTGTTGTGTTGCTAACTGTCATCCATCACAATGAATCCTCCAATAAATAAGGGGTCAGCAATGCGCTACTGACTTTTCGGAAGTAAGTTCATAGCAATAGCATGTAGCAATGATTTTTTGTACTTCAATGTATCAATAATTTGTATTTATATGGACTTAGTCTGAAATATAAGATTGTTATTCTCTTCATTTATGTTTGGCTTAGGCTAGGTTTTTGTTTTTACTATAATTATATAAAAAGTAAAATATAAAACATTCATATAAAACATATAATCATTATAAAAGCCTAACCTAGGGTGCCGCCGGCAGCGAGGCGAGACCTAAGCCACCGGTGGTCAGAACCTCCTGACTATCCGCGCAGTGTCCAGGAGTACCGCCTTCTGTATCTGACCCTTGATCCAGCCATCTAGGAGACTTCGCCATTAGACCGTTCGGAGAAACGACTCTTACGGACAATTATCGTCGAATCAACATCCGACAAGGCAGCTACCTCGTGAGCCAGGTCAAGGTACTTGCTGGATTAGTCCTTCTCAGCCTACACTAGTTTCTCATTATTATTATTATCATTATGTTTTTTCCATATCTCGGGACCATGGGGTCCCGGACTTTTGGAAGGCATGCGTGGGGCCGAAGCCAACAGTGAAGAGGCCCTTTAAAACAAATATAATATAAAGCGAGGGATACACACGGCGGATACCATCTCCGAGCACACAACATGGTACACCCGGTGATGGTCCCCACCAGGTGCAAAGACTATTGCAGTGCAACACTGTGCTGCGATGGAAACTAAGGTCATGGGTTATTGGGTTGAATGGTGGGTAGTCTGGAAAATGGGTTATGGGAGGAGATTAGCGGACACCTGCCGTAACAATTAGTCTCAAAATTGTGAATAGGCAGGCGGTGACTCGCCAACTCGCTAAGTGGGCCCCACAAACAGTCGCACGCACAGTGCGACAATGGAGCAACACGTCTGAGCGGCTGCGAGGTTGTCGTGAGGTGAGTCTGTGGTGCGCCAGATCCCGGTAATCCGTTCAAGGGCCGCCGGCGTTATGACATTTTACACTTCCAACCTGGAGCATAGGTTCCGCTCTTGCGACTCCACTCTGGCCGCTAAGGCAAGCACAGAGGCGAGGGCCAGATCACTCGGGCCCTCTGGAGGATAGGGGTCCGCGGTGTCGCCACTCACCGTCAGCTCGCCACAAGCTGCCCCCGCGGGCTTATTATTATTATTATTATGGCGTTGACCTTACAGTGTCTCAATATCAGGCAGGCCACATGATTGTTTGGCAGTAGGGTGATCTGAATGCGATCTATCCTGTTAAGATCTAGAATTCTGCGCTCTATAGCCCGTTGACCAAACGAGAAATCGAAACGACATTAAAATCAACACGTTATGTTGAATAGTGCTCCAGAATTTGCTCGAATGCCAAACAATCCTTCAACTAACCTCATATGCGTTCGTTTGCCAAACCACATACGGCAAACGGATTCATTTCAGCCTCGGCAAGTACTTCAAGCCTCGCTGTCTGCAAAAACATACTGCTATTACACGCAGAAACAAAACGTAGCATTTGTGCATTTTACTGAACGATGCAATTGTTTGTTTCAAAGACGTTAATGTATCCGCTCAGACACTGACACAATGCCGTTATTATATTAAATTATCTCCACCAGAATTCTTGTTGGTGAAACAAGGTCCTATCCACCCATAACGCCCGCACAAGATGAGTCTATATCACGCTATGTGCGAAATGCAGCTCGCGACTCCCAACATTCGTATGTCGAATTAATTTCTCTATTTACTGAATATGTAAGCAAAGACGAACCTTCAGATGTTGGAATAAAGTATTAAATTCCGGCAGTAAGCAGCTGCTTGCGAGTGATGGTTAAGTGGTGAGATTGTTTCATAGAGTTGGCTGGGAGTTTGAGTTAGTCTTGGTTCGTATTGTTGGGCTCATTCCAGGCAGCCTGGGATATTCTTAGTGGCTCGACACGTTTTCGGCGGACTCGATTGAAGACCATTTTCGGTTAGCTTTACATACGAAGTTTTATTTCCAGCTAAGCCACGTTTTCCGTAAGCTGAGTATGTTTATTTGCATAAAATCAAACAAAATTTATAAGAGAAGTGTTCAAGCGAATCCAAGTTGCACATTAAATGTGCCGCAGAAAAACTCAAACCTATATTTTTTCATCTTTCCACGTGTATTTGAAGTAAAGATCTCTCTCTAACTCTAAAGTGTTCCAGTTTTTTAACAAAAGTGTCTGTAGTTAAAACTAGGTAAGTACTTGCACAAATCGACAAAATCACGAGTAGGTAGGTGGGTGCTATCGGCAGAATAATTCATCGTGAATATGTATGCTAGTAATTGTATTGATTAAATCGCAGATGTCCGAAAAAAAACTGATAAAAAGAAAATATGTCTATGTTACCTTTTTCCCTAGTACTATCAATTAAATATTAATCTAACCTTTGAAGCTTTAAAAACAAAAAACATCCAATTTCAATATTCGGTAAATATTTTTGCTAGGGCAAACTTAAACAAAAAAATACAACAAGCTTCGAAAATGTAGTAGAGTGCGGACATAGAGAAAACGAGGATTCCTTGCTGAAAAAAGAAAACAGTATGCTGCATAGAATTGAGTAAGTAAAGTAAAATGCAATATAAAAGTCTTGGAAAAATATCGTTCCGGGATATTATTACAAAAGAAGAGAAAAGCGAACTGCGTACAGTCGGGTGAACATATTATTGTGTGAGGAAGCAATGTCATCAAAATGCCTTCAATATGGTCTCATTGTCATAGTGTCCAATTTTCTAATATTATATCGAATATTGAGCAAGCTATTGGCGGTATATATATATATATATATATATATATATATATATATATATCAAGCGGCGGTCGGGGGTTCGAATCCCGGCTCGTACCATCGAGTTTTTCGGAAATTATGTACGGAATATTTGCCGTTAGCTTTCGGTGAAGGAAAACATCGTGAGGAAACCGGTCTAATCCCAATAAGGTCTAGTTTTCCCTCTGGGTTGGAAAGTCAGATGGGAGTCGCTTTCGTAAACCTAGTGCCTATGCCAAAACTTGGGATTAAGTGTCAAAGCGGACCCCGGGCTCCTTTGGGGCACAACCGGGAACAAGGCTAGGAGGATGACATCAAATATCAAACATTGCATTTTACGATATTGATTTATACCGTCGCATCGATGTCGAAGATACGATATCATCTTTACACTTTTGCACCTTATTTCCATATTAAAAGGCGAAAAATGTATGGATCTATTTGAAGTCGACTTTTTCCAGCGATTAAGTAGCGATGCAGTCACAAGCAGCCACGATATAGTGTCGATACAGTCGCGATGCAGATTTCATTCAGACGCGATGCAACATCGACGCGTTCGTGGGTTCTTCCCCCCTACTCTTCCTGTACCTAATGTCGCGCGAAACAGCCGCGCGTTAGTAGCAATACTGAATCAATACAGTCGCGCGTTTGTATCTCTCGGTCGTTCGAACTAGTAAGTGCGATAGAGACGGAAACACACGAACGAAGTTCGTTTTCGTTTCGCGGTAGGCCCTCTGAATTAAAACAGCGCGACTACATCGCGAAAACCGCGCGTTTGTATCGCTAATCGCTACTGGGCTGTTATTCGCTACGCGAATGCGGCTCACCCCGCCGGTCACCCGTCACGAAACTAGACCTCTACCTACGCTTAGTTACTACGCATCGCAATGTCAACATATATTTGTGGGTGAGCGTTGAGGTGAGCTTAAAACAAGTTACAAGATAGGGGGGCAGCATCCCTTCTGTCGCGCGTTGCAAATGCGGCAAGGGGCCACATGCCGCGATGAGGCGTTCACAAAAGGCATGACTGAATCGCTGTTAAAAATCGCCGTGTGCTACCTCCTCAAGCTACAGAAAACTACAGTTCGAACGATTTGCCATAAAATGGAGAGATATTTAATTACGTCATCTCACCTACTGTTTCCATATTACTCAACCTCTGCCGAGGCGCGTATTGTTACATGAACACTCAAATATTTACAGATTTTTAAGAATTATTATTAATTGAAGTTTTGCGTTAATTAAACGAGTGAGCGAAGCGAACGAATGCCCGAATGCGAGCGAAAATCGTTTATCTGTCAGGTGTTTTTTTAAAGGCAGGCTCGAGAGTGCTACAGCTCAGAGAGCCACTAGTGTAATGGGGCCGTTTAAATATTGCACAACAAGCCTCAAAGCATTAGTTGCTTTATAAATTCACCAAATAAAGTGGTAAGCAGAAGCGATTATTTTACATAAAACTAAGGTCCTATACCCTTTTAAAACAACGCTCCACAAATTACACATAGTTGCAAAACAACGGTAAAAAATGGAACACAAAATGGGAGTATGGCGAGCAAGTGCAGCATTAGTCGGCAGGTGGCGCGCATTAGCGGTGCGTCGCCACTTTGCGCCGTTGATTTATAACGGCTTATATTTTATTTTGCACTACACTGTCTTCCGTTTTAATGCTACACATTTGTTGCTTATGTTTTTGTCAAGTGAAAATCTACATAATATTTATTTTTATACTACTAACAAATCCACTGTTATTAAGCTCGCGCATTAAATGTCACGACAGGCGACATAATGTCGCCTAGTGTCTGCAATACGGCCACATCTCAAATGTATTTTACTTTCGAAATGCGATCGCATTGCACTGTGCAATAAAGCCACATCTCAAATGTATTTTACTTTCGAAATGCGATCGCATTGCACTGTGCAATAAAGCCACATCTCAAATGTATTTTATTCTTGAGATGTGGCCGTATTGCAGGCACTAGGCGATGTGTTTAACTCTTCGGAAATTATCAGCGTTACAAATTCGAGTATCATTAATTATTTTAAATGGATGTTGTTGTTTTGTGCAAATGTTTTGACGGCCTAGCTTCAAGCGCGTGGCGGGGTCTATGCCAACCACTTTGATAATTAATTTAAATGCGAAATCAATGTGCCAGATTGACTCATGGCTTTGTATATCATAATAATATAATATAATTAAGGCATCTAAGGCCCATAATAACAAATACCTTAATGACTAACATACATATATAATACAAACTAATATTAAAGATATCGTTTTGGCGACATAACGGTGTAGCTCCGCTGCGTCGTCAGCTCCGATGTAGGGTTTGGTAGGCTGCCCCGAAACCGCCGAAACACCAACACCCATTCGGCCTGAAGTCAGCATTTGCGATGGTCTCCTTGATGGTGGCTTTAGGCGACATGTCATTATATCTAAAATCTATGTATTTCAACTCGTTCCTACTTACGCGGTTACTAGACGAATAGTCACTGATAATATAATTCATATCTGATTTTCAATCTCGCAGTGACTTTTAAAGATGTTTACACTGAAAATAAGTTTCTGTCAAAAATTTCATTTTTGGTACAAGCTTTTATTACCGACTGTACTTTTCTGTATACCGTCATCAACTACTCATTGGGACGATTCTAACGAGCCCAAACTCAATGGGGTTAAGTGGTTTTATTACGGAGTTCCTATGGCCACCTTCCAGCTCCATCATCAGATCAGCTCCACGTCATCATAATATTGCATTGTCACACTCAACGGGGATACGTCGGTTAAGTAGTGAATTCACCTTCTGTCTCCATCATCAGATCAGCTCGATGGTACCAAAATATTGAATTGTCATCCAAACTATACTTATACCCAAAATTTCAGCTCAATCGGTCACCGGGAAGTGGGTCAAATTTAACTTGCAAGATTTGATTACAGACAGACAAACAGACAACGGGACAGGTGAAAGTAAATAGAAGCTTGTAAAAAAGGTTTTTGTAACAGTACCTAAGTCAAGAGTCCAGTGAATACAAAATAAAAAACTGACCTAATAGTCCAGTAAATGAACTGACAACTCGTATGGGAAAAATGACAATTTTGGAAATAATTTATAATAGCTTACTTTTTATGTGTAACGGATATATTATCAATTAAATAGTTACCTAGGGACAAAATCCGACAAAATTTCAGACATCAAAAAAATGATAAATTAACTAACTTCTGAAAAGTCAGAAAAAATATTAATAAATATTTTTGTCTTTATTTTGGTTTATTTACATTTGCTCTATAATATTCAAGATAAATCGTATAAAAAAAGACAATGCATGCTTCATTGAAATCTACATAATTACTTCCGGGTGCAAAGTTTGTCGGATTCTTGAATATATCATCTTAGAATAACATTTTCAAATGAAATCAACAAAAAAAACGCTATTATAAATTAATGTTTTTCAAAACCGTATTTTGCCTGGAGTATAAGTAATTATAAGGAGCTGGCTATGAAAAAAGCAGTCCTGGGTTGGGATCCTGGTTAGGCATGCAAATAGATATTAAGGTACAAGTTGGAACACGACCGCGGACAACAGCAGCAGACGGTCCAATTACGATAATGATTTAGTTTTAGCATATTATCAGAATGTCCACTTCAGTCTCACTTCTGTACATATGATAGTTCACGACGGACATTTTATGGCTATTTTAGCGTCGTAGTAGCCGCATGTGTACAATGTTTCCCATTGTACACATGCGGCTACTACGACGCGATAACTAGTGGCACCTTTTTTCAGTAAAGTTAGCGGTGCGAGCGAGTGACCACGCGTTGTAATTACACAAGGTTGAAATGTTACGTGGAATATTATTACAAAATAAGCAAACAAGTTACACTTTTTACTAAAAGCACTGAGATCTAAATGTCCCGGCGCGGCCCCGAGCTGCATTTATACACGATGCAATATATAAAAGAGGTAAAGTGCGTGAGTTTGTACCTTTGTTATGTTTGCTGGTAACCTCTGGAACTATGTACTCCCCCCCGTCTTTAAAAATACCATCAGCAGTAAATATAAGTATAGATCGGGTCTTAAGGACGAGCATATGCTATTTTAAGCCGTGACTTTGCCTGTGATCTATGTTCTTATTTTTAGGGATCCGCACCTCAAATGGAATAAACGGACCCTTTATAGGATCACTTTCTTGTCCGTCTGTCTGTGAAGACCCTTTATCTCGGGAACGCGTGGAGGTATCGAGTTGAAATTAAACCATATACCTACTCTAGTCTATAGTACCTAGAAGCGGTGAAAAAATCAAACTTCTTAGCTAACGTAAAAAGATTAGGCCGTTTATCCCACAAAAAACGTTTATTTCGACACACAAAATGTATAGGGTACATTCCGTTGACAATGAAATTTGGCAAATAATGTCGTCTTATACTACAAGTACAGGGAAAAATCAGAAAATTATACATTTGTATTTTTTGTACGGAAACCTCGGTGGGCGAGGCCGACTCGCACTTGTCCTGTTTTTATTTTTAATCACTGCTCGGTGCGACGTCGTCCTTGCCGCGGCGTCTCCGGTGTCACTGATGACACGTCGAGGAGAACGCCTAGTTATCCCTTTGAAATCGAACACTTCCCTCTGACCTCCTTATTAAAACGCCATGCAACCAGTTAGCGCAGCACACATTTGGCTTTGCGTCGAATCAGGGGACCGATTTTTGACTTTCGAGCGCTCGACTCTTTCACTCGAAAAGTCACAAAAATTATGAAATGCTATTTTGAAATGACAATAGAAAATTTAAAAACGTGCGGTATTGACCACTCGTATTCAATTCTATCGGTAGAAAGTAAGTGCCTGTGATTATGACGCTACAAAAGCATTTACTTTTATTTAATTTTCGAGCGCTCGAAAGTCAAAAATTGGCCCCCTGATCATGGATTCGGTCTTGGAGACTGCGACAGAGGTGTCTCGTTCGTTTCCACTTTTTATGGCCCCACGCGCAGCGAGCGTTTAGTACAGTGAGCGTCATATAGTTAGTAGCAGCCAGAGTAGCCAAATATTTCGTAACACACCCTTATTCTTATATAAAGACGTGTACCGAAATATTTGGCTACCTTGGCTGCTACTAACTATATGACGCTGACTGTACCTAATAGTTTAGTTATACGTCTCTCCCTATCCTACGATTATATGCAAGAACATTCGCTGACGGAGCACACACTAATCTGACTGTAAGCTGTCATATTAAATATTAGAATTTCATTACTTAGTTACAACAGCAAGTTAAACTTTTAAGTCATTTATTATCATGAAGCTGATACTTAAGTTTGTTGATAATGTATGTTGGTAATATGCTTATGTTTATAAAATAAGGAAACTCCAGGTCTAAGATGTAAGCGATAGTTTAAGAATTAATTTCTGTAAACGACTGTTTGTTTCTTCATTAAATAAAAGAAATAAAAATAAAGCCGGGGTTATATTAGAGCCACGCCGCGTGTCGCAACCCAATTGGTTACGTACAATTTGTATGAACGTGGTTACATTACTCCCGAGGATGAGTTGTGTTGAGAGCGAGGGAATTTGTTCCTTCAGCTGTCAACACGGCGAATGCTCAAACATATCAAGGGTCGGCAACGCCCATGTTATTCCTTTGAAGTTGCATGCGTCTATAGGCTGCGGTGTCCGCTTACCAGGCAGGCCGTACGCTTGTTTGCCACCGTCGTTGTATATTTAAAAAAAATAGCTCAGTACCGCGTGTCGCTACGTTCAATACAAAGTACGCGTTGCGACACGCGTCGTGGCTCTAATATAACCCCGGCTTTATTCCACAAAAATATTCGCTTGGCTTTGGCCAAGCGAATGGAATGGAATGGAATGGAAAGTAAGGGGATGGAATGGATGGAGTGGGGCGTGTCTTCGTGAATATAGACATCAGCAGGTCGATCACGTAACGCATTTTCGTACGTAGGTAGATCTAAATGCCAATTATTATATGGAAAGACAGGTGGACTATCCCAACACGCGTTGGAAAAGTAACGTGATTACCCCTCTGTCGATCACGTAACGCATTCTACGCGCGCGTCAGGTTGATCTAATTTTTTTTAAATATATTATGGAAAAATGACAGTATTGGACTGTCCTAACGCGCGTTGGAAACGTAGTGATTACCCCTTTGTAAACACTAGTAAAGTTTATATATTCTTCCACTAAAGTAAACTAGAAGTGTACAGCTAAGTATAAACACGGTAAGTATGTGGAGCGTCCGGCGTTAAGTGCGATCCCACGGCGTGATGTATCGCGCCATTTACACGCCACGCATTATTGCGCGCCGCACGCCACGAAACAAAACCACTTGTGACACGGCTTTGCAAATCTGGTGAAAATATTAGGTAATGCCTAATTAAGCGCAATTTCAACGTTAAATTCAGGATGTCTCGTTAGTTAATCCAGTCCTATTAATTCAAGATTATTGTTAGAATAGAATAGAATAGAATATAATTATTTTATTTGACGACCGGTTAGCCTAGTGGGTAGTGACGCTGCCTACGAAGCTGCAGGTCCTGGGTTCGAATCCCGGTAAGGACAAATATTTGTGTGATGAGCATGAATATTTGTTTCTGAGTCTTGGATGTTTTCTATGTATTTAAGTATTTCTATCTATTAAATATATCTTCGTCTAGTACCCGTAACACAAGCCTTATTGAGCTTACTATGGGGCTAGTGCGATTTGTGTAAGATTGTCCCCTTATATTTATTTATTTATTTATTATTTATTTGTTGAGGTACAGCAGTACAGTATTCAGTCGGTGAACGACATATACCATTAACCGGGGTGATTAGGTACAATTTTGAACTTTGAACGTGATTATAGCGGAATATTTCTATAAGCGGTTACAAAACTTTTATCTTGTGTTTGAGAACCTCATAATAATAATTTTCATAAAAAAATTAATTTAAACTATTTTTTTTTAAACAGGCCGTCCCTATTCATACTGGATATGGGGTCAATAGAGGCGAATAAGGGTACCAATAGGGAAACATGGCTAGCGCTGTCACAAATATAATAAGCTGGCAAACTATAAAATCATAACAGTCCTCTCTAAAGCTTATGATCTGCAGGTCGATCACGTAACGTCAGGTAGATGTAAATGTCACTTTTAGTATGAAAAACTAACGCGTTGTACTAACGCGCGTTCGAAACGTTAAGTGATTACCCCTCTGATTAAACACGGGAGACGGGGAGAAATGTATATGCTTTTTTTTTATACAACGATGACCCGCCTGATGGTAAGCGGACACCGCAGCCTATAGACGCATGCAACTCCAAAGGAGTAACATGGGCGTTGCCGACCCTTGATACCTATGTTTGAGGATTCGCCGTGTTGACAACTGAAGGAACAAATTCCCTCGCTCCCAACACAAGGCATCCTCGGGAGCTCTGGCGACTTTGCTCACCTCCAGGAACACAACACTACTACAGAGCAAGTAGTAGTGTTATTATGGAAGCATGAAAGCTAAACCAATTGTTTGCAAAATAGTTTAGTGGGGCTACAAATGTACATTTTACAAAAATCATACCTAAGTATACGTTGCTAATAATAAGCCAACTATGTCCGAACAAAATATTTACCATTTAACCGACTGCTGAAGGAGAGAAGGGTTATTTTACCATTGTTTTTAGCTGTCCATTTTTACCCGTTGTAATCGGCAAGTGAGCGCAAATGGCAAAACTAACGAAAGAAGGTAATGAATTTCCATCAATTGGTCGAAATTGGCAATTTCGTCGCGACCGCATCCAATACAATTCTAGGTGACCAATTTGAGAAGGCATATCGCATTCCAATATGATATAGATGTGTTGCGCGCACTCGTTCTAACACGTTAGCTTGGCGCTCGTAAAGCTGAGCGCGCACGACACATTGATATCATGTCCCAAAGCGAAATGTGGAGTGAGATTGACCTCGAGTTCCCAACAATAAAGCCCCAAAGAGCTGTGAAGTGCAAAGCAATTAAAATAAAACTATTGAATTTGCGCGCTCGGTTCTATTTGTCTTTCCGTTCCCTTAAATGGTTTACTTCTAGTTTGGTTTTCTGTTTGGAGCACTCTTATGCAGGAAAGTCCGTTTAGAGCTACTATTAAAATCAACAATGCTAGTTCTCGGTATTATGCTATTGCCCTAGATAATGATTATCATCGAGCCACTCGGTTTCTCCTAAGCTCCTACTCATCAGAGCGTTAATCAGCTACTAAGCTAGCTAAGAAAATTCTGCAGAAACTAATTGCAAACAATTTTCCATTAAAACTAAAATTCCCTTATTGACCATTTATTTGATGCAATGTTTTCAAAATGGAGGTTGCTAATGGATTCTACGCTACGATAGTTAAAACTCACCTATATTATGTTCCATCCTTTCATTTCAATCGTCACACCCGCACAAATGTTGTCATATGAGAGAAATTAGGGAGAAAAAAAAAACACAATTTGAAAATAGAACCAGTGATAGATTTCGTCGCCAAACACACTGTTTATTGTCCGTACCCTGCAGATTTTTTGCGGTTCCTCTTTACCATCTCCCATTCCAACTTACGAGGTCAAAATAGGTTAACAATCTCGATAAAATTAAAACCAGACCAGTAACATCAATTTGGAATGCTCGCCCGAAATGGCGCGGAACGCAGAATGCAACCATGTAGGAACCTACCTACTTATAAGATGGTGTTACGTTTCGGTACAGCTAGTGTTGTATCCGGCGGAAACTCGGTTTCCGGCGTTTCCGACCCATCCACTCGAATCGTATTTTTACGCTTTTACCGGTTCGTTTCTCGAAAAATTCGGGTAAGTTAGAATTTGGAATGTTGGGGATTTTATTGTGCTGCTTTTCATTTGGTTTTATTGAAATTGCGGCCGATATGTCGAGATAGTAGAATATTACACCATTTATGCGGAATCTGCCCCCCTATTCTGTAACTTGTTTTAAGCTCACCTCAACGCTCACCCACAAATATATCTTGACACCGCGTTGCGTAGTAACTAAGCGTAGGTAGAGCTCTAGTTTCGTGACGGGCGACCGGCGGGGTGAGACGCGTATAACAGCCCAGAGTTCAACCAACAAATTGGCTTTATAGCCCTTAACTTTGGCAATGTCCTCAGAAGAGACGAGAACCTAAATCTGACAACGACCCAAAAAGGTAGTTTGTGAGTTTTAAGAACTTTGTATATTTGTATGTGGGGGGGGGGTTATTTATGGTTATCTATCTTATGGACCTTCGGGCGGTTATCCTACTTATATTTACCTAGCTAGATCGATTTCACGCCCCCGTAAACCCCTACATTCCAAATTTCATCGAAATCGTTAGTTCGTTACTCGTTTGGATGTTTGAACGTTTAGATGTTTGGATGTTTGATACTCAATCACGCTTAAACGGCTCAACCGATATGGATGAAATTTTGTACGAAGATAGTTTATAGCCCGGATTAAAATATAGAATAGTTTTTATCCCGGGTCCAGATAGACGAAGTCGCGGGCGGGAGCTAGTAATATTATAAATGCGAAAGATTGGATGTTTGAATGTTTGGGTGTTTGTTACTCAATCACGCTTAAACGGCTCAGCCGATATGGATGAAATTTTGCACGAAGATAGTTAAAATATGGGATAGTTTTTACCCCAGGTCCACATAGAAGAAGTCGGAAAGGACGGAAGCTAGCAGGATATATTTAATCCCACGGCTCGCCTTGGTTCTCTGTGATACACAGGCGAAACCGCGCGTGCTGTTAGTCTTTTACAATTCACTCGACTGTACAGCGATCTAAAACAAGAATTAGTTACGTAATTATCCTCAGCAGTATCTAGATACCACGTCGCCTCCCATCAGGCTTCGAGGCTGTGCCCATTAAGATGGCAGATAACTCCCTAGGCCACTAACAAGGGCATTATTCCATTAGTTTGCGAGTAAATCACTTTGATGGCCGCCTACATTGTTTTTGATAATTTAAGGACAGTTGTTTGTGACGATTGTGATAATGATAGGATTTATGTTGTAAACAAATCAATCAAACGTTACACTTATTTTCACATGCAGGCTAAACAAACTAAACTTGAAAATAAACTTGAAAATGTAGAGTTATACAATGTATTTAAAGTGAATAACTGGCACCCATTCGTTAATTTTTCTCTTTATGAACATTTTGAGTGAAACCTTTTCATTCTGGGACTACCAATGAATGGGTTCCATCAAATTATTCGCGTTACTTTACGACCGCGCGTAAATTTTATAAATATCGATAGTCATTTTTGAAGTGAAAACTTCTTTAGCGGCGCTGTGCACTTTTTGGGATGGGGAAAAATTGTTAATCTCGCCACAGGTGTAAGAGCGTAGGAGGTCACGTGACTGTTAGATGGGAGAGATTCGGGACGAGGCTTGTGGGGGGGGCATGCCGTAGTACGAAATTGGCTGCGCCATTCGAGTTAGCCAGAAAAAGGGCGCAAACGCCATGCAATCCGCGGCGCTTACCCGTTCGGCCGACACACAATAAGTGCTGACGCGCTAATTTGCAAGTGAAATAGTTTACTTCTGTCGCAACGCTGTTCGTCGATTCGAAATGTCAAAATATTCAAGTTTTCACTTCTGCCGGCACTCCCGGAGTGCAATCCGGTATTTTTTTCAACCAATGTCCTAAAGCGAAAGCTTGTTTAAAGAATTACGCAATTACCCTGACTACGGAACATTCGGTTTACGTATTGAGATTGGAATCATATTGATTAGTAGGCAGTCATGTGTATACATTTGGCTACCCGCTAGCCAAAACGGGGCTTGGTGTTCTCATAGACCAGTAGTTCGTTCTAGAATTGAGTCTAGACAACGTTACTTCCACTTATTTGAAAAGTTCCCTCGATTCCTCCAGCATCCCATCATCAGATCCTGACCCAGGTGACCATGGGACCATCTGGAAAGGATACCCTTTCAAACAAAAAAATATTTTTCCTAAACATGCTCGGAAATGTATGCGTTAATATCACGAAATGAAGACATGAAGTTTCTTGTTTAAGGCTCCCTACATTTCTTCTCGGCCTTACGCCAAGAATTAATGTATGAAAACCCTAAGTAAAACCATTATTGTCAAATTTGCTTACTAATATTAAACTGACAAAGGAAAAATTACATACTGCCAACCACCACTAGACGCTGTAAGCATACTTGCGACATAAAAAAAAACAAAATCTATGGTACTATACTTATGTGCGGTTAAACATGGTGCTCGAAAGGCTTGTTAAAATGGCATGTTTAAAAAATAAAAAGGCGGCCAATTACCTATTATTTAATTGATTACCTTGTATTTATTGTCGGCCGAGGATTGTGTAGTGCGTTTGAGAAAAGCACTACACAATCCTCGGCCGGAACAGGGATTGCTGGACTCGTTGTATCAGGCCCCGTCTACGACTCGACCGTCTACTCCAAACTAGTCCAGCAATCCCTTACTTCACGGCCTCTGCAGTAATGTACTATTACAAATCGGTCCTGCCTGGACCTCTTTTTTGAAGACGGTTAAAAAAGAAATAGGTGGGTAGCAGACCCCGCGCACATAACATTTATATGCCAAAAACTTTGGCGTACTGTTAAGGGCAATTCATTTTATTTTTAAAATTTACACCTTGTATTTATTTTAATTTAAATATTTCCTCACATCGTTTGAGAAAAGCACTATACAATCCTCGGCCGGAACAGGGATTGCTGGACTCGTTGTATCCGGCCTCGTCTACGACTCGGCCGTCTACTCCAAACTCGTCCAGCAATCCCTTACTTCACGGCCTCTGCAGTAATGTACTATACTTTATATAATTTTTATTTTTTAAGGTCAATAAACTGCTCTAAGAAATTTTCTAACTGACGATTTGAAAGTGCTTGTTACTAGGCCTACTTGAATAAAGATTATTTTGAGTTTGAGTTTGAGTATGCTGTTTGCCACTCTACTTACTAAGTATCGTTCCAAACTAACGAAATTATCACGTGTTATAAAAGTTGTGAGCAGGAGAGTTCGATGGTAATGGTGCGTGCCCATTGAGTATAGTGCGAGGTCTTAGCTACTATTGGCCGTTCCTCGTTCATTATTTGGCTAGATGCATTTTAACATAGCTTCTGTAAAAGGCTTGAGAGTTTAGTTTTTCTTACGATGCCATTCGAACCTGTTTTTGAAGAGGCACAAATGTGTGTATGGGAGCAAATCCAATTAAAGAACATAAATTCCCAAAATTTTGAGACAAAGACGGACCTCGCTGGCGGCAGCCGAAACGTTTCATACTAATTGACTTAAACGTATGACGTCACAGTTTTCTATTTGTACTAATCTTTGTATGGAAAATCAAGTAAATTGCTGTTTCGGTCGCGAAATACTGCATTTAGGTCTATAGTTGTCATACAATTTTGTTTCTATAAAAGCGTAAGAATTCTATTAGTAGCTCTAAATTTACTCTTGGACAGTAAAAATATAGGGTAAATGCATTATGATTTAAATTCTTTTATGTTTTATGATTTAAATTATATATTGTAATTTATACTTTATTACAATAATTTGATGATTTACTATCCATTTAGCAACAATACGTTATCAATTTTAACATCACGCAACTAGCTTAAAAGACTGTTGTACTCGTAAATGTTTACGAAGCAGAAACTTCCTCTCTCATCAGTGGAAAAATTAAAAATTATTCGCCACGAACGGGATTGTTTAGATGTTTATGTAATTGTTTAAATGTTTAGCTGACTACACATCTTAAAAATAAGAAAGAAAAACTACTTCCCTGAGAAGAGTTCGCTCATTCTACTAATATTATAAAAGCGAAAGTTGGAATGTTTGGATGATTGCTATTCAATCAGGCTTAAACGGCTAATTAGATTTTGATGAAATTTTGCACGAAGATAGTACGGGCTTAAAATAAAGGAAAGTTTTTATCCTGGGTCCACGCAGACGAAGTCACGGGTGGAAACTGGTTAGTGATAAGTTGTTTTGTCTACCTACTACTAGTATTGCATAGTTCTTGTGAAGTTTTTTTTTATTGGTTACAAAATTGAATTGTTGTGTGTTGTAATACGTGTAAGATATGTCATTTAATAATACATACATGTGTTGTCTGTTTTAGGGTTCCATGGCCAAAATGACAAAAACGGACCCGTTATAGTTTAGTCATGTCCATCTGTCCGTATGCCACAGACATTTAATTAAAAAACTATAAGGTGTATTTGAATAAAATTGGGAGTAAAGGTGCAATTTGTTAACCGCTTCATAGATTAGTAATTAAATGTCAAAAAAATACTAGTAATTAAACCTCAAAAAAATACATATCTTCATCAATAAAATTATACGTCGTAAAACGCACGCGACGAAATAGCAATCAAATCTATTTGAAAGAAGGGTCAGATTGTATGTTGTTGAACATGGGTGATCTTTCCTTATTTTTTGAAAACAATGCATGATACACTCTAACATTTTCCACCTCACCAATAGGTGGCTTTTTTAACTGATTTTACATACCAAAATGTTTTGCGTACCGAATACAAAAGTTGATGAAACAATACAATAGATCTCAAACACACGCGTTCTTTATAAATGCGAAAGTTTGGATGTATGTTACCGCATTACCGTATACCGTACCGTATGTCGATGCAACTTATGTGGGAAGGTATCCGATGCACAACCTATGCAGCCCACCGTATACCTGTCGCCTCATCGGAAACCAATCAGAGACGATATCACGACATCAACGGGCTTCGTGATTGGCCGATGATTTCGCCACGGAGCAAGGCAGGGACCACCCCGGGCATTCGCCATTCGCCTCATCATTCATGCACGCATAATATGTGCCTTTTACTAAATTTCCATATTTTCTGTACCTAAAAGTGTACCTACTGCACTGTTATGTGCTTAGTTAACAGTATTTTATGAAAAACTCGTCTTCTACATTATTGCTGCTGAGCCTACTGCAAAGCTATATCTATCATATATGTATTATCACGCTTAAACGGCTCAACCGATTTGGATTAAATTTTGCCGAAGATACTTTAGAGGTTAGATCAAAGTATAGGACACCTTTTTATTCCGGGTCCATGTAGACGAGGTCGCGCGTGGAAGTTAGTATTTAATAATGCTGATAATTTTATTCCATGCTTATCAACTCTGGCAGACGTAAGTAAGATGCCAAGATTAAGCATGAAGACTTAATTTTGTTAAGCATAAGTATGTACAATTCATAAAACTTTTAATGAGGTAAGTTAGACGTTAGTCGAGACCTCGCACTATATTTCTCATTAACTTAATACTCAATCGGAGAAGGCGATTTGCTCCATTAGCTTTTTATGCTTCATTTGAAATCCGACGGGGAACTTTAACCTTTACCTGTATTGACCTTTCGCGTTAAGGTTTTTAGTATCCTTTATAAAATATTCTTTAGAATCGAAACGAGATTATATGTATTGTGTCACATATTTTCTAATGGACATCAATATTGTAAATTGAATGACGATACCTAGTGGTTGATGTGTTTGTTTTATATTTCTATTTCCGTTATTGTGTAATTTCTCTAAATTGTTTTTTGGGGATCGTGATAAAGAATGTTATTTTTTTACATGTAAGTATGATAATTTGTGATGTTGTTTTTTTTAAATTAAATAAATAATCTAATCTAATCTATGCCGGTTTTTTTCGTCATGGCATGACATAAAAATATGCTATTTAGAGACGTCTTGTTAACAGGGTTATCCGGAGGTATATTTGACTTAAGCATATATGACTGGAATCGGTTTTGCATTGTCGCACACGCTCGACCTATCTCCAGAGTAATTAAACTGGTGCACTTTGCATCAAAATCCTATAATAACGGTAGGTACCCGTTTTATTTGTAAGGGCGAGCGAGACGAAATAAATAAAAACGTTCCTGGGCTGTGATAGGCTGCGGTCGTAGCATAGTTTGTCGCTGTCGATAAGACATCCGTCACGTTCTAACAATTATGCGAGCGTGAGTGACGAGTGATAAGTGATAAAATGGCAGCCATGTTAGGCCCTCTGCTGGTCAGCATTGACAGGTACTTTAGGTTTACCACCAGGTTATGTATGTAATAACAGGTTAAAGAATATACCAGATCAAACTTATCCCTATAAGGGATCTCGTCCAGCTAACCATTGAGCAATTGTGACGAAGGTAGGTAGATTAAGATAGGCAAACTTATACTTACCGTGTACAAAAACACACAGAGAACATAAAAACAAAACTTAATATACCTAATATAAAAACATGCCAATACATAATGTCGGCGGCCGATCGTAAAATCTGCCAGATCACGAAATTCCTAGGCATATCATGAAACGCCGCCATTTCATGATATGCCTAAAAGTTGGCCAGGCTTATCACGATGTGCCTGATAAACAATATGGCAGATCGAACAGAGCAACGCATTCGTCAATATTCCTAGCTCTATATCGGGCACATCGTAAAATAGTTTCTTTCTTGGCCACTGATGGCGCTGCGTATGCGATGGCGGCCGTTTTTATTGGGAGCCAATAATCAGGGCGGACAAAAATGGCTTGTCATAAGCGAACTCTGTCTTAGGTCAGTTAGGTTAGGGTTCACTTGTGTCCCTCAGACCAGAAATAGACACCCCGCCTAGCGGGGTGGCGTCGACTCGCTGGAGATTTTCAGTCCGCAGTCCTTATTTTTTTTTCATTTACCTACTTCAATTTTGGACACCCTACTTACGTGTAATGGTGGGTATTGAACGATATGGAATGTCATGATCAGCCTAAACGTCACTGGCTTGGCCAAATCATAAAATGCCGGCGTTTCATGACATACCTAGGAAGTTCATGATCTGCCTAAACGTCACTAGGCAAATCGTTAAATGGTGAATTTTAAACGATATGGCGGATGTCACTCAGCCAAATCATGAAATGGCGGCGTTTCACGATATGCCTTGGAATTTCGTGATCTGGTGGATTTTACGATCGGCCGCCGACTCATATCATAAATATAAAATATAAAACACACTATCGTCTGTAATATATATCGCAAATATACAATTGGAATGCCACAACTTCTTCAAATTAATCTTAGTGAAGCAACAAACCACGACTGACTATGGTTATCAAACTTTAATCGATTTATTATTATGGGGAAGCGCATTGTTACTGTCAATTTCTTGTAAATTGAGAAATTCACGTTAAAAACTCTTCTAGGTTGATGCCACTATGTTCTTAATGTACACGCCTCTCTAAAGCGTAGTAAGAGGGAACTGATTGAAAGATTTGTCGACCGAGCAGGGTGTTCCCACAAATCAGTTGGTTAGTAGCGACGGGCCGCATATCCCTGCAGGTCGATCGCGTAACGCATTGTACGCGCGTCAGTTAGATCTAAATGTCAGTTTTTATATCGGAAAATGACAGTTGGACTGTCCTAACGCGCGTTGGAAACGGTACGTGATTACCCCTCAGAGGTCGCATCTTTTTTCCCCTTTAATTTGATAATAAATTTCGCTAGCAGACGTACCTGTTTAATACAAAACTAATTTAATCGATGAGCTAAGTCATAGAGTATCCGTTCTAACCCTATTACAGGCATTAGGTTCGAGCGCTCCCGCGGGACGATTGCTCTAAACAGAGGGAATTACGGGCTCTTAGGCATTCGAAATACATAATTATATCAGTTTCAGTGCGCTTGGGGACTATATAACTAATTGATTTTCTCTAATTAATTCCAGCATATTGGCGCATCATGCTTCGCAATTGTGCTATTTTGATTTATTTATTTTATCATCTGAGTGAAAATTATAATAATTTATTTTCTAAAGTATATACAAGATGATAACTAACATTAAATAATTTTTTTGTCACGAATAAATATTTCAGTTCAGTTAAAAACTCATTTCCGACTTTTTGGCCGGAAAGCGCTGCAAGAGTAGCTCCAAAATGGGCAAGTATTTTCCATCTTTATTTCATGAGACTTAATCTTATCAAATATGCCTTCTAAATTGGGACAATGTCAAGCTGGGACATTTATTTATTTACTGACGACCGCTTAGTTGGTAGTGACCCTGCCTATGAAGCAAATCCCGGTAAGGGCATTTATTTGTGTGATGAGCACGAATACTCGCTCCTGAGTCATGGATGTTTTCTATTTAATTATTTATCTGTATAAGTATGTTTGTCGTCGTCTAGTACCCATTGTGCGAGCATTGCAAAGTTCGGAACTAGGTCGATTTGTGTAAGATTGTCCGCAAATATTTATTAACTTATTCTGCATAATATATCCTCTAATTTATCAACACAGTGAATCCTTATTACAGTATTAAAAAGAGCTAAATTAGTTCCTATAGTACCGTTACTGTTGTATTCGTGGTTTCGCTGTTAGATATAATTACCTTTATACGCGGGATTAACACGTGCTTCGTTTCAGCTGCCATCCTGCTTATCGCGAAACAAATGGCTTTTTAGTTGGAAACAAATTTTAGGCGACACATAGCGTGCATTGGAGGCGGGACGGGACATACGTGCGGACTAAACGTAGCCGCGCGCCGTGATAAAAATTATAAACAAAAAACATTTTATTTCGGACAAAATTCATATAATAATAGTTATTAGGTAATTAAAAAATACATAACACTTAAGCTATGTTAGTTAGGTTAGGTTAATGATTATGTTATGAAACATCGATTAGAATGGGAATCTACGGTAGCCTAGTGGTGCAGGCATGCGGCTGTCAAGCGGCGGTAGTGGGACTCGTGGGTTCGAATCCCGTGCCAATGAGTTTTTCGGAACTTATGTACGGAATATTTGCCGTTAGCTTTTCGGTGAAGGAAAACATCGTGTGGAAACCGGTCTAATCCCAATTAGGTCTAGTTTTCCCTCTGGGTTGGAAGGTTATATGGCAGTCGCTTGGATGGCGCGGAAGGGTTTAAATAAGACCAAAGACGACGGATCTTGTGCAGTTTAGGAGTTGTAAAAGGGTCGACCTCGCTTTTGTGACCTCGCATTTGTCGCATGGGACTATAAAAATAATACATTTCATTCAGGTATCTAAGGCCTAACTAAAACCTTCAAGACTAACATACATACAATTATAAAATAAAATTTTAAAGATCTCATCTAGGCGACATAACGGTGTGGCTTCACTGCGTCGTCAGCTCCGACGTAGGGTTCGGTAGGTTGCCCCGGAACCGCCGAAACACAACACCCTTTGGCCCAGAAGTCAGCATTCGCCATGGCCCTGCAGCGGCCGCGGCACTGCACTGCGGAAATGCACTTAGTGGCGCAATCACAGCTGGAGTACCTAGGTACCCTCTACGTGTAGCCAGTCTTCGGACTTCTATAGGCTACGGTGTCTGCTTACCTTCAGGCAGGCCGTATGTTTGCTTGTTGATATAAAGTAGTAACGTAGTAGTAGATAGTAGTAAAAAAATAGTAACACAAGAAAACTAAATATATGTATTTTTTGAATCACTCAAGTATTTAACGGCGGTTTTCTTTTATCCTACTAATATTATAAATGCGAAAGTTTGGATGTTTGGATGCTTGTTACTCAATCACGCTTAAACGGCTCAACCGATTTAGATGAAATTTTGCACGAAGATAGTAAAGTTTATAACCTGTATTCAAATATAGGATAGTTTTTATTCCGTGTCCACGCAGACGAAGTCGCGGGCGGAAGCTAGTATTATTTGACTCTTTTGTTTCGTATTAATACGATTTAGGCGACTAGTGTCGGTAAGGAAAAATTACGAGATATAAAAATGTCGAAATGATGTTTATTTTCAATAAATAAAAAAATCGAAATCGAAAATTGACGGAGTATAAAAATGTCGAGATGTCAAAAAGACCGAATATAAAAATGACGAAGTATAAAAATGTCGCCATCCGGTTGCCTCGCAGTCACTGAAAATACGTGCCATTGTTTTAACTATGAATATTCGTTATAATTTATTGCAATTTTCTGAACCTATTAAACCGTATAATCGATCAACAGAAAAGGACACATTGATCTCAGCATCAAAAGTAAACATAATGATTTCTCGGCATTTTTATACTTTGAATAAATAATACGTCGTCATTTTCCTAACCGACCTTTTTATTGTTCGGCTTTTTTACATATCGTCATTTTTATTTATTGTCATTAGCCATTTTTATACCTCGTCATTTTTCCTTACCGACAATAGTCGGCTAAATCATTAATACAAACGAGCGTCAAAATATGTCACCGTGTGTTTCCACTAGCGTAATTCCTCTTTGATCTAGAGAGGAGAGCTCGCCACCGCGGCGCGGGCGCAAAAAAACGAAGCCATATGTTTTCAGTCCCACTGACGGCTCGAAAAGTCGCCGTTTACTAGAAGTAATACCATGGGTTTACAGTAACCTTACTAACTAGCTACTGCGTAAAAAAATGTATGGATAATAGTACTGCGCCACTGGGGTTCACCCATATTTGTCTTTAAAAAAACTGTGGTCAATAGTTAAGGGCTTATGTTTATATATAATCGTTTTTTTATTCCATACAATTTCACAGCATTACAATGCGTAGTAAAGCAATCTGAAACAATGCATAATACACAAAAGAAACAAATAATATTGACTGTACCTTATGTATTCGCTAGTGACTGTTACTAAAGTCACGATACTTCGTAATGTATGTTTTCGATAGCAACTCATGGTAGAGTACTAAAAGCCAGTTTGATTTCTCTCTTTGCAGCACAATGTGATTTCAGTGTGTTCGGGCTCGGTTATACCCGCCTAACGCCAGAATGTATGCGCGACATACATTAAAGTCACTGCGATGCACAGTGACGATCGTTTTGAACTATGACCAATGAAAACAAAGGGCATTTATTTGTGCGATGAGTATTTGTTCCTAAGTCATGGTTGGTATCTAAAGTATTTATTTATATATGTAAGTATGTATATCGCCTTCCAGTACCTAAAGCTAAAGTAAAAGATATGCTTAGTTTGGGACTAGGTCAATTTGTGTAAGATGGTCTTCAAATATGAATTTATTTATTTTTAATTAACTAAGAAAAATAGGAAACCAAAAGTCCTTCCTGAATTCTGTGCTTTTTTAAATATCACGATGTTGGGAAATTCTTGTTGGTTATCTCATGATCACCGTTAAGAGGGGCACACTGAAATGATCGGGAATAGAAAAAAACGACCGAAGATGTAACATAATTATGTTTTATATAAATCTAATGATGTTTAGATTATAATTATGTTTTATTTTTAAGTATATATGTAGATTGGGATGGGACCTCAGTGAAACTGCTTCGTTGTTTAACAATTATTTATTGCAATTACTCTCAGAACTACATAATCACTTTTATATGGTAACCGCCATCTTCTAATTCTCTATCTATCTCACTCTTTCTGTCCCTTTCACTCACTTACGTTCCGTTTCCCACATTCGGCCATTCCTGCACTAATGTCTGCACTAGTGTCTCTACTACTAATCATCATGCTCCATCATCATCGTATAGTCCTGAATAAACTAATTAACAATCTTAAACATCTTGTTTTAATTATGCCCTTTGCCTATATTGATATTAAACTTCTCAAATACAACAAATGACATCCCATAGTTATTAATACTTAGCTAAACTCTGTAGTTAACAAAATAACACAATTTTAACGTTACACAACTGGAAAGATATATAGGGCATTTACAGCTTCATTGAAATAATAAGAGCAATTCTTAACTAACAACTAAATGGCTTGCTCATAAGCCTTAAACTAAAGTAAACTCGTTCATTCAGTCATCTGGAAACTCCTTCTGTAGCGCATGTTTGAGCTCTTCGTAAGTCTTAAAGACTTTTTCAGACTTCAGCCTTAGGCCTGCCGTGCCGCACAAGGATCTGCGCGCAACCACCAATTTTTGTTGAGGAGTCCAACCAAACACATCCGCGTTATCCTCGATGTCCTGAGACCACTTTGTCGATGTGTATGTCTTGTCTTCGCCGTCGAACTGAGAGATGCCGCCGTCGAAGAATACGTTTGCTGCCGCCAGAGAACTTGAGCCTCCATTCTTGTTACCGCCGTCCGAACTCGTAGAAGAACTAGTCATGTTGTCGTCGTCGCTTCCGTCGTCGTTGTCGTCGTGAAATCGTAAAAATCTCCTTAAAAGATCCGTCGTGTCGTCTTGAAAAAAATGCGTCGTCGTCGTCGTCGTTTGTTCGTCTTTAACTTTTCCGATCGTCCTCTGTCATGTCATGGGACGGTATGCCGTCCGCCTCATCGAAAATCTTCTTTTACGTCGTAATCGTCATATTTGCCGTCTTCTTTCACTCTGAGGACATCCCGGACGAGCCCCCAAAAATGTAGATTGGGATGGGACCTCAGTGAAACTGCTTCGTTGTTTAACAATTATTTATTGCAATTACTCTCGGAACTACATAATCACTTTTATATGGTAACTGCCATCTTCTAATTCTCTATCTATCTCACTCTTTCTGTCCCTTTCACTCACTTACGTTCCGTTTCCCACATATATTACGATGATATGAGCGCTTTTCTCTAACATAAGACATTTTATTATGATAATTAATCAAGGCTGAAGTTGACATTGAAATGATGGCAATTTTTCGTGCTTCTCAGCCGTATTACAAAGTTCAAACCTCAAACAGTCCCTGATAATGTGATATTTCAGGCCTATAGTAATAGTTTGTTAATTTGCAACTAAAATCTTTATTATTAATGGCCTTTGACCTTTCTCACCAGAACTTTTGTAGAGTAGGTGAGCAAAAATCAACACTAGTCGCATTTCTTCTTTGTATAAAATATGAGGGAACGCAAAAGGAAACTAGCTATCAAACACTAATGTTTTTTTAGATAACGTTGTTCTTTTTAGAGTTATTCGAATAAGATAACGAAATGTCGTGGTATTATACCACGCGTAGATTATGCTATATTTTTTTCCACTACCGGGGTATATTCAGGAGTTACCACTGTTTTAGTCGACCTATAGAAGATAGAAATATCATAGTCTGGAAATGATTATATGGTCGTTGGGCTCGATTAGATTAAATAGCATTGAAGAAAAATAATCCAAAAAATAAGCTTACCCAGGCAATTTTTTTTAATCACCCCTGAAAAAAATATTGACTCAGTGATTTTTCCGTGCAAGCTCTTGATCATTGCTGACTTTAAAAACTTAAACAGATTTTTAGTAAAAAAAAATCATAATAATTTGAATGCAAATATGGTTTCAAAAGTCCAATGTAAATGTCACAAAAGAAGATTTTCAGGTAACTAAGTCCTAAGTTATCCATTCCGATATCATTTCAGTGTGCCCCAGTACAGTGAAGTCACAGTCAGTCCTTGGCACACTTATGGTGTAGTAGGGCCAGCATCAACGTGACGATAGAGTCATAAAAAGTCTTCCCTAATGAACAGGTACGAAAGTAATAGGGAATGAAAAAAAATATGTCACAAGAATTGAAAATGGTTACTCTTATCCCTAACTAGCTTCCGCCCGCGACTTCGTCTGCGTGGACTCGGGATAAAAACTATCCTATATTTGATTCCAGGTTATACACTATCTTCGTGCAAAATGTCATCTAATTCGGTTGAGCCGTTTAAGCGTGATTAAGTAACAAACATCCAAACATCTGAACATCCAAACATCTAAACTTCCAAACATCTAAACATCCAAACTTTCGCATTTATAATATTAAGTAGGATCTTCCTTACGCCGGACCTCTTGTTTACATTCTAGGGACAATGCTACAAGAACTATTAAAATACTCAATTGATATAATGGCTTAATACTAGTGCAGGGAGGAGCGTGACCGCGCTGCATTACTACTAATATTCTGTGGCATATTCAGCGAAACAAGTTAGTGTTAACACAATGTCTTATGGTGAGTGTCATATTTGCGTCACATTTAATATCGTCACTCGCATAATAACTGCACATCAACTTATTTTAATTCCCATAGCTTCCACATCTCGCGTGATTTTATTTAAGGGTGAAAAATGTGTTCTAGTCCGCGTGAGGGGAGTAAAGAAGCACTTTAATGGACTTTATTTTTTCACAGGGGGACCTGCTTTTAGGTAACTATGAAAGGGTAACGTGCTCATATTCATTTGACGTGCTTAGAAGAGCGCAAAGACTAATGGTGCTCCTACACTGGCTGTTATAAATGTTATATAACATTGTGTAACAAGGATAACGCTATGTAACATTAAGATGTTGAAAGGAAATAGTTGATGTTATATAACATTTATAATAGCCAGTGTAGGAGCACCATAAAAACAACGAGTGTTATAGCTGTTCCTGAAAGTAATACTGGAAGTCAATTTCTGTTATTGAATTCCAGCCCAGACGATCCCGATGAATATTAATCAGAAAAATCATAAAAAGAACGAATTCATCGTCGAAAGTATTCCTTACAAACATGCAACAGGGGCGGAAAACGTTCATAAACTTTATTAATAAAAAACATAGATACTACAGAGTGTAAATAAAATACAATACTAAAACTACTATTAATTTAAAATAACTAAAACGAAACCTTAAAATTAGAAAAAATAATGAAAATAGAAACTAATTATATAAAAGACCTGGGCCTCTTGGTAGGCTGCCCATCACGCAGGCAGCATTCCCACGCTGAACTGCGATAGCGATTCTTTGCGCGAGAAAGCTGCCGGCGCGTGGGTCGCCTGTTGCCTCTCTCAACCTTTTGCTGAGCTCCCTGTGGAGCTCCAGCGCACCCTTACCCCAAGGACCTAGTGTCTCGACGCCGAAAGCGAAGAACTGATATTGGGCGCCGAGACAGCTGTATTTTGAGACCTTGAGTTTACGTTTGGTAGTTGCTGGTAGGTAGGACGCCGTCAGGGTGTCAGTACAGGTGACGTCCAACAGGGGCGGAGGATTCTTCGTAGTGCGGATAATCTATTCAAAGGTAATGGGTACCTTTCCCCCGGCGGTTTTTTGTCTCGTATGTATTGTATACCTCTTAAATCCTCGTACTCGACTTTAATTACCCACTTTTGTTTGGTTGAATTTTTAATCTATTTAAGTACAATACAATACAATACTTTATTGATAACACCATAGTTACAAGTCAATGTCAAGTGTAGGCCTACTGTATACTATTATTTGTAGTAATAAAACCACGCTCACGGGCGTAATGGACCTATGTATAATTTAAGCCATACTTTTTTCTCAATAAGTGAAATGTTTTCTTAATAAATTATTGAACCCAATTTGGAATATTCCACTGAAATTACGAATAAGAACCAACATTTTCAAACTTATCAACAACGCCCCTGGCCGAGATTATATAAATTAAAAAAAAAAACCCAAGAGGATTCCAGGCTTCAAAGGTAAAATGATATCGTACGATGAGACAAATATTATGTGCGTTAGATAATTTATCAATAAAAAAGCCATAATTCAGCGAAGGGCAGTTTTACTATGGTAGAACGGTCAGACCCTTTCATTTCATTTCATAAAAACCGGCTTCGCTAATTATCACTTTATTGTGTCTCGCTATCGTGATCGTCGGAGTGTGAGTGATACTTGGTAAGTGGCGAATGGTTTAGATGGTTTAAATGGCATGCAACAAATTCAAATTCGACAAGCTGCCGCTACTTCCAAATGATAATTCAAGTCCATTACGCCTAAAACCTTTAAAAAGGCAAATCCAAATTTAAAAGAATGGAGATTGGGGCTCCTAATGCCTTTACTCAGGCAAGACACGGCAATGGTCTTAGCACGAAGACCATTTTCTAGGTGAGACGACGGAACGCTTTTACAATAATGAGCGGGGTTTTATAAAAGCATTTTGGGGTTGAATTTGAATGGCTTTTATTCTACATGTCGGCTAGGACCGATAAATTTCAACAATGTGTTTTAAACGGGCTTTAACTTTGGAGTGTTTGGCCAGAGTTTCGGTCAGCCATTTTAAGTAATCCTATCCTATAGTACCTATTCAACGAGCAACATTTGAACTGATATTTGCTTGTACATAATATGTATTTACCCGTGTGGTGTCGGGTTAGAATAGCACCACCCCTTTCTTCCTGTGGGTGTCGTAGGAGTCATACTTAGGGAACAGGGTTGATGTGTGTTGTGGGCGATAAGCTAGCAACCTATCACTGCGATGTCATATTTTGTCAATCTTTTATACCCACATTCATGCTAACAGTGGCGCTAGAACATAAGTATCATGTACTCTGCCTACCCCTTTTGGTAATGGAGGCGTGAATCTGTGCATGTATGTATTTACGAGGTTTATAATGGTGGAAAATCGATATAGCTACGACTAATTTCCGGAATAATAATTTTCACAAGGTCGCTGTACTTTTTCTTGAATATCATAGTTCAATGTTAAAACAAACCTGAACGGAATAAACCTAACTTAGGCACTGGTCCCACTGCCGGCTAGTAAGCTAGAAAAGTTGGGCGAGTAATGGTCATTGCGTGCTGACCTGGCACAGTGTGATCAATCGACCTTTACATATCCGCAATGTAATGCTACTCGCCCCACTTTTCTAGCTTACTAGCCGGCGGTGGGACCAGTGCCTTAATCTATCAGGAGCCAATCCAGTTAGGTAAAGCCGTCCAATGTATCCGGTATAACTCTGGCACCCAGAATTTCCTAGAAATTACGATCTCTTAAGGCGATGCCTTGATTTGAGTTGAACACGCCCCTTAGACAGGGACACGCTGATGCCTTCCGCGTTCGAGGAAAAGAGATGTAACACTATTGGGAATGGCTTTTTGGACAACTTAGAGACGTTTTATTTAAATTTCATAAAGTGAGATTTTAGATGAGATAAAATACTATCGTATTAACTTGATTGTGTCGTAAAATAATGTATCGTTTGAGTAGGCTGAGTAAAAAAAGGAAAATACAGACCCAACTTTGGATTTTTTTTCTATCGAGCAAGTTTTAAGCAATCGTGTATCGATAAAGACAGATAAACAATCATATAGTCAAGAATCATATATCTGAAAATCAGACCTTATTGTCTCTTAATCTAGTCAGAACGGCGTTTCAAAGCACGGGATAATTTCCAATGCACCGCCTTAACACATTATTTGGATCTTAACACCGTAGTGAGTTACCGGTAAAATTAGATCCGGTGAGATTAGAAGCCCGGAATCCATTTCACCACTTTCCTAGAATTGGTGTCGGAACTACCTACTAGATTTTGAACTAGAATTTTGAATTATTTTAGGACGTAACTATAAAGTTTATTTATAGATACTAACGTTGAATGCTAAAGAGCATGATCATGTTAAGTTTAAGTAAGTATTATAATGTCATACAATCGGAATCCACGGAATACATCTTTTGTTAAATGTATGCCAACGTCGCTATGTGTTTCCAGTCCACCTCAAGATATATGTGAAAGAGTCCTTGAAGATTTCTTAACTGCCTTAACTGCCAAAGGCCACTGGAATCTCGTCACCGAAGTACGTCTGCATAGCAGTACAAACGATTTACCCACATGAATGATAAATAGAATCAACCGTAATGTACCTTATAATTTTTATTTTCATTTTTTAACACAGGGTAGGGTTATTGGTAAATAGTTCAATGTACGCCTGTTAAGGGACAGTATAATTATAATATAAGTAAAACAATCACATAGTATGGAGTTCAGAATGGAAGTAATTTATTCTTCTATAAGAATTCAAAAGTAACAGACAGTTGACATAGAGGATTAAAAGTATATAAACAGAGTTTGTATTATGTGTTGCCACTATTATCATTACAATAGTGCGACATCTTATTGTACTGTTGCGCCGGTGGTATAAACTTCAAACTTGATTTTCCATGCTTTAGAAGCGTTTTCAGCAGGCTGAAAAGTGATTTCAGGCCGTTTCAGAGGTGGCTCTTCCACATGCTAGAAGATTGAAAATTCACCCTAGTTGCCGTTGATTTCAGGCGCCTGAAATATGTTTTCAGTCCGTTTCAGGACAGCCTCTATCAGATGGCGCAATAACCTGAAAACCCGTTTTAAGGCGTTTTCAGGACCCCTTATGGGCCTTTGAAGTACACTTCAGTATATGGCGAAATTTCGAAGGAATGAAGGAGACAGCACTATTAGAGAGAGAAGATTCGAGAAGTGTGTGAAAGAAACAACTAGAGAGGGACATCATAGTCGGGAATGTTCCAGTCATCGGGTTGAACGAGCATCGATCAATCTAGACGCTCTGGAACATTCATGAACCGAGGGGTCGCCGTTCCTTGAATTGGACCTTGGACCGATTATTCAAGATTTCTCCGGAATGTTCTAGTGCGAAGGGCTCCGGATATATATAGCCGCGCGCCAACGCAGCGGAGGAGAGTTTGCAATTAAACTGTAAAGCGAAGCGAATGAAAAGTGCGTCATAGTGAATTGATTTATTAAGTAAGCCTTGTTAATTTGTTAGTTTGTAATAAAGTTTGCATCCCTTTCAATTAGTGATCAATTAGTGTATTTTCTATCACGTTACCCACCCCGTGGACGTAACATTTAGTGTCAGAAGTGGGATAGAAAATGTCGACTACATCACGTGAGAACGCGCAGAAGGGAGTGCAGACCCGGAGCCGAGTTGCAGCAGGTGAGGACTCTGCATCGGGCGCTGGCCCATCAAACTCACCGACCCCATATAAGCAAGAGATGGACGTCAATGCCATCTTAGTTCTCTTAAAAGAGCAAGCTCGTCAACAACAAGAGCAAGCTCGTCAACAACAGGAACAGGCCCGAAAAATCGAAGAGGGGCTGCGCAAACAGGAAGAAAAGCATGAAGAACAATCGAGACTGCTTCGAGAGGTACATGAGACTGCGACTGAATGGAAGCGCGAGATGTGTGAGGTCCAGGAGAAACTGATTGACTTGGAAATTAAATTTGAAACTGGACTTCATGGTGTTAGAGAAACCATTGGGACAGTTAAGGAGGAAGTCGACACCTACAAGAATCGCCTCCAAAGCTCGAAATAAAAGTGGCCAGTGGTACGAGTACCTGTGCAGTCGAGGTGCCTGTCTCGGGAGGTGGACGATTCAAGGTACCTCCCTTCGATGGTACATCGTCGTGGACAGCTTATAAGCGGCAATTTGAGTCAGTCTCCAAGGCTAACGGTTGGAGTAAAGAGCAGGCCAGGACAGCCCTAACCTTAGCGTTACGTGACGAGGCTCTCACCATATTAGAAGCCTTAGGAGAAGAGGAGACTTACGACGGCTTCTAGAGGCGTTGGAGGCCCGTTACGGTGACAAGCACCTGGAGCACGTGTACCGAGCTCAGTTAAAGGACAGGACGCAGGGGCGTAGCGAGACCTTGCAGCAGTGGGCCCTGGAAATTGAGAAGTTGCTCAGAAAGGCGTACCAACGTACATCCGCCTCCTTTGTGGACACCACGTTAGTGCAGGCCTTCGTTGACGGAATACGGGATTTGGAGGTACGGGCTGCAGTGCGATTAGGGCACCATGGGAGCCTGAAGGATGCGGTGGCTCATGCCCTAGAAGTAGAAGCTGTGCGCCAGGACCCATCAAGGCCTTATAGGGTACGTGAAGTATCTCTTAGGGAACCGATTGCTCCACATCGTGAGATTGGGCCACGATGTTACCATTGTGGAGAACGTAGCCACATCCAGACCAGTTGCCAGAAAAGGGGCAGGAGAGAACGAGATCTGACTCCAGTGGCAAGGACAACAGGTACTGTGGCATCCGGGCCGCAACAGGGAAACGAGTAAAAGCCAGGGACGAGTGCTGGCTGGTGGTCGGAATGTCCCAGTCTCACAAGCTAATGACGGGAATAGTCTGGTTGTCAAAGGAGGAATTGGTGGAGTACCATGTCACCTTACCATCGACACCGGAGCTTCTCGGACGGTTATCAGTTCTCGGCTACTGAAGCACCTGACCAGAGATCATCTAGTCCAACCTAGGCATCTCCCATACAGGGAGAGCGAGAGGTGGATTTAAAAATTGGTAATAAGAGCTACTGGCATAAGGTGATTGTAGCTAACATTATCGACGACTGCATCATTGGGCTGGATTTTATGAGAGGCCATGGCTGTAAAATTGTCTTGAAGGTTGGAGTACTGAAATTTGGGCCTGATGAGGTGCCTATGGAGGGCGGAGTAAATGGGAATGTTTACTGTACTAGAAGAACGATCCTCCAACCGAGGGCACAGGTACTAGTTCCAGTGCGATTGCCGTACAGCACAAGACAAGGATGTCATCGTTGTGTTGTTGCGGAAAAGGTCAATGATGGTAAACCATGGATGACAGCCCGCACGGTGGTAACAACATCCACTAAAACCTTTGTGAGAGTTCTTAATTTAAGTGACACCGAGTGCGTCCTTAGAAAAAGAGCTCTAGTGGATTATGTGAGGAAATCTCTTGGATACGAAGTTGTCAAGGTTCTACGGAGAGCGAAAACCCTGGGTGTTCTGCGCCTCCAATAGAGATTGAAAGGTTATTAGATGGCTCCAGAAACGATCTTACCGGGGAGGAACTCAGTAAGGCACGTAAATTGCTGTTTTGATACAGCAATGTTTTCTCTGCGCATGACACTGACATCGGAAAAACTGGAGTCGTACAGCATGGGATCGACACTGGTGACGTCATGCCTATACGACAGCGACCCCGGCGAGTTCCAGTAGCTCAGGAGAAGGAAGTAGAAGACATGATCGAGGAAATGAAGAAGGGTGGCGTTATTGAACCTTCAACAAGCCCGTGGTGTTCCCCCGTAGTTTTGGTGAAGAAGAAGGACGGGACCATGAGATTCTGCGTCGACTACCGTCGACTGAATGATGCCACGAAGAAAGACAGCTATCCGTTACCTCGAATCGACGACACCTTAGACACTTTGAATGGAATGAAATGGTTTTCTACGTTGGATTTAAAAAGTGACTATTGGCAAGTTGAGATCAAGGATAGTGATAAGGAGAAAACGGCTTTCTCAACCGGAAAGAAGCTCTGGCAGTTTAATGTTATGCCGTTTGGATTATGCAATGCACCAGCGACATTTGAGAGATTGATGGAACAAATACTAGCTGAATTGCTGGGAGATACTTACTTGGTCTATTTGGATGACATTATCATCGTTGGTAGAGACTTCGATGATCACCTCGGCAAACTGGAGCAAGTATTGTCTAAGTTACGAGAGGCAAACCTTAAACTGAGTCCAAAGAAATGTTCACTTTTCAAACGAAAGGTTAATTACTTGGGGCATGTGATTTCGAAGGATGGTATCCAGACAGATCCTGAGAAGATAAGTGCCGTGAAGGATTGGCCGACCAAGGGACAAAACTGCAGTACGTGCATTTTTAGGACTGTGCTCATATTACAGGCGGTTTGTGAAGGACTTCTCGGATACAGCAAAGCCATTGCACGAACTGACGGAAGAAAAACGACAGTTTGATTGGACGGATCGGTGTACGGCAAGTTTCAACGATCTCATGCAAAGACTCTGTGAAACACCAATACTGGGGTATCCAGATTCCGAAGTAGATTTTATTGTTGACACGGACGCGAGTAATACTGGTATTGGAGGAGTCTTGTCACAAAAAAAGGAGATAATGAAGTTGTAATCGCCTACTTTAGCAAATCGTTGTCGAAGCCAGAAAGAAATTACTGTGTCACTCGAAGGGAAATGCTGGCAGTCGTCAAGATGTTACAGCATTTCCGTAGATACCTGTTGGGGCGGAAGTTTCGTATCAGGACTGATCATGCTGCTCTGAAATGGTTGCTGGAGTTTAAAAATTCCGAGGGCCAGGTGGCACGTTGGATTGAACAGCTTCAGGAATATTATGACTTCGTCATCGAACACCGTAGTGGGAAATCACATGGAAACGCAGACGCCCTTTCTCGAAGACCTTGTCCCGACGACTGTAAGCATTGTCATAGACAAGAGGCCAAGGAATGTTTAAGGATGCTGAGAACTGACACAGTCAGCGAAGAGTGGAGTGATGAAGTCATGCAACTTGCTCAGCAAAAGGATCCTGACGTAAAGCCGATTTTTGACTGGATTAATGCAGGAATACCCAAACCAAGATGGTGTGAAGTAGCTCCGATTAGTTCGGTAACGAAAAGCTATTGGGCACAATTTTGCAAGCTTGGTTATGCATAATGGCGTACTATGCAGGAAGAACGTCGGAGAAGTCATAACCAAACTCAAATGGAGTTGGGCAGGACATATTGCCAGGCAGCGTGACGGTAGGTGGACCAAAACGTTAACGGATTGGTGGCCACTAACAGGAAAAAGAAGCGTCGGTCGTCCACCGGCACGATGGGTTGACGACGTAAACAAGACCGCGGGTCATCTCTGGATGAGACTAGCACGGGACCGGGATAAGTGGCGTGCTCGAAGAGAGGCTTATGCTCAGCAGTGGGCGATTAAAGGCTGAAAATGATGATGATGACTTCTGGTGGACACCTAGGAGTGAAAAGAACCTCAATGAAAATCCGACAACGGTTTTATTGGATTCACTGCCGTGAAGATGTCGAAAACTGGTGCAAGAAGTGCGTTAACTGTTCAGCAGTTAAAGGTCCGCACACCCGTAGTAGAGGAGCGCTCAAACTGTACAATGTTGGAGCACCTTGGGAGAGAATTGCGCTAGACGTCGCAGGCCCGTTCCCGAAATATGACTCCGGAAACAAGTACATTCTTGTCGTGATGGATTACTTCACCAAATGGCCTGAAGCGTTTGCCACCCCTAATCAGGAAGCAGTCATTATAGCAGAGAAGTTAGTAAATGAAGTTTGTTGTAGATTTGGAGTACCTCTGGAAATTCACAGCGATCAAGGCAGGAACTTTGAATCTGCGGTTTTTCAAGAGACTTGTCGAATCATGGGGATGCATAAGACGAGGACTACGGCATATCACCCACAATCGGATGGAATGGTAGAGAGATTCAATCAGACTCTGGAGAGACATCTGGCCAAGGTTGTTGAGAGTCACCAAAAGGATTGGGACCGGCATATTCCACTCTTTTTGATGTCATATAGGTCAGCAATCCATGAAAGTACGGCAGTTACTCCAGCATATGCGAATTTTGGAAGAGAGCTTCGTTTACCGGCAAATCTTTTAACTGGACATCCTCCTGATGCTCCAAGATCTATCACAGAGTATGCAAGTGATTTAAGGGATCGGATTGCTGACGTTCACAGTCTTGCTCGTGAAGACGGGCTTCAAGCTAGCACGAGAATGAAGACCCGATACGATAGGAAGGCTAACCAAAAAGGATTCGAGGAAGGTTCTTGGGTGTGGCTACATAACCCGATGCGAAAAAAGGGAAAATCTCCAAAACTGTCCCCAAATTGGAAAGGGCCATATAGGGTAGTCACAAAAATCAATGACTTCACATATCGGATACAGCGAAATCCACGTGGTCCCTGCAAGGTTGTTCATGTTGACAGACTGGCGAAGTACCACGGAAACAATGATGCTCGGGACGAGCATGTCTTAGGAGGGGGTAGTGTTGCGCCGGTGGTATAAACTTCAAACTTGATTTTCCATGCTTTAGAAGCGTTTTCAGCAGGCTGAAAAGTGATTTCAGCCGTTTAGGAGGTGGCTCTTCCACATACTAGAAGATTGAAAATTCACCCTAGTTGCCGTTGTTTTCAGGCGCCTGAAACATGTTTTCAGTCCGTTTCAGGAAAGCCTCTATCAGATGGCGCAATAACCTGACAACCAGTTTTCAGGCGTTTTCAGGACCCCTTATGGGCTTTTGAAGTACACTTCAGTATATGGCGAAATTTCTCGAAGGAATGAAGGAGACAGCACTATTAGAAAGAGACATCTGTATTGAGATGGTTCGAGAAGTGTGTGAAAGAAACAACTAGAAAGGGACAGCATATTCGGGAATGTTCCAGTCATCGGGTCGAACGAGCATCGAACAATCTAGACGCTCTGGAACATTCATGGACCGAGGGGTCGCCGTTCCTAGAATTGGACCTTGGACCGATTATTCAAGATTTCTCCGGAATGTTCTAGTGCGAAGGGCTCCGGATATATAAGCCGCGCGCCAACGCAGTGGAGGAGAGTTTGGAATTAAACTGCGAACAGTGCGAATCTCAAAGCGAAGCGAGTGAAAAGTGCGTTATAGTGAATTGATTTATTAAGTAAGCCTTGTTAATTAGTAATTTTGTAATAAAGTTTGCACCCCTTTTAATTAGTGATCAATTAGTATATTTTCTATCACGTTACCCACCCCGTGGACGTAACAGTACTAACCAATAATCCATGAAGCCATAATGCTTCTTTGCGTAGCACTTTGTGAGTCAATCAGAAGACTTATCAGCTGTTGGCAAAAACTGGAACTTAATTAATTTGTGATTATTTACTGTTTTGGAAAGCTAAATATCTGTAAAAAATGATAATAAAGTAATCCGCCAGCTAAGTATCATACGATTATTATAACTTTATTAAGACCTCTTGTTAAACCAAGTTGATCTAAATGAAATTGAGTAAATCGATACCATTAGTTCACAATCGTACTAATTATGGGGAAAATAGTGGTGTAATTAGTATGATAGTGCTCAAATCATAAAGTTACAATTTCAGTGACAAATAAAATGTAATTAGTGCGACTGTGGACTAGGGTATCGAAATGTTGTTTTTAAATAGTTAATTGTTAATTTATAGTAATGTCTCGTCAGTGGGTCAAATAAAAAAACATTCGTGCCTATATTTTAAAAGAAAAAAATATAAGTGAATTATCTCGAAAATGTTTAACATTTGCATAATGCATTATGTTGTTCAAAAAGTTGCAATCAACCTCCACTATAACTCTTTAACAGGAATTCATTAAATTACCATTAACCCTGCACAAAAAAGGTTTTAATATATGCCAAATTCGGCTCTTCATGAAGAGCAATCGAAAACTTATTCAATAACGAGTGGAGATCGGACGGGAACTAATCAATTGGAGCGCCCTTTCGATATCAAATTCCTCGAATTCAGTGCTTGCCAAACAGTGGGATCGACCACTGATCCTAGTTATTGATTGGTCACAGTTAAAACAGCTCAGTGGACTACCACAACGCCGCGACGCGAGAAAGTCTACGCTTCTTTCAAATTTGAACAGTGCGAGTGAGACAGCTGCGACTTGGCTAGAAATGTTTCCAGTGGATAATAATAATATCGTTTATTCATTACCATGGTACATTGTTTCACAAATAAGTAAGTATTCAGTAGGTATATTATATCATGGACACTGATTATGGTGGGAATGGCGAAGTTTGTCCAAACGTATTCTTAATTCTAACACAAAGACTACCTAGCGAAGCTTCTAACAAAGGATGACCTTTGTAGCCTAGTTGGTTGTGACCCTGCCTACGAAGCCGGAGGTCCCGGGTTCGAATCCCGGTAAGGGCATTTATTTGTGTGATGAGCACGAATATTTGTTCCTGGGTCATGGATGTTTTGTATGTATTTATTTATCTTTGTAAATATGTATATAGTCATCTAGTACCCATAGTACAAGCTTTGCTTAGTTTGGGACTAGGTTGATTTGTGTAACATTGTCCCCAAATTTTTATTTATGTATTTAAAGCAAATTCAAATCTGCGCAAAGTACGCATTACAAAGTAACTCCAAGTGGTAATTTTATTTTTTATATAAGTATATCACATACGGTTCACGTGAAGCGGTCGTATACTAGAGAACGTCCATCTCTAATTAGATTCCAACCATACGTGAATTTGCTAAAATAAACAAACGAAAATGTAAAAATAAATTGGTATCTAAAAAAACCAAAAAAAAAACAAACCATGTTCAATACATGATGATGAATGTAATATTTTCGCGCTACATTTGCCAATAAATAAAAGTGAGTAACGTTGTCAATAAGTAATAACCAGATTGAAGTTTAATATAATACTAATTCTGTTACTTATCGATACAAAGCCCTGTTTACGCTGTTAAGGTTACCGTAGCACAGAGGTTCCGGCATGCGGGTGTCAAACGGCGATCGTGGGTTTGAATCCCGGCTCGTACCAATGAGTTTTTCGGAACTTATGTACGATTTAACTAAGGAAAAACACCGTGAGGAAACCTGCATACACCTGCGAAGACATTGAAAGGTCTCTCATCTACAAGAGGAGACCAGTGCCCAGCAGTGGGACGTATTTAGGCTGATTTATTATATAATTATTATTCTCACTTGCGCTCTTTGGTTAAAGCGTGAAGAATAGTTTAAACGAACAACGTGGTCATACAACTTGGGTCTCAATTCTCCAAAGATTGAGAGCCGCAGAAGTATCAACTTTATGAAGACTGGAAAGCTGTATAAATCAGCACAGGTACCTTTTACCTCTTCACTTAATGCTTTTCGACAGCGTTTGAATTTCATGAAGCCAAGAGCCTCAATCTTCATGTAAATACGTCCACTTATTGGAGTTTGATTGGGTTTCCATCCCAGAATTACCATGGATTTAAAATCTAAACGGCTGAAGAATAAAGTCTAAGTTCATTTATGCAAAGCTCCACAAACAAGATGAACTACTGTCTAGAGCCCGTTGAAAAATATGACATTAAACAGGAAAAGTTTTAGAAAAATATACTGTAATAAGCATATCATTATTGTGCTGTCTAGCTTATGAACCAAACAACTTCCTCACTGTCTTTGAACCGTTTAACGCTATGTATTCGTATCGCGGCGAATCTTGATCTAGGAGAGCTGTCATATCCGTACAATAAAACTGAGATGACACCTATCATACGGATCAAGCGATCACCGTATACATCATCATTAAAAGGGTTGCAGTATTAAGATTACTAACTCCTTAAAAACAGATCGCCCTGTCCCGTTCCCAGCTGTGATACAAAACAATCGAACAAAAGAAGTTGGATCGATCGTATTTTCAAATGTGATCTGAAGTGCAGCTGTGCGATTCACAATAAAAACGGTCTCGGGTCTTGAGTTCCACTGATTCACAGTATTCTGGACTACGAAATTCGTAACAACTACGTGCAATCGGAGGTTATTCTTATACCGGTGCACGTTAGCTAATCGTGGATTAGCGTTGTAAATTCCAACCCAGGGCAAATAATCGGACAACGGTCGGTTAAGCAAGCAGGATTAGAATAAAACGAGCTAGCGGCCAAGTAAGACGATACGGGTCATACGGGCCGCGAATAAAAGAGGGCCAGCGGCGCTACCACGAAAATCGAATCTCGAAGTTCGTATATCTCTGTCACTGTCGTTCGAGTACCTTAAACCATAAGTGCGACAGACATGGAGATATCTGAACTTCGTAATTCGATTTTCGTGGTAGCGCCGCAGGGAGCGTGGCCGGCGACTGCGGCTTGAATAGTTCTTTTTAACAAAACGGTGACCAAGCCGCCTGCGGGTTGTCTGACGGTAAGCTTACTAAGGCTAGTAGAGACAGTTATTCCGTTCCGAAAAATGTATGTCAAAGTTAGATTGTGAACACCGTCAATTTATAATCTTACTCGCGATATTAAACTGTCGTAAAATTGTAAACTATCAAAACCGCTCACAATTTAACGCAAATTTTTTGTTAGTCTATAATCTATGTAAAATTGACAAAATGGGATCTGAGATCAAATTGGCATGCTACGGAACGCATACACAAAGGCTATATATCATTAGTTTTTTTTTAACAGCCGATAGTTGACAGCCGGCATCCCAGTACAATATAAACGTCAATGATGACATATGATGACAAAATGGTACTGGGATGACACCTGTCAACTATTGGATGTAAGGGCATTTTCACTATAGGTAGGTTAGGTTAGGTTAAGAAGCCCAAAGAATGCGACTAGGTATATCTCTTTGCCCTGGGACGAGCCAAAACTGACGAGGCGCGAGGGGGGCTCCAGTGCGCCAAGCAGGATATCCTGGAGTTCTTTCTTCTCAGAATGTTCCTACCGGTGCGTGACATGCTGTACTGATGACGAGAGCTCGCTACAATACTGTAGCGGGATACCCCACTCCTAGCCTCGACCGGTGCTGCGATGCACTGGTGCAGAAAACCCGCATGTGTTCGGCACAGGTGTAATGTAATTGAAGCGTTCTTCTAAAGCTAACAGCATTACACTTCATTAATAAAGCGACCGCAGCGAGCGGGTTGCCACGAGACGGGGGAAGCGGAGGCGACTCTGAAACATTTTCTAACTTTGATAGTATTTAACTATACCAGGGGAAAAATTGGCAGAAGATATCCTCGATAGTTAGTTTCGCAGTATGTAGTTCTCGAGGCAGAAGTTTTCTTTCGGAACCGGTGGTAGTTTATCGACATTCATAGGTGCATGTAGATAATATGCCTAATTGAAGAATAACTAACTGTGACTTTGACTTTGAGTTAGTCAAATATGAAAATTGTTTGAAAGAAAGAAAGAAAGAAAACATTTATTCGTGGACAAAACAATGGGTATAGAAAACAAAACACAGTAAAGAAAAAGTAGCAGGGTCCACGAAAAGGCCCCGACTCAGCATGGTGCTAACCTAGGAGGCCAGCGCTGGTCTTCCGTCGGAACCTTTACATGAGTTACCTCCTGGAAGGCAACACAAAACAAATACCTACGCTAAAACATATTTTAAAGAATACATAGGTATCTTAAGTAAAAATAAGCAGTATGTAAGTGCGATAGAGATAGAGATATCCGAACTTCGACATTCGAAGTTCGTGGTTATAGCTCAGAGTGGCACGGCAGATTGCAGCGTGTGAACGCGTCGCCAAACTGTGTGTCAGTGTCACTGTCACTGTTAACTTGACAGACCGAAACGCAACTTTTATTTCTGATGGTGAATATACGTAAATACAGAAACGGAAAACAAGTTAAAATACATTTGCGATACAGGAAGAAAACTAAAAATGAATACAGTATGGTGCAAACTTAAATATTGAACGACACAAGCTCAACTGTACAGACATAAAACGACTGCCTTCTGTACAGGTTCATGACTCGGGTGACGAACGGCAGTGCCAAGATATCTACACAATCTAAACATGATAGATTACACAATTATTATGCCAACCAGATGCTGTGCGGATTTATTTATATGCAGATGGGACATATCCCGACAGTAAGTACCTGACTCCAATCCTAAATCTTAATGTATAATCATTTTAGGCATGGCAAAGGGGTAAACTAAATTATAAAAAAAGCAGCTAAAAATGTACATACAACTGCATAATGAATGTACACCAAAAAAAAAAATGTTATTCTATCATGACTTAAAATCCAGGACTTAAAAATAAAAACTAACTAAAAAGAACTGGCAGAAAAGAAGATATTTGCGGTATCAATTACTCGTTTCGAATGATTGAGTTCTTCTTTTGTGCAATAATCCATACTACAAATGAGAAAGTGAACCGATTAAGAAAAAAATAGTATGGAAATAGAGTGAGACACCCAAGCAGCCTGCTTCATGCTGTCGCCGAGTCACAAGGGATCCAAACTCAGCCTACTCAAGGCTGTGAAGTCAGGGCTTCAAATAACGTTAAAAAGTTGGTATCGATACCACTGTGAGACAGATTTAACGTTAAGTTGTAATTAACGTTAAACTATCTACCGATACCTATACTACTTTTTACCGGAAACAAAATGGTATCAATACCTTGAGCTAACGTTAAGTCAAAGGTATCGTTAAATGTTTTTAACGTTAGTAGGTAACGTTAGTAGCAGCTGGTCGCATCTCTCAACAGATTCTCGTGAAATTTCGTGAGTGAGTTCGATATTTAACATTAAGGCAAAAATTCTTTCGTATGTCCGGTTGTCCGGCTGTCCGGCTGTCCCCTCTATAGGACGCATCTCTCAAAAGATTCTCGTGAAATTTTGTTAGTGAGTTAGATATTTAACTATAGGGCAAAAAAGTTTTCGTATGTCCGGTTGTCCGGCTTTCCGGCTGTCCCCTCAAGAGGTCGCATCTTTCAACAGATTCTTGTGAAATTTTGTGAGCCAGTTCAATATTTATAAGAAGGCAAAAATGCTTTCGTATGTCCGGTTGTCCAGCTGTCTGGCTGTCCCCTCTATAGATCGCATCTCTCAACAGATTCTCGTGAAATTTTGTTAGTGAGTTCGATGTTTAACTATAGGCCAAAAATGTTTTCGTATGTCCGGTTGTCCGGCTGTCCCCTCAAGAGGTCGCATCTTTCAACAGATTCTTGTGAAATTTTGTGAGCCAGTTCAATATTTATAAGAGGGCAAAAATGCTTTCGTATGTCCGGTTGTCCGGCTGTCTGGCTCTCAACAGATTCTCGTGAAATTTTGTTAGTGAGTTCGATATTTAACTATAGGGCAAAAATGCTTTCGTATGTCCGGTTGTACGACTGTCCCCTCAAGAGGTCGCATCTCTCAACAGATTCTTGTAAAATTTTGTTAGCGAGTTCGATATTTAACTATAGGGCAAAAATGCTTTCGTATGTCCGGTTGTCCAGCTATCCGGCTGTCCCCTCTATAGGTCGCATCTGTCAACAGATTCTCGTGAAATTTTGTTAGCGAGTTCGATATTTAACTATAGGGCAAAAATTCTTTCGTATGTCCGGCTGTCCCCTCTATAGGTCGCATCTATCAACTCAACAGATTCTGGTGCAATTTTGTTAGTGAGTTCGATATAACTATAGAGAAAAAATGATTTCGTATGTCCAGTTGTCCGGCTGACCGGCTGTCTCCTCTATAGGTCGCATCTCTCAACAAATTCTCGTGAAATTTTGTTAGCGAGTTCGATATTTAACGATAAGGCAAAAATGCTTTCGGATGTCCGGCTGTCCGGCTGTCCCCTCTATAGGTCGCATCTCTCAAGTTTTAACAGATTTTCGTGAAATTTTGTGAGCGACATCAATATTTAACTAAAGGGCAAAAATGCATTCGTATGTATGTATGTCCGGCTGTCCCTCTAGAGGTCGCTTCTCTCAACAGATTCTAGTGAAATTTACTGAGTGAGTTCGATATTAAACTATAGGGCAAAAATGCTTTCGTATGTCCAGCTGTCCGGCTGTCCCTCTATAGCTATAACTTTTTAACAGCAGTGTTGAGAGATGCGACCTATAGAGGGGACATCTGGACAGCCAGACAACCGGACATACGAAAGCTGTAGTTAAATATCGAACTCACTAACAAAATTTCACGAGAATCTGTTGACAAATGCCACCTATAGACGCGTCAGCCGGACAGCGGGACAACCGGACATACGAAAGCATTTTTGCCCTTTAATTAAATATCGAACTCGCTCATTAAATTTAACTAGAAACTGTAGAGAGATACGACCTATGGAGGGGACAGCCGGACAACCGGACATAAGAAAGCTTTTTGCCCTATAGTTAAATATCGATTACGCTCGGAAAATTTCACGAGAATCTGTTGAGAGATGCGACCTATAGAGAGGACAGCCGGACAAACGGACGGACATACGAAAGCATTTTTGCCCTATAGTTAGATATCGAAATCGCTCACAAAATTCCACAAGAATCTGTCGAGAGATACGACCTACAAGCCGGACAGCCGGACAACCGGAAATACGAAACCATTTTTGCCCTATAGTGAAATATCGAACTGACTAACAAAATTTCACGAGAATCTATTGAGAGATGCGACCTTGAAGGGGACAGCCGGACAGCCGGACAACCGGGCATACGAAAGCATTTTTGCCCTATAGTTAAATATCGAACTCACTCAGAAAATTTCACGAGAATCTGTTGACAGATGTGACCTATAGACGCGACAGCCGGAGAGCTGGACAACCCGACATACGAAAGCACTTTGCCCTATAGTTAAATATCGAACTCGCTCACAAAATTTCACGAGAATCTGTTGAGAGATGCGACCTATAGAGGAGACAGCCGGATAGCCAGACAACCGAACATACGAAAGCATTTTTGCCCTATAGTTAAATATCGCACTCATTCAGAAAATTTCACGAGAATCTGTTGAGAGATGTGATGTGACCTATAGACGCGACAGCCGGACAACCGGACATACAAAAGAATTTTTGCCCTATAGTTAAATATCGAACTCGCTCATAAAATGTCACGAGAATCTGTTGAGAGATGCAACCTATAGAGGAGACAGCCGGACAGCCAGACAACCGAACATACGAAAGCATTTTTGCCCTATAGTTAAATATCGAACTCACAAATTTTCACGAGAATCTATTGACAGATGTGACCTATAGACGCGACAGCCGGACAGCCGGACAACCGGACATACGAAAGCATTTTTGCCCTATAGTTAAATATCGAACTCGCTCACAAAATTTCACGAGAATCTGTTGAGAGATGCGTCCTATAGAGGAGACAGCCGGACAGCCAGACAACCGAACATACGAAAGCATTTTTGCCCTATAGTTAAATATCGAACTCACTCAGAAAATTTCACGAGAATCTGTTGAGATATGCGACCTATAGAGGAGACAGCCGGACAACCGGACATACGAAAGCACTTTTGCCCTATAGTGAAATATCGAACTCACTCACAAAATTTCACGAGAATCTATTGACAGATGTGACCTATAGACGCGATAGCCGGAGAGCCGGACAACCGGACATACGAAAGCATTTTTGCCCTATAGTTAAATATCGAACTCGCTCATAAAATTTCCTTGACCTATAGAGGAGACAGCCGGACAGCCAGGCAACCGAACAGCCAGACAACCGAACATACGAAAACATTTTTGCCTTATAGTGAAATATCGAACTCACTAACAAAATTTTACGAGTATCTGTGAGCAGACGTTAATAATCACAATTCACAAGGCACAAGACAAACTGTTACCTCACATCGTACAACGCAATACCCGTCCGCACTCAACTAGATAGCAAAATGTAATGTAGGGTATGTATACTTATACGATAGTACGATATATACAACAAGGCTCTTCACGCTCACGCACGATAGCCAGTGTACGAAATGGCAACAACGCCAATCAACCAGCGCCGCGTGGTGCGCGCGCGTCTATTGGTAGCGCGGTGTGGCAAAGTAGCATTACCGATTAAAATAGTGATACTTGGTAACGATACTTATAATGTGAATTGGATAACGTTAACAAGCCCTGCAATGAAAAGTAAACTACCCGATAAAAGTAACGTTAATTGGGTAATGTTATGTTAGCAAGTAACGTTAGTTTTTACTACCGGTACCTAGGTTTTTTATGATATTAACGTTACTTAACGTTACCTATAATGGGAATTTGGTAACGTTAACAAGCCCTGCCAAGTGACTTGGAATTTTATTTGCTACAGACGTGGTACGGTTGACGAGTCATAATATGCCTGCCACACACTCGTTGAGTGTCGTGGGATATAGCAAGGAAAGGAAGCAGAGACAGTATGGCAACGTTACTAGTCATGCCACTCATATTGCTCGCGGTCATGCCCACTGCTCCCTGTTTTGTCGATTTTTCGGCGCGAGTCAAAGGAGCGGCAGTAAAGGCAGCAAATCTTGTGCCAAGCGTCGCGATTAATCGCGTGAGTAGAGTAGTGTGAGGCCAGTGAGGGCAACATCGCGGCAGGGCGAGGAGCGTAGTGTGGTTGAGGTATAACAGATGTATAATTCCACTAACAATCATCATCTCCGCTCGTCCCCTCCCTTGGCGTGTCAGCCGCCGGCCGAGCAAACAAAAACACGGCAGCCTCATTCCCGATGCAAATGGAAACAGGCGGCAATCTCTCGCATCACGATTTTTCACAGCCTAATGAAATACGCCGCCGGTATTTACTCGCTTTTCGTTCAACTTTGGCGTGACAGGGTCACGCAGGCGTAGGTTGCTACACATTTTTTGTACAGTTTAATGATACAGCTAACAGATAAGGTATGTAAACATAATTATGATGATAACATAGAACAGCTGACAGAGTATCGCAGGTAGAAATGATGGTACTTTGACGCACATTCTTCTTGAGCATAATTGGGCCACTGCTGGACATATGCCTCTTCCATGGACATCCAAACTGATCTGAGTGCAGCGCAGCAATATCGTCGGACTGGCTGGCAGTCTTCCCACCCTATGGTTTTCATCCTGAGGTCTCCAAGGCAACACTCTTAGGCTTCATTTTAATTGTGCTACCCTTTTGCCGATGTCAGTGACTTCAGTGCGTTGGTAACACACATTAGCTGACATTAAGTCCAATACATACACAGGTAAAGCAAACAAGTTTACAGCAAGACTTATTTGAATGGGTTCTTACTGGGCGCTCTCGTGCTTTACAGCAGGGGTCTCCAAACTTTTTGACTCAAGGGCCACACTGCTCTTAATATAAATTCGTGCGGGCCAAGAGTTGGTGGTGGTCACGACCATGCATACCCCACCGATATCGCGGGCCGAACTCTCCACTTTTTTCCGCGGGCCGGATTAGAGGGGCTTGCGGGCCGTAGTTTGGCGACCCCTGCTTTACAGTTAACTATTGATTCCGAGTGTTGTCTACGTCTGAAGTCGGTAAACCTGGTTAGTTGCATTTAGGTGGATTTGAGAATTTGGAACTTTTATCAGTGAATTTACTCACGCACGTAACTTTACGTAATTTCAACAACCTTTAGGTCTTGATAATCAACTGGTTGAGTGCGTAACGTTTCGTACGTTCGTCAAAAAAATGCCAGTTGAGTTTTCCCAACTCTCGTTTGCAATGTTACGCAGTTACTCCTCCGGCCACTTCTCTAACTTGACAATTGTCAACTGACAATGACGATTCCACGTACAAATGCCACTTGAAATGAAGTAAAAGCTAGTCTAGTCCAAGTCCGGTAATGCCCCAAGGACCGAGTCCATCGGCTTAGCCGTGTTTGCCGGGTAACGGTTGCATAACTCGATTTCAATCAAACTGTAAACCTGATCCGGCGCAGTAGTCAACTGGGGACAGTACGATATGATATTTTCTGAAAAAAAATAGTATTCAGAGTCATGACGCCTAGTGGCAGTGTCCACCAGGTAACCGGTAGGCAAACGGATAGCTCGCGGTATTTTATCAACCTAAGCGTTGTGGAACCGCCCTGTGCAACCCGAACTGAGCCAACTTGGACTGGGGCGGAAATGGAAAAAAATATGAATACGTTTTCAGGATGGCTTACTTACTGGTCTCTGCAATAATGTACTATTCATTAAAAAAATACTTGTATACAACTTTGACTCCAGCTATGACTTAGGTAGGCTACAATAAGACGAACCGTGTGCTTGTTAGCCACTATACAATACAATACAAATACTCTTTATTGCACACCTCACACAAACAAAGCAGTTAAAAAGAAAAACAATACAATAACATGTAGGTAGAGGTAGACAACAGGCGGTCTTATCGCTGAAGAGCGATCTCTTCCAGACAACCTTTGGGTATCGGAGAAAGAGATAAAACTAGATTATGTAGTAGGTGGTGCAGAGATTACAATAAGCCAAAAATCAAAATAATTAATAAATAATAATAATTAATAATTGTAGTAAAGTTATTACGAGCAATCGCGCTTAATATTAGACATTATCGTGCAATCCAGCTTGTAGGTACTTGTTCAAATACACCGTTTCATGCTGGGACCCAAATTACCCCGACATTACAAATAAAAAGAAAAAAAAAACGTTTCATTATCAAACGAAACTTTGTGAATAAAAAAAATTTGAATGAAACACTGGACCTTATATTTTAATGTAACAAGATCTGTCTGTTATTATGTCAGCAAAACGATCTTCATCTTAGCTAGTACCACAAAATCAAAAGAAATTGGTAACAATGAATCTTAAAAATCTTCCGTTGCTTTTGGGGCACTGTGCACGGATCAAAGTGAAAATTAGCCATTATTGCAACCTTTGCTCCAATTGGATCGCATCCTCACGAATTTAGCCGTTTTCACTGATCACGATTTCTACCGATTCCCGATATTCACCGCGAATGGGAACGAGGCGCCCATTGGCGTGAAATTCATCAGCTAATAAAATGCGTTTGATGTGTACGAGTTTTTAACGTAATTTTTATTAGAAAATTGGCATAGGAAGCTTTTTCGTTCGATCGAGATCGTTACTGAGTAACGCCTGGTGAGTTAAGCTTTGATGATGTTTTGAATACAAATGTTGTTTATCTTAAAAAAATATTCTAAAAAACGTTCTAAATAACATTTTATGTTGTTACTACTTAAAAACTTACTGTTATTCTCGAACAATATTATTACGTTTTTTGTCGCATTATATCATTCATTTTTTATTTCATAATAAGACATTCAATTAACGTCGGTAAGTTAGGTTAAAAGGAAACACTAAGGTTAAAATAATTGAGAAATAGGTATATGTAAAATGTATTGCTGTCGCGCCAACCACAAGCCTCCCGCCGCAGAGCGCGATAGAGACAATTGCAGCTTGGACCAAAAATACCTATTAAAATTACATAAAATCAACGCTTCGTAGTCCCCTGATTTCTTCTCCAAAACTTGACCTATTTAACTATTTTTTTATATTTAAAATCAAAGAAAAGCTTTCGCCGTGTTCCTATGTTTTCCTTTTTTTAAATAATCCAGTCAGAATTGTTTTCTGGATGTTTGAATACAGCGGATAATCTAGCATCTTTTTTTAGGTTTTTGAAGGTTAATGTCTCTTTTAAGAATAAATTTATAAAAAAAAAAGAAAACATAGGAACATGTCAATAGCAGCCATAGATTTATGGAGAAAAATAATTGCTCTACTGCCATTATCCAGGGAAAAAACAGGGCACTACGTTTCTATGGAAAAACGGCCGTTGTGTTTCCTCTTAAGTGCAAAGTGCAACATTAAAATATGCAAAATTTTGCCAAATATGTGTTGATGAATTGGTTTCGGCATCCTTCGGTATCCTCCTGTTAAATGCTGGTAGATGAGGCTTACAAATTCAGTTGCAATAGAACGGAATGGAATTGTAAATTATAATTTACGTAATAAAAACCCTACTGTTACGCTGTGCTTGCACTTACCTTAATTAATAAAACATAATTTTTTATGTGTGTGTTGTGTTGTGTGTTGTTAGGATCCTCTATCTCAGAAAAAAGTCTAGTATTTTAATAATTTATCATGAAACAAATTAATATTAAAATTCACATACCTAGGATGAGGACGTCGTGAAAGTTTATCTACGTATAGTCGAAGTGTTCATAACCCAGCGGCGCCTGCGAGTCGGAAACGATGACGCAGGCAGCGGTCAGTTTTTAGATGGGTGACCGCCTGATGTTTGAGTGGTTTATAATATAAATGATCGGTTCCATGCTTTGGAAGGCACGCTAAGCAGTTGATCCCGGCTGCTGTCTATGACAGTAGTCGTTAAGCCGAGTTAAAGGCCTTCGGGCGGCTTAAGAACTTCTAACAGTCGAGTTGCCCACTCACTTGACAAAGGGGGACAACTGTTACTCGCGTCCGCAGGAGCTACCTACCACAACCCCGCACGTTTCCCCTGGGTGGTACTAAAGAGTGACAAACTTTAAAGGCCAAAATAATGTATGCCATACGATTAAATACGTACAGTCAAGTGTAAAAACATGTGCTTACGACTTACTCATTTATATGCATGTCCCATCGCTTTATTCAGCAGATTAAGGTTTCGGTCGGTGCATATTTATGAGAGGATTAAATCAAAACATATTTTTGCACTTGACTGTGTGAGTTGACAACCAATTTTCGCTACAAATTACGTAATAACGCTCCCTACGGCGTGTCTTTACAGTGAAATGACGGTGCAAAATCTTATTCCCGGTTGTGCCCGGGGTCCGCTTTTACAACCAATCCCAAGATTTGGCATAGGCACTAGTTTTACGAAATAAACTGCCATCTGACCTTCCAATCCAGAGGGTAAACTAGATCTTCATGGAATTAGACCGGTTTCCTCACGATTTTTTCCTTCGCAGAAAAGCTAATGAGAAATATTTCGGTACATAAAAAGGAATATATGCCCTAGTTAGTATATAAGTTTTGACTTAAAACACACTCTAGTCGTTTAAATCGGTTATTTAGTGATATGTTCACACATAAATCCGGCAGTGAGCTCATTCCCAAACTTTGTCATTTCCGAGCGAGTCGCGGGCAAACTTGCCTGTTTTGTTATTTGTGAAATGTGTCAGGGGCAAAGTTTATGCTTAATTGTAGCTCATTGTTATCATCGTCCTCCTAGCGTTATTCCCGGTTGTGTCCTCAAGGAGACCGGGGTCCGCTTTGACACCTAATCCCAAGAATTTGGCATAGGTACTAGTTTTAAGAAGTTCCAGAATTTTATGTAGCAAGCAAATACAGATTAATAAGAGTGCCTGAGACTTGGCTCTACGAAATATCTCACAACTTTTTACGGTGGAAGAGTTTCGAGACTTGGCCTCTTTTGTACATGGAATGTTTTTTATGGGGTAGGTATATCTTACATTTGTCTGATCCTAGATCCTCTGATCTAGGCAAGCTTACGATAGCTATGTTTTTATTTATATACAACGACGGTGGCAAACAAGCGTAGGCCCGCCTGATGGTAAGCGGACACCGCAGCCTATAGACGCATGTAACTCCAAAGGAGTAACATGGGCGTTGCCGACCCTTGATCTGTTTGAGGATTCGCCGTGTTGACAGCTGATGGAACAAATTCCCTCGCTCTCAACACAACGCATCCTCGGGAGCTCTGGCGACCTTGCTTACCTCCAGAAACACAACACTACTACAGAGCAAGTAGTAGTGTTATTATGGCTGTGGTCTTCTGCAAGGCGGAGGTACTTCGAGCGGGATGACATTTCGCTGTGCCCTACCTCACCAAAGACATGCCCCAGACTCGTGGATTAACCAAGGTACAAAAGGTTAAATACATTTAATATTAATACAGTTCTTATTTCTAGAAAGGGTGTCTTTCTTAACTCTTCGAGTAAAGGTCAAGATATAATGATAGTTTCTCACCGTTACCATCTTGTGCAGGACTTTTGCGGCATTATAAAAACGCTTTTTTGTTTAACATATATTTCACCACACGGACGAAACGCCTTCGTGACTACCTTCAATTTAACTAGAAGCATCACAATAATTTACATGATAAGCACCTACCTAGGTACTTTTCTACAGCTTGAATGAAAAAAAGTTAATTTTCTGAACTTTGGTTACTTTTAGAACGTATGTTACAAACGACAACTTAACATGACATAATTATCTACCTGACGTACGTATACAGCGTTAATAATAATAACTCAACCAGCTGTATTCCAAATAATATTAATTTTTTATATAATTTTAGTTTTATTAATATTAGTTTTGATACCTATAATAATTTTAGTTGAAATAATATGATAATAAAAAGGCTAATTTTGTTTGACTTGCTGATTTGTAAGGCATAACCCTTCATTTCATAGCTTTTGCTAGAACTACTGAATACGCGCCAAAGAAACCTTAAACTAGCTACTTTTCTCGTAAAACTTGGGCAAAGTTGACCCGCTGACAAAAAGTTAATACGTGTTTATCGGATCTTACAACTCCGCCATTCGCGTTCGGAAGTTTTATTATAACAGTTCAAGTTGTCGACTTATTTGTGTTTAAATCTTTCTGAAATATGCTTCCTTTATGTTATGTTAATTTGAAGTAACGCACTTATGGTTGACCGGAAGAGTAGACATTTCTTACACTGTACAAGTTTTCTTGATTCTAACATTTATGCCTGTGACTGGATTATACTAGTATGAGATTTTCTTTCGCTTTCTAACGCACAAGATTTTTCTATTTTTAGAGATAAAATGGAGGAGTCTTTCTCCATCCATCAATACATTCACGCCTTTATTCCCAAAAGGGGTAGGCAGAGTACACGATACTTATGTTCTAGTGCCACTTTTAGCATAAATGTGGATATAAAAGATCGACAAAATGTGATATTGCAGTGATAGGTTGCTAGCCCATCACCCACAAAACACTTCAACCCTGCTCCCTTAGTCGACTTTTATGACACCCACGAGAAGAAACGGGTTGGTCCCCACCAAGTAGAGTCTTTCTGACGCATGAAAATTATTTTTGTTTCTCTAAATGGTTCTTTGTCAAAAAGTAACTTTATTTTATGTAACACTAGCTTCCGCCCGCGACTTCGTCTGCGTGGACTCGGAATAAAAACTATCCTATATTTTAATCCAGGCTATAAACTATCGTCTTGCAAATTTCATTCAAATCGGTTCAGCCGTTTAAGCGTGATTGAGTAAGAAACATCCAAACATCTAATCTTTCGCATTTATAATATTAGTAGGATTACCCTACCGCCCGTTATTAATGCCCTTCGCATACAGTACAATAATGCTTTCAGGGTGGCTGCCCCGTTGCTGTAGTGCGTCTGGGATGTTCGCGGATGCCTGCACGTCTATCATGGGACGGCCGCGACATACTCTCGGTTTTTCTCGCACTATACCTCTTGTTCTAAGTGTTCTAATAAGAGATAGACGGGTAGTGCTACAAAAATCGAGAAAGCTCGCGCGCCGTCGCGTGATAGCCGTGCAGAGTTGACTGATTCTATACAACTATAAGGAAACGCTGCACATCCCTGGCACGCAGGGTGCGGGCTAGCTCTAGTGGTATCCTGAGGGCATTTGCGGAGAGGTATGATTGTGAGTATCTGAATCATTGTCACATGATCCACGTGCTGACAGTCAAGCCCTGCTAAGTGCTGTCCTTGTTTTATATGTATTAGGTAATAATATTTGCTAACTTCAGGCTAAGAAACTGTTACTAACTTTATCTATGATCCCAGTTGGTCGAAATAAGTGTTTTGAATTGAATTGAATTATTATTATTTTCGTAAAGGAGCATGTTTTTTGTCTTTTTATGTATACAAGCTTCATTTCCGCTTCGTACCTATTGTCGTATTTGTTAGCGCCAGAATTTCTGTGATTCTGCTATCGGCTACGCGCAACTGCGCTCCCTACTGGTGTTCACGGAAGACCAGCGTCATGTGCTCTAGCAGCACCTGCACCTTTTTCAGTATAGGTTAGTAACTAGTTTACATTTAGCTGATAAGTTCTTCCATTGTTTTCGTTATTTTCTGTAATTGTATTACTGTTCCTTTACTTATACTGAAATAAATGATATTCTATTCTATTCAATTCAATTGCTTTCAGTTTTTTTTTTATTAAAGCAGCCCATACCTACTTCGCTTGGCAACTATACAGTTGTCACAATCAGCTTAGATGTGGGCGAAGTTGGCAACTGTGGTTTCCACTAGCAAATGAGTAGGTAGACACTACGTGAAACGTCCAAGGCCGCATACTCCAGCAGCAAGACGTACAGCCGTAAACCCATTTGTGTAGTTCGTCGCAGAGAAGTCGCACATTACCGCATTACCGCGCCGCTGCGCTCCGCTTGGCGCCGCGCTATGCAAATAAGATAAACTCCGGACACCAGGTGCAGTGAGGAATAAGATAAACCCCGGACACCAGGTGCAGTGAGGAATAAGATAAACTCCGGACACCAGGTGCAGTGAGGAATAAGATAAACTCCGGACACCAGGTGCAGTGAGGAATAAGATAAACTCCGGACACCAGGTGCAGTGAGGAATAAGATAAACTCCGGACACCAGGTGCAGTGAGGAATAAGATAAACTCCGGACACCAGGTGCAGTGAGGAATAAGATAAACCCCGGACACCAGGTGCAGTGAGGAATAACGGGAATAAGCAAGTGTAGCTCATTAACGGATAACTTACGGTACCTTGAAGAAAACCTGATTAAATACTGTGTTTCGCCTTTTGACTTTTTTTGTTTTATCAAGGCTTGCAGTGCAACTCCAGTGGAACTCATTGAACGCCTACCCCCTTATTCATGAAACTTAAAATGAGTCTGATAAATAATATGTGTTATGTCCGGTTACCTATCATAAACTCGAAAATCGTATTACCGAATATTAAAATCCCGAAAACGTTTCCCTTTTTATCAGTTGGCTGAATTTTTGTTTGCCCGAAATTTCTTTGCCCATATTATTATTTTCCCAATTCTCAGTTCGTTGTAATTTTATTTCGCTTATGTTTCGAATAGACACTTATTAAAATTCCGAAGGATCATTTGCCAACTAGTTTTAAGTGCCGAAAAGTATTAAGTCCGAAATATTATTATCCCGCTATTATATTAAAAGATCGAAATTGTAGCATGTCGATGCAAATCCTCGATACATTGGTTTGCTATTTTATTAGCGTAGGCGTCAATATTAATTGCTTGACCCTTAGTGTGGGTAAGTGAATACAGACACTTTAACCTAACCTAACCGCCAGCGTGTCGACGTCACCCCGCTTCGCGGGGTGCCTATTTCTGCTCTAAGGGACAGAAGCTAACCCTAACCTAACCTACAAATAATACCATTTTTAGGATCATTTGTTGTTTTTTTACTGCGGGGGGCTTCGCCCTCCGAGCCCCCCCCCCTTTTGCGCGTTTTGAGAACTCGTGCAGCACTCTTGTTACTTAAATGTTTGGACCTAAGCGCCTTTTCTATCAATTGTTTTTTTTTTAAGGTCACATTTTTAAATGTAACCTAACCCTAAAGTTTATTTTCGCATTGCAATTTTAAAATGCACTTCTTTAGGGTTTTTAGCATATCTGAATGTTTTTTTAATCGTGTAAAATGAGATTTCGATTTGACGTAGCATCGGAATTATGAAAAGGTGGTAAACAATTCGGTTGTCAAATAATAAAGTTGGCAATCGTTCTTCGGGTTATTGAGTTTCGGGAAAACGACAATGTGGGAAAACAAACCAGCGATATTTCAAAAGTATGGTAAACAACGTATATGGATTATAAGAATTCGGTTAACCGTTTTCGGACAAGTCAAAATCGGGCAAGTGTTTTTCGAAACTTCGATAGGTTACCGTTATGTCCCTTTTTTACCCGACTGCCGAAGGAGAGGAAGGTTATGTTTTTTGAGCGTGTATATGTATGTATGTATGTGACCTTATTCCTTGGCACGCCCTGCAGCCTAAACCGTTTGACGAATTTTGACATATGAGGTGTCGTTGGATTCCTCTTGATCGTGGGACTGACATAGGCTAAAGATTTGAAAAAAGCTGTTGGGTTTTTTGAAAAATCTTTTAATTTCACTTGTTACAAAAACAAATGTTAAAGTGACAGATGAAGACAAATTCATTTTAACGGCATTTTAGTTAAAGTTTGTAACGGTTACGATCCCAGCATCAGCCCTCTAGTGGGCAAAGTAGGCACTACACCGTGTCGTGTGATGCGTTCAATTGACCAGATAAATCTTTTTGTGGTCAGTTCCTTGCTTGAATGAGATTTACTTGTAAAATACTTGAAGGTCTTGGCAGAGCGAGTCCTTACGTCGCAATCCCACTCATCATTGGTTACAGCATCTATGACGGATGATTGTTGCAGCGCTTAGGAGCGTATAGAAAGTCTTACAGCAGCGCGGTTTTTCTTGTCACATCGATTGGCCATATATTATGTCGTTGCTTCCTTCTTTATGCATAACGGTGAGCGTCCATACAGGCTTTAAAGCACGCGTTTTGTGTCCAGAGAGTCCAGTAGAGAAGCCAGTCCAGTAGAGAAGCCAGCTTTAAGAAACTAACTGCCGGCATACGCAACGTGGGTAGACAAGGTGGACTGATGACCTTGCAGGTCGATCACGTAACACATTGTACGTACGTTAGGTACTTAGATCGAAATGTCAATTTTTATATGGGAAAATGACAGTCGCGCGTTCAAAACGTAACGTGATTATGATTACCCCTCTAGTAAAAAAAAGGTCGCGGGAGTCAGCTGGATGGGGGGGCGTCAATTAATTACGTGATACCTTCAGGGGGGGGAGGGGGTCGACCCATTTCGAATCTCGTCTAATCTTACTTTGGGAAGGGGGGTTTCGGCAAAAATCACGTATTTTCTTCCTGTAAGTAAGTAAAATATGTTCTTCACAAAAATATAGCCATATCGTGTATAGTATAGTAATATTTAACGATATTTTGCGAACGCTGCACACTTGCACAGTTGCCGGTTCTCTCGGTCTCTCTTCTTCACTAGAACACACACATTTTGGAAAATTTAACGTGAGATTGAGCGATGGGAGAGAGATGAGCCAAATCTCAGAACATCTCACCAGGGGGGAAGGAAGGACAGTTTTTTTTGGAAACGGTTCTCGTAATGAATGGACGCCCCCATGCGGGTGGCGCAGGACCGGCTATTGCGGCACTCTTTGGGGGAGACCTATGTGCAACAGTGGAGGTCTTTTGGCTGATATGATGATGATAAAGAAACTAAGTCGTGGATTTCGAGGTTCGCAAAACAAAGCGTATTGTGACGAAAATGTAATCTATCAAAGAAATGCTCGTTAAGAATATACAAAGGTTGTATCTCTTAGATTTAAAAAGCAATTAATACACCGCTAAGATTTATTATCAGTAGTTCACCAACTGTAGCGGGTAATCTTGTTTCGCATTAAAATTAATGGCAACTTTGCCAGGGAGCGTCTGTGATTAAATGGCAGCGATACATTTCGAGCGGCTTCGACGGAAAATGGCTTTATAATAATAACCCCCTTGGTGAACTCCAAAAGGAACCCCATTTGAGGCAATTGATCAAGAATGAGGTGGCACACCAACTTGTTGAGGTTAATCAACCCTTTTTTTTATCTACGGTAAACGGGAACCTTTAATTGGCTTTCTGTTACTTAAGTTATATAACTAGCTTATATTATTATTTCGAATTGTTAGCTGTTGGTTCTCCGAATAATAAATAAATAAATAAATCAATAAATGTCCCAGTGCTCTACCCTATGTTTAATTATTGGATTACTAGCGTTCGCCCGCAACTTCGTTTGCGTGGACCCGATGAATTCTTTATTTTAATCCAGGCTATAAACTATCGTCGTGCTAAATTTAATCTAAATCGTTTGAGCCATTTAAGCATGATTGAGTAACAAACATCCAAACATCTAAACATTCGCATTTAGAATATTACTAGCTGCCCACCCCGGCTTCGCCCGGGTGGCGCAAGATGTATTTATTATTTACTTAACCTAGGGACTTACACCAGAGCCAGTTTTTTTAATATAATACCTTAATAAAATAAAATAAAACATATTATTATAAGTCTGATATGCCATAATTTATACGAATTATTATTTATCTCAAATTATATGTTTGGTGGATAAGTATTGTCCTACAGGTGTTGGTTTTAATAAAACACTGCACTTACAGTTTTATCGTTGTATTGTCCCGGTAGGCACACATATAATCCAAAACAGAAGGCACGGAAGAGCGAGAGGCACAAGCACAAGCACAAGCACAGAATTAGTTCATAGGCAGAAGTACAGTTTATAGGAAAGCACAGAAGTAGAAAAATAAGCATTAAATTGTGTAAACAGTACAAGCCGCGTAAGCCGGTAGCGAGAGCATCAAGCGTGCGGTTAGTGTCGCATGTAGGCTGTGACTGGTTTGACCTCTGTCCACTAAGCGCGGGCGCAGAGACGCCGCCCGGCCGGTGCGGACCCAGAGGTCGATTAATTTACGTGTCGATAAGTTTATCGATATATCGACATTCAACCAATAGGTAGGCATTGTGTTTGTAACCCGGTTACTTGAAATATTATATGTATATATATATATATATATATATATATGTATATGTAAATAGTGGTATGATATATATATATATATATGTGTGTGTGTAAATATAATTTAAGTACATAAATATTATGTAAATGTTATATCATGATTGTAATTTGTGTGTAAGTGTAATATAAGGGTAAGTAGGCCACACCACTCCCCTCCAGAGACCGTCAAGGGCGATAGTAGTCTGGAAACCTCACCTGGCGACCAGATCGGGTAGTATATTGATGAGGTGCAGGAGTAGGGGTAACGGGACCGAGATCTTCTCTCTCGCAGTCAGCAGACAGTATGAAGGCTGGTTTAAGCCTATCTATGGACACCGTTTTGTCCTTGTTTTTCAGGAGGATCCTAAATACCTTGTCCCCACGCGAAATAACCTTATGAGGTCCGGTGTATGCTGCTTGGAGTGAACCTCGCGATGCGTCTTCTCGGAGGAACACGTAATCGCAAGTCTTCAGTTCTTTGTAAATAAAGACCTTAGGATGACAGTGACGGGCAGCTGGTACTGGTTTTAATTTTTCAGCGAAGTTCCTGAGGCGGGCAGTAAATTCGGACATGTCCGTGGTACCGCCCGTTGGTGACTCGAAGAACTCGCCGGGAAGCCTCAGTGGTTCTCCGTAGACCAGTTCTGCCGATGATGACTGTAAGTCCTCCTTAAAAGCCGTTCTTACCCCAAGTAGTACCCAGGGCAATGACTCTGTCCACCCTTCGTTCGCATGACATACAATCGCCGCTTTCAGTTGACGATGGAACCGTTCCACGAGACCGTTGCAAGCAGGATGGTAGGCTGTCGTCCTTTTGTGCTCGAATCCGGCTATTTTTGACAGACAGTGGAACAACGCCGATTCGAATTGACTGCCGCGGTCAGTTACAATGTCTGTAGGACAGCCGAATCGAGCTATCCAGGCCGACAGCAGGGTCTTGGCAACGGTTTCGGCGGTGATGTCACGTATCGGGACTGCCTCCGGCCACCGAGTGAACCTGTCCACGGCTGTAAGGCAGTACCGGTAGCCATGCGACAGGGGGAGGGGTCCGACCAGGTCGATGTGGACCTGCTTAAATCGTGCGCGCGGTAAACTGAAGGTGCCAAGGGGGGCAGTTACGTGCCGATTAACTTTAGCCCGCTGGCACTGCAAGCATGCGCGCGTCCACTCCCTGCAGTCCTTCTGCACCCCAGGCCAAACGAACCTCTCGGCGACTAACTTTGCCGAGGCGTGGGAGCCTGGATGACTTAGGGAGTGTAGGCTTTCAAATACCTGTTTGCGGTTGGGCTTCGCGACATATGGTCTGGAGGTTGGGGTACTGACGTCGCAGTACAATGGCAACCGGCTTCCAGGTACATGTAATTTCCGCAGCTGTAGGGAAGAACCTTCGCTTATAAGCGCTTGCAATTCGGGATCGGACGCTTGACTTTCGGCTAATGCTTCGAGGCTTACAGGCACTCCCAGTTCTTCGATACGCGACAATGTGTCGGCAACAACATTATCCTTGCCGGATATATGCCGGATGTCCGTCGTGAACTGGGAGATATAGTCGAGGTGTCTATACTGCCTTGGTGAACAGTTACTTTTTCGTTCGTGAAAAGCGAAACTGATGGGTTTATGGTCAGTATAGACAACGAAATGCCTGGCCTCGAGCATATGCCGAAAATATTTGATGGCCTCGTAGATCGCAAGCAGCTCCCTGTCGTAGGGTGAGTACTTAGTCTGCGAGGGGTTGAGCTTCCTGGAGAAGAACGCCAGTGGTTCCCACGCTCCCTGCTTGAACTGCTGAAGGACCGCTCCAAGAGCTTTATCAGAAGCATCAGTCACCACAGCGAGTTTTGCTGAGCAGTCAGGGTGAGCCAGCAGAGCGGCATTGGCTAAACTCTCCTTGCAGGCTTCGAATGCTGCTAATGCATCTTCTGACAGGGTGATGGGTTGCTTGCCTTTCGCCGATCCCGTTAACAAGGCGTGGAGAGGGGCTTGAATTTGGGCAGCTCGGGGAAGAAATCTCCTATAAAAATTGAGCATACCCATAAAACCTCTTAGTTGTCGCACGTTGGTGGGGGGCGGGAAATCTTTTACGGCCTGTACCTTGGAGTCCAAGGGTCTGCAACCCTCCTGCGAGATCTGGTATCCTAAAAAAGTTACCTCCTTTTCGCCGAAGACACACTTGGCTGTGTTGATCATCATGCCGTAGTCTTTCAGCTTTTGGAAGACTTTCTGCAGGTGTTCCTCGTGCTCGGCTTCGCTATGTGAGTAAATTAGGAAGTCATCGAGGTATGTGTAGACAAAATCGAGCCCTCTGGTTATCTCGTCTACAAATCGCTGAAAGGTTTGACCAGCATTCCGAAGACCGAAGGTCATATAAGGGAATTCATATAACCCAAAAGGCGTTGTGATCGCGGTCTTCGGAATGTCCTCTGGGCTGACAGGTATCTGATTATAAGCTTTCTCCAAATCCAAGGTGCTAAATATGCTACAACCTACAACATTATGGGTGCAGTCATGGATATGCTTGATCGGATACCTGTCAGGCACTGTTCGGGCATTCAGCTTACGATAGTCGCCACAGGGACGCCATCCATTGTTCTTCTTTGGCGCCAGATGAAGTGGAGATGCCCAGGAGCTCTCCGAAGGCCTAGCTGTTCCACAGGACAGCATAGACTGGAACTCTTTTTGGGCGATCTTAAGTTTATCTGGTGCCAAACGACGAGGAGGAGAGAAGACTGGGGGTCCTGGTGTCGTTCGTATGTGGTGTACCGTGTTGTGTGGTGTAGTGTGGTGTCTACCTGCCGGTCGAGTGATCTCTGGGTAGTCCTTGAGGATGCCATGATACCGTGTCTCACCAGTAACCACCTTCACCGACGAAACATTTGGGCAATTGGCTGACGTAGCAACAGCTGCAATGGAAGTTAGGTTATCGATCAGACGCTTATTGCGACAGTCCACAACAAGGTTATAAAAATTTAAAAAATCTACGCCTATGATTGGCTTTGTCACGTCAGCCACTACAAAGCGCCATGTAAAGGTTCTACGTAAGGTAAAATCTAAATCTAAAGTTACATAGCCGTATGTGGCAATACTTGAGCCATTGGCAGCACACAAATTGTAGTCTGTTTTTGAACGACGTTCGCGAAGTGCCGACCGCGGGAAGACACAGAGGTCGCTGCCGGTGTCGACCAAAAACTGCACCTTCGAAGAACGATCGGTCACGAACAGGCGGCCAGTTGAAGACGTGGGGCAATCGTCCGCCGCCATTACCGACCGCCCCTTGGGTTTTCCGCCGTGTAGTCACAAGGGCGGGTACACCTGGTGGCCTTCTCTCCGAACTTGCTATGGTACCAGCACAAGGGGAACTTCCTGTAGTTGGACTGTGAACGCTGCCTGGAGGCGCTGCGCCTGCTCCTTGACCCTTGTGCCGTTGGAGTACGGGATCTGGAGTTCCTTCCTGACGCCTTAAGTTTCTGGAATTCCCGCCGAAGCTCTGCCACTTCTCTTGTGAGGTCAGTGATGAGGGAGATGGGAACTGCGTTGCTCACTGCTGCTACCCTCGGCGAAGATGAGGCGAGGTCGTTTGCCCTGTCTGCCAAGTCCGCCAGAGCTTCCAGGTCTGCGGTTACTGGCTGACCTGCAAGGACTGTCTGGATCCCGTGGGGCAGACGATTTATCCACATAGTCTTCATAAATTCGTCCGTGACGCTGGTACCTGCGAGGCCCTGGAGGTGTCGGAGAAACTGCGATGGTTTCCGGTCTCCAAGCTCCTCGTGCATCATCAGCTGCTTAATCCGCTTCTCCTTGGAGTCGCTAAGCCTCTTTATAAGTTCGCTCTTCAGCTTGTCATATTTGTTGGTTGCGGGCGGATTGATGATCACATCCTTTACTGCCCTAGAGTGATGGTTGTCTAGATGCCCAATCACGTAATTAAATTTGGTAGTATCGCTGGTGATTCCGGATATGGTGAATTGGCCTTCGACTTGCGCAAACCATATGTCTGGCTCCTCAGGCCAGAAGGGTGGCACTCGCACGCCGACCTTATAAACATCGACCGGTCCTATCGACGCTTTCCCATCACTAGCGCCTGAGTCTGGCTGCTTATCGGCCCCGGATTTTCGCTCGCCCGACATTGTGTTTCTCAAGGGGTCACCAGTTTGGTGGATAAGTATTGTCCTACAGGTGTTGGTTTTAATAAAACACTGCACTTACAGTTTTATCGTTGTATTGTCCCGGTAGGCACACATATAATCCAAAACAGAAGGCACGGAAGAGCGAGAGGCACAAGCACAAGCACAAGCACAGAATTAGTTCATAGGCAGAAGTACAGTTTATAGGAAAGCACAGAAGTAGAAAAATAAGCATTAAATTGTGTAAACAGTACAAGCCGCGTAAGCCGGTAGCGAGAGCATCAAGCGTGCGGTTAGTGTCGCATGTAGGCTGTGACTGGTTTGACCTCTGTCCACTAAGCGCGGGCGCAGAGACGCCGCCCGGCCGGTGCGGACCCAGAGGTCGATTAATTTACGTGTCGATAAGTTTATCGATATATCGACATTCAACCAATAGGTAGGCATTGTGTTTGTAACCCGGTTACTTGAAATATTATATGTATATCTATATATATATATATATATGTATATGTAAATAGCGGTATGATATATATATATATATATGTGTGTGTGTAAATATAATTTAAGTACATAAATATTATGTAAATGTTATATCATGATTGTAATTTGTGTGTAAGTGTAATATAAGGGTAAGTAGGCCACATATGTTAAATTGTATCCAATAATTGTGACTTGTGGACACAGTTATACACATCGCCTTGTAATAATGTAACACCTTGAAATTGGCAATAATAATATTATATAATAATAATAAAAAAGACTAGGTAATATAGTATTTCGAATAAGATTGCTACACCCTAACTGGGTCCATGCTGTACCTACATATATATATAAGATCTTGTAATAACATGGTTGCTTAAAAAAAAAGGGTCTTATTTGAATAGTAGAAAAACTAAAGGTACGCTTTGCTTCAAAACCAATCTTCGTTTCTTGTACGCTATGTGATCGACATCTGATTAGACTTCAACAAAAATATCTATATAATTATTCATATAGCGAAGCTCAATGCCCTGGGTTCGAATTCCGTTTAGGCAAATATTTGTGTCATGAGCTGATGAGCAGGAATATTTTTATCTGATTCTTGGATGTTATGTTTGTATTTAAGTATTTATAAATTCATAGATTTGTAGAAGTCACTGCAATAGAGAGATCTCTCAGGGACCGAAGTCCCAATGAGAGTTGTTTGGATTTTGTATATATGCAAAGTGATCTATGAAACTTCTATAGCGCGATGCAGAACACGTCAGATTCGACAGCTGACAGGAGGGACGCCACATCAGCCCCCCTTCAAGACAGAGGGGTCAGCGACGATGTATGAAGAGTGCAGCTTGCCAGTTGCTCAGAGCCAGCGTGGCGAGCGAGCGCTCAGAGCCATGGTGGCGAGCGAGTAGGAGGGAGAGAGAGAGAGAGGAAGAGAGAGTCTGGCTTGCTGAAAGAGTTGGGCGTCAGTCAGGATCCTCAGAGTTGCGCTTATGTCCATTGTCGGAGGTCACCAATGTAGAAGTCACTGCAATAGAGAGATCTCTCAGGGACCGAAGTCCCAATGAGAGTTGTTTGGATTTTGTATATATGCAAAGTGATCTATGAAACTTCTATAGCGCGATGCAGAACACGTCAGATTCGACAGCTGACAAGAGGGACGCCACAGATTCATAGATTCCCGCCTGTTCCAGTGCCACTTTTAGCATAAATGTGGGTATAAAAGATCGACAAAATGTGATATCGCATTGATAGGTTGCTAGCCCATCACCCACAACACACTTCAACCCTAGCTGCCTGCTTATAAATTATCTATTAAATATATCGTCGTCTAGTATATACACTTGTATATATTGTTCATCTGTGCTCGTTTTTCTATTGTATTATGTTATAGTGTGTCTGTAAGGGAGTAATTAATTATTACATTATTTCTAGTGTAAAGGCTTAAAAACACTCGCCAATGCCACTCAAGAAATGTTAGTAGCCTGAGAAATTAACTCACCATCATGTAATGTCCCATCCGCTGTGCTTGTTGCCGTATAGTTTAACGCCATAATGTATTAGTTTTAAGCTTGTATTTGTATGTTACTATGATCAAACTCACAAACTGTGCATTCGGTTGACATTGCTGTTCCTGGCGTCGCCCGGCTCGAGCTGCGAGTTATGGTCGCGTTCACAGCTGATGTCGCGCAACTGTCAACCGATCGTCTTTTTGATTCTATGTTTATTTTTTATTTTTTTGTTTTTTATATATATATATTTTATTTCCGTTTTCATGTTTGCGATGTATACTGTTTGTGTTGCCCTCCCACCCACTCACTTAAAGGCTTCGACGGAAGACCAGCGCTGGCCAACAGGCCTGCACCATGCTGAGTCGGGGCCTTTTCGTGGCATACCTGTTGTTTTTGTTTCTGTGTTCACTTTTGTTATTATTTTGTATGTGTCACGAATAAACGTTTTCTATTTCTATTTCTATTCTATTTTAGTGTCCACAACACAAGCCTTATTGAGCTTACCATGGGGCTAGTTCGATTTCTGTAAGATTGGAAAAAAATGTACTCTCGAGAATCGGTTGACAAAATGCGACCTGTAGAACATTACAGCTGGTGAGACGCCGGACATACGAAAAAATAGGGGTGTAGACACTAAATAAAATAATCAATAATGTCATATTTTCTCGAAAAAGGATTAAAAATGTAGTCAAATGGAGATAAAATCAACGCAAATGTTAAATAATCACGAAGTTATTAAGTGTCCAAAGTTTAAAGAAGGGGTATGTTCTTTTAGCAAAACGCGGGACGCTGGGAGATTGTGACGTCACTAATAGACGGCAACGTGCCGCGCCTCATCGTTTTCGGCGCCGCCGTCGACGCGGCCCCCCGGCAGCATGCCGTAACGTGACGTCACACACTGTTTGTGTTTTCTCTCTCTAACAAGCAATATTAAAACGGTTGTAGCTTCGTAATTCTTTGACATGTCCGAATGGGATTTTCGTCACTAGGCATATTTTTTTGCCTTCTTTCTTTTGGAGTAAAAATAATTTTCGAGTCTACACCCGTGTTGGCCAAGCTGAAACGGAAAACCTCGTGCGTCTCGCTCGCTCGTTCCTAAATATTCGCATTGACTAGCATGTTATGCTCAATTAATACAGATTACATTAAATTTTATCTTCGAGACAATATTTTTTCTTTCCTTAGGGCGGGTCGCATTAACTTACGATTACAGATCAACGTTAAATATGGCGCCGGCAGCTGTCATTCCATGGAAACTTGTCAAACTTTACATTCAGATTTTAACGAATACCGCTCACGATTACAGAGGGTTTGGTGCGACCCACCCTTATTATCAATCGTGTAATTATCAACGAAGATAAACATTCAACAATTCTCAGCACTATATCTCTAAAGCCTTCAATTAACAAATTCTTCGGTTTACTTAAACTTGGCACGGAGTCGCAAGAGGAGCGCGGGCCCCAGTGGTACAGTTTCTAACTAAATTCACTATTTGTATGGAAATTTATAATACTCCGACCGCCGACCGCTTCTATTCTCGATTCGGGGTTTGTTCGCACATTTGAAACGATCCGACTTAACGTACAACTTGTAAACTGGGGTTTTGCCGTTTTTAATTTGGACTATTAATATGTGTTTTGTCACCCACAATTTATGCATTGCCAATAACACTGTACATTTTGGATAGTAGTTAAATTACAATCGACAAAAAGAAAATGATAAAGTGAGTAGAGATCTAGAAATGTATTGATCAGACTTTACGTGTATTTCATTCAATTCTAACGAGCCCAAACTCAATGGGGTTATGTGGTTTTATTACGGAGTTCCTATGGTCACCTTCCAGCTCCATCATCAGAACAGCTCCACGTCATCATAATATTTCATTGTCACGCGATTTGCATATTCGTGCAAAATTTCAACTCAATCGGAAACTGGGAAGTGGATGAAAATTAACTTGCAAGATTTGATTATAGACAGACAACGAGACAGGTGAAAGTAAATGTAAAAACCATAGAATGTGACGTGCCTTAAACCCGGTATGCGCATGTTCGAACTAAGCGGCTGCCTGACATCGTTTTGACACCCCGCCCCCGTCCCTGCATAATGGCAACGGCACCCGACCACACCGGCACCGGTCACAGAATGCTGTGGGGCCATTTTGCGACGCTACTTAGACTTCTATGGCTTTTTCATTCGCTGGATTGATGTAATTATTTGCATGTTTGCACGTGCGATGGGAGGGTTTTCGCATTAACTGCATGCAAAAAATACGCAAATAGGTATATCGCATCTTAGCAGACCAGCACGTTTTTAAGCGGAACGGCAAAGGAATATTGTGCCCGTAACTTAAAGTACTCGAGTAAATATATGCAGGACACACATGAACCTAGAATACTCTGGACAGGCTATGGTAATAATAATACCACGTGCGAGCGAGCTGGTAGCATACAAATCTCGATTAGTGTGACAGAAAGGGAAATATCATTCATTGTTCTTGTCATAGTTCCACTTTTTTTTATTTGCCATAACTTCATACTAAATCTAGTATGAAGTTATGGCACATAAACCATTACCCGTCCAAATTAAGTAGGCAGTTTATGGCAAGTCATCAGCCATTTTAAGACCAGTTCTTATTAAGCTGCATAGGAGCCTTTCCGTCCCTCACTGTGGCATCACGTACAGCATGTCCAGAGTATTCTAGGTTCATGAGAACACACGAAATGTTACTTCCGAGCGGCCCAACTGGGGAAGCACCTCCTCCTTACAGCAGACTACAGACCTTATAACATAACAGTACTTAGATACTTGCTTTGTTGGTTTGTGTTGTGTTCCTAAAATATCACGCCGTTAGCCTGCAAATGTCAAAACGTGCTAATAAGAAACTTACTCTCTCTCTCTTTCCAGAATAAACTTTTTAATAAAAGAAACAATTTTTTCGGACTCACTATATACTTCGCCACAACCTCATACTCAATCAGTTGCGGCAAACAAAAAAAGTGGAAATATGACAAGAACAACGAATGATATTTCCCTTTCTATCACACTTATTGATATTTGTATGCTACCAGCTCGCACGGACGTTCTATTATTATTACCACATCTTGTCTTGAGTATTATACGTAGGTCTATTCAGTCAAAAAAAGTTAAAGTAGACGTAATACGACATGGTTTCATTAATTACGAGTAGCACCACGATCCGTCAAACACAACCCTCAATTTCGTTGTCCCAGCTCGGTTGCCAACTGTCCGCACATAACCGTCCGGCCGCCCTTTAGTTTTCACCCACTAAAACACTTGCCCCACCGTTAACCCTGTTTACGGCAACCTCGCTGGCGGGAGATAGCGGTTGATACTCGATACAGAGCTGTCGTAAAGGAAAGATTTTTCAAAGGGTTTATGACCGCGTTTTAAGTGAGGTTTGTTTAACTTTTTCTATTACTGGTTCCGGGAGTCGCGGGATTCCTTTTTTTATTGCTTTAGATGGGGTTAAAAACGACAATGTTGATACTCGCACAGCCCTGCAATATTATGAAAGTGCTCAAAAATATCTTACCCTTTTATTTTATCGAACGAGCGAGCGAAGCGAATGAAGTTCTATGCTTAAGCTTGGTCCAGATGTCCGGATGTCCCGCTTTCCCGCTTTTCTCGTCTACAAGTCGCGTTTCTCAACCGATTTTCGTGAAATATTGTGAGCAGGTTCGTTAATTTTATAGAAAAAAAAATATAGACAATATTTCGAAAAAAAACAAAAACAGATCTGGTTCGTGATTTCTACAGCTCGCAGTTTAACTTTATCAAGTAACAATAAAAGACGACTCGATAATGTACCAGTATTGTGCATTCATAAAAGTAAACTTGTATGTCACATTTATTTAAGGCTAAGTTTGCATTTATTTTAGTTGCAAACAGTTCTGTTCATAACTTTACTAAAAAAAAATCTAAAAGGGACCTTAATGTGCCCTATTACGAAGCATTAAGGTCCATCGCAAAACCATACAATCGGCATAGCGTGAGTTAGGTGCCTCGTTCACTATGCAACCCTAGTACCTACTCGGGTAGGTAAATATTCTCATTAGTAACTAACGTCACTCTGAATTGGCACAGCCTTTTCATTATACGAGTAAAAGCGCGTTTTTTTTTGCATTCTCTTTTTAAAAAACTAAAAAACTAAAAATACCCGGTTGGTCATCCAATGAAATCCGATGCAAACCGTTTTAGTCTAATTCTGTTTCTTTTTTTTACTGTTTTGACTGTGGAAAGGAAAAAACGAGCGCTCAAAATATGACATTCTAATTCGAATGCAAAGTACGTGTTCATGAATTTTGACCAGGTAAATGAACCAGTTCGGAGTACCAAAGTTTTGGAGGAGAAATAATACTTCGTGCGCTTGCATTACATTATTTTATTTCATTTTGAAAATTTACGTCATTTCATAAAATTATATATCGTCAGTGTATAAGAGTAAAAAACAATAATAAATAATAGTCAATAAAAATACTATGAGAAAACAAAAATACTAAGAACAAGGCAAATAGGAACAATTTAAATATTTAATGATTTGAAATCGTTTAACTTGTAAATATTCACCAGCAGCGGGCGTAGCATGGTTGAAATCGTATGAAACGTGACGAATGTGTTGTGACCTATTTATTTAATCTTTATTGCATAAAAAACAAACCTATCGTACAGAAGGTGGACTTAATGCCGTAAGCATTCTCTACCAGTCAACCTTTCGGCAAAGCAGACAAATTGTGGGCTCAACTTCAGATATACATATAAACACACACTGGTTATCAACAGCGATAAGCGATAAAATGCCAACCAAGCTACGCCTGCTGGACAATTTTAAACAATTCGTCGTTTTCGTTCAGCTAATACAAGGTACAAACTATAGGGAGATGGTCGGTCTAGAATATTATGGTGAATTGTTTTGTTATCGCCAAGTGACAATTTTCACTAGCTGGTCGCTTGGTACCTTAGGTTAGGTTAGGTAGTTGTCCTAACCACCATGCTGACGGTACCATTTCATGGCGCGTTGATTATATTTTCTAGTGTTTTTGTGTCATGAGTAAATGTTACTTCTTTCTTTCTAACACTCGTTAGAAAAGTTTGGCCACCTCAGCACGCATAGTTTTTACAGTGTTTAGGCTGTTCTCCCCGCCGGAGCTCTCAGCGAATGGAGGGACCCAATTAGGCGTCAGAACTCTGATTAAAGCAGCTAAAGAGCAAAGCTTACTTTGTGCCCGGGTGGTGGTCGCCCCAGTTACGCGGTCGCTGCGGTGAAAGCGCGGAAACAAACTACAGATTTCACTACTTACCTACATCACTACATTGACGTGACAGTGACAGCGTCAAAAATGGTATTGGAACGAGGCACTGCACTGTACCAGTTCGGACACTTGGCGATTGAAAGCAAAGCGGAAAAGTAAATTCATAAATAAAACCTACTATTCGTTAAATGAGTTCTTAAATGAGTAGATGTAAGTAATAGTAATAAACAAGTATAAACTAACAAACCATTTTAATGTTCTAGATTCTAGCCCCCTTATTCATAAAATTTAAAATGCATCTGCTAAATAAAATGTGCTTTGTCCCTTTCTTACGAACACAAACGTCAAAGTGACAGATAAGGACAAACGAATTTTAACGCCATTTTAGTTAAAACAGGCTTATAGGACGTTTATGAATACGGCCGTAGATCATTGAATAACTTTGATTGTCCTGTATTTTATGTGCGTTTTGACATTGTTTAAATTTTTTTAATAATCCATAATAATATTATAAATGCGAAAGTGTGTCTGTCTGTCTGTCTGTCTGTCTGTTACCTCTTCACGCTTAAACCGCTGAACCGATTTAAGTGAAATTTGGGATATAGATAGTTTGAGTCCCGGGGAAGGATATATGATAGTTTTTATCCCCGAAATCATCCCCTAAGGGGGTGAAGTGGGGGGTGAAAGTTTCTACGGAGCTGCGATATAAACGAGTTCCACGCGGACGGAGTCGCGGGCAGAAGCTAGTCTTATGATATTTTTAATGTAATGAATGACAATGTATGACTAATACGAAATAAATGAATATGAATATAAGTTTTAATAAATAAATTTATTAACAAAATTGATTTTGCTGTGCCCTACACGGTATCATATTGTAATCCTTTACGGTAATACCGAAAAAGGGTTAAGAAAAAATGTGATATGTAATAAACAATATGAATGGCGCAAATAATACTGATTCATGTAGACCGCTGTTCAAAGAATTAAAGATACTTCTGTTGCCCACTCTGTATCCTCGTATGTTTGAAATGTGTGTGTTTGTGAAAGCCCATATAGACAGCTATAAAATCATACCCTCCAATCCAAGGACAGCATCTAGGCAAAATGGGTTTAATCCCTGTTACCCGAGCCATTACTCTGCTTACTTTAAGAAAAGTATGCTGTGTCGGCCTAAATCTTAAACCATTTGCCAAATGACCTAAAAACTCTGAATTTACCAGAATTCAAAAATAAGTTATTTAACTGGGGCTTAATTAAAATGTATTATAATAAAATTAACGAACATTTTGAAATTAATAATTCTCTGTGACATTTTTTTTATTCTGTATTATTATTATTAATTGATAAGATAGTTGACATCGCATTATTATCTATGTATTCGTAGCGCGACATTGCCATGTTTATTTTTCTTATATTTTTTTAAGTACTCTTACTTTTATTATTATTATTGACATACCTACCTATATTGAGAATACATTAATTCAATGACATGCAATGAATAAATTCAATGAAAATTTAGTGCCAAACTGGCTGATTGTGACGAACAAAAACTATACTGTGACCTATTATAATTTTTATTTATTTATCGTGTGGCAATTACAATTTAAATACACTGTTTTATAATCTAAAATTACATTCTGCCATGTAGTTGGCAGCTGCACTCGTAATTTTTTTTTAATCTTCCGCTGGACCATCGTATTTGGTTAGTGGACACTCCAAGACGACATGCCGTACAGTTTGCTTTGGGCATCCGCAACCGCAACATTCCTGTTCGCCCCAGCCCCATTTTTTCCGGAGATGGGCACAATGGCCTATGCCCGTTCTCAGGCGATTCAGCATGCACCAGACACGGCGCGATTCGTTGAATCCAGGTGGGTGGCTGCCCGGGTCCAGTTCAAAAGTTCAGGAGGGGTGTCAGCGGCAGACCATTCGTCAGACCAAGCCTCATTTAGGCTCCGTCGGGGGCTGAATTGGTGGGCCAGCAGCGCCGGAGGGCTTCGTGACTTAAGTCGTTTTTTGGTAAAGGAAGCTAGATCCCTATTGATTGGTAGTTTCGGTCGTTCATGGGCTTTCTCTACCTCCCTGAGCAGGTGGCGTTGGCGGCGCAGGTGGGGGGGCGCGATGTTACTTAAAGCTGCGAGCCAGTGTACGGGGGTGGGGGTGGTGGACCTATTATAATCACTCACTTTCAAACAATATTTGTATTTGTATTTAATATGAAAGTGTAAAACTTTCAATCAGGTGATTGTGTAATTTTTAGAACGAGCGTTAGAACAACTCACCTGGCATTATTATCAGTACAAAAAGTGAAATTTAGATCCATCTAACATGTTACGCAATCGGTCATCATCAGCATGTGTCAATATTTTTTGTTTTTAACTTTTCAATGCGTACAATTAATGATTTTATGAACGTTCGTACTAAGTTTATAATTTTTTCTAATATCATTAGGTACTTTAGGTCGATTATGAAATATGAGAACACTTTAATTTATTGATTGTGGAAGCACTCTGCGCTCGCCTGTACGAACCCTTTCGATTAAATTAGTAATTCAAACGCTCGCCGATGGCCCATTAATGGCCGCATCCGATGAAAGCCGATAAATTAAAAAAAACAATAATAATTACCTATTAACGATCCATTAGTGATTGATAATTGGATCGACGCTTTCAGATCTAAAATTTTATGGTTTAAACGTGTATTTTCAACCCTCGACGAGGAAGTTTAAATTGTAAATCTGTATGTCTGTTGGTGGCATCGTAACTGCCAAACAGATGAACTGATTTAAATGTGGTATTGAGTATGACCGTATTTATGGATGAAGAGAGCGATTGGCGGCGCGGGGACCGCGTCGGAAGTCGCCAAAATAGAAACATACGAGGATAAGACGTTGCTCAGAAGTGAGCGTTTGTATACTCGCCCAACTTTACGTCTCGCGCCCACGCACACGGCGCACACGGTCTTAAATACTCCTGCTGGTTGATTGCGTAACTTTTCAAACAAGAGTTAAGACAACTTCACTGTTATTTTCCCCATAAAAAAACCTATATCGTATGTAAGAAACGTTAGACCAGTAGCTCTAATTGTTGCAGCCTTAACAACATACGTCCAAGCTCAACCCTTACCCGCTATCAAAATCTAGCGCGGCAGATTTATCGGGTAAGTTGGTAAAACTATTGGTGATCAATACAGCTTGGCCCTCAGCCAGGGGTCGCAGTCGAGGAACAATGAGATAGTTCTACGACTCCATTGCTTCTTAAAGAGTTGCACGTCGGGTTGAAGTTACATTGGTGAGTTTTCTTAGATAGGTATGATTATGGTCGGTGATATCTATTATTTTATATCTAATAAACAGGACGCAATCGCGAGCTTAATGATGTCTCCCGACGTTTCGGAGGTTTCGCAACATCCATGTTAACGGGACAACAGAGAGTTAAATAAATAAGTTAAACATACGCTATTAAGTCCCGTTTAGTACAAATAAAATAATGTGTCAGAATCGTGAAAGTTTAAATCAATATATAAGTGCTACCTACTTTTAAATTGCATCCTTTATTTAGGCATATTACACCAGTACTATAAATGGGGAATAGTGATTGTCATCTCGCTCTTATATGGCTTATTTGGGGCAGCATAACTAAGGAAGTACCTGACAGAATACGGCAGCCTTTAACCTTCATTATCGTCATCATTATCAACCCGTAATCGACTACTGCTGACATGACACCCTTACAACCTTCGTATTTTTGTCGTATATGTCCGAGCCGCCCGGGCCGAGCACGAGTTTAACGGGCCATATCCGGGCCGGGGCGGGACCGAGCGTCGTCCGAGCCTCGGTTGTAGGTAGATCGGCAGTCAAACGTTCTTGTTACATATGAGCGGCCGGGCCGTGCCGACACCGAGCCGCTTCCGAGCCTCGGCCGTGGCCCGGCCGGGCTTGGGCCGCGCGAAAACGCCGTCGTTTTTCTGAGAAAACGGCCCAGGCCGGGCACGGCCCGTTCTAGTATCCTTAAGCCTCTCTTCGAGTACGCCACTTATCCCGGTCCCGTGCTAGTTTCATCCAAAAATTACCCGCGGTCTTTTTTACGTTGTCAACCCATCGAGCTGGTGGACGACCGATGCTTCTTTTTCCCGTAAGTGGCTGCCAATCCGTTTACATTTTAGTCCGCCTACCGTCGTGCTGCCTGGCAATATGTCCTGCCCAACTCCACTTGAGTTTGTTTACGACTTCTCCGACGTCACTTAATCGTCGTCGTCCTTGTTACAAGGAGGTATTTAATGTCTATTGGTGTTGACCCCAGCCTAGCTATGCCGTCCGCTAGATAGCAGCTGCTGCCAATTATGGCCGCTATCAAAACAAGGTGTGTCATATGCGCATTTCCGAGTAAATTCTTTTGAGTTTTTAAGAAATCATGGCGTTTTTATATTAAATTTCAATCCTTTCCTAACATTTTGCTCAGAACAAACGGTCGTCTGCTCAAACATGACCTAAACTTGTTAGGTATGTAGACACACTCACCCATCGCAGACCCGTCGCATGACGTGAACCTTAAATTAACTTATTTCGTATGGAGTAAGTGCCGTGCCTCACCCCGGGGTCCCTGGCTACCGTATCCAAACAAATCATATAGAAATGTATGGAAGTTAACTCACTTAGCACAGGACGCTTTGCTACAACACTTTTTGTATGGGATACGTCGCCTTAAGGGTTGTCCACATTTGTTTCATTTTGCCGTATCGTATCTCCGTCGAGTATATAGCACCGACGCGTAATAATATGATGGTTAGTGAGGGTGGAAAAATATCGCGATCATGCTACGCGTCTGATGAGCCATGTTGCTACGAGTTTATTAAAAACCCGACATGCTTCGCGATCGGATATTATACGTATTAAGTAGATCGTTAAGGTGGATGTGTTTTCATACTGTATCATGATAAGCAGTTATGATTTGATACGTGATACGCCGCGTCCACCTCGAGTCAGTTTTTCCTCGATCATCAAAGGAGATATGGATACGCTTGCATCGTCGCAGTCCCGTTCGCAAAATGCCATTGTGATAAAGCCCTTATACTAATTGCTTAGAGAAGCCTCTGCCAGTTGTAACGTTAAGTTGGTTATTTAAATCCCTTAAGCAAGTCTTATGTGGGTATGTAAACAAGATGGCTAACCTCGTTGTGCGACCCAGACGTAATCAAATATGCTGCCGACCAGGACGTCAGTTTGATTTAACATTTAGCCCAGAAATACCATATAGAAGTGTGGCGCACGCTTGCTTCAGGGCGCGCTGTATCAAACGCGTTGGAACGGGCAGCCACATATGCAATGATATAATTCTGTGGGAAAGGTTAACTAAATTAATATCAAGAACGGTGGAAAAGATGTAGTAGAACTAGGTACAGTCAGCTGCAGAAGTAGTTACGTAGACGAATAGAAAATAAAGACCGTGTGTAGATCGTTCTAAACGTGATTTTTAAATAGCTTGCTGTTGACTGTACATAAAACGTAGTCAAAAATAATACGGTGCAGTTACGGCGTTTTTAATGTGATCAATTAACAAGGAGGTCTGTTTGACTTGACGTATTAGTATGATACTTGGTGCGCGCACTCGTTCTGATCCGTTACAATTGACGTGAGCCGAACCGAGCACAGCTGGGTAATTGCATAACTTTCAAACGAGCATCAATTGGGACATATCAACATGTATTTTTAACCTTCAGAAATCTGTTTATGACCACGTTAAATATTTACAAAAGACCGCAGTGGAGACAGTTTGCTAAATTAAAAGTATCTAATCTCGCTGTGGCCAAAATCGGCCAGGACTTTATTATCATCTTCATCACATATTAACACTATTAATTATTGAATAACATACAGTTCAGTTCTTGTTGCACTGCTACCAACCAGCTAGAACACTTACCCACTAAATTTGAAATAATAACCCCATACAATATATCATAACTCAGGGCAATCTCCCCTGAACTAACCATAAAAATGTAGCAAAAAACAAGTCTTTTACTCTGGAATTATACGGGTAAATCTGGTCCGCGACAGTAATCGCGAATCAAAGTAAAACATGGTCATCAGATAACTGGAGTTATGCGTTTATTACGAAATAAAGTACTGGCCTCGAAACTACGGGCTTGGGCGATCACCAAGTATATTAAGTAACAAGAAAGTTAGAGTTTAGTTGAGAGTTTATTTGGTGAACAATAGAGCAAGTTGGCGCTGTTCCTAATTTTTTCAATTTTATGTGTACAGACAGTTTTACAGATAAATGGCTCAATACCTGGATCTTAACTAGATTATTTATCTTGAGGGGTTAATGAATCAACACAAACAAATATTTATGCTCTGTTTACTTATACACAACTTACCCGCGTTTCTGTGAAAACAAACATATTCTACGAAGTTTATTTTTACAGAATATATCTTTCGCAGAAACCTTTTTTTTTCCCGTTACATTTATCTATATGAACAAAACAAAATTAAAATTCGCTTCTAGATAGTCTGAAAAGATCAAGTCTCAGGGGATTTTTTATCAGATGAGATGAGAACTGCGTCGAATCTTTTGCCGATGAAATATAGGTATCCTTTACGACTTGCACTCTTATTCTACAAAAAATCGGACTGTTCTTTTCCCACATGTTTTTCATATCTAAAACCTAACCGGAAAATATCACGTACCTCGTTAGGAATCACATCAGTCTCAAAGATACATGTATTTACGAGGTTTTTCATCGCCCCCCCTCGGTTCAATCCGCGCGTTGTTTGTAGCCGCCCTGGCGTCCGGCATACCAACCCCTCACCTCCACATTCTCATATCTACTGCACCGTGTATTCTTAAAAACAACCTTGACATCTAAAGCATAAGGTTTACTTTACATATATGAGTGAACAGGATGTGAAGTTCGGAGTGTTACCGTTGATATCGCGAATGTAAATTGCTACAAACACAATGTTTTTTTGCGACAATTTGTCTTTGATGATGTTCTATTTACGGGAAAAGTGAGCAAACGACGTATGTGCCTGGCGATCAATATTCAACCTAGTTCAATCTTTAAAATTGGGTAAGCAAGCTTATGCCCGTGTCTTCGTATGTGTTAACAACTTTTTTTTTTTCTTTCCAGTTTTTCAGCAATCGACTCCATAGTCATAATCTGATGTGTTCTTTATCGAGACAGGATAGTTGACATTTCAGTGAACATCATCCCATGAGTTAGATTCGATGGTCCAGGTTAAATATTTGCCATCTCTTGAGTCGGTTGACAGTCTCCGAGCTATTCAGGAGTTGTTGTGCTAGGTCATTAATATGCATTTGCAGTCTGTTCTTGTGTCTTATGCTTGCGTTGTTAAGTGCCTGTTTGACAGTTTCCATCTCAAGGTGTTCATGTATTTCGCTGTTTCTGGTAAACCAAGCTGCTTGCAATATGGTTCTCAGGGCAATGTTTTGAAATCTTTGTAAGATTTCTATATTTGAGCTGCTAGCTGAACCCCACAGTTCAATACCATATGTCCATATGGGTTTTATAGTTGCCTTATATACTAAGAGCTTATTATGCAGTTAGAGTGGCGATTTACGTCCGATAAGCCATGACAGGTTCTTAAGCCTCATGTTTGCCTCAGTTTTTTTAGCTTTTATATGGTTGATCCATGTTAATCGTCTGTCCAAAGACATGCCAAGGTATTTCACGCAGTCAGTTTTCGGCAAGGCTTCATTCTCCATATATACAGGAGCGCATTCTTTTTTTCGAAGGGTAAAAGTTATATGTGTTGATTTGGTAGCACTAGACTTGATTCTCCACTTTCGCATCCACAAGTCAATCTTGTTTAGTTGGACCTGTAGTTTCTGTGATGCCTTTAACGGGTCTATAATACTTGCAAAACAGGCGGTGTCGTCTGCATAAGTGGCTGTTTCTACCTCTTCAGTTCTGGGAAGATCGGCTGTATATATAGTTTACAGTACTGGTCCAAGTACTGATCCCTGTGGTACAGATGCCTCTATCTCGTATAGATTCGATGTTTCTTCTTCATACTTTACTTGGAATTTTCTTCCGTCGAGATATGACTTAAGGATCATGTAGAAGGAATTAGGCAGCAATGTTTTTAGTTTATATAACCTTAGCTTAGTTTTTAGCTTTTATGCCAAACCTTATCAAAAGCCTGCTGGACGTCTAAAAATACTGCCGAGCAGTATTCTTTTTTCTCAAGAGATTGTCTGATTTTATGTACAACACGGTGGACTTTTTCTACAGTTGAGTGTCCTTCTCGAAATCCAAATTGATGGTCTGGGATTATTTTACCTTCCTCCAGTACAGGTCTTAATCTCCTGAGGAGCACTTTCTCGGACACCTTTGATATTAAGGGGAGAAGGCTTATACCTATAAGACCCACCAACAGAACCGAGCTCATACAGACCTCTGTATGAGCTCGGTTCTGTTGGTGGTTTCGCCGGCTTCGCTATCATGCAAATTTGGGATATTTTCCATAGTTTCGGGTAGTGTTGGATTCTAAATATTGCATTAAACAACATAGTCAAGTAGATTATTGCCTTTCTTGGCAGGTGCTTTAGCACCTCACTTGTAATTAGGTCAAACCCAGGTGCTTTTTTATTTTCCAAATATTGGATTACTTTGTATAATTCTTTGGGCGTGACTAATTTTAGCGGCGGGCTTAATTGCTGGTTGCTGTTAATCACCTTATCTACTTCCTATTCAAAATCGATCACGTCAGACTCATTGCAAGTGAAGACTTGGCTTAAATGTTGCGCAAAAACTTCTGCCTTATCTTTTTCCCGTCTAGCCCAGGTTCCTGAGCATGTTTTTAAAGGCGGCACTGATTGTTGAGGCCTCCTAAATGATTTAGATATTTTCCACAACGAATAGTTATCCTTCTTCAAGGTCGACAGCGAGGATATATTTTGTTCAAATGTGGCGTTCCGGTTCTCATCGATCGCTGCTTTAAGTTCTCGGGACGCTCTGTTGAACTTAGCTTAATCTTCATGGAGTCTACTCAATTGCCACCGTTTTCGCAACCTGCGCTTGTTTGCAAGTTTTACTCGAATTTCTAGTGGAACGTTATTTGGGGCACTAGTAGACTTTAGATATGGGGTCGAACGCCATGCTGCCTCCTGTATTATATTAGTGATATAAAACGTTGCATCTGTTGAATACCGAATCACACGCGGAAGTCACCATATTCCTAATATTAGACAGTAAAACTAATATTTACGTCCGTACACCATTTCTTTAATTTTCTTCAAAATACAAAGTGACATGACAACGTCTTAACACATAAACCATAGATACAGATCAAAGACAATAACGTAAAACCTTAACATCCCCCCTCAATTCTAATTTACCTCAAAATAAGAATTGGTATAAAATAAGCAACTAAAAACTAACAAGAAAAATTATAACTAGAATATTAAACTAAACTAGAGAACATGAAATAAACAAAATATGAACTTATGTTGTTTCATGTTAAATAGGCACCCATTTGTGCGTACGCATCGCTGCGTTATTTAACAAATCCTTTCCCCCCTCAATTTCAAGAATCTTATTACTTTAGTTTGCCTAAAATACAAATATGTATGTTGAAATTGAAACAAATAACGTAATAATTATTAATATTATTATATCACTCATCATGGTACCTCTATCTACGTACCTATTTCAATAAGAAACCATTAAATTAAAACCTAGTTTTTGTACAAAATAGTTGTGCTTTTGTTTTCCTAATGCTTTTGTCAAAATATCTGCTACATTTTCATTCGAGCTTACATATTTCACGATTATTTCTCGTTTACTAATTAAATCTTTAATAAAATGATATTTAATATCAATGTGCTTTGACCTCTTACTGATTTCGTTTGACTCCATTGATTTAATCGCACTTTGATTATCTACAAGCAACATCGAATTTGACGGACAGTTAAAATCTTGCAACAATCCCTTTAAATAAACTAACTCCGCAGACGCTAGAGCCGCCGCTATATACTCAGCTTCGGCCGTTGATAAGGCAACAACGTTTTGTTTCTTACAGAACCAGGCCAACAAGTTATTGCCATATAATACTACAGAACCACTCACGCTTTTTCTGTCTGTTTTGTCGCCAGCCCAGTCAGCATCACTATAGCCAACTAAGTGACAACTGCCATCCCGTTTATATACGAGAGCTTTTGACTTTGTTTGTTTTAGGTAACGCAATACACGCTTAGCTGCTTTCCACAGTGATATCGTAGGCCTATCCAAATATCTACTTAGGAAAGACACGGCAAAACAAATGTCAGGTCTACTAGAAGTAGCTAAGTATAAAAGACAACCTATGAGCTATCCAATATGGCATATCCAAGTTGATAGTTTCATTATCATCTATTGCGAAGTTTACTTCCATTGGCGTCTCAACTCCTTTGCAATGTGAGATGTTAAATTTATCAATCAATCTATTTATTGCGGATTCTTGAGAAATCGAAATCAGTTCTGGCGTTCTCACAATATCCAATCCCAAATAAGCACTCACCTCTCCAAGGTCCTTGACATTAAATTCAATTTTTAAATATTCATGTGCTTTGTTTAGGTTTATTTTACCTTTTGACATTAAAATGATATCATCAACATAAATGAATAAAAAGACATCTTCCAAAACATATAAACAAAAATCATATTTCGATTGCACAAATCCTTTACTAACTAAAAAACCATGAAGTCGTTCGTTCCAGCATTTTGGTGCCTGTTTTAATCCATACAGTGATCTTTTTAGTTTTAAAACTATTCCTTTTTCAACTTTTACTCCTAAGGGTGGTTTTATATACACGTCTTCCTTTAAAAAGCCGTTCAAAAAGGCCGTTGGAACATCTAATTGTTTCATATACATATCATGTTTTACCGGCTCAGCATCATACGAATTGTAGGCATGCGAGCTACAGGTGAATAAACATTAAACAATGTTTCTTCTTGAAATCCTTTCGCCACTAATCTGGCCTTTTTTGTACCATCCTTCTTAGTAGTAAATACCCATTTGGTATCTATAGCGCTTTTTCTGTAGGCAATTCTGATTCTTCCCAGGTTCCCAAACATTTTAGGGAATTTAATTCTTTGTCTATTGCGTCTTGCCACTCACGACCTCTTTCGACAGCTTCTTTATAAGAACCTGGATCGCCCGTACACAAACAGTAGGCAACATGTGTTTCATAATCTTCTAATCTTTTCGGAGGCCTAACAATTCTTCCACGTTTTGTTTTTATCCCATGTTCACCTGTAATGTCGCTTTTCTCAATTAAGTTATCTTCATTACAGTCCTCAAATATTTCTTGTGGTTCGATAATTTCCTCATCAATATTATTATTATCAACGATAACCTCTTCTTTATCTTCATTACCTTGTTCTGGTTCAGTAATTTTGTCATTATTTTCTTGATTAAAATCTGAAACACTAACTCTTTGCCACTCATGCTCGTTATCAGTTAGATTACTTTCACTATAAACAATATCATCTTCATCGAATCTCACATCTCGCGCCACAATGATTTCATTGCTTTTAACATCCCATAAATTATATCCTGTCCTACCATATCCTACCATTCTGCACTCAAATGCTCTTTCAGAAAGTTTATCAGGTTTTGGTAAAATGCAAGCCCACGCCTTTGCACCAAATGCACGAAGTTTGTTTAAGTCTCTTGTCCCATATAAAATTTCACAGGGAATTTTGTAATTAATTGCCATAGAGGTACAGCGGTTTAACTGATAAGCTGCACATTTAACAGCCTCACCCCACAAATTCTTCGGTAGCTTAGTTTCAATAAGCATTGTCCTTGCTTTGTTATATAAACTAAGGTTCATTCGTTCTGCGACGCCATTGCTAGCTGGCGAATATGGTAAACTATATTCCAAAGCTATACCCTTCTCATTACAAAGTTGTCGTAGTTTATTGCAAGTGTATTCGCCCGCATTGTCACTTCTTATCCTTTTTACCGTTTTTTCGAATTCATTTTCGTATCGATGTATATAATTGATGATATTTTCAATTGCTTCCGATTTCCTTTTTAACAAGAAAACTACACAAAAGTGTGAAAAGTCGTCAATAATTGTTTGAAAATAGACTTCAACCTGTATAGTTGGAATTCTGGATGGACCCGCTATATCACTGTGTAACAATTCAAAGACCTGACGTGACCTAGGTCGCTCTAACTTTTTGAATGGTAATCTTGTTGCCTTACCTTTCATGCATGCATTACATACGTTGTTGTTAAGTGGTAGCTGTAGCCTTTGTAAAGTTTTAGAGCTGGTATGTCCTAAACGTCTGTGCCACAACATGCCATCCGCTGAATGTATAGCCGCGACTCCATCCTCTGTTATAATTTCACCCTGTAAAATATAAAGTTTGCCATTATTGTGTGCCCATATAGTGGACCCATTAAAAAAGGTAATTATCGCATATTTATTTCTAAATATGATTTCATTTGGTTTTTCAAGAAGTTTCGTACAGACAAAAGATTATAGGCTAGATTTGCCACTATAAGTCCCTCGACAGTAAGCTTAACACTGCCACATTTTATTGGTAAGCTCCCACTTTGATGAGCAATTAACTTTTCGCCATTAGCTGTGTTAATTATTATAGGATGCTCTAAGTTTTTTATGTTCATCAAACATTGTGTATATTGGTTAGATATGAAATTTTGTGATGCACCAGAGTCCACCACAAAAGAAATTGATTCATTAAAGAATGCCTTACAAGTTAAATTTAATTCTTCATCAATCATACAACCCACTTCCTCGACAACTTCTTCATAGGCTATTGTTGCATCGTTCCTTGATGTGAATGCTCTATTGGAACAACGAACGCGTTTATTTTTGTTTTATTATCTTGGTTTGGTATGATCATGTCATTCAGTCGAATTTCTCATCGAGTAGTCCTTTTTGTCTTTTCCAAAGTCAATTCTTCATTAATTGTTTCTAATGCTGTTGTAACACTATTGTACTTATCTGGTAAAGCGAGTAGCAAATGTACCACTTTATTTGACTCATCTATTTTTGACATTACTTCAATGTCGCTTACAAGCTTGTCAAATTTCAAAAATAAATCTTGTAATTTTTCGTTACTGTCACATTTCAACTCAATCAATCTTCTTTTTAAATTATATTTATTAATTACGCTTCTTCTTGTAAAATAATTTTCCAAGGAATCCATCATCTGTTTTGCACTTTTACACCCTTTTACGATTTCCAAAAACTTATCTCCTATGCATTGTACAATTAGCGATCTAGTTTCTGCATCTTTCTTTTTATCTTTATCCTCCACATTAGCACACGCCACTATATCAGCAAGGCCTTTTTCCTCCAATGACAACTCCAATCTAAATTTCCAATTATGAAAATTGTTTCCATCTTCTAACCGACAAATCACCGTTTGTAGTTTTGGTTGAGCCATATTTTGCTCTTGTAGGTTTTCTGTTCCGATAACAAGCTTATAAAATATTTTGAAATATTTTTCAAAATTTTGAATATTTTACCACAAATTTTTGAAAATCAGGAATATGGGGCAGCCCATAACCTGTTGAATACCGAATCACACGCGGAAGTCACCATATTCCTAATATTAGACAGTAAAACTAATATTTACGTCCGTACACCATTTCTTTAATTTTCTTCAAAAAACAAAGTGACATGACAACGTCTTAACACATAAACCATAGATACAGATCAAAGACAATAACGTACAACCTTAACAGCATCGTCTATGTCCTCTTTAGTTTTCAGGCTAATGTTCAAGCCCACTTCTTCCTCAAGGTATTCAGTGAAAGCATTCCAGTCTGTTTTGTGGTTGTAAAGCGTCATCTTCTTTTCTTTATGGATTACTGTCTCGCTAAATGTTGCCAGTACCGGATTATGATCTGATGCCGTGTCGTATGTTGAATTCACGTTTAGGTATATATCTGATAAGCCCTTTATGATGAAGAAGTCAAGAAAGTCTGGTGTCCTCTGTGGATCGGTTGGCCAGTATGTTGGTTCCCCTGCAGATAAAGGAGTTTGTCTGAGATTATCAACACATCTTTTGAGCTCTCGCCCTCGAGTAGTACTCAATACTCAATCATTTATTGCTTTCCACAATGTTTGTTTACAGGGTGTTGGTAAACATAAGTTTTAGTTACTAACTAATAAAAAACTTAATTGTGGACCCTGTTGGGCACCGCAACATTTTGTGAAGAGAAGACGGCCAACATGCTTATGCAAAGTTCTTCTTTTTATAATTTGCATATTCTGTGCAATGTGCAAACTATAAAGAGACACACATATACTTTAATATGACTATGATAGCACATTTATATAGATATATTAATAAATAACTTAATTTGTTTGTTTATTGCACATTTAATTTATTTATTTCTTTAATTAATTTATTTTTAAAAGAACTTGGTTTTATATTTTATTTTTGAGTAAAAGTCAATCTAGATCCCCAATATATGTGCTTGCAATTCCAATCCCCACCACAGATGTACTTATGACCAAGGGCGCTGAAGTATTTATTAAACATGTCCTCTTTTATCTTATGCTTAGGTGGACAGTATACTGCACTGATGTTAATAGGTCCCATTACTCCATCTACGGTGACTGTAGTGGCTTGAAGATATTCTTCTCTATACTCACTGTGTAGGTTGTGGCGTTTATTTTTTTTGATAATGACTGATGTTCCTCCGTGCGATGTGCCGTCAGGATGGTTCGTTGTGTATATGCTATAGTCATTAAATTTAATGATTCTTTGGTCATTTAAATGAGTTTCAGATATCAATGCGATATCTATTTTGTTTTCCTTCATTATTATTTCTAGCTCATGTTTATTTGGAGTCAGACCATTGATATTCCATGTTATTATGCGTAGTGCGTAGTGATGCCATTGCTATTTCTCAACTAGTTTGGTTATTAGGTTTAACATGGTCCCTATGAGCCCTATGAGTTGATCAATCTTTTCGGCTTTTTTACGGAATATTTCTTCTAGATTATTATATCTTGTCTCAAAAATCTGAGCATTTTGTTCGGTGTTTGTATCTGTACGATGTGTGCGCTGTGACTTTGATTCGTCAACGTAATATTTTTTTGAGCGTATATCCTCATTGTTTGCGGTAAAGTTTCTGGTATTATTTCTTTTGACTATTTCACTATACTTTTCTTGCTTATCAACTTGAGAGTTCATATTGAGCAGTGGTTGTTGTTGTGTCTCTGGTACTGATTCTATTGGGCGACCTTGTAGTTTTGTTATCGATTTTTCTTTGTAATATGTTTGTTCAGATCTTGGTTTATGTTTTTTCCTAGCATGTATCTCCTTGTATACTTGACATCCTTTATAGTTTGCAGGGTGGCGTCCTGTGCATAGTGCGCAGGTAGCTGGACTATTTTCATCTAGTGTGCAGGAGGTTGTTTTATGTGGGCCAGCACATTTTACGTATCGATATGGCCTCATGCAGTTGTTTTGTGTGTGGCAAAATTGTTGACACCTTTTGCATTGCACTATTGTGCTTTGTGGCTTAGGGTCTTCTATTATCACAGATTGATGATATATATATTTTATCTTTGATTAGTTTTTTGTTTTCACCAGGTAATATGTTTACATAGAACATATCCATCGGTTCTTTTGTACCTTTTTTTCGGCTGCAGATTATTTCTCCTTTTACTTGATTACCAGTTGCTTCTATTGTTTTAACTATTGATTCTAGAGGTGTACTAGAGTGCAAGTTTTTGATAACAACATCATTCATCCTTACGTGTGAAGGTATGGCCAATCAGTCCTTTTCCACGAATATGTTCTATCATCGTTTTATATTTCTCGACAGATTGTGTTGAAATTACCCGTTGGTTTTTTGATACAACTTTGAAAGAGTAGTCATTTTCGTTCACAACTTCTTCCATACATTCCTTGAGTTTTATGATATCTTCAATACCGTAAAGTATTATCGGTGGTGGTTTGGGCGTTTTCTTTTTTGAGGCAATTGTTGCGTCGGTATTGCAATCTAGCTCTAGCGATGAGAAGCTTCTCATACTCAGACATTGAAATATCAAATAGCTATTTGATATTTCAATGTCTTTTTCATAGTTATGGTCTAAGTTTATTCCTCCTCCCTCTCGAATTGTTTGTTTTAGGTAGTTTAGATGTTTTGTTTGGTTCTCCATCATTTGGTGAGCGTATTCTTTTTTGTTTTTGTTCGGGCACTCTCTGCCAGGTCACCTTTTTGCTATCGTTTTGCGGTTTCTCTAAGTGTAATGGCTGAGTGCTGCTTGTTTTATGGTTTTCTGGGGTTTGAGTTACGTGTTAACAACTTATTGAAATTACTTTAATAAAGAACGAAATGGGTATGATTTTCCATAATTTTATATTTTACTTATGATTTAGTAATTCTACATATTATAGACTTGTCAATTCAATTCCATTTAGTTCTGTACAGTCCAATTCTTGAACACGTTCGCAACCAAGAACCCGCCTAGCGGGCACTCGTAATGTTTGCTCAGATGCCGGCTGAGCCCGCTAGGCGGGCAGTAGTATGAACTTACACGCCTAGCGAATTCTGTTGGTTTCTGCGGGCGTAGCATGGTTGCCATTTTATCACTTATCGTTGTGGTAAAGACGCCCATCATGCTCTGACAAGTATGCGAGTGCGAGAGTGACGGATGCCTTATCCACAACGATAAGTGATAAAATGGCAACCGTGCTACGCCCGCTGGTGAATTGTTCCATTTTTAGTCCGGTTGCGAAAGTGTTACGACGAATATGCCTAAGTTACTAATTATTATTTTGTGCATCTGCCTCATCAGATCACATCAATCTCAAGAAATAAAGCAACTTAATGGAATAAAATAATATTTAATTACAATATCGCGACTTTAAAAGAGATAACCCACTGTAAAGCCAATTCCTAATAGAACCAGCTGTAATGTGCGTTACTCTTGTTTCGGTATTGATAATGGGATCCCGAGGAATCGAAAGACATACGAGTATGACCTGCAATTTGAGTATATGGAAACAAATAACAGCATTTGCTTTCAAGAAGCGCGCAACAATTGAAGTCAGTTTGTATATTGTATTTTTTTGAATTGATTAATGCAATATCTCAAGAAATCCTTTACTATCTATTGGTGGTGTCGGGTTAGAATTTCACCACCCACATTCATCCCGTGGACGTCGTCAAAGTCGACTAAGGGAGCAGAGTTGAAGTGTATTGTGGACGATGGGCTATCAACCTATCACTGCGGATACACATTTTGTCGATCTTTTATACCCACATTTATGCTAAAAGTGGCTCTGGAACTGGAACAGTTATGTGCTCTGCCTACCCATTTTGGAAAAAAGACGTGAAAGGATGTATGCATAGTATCCTTTCTTCATTGAATGCTGTCGACAACGTAATCAACCCAAGGTCGCAATAAAAGTTAGGATGCAAAGCACACCCGGAGTCAGCAGTAACGGGGTTTATATTCCGGAAAATTGGCGAGTCATAATAATCCGCTGACTCATAAATAAGGATCGACATTGGCCCACTCCAGGCTTTCTTTTACGCTACATTTCGCTCTTGCTCTGGGGTGAGGACTTTAGAAGTGAAGCGGAAGAGGACGCGGAAGCGAAGGCGATAAATAGTTGGTTTAATTTTTGAACGAGCTAACGAAGTATGCTTCGGCAGCGAAAATCGTTTGTCCGGTGTCCGGAGTCCCGCTGCTATCCTCTACAGACCCCGTAGCATGGACGGCCTTATCACACGATAAGTGACAAGATCACGTCCGGCACTGGCTGACATCGTTCAATAGAACGAGACGGACGCTCTATCTTGTCACTTATCGCATGATAAGGCCGACCATGATACGGGGTCAGGTCGCATTTCTCAAGCGTATCGTTAATTTTTTGTGAGCAGGTTCTTTAATTATATACATTGTTTTGTGGAGTATATTATTAGAAATTATAAAAAGGAACATTTAAAAACAGGCATGCACGCGAGTTCCGACAGCTCACATAGCTACTAGTTTATTTCGGACAGACAAAACATCATACAAATCAATATGTAGCTTAGGTATTCTTGCTTGATGTTCATCTAATTATAGGGAACATTTTATTCTAGTATAGAACATTCCTACAAAAAACATAAGTAAAGTAAACTATTCAGTCGATCTCAGATCTGAGTTTAAGTGTCGAAACAACGAATCGTAAACCAATAATGAGCCGGCAATACTACGGTGTCTGCATATCATTAATAATACTGAAAATGCTTTATTGTATTGTCATCGGAACTTAGACTGTGTACCAAATTTCAGGTCAATCGGTCAAAAGGAAGGGGGTAAAATTTCAGTTAACTTACCTTGAAAGTCAAACGAAATATAAGTTTGTGTCATAAATTTCATTTTCCGTACAAGCTTTTATTGCCGACTGTACTTTTCAGTATACTATCATCAACTACTAATTGAGAGGATTCCAACGAGCCCAAATTCAATGGGGTTATACTGTTTATACTGAATTCCCATGGCCACCTCCTGTTTCCATCAGCAGATCAGCTCGATGTTACCATTATATTGAATTGTCATCCAAACTATACAAATACCCAAAATTTCAGCTCAATCTGATAACGGCAAGTGACTGAAAAATTGATTGCAAATTTTGACGGACAACTTACGTACGAGTACCTACGTACATACGAGCAGGGGCAAATTTCTCAAAAGCTTGTAACTTGTAATACAAGCGGAAGTCACTTTCTAATAGAAGGAGGGGAAAAGAGGCGTATTTGTAGCTTTTGAGAAATGGGCCCCAGGTCAAGTTATTATAAAGCTTGTAAAAACATGTCGTGCTTAAATAAGCACGACAAATGCCGCCTTCCCATTTCGCTTTCATTTCTGTACAGACATGTGAACAGACATTTTGATCTGATCTTGCAAACTAAACATAACAATGTGTCTCATTACAATTTTTTTACCCGTTTAAAAAAAAATGAACATTGGTTGTAAAGACAAAGGGTTAACAGAAGTTCCATATTTAGTAAGATTCTCACCAAACAGGTCCGGGACGGAGCGCATTTTACAAGTTGCTAAAGGAATTTGAAGTTTTAATACATACGTTAGGTACTATGTGTATTGTTTCTCTTTTTAACTGCTTTGTTTGTGGAGGTGTGCAATAATAGTACATGATTGTCGAAGCAAGGGAATTAGGCAATTGCTGGCTGAGTATTGATTTGAATACGAAGCCAATAATTGCCCTTCCGGCTGAGACAAATATACTTAGTGCTTTTTCAAAAATTGTGCAAAAAAACCAAACATATAGTTACTGAAAATGATAAGGCATGCTTTTCTTCTAGCCACTTCATGAAATTGTCGTACGTCTTTAGATATTTGTCTCTTGGCTTTGCAGGGAACAAATTATCAATAACTGAGCTTGCAGCTTCTTTTAAATCTTGAATCATTTTCACTTCAATATTCTATAATTTTCCAAAAAAACAACTAGCCTTTTTACTGTATGTAAAAACAGAATATTTTTTGTATTGCCGCCTTTTAATTTTTTTCAATAATACATTGGAAGTGCATTTTTCTTTCCGAAAACGCTATAAGTTATTTGAGACAACTAAAAAGTCGCTTTAAATGTTGACTAACCATAAACTATGCCCTTCACGTCCTGATTTTTTACGGATAAAGTCAACTTTGCCGATCATTTTTGAGAAAAGAGTATTTGTATTGTATTGTATTGTCACTACTGCTCTCTATTAAAACGCGGTCGGCTGCCGCCGGATGCTCGCGCATCCGTTACGATGCGCCGCCACGCGATCCGGCCCGGCCCGTTCGTTGGGAATCGTACATTATTCATCCGGTTTGAGGCAACATGGTGCTATAGCATTTATATATACGCGAAGCAACTAATAAGAATCTAAATTCGCTGTTTTTACGCCACTAACATTCGATCCTTATTTGTTATTCGGCTGAGCCGACTGCCAGAACATTTTATATGCTGTTTATACTTCCGTTGTATTGCATTGACAGGACAGCCTCACTCTGTTAGGGAAATTTATGGAATAACGGATAAGTTTACCATGCATTCAGATGTCCTATTAGGCGGAGCGATATTGGCCATATTTATTGTATGACAGCCAATTATTGGAGTTTCTGAAGTGGTCCATATTTGTGACAAGATGTGACGCGTCATTAGGCCATCGTTAGGCAGATAGATTGATGGCACCCGTGTCTATGATACTATCTTACCTTCTATCAAAAATCATCATGAATCCATAATTCTACACCGTAGATGTTTTTTTTGTGTTTTTAAGGAATCTTCAGATTTACTAACAGCAGTAGTTTTGCTGTAAGATTCTCACGTACCCAGCAGGTGGACTGATGGTCTAGTAAAGGTTGCAGGGTCATTGTGGCACTCTTTGCCCCCAAAGAGTGCCACAATGACCCCGCAATAGGGCATAGGGCCCCCCCTATGCCCAGCAGTGGAAGTCTTTCGGCTGAAATAATGATGATGATGAGTAGTTTTGTTGGCGATATGGAAGGCAAACGAGCACGTAATCAGTTTCTGACGAGGTGGACCAACTAGATCCAGATAAAAACCAGGAAGTTCGGCTTTAAGAATGACCCCTTATTAAAGCCGGTGGAAGCAAGTCGCACTGTCCATGAAGACATCAGATGACCACTATCTTCAGTCACGAAGGAAAGACTACAGTGTCTCAGCATGATGCAATAAACAACTTGAACTTGAACTTTTAGTTTTGTGACAAAAAATGAACTTAAATATTTTTTTGTCACAAAACTACTTACTCTCTGTAGTCGTCGCTAATAATCTAGGACCAGGCTAGGCACATTTACATATACCACTTTTAAGGCAATAGGGTTGTAGACTCAATATTTATTATAACTTTAAAGGAGAGAAGGCATAAAATATGCCCAGTGACGTAAATGCCATTCAGATATTATTATATCTCTAATTAATATTGCTTGTTAGAGAGAGAGATAAAACTCTCGGGCATCGTGGTCTGACGACGCTCGAACGTCATAGTAAATAACAATGGTTTCATGAGAGTGTTTTTCGGAAAAGGGACAGAATATACCACTCTTAATACTTTGGACTTGGACACTTTTTTCTCCGTTTGACATGATTTTTAATTCTTTTTCGACAAAATTAATCAGTATTGGTTATTTTATTTGGTATCTTCGCCACTTATAAACTACCATTTAAACTTTATTATTAGGTTTCAGGTTGTGCCACGATATTAATTCACCGCGATACATTTACATAGTGTAATAGACCCTCAATCGTAGTTACTAAGATTGATGAATGCTTCAGCATTAGAACACAGGGGCCGGCGCACAAACTAATGCTTAAGTGGGTTTCAGCCGAGTTCAAACTATGGTCTAACTTACTAATATAATCATCTCGGAAGTCAATGTTCGATTATTCACGTACGTTCGTAGCTACTAATAAATATGTTACTTACTTAGGTGACTTAATATGTCTAGTTTTGCTTGCGCAATTGTGCAGGTGAGTTATTTGCGGTGAACACTTGACGGATTATGTTTACTTTTAAATCTTAATAACAATCTCCTAGTTACCTAATTTTACAAATTTTAATTTCTATTGGGATAGACACATTTTATCAAGAGCGTAAAATTACTTTCGTTTCAATACATTCATTAAATACATGCACATTCCGTATCCCAATTCCCAGTTGCAGAGAAATTAAAACATAAAAATCGGGCAAGTCGGCAGACGGTATTTTATCATTTCGGATCACAGGACGCCAAACACCGCAAGAATTTAACATCCAAATGAAAATAAAAGAGGTAATCCGCGAGCCAGGGAGCGTCGAAAATAGCATTTCATAAATTTATTTGAACCGAGGGGAAAGTTTAAAAATATTTCATTTTCTTAAACAGTACAGCATAACTCATGTTTCCAGAACGCCTGAAGTGTAGACTTTGAGAATAATAAATCGCGCTTAGTTGGGAATGGGGAATTTATTCCGTATTCACGGATGCGTCGAGTACCCGGGAATAATAAACTACTAGGAATTGACTGAAGGTTCGAAAAGTGATATATTGGGTGTAAATGGTTCCTTGTTTTAAACTTTTACGGGCCACAATCTAATAAATATTTAAGCATATAATAAAAAGCCCGTTCCCTCTTTCATGAAAGGAGGCCTATGGCCTGCTGGGCAAGGCCGTGAAAATTAAGGTTTTATTGAAACGATCACGACACCATCTAGCCCACTGGTGGCCGTCAAAAGTAAGATAAGTACCATGAAAGTACCAAACACAAAACAAAACATGACACAAAAGCACTAGGTCCAAAAAAAAACCGGCAAAATGCGAGTCGGACTCGTGCACAAAGTACCTACCAGTATCCGTTGAATGAAAGGTAAATTGCGGTTTACGATTTATGACGTATTAAAAAAAACTACTTACTAGATCTCCTTCAAACCAACTTTCGGTGGAAGTTTGCATGGTAATATGTACATCATATATTTTTTAAAGTTTTATCATTCTCTTATTTTAGAGGTTTCTAATAACAAACCTCAATATCATTTTTGAAGACCTATTCATAGATACCCCACACGTAAGGGTTTGATGAAAAATATTTTTTTAGTTTCAGTTCTAAGTATGGGGAAGCCCCAAAACTTATTCTTTTTTTCTATTTTTGTGTGAAAATCTTAATGCGGGTCACAGAATACATCTACTTACCAAGTTTCAACATTATAGTTCTTATAGTTTCGGAAAAAAAGGCCGTGACATACGGACGGACAGACAGACAGACAGACATGGCGAATCCATAAGGGTTCCGTTTTTTGCCATTTGGCTACGGAACCCAGAAACATTAAATTTGACAGTCTTTCCCAGCAGTGGGCTATATAATATAATAGACTCTTAAGGTCATGACTTGACAAAACATACACACCTATTTTACTGAAAGTATAATTTGCCATTAAACTTCATCAACATAGCGAGTTGAAAGTTAAACAAATTCCTGATTCATTTAATTCAGTTCATCAAAAGCAAATATTTGTAAAGTGTCGATTTAATGGGTTTCGATTCACACAGCAAACAGATTTCACGTACATACATGAGTGGGTCGCATTCCAAAGTAACAATGGAGTAAATTCGGGTCTAAATCCCAGCAGTCAAATAACATAATATATTATTGATACTAATGAACATTGTTCTAGATAAAATAAACAATGGGAAACAAATGCGAAATTCATTTAATTATAGAAGTTTGGCAATTCAATCCGGGAGGACCGATCGGCCATTTTGGTGCCATTTGGTTCTTGTTTTCCCATTTGAAATGGGACACTCATTATCTTGTCTGGGGTGGGATATTTTTGGTCTGTGGGCCGTTTAATGAAGTCGCTATATAATTGAGGGATATTTTTTTAACGTAATTGCTGTGTATACTTCTTGTCGTCTCGCTCGTTAGACTGAAATACCTGTTGAAAAGTAATATTTTGGAAGTTTGATAAATAATTTGTCGCATAATGAATTGCACTCTATTTCGAGTTTGTGGTGATATTATAATTTACTGAAATTTTATTCTAATTATTTTACTACTACGAATCGTTCAGTAGCTAAATGTGGTCCGGTGGACTCGTTATCTTGGCTTCTAATATTTAAAAGACGCAGCTGAGAGTCTGCCGCGTCTTCATATATTAAAACATTATATAGAATACGATTAGTAAGTATCACATCAATGGTTAATGTGCATTAGTTAATTGGGCAATTAGTGTTGTGGGTTCCATATTTCCCCGGGCGGCGGCCGGCCGTAGCAGACCCCGCGCGCCGGTTTACGACAACGCTCTCGGTGTCATTGAAATTATTGAAAACTTCTGTATTTTTAAGCAAAATAATACCGCGATTTACCCCTGTTTAAAGAGATCCGTTACGTCTTTTGTCGGTCAGCAAATGTCAAAAAAAGTACAGAGTTAAAATGACTTCATTTTGTAAAGTCGACTAAGGGAGCAGGGTTAAAGTGTGTTGTGTGCGATGGGCTAGCAACCTATCACTGCGATATCACATTTTACCGATCTTTTATACCCACATTTATGCTAAAAGTGGCGCTGGAACATTATGATTCACGTGCTCTGCATACTCCTTTTGGGAATAAAAGTGTGAATGTATGTATGTATGATAAGTTTTTGGTGTAATGCATCGCACGCATGCAGGTAAAAAATCACAGTACTCTTCTATCCAATATGCAGTGTGTAACACAACGACAGGTTTTTCCAATTCAGTTTATTTTGAATCACTTTTAGGTATAATATGTATACAAATGACAGGTGTCAGTGTAAACTTTTAATCTGCCAGGCACCATAGCCTCATTGGTGATAAGGGTCGGCAACGAGGCTAGGATAACCGCTTACCATCTGTTGGGGTAAAAAAAAAATGTCAATTAATTCTTGTCACAGTCGAGTCCATAGTCCTACTAGGTGTAGGTCCTACTTTATATAGATAGAGGTACTACTTGATATGATATATGCGAAAGTTATGATGTTTGGATGTTTAGATGTTGGTTACCTACTCAACTTATCACGCTTTAACGAATCAACCGATTTGGATGAAATTTTACAAAAAGATATTTTAAGCCTGGATTTAAATATAGCATAGTTTTTATCCCGGGTCCACGCAGACGAAGTCGCAGGCGGAACCAAGTAATTATTATATATGCGAAAGTTATGATGTTTGGATGTTTAGATGTTGGTTACCTACTCAACTTATCACGCTTTAACGAATCAACCGATTTGGATGAAATTTTGCAAAAAGATATCTTAAGCCTGGATTCAAATAAAGCATAGTTTTTATCCCGGGTCCACGCAGACGAAGTCGCAGGCGGAACCAAGTAATATTATATATGCGAAAGTTATGATGTTTGGATGTTTAGATATTGGTAACCTACTCAACTTATCACGCTTTTACGGCTTAACCGATTTGGATGAAATTTTGCAAAAACATATTTTAAGCCTGGATTCAAATATAGCATAGTTTTTATCCCGGGTCCACGCAGACGAAGTCGCCGGCGGAACCAAGTAATATTATAAATGCGAAAGTTTGAGTGTTTGTTACTCAATCACGCTTAAACGGCTTAACTGATTGAGATGAAATTTTTCACCAAGATAGTTAATTGCCTGGATTAAAATATAGGATAATTTTGCATCCCGGGTCCACGCAGACGAAGTCGCGGGCGGAAGCTATTATTAGCTAGCTATCATAAATATCATCATCATCATCATCATCATCATATCAGCCGAAAGACGTCCACTGCTGGACATAGGCCTCCCCCAAAGAGTGCCGCAATGACCGGTCCTGCGCCACCCGCATCCAGCGGACTCCCGCGACCTTTACCAGGTCATCAGTCCACCATGTGGAGGGCCTACCCACGCTGCGCCTTCCGGTACGTGGTCGCCACTCGAGAACCTTTCCGCCCCAACGGCCATCGTTTCTACGTGCAATGTGCCCCGCCCACTGCCACTTAAGTTTAGCGATTCGAAGGGCTATATCGGTTACCTTGGTTCTGCTGATCATAAATATATGACTCCCCAAAGGTTAAACTAATAATCTGAGCAAAAAAAGTCCTCAAAAATACAGTAATGTCTACATTGTGTGATAGCTGTGTCCCTTCAAATATTTTCAAACTCGACTGTAACCTTGCTGTGCCTTGGATTATAAAAAATACATTTAAATTACAGGCTGAACCCAAAGAAGAATTAAAAAAAAAAACTGCTCGCCACTAACAACGAACTCAAACCTATCCCCGAAACAGGAAATATTTATTATTAAAACAAGTTAGGTAATTAAATGCTCGCGTCAAAGGAGGCTTATCCTTTGAGAAAAACTTAATTACACTGGTTTAATTAATAACTCGATCAGACGACAAAGAGAGTACAGCCGGCAAATATTTTGGTGAGGACGATCATTTTGTAAGGGATGTATTAAACCCCAGTTAAGTCCCGAAAAGGGTATGTATGTTTGGAACACTCATAACTCGCTTCTGCCCGCGACTCCGCGGGGAACTCATTTATATCGTAGCTCCATAGAAACTATCACCCCCATTTCACGCCCTTAAGAGTGAAAAACTATCTTAAGTCCTTTCCCGAGACTTAAAGTATCCCTGTACCAAATTTTATCAAAATCAGTTTAGCTGTTTAAACGTTAAGAGGAATCAGACAGGCAGACACACATCGCATTTATAATATTAGTAAGAATAGTAAGGATATTAAGGATAGTAATGGATTACTATTACTATGGATAGTATGTAGTATTGCATAAAAAAAATAAAAATCTATAAATATTACGGGACAATCTTACACAAATCGACCTAGTCCCAAACTAAGCAAAGCTCTCTATGGGTACTAGATGACGATAAACATACTAAAATAGATAAATAAATACTTAAATACATAGAAAACATCCATGACTCAGGAACAAATATTCGTGCTCATCACACAAATATATGCCCTTACCGGGATTCGAACCCGGGACCTCTTGCTTCGTAGGCAGGGTCACTACCAACTAGGCTAAAGCAGTCGTCAAAACATACTACAGACATACTATAGAGTATATAGTATAGTATAGTATAGAGACAGACAGACTCTGAATCTGAATCTGAATCTTGACTTGGTTTGACTTGAAATGATCACCATCTAATGACGACTATTGAAAATCTTCAATAAAGACGTTAATTACAGTGGAACATGACTAATAATAAAACAAGCTGTTAAAGCAGTTTATTTAAGTAACGTAAAAACAAAGTTCTAAATTCTAAAACTAGAGAGTAAATTCTAAAACTAAGAGATAGAAAGTATATGTACATATATAAAAAAAAGGTTGAAACCGATTTAACTAGGACTGGCTTATAATTATGATGATAACGATGATCATCTAAGATATCTACAGTACTAAAATATCAGTAGATTTCAATATGTTTGATGTAATCGCACTTACCCCGGTGGCGCACTTGCCCCGACTGACTTGTTCATTTTTGAATACTAGTCACTGTACGAGTATCTAAGGTTTCAGTTTTGGTAAACACTTCCTCAGTTATTTACTCAGTTGGCTCAGCGACCCAAAATGAATCTTGGCCACCCACACGAGTGTGCCATTTTTCTTGGTTAACTCTTGCCACTGACAAATTTGGAGCTCATGCAGATCGGCCTGGATCATGTTGCTCTAGCGGTACCTTGTACGTCCGACAAATAAATAAAAAATAAATTGGTCTTATTCTTCATCATATCAGCCGAAAGACGTCCACTGCTGGACATAGGCCTCCCCCAAAGAGTGCCAAAGTGACCGGTCCTGCGCCACCCGCATCCCCCGCAAGGTGGACTGATAACCTGGTAAAGGTCTTATTCTTATTAGGAGGCAAATTCTGGCTTGAGTTTTTAGGTAAATAATCGTCTCAAGGTCTGAAGATAAAGCCATTTTAGAATACGAAACCTCAGTAATACCTAAAGCAATCAGATAAGCTCTGAACAGCTTTCTACGACTGTCGAGACAAATATCGTCTAGCGTTTACATCTAACTGGCATTTTAAAAAAAATTAAAGAAACCTTGAAGGTGATATTCGAATTAATTTAACTGCCTTCTAAATAAGAACGCTGTTTTCCGAATACACATTGAAGACGAAGGCCGATTGAGATAAAATAGAGTAGGCCAGTAAATAAATCTATTTAGAAGTATATATAGGAATATCAAGGTTTATAGGAATTATGTGTCCAATAAACATTACCTAAAACATCTTTTATAAATAGTATTTGGGCCACTGGGTCACTGATGACATGTGTGACAACATGGAGAGGGAACTCAGAGCGCTGGCTGTGCGCTGCAACACGCTGGCTCGTAGGTTTGCACGATGTACTGATAAGGTGAAGGCTACGCTTTTAAAAGCATATTGCCAATCCTTCTACTCGTGCAGCCTATGGATCAGCTATACGCAGCGGGCATACAGCGCTCTGCGGGTACAGTGCAATAGCACGTACAGGGCGGTGTTCGGGCTGCCGCGGCACTGCAGCGCCTCGGGCATGTTCGCGGAGGGTCGGATCAACGGCTTCCACGCGATCAGCAGGAAGCGATGTAGCTTGCTACGGAGACGGCGGCGCGCCAGCTCAAATACCATCCTGTGCACGCTGGCCGGCAGGTGGGACTCACCGTGGCTACAACTGCATGCACCCTTATGTTTTAACTTGTATTAATATAATATTAACCTTAGATTTAAGTAAAATGTTACTAATACGTTATGGACTTTGTTCGAAATAAAATGTATTCGCATTAGCCTCTGCCGCGACTCAATCCGCGTGGAACTCGTTTATATCGTAGATCCATAAAAAACTTTCGACCCCCTTAGGAGATGATTTCCCGGACAAAATATCCTATGTCCAAACTTATTTGCACAAAATTATGAAAAATATATTAATATTCAAGTAGTCACTTACATCAGTGTGTTTTTTTTGGGGAAAAGTACCGTTCTTGTACATAAGTAATAATAACGAAGTAAGTAAGGCCTGAATCACACTGGGGCGGCCTGCCTGCGGTGGCGGTCAATAGTAAACTTGTCATTAGGTGTCAAGTTTATAATTGGCCACCACTGCAAGCCGTGCCAGTCTGTGACAGGCTTGATTCTTCTGCTACCACCTAACTAAGGTCTGCATTTCGCGACTTTTGCCAGGTCTTCAATCTGGTCCACCCACGGTTCAACCCACGCTGCGCCTTCTGGTACGTACCACGTGGTCGCCACTTGAGAAACTTTCCGCCTTTACGGCCATCAGTAGGTACTACCTGCAATCTTCCCCGCCCATTGCCACTTAAGTTAAGCTATTCGGAGAACTATACCGGTTACCTTGGTTCTGCTGCGGATAGCCTCATTTCGCATGCGATCACGCAGAGACTCCCAGCATAAGATAGCCCTCTCCATTGCCCTTTAGGTGACTTTGAGCCTTCTTATGAGGCCCATAGTAAGCGAACACGTTTTGGTGCCATATGTCATAACACATCCTGGTTAAAGAATCTCTTGACAGATAATACGCGTGGATAATTAGATTGGACCTTTATGATAATTTTTCCAGAAATCAATCATTCACAATTTTTTTTCAATAAAGCGATCCAAAAATTACGTGGAAACTTCCATATATTAAAATGAAGATGTGTGTTCTAAAGCTGCGTCCGCTGCGCCAATGTTTTCGATGTTTTTAAACATCTAACAAATAGGGTATTGTTTTAACTGGCAAACATTTTGGACGTTTAAAAACTACAAAAACATGGCGCAGTGCACGCGGCCTTAAACTCTACTGCACATTACCTGTCGTAGTTGTCATTTTGACAACTTGGCGCGTCCTGGCTGCCTTAGCGAACATTGGTCTCGCGAGAATTCTCTATGAAGCCGGAAGCTGCAACGCTGGCAGAATTTCTCTGAACTATCATATGCGTAAAATAGTAAGTGAACACTGGATACGAGTATTAAAGTTTGTTTACCCTCAAGGGAAAAAAGGCAAACACATAACTCTTTCTCGGTACCTGAATTATTAGATAGCTAGATAATATTATACTTTTATTTGATAAATGATACCGGACTTCCGAATTATTGTTTGTCCGAGTAAATCTATTACAGTTGGTCCTCATCGTCTTCCTAGCATTATTTCCGGTTGTGCCCTAAAAACGCGGGGTCTACTAGTTTTTCGAAAGCGACCCATCTGACCGTCCAACCCAGAGGGAAAACTAGACCTTATTGGAATTAGCACGATCTGTTTCAAATGATCGTCTGTTCAAATGTTTTAAATTATCACTTCTTATTTTTTTTTAAATGAGTTATAATCGTTACAAATATTAGCTTACGTACTTACTAACAACAATTGATCCAAGTTGGTCCGTGAATAAACGAATTTATTATTTATTTTATTTTATCTAGCGTTTTCATTTTACGGAGAGAACTAACAAACTAACTGTGGTGTATTAATTTAAATACGATTTTTGCACATTATCTTTACCAACTACTTATATTCTCTAAACGTTCCACAGCAAGTTTTAATTCTGTCAGAGAATTCTTACATATCAGCATTAACTACTTAACTACTTAACTGCATTTTCAGGGGTCATTTGTCGTGTGCATGTAGTATAAGACCAATTGAAAAATGAATAACAAAATATACTTCCCTTTGGCACCACATCAAAGACGCACTCAAAAATCCGCTCCCACTTGGGGTCGATCAACTACATCAAACCAATTATTTCGAAAAGGCACTCGTAAAAAATACATTTTGGTCGGCTGTCCATTCCCGGGCCTTTCAATCCCGGGTCCCGCGAGTCCCGGATAATGGCGTAACTCGATAAAAGATTTCCCCTGGCGGCTATACCTCACAACACTAGCCGCCATTTTAACTTTGCCCTGAAGTGGCAAGTTCCTTGCGTTATCACTGTCGCTGACATATCAGGGACTCTAGCGGTATCTATTCCCGGTAGTAATATAAGTTATCAGATATTTGAGAGATAGTTTTATGTTTTTGTTTTTGGGGTTCGGCACTAAACATCGGAATGTTAATAGCTACATACAGAGCGTAGTTAAAAAGCCCTATCTCCTAGTTATCGCCAAATATTGTCACATGTAGAGAGTCTGTTAAAAAAAAACAATATTATGAACGTTATACTGTGTTTGTTCCATAGCAGAAACTCTACCACTGCCGTCGTCCAATGGTTCCAGAACTTCGGACGAATTCTCGAATCTTTTCAGTTAATTCCACCTGGTAAATTTCTATCGTTTACCTGTGCTTCAACATCGTCCACCTGTTCTTTGTCTATCTTTTCTACAACGCCATCCATTTCCGCCTTGCAAGAATCATGTGCTTGTTTTTGTTCTCGAAACCAACTAAGGCTACTAAAGTAATGAATAATGACAACGGTTAAGTAGAATAATGCACCTTATTCGTTTGTAATTGAAATTTTTGTTCATTTCAAAAGCTGAGCGGAAGTCTTGCGCTACAGTAGACCAAGACAGTAATCTACCAATTTTCGACGCCATTATTTGTTAAATACGCTTCATAAGTGGTAGACCATTTCTTGCCGGTCTAAACAGGTTTGGGGTAGCAGGCGAGTATGGAAGCTCTTATCACAAACACGCATGCATCGCGCCGCCGATTGCCCCGCTTCTCCCTAACCACGGCCATAGTCCATTGCGCCCCTGTTCAGATACTATGAGCGATTTTAAATAATAAAAGCCGTTACTGAAAATTTCCGTATGCTGATCCTCACGTTATAATAACTTTCTATATAGGTTTCACGCATCATCCTCCTTATTCGCAGTTGTGCCCTAAAGAAGCCCGAAGTCCGCTTTGGCATCCCAGGATTTGGCGTAGGCACTAGTTGACTGACCTTCCAGTCCAGAGAAAAAACTAGACCTTATTGGGATTGGACCGGTTTCCTTACGACGTTTCCCTTCACCGAAAAGCTAACGGTAAATATTCCGTACATAAGTTGCGAATAACTCATTGGTACGAGCTGGGATTCGAACCCACGACCGCCGCTTGACAGCCGCATGCTACAACCACTCTAGGCTACCTTGAGCATACTTTTACTATTACATATACTATTACTTACTTTTATGCATGTATATACAAATCGAAAATCCTAGGCTGCCCAGGGAAAATATATGTTTATTATTCACATTAAGTGATAAGTAATATGAAATCTGATCCTCTTTGATGGATATATGATACGAACATGTATTTGGTTATTTCACAGAAGAGCGAATTCCAAATTTGATAGTCTAATCTAGACAAAAGGCGCTTGAGGCTATCTTGGAATACATTATTGTATTATTTGCGTAAATACTCGCTTTTTAATTGCCTACATTATTAGGTTCTCGTTTCATGACATGATCATACAATAACTTAATGATTGAGAGCTGTTTAGAACATGTGTCTGGCTACTACGATCTCGCTCTTACTTGCAAGCTAGAGTAGGACACACATTGCCGTAAAAATGTTGATTGTCTAAAAGGTCCTTAGGAATACGACGCAATTTGAGGAGCATCTAAATCTTTTGCATTATTATGTTCGATTTTTGTTTCAGTATACGCATTTCTATTTGCATTATGACCGCTGTCACATAATGCAAATAGGATTTTACTCACTATAATAACCAAAAATGTTGTATAAATAGTTCATAACTGCAGACGCCGGAAAAATAGGGATTATCGGCCAAGTAAGATAGGGATACGAGCCTGGCAATCCTTTTTTACGCCGAGGTACATAACAAAGCTCTTTTCTCAAACACGTAAAGAAATAAAATATATAACTCCAATTTTTTTAATCCTATTAAACCAGATATATTTGTATATCCTACTAATATTATAAATGCGAAAGTTTGGATGTTTGGATGTTTAGATGTTTGGATGTTTGTTACTCAATCACGCTTAAACGGCTCAACCGATTTAGATGAAATTTTGCACGAAGATAGTTTATAACCTGGATTAAAATATAGGATAGTTTTTATCCGGGGTCCAGGCAGACGAAGTCGCGGGCGGAAGCTAGTATGTATATATATTTGAAATCACGTTCTCGAAAACGGCTCTAACGATTTCAATGGAATTTGGAATATAGGGGTTTACGGGGGCGAAAAATCGATCTAGCTGGGTTTCATGTCTGGGAAAATACGTTTTCTCCGTTTTTTCACCCGACAGAGCTCGGTCGCCCAGGGACTTGCTGATAACGTGACGTCGTCTCACGAAAACAAAATAAGGTCGCTTTCCAGGCCTAAGCCTCACATAGTGTATAAAATTCCATACACTCGTTTCGGGGGCCGCGAAATGACAGCGTTTCGCGGCGCCCGAAACATGATACATAGAAGCCTATTACTCGTATAAAGAACACAATGTCAATATTTAATTGCATGTTTGAGAGAAATTTACCCCGATAACAGTTCATTTGTAATTTACGGTTCCTTTTATCTTCCCGACCGCGAGACATTGCGACCCCCATTGTCGCGTCCATAAAATTAGCAGCGAAACAAATAAATAAGGGGCAGTTCAGTAATCAGACTGGAGCTAATTCCCCGCCGAATGGCCGAAAACACCGTTATCGGGCCCATAAGGCCACTGAGGAAGCAATTCGGCGAAACAGAGGGCCTATAACGACCGGCCAATCGGCCAGCTACCCTTCATAATATTACCTTACTCGTGTTGCCCCTCACGCTTAATATATCTTGACCCTTATTTGCGTAACTGCGTAATCGGATGGCAGACCTTTGTTTGGCTAGCCCCAGGCAAGGGTATACGTTGTGGGACTCGTGAGTTACAACAGATGCGGAGATCGGTACGCAGATAGTTGAGGATGTGAAAGTTTCCGCGTTGTTTCGGTGTCCGTATGTAAACACTTCATTGCTAAGGTACAGATAAGGAGCGCAATATAACCGCCAACAATCTAGCGCCCCGGTAAGGGCGCAAAACACACAGGCATCTTTCAAGTGCAAGTGTCTCGGTACTTGCATCAATGTATCCGCGTCAAGTATCGAGTCGGTTAGTTCACGTGTTGCTGACACGTCCGTGTCGCAGCCGCCGCTCTGCCGCACGCGGCCTCCTCGAGAAGTCACGTCATCCCTGTGCAGATATCGTCGCCGGTCAGCCTGTCAGAGCCTGAAGCCAGATCAGCCTGAAAAGTGCGCGAGGACAGGGTTCCTCCTGAAACCCAGGGCAAGACTCCAACTTACGACCTCTGTATTGCCGGTACAGTGCTCTCACCTCTGAGCTTCATCATATTCGCCGCCGCTACTAGTAGTGACCTCTCTATATTTCCTTGAAAGGCTCATAGCCCTTAAGCCACTCTAATGGATAGGCTATGCGCTTGACCCATTCTAATCGAGCCACATTAGGTGGTTAGGTGGAGATATAAATGAAAATGAAAATTATTTATTCGTAACAAACAAATATACAACGAAACAACTTACTTAATTTAATAAACTACCGATTTACGAGCCAGGATAAAAAAACGATACTTCTTGTCAAATAGACCTCTAGTTACTTATACATTTGCTTGAGTGTGAAACAGTGTATCAAGAATTAACCACGGGGCGACTCCGGCAAGTTCGCAACTCCGGGCTCCGTCTGAAATTCGGAGCACAAGAACATGTTATGAATTTCACAGTGACATTATTGTGGAACGATAAATTTTGATACACATTCTGAAATTATCGACTATGTCGGGGCCTTGGTCGCCTGGGCTGTGCCATGTGCCTGTTAAACCAGAATTGCTGAGAAGTTCATACAAAACTTCGGTACTTGTTTTATAAAGCGCATATTAAGAAGGTACCTACGGAGCCACGGTATAGCCTAGAAGTTCAGGCAAGCGGCTGTCATGCGGCGGTCGTGAGTTCGAATCCCGGCTCGTACCAATGAGTTTTTCGGAACTTATGTACGGAATATTGACCGTTAGCTTTTCGGTGAATGAAAACATCGCGAGGAAACCGGTCTAGTCCCAATATGGTCTAGTTTTCCCGTTGGAAGGTCAGATGGCAGTCGCTTTCGTTAAACTAGTGCCTATGCCCAATCTTGGGATTAGGGGTTAAAGCGGACTCCGTACTCCTTTAGGGCCACAACCGGGAATAACGCTAGGAAGATGATTATGATGTAAATTTTGCAAAATTTATCTAGAATTATGAAACCTGACGCTACTCTATGCAGTCCTATACTTAAGTGACATAGAGGCACAGTCGAGTTCTCCAATATCTATACAGACAACCTTTCAAAAATATTTACACATGTGTCTTATGTCAGTAACAATAAAGTCTCTGTACTTATAATATTTTTGAAAGGTTGTCTGTGTAGATATTCGAGAACTCGACTGTACCTTCTTAATAATATTATGTTTATTTAGAACACAAACAGTAGCATAAACAAATATATATATATATCCTACTAATATTATAAATTCGAAAGTTTGGATGTTTAGATGTTTGGATGTTTGTTACTCAATCACGCTTTAACGGCTCAACCGAATTGGATGATATTTTTCACGAAGATAGTTTATAGCCTGGATTAAAATATAGGATAGTTTTTATCTTATTACTAGTGCTACCCGTTTTTATCTCTTTAACTTAAATAATTACTAATTAAAAAATGTTATTATTCAATTGATGAGTTCTTTAACGATACATCCAGAATTAATGTAATGTAAATTGATAAAATTATAATAAACTAATAATTAAATAATGTAATGTAATTAAATAATTAATGTAAATTGATAGTCATAATAATTCAACAATGAAATAATGCAATTAATTAATTAATGTAAATTGATAAATTGATTAATTGTGTATTCAATTGATAAAATGTGATTAGCTTATCGTTGCATGATAACTTTAGTCTTAAGTAAATTGCTTATGACCCCTGTTAGGGTATACCCTAACAGGGTTCATGTGCACTTCAACTGTAAAGTTATAATAAGATCCTTTGTAACACATGATTACTGCAATAAATGAATTATGAATTATGAATTATCTCGGGTCCATGCAGACGGAGTCGCGGGCGGAAGCTAGTATATTATATGAACCACCGCTTTAGGGGATGAATTCCAGGATATAAAGTATTTTGTATGTTAATCCACCCTGGATTAACATACATAATGTGTACCAAAAATTATCTTACTACATTAAGCCGTTTTTGCGTGACTGAGTAACATATATTTTTCATCCCCATCTTTCATCCCCATTTCACCCCTCAGGGGATGATTTCCGGGATAGAAACTATCCTATGTCCTTCCCCGGGATTCAAACTATCTCCATACCAAATTTCATCTCAATCAGATCAGCGTTTTAAGCGTGAAGTGGTAACAGATAGACAGACAGACAGACACACTTTCGCATTTATAATATTACTAGCTTCCGCCCGCGACTTCGTCCGCGTGGACCCGGGATAAAAACTATCCTATATTTTAATCCAGGCTATAAACTATCTTCCTGCAAAATTTCATTTAAATCGGTTCAGCCGTTTCAGCGTGATTGAGTAACAAACATCCAAACATGTAAACTTTCGCATTTATAATATTAGTAAGGATTAGAAGGATTTAGGGCCACTTTGAACCCCTACCTCACTCAAGGCCAATGACAATAATAAAGAGGTGCCTCAGCGACTTTCGCTACAAAGCGGGAAAAACACAAACTGCTGCTGCTGCTACAAACTACGGCGTAGCACACGTAGCGTCGCTTAGCCTGGATTGGGTTTGAAAACGCTAAGTACTCCAGGCAAAATACGGTTTTGAAAAACATTAATTTATAATAGCGTTTTTTTTGTTGATTTCATTAGAAAATGTTATTCTAAGATGATATATTCAAGAATCCGACAAACTTTCCACCCGGAAGTAATTATGTAGATTTCAATGAAGCATGCATTGTCTTTTTTTATACGATTTATCTTGAATATTATAGAGCAAATGTAAATAAACCAAAATAAAGACAAAAATATTTATTAATATTTTTTCTGACTTTTCAGAAGTTAGTTTATTTATCATTTTTATGATGTCTGAAATTTTGACGGATTTTGTCGCTGGGTAACTATTTAATTGATAATATATCCGTTACACATAAAAAGTAAGCTATTATAAATTATTTCCAAAATTGCCATTTTTCCCATACGAGTTGTCAGTTCATTTACTGGACTAAAGTACGAGTGTGTGTAACGGATACGAGCACAGATTGGTTTATTTATTTTTATGACAAGCTATGCGAGTACTTGTCAAATGCCAAATTTTGAATTCAACAAAGTGAAATACGTGCGAGGCGTGTTTGCGTGGTTTTTGAAATCGTAGATATACAATTGGGTACTTTCCTCTTGTAAATTTTTGTCTTGTATAGCGTAGTGTTGCTATGTTAATAGTAAACCATCAAATTACTACGATATACTTAGTGTAAATTACAGAATTTAATTCAAATTATAAAAAAATATAAGACTAAAAACTAAAATGTTTTTTTTTTATCGGCATGAGCTTATTTAAGACTAATAGAAACCTTACACTTTGATATAAAAAATATATGACATCTTTGTACTATCGACAACACAGCTAATAACTGACCATCGGTGCACCTTAAGTGCATTGTAATAAGGTTCTATATAAACACAGGATGGTCAGTTAAGTGTTGTCGTTTGTACTTCCAGCGATGCATTTTCGTCCTTTAAGAAGTCACTTCCATGGATAATTATAATTTAAGCATTGTAGAACCACATTGCTGCGTTGTTCTCTACTGGCAAAAGATCGTAGAGGGATGACTTCTTCCCCTTTCGTATTCCACCTTCGACGCACAGAGCCATGAGCCGTACTTGATCTTAAAAATAAATTTCGTAAAAAATGTATTTGAATTAATACGAAAAGAGTATTTGAAATAATCCTGTGTGTAGTTCAACGTCATCTGCACTGAAAGTTCAAGTTCTGATTATGTTTGAGGACGAGGATGATGATGACGATTTTAGATTTAGACTATAATTAGGAATTGTATTTTAAGAATTATATGTGCCATACTTAAAGAAATGTGTTTATTTCTTTATTGTCCATCTTCTTCCCTCCATATCTCATGAAATATTAATCCCAGAAAAAATATACATTCATTTTGTAGAGAATTTGTTGCAGATTACTTGTGTTTCAGGTCATTTTCTGCTATAGGCCACAGTTTACGAGTTATTTACGGAAAACGAAAAAAGGGTCCTTTACCCTTTACGACGTGATTTGCCATATACAACGCTTAGAATTGAGACAATACCGTGATGTGTCATGTGACGTTATGATTATGTCAATTTACATAATACATACATACATTCACACCTTTATTCCCAAAAGGGGTAGGCAGAGCACATGAAACTTATGTTCCAGCGCCACTTTTAGCATAAATGTGGGTATAAAAGATCGACCAAATGTGATATTGCAGTGATAGGTTGCTAGCCCATCGCCCACAACACACTTCAACCCTGCTCCCTTAGTCGACCCCGAAGTCCGAAGTGCTCCCGAAGTCCCTTAGGTATGTCAATTTGTACGAACAGAATCGACTTTCGCCAGCGAGGGTCCGCTTTTGTCTCTCTTCTTTCTTTTAACGTGCTCTAATTGTAGCTAATTCCATACAAACATTTTGATTCACTCAGAAAACTGGTACCTACGAATGGTTGTTTTTTTTTGTCACGCAGCCAATTGTCCTAATTTAATTTAGCTAGGTAGGAGCCTGGTGTGCAAGGCGATAAATTCGGAAAGCGCAGCGACCAGCTGGCGCAGTTTAACTGCCGTCAAGTCGCAGTTGGACGTTTTTATAACAACTACAATGTCCAAACTTACTTGTTTCCTGAATTCTAAACTTAGAACAAGTTAGCTACACGTAGGGGTATAAGAATATACCGGAAATGGGTTAGGTTAGGTTGCAGATCCTACTATAAACGATATTTTAGTGAGGACCAAATTCTTGGCCAGTAGTTAGCCTGGTTTATCGGTAGTAGTTAAAAACTTCCGTCGTGACACGAAAATGAGCCATAGAATATGTTATCCTACGTTAGCAGTTTTTTAATTAGATGTTTACAAAAACTGGTGAGACCGACAATTAAATATAATCTTTCGAATTATTCATTTCGTATTAGTTCAGGAGTTTGGCTAGCCGCCATTAAGAACCAAAATAAACTGTCACTTGCGTGGTATTGCGAGAACGCTCGTTAATGAGATCTCATTAACGAGTCCGAAAAAATTTTTTTTCGGACAAGTGCGAGTCGGACTTGCTCACCGAGGGTTCCGTACTTAATTACAAAGTATAGTTTTGAGATTTTTCCCTGTTACTTGTAGTATTATACGATATCACTTGCCAAATTTCATAGATCTAGGTCAACGGAAAGTACCCCATACATTTTGATTGCTTGAGAGTGTGGAAATATAGGTTTTTTTGCGGCATAAACGGCCGTATCTTTGTTTTACGTTTATTTAGAAGTTTGAATTTTCCATAGCTATAAGTAACTGTAGATTAAGTATATGGTGTTCATTTTCAACTCTATACCTTTACGCGTTCTCGAGATTAAGTCTTGAGAGATAGACAGACCTATAAGAGTTCCGTTTTTTCATTTTTAGGTACAGAACCCTAAAAACTGAAGAAAATGGTTTTAGCACCAAAATGCCAGTCAGAGAATCGCTAAGGCCACGCAATCTTTACATTTGATCGAGTTCAATATATGAGCGCCCGCTCGTCGGTCCGCTGCCCGCTGGCTTTAAGACTGCAGCCTAAATTACAGTGGCCAAAGTTTCTGGCCTTATTATATAAACGATAGGTCAAATAGAGGCTGCCATTGTGGCTCGTAGCCAATCGCTCTAAGTCAACGCAATTGCACTGAGGGTCTATCTCATACACATGCGTTTTACATCCGAGTTTGATATCAATGTGTTTTGCTCGCTCGCTTCCACGCGCCTCGAGCTGCCGTGTCAGAACGAGTGTTTTAAACAATGAACAAGACAATACGCGGTTCCGCTCGGCAAATAATTTATAATGTATACAAGCGATGTTTTTCGGAATATCAAGCCGGAATCATTTTATCGGAATTGGACAATATTTATAGATAAACTGCTGGAATGACAGGTTTTTAATTATTTGTAGACTGCTAATAAGTATTCATTATGAATGATTATATTAATTTTATTTATTACTAACGCTACAATTAGAAGTATAATCTAATTGTAGCTTCCGCCCGCGACTTCGTCCGCGTGGACCCGGGATAAAAACTATCCTATATTTTAATACAGGCTATAAACTATCTTCATGCAAAATTTCATTCAAATCGGTTCAGCCATTTAAGCGTGATTGAGTAACAAACATCCAAACATTTAAACTTTCGCATTTATAATATTTCTAGCTTCCGCCCGCGACTTCGTCCGCGTGGACCCGGGATAAAAACGAACCTATATTTTAATCCAGGCTATAAACTATCTTCATGCAAAATTTCATTCAAATCGGTTCAGCCGTTTAAGCGTGATTGAGTAACAAACATCAAAACATCTAAACTTTCGCATTTATAATATTATTATAGTAGGATAGTAGGATTAATAATTTTCGTCTTGTTTACATAGTGCATTTGAAAGGTTATGTTTCCATAAAACCAACTTGGTCCTTGCAATATATTTGATGAATATTAAGTGTTTTAATTAAGTGTAAAACTTGTATTTAAATTACTAGCACATTGTCTACATAAATATTATAGATTGTATTTGATTGTTTTTTTTTTAAATTATTTACCAAATTTTAATAATGTCCTAGTTGAAACTGACTAAGTATCAATCGACAATGATCGATAGTAGGGTCTTTAATAATTTTCTAAACTTTTTTGCCAGACTATGGCAGCATAGTCTGGCAAAAACCTGAATTAATAGTTTGATATCAAATTCCATGAAATTAGTTTTCAAACTTAGGGAAAAGTTGAACGAACGTTAAATAAGATATTTAGCAGTTTGCTAGTCGTCTAGGTATCTATTCTCGCCAATATAAGAAAAAAAGAAGGTCTATAACTAGCAAAAATAATAATGTCTTCACGATATTTATGTTTGGCTTATTGACACACTCACACTAAATATTATTATCTGATTTTATCAGTATATTATTCTGTATGCTACGGAGCCAAAACGAGTTCGAACCATAGCTTTCATTTGGGGAATAGGCACTGAGCCAGCTAAGTGGGAACACCTAACTCAATTTCATTGAAATGAGTCAAATGAGCCGTCTCGAGTTTTAATTCTTATTTTGGAATGGCCGAGATATTTTACTTAAAGAAATTCGATTGCCATTGGGTACGTATTTTAACTAAATTTTAATCGTTATTTTCATAATTCTGAGAACGATAGATGACAGACTTGACAGTCGCTATAGTCATCACTGCGCCTGCACCGTTCCTTAGCAACTTTTGAAATATGACATGCATATGGGTAAGGCCGTTATTTCTTGTTCCTGATTAAGCAGTTTAACTCGTCCACATTTTAATCACTTCCAGTGTGTTACGAATATTAGTAATACATTTATATAGCTAATTGGCGTAACACACTGGAAGTGATTAAAATGTGGACTAGTTAAACTGCTTAATCAGGAACAAGAAATAACGGCCTTACCAATATTATGGCTCCTTCCTCTTCTACACACTAACCTAATATGCATTGTCTGTGGTCCGAAATAAATAATTATATATTTTTTCGGAATTTAGACTCACCTCGTGATATTGCCTTAAATTTTTCCATGGAACATTTTTCATATTTGAGATTATGTAGGAAACTTTTTATCGTGGAATAATGCACGGTCCCCGAGAGACACAGTTTGTTTTAAGGTCGGTTGCTTGTCAATGAGAGACTTTTTGTGTTTGTTACGTTTTATTTTTAGTTGAATCCCGATAAGATAAGATAACCTTGGAACCTTAAGATAGAGCTTGGGATTCTCTAAAACGACGATAAAATGAACTGCCATTTGATTATCCAATCGAAACTTAAACCTGATTAGGATTTGATTTTTTGGTTCATAATGTAAGCCAGAAGCTGCTAGAAGTCCGCCATGTGTTAGATTGAGCCACAGAAGATGTGATTTTATTATCCGTAGTGCTTAACAAACTAGTGCCTATAGATGCCAAATCCTGAAATTGGGTGTCAAAGCAGACCCATTCTCCTTTAGGGGCATAACCAGAAAAACCGCTAGGAGGATGAGTGCTTATCAAACTGCTCACCACCCTGCCGAAGTAAACGGAAAGCGTGTAAAATCCTGAGAGGATGTTACTAAAATTAATATATGGAGAGAGCTGTCAATCGATTGTCACTTCTACTGCCCTAAACAATCCTAGAACCCTAATTCCTTAGCCCTAGCATAGATTTAATATAGACATAATTAAATATGAAGGATATCTGTACCATGAGACCTACAGGTTACAGATGGAATGCGGAAGGATATGGGTTGAATTTTTATGCTAACAGCACATACTCTTGCAATTGATTACGGCAAGGTGTCTTGGCCACAGTGAAGGAATATACCCTTCTCGATGAAGTAAACTCGAAGTCCAAATCAGAAAGAGAGTTTTCTCAAAAATGCAATGAAATATTGACGTTGTGTTCTTCATAATGGGCTTCGAAGCGTCACGTTTCGGGCGCAGCGAGACGAGAGATCCGTAATGGCATTTCATACAAAATTGGAGGCCTAGGCCGGCAAGATAGTCTTTTTTAATTTCCATTCCACAATTTGTGGCACAGCATCGCGGCGTTCAGCCATGAAAATTAAAGTTTGATTTCTTGGAGTTTTTTTTTTTTACTTCATTGCAAGTTCGAGAAAAGCACTATACATACATACATCGGCGTGAAAAGGGGTTGCCAGCCTCATAACTATCCGACCTCGCTACGCTCGGCCATTTATATGTACTCGGCCGGCCACCCCTTACTTCCCGGCATCTGTAGTAATGTACTATTATTTACAATTATTTTTCCTATATATAAAAATTGTGTTTTCATGAGTGCGTCTATACAATTATAATGTTTGCGTAGTGTGCGTTTACATACCTATTAGGCATCGCATGATCGGCGTATGCGGGTCTGCATTTTGATGTCCTAATTTTGTAATGTTGATTTGAAGTTGTGTTGTCTACACGTGAACAATTCGTATCCAGTCAATAATCCATTATACTGCCACATACCACCTTAAATTATTACGTAACGTATCTTTTTTATTATTCATCATTACAACCTGACACTCACAACCATAAAGATCCCTTTTTACCGCTATCAGATCATTAAAGTGTTATTTTAATCCGTGCGGCAATAAAGATGTCAACATAAACCACATTTTTATAGTGTTACAATTGTTTAATAGACTTTTACAGGGCAGTCGTAAAGCGGCACCTGCTGTCATAAAAAAATATTCCGCCTAAAATCTAACCTCACTTTGTCTATCGGCATTAATAACTGGATAGTCAGTCTAATTATGCCCCTGTCTACAGGTTTCTACACCTTTACAGATTTACACTTTTATAGATTTAATATTGTTGATATTCCCGTTTCAATAGAACCAACTTTATGCCATTTCTGTAGATTTTAAATTTTCAGATATCCCTTCAAAACCTTTGTTTTACTAAAAACGCGCACGTTTACAGGTTGCTACTGGAGTAGGCTCTCATTTACACAGACTGTAAGTAACATTACACACACATGACATACTACGTACACGTACGAGTACGTGACGTATATGTTACTGTAACATTTATTTTATGAATAAATAAATGAAATAAAATGTAACTTGATTAATCACTATTTTACAAGCTTTTATTTAGTTTCGCTTGTCCCGTTGTAATCAAATCTTGCAAGTTAAATTTAATCCACTTCCCGGTTTCCGATTGAGTTGAAATTTTGCACGAATATGCAAATCGCGTGACAATGCAATATTATGATGACGTGGAGCTGATCTGATAATGGAGCTGGAAGGTGGCCATAGGAACTCCGTTATAAAACCACATAACCCTATCGAGTTTGGGCTCGTTAGAATCGTCTCAATGAGTAGTTAATGATGGTATACAGAAAAGTACAGTCGGCAATAAAAGCTTGTATCAAAAATGAAATTTTTGACAAAGACTTTTCCCTGTAATTATACGATAGTTTAGGAACACCAAAATAATATAGCTAAACGAACAGGGACAAGGGAACCTGTAGATACAATACAGAAACGTGCAAAATGGAGTCTGTCATTGTTATATTTATAAGTTTGAGTAAACATTGGTTCCATTTAGTGATGTTACACACTTTGTTGAATGTTGTCTCTGTTTATGTAGGGTGTATGTAAACAAGCGACTACTAGAAGTTCTTTACTTATTAGACAATTGCATAATATTTAAAGCCATACTTTTGATTGGCATAACTACTTGTGTCCTAATCATCATTACACATAACCGACAAAAGTCATAAATTAGTTCGCATATATTATTTTATAACCATAATATTTGAGAGCACAAATAATAAATATCATAAATATATTTCGCATAAAAGCTTTAAGCATAAATATCAATCGCCATAATACTAGCGATAATGTTTCCAAGTCATATTGAAAAAACAAACATTTTAATACTGTTTTGGTAAAACTAAATTGTTTTATAAATATTAATCATCAGATGACAACACGTCTATCTGTGTTGTTATTTTACAGTATTTATAAAATTTTGCGGGTTTATTAGCATTCAAATGCAACAAAAAATCCATACAATGAGCAAGACAATACGTGGTTCTGCTCGAGAAGTAATTTATAATGTTAACAAGACGTGATGTCTCGCGGAATATCAAGTCGGAATCATTTTGTCGGAATTGGACATTACTGGAATTACAGGTTTTTAATTATTGTAGACTATCAATAAGTGTTAAATTATGAATACTTATTTATTTATTTAAACTTTATTGCACAAAAGAAAACTTATCGTACAAAAGGCGGACTTAATGCCAAATGGCATTCTCTACCAGTCAAATCTTAAGGCAAAGCGGAAAAGATTGTGGTACTTATATTAATTTTATTTATTCCTTATACTTTTATAAGCAAAAACTTTATGCGTAAAGTTGTATGACAATTAAAATTATGACAATAGTCATGCGACTGAGACGGACACCCATTAGAGAGACTTGAAAAAACCCGTCTCGTTAAGTCATCCTGTAAGTCCCTTTACGTTACACCAGGCCATAAAGTGGCAATGACCGCTGGCTACGCGTGCGGAACGTCCCGCTTTCTGCCCAGGGTGAGGCGGAAGATTTGCACTCATCACGAGTTGTATGTAATAAAAAAACAAATACCTGCGATTGCGATCTGAGACATTCTTTGCATTACTTTCTTTCTTTCTTTCAAATACTGCGGAATATTGGACGAAAAGATGAGCCGTAACTTCCCGAACGCTGCCCAGCCGAGTCGGATTCGACCATTGACCTTTTTCTCAAAGTTGGACCTACCTAGCCGGGCAGTTTGTCGTAGGTTTAAATAATAGTCTACAACTGCTGATCAGATCGATTCCGTAACGCATTGTACGCGCGTCAGGTAGATTCTAAATGTCAATTATTATATGGAAAAATGACGGACTGTCCTAACTGCTGGTCCGTTGCATTAATGTATTTAAAGCGACAGTTTTAAAAGTGGTCGAATGCCTTGTATTTGCAACATAAAAAATTTAACAATAGACGGCCATCTCAAAATGGATGTTGGTTAAACTTCAGCGTTCAATTACGGGCCCCAAAATGAATAAAAGCATCGCAAATACGCATTAGGGCCTTTTTCATTTGACAACAGTTGGGGGAAGGATGACATTTTACACTGAGTTTTGTGAAGGGGACCAAATTAAATTTGGTTCTTAACCACAATGTGATTTGGGTCTGAGTGCTCGTGTTCCTATAAGTACCTTGTCCTTGAAGAAGAGATATTTACAAATGTATACGGAGGTCGTAATGTTTGTCTTGTTTTTTACACGAGTGTTATAAGTTTGTTGGTATTCATTATATCAGTTGATAAGATATGTGTCAGAGATTCTTTTGAAAAGTAATTGAGGGTAGTAACTACACTTAAACTACGGAATCATCTGCTCATATTTTTAGAATAGAATAGAATAGAATAGTTGTTTATTGCCACACAAAATACCAGATACAGAAACAAAACATAAAAACATTACTAAACAGAAATCCATACTAATATTATAAATGCGAAAGTGTGTCTGTCTGTCTGTCTGTCTGTTACCTCTTCACGCTTAAACCACTGAACCGATTGAGATGAAATTTTGTATGGAGATAGCTTGAATACCGGGGAAGGACATAGGATAGTTTTTATCCCGGAAATCATCCCCTGAGGGGGTGAAATGGGGGATGAAAGTTTGTATGGAGGTACGATATAAACGAGTTCCACGCGGACGGAGTCGCGGGCAGACGCTAGTTAAAACTAAATCTAGTATATCTGTGCGACAATAGGAGTGAACTCAGCTTTTTCTGCGGCACAGACTATTAGTAGGTATAATTTTTGGCATGTCATTGTATTGTATCCTACTTACTATCCTTGTACATTTCAAAGTTTATACACGAGTTATTCGATTATATGCTAGAACTGCTGAACGGGTTTGGTGTGGAATAAGCACACCAGTTGTTCATAAATTCAACAAAACTACATATTTTTATACATCAGTGTAAAGTTTTCGATATATATTTCTACCCGGATAAAATTGCAGGCGGACTTTTACCAGTATTCTATCAATAGTACCAAAACGAGATGAGAGTTTACGCCGATAAAAAGCAGGGTAATAATGCCAGTGATAAAAACTGCCATTCAGTACAAAATGAGGCCCTGAGTGATAATTGATCTAAGCATAGGTAAGTTTAAAAAGTTAGAACTTCAAAAAAAGTAGGTTAAAAAAAGCTTATCAATATTTATTTTGTCAATATTTAACTCTCACGATTCTCACACATTATTTATACTAAACGGGACTTAATCACGTATACGCGATACGTATTATACGGGATAACTAATATTTAACTCCCCTGTGGTATCGGGTTAGAATTTCACTACCCCCTTTCTTCCCGTAGGTGTCGTAAAAGTCGACTGAGGAAGCGGGTTGTAGTGTGTTTTGGGCGATGGTCTAGCTACCTATCACTGCGATATCACATTTTAACGATCTTTTATACAAGATACTTACAAGATATTTGTTTATAAAGGTCAATGTTTTACAAGTCAGTCAATATTAGGTACATAATAAGTAGTAATATCAGTTTATTTATTTATTTAATAAACAGAATATAGAAACTTATTAATTAACAGGGTCCCACAAAACTGTCAGAACAGTGTCTGTAATCATATCGAATGTTAATGAGGGCGCGTATAGCTTACATGAGAGTCTTACAGGAGATTTCAATGTACAAATTTTTGCCACTAATTATCCACCCACACCCTATACCCACATTTATAATAAAAGCGTGAATCTATGTATGTTTGTATGTTAATAAACCCAATAACTATTTAATAAATTATTCTGGTCTAACATTTTTCACCTACTCTAGCGATCCAGTTACATTAAAATTAGAAATAACTCCTAAACAATTATTACGACTTTAGCAAACTTATTCCAAGCGTTTTCTCATTTATCAACTTAAACCAAATACGTTAAAGTTCATATTCGCCTATAGGCTGTAGAACATTTATTTGCAAAGTCAATTAAGAACTTGTTTCGAAAGGCACAGAGATTAAATTGGCTTGTTTTTAGCTTGTTGTAAATGGCTGGCTGGACTTTCTCTGTTAATTTTACAAATAAACTGGAGTGATAACGAAGTAATAACACGCCGAGTTTGGCCATATAATATGATGTGGTAATATGCGCAGTACGTAGGTGAGTTAATACCCTAAGAAACTGTAGTTACTTACAGGTTAATTCAAGTTTCGACCATGAAAACTTCAACTTAAACGTGTGTATAGTTTCATCAATCATCCCTTAAGGGAGTAAATGGGTGGTGAAAGTTTGTATGGAGCTACGATATAAACGAGTTTTACGCGGACGGAGTCGCGTGCAGAAGCTAGTAATTTATAAGTTATGACATAAAAATACGACTTCAATTTAGTACATCGCTGCCACATATTCTCAATTTTTAACACTTCACCACATGTACGGCTTTCCGAGAGCAATTGCATTGGTTACTCAATGAATATCCAAATCGCTTTATGTGAGCCGATAATATTTGAAGAGTTCCGTCGATATCTTAAGCGATTGACCTTTTCTTTAATATTTTTCCAAAAGAAGTACATAGTGTTATACGTATATTAAATTACCCGCCAGTGTCAGAAAAGTTTGTTGGCGAGACTGCGCTCATTTTATGTTTATACTAATATTGATCTATGCTATGCATATATATACATTGTTGACTATTCTAGCTAAACGCAAACACGTGTTACTAATTGCTAAAATATAACTACTACTGATATGCTATCTGAAGTATATTCTAATGCAGGCTGTGGGGAGTATGCAAATACGAGAATTACAAAATAACCTACTGTTATAGTTACTCTGATCAGAAGTGTCTTTTATTTATGTTTTAAAATGTCTTATTGTTTTTAGCTTCAAGTGATGTATTGTTGTTAGCTTCCAGTGTAGCACTGAGCAGTGACAACATCACATCTCGCTTGATATACGAATGCCACCAAAACCTAACAGAGGTGTGCGCAGATAAAAACAATGTTACTATACAATGGATCACGGGGCACAGTGGCTCAAGAAGAAACGATGCAGCGGATGAACTAGCCAGGAGAGGCTCAGAAACAACGGCATACGGACCGGAGCCAATCTTACCCCTGCCACAAAGCTACATATACAATCAACTCGACCTATACACCAAAGACCTACACCAAAGATACTGGGAGGAGATAGACACGTGCAGACACACCAAAGAGATTCTGTCGAAACGCGACAATAAACTCACAACCGCACTACTGAGGACACATAGAAATCAACTACGCAAGATAGGAGGAATAATAAGAGGACACAACACCTTGAACAGACACCTCTACAACATAGGTATCATAGACAGCCCCATGTGCAAGAGCGTGCATGGTGGCGGAAGAAACGACCAAACATATTCTACTGGACTGCAAGCAGGTAGAAGTATACAGGAAAAAGCATCTAGGGTCTCCAGACACATTACGAGACGCAGTCAGCAACATCAAGGTACTCACCAACTTTCTAGAGGTGCTGGGGTGGTTAGAGTAGCGCTACCCCACCATTTTCATGCAAAATAGGCACACTGGATGTGGATTTGCCCAAAAGAGCCCAGTATAACTAGCTTCCCGTATCTACACTGCCGAGATTAAGAGCTTGAAAATTGTTTTGTAGTAAATGCTCGTTGGTTTAGACAAATCCATATTATCCCAAGTTAATATTACATGTGTATAAATGACGCTGTCACGTGGCTCAGGGTCAGTCAGGGGACTGTGGACTTATAATTTCTCTTGCATGAAAACTTTATGTATACCTACACGCCCTACGATAAAATTAATATTGTAAATGCGAAAGCGTGTCTTGTCTGTTTGTCTGACGATGAAATTTGGTATAAGAGATAGTTTGAGTCCCGGCAAAGGTCATATGATAATTTTTATCCCGGTAATATTCCCTTAACATTGGGGGTGAAAGTTTGTATGGTACTACGATATAAACGAGCTCCACGCGGAGTGGCGGGCAGAAGCTAGTGAATAAATAAAACTCATTTTGACACAGTGATTCTCTTAACATCAGAATGTCTTTCATGTCATCTAATTTAAAGAATTTGATCGTAATTAGGTTGTGGGCCTTCTGCCTATCAATAACGATTGAGTTATGGCATTGTGTTATTATTATTCGACGAGATCTAAGCCAGAAACACTTATAAAGGTTTGGTATCACTATATGATGTGTCAACCTGTGTCGCCTAAATCGCAATGTGCCTGTGTAATATGGTGAAAATGAAAATTGTTTAAAAATGAAAATTGTTTATTTTTCCTTGATTCACATGTACAGTGCCTGCAGTGATTAGGACTTCCTTTTAGGTAAATAAACCTGTGTTAGGATGCCCCGCTCTTCCATAACTGGTAAGTAGGTAGGAAAATATTAACTAGCTTAATACATTTTTAACAATGGTTGTAGGTGCGTATGATTACTTTGGGTTTTAGCTTAATTTAAGTAATACTAATACTATAAAGAATTTAGTCCCAATCGACTTTAATGGTGTGTGTGTGTGTGTGTGTGTGTGTGTGTGTGTGTGTGTGTGTGTGTGTGTGTGTGTGTGTGTGTGTGTGTGTGTGTGTGTGTGTGTGTGTGCGTGTGTGTGTGTGTGTGTGTGTGTGTGCGTGTGTGTGTGTGTGCGTGTGTGTGTGTGTTAGCTGGTCACTGATTTCATATAGTTCCTTTGTAGGAAACCTGTATGGTTTTGAGTACATCACCTTGAGCAGCTCTGCCCCCTCTCAACCTCCAAGAATTTGGTTTTGGCTGCTCCACCCCATACAGTGATACCCCATACAGTGGGGCTCATAACAGGTTGAGCTAATGTTATATAAAGTTGATTAATTAGTTCCTTAGTGGTAATATATCTAAACATCTTAAAAGTCCAGTTAAGTTTTCTGATTCTGTTGTTCACGTTTTCAAGTTGCATGTACCATGACAGTCGCTGGTCCAGGAGTACACCCAAGTATTTAGTAGATGAGACCCTTTCTACTTCCATACATTTACAAGGGGAAGGATCATGTTGGTTACAGGTATGTATTTTAAGCTTTAGGTTAACTTTAGGTTGCGTACTATCATACTTAGAGAAGCAGATATGATTCGTTTTGCTGACATTAAGCGTGAGGAGGTTATTTCTAAGCCATGCAGTGACTTTACAGAGGCCTGATTTTGCATTTCTGAACGCTGACTCCCAGGATTCTCCATCAAACACTATTGCAGTGTCGTCAGCGTAAGAGCCGATGTGCCCACGTTGTAGTTTGAGATTCGTCAAGTCATTTATATATATAAGAAACAACGTGGGCCCTAGAACGCTGCCCTGGGGGACACCATAAGTTATGTCTCGTTCCTTGCTTATGAAGTCACCTATTTTCACTTTTTGTGTTCGCCCCTGTAAGTAGTCACACAACAGTCACAGAGGTAAGCCGCGTATGCCAACTCGTTCCATTTTTTGACTAAGAGTGGAGAGAGAGACCATATCAAAAGCCTTTTTAAGATCTAGGAATATCGCGAGGCATTTCTTGCCTTAACAATTTTGTCAGTGATTATTGATGTTAATGACAGTACTGCATCTTCAGTGGACCTGGATTGCCGAAAACCAAACTGGTTGTCTGAAAGAATATTAAATTTATTGAGGTAAGAAACAAGTCTATTATTTATCATTTTCTCTATCACCTTGGAGATGGCAGTCAGTACTGAAATAGGTCGGTAGTTGCTTACGTCATCTTTCTCTCCACCCTTGTGCACCGGTGTCACGATGGATTGTTTTATTGGGGCTGGGAATACTCCCATTGCAAAGCACAGGTTTGTTAGATGGCTAATTAGAGGGGCAACAACAGTACAGGCGTGCTTAAGGAATTTCGTTGGTATATTATCCCAACCAGGGGCGCTATTAGATTCAGAAGTAAAACACTTATTAGTATGTACAAGAATGGAATGAATTTATTTCCAAAATGCTCGCTTATATAGAGAAATTAGACAATGTAGAAAGAGACGTATTTACATGAAAGAGCGATATAGAGATAGCCTCCGCGCGGGACGCGCGGGGGAGGTGCGTCTGCCGCGGCGCATGCGCGAGCGCACAGCACGTCTAGCACACGACGGCCGCGACATACTCTCTATTTTTATCGCACTATACCTCTTCTTCTAAGTGTTCTAATAAGAGAGAGACGGATAGTGCGAGAAAAATCGAGAGAGCTCGCGCGCCGTCGTGTGCTAGCCGTGCTGATCGGGCGAATAAAACTGAGCTGTCCGCCGGTGCCCGTCCTTTCGCTCGCCGGCCGCCGTGGAGTTAACATCGTCTCGTCGATCGCCGCGCCCCGCTCCGCGCGCTCGCTGCTAGACGCGACGAATCCGACGAGGGTGCTGCAGGCTCCGGACATACAAACTGCCCTTCTCAGGGCAATTTAAAACTGCTCTTCTTGGAGGAAATCACCTGTTTCCCTGCTTAACCGCAGAGTACCAGACGATCGATCTGTTTCTTGATAACACATTATGTCAGTCGATGTGTATTTATTTATGTATGTTCCCACAAGCTCTTAGGCCCATAACAATGCAGTGTACTTCCTGGGGGTCAGTGTCCAAGAGAACAAACGAGGAGGTATTACAATCTGGCAAGTTACTTCCAGCAGGGATATAGAGGACAGATATAATAATCATAGAAAAACATGAAAACGAACTGAAAACCTCATTCTTTGGATGAAAAAGTACGAGTTTCAGTTTCATTAACCAAAACAAGATAAATCTTTCCTGAAGGCAATAGTTAATGACATCAGTGCATATAAAAATGTATTGATTCCATGAAATTATGTAAGAGGAGACACAGATTATGCGGATTGAGAGTTCAGTCAAAAAATTGGCTTTGTAGCCCTTAACTTTCGCAATGTTCACAGATGAGGCACGAACCTAAATCTCTGTCTCACTGAAATATACATAAATCATACCAGTTGATTTAATGTATATTTGGGTGGTATATATATAAGGCGCCAAATTAGATACCAGTGCTTACAGAGCTGATAGTACTCGTCATTAGAGGTAGACTGAAGTATAAAACTAATTTAAGGTTTATGTTAGTTTTTGGAGAAAATTAGGAAAACAACTGAGCCACGTAATAATACCCTGTTAATTAGATTATCAAAATTCAACAATTAAGGGAACGACCATACCGGTGCTTAACGCTGCGTATACGCGTTGACGTGTCGTATGCGTCACGTATTCTTCATACATTTTGCTGCGTTTTACGGTGCGTTAGCGTATTTTGAGCAGCGGCGTGGTCGCACCTTAAGACTTCTTTGATTATGTCATTGATGACAAACAAGGACGCTAATTTGACAGAAAGTGTTAACCACCTTGTCAGTTAAATGCACAGGCTGTGTTTATATTCTATTCTTTTTTTCTTAATTCATATTCAAAGTAAATTATTTTGATGTAAGTTGACATCTCTTAAAGTATTGGTACTTAATTTATTAGCACCTTATAAAGGGTGTCCCAAAAAGAACGCAAGATTTTCTATATATATGGAAAATTTTGCGTCCTTTTTGGGACACCCTATATACTACGTGTTTTTAACAATTTCCGTTAATTGCAAGGGGGCATAGTTTAGATCGAATAAAGTTAATTTCTCCAAGACAGTAGTATCTTAACTCTTCTTCTTATCAAGATATTCAATATTTTAATTTAATCAGTTTCGCAGATTTAACCAGTGTAAATGGCTCTTAACTGTGACGTCATAACAGCTTTTTAAACTTTGTAAGGTTCCTATACACTACAAGGAGGTTTACGAAGTGAGTTCGTTCGATATTAGGCACGAACTGACTCGGTGGTACATATTTTTTATTTCATTTGTTTCAAGACCCTTGTATACAATAAGACAATAACCGTTAATGCTACATAAAATTATTTTGTATAAAAAAAGGATTTTTTTTTTTTCTTTTTCAAGAAATATTTAGGCTAATTTATTTCTGTGAATGTACTCTGCAATATGCCGATGTTAACGGAAATTCCCTGGAACACCGTGTATATACGCAAGTGCGTATAAATAAGTATATACAATCTACTTTGAAAAAACAATTTCACAGAACAGCGAGCGGCCGCCCCGAACTTATTCGAATTTAAAATTCCCCACACACCCGCTGCAATTCGCAAAGTTACCCGTCGCGGCAAACAATGCACTTTATTACTTTATTTGTCCCAATCCCAGAATATATGGGGGATTGTTAAACTAGCAATTTTATTATATTAATGTTAAATCGAGCAGCTTGCGATGTGGCGGGTTTTATTTACGACTGTTTCAAAAAGTGGGGAACAAAACAACTTCGCTCGATACAGTTTGTATTCGTTTTAATTTCGTTGCTAATCGTGCAAATGGCAATTTGATGCATCGAGGCATTTTACGGTATCCATAAAATAATATTATAAATGCAAAAATGTGTCTGTGTCTCCGTCTGTTACGTCTTCACACTTAAACCGGTGAAATAATTTAGATGAAATTTGGTATAGATTTAGTCCCGAGGAAGGACACAAAGGATAGTTTTTTATCCCGGAAATCACTGCTTATGGGAGTGAAACAGGGAGGTTTTTTTTTAATAATAATAATTAATTATTAGACAATCAAGCACATGCACCAATTATACAGACATTATCCGTTGGGCTCCAAACTATAGTTTTTTAGGCTGAGCCTGTATCTTGGGACCCACTGAGTCGGTTAACAAATTACTTTTCCCCTCACTGCCTCGGGAGCCGTCTTTTATCCTTTAAAACCAGTGGGCAAAAACGCATTGTATCCACTAGTGGGGAAAGTAATTTGACCTTGAAGCGTGTTTAAGTAGCTTTTGACAGATAATAAAACGTAAAACGCTCATAATACAAAAAATTCACAGACGATGTATTTCTGTTGCCGCTATAACAACAAATACTAAAAAAACCGAATAAAATTAATATCTAAGAACTTTTACAAAATTGCTTGATGCCTTCATCAGGCGCTGGGTCTCAAAATGTATGGGAAAACTAATATCCGATTCGCACTTGACCAAAATTCTGCTTGATATTACTTAACGTATTATTAATTACTGTTAAAAAAAATCAAAAAATATTATTATTTAAGTTAAATATGCACAACAACTTTTGCATGTTGCACTTTCCTCGCAACAGTGAGGTGAAAAGTTTTGTGATACACACGAGTGCAAATGTATTTTACTTATCGTGTGTTGAAACGGCTCAGGATTCTATTTTAGAACCACTCGCTTCGCTGGTGGTTCAACTATAGCCTCCTTTCGCTTGCTCGTGTTTCAATTACACACTCGCGGGTAAAATAAAAATGCACATTTTTTCACCCTTCTATAAAAAATAACTATTTCCACTCCTTCTACTCGAAAACAAGTTTTGTCTAGCTTTATAGGGCGCAAAACTTGATTTTGATCCCTCTGCATTTTTTTTCAATCTGTCTTTTTTTCCCACGGGAGCAGAATTCAGTTTTGCTCCCTGCACGTTCATCATAGACCACATAGAGAACAAAGCTTTTAAACCACTATTCTAAAAAAACACTGTGGGTCAAAGACAATTTTATGTAATTTCAGTAGTTTCACTTTCATTAGGTGTTTTTAAATACCGTGTTTTTTTCATCGTGTAATAGCTACATGTTATTTAAAAAATAAAATATTTGATATAATATGATTACTAATGTATTGATATGAGAAGTTAACCCACGTATTTTTTTAATAAAAAAAACTGTCGTCACTAATGACAAGCACGTAAAGCAGTTACTATACCAATATTTTACATTTACCATGATGATTGATTTCATCCAGTTCAAGTGAACATTATACGTTAACACCGGAGTTTGTTCAAATGGAAGCAAAAAACGTCATTAACAATGTTCTGCCTGCTGTGGTGAGGTAGGGCACAGCGAAATGTCATCCCGCTCGAATGTGGTGCAGCCCAACTGGGGAAGCACCTCCGCCTTGCAGAAGACCACAGCCATAATAACACTACTACTTGTTCTGTAGTAGTGTTGTGTTCCTGGAGGTGAGCAAGGTCGCCAGAGCTCCCGAGGATGCGTTGTGTTGGGAGCGAGGGAATTGGTTCCTTCAGCTGTCAACACGGCGAATCCTCAAACATATCAAGGGTCGACAACGCCCATGTTACTCCTTTGGAGTTGCATGCGTCTATAGGCTGCGGTGTCCGCTTACCATCAGGCGGGCCGTACGCTTGTTTGCCACCGTCGTTGTATAAAAAAAAGCCAAGCAAAATATTTGAACTCCTAATATGAAACCACCTGGGGGAATTAGTAAAGGTGCAATATCGTTTTCAAGAACTATTCGAAATATAATCAGCCTTCTACTATTTGGACTCTTTGGAGTATTATATTCCAAGCCTAAAGTGAGACAGCATGAACAACGACATATAAATACCTATCGATAGATTTCAAACCATTTGCCCAAAACAGACGGTGAAACGCAACTGCAACTTCTAGTTACGTTTGAGTTTGACTTGAGTTTATGCCATAGACTCCTTTGAGAGACCACACATAATGTGTGGTCTTGACGCAACCGTTTTGAAACCGGTGCACCGTCTGTTTTGGGCCTTATAGTTTCGTTGTCTGTATGAAAAGGCCATCCTTTTGAAACTACCTTGTTCTTAGGTAAAACATATTTTTTTTGCAGGTGGCATTCATCTTCGGAATTGCGGGATCGGGGAGTTTATGGTTCGGGGATTCAAAATTACTGACGATATACAAATATATTTGGACACGTGTAGGTATAACTAGTAAAGGTGTCACGTTTAAGCGTCTTTGACTTCTACAGGGTTTACTAAACAACGTGGTATGAAATGAGGAGACAAGGATTCGTGCATTAAAATATAATAATCTAAAAATTGAAATCCGACTGTATGAAAAGATTAGGGTCGTGGGGTTAAATAAATTCGCACAGTCCCGGTTCTGTCACACGGGTTAGGTACTCTCGCCTGGAGGGGGGAACGTGGCGTAGGCTGGTGCTCGCGGGCGCTCGTAATGGTGGCCGACTGTACTCGAGCGGCAGCCGTGTGATGTCGAAATTGGCGAAGGGCATCGTTCCTAGCCCCGAGACGTCGTAGCGTTGGTGTAGGCCTGGACCGCGGTGGTTCCTCCACCCAATTCAGGAACCCGAACTTGGGACCCTGGAACGCGCCGTCGAGAACGTATTAGGAAGGCGGGTCCGGATACGATTTGTGAGCATCCCAGCGAGCAGCGGAGGAAAAAGGGAGTGCCTTGCTGTAGCAGTGATGCCGTGGATGCTCATAATCAGAAGCGGAGAATACAATTCATGTGGATGATGCAACAGCTCATAAAAATTACATGCCCACAAAATGAGGGTGGACTTAAATATCGAAATTATCGAAACTATTGCGTTGTACTAGTGTGATGGTGCAAAATCAATGGCAAAATAGAAGTAAGCAGAAACACCAAGCATTGTTAATTAACCTAATGTCTAAAATTACAAATACATTATTATAAAGATAGTTGCAGTGTGTGTAATAAATAAATAAATAAATAAAATAAATAAATAAATTATAAGGTACCACTTACCCAAATTGGGGTTGCACAACACTCTCGAATAACATTTTAATTATTTAAATTAACTCGAGGAACGATTAGGGACGAACACTTTAAAGTATCGGTTACGTATTTTTAACAATTAATTAGATTTGTCTTCACGTATAAAGACCGATAGGTGACGTGCGTTCAAACTCGGTAACAGATCGGGAGTCTCGCGGCGGCGGTGCACAAAAATGCATTCCTTGCGCGGCTGTTAGCAAGAGCGCTAAAACTGCGCTTCGCGTAAGCGCTAAGATGACGCCGAGGAATTCATGTTACCTTTTCACTCCTTGAAAAACATAGTGTCACTACGCAAAAGATGACGTTTTCGAGTTAGCCACGCCATTTAGCTCGTCTAATCGTAACGCACGCAATACGAAGACACCTATCGCTCTAGTTCTTTTAGAAGCGACAGAGGGCGCTAATGTCGTAATGGCAAATAGTGGAAATAGGTGCGTGCCTTAATGGAACAATGTCATGTTCGTATTAGTTCCCGGGATGTAGACCGAAATACTGTCGATTCTTTGAAGAAGGTTGTCATTTTTTGCTTAGTGACGGAGTTCTGTGAGATTAAATGGTAAGTACGACAATTTTCTTACGGAATATTGTATCTATCCGTACAATGTCACTTTATACTTATGATGTGGTATCAATATCGGGACTCAATTTAAAGCAATAATGTACTTTTCGCTTTAATGACACTTCTACTTTAGCACTTTTAAACTTTTTGAAATGAGTAAAATGACGGTATATCTGTAATGACGATATTGCTTAAAACTCCAAGGCTTAATGCAGGTTAAAAATAAAGCTATACCGTATTTTTTCTTTAAATGACATTGTGGTTTTAATAAGCCAAAAGGAGTTTACTCGGGTCAATCGTCATTATCTGTTTAGTGTCCATTTTGCTAGTTTAATTTACTATAACTACACTGACTGTAATGAAGTGAAAACTGCTGTTTTGAGCTTAATGCCATTACTAATAAAAAAGGCCGCTTAAAACTGTTTGATTAATTAATGTCACTTATTGTTTATGTCACTGTGTGTGATGAATACAATTACAAAACAGTTGAAAATTGATTACCAACTAGACACATTGCATTTAATATCATTTTTCCGTCGTAATTTGTATAAAAACTTACATATTATTTGTTGAAAGTGTTCTTATAAAGGAGACGTACTTGAAAGTAGCGAGTATTTGAAAATGTTTACATATCTTTTTGTTTCAATTTTATTTCTGATTGGTATTTATGGTGGGGACACACACACGCATGCAGTGTTCCCGCGCTGGATTGCGATTGCAATTCTCTGCGCGAGAAATCTGCCCGCGCAAGGGTTGCCTGTAGCCGCCCTCAGCTGTTTGCCAAGCTCCTGTGGAGCATCTGAGCGCCCCTGCCCCACGAACAAAGTGTCTTGACGCCGAAAGCGATTAATTCGTATTGGGCGCCGAGGCAGCTGTACTTGGCTAGCTTTTGACGCTCCCGAGCGTCCGCCGCGGCGCCAGCACGCCTGCTGGTCGATGGGAGGTAGGACGCAGCTAGTGTGTCGGCGCAAGTGGCGTCTCACACCAACGCACGGCCCATCTTCCAGGGAATCAACGACATCCCGTCAGGGCGCTTGCCATCGTTCCGCACTATTTGGGGCTCCAGAGGGGCGGGAACGCCGGCACTGACGAGCGCCCTTCTCAGAATGTCGTTAAGGGCGGCATGACGAGACAGGCGGCCGGCGTCCGAAGAGCAGGCGAGCCCGTGGTGGCCGAGGCTATCTACACCGTGTGCCGACCTCAGCTGTGCTTCTCGTGGATCTTAATCCACGAGAAGCACAGCTGAGGTCGGCACAGAGAGCAACTCCAAGCCGGGGACGGGCGGCTATGCGAAGCGTCTCTGGGTCGATAAAGGTGTCGGTGTTGGGCGAAGATAGGCGTGGAGCCAGTGACCTAACTCTGGCCTAGATGATGCAAGAAGCGTCGCTCGGTCCCTGCCTTTCGCGTTGTCTAGAAGTGAGTTTAGGGTGAAAACTGGTGCTATGGTATCCCAGGCCCTTTGTATCTTAGGTCGGGACGGAAAAATTTGATTCGGTGCAGCTACCCAGGCATTTGAGGCCTCAACCAGGCACGCAATCTCGCAGTTTGTAGCCGGAGAGGCTTGAAGAATGTGAGTTCGGAGGTGCTATGAATTGAGGCCAAGAATGCCGGCAGAGCAACACTTGAAATTTTACGGGTACCCAAGCCACCATACCTTATCGGTAAGGTGGCTTGGGTCCACGCCTGCTCTCTAAATCAAAAACGGGTCGGTTCTATTCAAAATAGATTCAATTTGGGATTTTAAAAGTAAGTCGATAGGTCGAAGTAGATGGGGGTATTTCCAAATGGGACAACAACGGAGCAGGTAAGTGAATTTTGCAACGAGTAAACAAAATTTTAAAATAGACAGAGCAGAATGACTGCTAATTTTGAGAAGGCGTTTTGAATGGTCACTAAATTTCGAAATAGATTTACTCAAAAGAGGAGGGCTGGGTTCATTGAAGATGAGTGCTCCGAGAAGATGCAGACAGACAGTCTTTGGATATAGTTTTGATTGTTGGCGCGATGTTATTAAAATTCTGAATGATTCCAGCCCAATATGTCTAAATTTATTTTTAATTTGGGATAAATCTGCTAAGACTGTCCGCGAATCGGCACCCAGAGTGCCATCATTAAAGTACCACACGTTTAATTTTGAATTTAGATTGTGAATTATTGAATTAATTGCCAAACTAAATATAGCAGGACCGAGGGGATCACTCTGCTGACAACCCACTGCCGAAAGGATCTCATTGTTTTTGTGCATTCGTTTGGATGGACAGTGATAACACTGTAGTAGAAAGTTATATATTTCCGCAAAGGTTATTTTAATTTCGTTGAGCAGGGTGTCCATATTAACCTATTAGGTACCTATGAGATTTAAATATAATTATTTTAATTTTGACACTTGGAGACCTTATACATCTCTAAGAAAAAAGATTGTATTTTCTTTCTCTTATTGTATTTGACATGTAAACTCTGATGTAGTTAATTCTATTATGAATAATGTACTCATACTATCTTGAGTCTACGGATAGACATTTTGACTTGTTAAAGTCCCCTCGTGGCCTATTTGCTTAATAAATATTTTTAATTTGAATTTGAACCGAATTAAAGGCATTCTGTACATCTAATTTTAAAAGTACCTCGCATGCGTCGCTCTGTACGAAGATGCGTACGGCATGAACCACCGCCTCGCAGCCACCGCGTGTACCGAAGCCAACCTGAACGGGTTCAAAAAGGTTTTGTAATTTTTTCCGTGTTACCTGGACGCAGACTTTAGCCGCTAATCGCCGTAAAGTCGACCTTACGGCGATAGGGCGTACGCTACCATCTTTTTTTGAGAGGGCAATGAGATTCGACCCAAGATTACCGGTGTTATTTCTTGACACACATTTAACTCTTTGTGAGTAAGTCTGACATGGAACCTCGTGTGATTTTATACGTGATAAGATATCTCATGTGAATTAATAAAAAAGTTAATGTAATTGGTAATTATCTTGACATTTTGAAAACTGAAAATCTTAAGTTTATTTACTTTAGTAGTGTTTTTATTGTTAAGAAGTAGGGCCAAAAAGCCAAGAGGATTCTAGGAGTCTTGTTTTAAGAGATTTTTTTTGAGAGAATATAAGACTAATTTGTTCGTTATTGAGACTAGAAGTCATTTACTTTAATACACGTTGATTAAAATTGATATAAAAATGTTTAATTAGCGATTTTTCATAAGGGAACCTTATGTGACATTAAGCAAAAAAAATGGAATAATGACATTTTAATTTTCTTTAAATTCGATTATCATAATAATAAAATACAAATACCACAAATTACTGTTATATGTAACAAGCTTAGTCACAAACCTAACAAAAACGAACAAAACAATGTTATTTTTATTACGAATAGGGCAGTTTTAGACGGTTCAAGATTTTTAAAACTTTGACACCCTGTACTCAAAAAACACGTTTTTCTCGTAATGACACTATGTTTTTCAAGGAGCGTTTTGTCGTTAATAATTAGTTTTTAAGGTGTAGATTTGTAAATATTTGATTATGACATTAGTTTTAAGTATTGTATATATTTGTTTTTACTTAAAATAATAATAAAAACGTTATATATGTAACGATAACGTTACAAAGGTTAATATTAAAACTAAAACGGATAAGCAGATTGTTTGTCGTCCGGGATGAATATTTTTAGATCATAGAAAAATGCCAATCCCTACGGCCTAATAATATTTGTATATTTTAATTAAAATTTAAATGTTATTATCGTGTTTGGCATTGTCATGAAAATAGTGAAATAAAAAAAGTGTATTACGCGGTAGCAAAATTATTTAATACCTAGCGCGACGTTGCTAGAATCCCTCTCTACCCTCAGGATTCCACGTTACCTTTCAACCCTTCGCTTCGTTCTGAATTCAATCAATCACCCTCGTTACAATATACCATTTTGCTCCCTAGTAATACAATCTGCTATAGCAACACACTTCACAAGGAGCATGACATGAACGTAGCAAAAGGAAAATTTAAGTTAGTATATATATGAACGAACTACTTAACATTAACATGTGATATTAATCACATGTTAATGTTAAGTAGTAACACAATTTATTTTTAAGTACTGAGAGAGTTTATGTATGAATGTGTATTTTTTTTAATTATTATTTATTATTACTAAAAAATGGAATACAAAACTTAATCTAATACATTTTCCTGCAAAACTGTTTTAACAGTTTGTCTGCAGGTACGAGTAAGTATTTTGTATGAAGCTACGATATAAACGAGTTCCACGTGGATAGAGTCGCGGGCAAAAGCTAGTATTATGAATATCCTCTATTGGTTATGTCATACGTACGGTACTAGAGAGCAACAAACTGCTAAGCTGGCATCATTTGTATTTAATATTATAATTATAATAGTTCGTTTTCTTTCTTTTTTGGTGTACTTTTGAGTTTGTATTTTAGTTATATAATAGTTTTCTTTTTATTATTCTTTGTTTTAAGATCTATTTGTGCATCTGTCGCTGAACCCACCGTGCCGTCACCGAATGGACCCTGCGGAAGACCAGCGCAGTGCTGTAAAACTACCAACATGCGGAGCTGGGTCCATTTCGTGACAAAATTTATTTATTATAGTTTAATTATTTTATTATCTGTGTTATTTTTGTCACGTCTATACGTTTGAATATGATTTTGAATCTTACTGCAAAAAAAAGAATACCTAACCTATAGCATGCAGAATCATAAACCAAGACGAGTTATTATTCTTATCGCATATTGTTCTTCACTTGCACATATTTCAATTTTCATATTATTTAAATGTCCATATAGTTCTTGATTTTCACATATTTCAATGTTCATATTGTTAATTACTTTCATATATTTCCATGTTCGTATTGCTCAGCACTATTACATACAATGTTCATATTTTTTATCACTTTCACATATTTTTATGTGTTTCACGCGCTCGTCCCCTCGTGCGCCGAGTCAACGTGTCAGAAATAAAAAGATGTCTGATATTAAAATTAAATTGATATCGAGTTGTAATTTTATTTTATGTCAATAACGCTTGACGTCCATTGGCTACAACTACTACTTTGCCATAGTGGTGGTATGAAAAAACCAGGTTTGTGTCTGTTTGCTCAGAGGTTTGCTTCAGGAGCGTACGAAAAATGCTAAACGTATCCCTATTACAAAATGTTGCTAGCGATTTAAAAGATCATGCTTCCTCAATTTAACTCTGTTAGCATATTGGTTGCCATTAACGCGATGTCGCGTCCAAACTATATGGAATATTTAGTATAGTTTAATAACGTCGTCCTACTTAATTTCTCCAGAGGCACTCAAAACGGCCGGACACCGCAATTCACGACACCTTAAAATAATAAATGCACTTAGCCATTGCAACTAGGAGAACAGCCGCCGGCGAGAGCTAACAAACTTAATTCCATTAACCCTTGTACATATTGCTCGCCATTCACTTCACTTCGTCAAAGGCCAAACGTTCCAAATGCGCGCAAAGAGCGAGGGTACCAGGAGACTAGAATCGGGCAGGAGTTTTGTCTGACATGTTTGAACGAGATTGAATACGAAATATTCAACGGAAAAAGTTTCTGCATTTTTAGGCTAGGTGCACATGAAAGGAGGGAAGTCAAAAGAGGTTTTTATTGCTTTAAAAATATTTGAAAGAGGGCACGGTCACCCCGCTTACAAAGGCTATATTTTGAAAGCATTCCGCAATAAAAACAGGGTTAATCGTATATAATATAATGTACATATGCGCAAATAAATGTTTAGCAATTGACTACTGGTGGCTATTATGAATCATTTACAAAAAACAGTCTATTTACTATTTTGGAGTAAAAACGAATTATGTATGAGATAACATGTTAATTGTCACCCAAGCCAATGAATGGTAAAGGCAAAAAAAAGATCTGAGGCCTTCTTTACTAAAGCCTGTGGTACATAATTTAACGATTTCCCTTAGTTCAACAGTGGAATTTTCAGTAAGCGCTTAATGTATGATTCCCACCGAACGGGCCGGGCTCACCCGGCGGCAGCCGACCGCGTTTTAATAGACTGCAAGGCTATTATTCGCTACAAATGTGGCTCACCCCACCGGTCACCCATCACTAGACCACTACCTACGCTTAGTTACTACGCATCGCGGTATCAAGATATGTTTGTGATGAGCGTTGAGGTGAGCTTCAAACAAGTTACAGAATAGGGGGGCAGTAGGCAAAAGCCGGACGGAGCCGGTCAGATGTGACGAGAGCCGAGCGCAGCCGTACACGTCCGCGAGGAGCCGACCGCCCGCAAAGCCTTTCAAAAATGAAATGTCTTTATTAAATCTTCAAATTCCTTGGGCAGCTTGTAAAATGCCTTCAAGCGCGCTCTGGCCCGGCTCGGTCGGTGAGTATCCTTCATGAGGCGGCCATAGACGCTTCATACCTAAAGGGACATGAAGGTACGACGAAGACAAAAACATTCAGACTTGGACTAAAATAACCACTTTAATCTGTCGCGAAAAATAAACTAATTTCAACATAACGAAGACAAATATATCTCACCTCGCATGCAGTCCCACGGGAAATTACCTAAATTATCTTAACTTTACGCGAAACCTGTGAAATGAGTCACAATTCGGGCTCGCCCCGTGCCCTGTAATCCAAACTTGTCCATTACACGCCGGCCATTGTTGTCTAATTTAATACACGACCTGCTGCCAACTTTGTATTCGCGCCATTAACTGTTTACACGCACAAGTGCAAGATTTGGCCGAAATATCAACTCCGGGATGGATTAATAGAAAAAAGCAGTCACGCCAGTATTAGAACTGGTTTACCATATCCACAGGGTTGGCTTATTATTACAGGTTTGAGGACTATCTGACTGACAGAAATGCGTGGCCCAAACCAGAGCCCAAAATAGCTTAATCATTCATAATTTAACTGTCATTGTATCACGCTTAGGGAACTAGAAGGCACAGTTCCTATAAGAAAGCATAAACATACGATTTAGTTGTTTAATAGCATTTCCATTCTTTTTGTTTTTTTTTGTATTCTGTAATAAAGTTTCTTTGTATTCATCTTTAGGTTTACTTATTTTAAGTAGGTTAAGTACTATCATTGTAATTTTATTTAGGCAAAATTTTACCGACTTTTGTATTTGTTTCGGTGTTTCTTCACAGTTTTACGAGAATGCTGGTAGAATTTTAACTTGTAAAAGTACCATTGCGGCCTACTTGCAGAATAAATATTAAGCCACAGCTACTTGTTAAAAATAATAAACATCTGTTATATTATGATTTCCAAACACTGTTTATATTATTTGTGATGTTACAAAGTTGGTGAATATACCTGCGGTGGACGCTGGCCTTTTGCGCTGGATAATTAGCAGATAACATTAAAATGTAATAAAACATGGATATAATACAGTTTCTGAAACAAAGTTTAGACCGTATCTCGAGATGGCCTAAAATAATATTCAAAGTAATCTACTTATATATTATCTACCTATACTAATATTAGTATATTATATAGAAGAAAATTCTGTAAAATTATAGCTTTGTAAGATGGTACGTAATGGCAATCTCCGGAACCGCGGCTTTGCCCGCGTAATATAACCTATAATCATTCTAAGTCCAATCTACACGCAGGTAAATGAATTTTCGAAAAATAAAAACTTACAATTTGACAAAGCTACAATCTTACAGACTTAATGTAAATACAATATTTTATCAAGAAAGAAATGAATGAATTGACAATAATTATGTATAGATTTCACTAACTGCAATAATGACAACTGACGCATTATATACTTTCTGTAAAAAAATAATTAAACCCCATTAAAACGGAGCTCCTATGTGCCCCTTGCTTTATGCTCGGAGGACCGGCACGTCTTAGCCTGAGGTTGGCTAAAATATTAACTTGCGACAACTCGCGCGCGGTAGCTGTGTAGTAGTCACAGTACGTGCGACGATTTATGGTCAGAAGCCTTTTTGAAAGCAACAAGCTACTTTGCTTAGTAATAAAGCCAAAGACGGCTTTTTGTTGAGCTGAATACGTGATTATTTCCGATGTTCCTATATAGTTTCATCCATTAGGGCCAAAGATGCTTGACTTCACAGAAAATTAATTCACAAAAAAAACAAGATTACTGATTTTGCCAGTAACGAATGAGTCGATTGAAATAACACATTTTAACTGCCTACCAAAAAAAACTAATACTGGTACAGGTAAATAATGTACTCCCAGCTTTATCATCGCCTGGGCCGGCACGTCTTCGCCCGAGGTCGGCTGAAATATTAACCCGCGCCAACTCATGCCGCCCTGGTAGCTGTAACCGATGCACTTTATTTTTATTATTACAGGGACGAGAATTATTCGCCGGGTGTGAGAGCGGAGTCGCTATTCCATTCGTCTTATTTCACGAAAGGGGCATCCCTAGGATATCGCTTTTTATTTTTATTTTCAGTTGTATGATATGGAAAGATGTATCTAAATGGGATATCCTTTGTCTTCACAACAACTGGAATTGCTGCTTTCATCTTAGTGATCTAATACTTTCTATCTGCTCTGCTCGCAGGCGCTTTCCTCTGCGTACGGTTATCCGCATGCTGTCGGCAACGAGCGCAGTGCTACGGCGTGCTAATACTTATTCCATCGGACTTATAGACGCGCTACGCCAGATCGTAGCTCGTAGCAGCCGTAGCAGCCGGTGCTACGCTTTGAGGATTCTACTCGAATGTCATTCGTTCTACGCTGTTTTTAACGTGCCAGATCAAGCGCGAAACTTTTTATGTTAACGCGCAGCTTAACTCGGACACAACATAAAGTTCATCTACTAAACAGGAAAATTTTGTGACATTAGCTTTGTAAGTTTGTTTGTAGGAGGTATTTACCACTTGTTAGATATAAATGATGCTTTCACCTGTGCATAGAATGGACTTTCAGTATGCACATTAGCTTTTATCTTTGCAATACATGGGCGCAGCCGCGCGGGTAGCTAGTTACTATTATAACTTCATGATTATGATTGTCAACATAACACGTGCTGTCCATGCAACAACTCTATGGCTATGGAGACTTGAAATCAAAAAATTAATCATTACATTCGTGCATGATTCTTTTTGATATTTTGATTTTTTCTAATAAGACAAGATCAGCCCGAGCTCGTAGTGCGATCGTAAGGCGAGTTATCGACGCCTGTAACCGTGCGTCGTAAAACGTCGCTCATTCCGCGCTGAATATAAAACGAGTTTTATTTCGGTGTGGCGACGCAGCAGCTTACAACAGCGCGTATAAAATAAAATTAGCCTATATCCGTCCCAGTGCTAGGCATAGGCAGAGGCGGATTATCCACATAGGCAAACTAGTCACGTGCCTAGGGGCGCGCGTTGAAATATTTTCGTTATAGTTTCTTATCTATGGCCGCTAGAGGGGCGCCAATGAGGTGCTTGCCTAGGGTGCTTTCGATATTTAATCCGCCTCTCTGGGCATAGGCTATTCTCATGGGTGAGAAGGAACGCGCAGCAGTCCCCACGCTGGCCCAGTGCGGGTTGGGAATTTCATATACTCCTTAGAAGTTTCCTCACAACGATTTTTTTCACTTAAATGCTGTTGATGTTGACTTTTACTTTGAAGTTTACGAAAAAGAGACAAAAGACATTTTTGCTAGCAACAGTTCGTTAAAAGTCCCCAGCACGGTCGACTCAAGTCAACTCTCCATACAAACGTACATACATATATACATACACATTATCCCTAAATGGGGTAGGCAGAGCACATGAAACTTGTGTCCAGTGCCACTGTTTTTTTTTAATGCCCTTTAGGCCATCCATGACACAGTAATAAAGTCAGATGAACTTTCTGCGCCGACTAAGCTGTGGCATCAACGGCTATTTTATAGATATTTTATATGACTGTATTATCTAATGTATCAATTATTATTTACACATATCATACTGAAGCTTTTACAAGCCTTTGGAGACTTCTGTGGTTGTCATATGATCGTAATAAAAGTGTACTTAACTCGTATATTAAGTATAGTTCAAGCAATAAAGTACGATTACCTATACTAATATTATAAAGAGGTGATGTTTGGGAAAAGATAAGATAATATAATTTATTTCGTGATAAGAATCCATACAAAAATAAGTTAGCAGCTTTGTAAGCTACGGTAGCCTAGTGGTTCAGGCATGTGGCAGACAAACGGCGGTCGCGGGTTCGAATCCTGGCTCGTACCAAGGAGTTGCAGAGGAGCATAATTTCGGCTTTTAAAGCCTACGCATCAAACACCAACACGAGTGGAGGAATGAGGCGGGCTTAAGGCACTAAGCTCTTCATAGAAGGAGTGGACTCGGGCTGGACTAACAAGCTCTGGAAGTCCAGTAGGAAGCAACTCAGAATCATATCTGGGGTGTTCACAGGTCACTTCGGGGTCAAGGATCTCTTGGCCAAGATGGGACTATCGGATAGTTTAGACTGTAGAATGTGTGGCGAGGAGGACGACACCATGGACCACTTATTGCGTGAATGTCTTGTCCTTGCCAGACAAAGAATGAATTACTTCGGTAACAGCTATCCGCAACCAAAGAAATTCGAGGTGCTTCCAGCTCCCAGCTCAGCTGCATCATTCGCTTTTTGGAAATGGTGGCGCGAGCTTGGGAGTAGTCATAAAGGAGAGGGCAAATGCACAAAAGATCCCACTGGGTCGAAGTGCATCCGAAAGGGCCCTCATCTAGATAAGATAAGATAAGATGCGTGACGTGATCAAGGTTCAAGAGACACACATTTTGCATTTCTAGTTTTTTCAATGTCGCGTGAATTCATTGTTTAAGTTGGAATAAGAAATATAACTCTAGAATTAACCTCCATTCTCCTACTTTGGAAATGTAGTTAAATTCAGGAAATCTTCGGGACACTAAAAATAGATCGATCGAATCCCGATTAAAATTATTTATTTCGCGCCTTAAGAGTATGTGTGACTCAAGACAATTCTCCATACAAACGTAGTTACAAAGTATCATTTTAGTCTACAATGTCGTTATAAAATGAGAACCAAACTACGTTTGTATGGAGAGTCAAGCATCCTGGCGACGAGGCTGTCAAGACCTAATTTTGTTGGAATTGCTGTTATTTAAGCAGTTTTTAAGAAAAACGATTTGTTCTAGTACGTCAAAAAAATGATAATATTCATCACATCTCAAAGCCCGTGGACGGGCTCGATACATAATTGGACGAAATCGGCTCAATAGAAAATAATTGCAAAGATTGGTCTTAAAATTATCATCAAACGGGTCTATGACTTTATTTTTTTGACGTATGGGTCTGCAATTATAAACATGAAGTCAACATATTCATATCTAACCACTAACGAGTTTCACAAATAATCCACACTATTTTTATTTCAATATTTAATCTAAGACCTGGCCGCCCAGTAATGCTCTCGTTTACTCCGATACAAATAGACATTGTGCGCCGTATCCCGAATCCTCAAGGGCATTTTGGTGTTTACAGCGTCTTAATAAGTAAGTAAGCTAGAGCAAGATGTTGATACAAGTCTCCCTAAGGTCTGCCGAAAGGTCGCTGCTTTTGATTCAGTTAGTCTTTTTATAACACGTCAAAAACTTTTGTATGGAAATATAAAAGTGGAACACAATTGTATCTTCCTTTTCCATATTTATGTACTTATCAAAAATCTTTAAAACAGGGCAAATAAATTGATGCATAATCTTTTCCGAGTAAAGTTTGTTTATTAGCAATTTATTTTCAATACTGTAGTCAAATAACGTATTCTGACACCGCGCACGTATTTAATTAATGAGCGCGTAAAAACCGTTGGAATTTTTATTGGAACCGGAAGTGACGGAGAACAACCTCCAGTATAACGCACATATTATTAATAAGTAAGCAAATACGTCCCGATATTGAATCAAAATATAATCTGGTATTGAATTAATCAATTTGCCCGGAAAGCTGGTGCACAGTAATGCGATTGTTCCACATCGGCTTTACTCAATATTTCACATAATATTTAACCCAAATTGAATTTTGTCGGGTGGCAGGATTAATCTCATTTGTCACTTGGGATTACGTGTTTACGTATATATAGTTGTAGTGTCTCACACTAACACACACTAATCCTAAATATCTTAACCTCCTATTGTAACTTTAAATTCACTATATCGTAATCCCAAAGCGAACCGCTGTTTCACTTGACCCATCCTTACATAGCAAGATCGCCATGTAATGTGGGTGTTAATAAGGCAACTGATAAGAATATAATAGAATATTATTTTTTGTTGAACTGTGTAAAAGGATGTTAACTGACATAATACATATTTAGACACAACAGTTTATCCGTCACCGACATACAATAACGTTTACGTAAAGAGTATTGCTCCTATTAAGTAGGTACATGCACTTATAATTAATTACAGCATGTCTGTGAAAAACTCATTCATGTTATAAATTCGTAATATGGTTTCACAATGTGCTTATTAGTATATAAGTATATGTAGTATGAGAGTGTGTGCGTGTGGCATGGCGCACACTACATGATGGTGGTAGAGTCTGGCAAACGAAAGTTGAACCCACTAGATTCAATTATGCGACAACACTAAACGTCATACGCATACATGTTGACCGAAAGTGTTGTCCGAAAATCTAAGTAGTGGGTTCAACTTTCGTTTGCCAGACTCTAATAGTAGTAGTTTATGCAACTGAAACATAATGAGAGGCCTCAAAAGGCGAGTGTGGTTTCTCTAACTGACGCTCGTTTCATGATAGGATCACACGAGTAGTGTTTCAAATTCAAATTTCAAAATAATTTTTGCATAGTTGCAGAGCTGTTATATAAATGGTTTATGTTCTCCACATCCCACCTCACAAAGGCGTACAATTATAAACTTAGGTCTATTATGCTATAGTATCCGCAAAACCAAGTGGCGAGTCAGGCAATAAAAGTCAGTAGGTACTAATTGTTGCACGGCCCGCTCCATAAGGCAGTGCAGGTACGAAAGTGATAGCATGATCCAATGATTTTTTGACCTGACTCGCCACTTGGTTTTGCGGATACTATTATTTTAGGATTACATTATAATGTGTCAAATGTCAATGATTAACGAATTATTCTACTTACATTATATATCTTATCATAACTATACTAGGTTTGTAAAAAAACTCTTATACTATAAAAACACTGTTTCACCAACCAAACAACTTTTTTTAAAAAGGCTTTGTTGATGGTTAAATTATATTTAGCAGTTTTATTTAGCAGAATATTTAATACTATCCTTACCATCCATCCATCTATAGATACAAAATGTATTAAATATGTACAGTCTACAAAGAGATTAATCCATTTGTACAATCACAAACTGATATAATGTAACCCAGGTATGAGAGTAAAGGTAAGAAAAAACAGGAAAATAAAGCTATGAAAGTAAAGAAGTAAAGGTAATTAATTACCCTAGGTTCGGGATTTAATCATCATCATCATCATCATCATCATCATATCAGCCAAAAGACGTCCACTGCTGGACATAGGCCTCCCCCAAAGAGTGACAAAGTGACCGCTCCTGAGCCACCCGCATCCAGCGGACTCCAGCAACCTTTACCAGGTCATCAGTCCACGTTGTGGGGGAACCTACGCCGCGCCTTTCGGATCTTAGACTTGTTTGTGCATATTTGTGCGGAATCTTAAGATTAACATATACTAGGTCGATGTCGCAATCGCGTAGGCGCCTTGGAAGGCGCGTGATTCTGTTCTCTGAACACCATTTTTTCACCTTATTACATGGAAATAAGGGGGAAGAAATAGGTACATCTTTATGTAGCCGATAACAGAAACGTAATTTGTGATTTTACATGTACTATGGCTTTTGAAAGGTATGGCAAAGATTTTATTACATATGATTATTATGGACTAGCTGCCCGGCCCGGCTTCGCACAGTTAGTAACGCACGTATAATTCTTACTACCCGTTGTCCTATTACGCATTTTCCCGTAGAAATGAATCATTTTCCTGCGGTAAAAAGTAGCCTATGTTCATCAGGGATAATGTCGGCTTCTAATGGTAAAATAAATTTTCAAATCGGTCCAGTAGTTTCGGATCCTCTTCAATACAAACAAACAAACAAACAATCAAATCTTTCCTATAAAGATATAATATTAGTGCAGATGTAGATTATAAAGTTAAACGCATATGATGTAATGGCATATGGTACATATTATGGACACTAACAAATTCTGTTCTGTTGATTGTGATAAATATCAGTTATGACACATTAAATTATGATAAACAAAATTATGGCAATTGACTTAAATTAGCGCACCTGAAATTATGGCAAGTAAAATTTTGCCAAACGAAGGTATACTTAGAGGTGAGCAGTTATCAAAAAGGCTGTCTATTAGGGAACGGGGAGAATGGGCTGGAAGGAGATGAGATTTGCCTTAATCTTAAGTAGATGGAAAACCCTTCTAAGAGCCCTATGTCCCTGATGAGAGTATTGAACCTGTTTACTGAACATATAAATGGTCATGGGTATTTTAATCACGATAACATACTGTTTTCTTTGCGTGGAACGTTAAAAAGGAAGTCAAATCGTGAAAACAGTCCTCGGACGAAGCTATGCAAACTAGCCGTTACAATAAATATCACATGTAAACTTTTTAGGGGTCTTTAACGTCTCTATTTTACAAATATGATAAAATTGACACTCGGCACTAACAGGCAATGCTTGTCGCTGGCTGCTGTCGTTACTTAAACCTGAAATGCACAGCGAATCGTCATTTTCTTGTATTAAGAATTTTACACTTAGTCAATTCCCTGGGCGACTGAGCTCTGCTTGGGTGAAAATATGGAGAAAACGAATTCTCTCAGACATTTATTTATTTATTGCAATCGTTAGAGAGAACGTGATATCAAATATATATATATATATTTATATACAAATATTGTGTTTTGTGTCATCAAACATATTAACGTTACAACGTCTTTAACATACTAAAAACTGTGCGCTGTTAGCGCTATTGAATTTATTAAACAGTGTATCCTGACATTCTTAAGTCCAGTGCTAAACATATTTATTACTTAGTACTCGATAATCTTATGTCTGCTATATTAAGCCTGTCTGTTTCTAAGTCTAATCTTAGGCTACCTGTTTTAAATGTGTCTGTCAGTCTATTTCTATTTCTTCATATAATATTATAATTTTGTATTAATAATGTAGCTATTGTATTGTATATGATCCTTGTTGGTCGAAATAAAGTATTTGATTTGATTTGATATTTCGGCCAGTGTTCGACTTGGAACCTGTGACAAGCCCGTTATGTTTTTGACATTCTTATTTTGAAAGAAAGATACACGGTTATTATACAGGGTTATTGGTAAATCAATGTTTTCCTGTTAAGAGGTTATAGTGGAGGTTAATTACAACTTTTTGAAAGGCATAATGCATTATGAATTTATGACCGAATGAATAATTTTTGAGTTTTTTTTTTTTTTTTGCCTGAGGTTTTTTTGAAATTTTATAAAAAAAACAGGATAACATTCAATGAACAATAACCCTGTATGTGCTGGCCTGCGATGTGCTGGAGTAGTTAGTAAATTTGGAAAGTAAATTCACACTCCTGTTTATTACGCAAAAAAATGCTGAATCCTCTGTGTGCGACCCGACTCGCACTTCACCGGTTATTTCAATATGTTCCCCAATCCCCAACTCACGCTTGACAGGCTTTCTTATTAATGGTTTGTTTCTTGTGGCAGTACACATAAATAATACATTTCCTCGCGCAGAATATCATCCCAAAGGTAACATTTCCACTAAATTCTGTAAGAGTTTCACTGTTGTTGGATGCTCACTGTAATGCTTTCTATTCTGACATACCAAAATGTTCCTCAGTATCTCTAGAAAGTCTGAAAACAAAGAACTGGCAAAACAAAATCAATCTTATATGAATGTGTTTCAGTTTAAATTCCGCTGTTTTTTTCGATGGTTGTTAAGTCATTTTTAATAGCAAAGGCGTACGTACGCTTGGACGTGTAAGAAAACCGTAAAGCAAAAGTTACGGGAGGAGGGAAAAATATATTTTTTTTCATGAAATTCGTCAACGCTTCACACGTCCTGCGCCGCAATTTACACGCGGCCATAGAGCGAAATAAAGTGGTTTTTTTCTCGCCTTATGAAATGATTTTCAGGAAGCTTCTTTGTATGGTGAATCAGAATTGGTGTAAAACTCACGGCGCGGTTGCGAATTTATTTACCCTTCCACTCGGCTGGCAAGTAAATTGGCTTTGGTGTTACTTATAAAACAGGAAAATATTGCTGGTTTAAGTTCGCGAGTAACCGGTATATTTTGCTACATATTTTTGTCATAAATTTGTAATGGGAAATAAACAAGAATGCTTTCAATGTGACAAGTAGTACACGAATGTACAAGGTCAAATGAGTAGCATATATATGTATACCTACATATTGCTCCTTAAATTATGATTTAGAATGGATTGACATTAGTGTTTTTGAGTTTTGGTGTTGGAGGCAATCTCCGAAAATATTCAACCGATTTGCAGAAAATACCCTTTTCATTTATAGTGGGATAATTATATAAGCCTGCATCATCCCATAATGCAGCTACGCCTTAATATAGCTACGGTAGCCCAGTGGATCATGCATGCGGCTGTCAAGTGGCGGTCGTGGGTTCGAATCCCGGCCCTGAACTCCCTGTAATATGTTTATAAGTATTCTGGCAAATAAAATCATTCTAATTCTAATTCTAATTCTATTTCTTATTCTAATTCTCGTATTCAAGTTACGTACGAAATATTTACCGTCAGTAATCATATTTTTGACATGTAATTACCATCAATTGTATTTTATCTTCAATTCCACGTGACTGTAGATTTGTATTTTTACCAACCTAATGTTTGTACGCCCATTGGCAAGACATAGAAGATCACATAATGTACTTACAGCTCTGTATTTTACAGCCAGTGTTCTACAATAAACATTATTTCTGATTCTGATTATGATTCAGTTTTTCGGTGAATGAAAACATCATGAGGAAACCGGTCTTATCCCAATAAGGTCTAGTTTTCCCTCTGGGTTGGAAGGTTAGATGGCAGTCGGTTTCGTGACACTAGTGCCTATAACCAAATCTTGGGATTAGGTGCCAAAGAGGACCCCCGGCTCCATAGGGAGCACAACCGGGAATAACGTTACGTTACGAGAATGATATATGCTTACATCAATTAAACCATAACAATAATATGTTGTTCCAGCAACCCTTGTCGTGTTATATAAAATATAATGCGACAGAGGCCGCTGGTACAGATTGTCACCAGTTAACACTCGTGCAATTTAATACCAAATGAAAATGTTTATCAAAATTTATATTCCTCAACAAACATTAGAACAGAACCCATGTCTCTCCCCCTCGCCCCTCGACCACGGTATGTCAGCCGCGGGCAGGTTCCCTTATTCCCATGTCAATAAGGTATTACCAAGTTGCCAAATTCATAATTTTCTGGAGGAACTTTGGAAATAAATTTCTCCCGTCGATGGAGTTTTAATGATGGGGGTTATGTATATTTCCTCTGATTATGTGTTAGATGGGTTTCTGCAGTAAAATAATGTTTTAGGGGCTGATTAGGCTCCGTATGGTTTCAATCGATTCCTTATTTTGGTAGGTACTTAGGTACATAATTCACATCACCATCATAATATGCATGTAAAACCCTTTGCCTTGTCATCTCTTAAACTGGCACGTTATAAGTACATTGTTCCACAAGGTTGGTAGGCGTTTCTTTTACGAACGAGAGTATTAGAAGCCCGACGCCAAAGGCACGGGGCTTTGATGGCTCGATTTTATAAAATTATTTTATTATTATTATTTTATTTTATATATATTTTTATTTTTTATTTAACGCGTGTTTTATAGCATTACGACTCTTCAGCAAGATGTGTGCATGCACACGGTGCATTCTTAAATTAACCGGGTTGTACAGATAGTACAGCTTTTTTTTAATTCTCGGCAAATGGATTCTTAATCGACTAAACAGATTAAATCCTTTTTGTTAACTAATTGACTATTTCTGTTTGGATATGATAAAGAAACAATTTAGTAAAACTCTTCACGTGTGATAATGATAACATTTTACATGAATTAATAAAGATAACATTTTAAAACGAAAATATTTATTTTATTTTGTAGTGGCTGTTTAGAGATTTCATCTAACACTGCGCAAACTTCACGAAAAAAAAAACTGTTGCTCGCCATTATAGGTTATTTCACAGATATTTGTAAACATTGTTAATGCGTGTTTGTTTATTCACAAATAATATATGTTGACTCGTGGTGACTAGAAAAGTGATAAAAAGAATGGACGCCACTGGAAATTATTGGCGATGTATACAACATGTGAGTAAAAACCTGTTGCCATAAATAAGTAAAGAAAATAACTTGGCAGGCCTATACAATTTTTATCCTATGAAAAGGACTTTTTCCTCGCAAAATGTGTTGAAAAACGTCGTATGAAACGCGTGAGCTTTGATAACCACATCAGAGGCGGAATTATCACGCGAGCCGCAGGTGAGCGTGATAAGAGAGCCGAGGATACCTCACTTGTATCACTATGTACTATGTATAACGTAGTTTAAGTGTCGTGTCTCACACAATTTTTCATCAGATTTGAGAGGAATAAAATACATTTAAACCAAAAATAATAATAATCGCAATAAAAAATACAAAATCGAAATCGTCCATATTGTTGACTTTGACGTCAAGGCGCGTAACGCAAAGGCTCTTAGGCGTATGCCTGAATGTATATCCACGATTTAAAATCACTGTTGAAATATTTTACAGAGGGACTAAATTACCACATTTTATTTATAATAGACCTTTAAAACATTTAGTTAAACATGTTTTGTTCGTTTATATACGTTAAGATTTATTTTTAAATTATTATAAAAAAATGGTACTCTTTTTGTTATTGCTCCATCTAAGTTACGATTTCGCCAATGACAAGTTTGCTTCTAATAGCCGCTCCACACAATGGGCCATCTCGACCCATCAGACACGATGCGGCTATGCGGTAGAACGAGACATAAATATGTCTTACTCCCTTTAACGCATAGTTGCGTCCTGTATGATGGGACAGGATGGTCCATTGTGTGAAGATAGAAGCGACGTTGTTCGGTAGTTTGGTCAGTCGCAATCAGCGTCAGAAGCTCCGCAAAAAGCGAGGCATCCACCGCTGACCGCATCCCCGACGAAAGACCAAAAATAGTATTTATTATAATTATTCAAACATCTTATTTACTAGTGGCTATGTCAAATCTTGGGATTAGGTGTCAAAGCAGACCCTGGGCTCGCTTAGGGCACAACCGGGAATAACGCTAGAAGGATGATGATTCAAACATCTTATTTGAGTTGCTTTATAACTGACGCATGAGTGACAGAGCAGTAGGTTAAGAAAAACCATTATGCCCGTGGGCGTAATTTAGGCTATTGTAACTCTGTATGCCTGCGCATTATTAAACCCTTTACGAGCAATGAAATAGTACATTGTTTAACGAGGGGCGTAAGTGGAATATTGCGAATAAGAGTCTATCAGAAGCCCGACGCCGAAGGCAATGTTTACAATGTTTTTCATCTCTTTTGCAAGGAAGATGCAGATTAGGGACCGATATATAAACGATTAACAAACTAAATGTCACTAAGTTAATGTAAACAAAACACAATTGCAAAATATGACCATTATATTTGATATAAGATCTCTATCAGCATTAACAAGAAGTTAATGATATTAATTCAGTATTCCAGAGATGTATAAGGTCTCTGAGCGTCCAAATACAATGAATAATTATTCTAATATTCTAAGAGATGTATACGGTCTCCTAGAGATGTATACGGTCTCTAAGCGTCAAAACAAAAAAAGGAACATTAATGTAATATTCTCAGATGTACAGGGTCCATAACAAAAAAACGTGTCAAGATCAGAATGATGTCTCTCGTCAATACGTTAATAATAATAATAACACTAGTATTTAAGTTCTTAAGTAGTTAACTATGCCCTTGCAAGCATGAACAGTCCGGATTCCACAAACAGCACCCGATCACGAGTATGACGCATATCTCAACCATCGCCTCCCTCAACCATATGTTAGGGAAGGTGGCAACCCGATCAACGACGCCACCGTAAGCAAAGCCCTTTAAGCGAGCATGACATATTCAAGCCACCGGATAATAGCAAAGATTAAACTACTTGTTCAGCAGGAAACAGCATTACGTGCCATTAGGATAGCACGTAATATATCTACTATTATCCGGTGGCTTGAATATATCATGCTCGCGTGATTGAGTAACAAACATCCAAACATCCAAACATCTAAACTTTCGCATTTATAATATTAGTAGTTTAGATGTTTGGATGTTTGTTACTCAATCACGCTTAAACGGCTGAACCGATTTGAATGAAATTTAGCACGAAGATAGTTTATAGCCTGGATTAAAATAAAGGATAGTTTTTATCCCGGGTCCACGCGGATGAAGTCGCGGGCGGAAGCTAGTTCTTACATATTGAATTAGACCCGCCATACACGGACTGCTTAGAGCAGTCGAGAACCGCCATAGACGGACCGCTTAGAGCCGTCGAGGCCTCATTTAGTACGAGGACTGCTCTCGTGCCGTTGGTCTCGTCTGGTCTAAGCAGTGTATGGCCCGCGTTAGACTACTACTGGCTTAAAGGCATTTTTGTTGTTTCAAAATCGTTGACAGTATAACACGCGTTGCTTAGCACGAATATGGTCTGCATATCAGCCGCTTTCCCCCACAACATGATTCCGTAGGACATAACACTGTGGAAGTAACTGTAACACACCAGCCTGGCCGTCTCAAAATTTGTTAACTGTCTTATGCGTCTTACTGCATATGCTGCCGAACCAAGTTTTCCGGCTAGGGAGGCGATATGCGCATGCCATTGTAGTTTTGAGTCCAAGGTGATACCTAAAAACACTGTTCTATCTTCAAATTCCAGTTCAGCGCCCTTTAATTTGATCTTGGTATTGTTTACCCGCTTGACATTAGGTAAAGTGAATCTGATACACTTTGTTTTCTTGGAATTTAGCAGTAAATTTTTTGCTGTAAACCATTTCACAACAGTGTTGAGCGCATCATTAATACCATCGAAGCTTTTCTCTTTCCTGTCTGCCTTGAAGATAAGCGACGTGTCGTCTGCGAATAACACTATATCATGTTTATCTTGCAACACATTTGATGACCTACCAGGTCATTGATGTAAATCAGAAACAGAAAGTGGTATCAAATACTTACATTTTATACGCATTAAAGTATTAACTACAACATTACAGTGTCTCTAAGTAACAAATGTCACACTCGCAAGTCAAAAGTGAGGGGCAGTCACGTAACATTTTGAACGCGCGTTAGGCAGATCCAAATTTCATTTTTCCATATAAACATTTAGATCTAACTGACGCGCGTGCAATGCGTTACGTGTTTGCGGAGTAATCACGTAACGTTTTGAACGCGCGGTAGGTAGATCCAAATGTCATTTTTCCATATAAAAATTTAGATCTAACTGACGCGCGTGCAATGCGTTACGTGTTTGCGGAGTAATCACGTAACGTTTTGAACGCGCGTTAGGAAGATCCAAATGTCATTTTTCCATATAAAAATTTAGATCTATCTGACGCGCGTGCAATGCGTTACGTGTTTGCGGAGTAATCACGTAACGTTTTGAACGCGCGTTAGGTAGATCCAAATTTCATTTTTTCATATAAAAATTTAGATCTAACTGACGCGCGTGCAATGCGTTACGTGTTTGCGGAGTAATCACGTAACGTTTTGAACGCGCGTTAGGTAGATCCAAATGTCATTTTTCCATATAAAAATTTTGATCTAACTGACGCGCGTGCAATGCGTTACGTGTTTGCGGAGTAATCACGTAACGTTTTGAACGCGCGTTAGGTAGATCCAAATGTCATTTGTCCATATAAAAATTTAGATCTAACTGACGCGCGTGCAATGCGTTACGTGTTTGCGGAGTAATCACGTAACGTTTTGAACGCGCGTTAGGTAGATCCAAATTTCAGTTTTTATATAAAAAATTATTATTATTCTAACTTACCCTCCTTATTTTGTCTAGAGCTGTTTACTATGTGACAGGTGCCAGACGTGATGGCTTCCCAGTACTTATATAAACGATATAATCCATCGTTGAAACGTTACTAAGTATTTTATTTGTGCCGAAGTCCAAATCCCAAGTACGTACGTACAATTCGTTACGTGATAGGCAGTTTTTTTAATGGCAAAGTCAATGTAATATTTAATGCATGCTATCTCGTATCATCGAACGAGCGAAAGAAGTGCATGAAGTTCTATACTTCAGCTTGGGCCGAAACTCGTTTGTATGTCCGGATGTCCCCCATTCTCGTGAAAGTTTGTGAGCTGGTCCGTTAATTACGTGGATTTTTTGTCGATTCACTTTTTCGAAATAAAAAAAAGTTTGTCGATAAAAATACAGGCTCGCGAGTTTTACCGCTCAAAGAGCCACTAAGTATATTATTGCTATGACTAAATAAATCACCACTATATACTAAAATATCATGAAACTAGGATAGGTACGTACTTTAAAATTAAAACGGTAAACTCACACGGTGGTTTTCACGATCCTTCAGAAAACCTTTTCGCTGAAAACTATGACCGATATATTTTTGAATAAAAAATCCCTTGTTTGCCATAACAAGGGCTTTCAACGCCATCTTCATGGGGTGAGGTAAAACACAATTTCCATGTATTGTTTTCTCGATATTTGCCCCTTATTATTTGGCACCACATAGTCAACCCAACTTGACGTTTCAAGTTAGGTGTCATTTTAAAGGAAATAAGGAAGTGACTTGTCACAAAGAAATTCGATGATTGCATCATCATTAATCATTATCATAAGCTTAATACGGCCCACAGTTAAGCACATGCTCATAATTTAGAAGAAAATATAAACACGACGACGATCCTTAAATTTTGACAGTTTACTAACGGTGAAACATCATCTGAGTAACGTATTTTCACAAGGCAACAGAGCCTCGGACAGGAATTGTTGACATAGTTTACGGACGCGAACTGAGGACACTAGAGGCCTTTTCCGAGTGGCAAGCAACTATCATATGTGTTATGTGATCCTGGTATTTAACTGGAAGAAAAACTTACGTGTTTTATTTCGCATTACTAAGTTTTTTGTGAATAGGTATATCATCAGATATTTGTTTACTGCTTAGCTTTTTGATGAACAAAAATATTGTAGATAAATATGTATACCTAGTCTAGTTATGCCATTCTTTATGCTGCAGCAAGACGGTAGAAAAATAGTACGAGTTGTCTTGGCACTTTTGATTAACGGTATTCTTTATAAATGTCTATTATATTGAAAGAAATAAAGAAAGAAAGAAAGAAAATAATTTTATTGCCACATAAAAAACACAGTACACAAAATTACAATAAAGTTATATAAAACAAAAAGAGATAAACTAAATAGAAAAAAAAACAGTAAAATTTAAAAAAGGTGGCAAAGGGACAGTCTCAGCAGTGTGCTGCAACCTCGGCATCGCGGCGTGGCTTCAGCGCTGATTTTCAGCCTGCCCCAAGATAAGGTAGTAACGCAGAGCGACTGCTACAAACAGCGCAAAGCAACAACACAAAAAATAAATACTAAAAGACAGCCAAAAAACATAGTAATAATAATTAAACAGACAAAGAACCAATCAAAGTAGTACACTGAATATGGACGATTTTTTAAAGTCAGTCTGCTGTTTAAACAACAAGGTTTCGTAGGTATCGTTTTATAAAATTTAGTATCTACTTCTTTCTCCACTTAATTGCTCAAAGGTTAGCTGGAAGGAATCCTCACAGGGATAAGCTCATATTCGTACATATGTTACCTGTCCTGGTAATAATTGTTGTTCCGTTTCGTGTATAATAAATATTTTGTAAACATATATACGATCCGAAGAAATACAGTTTATCTTTTATACACCAATCACTTTTCACACAGGAATAGAATTACAAGTGTTAACGTTAAAGCAACATTTTCCTTAGTAGATAGATGCCATATCTTGTATTTCAAAAACTAATTTTATACGTAATGGCAAATCTTATCTCACTTAGATGAAACGGGGTGTGGGACAAATCCCAAATATCCAAACAAAGTTACGTTTACTTTTATTTTATCTGGAGAAATATCCCGCTGGTAATCCCCCGGAATTGGTGGCGGACGAAGCGGCCAGGGATTAAAACAAAATGGACACTTTGAGAAAAACTGCTGCATTTGTGTATAAGGAAGAAAAAAGAAAGAAAGAAATACGTTTATTTAGCTTCTAACCGCCAAACAGACATTAGGAATAGGTATAATATAGAAGACAACATATTTATTTCCTTCATTCCGACAATAATATGCAGTCCAGCAGGCGTAGGCATGGTTGCCCTTTTATCACTTATCGATGTCCATATATCCGTCACGTTCTGACAAGTATGCGAGTGCGAGAGTGACGGATGTCTTATTCACAACAATAAATGTTAAAATGTCAACCATCTTAGGCCTGCAGAGTACCTTTGTAGAATTTCGTAGCCAAAATGCAACATTCAGTTCAGTTTCGCTATAGATTTCAATTGGTTATATGGTTTTTTTATTGTGTCTATAAATATGTGACACTGTTGGTTTTCCATGTATTTATTTATTTAAACCTTATTTGTTGCACAATAGAACCGTACAAAAGGCGGACTTACAAACCTGGCAAAGCGGAAAAGATTGTAAGCAGTGCAAATAACAACTAAAAAGAATAATAATATTACGGTATTCCTATATACAACATATTTAAACACAAATAAATATAAACATAAATATATACTACATTCATACTTACACGCGAAATTTCAAATATGTATCAATAAATAAATAAAATAAATAAATACATTTGCCAGTGACGTCCGTTTCTTTGCGTATGTTACAGGACATATTCTCAGAAACTACCCTGAGCTTTGCAAGATGGACGATTTTCGTGGGTTACTAGATATTTCTGTAGTTCATTTATCTCTCTATCTAACTCTCTTCTTCTTTTTCTTTTAAATAATGGCTTTCATCTAATTTAGTTTTCTTACAAAGCGACGATGTTCAGAAGTATTTGCCACTATAACAACAAATACTAAAAAAATATATTTAAGGGCGCTCCCATACAACAAACGTTTTTTTTTCAGGCTGTATCTCAAGAACCACGATTGCTAGACAGTTGAAATTTTCACAAATTATGTATTTTTGTTACCGCTATGACAACAGATACTAAAAACAAAATAAAATAAATATTTAATGGGGAGCTCCCTTACAACAGACGTTTTTTTTGCTATTTTTATAGATAATGGTACGGAACCCTTTGTGCGCGAGTCGGACTCGTACTTGGCTGGTTTTATTATTCATTCTTTTACCAACCAGTCTCCGTAGTAATGTAGGTACCTATAGAAAAAAAACATGCAACACCAGAGGGGTGATTACGTAACTTTACGAGCGTACAGTAGGAAAACTCAACTGTCATTATCCCACACGTAAAATACATTTGCATTTACTCAGGTAAAGCTCAGCTCAAAGGTCAGCGTAAGGCTGTACCTTACCTAATCGAACAGTAGAGATACGTCTTTGGTTTCTGAGCTAGAATTCGCTGTCATAAGCCTCTCACAGCCTGGCGCGGCTTGGTCGCAGCGGTCAATATTAAACTTGTTATTAGCTGACAAATTTACTCTTGACCGCCACCGCAGGCCGCGCCTGTGTGATTCGGGCCTTACGACCCTATTTTTTACGACAAATTACTTCGCCACTCTACTCTGTGCCAATGCGCCAAGTCCGAGTCTCGCATATAACTGCTCGTAAAACGACCATCAATTTATACCGAAATAAATAGGACGAGTTGACCACTTAATTCCCCGCCTGCTTATATTATCCGCGCTATTTATACTATTGATGGGCGGTGTGCTTATTGTTCTAGTGGTGGTTATGGGTTATGGGGGATTTTGGAGAATATTGGCAAGGGTTATTGATTACGGTATTTACTCGTATACGTATACTACGATATGGAATCGGGGTTGCCTCGTGGTGTATTTTGCTTGATGTGTTGATATGATATTAGTGTTATGGATAGTTAACAGGCCACGTTAATGGGCGAGCGTCACGAGCGGCACGAGCGACACGAGTGACACGAGCGACACGAGCGACACGAGCGACACGAGCGACACGAGTGACAGTGACGGCACGGTTCCCGCATTTAAAGTTGGCCAAACAAATAATATGCTATATTAAAATGTAATGGAAACGGGTCATTCATGTATTTCATGTCGAAATGCGCTCGACATGTTTCGAACCGATTCGCTCGGAATGCTCATGAGTACACGCGTTGCCGGGCATCGAACGAAAAAACCATAGCGAGCCCCTTACAAATTTTTACCCACACAAGTGACTAAAACCCGGTATGCGCATGTTCGGACACAGCTGCCTGGCATCGTTTTGAAACTCCGCCCCCATCCCCGCATAATGGCAATGGCATCCATTCTGTGGGACCATTTTGCGGCGTAATTTAGACTTCTATGGTTTTTCGTTAGCTGTTGCTGGCGCGTTTAGCATTGCGGGCCCGCGCCCTGCTCGGCTGGTATACTTACATAATTTGCAACGGCTTAGGATTCTTCATCTAGAGGTGTGAGCGGTTTCCCAGTTGCCTACACAGCACGCGTGTTGCCGGTCCTCAGATAGGTGATCGCTTTGAGTAGTTAGTTATGTTGTTGGTCCCGGTTGTTGTACTATATGATAGCAGGCCAATAAACCGAGTTTGCCTTCGGTCAGCTTCGCAGCTTCAACAATCAAGTTGTCCATTTAGCTGACAAGGCCTAATTCCAATTCTAGGTCTAGTTTCCACTCTAGATAGGAAGGTCTGACGGCATCCGCTGAGTGCCTATTTCATTATTAATATGCTGGAATATGTACTATAGAATAGGTGGTAGCCGGAATCCGGGCTTATCTAGGATGCAACCGAGATAACATTGAAATGAGAGAAGCTGAATAGGTACTTTTTTATTCTATTTTGGCTGCAAGTTACGGCATTGATGCGCAACGCTTTCGACCGAGTGTATGCAACAAATATGACACCAATATCATATCAAAACACCAAGTCGAATACACCTTCTGTATCTTCTAAACAATGCTAACAATTTTGTTGTCAGACTAGAACAATGAAAGCGAGTGCTTTTCATAAAATTTAAATACAAAAGCCGTTTGATACTTTTGAGAAGTCGTTAGTTGAAGTGCCCTATTATGAACAATGCTAAACTACATATTTTAATTATTATTACACATTATTTAGCATTATATTTTATGAATACTCCCTTTTATAGAAATACCTATACGACAAATAATTTAAGTTAATAAAAAAATATTACGTGTTCCTATTGGCTTCCATCTCTCCAATACAGCTGTAAGTTATATTATTAAAGTCAAGATATCCTATATTTAGTCTAATTAATACAAATTAATGAAACGAGCCACTCATGTTTTTAAGATCGAATGAAGCTCGATATGTTTCGATTTTGTTTGTTTTCGACTGTAAGTGATACTGTTTCTATGACATTTAGTTATTGTATGGGTACGTAGGTTTATATATATATGTAGGTACAAATTTATGTATAAGTTTATAGTCTTCCTTATAGGTAAGTTGTTTATATTCTGTTTTTCTGTTTTCACCTACCCAAATCATATCAATCATATCTTTTTTACATCGTACCACTACCCCACGGTTGTCTGGAAGAAATCGCTTTTTAGCGATAAGACCGCCTGTTGTCTACCATTGTTTATGTTTGATTTACCTCTATTTTTCATTCATGAGTGCTAGAGATGTCGGCGTGCTGCGGGCGACTATTAATGTGATGGATATATATATAAAAAAAAAGACCGGGTTGCACTCCGGGAGTGCCGGCAGAAGTGAAAAACTTGAATATTTTGACATTTCGAATCGACGAATACCCTAGCGACAGAAGTAAACTATTTCACTTGCAAATTAGCGAGTGAGCACTTATTGTGTGTCGGCCGAACGGGTAAGCGCCGCGGATTGCATGGCGTTTGCGCCCTTTTTCTCGCTAACTCGAATGGCGCAATCAGTGTCGTACTAGAGCACCCCCTCCCCCCCAAGCCTCGTCGCGAATCTCGCACCTTACGCATCGTACGGTTGCGTGACCTATCGAAAATCTAAATCTGTGGTGAGTTTAACCATTTTTCCCCATCCCAAAAAGTGCACAGCACCGCTAAAGAAGTTTTCACTTCAAAAACCAACGTTATATATGTTTTTACTAGTTAAGTAAGACTAGTTTATGTAATTACTAGCTTCCGCCCGTGACTTCGTTTGCGTGGACTCGGGATAAAAACTATCTTCGTGCAAAATTTCATTCAAATCGGTTCAGCCGTTTAAGCGTGATTAAGTAACAAACATCCAAACATCTAAACTTTCGCATTTATAATATTAGTAGGATGATTTAATATTATTTTATCGATATTACTGTTTCTTGCGCAAAAAAACGTGATATTTGCTGACCTTACTTATATTTTAAAATGTCTGAAACTCCCGAAAGTTTCCTATAACTGTGAAACATCTCATAATTTTCAAAATTATGCTCTAAATCCGGCGGCATGTGTTACGTTAATCAAGTATTCACGCCGTGATATTTGTGCTGGTAGTCAGTCATGTTTTGCTTTTCTTCTGTACACTTCGAATCCTCCAAGGCGTACTAAAGTAACTACGTATTGCAATATGAACCTTCTAGCTTACTGTTAAATAGCTATTCCATTGGATTATTTTCTCGACTGAAGTACAGCTAGTTGTTTCTAGGCGACTTGTTCTTATTCCCAGACGTTAGAATTGCGAAAATCGAACGCAACGTTTCACAAACGTTCGAAAATTGAATTCGTTCGAAATCGACGAGGTCTTTTCTAGAGTGCATTTCACTGGACGTACTACGCCCATGAAAGTTTTATGCAACGCTACAACTAAAAGGAATGCTCGATGAGCATCTCCTGAGGTTCGCGCAGAATATAAATGAAGCGTGCACCTTAAGGAACCTAGAGCGCGTGTTATTCAAATGTGGATTTTGATTGTATGGAGATTGCGTTCGTTTTGTCCTGCAGTTGAAGTACAAATCGTCGGAATCGGCATTTTGCAGAGGATATGCAGGTTCGAGTGCGGGCGACCGTATTGTACTGGGGAGCCGATTTTTGCGTAACATACGTTCTATTTTTGTTGGAGACAAGTTGTGCCAATAAAATGCTGCGGTAAACTGGTAGGTAATAATGTAAAAGGAATATTTTTACCTCGCAAATCAGGGCTACACACTACTAAGCTCCGTGTGGTGATAATATCCTTTTCTCCCAGCGAGTGTGTTCTGGGCTAGCAACTTATCACTTCAACATCACATATTCTTCACCTGTGAGCATAAAATTGCTAGAAGTACCATTGATTACAATTTCATGTGTTCTGCCTACCCCTTTTATGAATACAGGTGACTTATGTATTATGTAATTAAGAGCTACAATGATGCTCTTATCACATGTCGTGTGTGTTCGTTAATATACCAAAACCGTTCACGTAGCGTTAAGCAAATTTAGACGCCAGTAATGGATTCGAACAGCTATCGGAAAGTAATGGGAACCATTGGGTGGCTTCACATAGAATTGAATCCCAAAATTAAAGGGGTTACCTCTAACTTTAAGACGTAGGACGTAGACTCTAGGTTGGTACTTATTAGGTAGATGCCAAACTGAACTTCACCATATTATTAGCTGCATAAAATATAATAAGCCATTTAAAAACGAATTAAGCAAATATTGCAGGATTTTCATAGAACCCGCAACTGAAATGTAAATACGGCTTAAATAGCTCATAGACGTAGATAAAACATTAAAATGGTTGAAATAAATGTCTTTCAGTTAAATCTCTGCGTACGTTCTGAAAACTAATTACATCTACAGCTGCTATGCAAGGCAAATGATAATATAGTAAAGGCCGGCGTCCACTGCAATAGCCTCAAACTGATGGCGCGTCGCATAGTTACGAATATCAAAATGGCTACGCACAAAATAGGACAGTGACCACAGTATGTTAAAATTGCCAACTTAGTACCCAATGCAACATGGAAAGTAAACAATTAAATTATTCTAATAAAGTATAAACTACTACTAAAAATTAAAACTCATAAAAAGATATGGATCTTGAAAGTTTCGGCTGCCACCAGCGAGGTCCATCTTGTACTCGAATTTTGGCTATTCATGTTCTTTAATTGTAGTTACTCCCATACAAACATTTGTTTCCCTCCAAGAACTGGTTAAAATGGCATCGTAAAAAACTCTTAGGTTGTGGGTCGGTAATAGGCTAGGTATTCTTAAAACAGAAACCCACAGATGCCCGCGCCATAATAACATCACGACTCACCATTTAAGTATGTGATGTCGTGATGCGCAGCATTCAAAAATGCACAGTGTTGAGAAAGATCGGTGTTAGGGTCCTACTGGGACTTAATTGAAATGGACTGTAAATTCAAATAGGCTGGTTTATTCCGTGATTTATTGTCGCAACACAATGAATAATAAATAAATATTTGCGGACAATCTTACACAAATCGACCGTGTCCCAAACTAAGCAAAGCTTGTACCTATGAGAACTAAACGACGATAAACATACTTATATATAATGAATAAATACTTAAATACATAGAATAATTATTCAAATAAATACATTACTGAACAAAATCAGTTAAGACTTAATAAACATGAAAACAAACAAAGATATCTTATGAGTTCAACAATGTGTGCTATAAAGAATCGGCTAAGACTCAGCATTAATGTTGCAATTTTATTGTAGGAAATATCCATGACAGGAGCAAACATTCGTGCTCATTACACAAAAATCAATGGCCTCACCGGGATCGAACCCAGGACCTCTTGCTTTGTAATCAGGATCGCTGCCAACTAGGCTAAAGCGGTTGTCAAACAAAGGATCAAAGGCTCGTTAACTCCTCTGGCTCAAACGAAGAGGTTTTGAGGATGGTAGGAGAGAGCAGATGCTTGTTAAAAACAATACAAACAGAAGTGGCAAAATGGTCGGACACTCAGTACGGCACTACAGATCCTTTTCAAATATCTTGGAGGACAAGAGCGAAGGAAAGAGAGGCAGAGGAAGGCCCAGACACATTTGACAGCCAAATAGAGGAGAAAGTGGCTGTCAAGTCGTCGAAGACGTCCAGAGGCTGGCAGAGGACAAAAATCAGTGGCGGTTACTCCACCGACAAGAGCTTGACTCTTAAATAATGATGATGAACTCTTCTGGCATCGCAAGCTATAGACGCGGCTGCAATGTCTGCGTATCACTATATTGTCGTATTATAAAAAAAGGAATTAAATCATAAAATGTCATAACTCTCCTTTCGATATTTGACTTTTCATCGCTCACTTTACAGTGGGGCAAAGCCGTCTCATAGGCAGCCAAACATATCAAGCTTTCTAAATAAATAAAAAAATATAAATATTTTTAATCACAAATCAACGTAGACCTAAACTAAGCAAAGCTTGTACTATGGGTAGTAGACGATACACATACTTATAAAGATAATAATATACATAGAAAACATCCATGACTCAGGAAGAAATCGTGCACATCACACAAATAAATGCCCTCACCGGGATTCGAACCCGGGACCTCCGGCTTCGTGGGCAGGATCACTACACTAGGCTAAAGCGGTTGTGAAATCATACATTCAGACTATAAACAATGATTGCAATGATAATACATAATTTTACAAAAGCCAGTCTGTCGCTCCCAGTGCGCGACAGCCCTAGCCCTCCATACTTACACTTAGCCTCCGCGGAGAGGGCTCCCTCACGCTTCGTTACCGCGAGAGCGCGCCGAGGGTTCTCACTTCAAAGGAAAGGAGGAAATCTGCACATTTTTCTCGCATCTTTTTTGTTCACCGGATTCCGCGGTTTTTTACTTAATTACTCTCGTGCGATAATTGTTTCAGGGATTTGGGAGTGATTTGTTACGCGATCGGGTGATAAATCATTGTTTGTTTGTGGGTTTTCCCTGGCTTATTTTTAAAGTATGACTGTAGGAAAAGGAGGTTTCTGTTCTTTAAAATATATAACTGAAGATGTAGCAGCGATTAAAACTAAGATGAGGGAGCTTTAAGACAATAGTTATATGCTATGCAAGGCTGCAAAGTTGTTGTTTGGCGCAAGTGGTAAACCTTTTCAACTCACCAGCATCTTACAATCGTTCGCTAGCTCGGCTTTAAATACAAGCACGGTTTTCCCTTCTTTTATCGAATTTTTTTTGCCGAATTTTCATTTCAAGAAAACTTTTTTTTTTTAAGTTAGCCTTTAGTAACACTTTCACTACCAGGAACAGGAACCCGCCTAGCGGGCGCCTACGCCGTAGTCGCTTTCCGCTACATACGAGAAAAACCACGGCATCGGCTACGAGCGTAGCGCTTAGCGATTCTTGACAGTGAATGTGTTAACACTTTCGCTACCAGGAACCCGCCTACCGGCGACTACGCCGGAGTCGCTTTCCGCTACATACGAGGAAAACCACGGCATCGGCTACGAGCGTAGCGCGTAGCGATTCTTGACAGTGAATGTGTTAATACTTTCGCTACCAGGAACCCGCCTAGCGGGCGCCTACGCCGTAGTCGCTTTCCGCTACGTACCAGGATTCTTGGTCGCGAAAGTGTTAAGTCGCCTCCCGCTCACCCGCTGAACCCCACTGACACCTCGACTAGCAGTAGCATATATTCCACATATAGTACTTACGTACTATATGTTTAAAACATCCTCCAATTATTATTATGGACACTTTTAATTTGATACATTCCTGAAATATCAGAGATATTGAAACGTTTGGTCGTGTTAGTATTATTGTCAATGTCAACATACTTAAATGTAACGAGAGTGGAAATAAGTTACCTCTTTGAATTATAATTCGAACATTGTTAAATAAATGTAAACAAAACAAAATCAATCATATATGACTAATTACATGTTTATATTTCAATACCTTACTTATTTTTTTTTAGATAAAAGTGAGTAAAACATGCATAACTGTACATGAAAAATTACTTACAAGATAAAATAAGCACAAAATAGTATTGAAAACATACTTATTTAAATTTTTACTATTAAGATCCAGAGAAGTAAAAAAATAATTATTATTTGGGTAAAATTTTATGCAAATCGAACTAGCCACATATTACGCTAAAAACGCGTGTCTTATGGGTAGTTGATGTGTAATAAATATGAATACGTAAAGCAAACAAAAGATCCACGACAAAAAAACTATAAAGACTGGTAATTGTAAATGGTCTAAACTAAGCCACGTTTCTGCGAATCAGATTTTACTACACAGAAAGAAATGAAATCATTTATAACCGTTCCATTATAATTACCGTTTCGTTCTAATCACCGTTATGAGTCGGAGTGATTTCTCCTGTAAATCCTTTTACAAAACAAATGCCGTTAGGATAATAGGTATCCTGCGCAGTGAACCATTAACAGCGCGTTACGGCGGCTATTTTTTATTTTATTAAAAATCTTATTACACATCGACTGAGCGGTCCCATATTTTACTTCTTCTTAGTCGCTTCACTCTTTGGTCAGTCCATCTCATAGGCGATCTGCCCTCAATCCTGCCCTGCACGACAAGCCGCTCGACAAAGCCACCGCTCCGCCGTGAGAAGTGGCCGAAGAAAGTTAGAATGCGGGATTGGACAGTGGAGGAAAGGCGCTGCCTGATATTCAACTCCTCCAATACGGATTTGTTGGTCCGAAATTCGGTGTACTCCTAACATCCTTCCCCAGTACCAATGCATTTCCAATGCGTCGACCAATTTCTTCTCTTTCTCCCTCAAGGGTCCCATCTCCGCAGCTTACAGAAAGATTGAGAAAAACAGAGCCCCGGGTCTTTGTGGCTTTGGTGATGTTGCGATTCCTCCAAATCTTTTGCATCCATGTTTTATTTACTTACATCGATTATGTCATAAAGAAAGAGCTGGGACGACCCAGGAACGATTAATCTGGAGACCAAAGATTAGAAGAGCCGACCCAAAGTTGATATGGGATAAGGCCTGCAGAAGAAGAAGATAATTTCAGTAAGCGCTACGAAAATACATTTTTTTTGTTTAGTAAGCGTTTTTAAATATTCCAACATAAATATGACAAAAAAGATATTGGCAGAGTATACTACATAGAATTTTGTACGTGTTAATATAATTATTCGTCGGAAAACCCATCCCGACCGGATTTCTACTTTTTCAATAAAAACCTAACTTAACTCCACAGCCGTGTGTATCGCCTACTCACGATTCGTAAAAAAACTGTAAAAGCGTCCGCGGAGAGAGATTCGCGTCGCGCAATGATAACGCGAAAGGCTAACTAACGCCCTCGGCCCGCCTGCTCTACCCTCATTAGAACAACAAGGATAGGGATGCTGGAACTGGGACGAATGTTTACGTTAGTCAGGGGACGCATTCCACGTTTCTTGCGAGTTCACCTCTCGCTCACATTACCTTCGTTTGTTTAACGCGCTGCGTTATTAGCGCGCTGTTCCGGTTAATACCCCCGGGGCTTATGAGACCCTGGTACTTTTTTGCCAGATTTATGCGAATGTGTTGAAGTTTTTTTACATATTCCAAGCCACGCTTGGAGGGCCAGAATGCTCGTCAAAAGTTAATATTGCTGAAGTTGTTTTTATTCGTTGTGTGAATGTTTTAAAAATATTATACCTATTATTATTGGTTACCTGACATCACGTAACACATCGCAGTTATAGTGTTTTTATTATAAGTTTTAAAATAAGTTTATATTGATATGTATGTTAGTCTGTATGTGTAAATATGGGCCTTTGTTGCCGGAGTTAAATAAATAAATAAATTATACTCGGTGGTGTAGCATTGTTAATATACGTATATAAATCACTGTAAAAAGGACTCGATTATCGATGTCATAAAGGCGCGTACACATATTTATGTCCTTATTTATGTACGTAACTATATTTATACCCTTGACTGTACATATGTACGTAGACAAGCCACTGAGACTTTCTTTACTATAACTACTTTCTGTGTAAGATAGTCTACATTCGTTTAACCCATTTTGCGGCAATCACTACATGTGCAATTAAACTTAGATTTAGTTTAGTACCTAATTTAGGTTATGTAGGAATGAATCGCTGTAACGTTTTGGTTAAGACTGCCATGTTGCACTACTTTATGGTTCAATAAAGAATGCATCCCTTCCAGAAGCTAAACGTAAATTATTCGTTTGGTTAAACAGCCTTAGTTATTTCGAGACTGAAAAACTTATTAGAAATGTTGTTAAGCATTTATTTATAAATTTGGTCGCGCGCACACACACTTAAACACACACACACACACACACACACACACACACACACACTCACACGTTCCCATTTGTTTTATAATGATATTAGAGAATACCCACCGGAAAAAACTTGTACTGTTCATGTTTCTCAAACGGTCACCACGATACAGGCTAAGCCTAGTGTGGGAACATGGGCTAACTAATGTTGTGTTCTGTTCTGTTTCTCTTAAATAAACGAATTTTATTTTTTAAATTTTGTTTTATTATTTTTAATAAATTATTATAATTATTAAGTATGTGCATCAGAGCGCCATCTCCAAAGCCTAAAGCTTCGTTTGTAGATCGGTAGTGCATGTAGCAACGCATTGTGCCGTACGTGCAACAAGTATGAAAACGCATAAACAACTCTATGTAGTAAAGTTTGCTAGTGTTAATATAAACGTGTAATAAGTGGACATAATCACTAGTGAACTTTGCTACATAGATTTGTCTTCCCTTGGTCTCGTACCGCTCGTGTCAGAAAGGTGTGTGCAGATATTTATGTCCGGATTTATGTATTTATATTACCCCTGATTTTCCATAGATTGCAAATAAAAAGTATTAAAAACACTACAACTTAGTAAAGAAAAACGGCTGAACAGATTTTCATAAAACATGGCTAAGAACACTCGGGATGAAATTAGCTATAACACAAAAAACCGCATTCAAATCGGTCTATTCGTTTGAGAGCTACGATGCCACAGACAGATACACAGACACGTTACAGACAGACACGTTAAACTTATAACATTCCTCTCTTTGCGTCGCCGGTTAAAAAACTGTAGAACGGCTAACTGGTGGTTTGCTGTAATTTTTTGCATGTCTATACGCAAATAGTTGCATCTTATCTTCACTGATAGACCAGGGCAGTTATTCACTTAGCGCTAATGCGGCTCACCCCGCCGGTCACCCGTCGCGAAGCTAGACCTCTACGTACGCTTAGATACATCGAGGTTTCAAATATTTGTGGGTGAGCGTTGAGGTGAGCTTAAAACAAAGTTACAGAATAGGGGGGCTGCACGTTTTTTACCGGAATAGCAAAGGAATATTGTTCACGTAACATATCGTGGACTTCCGCAAAGTAACGCCTGATTGAATAAATTATTTAATTGCGAATCAATTGACACCCTCATTTATCAAAATCGGTTCAGTATCTCAAACGCTACGGTGGAACACGTAAATACAGACGTTGACTGCTAAAATCTTACCCCTTCCTTTTGGTTCTGCCATAGTCGGGCAAAGCCTATACTTCTAAAATATCACCTCAGTTAATGTCATAAACATACCGAAAAGACTCGAATGATCAGTGCGAAAGCCACAGGCAATAAATAGATCTCAAGTAAAGGTCTTATTTCGTGCGCGGTTAAAGAAAACCTCTCAACATGGAGCCTTCCACGGCCACTTTTCTCGAACGCTCAAAGCCTTAGCAAGAGGCTCTTGGCTCCGTATTAATAGTGATAGCCTTTGATCTTCCAATAATATACCCGTTAGATAATAATCTATTTCTCGTGTACAGTCAGTGTCATATAGGTAGTTAGTAGTAGCCAGAGTACCCAAATATTTCCTAACACACCCTTATTCTCACAGTAATAAAGACGTGTATCGAAATATTTGGCTACCTTGGCTGCTACTAACTATATGACGCTGAATGTACACCTGCGTTTTGGTTGTACGGGTTTTCTGTGTGATTCCGTACTCGCCGCTGATGTGTCTACCATCATCATCATCATATTACTGCCCCCTCAAGGAGAAACACCATAAGTGACAAAAAGTAAGTTTGGAGATAAATCCAAAAAAGTTTACAATTCCGTACAATTGGTTTTATTTCAAAGTACAAAGCTGAAACTTGTGTCTATAAATCAAGATAAATTGTAGTATTTTAATGCAATTTAATTTTGTTAATAATTATTTTATTTGAATTAAATATTAAGAAAAAAACGATTCTGCTTTAAAAAAAAACATTAGAAAAAATCGTTTCATAGAAAGAACAACACAAGTGCGCACTTGTGTTGTTTGTGTTACCTTTGCACTATAGCATCTAATAAAAAATAACACAAGCATCATACATATGCTTCTATTACTATGTGATATAGGAACTTGAAAAAGCACAAATGGGTTCTCGTGGTTTATTTAATTGCTCAATGTTTTAATATTGATAAAAATCACGAACTAACAATTTTTAGTATATTTTTCATTTTAAGTATTTGTAACTTAGTAATTTGAAACAAAATTAAAATATGGTTTTTCTTTTTGATAAAACATGTAGGCACACATCCAAGACAAATATTAAAAAACATAGGCGGTTACTAAGTACTTTTTTGCCTATGAACATGAAGTTATGACTTTTCTACTTTGAACAGGAAGTAAGCTTAACAAAATGACATGAACTTATGCTTGTCTAAATCCTGGTTTACAAGAGATATCCAAACCCGAGTCCCAGACTGTTAAAAACTCAATTTGACAAAAATTTACACTTATGGTTTTTCTCCTTGAGGGGGCAGACTAGCCGAACGACGCCCACTCCCCGTCTTTCCTTTCATGCTTATGTACTCGCCATCAGATATATCGGAGCGGCCAAGGTGCTCACAAATATCTGAACACGTCTCTATTATCGAGGCATTAGAGACCTGTTCAGATATTTGTGAGCACTTTGGCCGCTACGATATATCTGATGGGGACTGTATGAAAGTATAAAAGAAATGAAGAAAGTTTAAGTAGTGACGTGACGCTTGTTAATTACACGAGACGACGGGTTTCGCCTATTTATTTATTTATCTATTTATTAAAAACTAAAATTAGACTTGAATAGTAGTAGGAAATCTTAGGGCCCGATTTCTAAGGGGACCTTGCATTTTTGAGACAAAGCAAACCGCTTGGAACAGGTGTTCCTGAGGGTGATCTGAGCTGATTTAGCCCGGTTGCCACAAGGTTCCCCCCAGCAGGTGGGCAGGGGAGGGGGGGGAAAAGTGGCTCCGGCGCGCCTCACTCTAAACTTTATATCTGCATATATCTAACAACTATATCAAGTTTGGTGTCTTTTTCGTATAATTTGAGGACGAAGAATTCATTTTTGTGACTAAATTTTCACTCACCCATACAAAAAATACGAGAAATTCAAAATTAAAAAAAAATCTTACCGTTTTTTTTCGAAAATTCTCTACAGAATTAAAATTATTAGGATTAGCTATAGGAAAAAAATACTTGTGAATAGCCCAGTTCGGCTGCTCCAAAGTGAAAACAAGTATCTCGTTTTTTTTGGAAAAAAATTTTTTGGTTTTTCTTATTCCTTGACCTAAGCCGCATATTTTCATATTTTTGTATTATTTTTATGTGGCATAGTTTTTCAGTTATTTGCGAAAAACGAATTCAAGCAAGTCAAAACGACGTCAAGAACCATGCTATACTCAAGTATGTTGAACCTAACTACGTTGAAATCAAGTAAATACTATCGATGTTACTTGTTTCTTCCTTGGTCGCAGCACATACTCGTTTTCATCTTTGCCCTATTAATAAATAACTACAAATTATCCGAACTTACTTGAATTTAACATGGTTATATAGACAACTTACGTGTTTTCACCATGGCCAACGTAATGTTGGTAAGGCATTATTTCGTTACATTTTTAACTGAAAATGTGAAGATACCCGATGTACGATTAAAACATATTTAAAGGGACAACCATTAATATTGCTAGTTTCAAGGTGGATTGTTTGTTTAGAATCGTCACGGTTCGTATTAATTTAGTGCAGTTTTAATTGATGTGTCTGAGCGGCAAAATTAAAAGAAATAATCGAGGAAGACAGCTGGTCGCCATGAGTTTGCAAGAAATGTAAGTACCACAGCAATACTATGGAAGTTATGTACCGTTTATGATAATTTAATTTCTGTTTTTACTATTTCGTATTGTATTGTTATGTATGTACATACTCTTAAACGATAGTCTCGTGTGCATATATTACACGTAGGTATATAAAGTATAAACGTACGTTACGCTAGGTTGTATCTCATGAACCGTTATAGCTAGATAGTTGAAATTTTCACAGATGACATTTCTGTTGCCGCTATAAGAACAAATACTAAAAACAGAATATAAATATTTTAGTGGGGCTACCATGCAACAAATATGTTTTTTTCCCGTTTTTTGCTCGATATTAATAACGGCAACTGGTAGACTTAAAATATTCACAGAATATTTAGTTGTAATTTCACATTAAAAATAAATAACTAAATTAAAATAAAACAAATATTTAAGGCAAGCTCCCATACAAAAGACGTATGTTTTTTGCCGTTTTATGGTATGTCCGGTTTTTTCATATATACTACAAAAGTATATTGATTGGTCGTTGTTTTGCTTACAGATCTCCCACAGTAAACGAAGAACTACTTTGTAACCCTTTATTGACGTCAGTTAGTAGTTCTAACTCGGGTGATATATCTATTGGTAACATCTTCAGCACAAGTGAACTCATCACCGTCGAGGATCTTGGAATTGATTTACCACCAGCTAGTGATTCATTTCTTAGTATTTATAAAGAAACTTAAAAGTTGTTACTAGAAACGGATCCTTTTCAAGATTATGATTTTGATGAGGATATAAATAATTGTAGTTTTGTTGATAATAGTGACGAGACAAGTGACGCTGATGGGCAAAGACAGGCTTAAAGAATAAAGAAATTGGCAAATTCATCACCGTCTGAAATTGAATCCAACTCAATGAATAAACCCTCAGTTACCATACCTGAAACACCAGAACATCCTTTTAAAAACTATTCGGAACAATCTACAGTGACTAATGCACAGAATTTTGAAGATCCTGGATCGCCCGAGTTGTTAAATCAAAGACCTTTTTACAACTGAAAATCAGTCGGAAGATGATCAAATTATTAAGAACAGACAAAAACATCCAATATGGGCGATCCTTGTGAATTTAAATGTAACCAAAAATGTGTGAACTTTAGCAGAGAAGAAAGAGAAAATATTTGGGATTGTTTCTGGCGTTTAACTCATGACAATCGATTAAAATGGGCTGAAAGCGACATCGGCGGACCTCAAAACCTTTTTGCTAAAAAACATCGTGGAAGTAAAGTTTTTGAAAAATCAAAAAACTTTACAAGAAATCGTTTGACGATGAGGCCTCCTATGTTACGCTGGATTTTATTCAAAAAAGGTTTAAAGTTGACCAGCTCCCAAAACAAAACTCGGTACCACGTGGAGTTCGATCGTCAAAAAAACAAGAAATTATTTCTAAATTAGTACCGTTAATGCCAATCAGTCGACAAGCATTTTGGCATGCTTTACTACAGAGTGACAATGTTGGTGATCTTATTCGTGACGAAGCATTGATGCAAGATGTTTAACATTAAATTACTGTACATAATGATTAATAAATACATATTTAGCTAAAATACAAGTTGTTTTATACTGACCTTCTTGTGCCAATATTATGCATTTAACTAAATCTACAGTAGTACTTGCTTTGATTTATTATTCTACAAACAATAACGTAGACTTATCTAAAAACAAGTAAGTACAGTTACTTGGTTTCACCAAGTGATTGATATGTGTGTTTTTGTCAAATTACCAGGCAGAAAAAAATTCTCGATCGCCATTCCTAAACGGATATAGTTACATCAATAAAAAAATAATATGTTATAAAGTCAATACTTACGAACACCTGAAAAAATATATTATTTCGATACGTTAATTACTTACCGAGAAAATAACCTTAAAAGTTAAAATCAGTTTTTTGGCTCTCCTGTAAAATTTACTAAAACCTACTTACTTGTTTTTACTTTGGAGCAGCCGAGTTATCCTACTATATAAAATTATAAATTTTCCATCCATCTATGCCTTATAATTGTGATAAAAAAAATGTTTTGTGTCGCACCGTGGACCGTGCTAAAGTCGGTATTTAGTTTAATGCGTAGGCATTTAGTTTAAGCACGCATTCACTTTAAAACCTTATTCTACACTAGTGTTTAGTGTATACATCATGAAAAAACTAAAATATTATGCTATTTCAGTCCAGTTTTCTAGATACACCAACTGCCCAACAAAAATATATAGGATTACCAAGTTACATTTGCAGTGAATAGGACAAAAAAGCAAGAATGGGACTGCATTCATAATTTGTATGTATTGATAACACAATAACCTACAAAAAGAAGTTAGATCCCATAAAATACATTCCATGTAAAAAAGAGGCCAAGTCTCGAAACTCTTCCACCGTAAAAAGTTGTGAGATATTTCGAAGATTCAAGTCTCAGGCATTCTTATTAATCTTTATTTGCTTACTCAATAAAAATTTGTGACTTGGCAATCACACAATACTACATAGTTTTAGGTATGCGAAAATACATAAATGCAGTAAGGTTGTGTGATTTCCAAGTCACAAAATGTCACAAATAAACTTGGTCGTCGATAATATTAATAATAGAGATGCCCAAAGTATCTACCTATTTAGAGAGCGCTCCCTATGCCAGACCCAGGTCCGAAGGCCCTAGGGCGAGCCCGACGGGCACTCACTATCCTCAGGTGTCTTGCAAGCGAGACCTGAGGCCAAAGTCCCGATGGTGAGCGGCGAGGCAAGCGAGGCCGAAGGCCGAGCTTTTCATTGGAATTAAAGGCCTAAAGCAATCCCTCAGAGAGCGGTCTCAATGCGAGCCCTAGGCCGAGCCTTCACGGATACTCGTTATCTCCGAGTAACTTGCAAGCGAAACCTGAGGGCCAAAGTCCTGAAGGTAAACAGGGAGGCAAGCGGAGCCTAAGGCTGAGCTTTTCGTAGGAATGAAAGGCCCTAAACATGCTTTAGAGAGCGGTTGCTATGCGAGCTCTTGGGCTGAAGGCCTGTGGGTGAGCCCCCACGGACAACTGGGAACTCCTCGAATGTATGAGCTAAAGACTTAAAAATTGGCAAGTATATACTTGACTAGAAAGTAAAAAGAATGGGGATTCAAACTTTTAGCAAAATATAGATAAAACGTGAATAAACACGGGATTTAAAATAGTGCTAGGCGGCTAAAGACAATATATTAACCAAAACTGGTTGATTGATACCTCCACAGATAGTAACTGTTAGACATTAGATGGCGCCACTGCCGTCCGTAAGCAGCTAATTTATACTGCTCCGCGTATTTCTATTCATTTTGATTGTTTTTATGTATAGTTTGTTGACATAATACATTTATCTTAGTTTAAAGGATCATTAGAAGAAAGTGATAAAAAGGGACAAAAAAAATGGCACCAACTAAATCCAAATTGAAAGAAAAGTGTTGCGACGATAGGCTGATGGACGTTATTTTAAATTTAAAAAATACAGTGACTTACAATACAGTACAAAATTAGACAGTACTTACGATATTATTAAATACCAACAGCAAGAACTTGTAAAACAAAGGCAACTAAATGAACAGATACTTCTAAAACTTAAAATTGACAAAACTGACCTCAATATCCGTGAGTTCGAAACAACACAATTTAACGACTCTGGTCCGGAAGCACTAACAATCATCAGTAACACCACTCAAGGTAACTCGCAAGCCGGTGAAGGTGAAGAGTCCATCGCCCAAGCACAACCAGAAGTGTTCACTCCTACACGTTCCCTAGATCCGTCATCGACAGTGCAGTCCCGCCTCCGATCGCATCCGCGACGAAAGTTGCAATCACAAGCCCTCGCGTTGCAACCATCGACATCACCGGAGGACGACCCAGCTGCGTCGGCTTTCAGGACAACAGCATCTGAGGCGACGGTATTCCAAAAAACAGCCGTGTCTACTGGGCAGGCTGCTGTTCATAACGCTGGTCCCCACGAACGTAGCAGTCTTCCTGTATAAGCACTGTCAAATGCGCCACACACACTTGTGAAGTCCATGATACCAGCTGTTCTCCCTGTGCTCCTTTCAGCACCTGCAGGTCTCGCTCCACCAAAGCGGCAGGAGGGATTGCGAGCGGCTAAACCGCGCCCCGTCAGTTTGCATATTTTCAATCTGACCAAAGAAACCATCGTCGATGATGTAGTGAATCACATCAAGTCCAGCACAGGCATCCAAGTTGACGGTTGTGAGCAGCTGAAGGTGACGAGAGGTCAATATTCTTCTTTTAAAGTTGAGGTACCGGCCAGCAAAGTGGGTGTGGTGCGGAGTCGTAAGCATTGGCCGGACGGTGTATCAGTTAGGCTTTTCAATTTTGTGGAGCCATAAAACTTCTCGGAAAGCAGCAGCAACGATCCGCCACGCTAGCAAAATCTTCGCCCTTTACCGTCGTCCATCAAAATGTACGATCTATTTGTGGGAAGACCGGATTACTAGACTTATTATTACACTCGGAAAACCCTGATGTACTGGCGTGTAGTGAAACTTGGTGCAAAAACACGAAATAGAAAGAGTGAGGTTAAGCGGTTATCAACTGGCAAATAGCTACTGCCGCACGCGCATCGAACATGGCGGAGTAGCCCTATACACACGGGCCGATATCACGTACCGCCAGCGAAACGACCTACAGAGACTTGCAATTGAGTTTCACTTCGAGTTCTCAGCAATAGAGATTTGTAGCTTAAGTTTAATCGTAATTGTGTTGTACCGTACTGGAAATGGTGAGTTTGACCTTTATTTAAACAATTTAGAATTACTATTAAGTAAGTTAACCAGTGAAAGTAAGACGTTTATTCTGGTCGGTGACCAAAATATCGACTATATCTCAGATAACTCACTGAGCCGGCGGGTAGATGAAGTCCTACAGATCTATATGTGCAGAAATTGTGTCGATTTTCCGACCCGTGTGTCCGCGCACAGTGCGACTTGTATCGACTGTGGGCTGGTTTCGCGCGAGTGCCGCGACGTCGAGGCTAGGCCTCTTGACACACCCATTAGTGATCACAACGCGCAAGTGTTCACTCTGCCTACAACGGAATTACGAAATCCAAAACCGAATTCCTGCATACAAAAAAGACTTTCTACTGACCAATCATTTAATTTATTTTATATTGACATTGAAGATTATAATTGGAATTTTATATTTGACGACGCGATTTCTATTAATAATAACTTTGATAAATTATTAAATATTATAAGATACTATATTGACATTCATTTTCCGGTTAAAAATATTCTAGTAAAAAAGAATAAGCATGTGCCGTGGATTACAGAAAGGTTATCTAAATTAATTTCTAACTATAATGACTTGACAGAAATAAAACGTCAGTACCCAGAACTCGATTCTCTCTCAGAATGCATTAGTACTCAGGTAGATCGCATCAAATCAGAGACCTTAACCGCCCGCCGAGAATAGTTTACAAATCGAATAATAAATAGCAAAACCCCCCCAAAAGAAATGTGGCGCGTAGTAAATGACGAAGCATCCACAAAGCCATTAAAACACGACATCTCACTCAAGAATGAAAGCGGTCACGACATACTACCTCGTCAAGTACCAAACCACTTAAACAATCACTTTTTGACAATAACATCGAACCGGTACGGTACCTAAGCCGTTTCTTGAAAGACAAAAACATTCCTGACCTCGTTCTACCTACAGTTACGCTCACGGATCTAAATCGCACACTGAAATCTATAAAAACACGCGGAACCTTAGATATATATGATATATCGCTGAACATACTGGAGTGTTTTTGGCCAGTCGTTGCAGGGTTACTAGTAAAACTCATTAACATCATGTTCTCGTGCGGTGTGTATCCCAAAGTACTGAAAAGCACTCGAGTGTGTCCAGTGTACAAGGGAAAGGGAGAAAAAAGTGCTGTAGATAACTACAGACCTATCACAATTGTACCTAACATATCAAAATTAGTAGAATCGATTATTTAAAATACTTTAATGCACCATCTCGAGACAAATGACCTACTGACTGACCAACAGTTTGCTTATAGAAAAAACAGATCCACCATGACAGCTGCATACGAGATATATGATTGCATAACAACGTCGTTGGATGCCAGAGATAAGGCAGCAGGGGTATTCTGCGACTTATCGAAAGCATTCGATGTAATAAATCATGAATTACTTCTGGAAAAAATTAAACAGTACGGAATTACGAATAATGCCCACAAAATTTTTACATCGTTTTTAGAAAACCGACACCAAACTGTTGAGGTCAAAATTAAGGGTAAAACCATCAGACCTCGGAATTCCATAAGGTTCTGCGCTGGGAAATACCCTATTTCTTGCCTGACCTCCCTACCTCTGTTACTGAAGGTATGATGGTCCTGTTTGCTCATGATACCACCGTGGTAGTAAAAGCTGATACGTACTCACAGCTTAAACAAAGAGTAAGTAATACGTGCGACCAACTTCACGAGTGGTTCTCGGCAAACGGCCTCATCCTCAACGTCACGAAGTCAAATGTTTTATTGTTTTCAGCTGGAAAAACCATAAACATCCCGCAAATACAAAGTCCAATACCGCGCTGTGACTCGTGCAAGTTTCTCGGGTTTACCATTGACACCACGCTTAAATGCAAGGAGCACGTAAAAAACCTATGCGATAGGCTGAGCAGCGCCGTATTTGCGCTGCGTAAACTCAAGCCAGTTGTTTCCAGTGATGCACTGCTCCAAATTTATTATTCGTATTTCTTTTCTCTGATGTCATACGGTATTATCTTATGGGGAAACTCAACAGAGTCGGACCGAGTATTTAAATTACAGAAACGAGCCTTGCGTATACTGGCAGGTGTAACTCCGAGGCACTCATGCAAACAGCTTTTAAAAAAATATAATATGTTGACCCATTATTCACTTTACGTATATGAAGTAATAATGTTCACACGTGAAAATATACACTTATTTAAGACAGGGAATATGCCCGGCAGAATCACTCGTCAGACGGGGCGATTACAGCTCGTGTCGCGGCGCCTCGCGCTCCTCGACAAGTCACCGCGCGTAATAGGCCCCGCTTTTTACGAAAAGGCGGGCGAAAATTGGCGGGTAGTCGCCAGTCTCAGAAATGAATCAACGGACGATGGTTTTGGACACCGATTGAAAGACTTTTTACTGTCAAAGTCGCTATATTCAGTAAAGGAATTTACTGAACAAAAACAATATTAGACAATTTATTTTTGATGCTATTTAAAATTAATTAATATATTATCACGTTTTTGTTCTATGACTAAGTATCATAATCTAGGATTATGATACTTAGTCAGAGTCAGATTATTACTGTAATTTTCCGTTTTTATATTTCTTGCAAGTTTGACATATATGTATTTTTATTCATTTATTTGACATGAAATTGGTATGTTTTGACATCCCGACATTATGCTAGGAGACTTTTCTAGTTTCTGACATTGTATTATATTTTTTAGACATTACTACGATCAATATTGTTGGTATTTTTGTCTGTCCTTGTTAATTATTATTATTAGAAATTATTGTAACAAATTTATTGTATGTACCTGACGAGCTTTCTGTGAATGCATTTTATTTATATACAAAGAAAATTTGTAAAATACAATGTCAATTTTCAATCAGCAACAAATGAATCTGAATCTGAATCTGAATCATTAGAGACCTAATTATATTAATTGGAACTCCAGTCACTGACGACGTCGCTGTTGATATTGAAAAACCAGCAACCTTGATAGATGACTGCCTTCATATATTTGATATGAAATCAGAGGTCATCTAAACTTGTTTGATAGGTTGATTTAAATACTTATCTCGAATTATCATATATCATACATCATTACATTGAGTATACTAGGTTCCAATTTTTTTTCTGTAGAAAACTCCCATCACTTTCTGAAATATTATTGGGAGCGCATAAGGAACGAGCCCTAAAGGGATATTTTGGGCATTTCATTCCTATGAAAACCTCAGCCTTCGCCTTGCTTCTTCTTCGCTTGCCTCCGGCTCCCTAGTTTCTCTTGCAAGACACCGAAAGGTAATCCTTAGGGGTCATTGCTCGCATTGAGACTGCTTTCAGAAGGGTTGATTTGGGCCTTTCATTCCAACGAAAAGGCCTTGCTCGCCTCGGCGCTCGCCTTCGGAACTTTGGCCTAGGACAGTAGGACTCGCCTTTCATTCCAACGTAAAGCTCAGCCTTTGGCCTCGCTGCCATCTGGGGATAATAAGTGGCCTTCTGCCCCCGAGCGCTTTCTTAAGGCTTGATTTGGACCTTTCATTGTTACGAAAAGCTCGGCCTTCGGCCTCGCTTGCCTGGCCGCTCACCTTCGGGATTTTGGTCTCCGGTTTCGCTTGCAAGGCACCAGGAGATAGTAATTGTCCGTGGGGGCTCACCCATAGGCCTTCAGCCCAAGAGCTCGCATAGCGACTGCTCTCTAAAAGCATGTTTAGGGCCTTTCATTCCTACGAAAAGCTCAGCCTTAGGCTCCGCTTGCCTCCCTGTTTACCTTCATGACTTTGGCCCTCGGGTTTCGCTTGCAAGTTACTCGGAGATAACGAGTATCCGTGAAGGCTCGGCCTCGGGCTCGCATTGAGACCGCTCTCTGAGGGATTGCTTTAGGCCTTTAATTCCAATGAAAAGCTCGGCCTTCGGCCTCGCTTGCCTCGCCGCTCGCCATCGGGACTTTGGCCTCAGGTCTCGCTTGCAAGACACCTGAGGATAGTGAGTGCCCGTCGGGCTCGCCCTTGGGCCTTCGGACCTGGGTCTCGCATAGGGAGCGCTCTCTAAATAGGTAGATACTTTGGGCATCTCTATTATTAATATTATCGACGACCAAGTTTATTTGTGACATTTTGTGACTTGGCAATCACACAACTTTACTGCATTTATGGATTTTTGCATACCTAAAACTATGTAGTATTGTGTGATTGCCAAGTCACAAAATTTTATTGAGTTAGAAAATAAAGATTAATAAGAATGCCTGAGACTTGGCTCTTCGAAATATCTCACCACTTTTTGCGGTGGAAGAGTTTCGAGACATGGCCTCTTTTTTACATGGAATGTATTTGATGGGATCTAACTTCTTTTTGTAGGTTATTGTGTTGCCAATACATACAAATTATGAATGCAGTCCCATTCTTGCTTTTTTGTCCCATTCACTGAATATGTAATTTGGTATTCCTATATATTTGTGGGATTACAAAGTTATTTATGCAGTTGGTGTATCTAGAAAACTGGACTGAAATTGCAAAATATTTTAGTTTTTCCTTGATTTATATACTAAACACTAGTGTAGAATAACGTTTTAAAGTGAATGCGTGCTTAAACTAAATGCCTACGCATTAAACTAAATACCGACTTTAGCACGGTCCACGGTGCGACACAAAACATTTTTTTAAATTACAATTATAAGGCATACATGGATGACTAGTTTATTATTTTATATGGTAGGATAACTGGGCTATTCACAGGTTTTTTTTTTCTAGAGCTAATCCTAATAGTTTTAATTCTGTAGAGGATTTTCGAAAAAAAAACGGTATATATATATTTTTTTTTAATTTCTCGTATTTTTTGTATGGGTGACTGACAATTTAGTCACAGAAATGAATACTTCATCCTCGAATATACGAAAAAGATACCAAACTTGATATAGTTGCTAGATGTATGCAGATATAAAGCTTAGAGTGAGGCGCGCAGGAGGCACTTCCCCCCCCCCCCCCCTGGCCACCTGCTGGGGGGAACCTCGTGGCAACCGGGCTAAATCAGCTCAGATCAACCCCAGAAACACCTGTTCCAAACGGTTTGCTTTGTCTCAAAAATGCAAGGTGGTGACCCTAAGATCTCCTACCATAGTAACATTTTGCTCCACAAAACTAAATCGATCACTGTGGAGTCAAAAATTACAGTCTCATTTCTCTTTAACATAATATAGTTAGTGTCTTAAATATTTACAATGTATAAGACTACTCTACATTAAATTTAGAGTAGTCTTATATATTTTTTTACTATTACATACTTCAATATACATGTAGTAGGGTTAGTAGTAGTTAGTAGTACTCAGCCTACAAAGCTAGAGGTCCTAGGTTCGAATCGAGATAAGGGCATTTATTTGTGCGACGGGCACGAATATTTGTTCCTGAGTCATTAATGTTTTGTATGTATTTATTTATCTATATAAGTATGTATATCGTCGTCTAGTACCCATAGTACAAGCTTTGCTTAGTTTGGGACTAAATTGATTTGTGTAAGATTGTTGTGATTTCTTTTATACCACGTCGGTGGCAAACAAGCTTACGGCCCACCTGATGGCAAGTGGTTACCGTAGTCTATGGACGATTAAAGCCTATTATATATTTATCATGGCACAGATAGACACACATGTTATACTTATAACACCCCTTCTTTGGATACGGGTTAAAAAAGCCAAAGGGCTCGAGCTTATGATAATCCAGAAAAATGGCACAAGCAAATCAATTGAACAGCCCTTTAAGATAAAGGGAAATACCCCGATCAATGAATAAAGACGCCGTCAAGACGAAACGCAATCCAAAGATCTCCGAAAGTAAAATATCTAATAAAAACAAATTGGATACTGTGTTCAATTATGTTCCCCTCCATTTTATTTAATTTTTCAGTTAGATTCGTTGGCCGGGGAAAAACATGGAGTCTCAATTCCGCCTTCAATAAAAATCAACTCCATAATGTTGGACTGGGCGGCGTGATCAAATTGACTGGCGCGAGTCTAGGGCGGAAAGCGGTTTATTAAGTGTCCCTCCTTCTTTTAAGGGGGCATGACTACATGACTAAAACAGAGCAAAGACTACACCGTGGGGTCTCTGATTCAACGCATTAATGTTACCTGTATGTGCACACATTCTGAGAGTTTATGAGGCCCAGACGCTGTGAGTATTAAAAAGATGAATAAAACTAGAATTCCTATAATGATTTTCAATTATTTCTTCATTAAACTGTTACTGTTAATGGTCAAATTGAACACCGACGATTGACATTTTGTGTTTTTATTGCAATTAGTATTATCTTTGATTGAAATGTATCTATTTTTCTCGTCAATGTGATCAGGTTGTTTATATCCTACTATAAGGACTTAATCGGATATTCAAAATAAAAATTGTGTCGAGTAATCTTGGGACAATATCTATTCATGTTGTCTCGTAGTCCAATTGTAAATTATATATTATCTTCTATTTTGGCCCTCGCTCGTTCCTGTAACTTGTATCGGCTTGAAGCCTCACTTGAAGTAAATAAGATTCTCTATACAAAACGTCTCGGGGGATTCTTTCTAGAATTAATCTTTTAATGCCTCCACCTTTTTCATTAAAGCGATGATCTGGGAGTAATTAATCGTGGATATTTTGCAGAAGCAACTCCTCAACTGATTACGGTGTACTAAATGGGAATCGGAGGCTTGTTTATGAACGGTTTCTTTCAGGGTTGATTGATTTATTGTTAATGGGAATATTGCAGCAATTCCGCACCTGAGAAACAAATATGAAAACGTTATTATTACCGGGACCTAAAAATTGGTTCCTTTAATATCATTACCAGCAGATTTTATTTCATTACCGTGAAGACCTTCGATTATCGTAGCCTGTCGTGATTTTTCACGGTCGTTTATATTAAAGTTATACGGATTCAATAACTTTAATATAAACGACCGAAAATGTGTGCCTTTGCTTGTTTCTTAAGTGTATGTATATGCCACTATTATAGATTTGTATTTTTATATAGCAACTAGCTGTTGCCCGCGACTTCGTCCGCGTAGAACTTGTTGCCTTAGAAATATGATTATCTCAAGGGATTATTTCCCAGATAAAAAAACTATCCTATATCCTTCCAAGGGTCTCAAATTATCTGTACCTACGGAAAATTTCATCTAAATCCGTTCAGGTGTGAAAGGTGCGATGAGATCGTTAGTTTAAATTGCTAAATCTAAATTGAAATTTCGTTTTTTAAAATATAAATATGTTATAATCATCAACAGACGTTTCTCCTTATTTTTTTTTATTTTATAATGAATAGCTTCTGTCCGCGACTTCGTTCGCGTTGACTGTTTTTTTTTTCATTATTACTTATACGATAGAATCTATGCACACCGCGTTTTTTAAGCGTTTGTGTCGATTTCTTTAGACGTGATTCGATACAAACGCGCGTCTATGGTGCATAGGCCCTAAGTACTACACAGACTTAAATGACACCTAAGTGGAGCATGAAAAAAATTACACAATTCATATTAATAAATATTAATTACATTAATGTAAACTATTAACACGTTATTTACACCTATGTTATGTACCCAACCCCCGATTTTTTTGTCCGCGTACAGCCCACTTTTCCTAGATGGCATGATCCGTCTCCTTTTCGGGAATATTGCCCGACCGAATAGCGCGAGTGTTACCCCTCTGCGGCTGATCTTCGCCCAGTCGCCGTGCTTCATATCGGCCTTGTATCTCTCGAAGGACAAATATTACAATTATTTTGGCATCAATGTACATAGTTATTAACTACATTGATGTCAATATAATTACAATACTTCATTATATACAACATTTTTAGTTTCCCCAGTGGGCATCAGCACAAACAGTTGTTCGTAGCTGGTGACTCGCGAGAACGCGACGTAGGTACAGCTGCCCGTGAGAGAAACAGTCCGTGCGCAGGTCGACGCCGGCTGCGCGGAGAGTCTGCCCCTGCGACTTGTTTATGGTCATAGCGAAGCACACGCTCACTGGAAACTGCAATCGCTTGAACTGGAACGGGAAGTTGTTCGGTATCAGTGGAATGCGCGGTATAAATACAGCTTCCCCAGCACCGCAGCCCGTAAGGATCTGAGCCTCGATGAGATTCCGCTGCAGTCTCACTACCTTCAGGCGGCTGCCATTACACAGCTTCGGCGGAGATAGGTTCCGAAGCAGCATAATAGGGACTCGGATCATCAGGGTCAATGTAGTAGTCTCTCTTGTGAACTATACATGAGCCATCGCGTCTAAACGTGCTTCGTTGTATCTTTTCAGAACTGACTGTACCCGAAGTACCCGTTCTGAGTCGGTTTCAGATTCGCGAGAAAGACTGTGGCGTTCACGGTCTGTAGCTAACCACAACTTGCGTTCTTCATCAAGTTCCTGAAATTAAATAAAGTAATTTACCTATTTGTTTACTGACAGATAAACATTGCACATGACAATGCATAAAATCATACGTGGCTGTAACTTAGATTCGTAATGATTCTTGTATAGTATACTTTGTGTACATTTTCATATGGAATGTCAAAACAGAATAACCTTATATGGGCAGTCATAAACGTGCCAGCGTCTTTTTGAAGAATATCGTATTTTCGAAGAAAAAATATGTATTAAGTAGTACCTAACTACCTGAGACCGCGCCGCAGACGTGTGTGTTCGCTGGAACGCCAAGCGTTCATTGCGTTGCGTGAAAGTCTCAGAACTAAGAGATATAGCGTGGCGCTCCCGGTCGGCGGACAGCCGGAGATCACGCTCCTCCTCGTTTTCCTTACATACCTGCGATCTTGTCGCTGAGGAGCGACTTCTCTGAGATGTCAAGCGGAGTTCACGTTGGGTGAATGTTTCGGAAGCGCTGGATTCTATATGAGGCTCACGGTCCGCGGCTACATGCGCCTCACGATCGACGTCGCTTTCCTGAAATGAAATATCTCAGCGCTTTAGTTTATCGCCCTTAGTAAGCGAGAAATGTATTATGCCAATACATAGCTAAATCCATCATTTGCTAGAAAATATTCTTCCTACACACATGCGATCTTGTCACCGAGGTGCGACTTCTCTAAGAGGTCAAGCGGTCTTCTTGTTGTGTAAATGTTTCAGAAGCCCGAGAATCCGCTGTTAATCTTGTTTCACGTTCCGTAATAGTATCGGAAGCTCGCGACAACGAATGGCGTTCACGATCGTGGCCGAGACGTGCTTCCCTATCTTCACTGTTTTCAAGGAATCTAGAAGTCCGGGAAGCTTCTTCGGACTCCTGAGATCTTGCCACTCGTTTTCTGGCGGCCTCTAGAAATTCGTGACAGGTTCGATCTCTTTCTTGAGGGCATTTTGAGTAATAACGTTTTTGGGGACTTTTGAAACATAATTTTGTGATTTGACAGAAGATTTTTGACAGAATAAAATAAACGTGTGAGTATCTACTCTACATTAAAAAAAACTATTTATATACAAAAACATACTTCCTAAATTCAACCCCATTTTTAACCCCTTTGCACCCTCATCTTTATTATTTTTATAGCCTATTGCGTGGCCGAAGATCCATTGAACGTTTTAGTGAAAGTTGCATATTAATCCATTCGATAGTTTTCCCATGATACCCGGACAAAAACAGACAAACAGAAAACATAACACTCCTTTTCGTTGGGCTGTCGTATTAATAAACAGATTGATGGCGCTGTTGCGTAAAGTAAAGACGACTTTATCCAAATATTCTCAAATTTGGCCTGTGGGTCACCGTAAGTCCATCAAACTTTTTTATACGTTTAATATGGTTTGTTGGAGTTCAGACGCCGACAAAAATCTGGAGAATGACCTTCTAAATGCGTGGAAATTGGTGAAGTTCTGCATCGCGCTAATGAAGTTTTTGATGTAGGTATAAATACAATTTCCTTCAAGCTCTACTTATTATGTCTCACTGACAACCTCAACGAACTTTCACATTTATTATATGTACAGATTTTACTTAGAACAATAATTAGGTACGCGGGGAAATTACATAATATATCTAAGATATGAAATATTATCGGCTTTTTATTAACAGAACAGACTGATTAATTTTTATTAACAGAAGAGACTGATTAATTAAACAATTGGAATAAGGAAATTAAATGCACCCTCTCCAGTTGTTATCGGCACCCTAGCTCAGGTCATCGGTTCCCACATTAATTGAACGATATTTATAGCAATCCATAACTCAAATTAAAATGTAAGTATTCTTTATAGTAATTAAGTTATCGGCTCGTAGCGATTCGCTGAAGAAAATTGTATCTCTTAATACTGCAAAAACTGCACACAGTTCCACCACACACTCAGTACTACACTTTTGAACTCTCGCTATGTACCTACACATATTTCAATTATTGTTTTACACGGGTCTAACGCGATATGGGTCGACAGTCATTTGCGACCATGACCCGTACCGAAACGACCGAAATAAAGGTAAATAAATATCCCTTAGACGCGTGTAAAACAATAATTTAAATATGGACACTCAGTATTTTGAGAGGCCATGTACAGGATTCGTAAATTGTATAGGTACTACGCCAATTATTACGGACATGGAAGCCCGGAGACGGATAATGGTCACGGCAATGCCCGTATATAATTTTTACAAGAATGTCAATTATATAATGCATTTCAGGCCATCCTGTGACTAAGACAAAGCGCTGGCAGAAATAGTGGAAACGTGGCGGAAACAATACGAAACCTTGTTTTTTATAGAATAGGGTCTATTGTTGAATAATTTGGGCGTTGTTGGTTTGTGACCGATGAGGTCGCCAGTTTTTAGGATTCTGTACAAAGATTTCCTGCTAAGAGTTCTGTTTTGAGATTTTCTAAATAAATATAAGACATGAAAGTTTCTTATGTGTGTGTTTTTATGAATGGTATTATCAAAAATGTGTACAGAACGTTAAAGTATCTCTCTAGATTCTGATGAATTAATTTCATGATATAAATTACAATCCAATATGTTCGCATATATATCAGTTACAACTACCATGATCGTCAATGATATGATTATTGATGATAAAATATATCTATTTCGAATGTCAAAATAAAGTCTTATTTTTTCTCCCAAAAGGATCGTATGTATACATACGTATGTAAGCACTTTATTGTACACAATAACAGATTAAAGAATATACGTGTCACACAATAGATCAAAGTACAAAGGCGAACTTATCCCTATAAGGGATCTCTTCCAGCTAACCTTTGAGCAATTGAGAGGAAGGTAGGTAGACCGAGATAGGCAAACTTATACCGTGTACAAAAACACAGAGAAAATGAAAACAAAACCAAATAGGTATTAATTCTAGACAAATAAAAAACATGCCAATACATATATAAATATACAGTATAAAATATAATACACACTATATATATCGCAAATATACAATAAATAAATAAATACTATACTTATTCAACCAATTCACAAGTCATTGGAAAGCCACAACTTCTTCAAATTCATCTCATTCATCGTCATTCATTTATGCGAATTGAAAAACAAAGTTAACATAAAATTTATAGTCCGAATATTGAAAATAAGATAGAGAGCGAGGTATTCGAAAATCGTTCGTTGATTTCTGTATTTATAAGTTATAACTCATTTGCACGTAACCGATGGCCGTTCGGGCAGAATTGTTCTCGAGTGGCGACCAAGTACCGGAAGGCGCATTGTGGGTAGATCCCCTTCAAGGAAGACTGATGGCCTGGTAAAAGTCGCGGGAGTCCGCTGGACGCAGGTGGCGCAGGACCGGTCATTGCAGCACTTCTTGGAGGAGGCCTATATCCAGCAGTGTACGTCTTTCGGGTGATATGATGACGATGATAATGATGGAGTTGTAACTCCAGATGTTCCCTTTTGGGGCAGTTTCACGTGATAATGTGGACACGCTGGACAACAGCACCAATTTTTTTCAGGTACTAGTTAAGTACCTAGCTTTGAGTTTTTGATAGGAACCAACTGCTCCGCCGGCCATCTTTTTCTATGGCGGTTTTTTGAATTCTAGGTATATCTCGAGAAATAAATAACTTAGTATAACAAACTTGGTATCTAATTATACATATTTGGGGTCTGCTTGAGAAGCCTTACATTTTGGTCTGTCTAGACTACTTAACAATACCGAGACAGTTTTAGAGCATTTATTCAAAGTGGGCGATTTACTCGGATGATTTAATCAACCGAGTAAAGATTAACTAAACATAATTTTGCTCTCCTTGCCACTCGTTATTTGCGGGCAACTTCGAAAGAAATATACAAATACGCGAGTGTGTCCGTCTGTCTTTCTGTCTGTCTGTTACCTCTTCCCGGTTAATCCACTGACGAAATTTTGTATAGAGATAGTTTGAGCCCCGGGGAAGGACATAGGGTAGCTTTTGTACCGGAAATCATCCCTTAATGGGGTGAAATAGGGGGGGGGGGGTGAAAAGTTGTATGGAGTTATAAAAAAAACTTGAATTCTACAATATTTGTTCAAGAAAACGCTGCCTACGTCTTATCGTTTATGTAGGACGGTAATTAACTTTTTGGCTTTCTCGTGTAGCTCCATTAGTTTTTTGACTTTCATGGGGTCCTCTAAACTTCCATCAAACAAAGTTTCCATCAGGCCTCCTTCAAGGATGGGGTGGGGGGTTTATATCTCAAGACGCAAGCGAAATATGATTGAGAAGTTTTAAGCGGTGTTGTTCAATATCAAACATCGAGTAATTATGCCAAAGTTCACTTTTTACGTTTGGCCATATCCTGAGCTAAAATTGAACCTTCCTCATCCGTCATTTCCACACGCATTGGCCCGGCACCTAATCACAATATTCATCGGCGTCACGTTTTCTCACCCCGTATAGGTTAATCTGTAAAAGCAATGGGTAATTTACCCATGCATACTTATCGTTTTCAATTAAAACTTCGTGACGAGGGTGGCCCATGTCGGCTGTTTTGAACAATTAAACTAACTTGGACCAGCATGTGAATTTCATTTGTTACTTTTTGCGTTGGTGTGGTATCTTTACTTTGTGCTTGTTTGTTTACCACATGTTTTTGAATACAATAGTATAATAAATAGGCAGAAAAATGTATTGGTCAACAGGTTTTAAAATTATGTATCTGTCATTTATATAAATTATATAAATAAAATAAATAAATAAATAAATATTAGGGGACAATCTTGCACAAATCGACCTAGTCCCAAACTAAGCAAAGCTTGTACTATGGGTACCAGACGACGATAAACATACTTATATAGATAAATAAATACTTAAATACATAGAAAACATCCATGACTTAGACCTTCCTTCCTTCCTTCCTTTTCCTTTTTGTCCTTGACTTATATTATCATTAAATACAATGTATCATCATCGATTTGGTTGTGTAAAATTTAACAAACATGCCATTTTATTCTATATATTAATAGCAGTACATCAAATATTAGTACAGTTAATATAACCGTAACTTAATGTTTTATTCAATGAAAATCATTATTATACTATCAGCAGTATAGAATTCGTGCCGTGCACACAAAGTGGTACGAGTATCTAACGCTTTAAGATTTGAATTGGTGTTTAACAATTCTTTTGTTTCCCTTTGTCATATAAAATGAGCACATTTTTAACGCTTTAAGATTTGAATTGGTGTTTAACAATTCTTTTGTTTCCCTTTGTCATATAAAATGAGTACATTTTTGCAGAGGGTGGACTAAACTATTCATGAATAGCTATCGATTGACGAAGCAAATGATACGCCCGTCGTATAATTATGAATCCAGTTGCCATCCCGTAGAGGCATGCATTATTTAATCGATCAATATAAAATGATATCACAATTTCAAAAGTGTTATATATCTACCTATTTCAAATGATTTTTAATTTTAAATAAAAAAACTATTTACATTATAACAAGTCGATCTTTGAAAGTGAAAATGACAGTTGACGTATGTTCTATGGAACGTTTGAAAAGTTACTCTTCTACCCTGCAAGAGTAGGAGCACGGCGCGTCGTCTTGGATTGCACGGCCAAATTGCGTTACAATTTGTCACAATCGATTTGCTTCCTTTTTCATTATATTCGTTCTCTATTTATCATATCGTTTAAAATTTGACCGCGGTAACTTCCACATTACATTCACACGAAACAAAAGATATTTAATGAAATAATTTGTTTCGTTAAGAGTCCGCAGTAAGCTCGGCCAAATTTCACCTTCCCATACAAACTTAGTTACGCTCTTATTTTAAACCTACGTGTTGGATTGTGACAAAACTTTGCATATACAATGACATGAGATATATCTATGTCTGTAGTTAGATTATATGGTTCCAGTTTATAAAACAAACTAAATACAGCAAAAAACAAGTTTTGTATGAAAAATATTTTTTTTACTATGGTATTTGAAGCTACATAAACTAATTACAGACATAGATATACTTCGTGTCATTGTATATGCAAAGTTTCGTTACAATCCAACACGTAGTTTTAAAATGAGAGCGTAACTACGTTGGTATGGAGAGTCGAGCTTACTGCGGACTCTTAAGAAGAATATTAATAGAAATTTTATTTTTAATACAACAATCCGTAAAACTATTTCCAATGAACCGCTAAAAACCTTTCATGGAACCTCGCATAGTAAATCAAAAGGGACTGTAACTTTGTTACCAAGGCCGAGGGGTGTTTGTCGGTCTCAGACAATTTGCATTCGGAGCAGGCGTTTGCTTAGCCTCCAGTTTGTATTGTTTCTAGTTTGCGACCAAAACACAGCACAGTTTAAGATTACGCTGTGTGTTCTGTTGATTGGTTGGAACTTGGAGCTAGTAAAGGAAGACAAGTAAGTTAGCGTAGATTTAGATTAAAATTAAATAATTACAATAAAAATAAGAACAAAAATAAATATAAATATCAAGACGGTGGCAAACAAACATATGACCACGGGTTTTTCGACTCCAGAGAAGTCACACAGCTGGAGACAAATTAAGCGTGCCATTTATTGATTGTAATACATTATAAGTAGGTACATACCACAGATAACCTCCAATAGATAGAGCCTATAAGCGATTTAGTTCGATGCAAAGGTCACCACAGTTGGCGGTAGGTGTGGGTTGCGGGGAGGTCGGTAACGGCGCTGCGATTGGCTGTTTCGAAAATAGCGCGCTTTGTCACATCATGGCGCCAGAAGCGTAGTGATGGGACGCGTTGGTCGTTAACGGTTTTTAGCGCTGCCGCAATCAATTGTTAGTAAAATATTTTACATGGCGTAGGTACCTGTTAACATAGTTTAAATTTTTGATCGGCTGTCACTGATATATTATTATCATGTTTCGTTCATCGACTGTTTTGATCACCACATAACAAAAGTATGTTAATCAAAATCACATCCGGTAGTCATATAAAATAATTATTTCTAGCCATTTTACAACATTTACTGCATTATCGTGTTTATATATGTGCCTTGGTCCCGTTCATATTTTACATACTTACTAGGAAAGGGCGAATGCGATGTTTATTCGACATTAACGCGAATGTTCTAGCTAGGCTTATGTATGATATTTTAAGATTGGTATAGCTAGGTAAGGAAGACAAATAAAAACGATGTCATAAAAAAGTACATATATTTATTCAATGTGATAAAATTATGTGGTTGATGATAATCCTCGTTATCATTCAAGAGGGCGTTAACGTGCTCACTAGCGCCACTGGTAAATAATTGTGATTATTAAAATTTTACGATAGACATTTTAAAAAGGAGTCACATACACACTGTATTTTGTAATTAAGCTACACAACCAACCACTTCCGAGATCCCTCACACGTCATCGAAGTCCAGCATGAGGTCCATCACGGACAGTAGTCCTAATTGCTCTCGAAGACGACTCGAAAAAACCAAAATGCCATGGCTCTATCGCTAACCACCTCCGAGATCCCTCACACGTCATCGAAGTCCACCATGAGATCCATCTCATGACACTAGTCCTAATTGCTCTCGAAGACGATTCGAAAAAACCCATATGCCATGGCTCCATCACTAACCACCTCTGAGAACATACTACCTATGTATTCATTATCAAATTCTATTTCATTCTACTTTATATGAATGAATACTAATACATAGCAATAGCTAACTTCGACACTACATATTGTTCTAGAATACTCTAAATTACCCAAAAAATAAAATAAAACTATATAATTTATTTCTTATTTCATTTTGTCAACGTTTTCTGATCTCAAATATATATAATGAAAGTCAAATAGTGTTGTTTGACTCGCTAAATTTAAGCCTAAGTTTGTTTTCATATTAAGAACATTATTATATTTTGTTAACTTAGCTTATGATATGAAAGAGCGGGATCTCCTGTCACAGGTATATTTATACTTACTAGGAGATTCCAACATTTGTGTATTTTACGCATTTTGTTTTACAAAAATAAACAATTTTTCATTTTCATTTTCATTTTCATAATATCTACTCTTAAATCAACAAAAAACTTCCACCACGGCTATCATGCGACGGCGCGCGAGCTCTCTCGATTTTTCTCGCACTATCCGTCTCTTTCTTATTAGAACACTTAGAACAATAGGTATAGTGCGAGAAAAATCGAGACTATGTCGCGGCCGTCTCATGATAGACGTGCTGTAGGTACTACAATAATATATTCCGTTAATTAGCTCTGGAAGCTATAAAATAGGGCGAGATAGTAATTTACTACGTCTGACTCTACCTCATAGCTTGTAAGACGGTTGCAGTCCGCCACGCTGCCTTCTTGGTGCAGTTTAAACCTTATAGTACATCCTATAAATTCTCTATGATTTCTTACAAAATAATTTTGACAAGGCATAATTATTAACAATCTTTCTTTGGTGAATTTTCGTATTAAAGTAGTACACGAAAGCACGGATGAGTTAACGTATTTTTTCCTTAAATGAATCTGAATCGGTAAAATTCGAAAGCATCACTAGCCCATCACTAGAGTGTCACGTGCTTTCGTGAGAAAGGAACAGTATATTGTCATTTCCATTTGATGAAAAGGGACAGGGATACTTCACTACTTCTTATGGACCAGTGTAAAATGAACTCCGCGTGACAGACTGAAATTTACAGTGCAAAAACATATGCCGGTGACCGCACGTCGCCCTATAGGCTATATCTTAAAGGTTAAAATTAAAACGTACAATAATGGAATAATAAAATTATGTTTCTTTTTATATAAATTTAATAATACTTGACATGGATTTTAAATGATTCGGTGAAGAGGGAGTAAGGACGGTAATAAGACGACTAGGTAGTAATATAAACGCTCCGTGCATAAAAGTATCGGTAAATGACGAAAAAAACGTGATATGCCACTTCTGAAAAGTAGGTGTTTTGCTGTATTTTGCCCTTACTGCGATTCGCCCTACTGTACCAAACCGGTCATCAAGTTATCAAATATTCAACTTTTCACATTAAGTATAATTTCCATCTCATTTGGGGAGGATTCAAAGACGACGATACAAACGTCCTATTGTCTAAAAGCTGAGACAACATAATTACGTTCTACTAAATCAGACGTATCGGTCTGCTTGTATTTAATTTGAATCAGGTTGGTTTTATGCTCTTGCTTCCACTCACGCCAAGTCTAATAGGCCAAACAGAGACAAAAATTATTAAAACCAACTAATATTAATGCGATAGTTTAGATGATTGGATGATTGTTACTCAATCACTCAAAAAAAGGTAAACGTAAAAAGATGAATTTTGATATACCTATAATGTATAGCCTGGATTAATATATAGAATACTTTTATCCCGGGAATCATTCCTAAAAGGGGCGAAATGGGGGGTGAAAGTTTTTATGAAGCTACGATATAAACGAGTTCGACGCGGACGATGTCGCAAACAGAAGCTGGTAAATAATAAATATTTGAGGACCTTGAAGACGAATCGATGAGACTTGGGCTGTGGGTACTAGACGACAACATACAGGCTTATCCTACTTATATTATAAATGCAAAAGTTTAGATGTTTGGATGTTTCGATGCTTGAATGTTTGTTACTCAATCACGCTAAAACAGTTCAACCGATTTGGATGATGCACGAAGACGGTTCATAGCGTAAGTTTTCTTTCGGGTCCACGCAGACGAAATTGCGAGCGGAAGCTAGTAGTTCATTGAGCTGTGAAACTCGCGAGGAGGTCTTTTATAGACATTATTTTTCAAAACTGAATCAACCAAAAAAACTATATAATTATTCAACCTGATAACAAAATTTCACGAGAATCGGTTAGGAATGGCAACCAGTAGAGGAGAACATCCGCACAGACGCCAGACATACAAAAGCATATTTGCCCAAGCTAAAGCAATGGACTTCGGTCGCTTGACTCCTACTTCTTTGAGAACAAAATACTTGTGTTCATCACACAAAGGTGTATCCTCCCCGGGAATTGAACCTATAGGAGCTATGCACTATAGTTAAGTCTTTAAATGAAAGACAAGAGTCTCAATTACACTAAGTACAATGTCTCAGATAATGCGTTACAAAGCGAAAGCGAGTTTAGCGAGTGTATTTGCGCGGTCGAAAGCGACATGCGTCTTGCTCGGAGTTGGATCGATGTCTGCCGGCGCGGGCGCCGCTCGACTGGGAGCCGGTCCGCTACCGCGCCGCCTCACGCGTCTCGCCTTGCCCCGCGGTGGCCCGCGGCGTAGGGATGGGGAAGTAGTACGCTAGTGATGCGCCACACCACCCCCCTTGGAGAATCAGCGTCCTGCAGAAAAATAATCGGGAAACATTACACGTCGGCCAGACCGAGTGGTTTTAACTGGCGCGGGAGCAGGTGAACTGAAGTTGGTAGGCGTGTCTGTGTCACTCAGAGTGAATGCAGGTTTGACACGATCGATGGAAACAGTCACCGGTCCTCTAGGTAATTCAACGGTGACTGTCTTATCTGTTCTGTTAAGAACTCTAAATGGGCCAGTATATGGTGGCTCTAAAGCACCTCGGAGAGCATCTTTACGAAGAAAAATGTGAGTACATGTTCTTAGATCTTTGTGGACGAATATGGATTTAGTAGCATGGCGGCTCGCTGGTGTCGGTCTTATTTTAGAAACGTGCTGTCTAAATTCTTGCAAGTACTCTGAGGGCTGCAGCGAGTGAGGATTATTAGAGTTTAAGAACTCACCCGGGATTCGTAGCGGCTTACCGTATACAAGCTCTGCAGCTGAGCATTGGATGTCATCTTTCCAGGCGCTCCGCAGTCCAAGCAGAACGATGAGAAGAGTTTCGGTCCAGCGAGCGTCGCTATGTGCCATGACAGCGCTCTTCAGCGTTCGATGCAGCCTTTCGACCATGCCATTAGCCGCTGGGTGGTAGGCCGTAGTGTGATTCAGCCTGGCTCCGCAAAGGTCTGTAATGGCATTAAACAGTCGGGATGTATGGTGACAGTTTGCGGGCAACCAAACCGTGAGATCCATGTCTCAACGAAAGCTTGAGCGACGGACTCGGCTGTGATGTCACGGAGTTGTTTGACTTCCGGCCATCGAGTGAATCGGTCCACGGCTGTGAAACAGTATCGATATTCAGCCGATGGAGGGAGTGGGCCAATTAAGTCAATATGGACGTGACTGAACCTTTCTCCTGGTGTCTTGAAGGTGCCGAGTGGAGAAGAAGTGTGTCGATGTACCTTGGCTCGTTGGCATGACTCACACGCTTGGGTCCAGCTGCGACAGTCTTTGGGTACAGAGGGCCAGACTAACCTGTCTGTTACCATCTTGATAGTAGTCCTGGCTCCCGGGTGGCTCATGCCGTGCAAAGCATCGAAGATTTGCTTAAGCAGTGCCGTGGTGATGAAAGGCCGAGGTCTCAGCAGTGAGGTATCACAATATAAGAAAATGTCGGTACCTGGCACTGGGACTTTCTCTAACCGCAGTGATGACGACGGTCTTTCTATGAGACCTTGCAGCTCGGCGTCAGCTTGTTGAGCTCGAGCGAGGGCTTCAAAGTCAGGTGGCAGCGTGATGGCTTCAATCCTCGAGAGTGTGTCTGCGGTGACGTTAGTTTTTCCCGAGATGTGCTTGATGTCGCTGGTAAACTGTGAAATGAAATCTAAATAATTAAATTGTCTTTCTGTTTGAAGGCGGATGTTATGGGCTTATGATATGTGTATATCATGAAGTGCCTGCCTTCGACCATGTATTTAAAATGCTTAACACTTTCATAAATTGCCAACAATTCTCGATCGTACGCGCTGTACTGCTGCTGCGTCAGAGTCATCTTCTTGGAAAAGAACGCCAAAGGCTGCCATTCCCCTTGAACTAGCTGTTGCAGGACCGCGCCCAGGGCTGTGCTGGATGCGTCAGTAACCAGGGCGAGCGGTGCATCGACTACTGGGTGAGCTAGTAAAGTAGCATGAGCTAGATTGGACTTACAGTTTTCGAAGGCTTCGAGCTGTTCTGGATTCCACGAGAGTGAAGTTGTACTCTTGATCTTGGGACCGGCTAGCATGCTATTCAGAGGTGACTGGCTATCAGCAGCATGAGGAATGAACCTTCTATAAAAATTTAACATTCCAAGAAATCTGCGTAGTCGTTGTAGCCTGTACCTTTTCATCCATTGGCCGTGTGCCTTCCTGAGAGATGATGAACCCGAGAAACTGGACTTCCGTTTGTCCCCAGGAACACTTGGCTTCGTTGATTAGGATGCCGTAGGCCTGGAACCTTTCAAATATTTGCTCTAAGTGCCCCAGATGGTCCTGTTGGTCACGAGAAAAGACTAAAACATCGTCGATGTATGAGTATACAAAATCTAAGCCTCTGGGCACCTCATCCAGGAACCGTTGGAATGTCTGAGCGGCGTTACGGAGTCCGAATGACATAAACGGGAACTCAATCATACCGAACGTGGTGGTTATACCAGTTTTGCAGATATCTTCAGAGTAGACTGGGATCTGGTGGTAGGCTTTGACGAGATCGATTTTTGAGAAAACCTTACAACCAGCCAGACGATGCGAGCAGTCCTCGATATGATGAACTGGGTATCTGTCGGGAACGGTGCGTGCATTTAGTGCACGATAATCCCCACACGGTCTCCAACCGTTCCCTTTCTTGGGAACTAGGTGAAGAGCTGAGGCCCATGGAGAATCTGATGGGCGTGCGATGCCTTCTTGCAGCATCTCATCGAACTGGGCATTCGCTATCTTCAAGCGGTCAGGAGCTAACCGTCGGGGTCGACAAAATACTGGCGGGCCAGGCGTAGTCCGTATGTAGTGTACTGTCGAGTGCTTGACAACACGTGGTAGACCCGATGGCTTCGACAAGCTGGGGTACTGAGCTAATAATTGATGATACTCACTACCTCCGGAGATTGTCTTTACGCTTGCCTGTTCGCACCGCCTGAGCTCCCCTGGTGACGTCAGTGTCGTGAGGCTGTCCACCAGCTTCCTGTTCCTGCAATCGATAAGCAATGTGCAAGGAAATCAGCACCAATTATAGGTTTATCGACATCCGCGATCACAAAATTCCAGGTGAAGTTCCGTCTTAAGCCCAAGTTCAAATGTTGCGTCAGAATTCCATAGGTGTGTATAACAGTTCCATTAGCTGCAGTTAATACGTAATTTTCAGGTGATTTTCTAGCTAATCTATATTTCTTAGGTAGTACGCAGAGGTCGGAACCGGTATCTATTAAGTACTGAATTTTGCTAGCCTTATCTGTAATAAATAGGCGGCTGGTACCAGTACGACAGCCAGTTGTCGCCTCGATGGACTGTCGTTCTAGTTTTCCGCCTTGAAATTGCAAGGGTGTGTGCATTTCCGAGCATTGTCACTAAAAATACTATAATACGCTGGTATTATAGTATTTTTAGTCCAGGAAGCCAGGTATGTGCTGACATACCTGGCTTCCTTGATTGGCTCCGACCTCGCGACTTCGACCTGCTGCGTGATCTGGACCTGTCGTGAAAACGAGAACGTCGACCGTTACCATTTAAGTTTAACTGTGCAATCTGCTGAGACAACTCGTTCTGAATGCGTGACGTAATCGATTGTTCCAGTCTAAACATGTCCTCGAATGTACTGGCGTTAGCGCTAGCCACCTGTGACGGGCCGGGGGCGACTTCCATTATTTGGTCTGCCAGTATCGCGATGTCTTCCAAAGTTGCCGATTTTTGCGATGCAATAATTGCTTGTACTTGCGTAGGTAACCTACTCGACCACATGGTACGCAGGAAGTCGTCACTTACGCCACCTAAAGCCAACGCCCTAAGATGGCGGAGAAACTGCGACTGTGACTGAAACTGCGTGAGTGAGTAGTTGTCGCTTGCGATTCTCGTGCGAAATAGATAACCGGTTAATTAACTCCGATTTTAACTTTTCGTATTTTCCGGTACTCGGCGGATTAGTTAAAATATCGCGTACTTCGCGCGCAGTCTTATGATCTAACTCGCGAATGACCTGAAAGTATTTGGTTGCATCGGTCTTCATTCCAGCGACTTCAAATTGTGCTTCCACTTGCGCGAACCAAACTTCGGGGTCATCCGACCAAAACTGTGGCAACCGGACTGCAACGCGGTCGACCGACGTTCCGGGATCTTCTTGAACATTCTCGACCGGCACAGTAGTTTTCGGCGAAATCGTTTTCTTTGTCACTATCAGGCATCTTGCTTGTCGCGGCGCGTGAAACAGCGAGTCACAATAAAAGTTATTTAGTGATCAAGTCGGGGTCACCAGCTATAGGAGCTATGCACTATAGTTAAGTCTTTAAATGAAAGACAAGAGTCTCAATTACACTAAGTATAATGTCTCAGATAATGCATTACAAAGCGAAAGCGAGTTTAGCGAGTGTATGTGCGCGGGCGAAAGCGACATGCGTCTTGCTCGGAGTTGGATCGATGTCTGCCGGCGCGGGCGCCGCTCGACTGGGAGCCGGTCCGCTACCGCGCCGCCTCACGCGTCTCGCCTTGCCCCGCGGTGGCCCGCGGCGTAGGGATGGGGAAGTAGTACGCTAGTGATGCGCCACAAACCCAATAATGCAGCATTAATTGAAATCAGCTTTGCAGGCAGGGTCGCTACACTCGCTGCCAACTAGTCTCAACTGATAATTTTAGAGAAATACCAAATTGATACTGATTCCATATCGTCAAGTTGTATTGAGCCCCGGCAGAACGGTACACAACAGCAGTGAAAGTCATTACAGTAATCGCTATTCGACTTGTACCGAATTGAATTGGATTCAATTTGCTTTGTTTTAACTAAACGTTCTGTCTATTTCTTTCATTAAAATGATATTACACAAGTATTGTTAATGTGAATTGTGTAGTTTTCTAAAAATAGGTACTTTAAAAATCAATTCAAGACGTTCTTAAAATTAATTACAAGGTTTGTTTTGTAAACTGGGCCTGAATTAAATGTAACAGAACTTAACTTACTTTATATTGATTTAAACTTTCACGATTCTCACACATTATTTATACTAAACGGGACTTAATCGCGTATAATAAAATAACGTATTAAATTACTTTCTTCTCCCTTTAAAAATACTTTCGTAAACACAAAAATTAGACCACACGGATAACATAACGTCGCTGAAGGTAAATCAGACTCCATAAAGCACTGTAATAGACTTGTGACATTCATATTTCAGGCTCCACCTCGACAGATCAAATTAGTTTGTATCTCACTTGCCGCGACGGTATTCATTTCTTGTAATGTCTTTATCATTCTTTTCAGCTTATGAGCTCCTGGTGCTCGGTTTCGTAAAAGGGAGTGTCAAAAGGTTTTTTATGAGAGTAAGTGTGTGTGACAGTTTTGTGAGTGGAATGTACATGGGTAAAATGTCAGGTGATAAATTAACTGAGATATTATACGGACTCGTATATAAGTATTATAAAATTGTAGGAGAATGTAGGAGTTTTATGTTATATCCACTGAGAATCCCCATTTCCCATATACTTTGTATGGCGGTAACCGAATAAAAATTGGGGGACACTTTATATCTCTCATTAGGATGGAAATAGATTCTTAGTAGAAATAACATAAAAGATGCAGGAAATCTCGTAATAAATTTAGTGGTATTTTTTCTCAATTCGCGTTTGAGTTTTATTTTCTATCACATTAAGCTGGACATTCACCGTTTGTCTCGGATACAAATGGATAGACGTAATATTTCGGCTACATTCACAGGCACGCTGCGTAGCTGTCACTTGGTCGTGTTATTTCGACATACACTAGCGCGCGTTTGTCTCGGCGACAAAATGGTTGCGTCCAAATGGGTAGACGTTGACGTTCCATTTGGGTCGTGCGTTGGCGCGTTGCGCTAACCCACCATCCGTTTGGATATTAAAAGTGCCACGCCAACTATCTTATCTTATCTAGATAATCCATTGGTACGAAAGGGCCCTAATCTAGATTAGGGCCCTTTCGTATACAATTCGATCCATTCGATCTTTTGTGCAATTGCCCTCTCCTTTATGCCTTTTCCCAAGCTCGCTCCATCATTTCCACGAACCGGATGATGCTCAGCGGGAGCACCTTGAATTCCTTTGGTTGCGGATAGCCGCTAGCAAAGTGATTCATGCTTTGTCTGACAAGGGCATGACATCACACGGTAAGTGTTCCATAGTCTCATCCTCCTCTACACACATTCTACAGTCTAACTAAAGTGTCCTATATTCCCATCTTGGCCAGGAGATTCTTGACCCCAAAGTGCCCTGTGAACACCCCAGATATCATTCTGAGTTGCCTCGTGCTACATTTCCAGAAATTTTTGGTCCAACCCGAGTCTACTCCTTCTATGAAGAGCTTTGAGTACCTTAAGCCCGCCTCATTCCTCCACTCGTGTTGGTGCTTGGCTTTTTAGTAGGCTTTTAAGGCCGATGTTATGGTTCCCTGCGAGAGTCCCATGCGATACCGTGGAGTCTATTTGGCTTGGTGGAACGGTCGTGTATAGCCAGCATTAGCTAAACGCCTGTCTCATATTGGCATGCAGGCATCATGTATGTCAAATAGGGAAAAAATATGACATTATAATTTTAGAAACTTATATCCATCGGATGATGGATACCCGTCATTAATTGTTGTGACGTCACAAAGACATGATGAATGACGCCGCCCAATACCCGCGGTTTTAGGGTTCATATTTCCATGGAAAAGCTAAGAACCACAGCATGTCGGGATTTATGTGTTTTAAATTTTCGTTTGATTTATTGTCATTCGACAAAAATTGAAAATCGTCAACACGAAATGAGCATTTTGAAATGTCCAGTAATACCATCAAAAGTGATTTTAGTGAAAATGTAATTGTGTCTATAGATACCTTTTTGTTTCAACTTTTTTTCATGTTAAAAATGAATGTAGGCCAAAGGGAATTTAGTGCAGTATGAAAACGGTTATTCTCAAATTTTGTGTCGGCGTCTAATTACCACGACTCCATATAAAATGTTCGTAAATGGTCGTGGTAATTAGACGCAACCGCAGACACAAAATTTGAGAATGGCCGAAATACCCATATTCAAACACGTGCAAAGTGCTTGCAATAGCAGCTTAGGGTTGACCACTTTAGTCCGCTGTTTGGTTTAGTTTTTATAGACTAACAGTACCTAAGTAATAGTATTGTTTTGTCTAAAGTACGCGTATATTTAGTAATATTTATGTATCGTTATATGTCATTTACTAAGTATCCTTAATCAATGTTGCCGCAGAGGGGAGGGGCCGAGAGGAGCGCTCTCTTGTAAGGGCATCCACGGAAGCTCAGCGTCAAGGTATTTACATGGTACCTTGTCATTAAGATTAACATTTCGCGATAGTTTTAAGCAAAAATGTTTATTTTCCATGTGTTAGTTTGAGTAGAGACTTGAATAAATATTTTTTCTTTCTTTCTTTCAAAGTAAATTGTATCTAATTTAAATTAAGATATTTTTAATTATTAAGTAGGTATCCAAATTTTATATTGAAAATCGTCAATTTTGTACAAAATTCGTGGACGTATAATTTACGATTTGTCATATTTTTGGAGTGTCCGTAATTCCATATGGACGTATTTTTTTCGACCTATAAACAAGTATGTCAATTTTACTTTTTGGACATTTACATTTTAGCCGTAGGTACCCATTCAGGCTGATACAAATAATGTTTACAAGACATTACAGTTTAAGACCAAACCGAAAAACTCAACTATTACACATACTTACAAGATACGTACCAAGAACAACGTATTACAAAATATACAAACAGCTACTAGGATTCCTATCCACCATCTCACAAAACCTTAGGCACATAGCACAACCCATCTTCAAGCAAATAAGTCACATTCATGTAAGTGCGCGGAGGAGAGGCGAGTTTCTGCAAGATATGGTCTAATATGGATAAAATATCAACATCATCATATTAGCTGAGAGACGTCCACTGCTGGACAAAGCCTCCCCCAAAGAGTGCACAGTGACCAATCATCAGTCCACCATGTGGGGGGTCTACCCACGCTGCGCCTTTCCGTCCGAACGGCCATCGGTTCAAAGTGCAGTATCATAATATATACGAAGGCACCATATGGATAATATAATTATGTAGTCGACGTGCTTATACTTTATTCCGTTGTAAAATATTATCAATCGTACTACTAATATCGTACTAATTATAACTACACGGGAACTTCAGATAAACTAGTAAAGTAAAAACACAGCTAAATTACTTAGTAGTAAACTGATAAAGGCCTAGTATTATCTTTGGTATCTTCAAATATTAAATGGATTTTATCGCGTAGTGAGTAACGTCGGGGCCATTTTGTTGATGACAATCAATAAGGTTATGTTTTCACATAAATCGGCCAGAAGAAGCCACTTTCATTAAATACGCCACAGCTTAGCTCTGGACGAAAGGCAGCATGAAAGTCATGCCATAACTTTCAACGCTGTCCATAAATATTCAAAATGGCCGCTATATCCTCGACTTTGCAATCTCCAAGAATTCGCGGTAAACTCTTATATGCGCGTTTCGCGGCTTCGGAAATCGTAATGTCGCTCTGGAATTTGGCTAGAATAAGATATACCGTTGTATAATGCATGTGTTTGTAAATTTATGGCCAGCGAGCAGGACCTGTACCTTCATATGTGAAATTGCTGGTGTATTCTGTAGCGCACGCAACTAAGCGTTTTGTCTTATTTTAAAAAATACGAGCATGTGATAACTAAACATGTGTTGGGTTTCGTTTCTCATTAATTAATTAATTTAATCATTACAACCATGGTATAATTAGATTTTACTTGCTATATAAATATAGACGTAAAGCAAACTATTATCAAATTGCTACACTCTACCATGGTCCATGGGTGTAGCAATTTGATAATAATATTCATTCATATTTCAGATACAAAAAAAACAGAAAAAAGCAATAAAAAACAATGTAGCAACATTAGTTAATTATCACGTTAAAATAAAGAAGAAGACAATATACCCTTATAATCAAATAATAGTACATTACTGCAGAGGCCGTGAAGTAAGGGATTGCTGGACGAGATTGGGGTAGACGGCCGAGTCGTAGACGAGGCCGGATAAAACGAGTCCAGCAATCCCTGTTCCGGCCGAGGATTGTATAGTGCTTTTCTCAAACGATGTGAGGAAATAAAAATACTTACAATTGGAACGAAAGATCAGAAAACAATATTGAGTAATTTGCCGCCTTTTTTATTTTTTAAACGTGCCATTTGAAGAAGCCGTTCGAGCACCATGTTTAACCGCACATAAGTATAGTACCTACCATCGATTTTGTTTCTTTTTTATGTCGCAAGTATGCTTACAGAGTCTAGTTGTGGTTGGCAGTATGTAATTTTTCTTGAGGCCAAGAAGAAGTGAGGCGTGAGGCCAAGAAGAAATGTAGGGAGCCCTAAACAAGAAACTTCATGTCTTCGTTACGTGATATTAACGCATACATTTCGGAACATGTTTGAGAAAACTAATTTTATGTCAAGTATTGAAAATCTAATAATAACTACAACTTAGAAAAGTTGAAAAACAGCCAAAGTACAATATCTCAAAAACGACTGAACAGATTTTCATGTAACATGGCTAAGAACACTCGGGATTACATCAGCTTTCGAATAAAAGAAACCACATTCAAATCGGTCCATTCGTTTGGGAGCTACGATGCCACAGACAGATACACAGATACACAGACACGCTAAACTTATAACAACCCTCTCTGCGTCGGGGGTTAAAAATTATAAAGTATCATCCATGAGAGGAGGTCTGTGCCCAGCAGTGGGACGTATATAGGCTGATTTAATATTATTAATCTTCTAAATGAATTAGTAGTCAAATTTAAAATTATAACAATGAACCCATATACAGGATGTAACAAAAATGGGGTATGAACCGATCAAGGGCTTGACAGGTATCGTGTTCTGATAAGAATAAAGAGAAAAAAAAAATTGTTGACGCGATTTTTATTTTACATTTGTATGGAGCTCGTCGCTTCAGTCGGCCAACGCTCCATACAAAGGTGAAAAAAAAATCGCGTCAAAAAAAATAGTTTATCTGGAAAATGTGACGTACTAGCGCTCAATAATCCCCCTCTTGAGGGAAAGTCCATCGTTCCGTTCCACGCAGTATATGATACCATATATATGATGAAAACAATGTCAAAGATTATTTGACGTTTGATTATTCAATGTCAAACTTACAATTAAAAAAATCAGCAACACTATAAAAACAGCGAGTCAAATGATTTATTTAATCTTCTGAAACATGACCTGAATTTACTACCCTGGAGATTTTTTTTACTAGTTCTCACACATAAAAGTCAAATTGACAGATAAGGATGAAATAAATTAAAGGCCTTTCAACTAAAATTGTTTTGATGGACGTTTACTAAAAAGGGAATGATAGATTAATAAGTTTAAACGGCCGCTTTGGAGAGCAATCGAGATAAAAGCTCGGTTAACTAAACAGCATTATTTCCCTTTCCCACAAATTTAAATGTCAAAGTGCCAAATAGGTTCACGAATTTTGACGGAATTTTAACTAAAAAAGTTTTATACATTTATAAAATCAAAAATAATTCAAAATTATTGACTGATGAATTTTGATGGCAAAAATCAAAGTAAAGGTTAGACGCGTACTTATATCGAAAAGCTCAGATAAACTATCCAGTTTTTTTATCGTCCAAGAATAAATTTAAAGCTTCCCATAGAATCTTTACGCTTGTATGATAACTATTGGACCTAACGCAGTATTTCGCGACCGAAACAACAATTTACTTGATTTTCCATACAACGATTGGTACAAATAGAAAACTATCACGTCATACTTCTATGTCAATTAGTATGAATCGTTTCGGGTGCCGCTAGGTCCGTCTTTGACTCAAGTTTTTGGGTACTTATGTTTTTTAATAGCATAAGCTCCCATACAAACATTTGTTCCCCTCCAAAAACTGGTTCGAATGCCTTCGTAAAAAAATCTAAGGACACAAGCATAGGCTTCAACAGGCATATTTTGCATAAGCGACCATAGTGTAGGTGCAAATCTGCATCTATCACTAGCCCATCATCTGATGTGACCTTCCGGACGTTGTCCTATCGGGTTCCCTTGAAGAGTCTTTTTAAGAGGAAACACTAAGGTCGAGATAATTGAGAAGTAGATATTTTTAAAATGTATTGCTGTCGCGCCAACCACAAGCCTCCCGCCGCAGAGCGCGTTAGAAACAACTGCAGCTTGGACCGAAAATACCTATTAAAATTACATAAAATCAACGTTTCGTAGTCCCCTGATTTCTTCTTCAAAATTTGACCTGTTTAACTATTTTTTTATTAAAAATCAAAGAAAGGCTTTGGCCGTGTTCCTATGTTTACCTTTTTTTAAATAATCTAGTCAAAATTGTTTTCTGGATGTTTCAACACAGCGGAAAATCTGGCATTTTTTTAGGTTTTTGAAGGTTAATATCTCTTTTAAGAATAAATGTATGAAAAAAATGAAAACATAGGAACATGTCAATAGTAGCCATAGATTAATGAAAAAAAAATGATTGCTTTACTGCCATTATCCAAGGAGAAAACAGGGGACTACGTTTCTATGGAAAAACGGCTGTTCTGTTTCCCCTTAACCGCGCGGTTTTTACCTCTCTATGGCCGTAGAGATCTAACCAATGTAACCAGTAGGTCTTTAATTTCAGTTTCCTGTATCCTTAAAGACCAGAATACTCCTCCAATATTAATATTGCATGACGTTTCGCAAGGCTCGCATCGGAGCGGTTACGGGCAAGTTGGCACGTTTTCGATTCTATTTAAAGTCGATGAATTAGTAATGAAAGAAGCCTTTAGCGTTGCTCGGTATCTTCTCTCGGCCTATTCAATAATGTAAACGAAGTAGATTCAAAAATGTTTATCTACGTAATAGTGTACGATGTTTGTTGCGACCGTATCAGAAAGTTTAAAGCATTTAAATTCCATTCAAATGCTTCATTTCGAATTAACAAAGTAACCATACAGTTTTAAGCCTTTAAAACCTATTTAAGCTTTATTTTGCATAATATGCAACGTATCCATAGTGTGTTATTAAACAAAACAAACATCTTAATCTAGTGTTATTATTTGTATAAACAATTGCAATGCACAGCCAATTTGCTAACTGCGAAGAAATTTAAAGGTGTATTTGAAATTCTGACCCCGCCCTGGGCCAGCGTGGGGACTACATGTCGTTCCCTCTCAGACATGAAAGGAGGCGTGTGTCCAGCGGTGGGTCGTAGACTTTTTTTTAGATCCTGATCGTTGAATGCGGGTAGAGCAACTTACTCCCAGGAACGCACCGACTGTAAAATGAACCTCCTGTCGCAATTTTCCCAAGAGACTACAATATGGTGTTCTTCAAGAAAGGGGTACGTACAGTTTTACAAAAGGTTCAGCAACACGCAAGCAGGTCCTCTGCAGTTGCAAGCGTCCGTGGGCTACGAGCACAGCACGAGAAGCACAAGTGGCACAGAATCATATTTTTTTTACTTTTTATTTAAGAGAAATGTTGATTTGGAAATAAAATAACTTATTTGCTTGGATATAAAAAAGAAGCAAATGTAATAAAAGAAAAAACATTAATACAAATAATAAATGCACTCAACTACCAGCACCTGAAATCCACCATACCGATTGACTTTCATCAATAATAGTAGTATTCTCAAATTGATGACTTTCAGAGGCGAAGGCTAATAGTACCACACGTACGAAATAAAATTGCTTTATTTGCATAGTTTAATTAAAAATAGCTCGTTTGCAAACAAATACCATACTTTAGACCTGGCTCTTTGTAAACCCAATTATCTTCCAGAGTTTTGCCGATACCGATCCAAGGATTATTGGCGAACGAATCTAATTAGGTACCAACGGATTACAACAGAATTGGGGTTTGGGGTTGTGCAAATAAAATTAATTGGATTTACTGTTTCTTTTTCTATATAACCGCTTCAAAAACGCATCCAGGAAATAGTCCACATACAAACATTGTTAAAATTAGTCAAGAGATCCCGCCAATGGGTATTAGTACTGTAGATCTGGCTAATATATACTACTCAAAAGAAAATAGGGACCACAAGTATGGTGATCGTTACGTGAAATTTTATTAAACATCCTACTAATATTATAAATGCGAAAGTTTGGATGGTTGGATGTTTAGATGTTTGGATGTTTGTTACTCAATCACGCTTAAGCGGCTTAACCGATTTGGGTGAAATTTTGCACGAAGAGAGTTTATAGCCTGACTTAAAATATAGGATAGTTTTTATCCCGGGTCCACGCAGACGAAGTCGCGGGCGGAAGCTAGTTAATTTATAATTTTTCCAGCTATTAGACTTAAACACCAGTATGAAAGTGGTTGTATTCTGTAAAGGATGCGGGACATAATTAATTAGCCACTTATCAATTCGTTTATGTCCAATAATTAACAATAAAATAGAAAAATGTAAGTGGCCCTTATTTTGTTTTGAGCAGTATAGAAAATAATTAAGCATTCTTGGCTTCCTTTCATTTCGTTTCTTCTTATATGAAAAGCAGAGTGAGTCGAGACGAACTTTAACTCGAGGAGAGCCACCTACTTTAGCCTTAAACTGATTAACAAACTAAGATTATAAATAAAGAGTCTGATAGTTTGACGAAACTACAATCTAATTAGTAATTATGAAAAACCGGGGATTGTTCAGAGTGGCTACTATCATGTCACACGAATCGACCTCAGTTCAAACGAAGCAATCTTTAACAGTGTTTTACAACACACTTTGTTTCCCTCTTATATCTTTACTTTAATATAAAAAAAACTTATGTACCAACACCTCTTCACCGAATCAAGTACCCATTACATATTATTTATCAGTAGACTGCATCTAAGTGAAGTTATAATCGGGCAAATCGTTTCCAATGTAATTGCTATCTAGGGACACTATTCAACATTTTTTTTGATAGCTTGTAACGTTGCTGTAACATTAAAAAATATATTAGTAAGAACTAATTCTACCATAAGAACAGTTTATTCCAAGAATAGTCCATGGAAATTTGAAGTCTAACCCCAGTTTAAGCCCTGACTATATGATTAATACCAGCCTTAATGCAATTCAATTCGTAAAACTAGGCTGGATTGTAACAAACCGTCCGTTATCGTAAGCGGTGTTCATTAAAATCGGAATTTATGGAAAAGTTTGACAAGTTTCTATGAAATGACAGCTGTTGACGCCATATTTAACGTTGTTCGCTCTGTAATCGTAAGTTGGTCCAACCCAGCATTTCGTCGACAGCGATACCCTATGACTATGACTGTGACGTCATAAAATTATAAGAAGTTTCAAAAGAAACCGCAGACCACAACAAGGAGGGTCAATTTGAGTGATAGGTTTCGCATTCCTATTTGGTCAAAATGGTCAATTTAACTCTTAGATGGGGCTAGTGCGATTTGTGTAAGATTGTCCCCTTATATTTTTTTATTTTTTTTTATTTTTTTTACCGGACAGGAATAAATACTCTCCGTGGCCAAGGTCCTTCCAAATGATATCGGAGGCTTATAAAACTTATAAATAAAGATAATAACGCTCCGTCAATAATGATATTAATGATTCTTTTTTATTGTAAGTATGTCATTGTATGTTGAATATGTGTTTGACAAGCAGGTCAATCACGTAACGTATGGTACGTAAGTTAGGTAGATCTAAATGACAATTTTTATATGGAAGAATGACAATTGGATCTACCTAACGCGCGTTCAAAACGTTACGTAATTATCCCAGAGGCTCATCTACAAAGTTTATATAAAACTAGCTTCCGCCCGCGACTTCGTCTGCGTGAACTCGGGATAAAAACTATCCTATATTTTAATCCAGGCTATAAACTATCTTCGTGCAAAATTGCGATTGAGTAACAAACATCCAAACATCTAAACTTTCGCATTTATAATACTAGTAGGATACATGCAAAAATCTTTTGTAATAATAATTGTTGGAAAGTAGCTTCCGTTTGTAACTTAAGTTTAAAAACATGTCCCAATGATGTTCCTCTATTTGATCTAATTTCTAGAGTCCTACTCCTTTAAGGGTTTCTCTGACGTAACATCCAGAGAGATATCATAACCAACTTGCACTTTACCAAAAACGAACGGGGTAAGATTAGTAATAGTTACAATGTAAAATAGTGGTAGACAAGATACAAGAACACTGTTTTATTGAGAGTGAAGTGGCAGTGACCAACCATTGCGATTCCAATTCATATTCATACTAATCCATACTATATACTATTATGCTTTCCATACTAATACTATAAATGCGAAACTGTGTCTGTCTGTCTGTCTGTTACCTCTTCACGCTTAAACCGCTGATCCTATTGAGATGAAATTTGGTATGGAGATAGTTTGTATCCCGGGAAGGACATAGGATAGTTTCTATCCCGGAAATCATCCCCTGAGGGGGTGAAATGGCGGATGAAAGTTTGTATGGAGCTACGATATAAACGAGTTCCACACGGACGGCGTCGCCGCCGCAAGCTAGTATTATAAATGCGAAATTGTCTCTCTCTGTCTGTTACCTCTTGACGCTTAAACCGTTAAATCTTTTTAGATGAATTTTGGTATAGAGATAGTTTGAGTCCGTCTACAGGACATAGGATAGTTTTTATCCCGGAAATCATTTCCTAAGGGGATGTAATGGGGGGGTGAAAGTTTGTATGGATGGAGCTACGATATACACGAGTTCCACGCCGACGGAGTAGCGGAGAGAAGCTGGTATAATGTAAATACATCAGAAGCGTGGTCCGGAATTTTCTCTTTTCGATTGTATTAATGAGTTTCTCAGATTATGTAAGGAAAATGATTCTATATCAAGCAAAGTAATCATATCCCATAAAAAAATATTCCATGTATAAAAGAGGCCAAGTCTCGAAACTCTTTCACCGTAAAAAGTTGTGAGATATTTCGTAGAGCCAAGTCTCAGGCATTCTTATTAATCTTTATTTGCTTGCTAAATAAAATTCTGTAACTTGGCAATCACACTACTTTCCTGCATTTATGTATTTCTGTATACCTAAATCTATGTAGTATTGTGTGATTGCCAAGTCACAAAATTTTATTTAGCAAGCAAATAAAGATTAACAAGAATGCCTGAGACTTGGCTCTACGAAATATCTCACAACTTTTTACGGTGGAAGAGTTTCGAGACTCGGCCTCTTTTTTACATGGAATGGTTTTTTATGGGATCTCACTTCTTTTTGTACGTTATTGTGTTATCAATACATACGAATTATGGATGCAGTCCCATTCTTGCTCTTTCATGTTTTGACTCATTCACTGCAAATATAACGTTGTAAGCCTTTATGTTTATATGGGATTACAAAGTAATTTATGCAGTTGGTGTATCTAGAAAACTGGAATGAAATTGCAATTATTTTTTGTCTTGATTTATTTATACACTAATCACTAATTGTATTCTAAATTTGAAGCTTCTATATCTGCTAGAAGTGCCTTAGACTTTTGATGATCGGTGAGTCAGCGAGTGACAAAATTAAAAAACTTTGACTAGTTATAATTCTTAAACCACTGGTTCAAATTGGATGAAATTTGAAATATATCGTGGTTTTACAATGCGTGCTTGGTTACTGAAAATTCAGGCTTCTAGTTTTATCTACAACGAAGTTATAGCGGGGTCGAAAATGGTCTGAACTGCTTCGAGAAAAGGATGGTACGGCCGTGCCGCTCGCTGTTTTGCTCGACTTGGCGGGGGCACTACCGTGCCCCCAGATTATGAGAAAACCAGGATATTTACGAAGATACTCAAAGGTGTAAGAAATTACTTTCCCTTCCTTTTCCACCGGTGACGCATTTACCTACATATAAGCTGATGTGTATGATGAAAAGTTATTACGATTCTTATAACTAGCCATGGAGTGATAATATTTAATGATAACTGTTATGTAATCCACGTTGAGTGCCAAATATAGACTAAGTACTGGAACACAATTAGTCTTATAATTCAGGTTGTCTTATTGGTGATTGTCATTTTGATTGAACGGAAGGACTTATTTACGCTATGGCTCGGGAATGCAAACTCGAGCCGAGATTAGATATTTGAGACCTCGCGTCAAAATGCTGATGTCGACGTGCTTGCATACTCAAATCTCGTTCACATATCGATTACTTCAGTCGAGATCTCGACCGAGATTTCCTGCCACCGAGTATGAATCTCGAAAATTCGCTCGAGATCTATCGAAATCGAGATTGCGTTCCCTAACTATGGCTGATCACGCTAGGTGCGAAGGAGCTCTGTTAAAACTTCAGCAAAACAATTGTCTAAAAAGCTTTAGTAAAAAATAAAGCGTGAATTATTCAATTTTGCATACATTTTTCACGCCACAGCGACTCGTTATAAAAACATTTGAAAATGTTTATTAATCCGTACAAACTAGAAACACAAATTTAAACTAAAAGCTGATTGGAATACCTCGATCAAACGGATACTCATTGATTAATCTGGTCATGCTTCATGCCTGTATGAGTCGGATTCACAACCATTGAACACAAAAGGTGATGTTCCGAATAGCGCGTATTCAGCTCGAGCTATTTTGAAATGCAGTTATAATGGTGGATCACAAACGAATGATTCGCAGAAGTTCAACTGAACAATTCCATTGTGTAAACATAATCAATAATTTATTTGCTATAAAACACATTTATAAATGCATGGAAATATAGTTTTAACATACAAATAAAACTAACAAGCAAGTACAAGATTCAATTAAAACAAATATTATTAACTTACATTAAATGTCACAAAAGTCGAATTATCATCTTATAATTTAAATAATAATAATAATGCAATTAAGAGTACGGACAAAGATAAAAGTAAAACAAACAATAATTGGAACAATAAATGTCACGATATTTTGTCGAAAATTCTTGCATTATATTCTTTGATTGAATGGAATAAACGGGTCAAAAAATATTCTTTTACTTTCTTGTCAGAAGGATCTTGACTCTAGAATATTTTTTAGGTCGTCAGGAAGTAAATTGTACACTCTACGTAATGGCTGTTTTATTCAAACTTTTGACAAAATGAACATAATGCATATCATTTAACCCTTAACCAGGTAGTGATCTCATAGTGACCACTTAGCAAATGATTTTTTTCTGACGAGCAGAAAGATTATAGAAGGCACTAAATGTCATTGACGTATAGTCTATAAACTGACAGATTTCGGAACGCACCCAAAATTGATGTCAAAACAATTTTTTTGACGTTTTACTTGTCAAAATCAAATTAAGAAAAAGTGGCCGGTTTTGTGTGTTGCTCCAAGTAAATATTAGTATTGTGCCGAAAAAAATTACGGTAAGTGCTATGTGATGCTTTATTTTGGTAGTATATAAGATAATGTATGTGTAGTATGCCGTTAATAGTTACAGTAATAGTTTTTTATGTAAATTTTTTGCTCCTAAAGTGTGTGGTCCCTATATGACCTCTGTCCGTTTCGGTTCAGTACAAGTGGTTTATGTGACCACTGCCCGGCAGGGTATATAAGAGAAATTTAAGGGTAAGTTCATTACTTACTGTAGTTGAACTATTTCTAAAAAATAGTGAAAAATCAAAAAAATTCCTTAAAAGTGATACGCTTGGTTTAAAAATATATATTAAACGGATTATTTAGCATGGGAAGTGACACGCGAGCCGAGCAGGTGCCGGCAATTTGTGCATTCCGTGACATGAGTGAATATATATATAATCATCATCATCTGCAGCCTAAATACGTCCCACTGCTGGGCACAGGCCTCCTCTCATGTAGGAGAGGGATTGGGCTATAGTCTCCACGCTGGCCCAATATATATATATAAATGTAAGTCTATATAAATGGTCTTACTCAACAAGTTCGGTTTCCCACGGAACAAATACGAGAATCGTGAAAAAATATTAACGATTTTCATACCGACCGGAGCGGCAATGTTCATAATTTTCAATATATATGTGTGTATATATACATACATATAAATACACACCGTGTAGGTGCACCCACTAAAAATCTCACACACTGTAAGTATATATAAGGTATACTGAGCAACTTTACTCTATGGGATCAACCTAAAAGCTCTTTTTGCTAAATGGTGCTTAAATCCTACTAATATTATAAATGCGAAAGTTTATTTTGGATGGTTGGTGATGGTTGATGGAGGTTTATGTTTGGATGTTTGGATGTTTGTTACATCACGCTTAAACGGCTGAACCGATTTGAATTAAATTTTGCACGAAGATAGTTTATAGCCTGGATTAAAATATAGGATAGTTTTTATCCCGGGTCCACGCGGACGAAGTTGCGGGCGGAAGCTAGTATAATAATAAATATCATTTATTCTTACTTTTATTGTGGTCTTATTTTGCCGATAATTACATGTAAACATTATGACTTACCCTTAAAACTTCAATGTATAGCCAGCAGGGCAGTGGCCACATACGGACCACGTGGGACTATTGGTAACGGGCACAGGGCGTATAATGACCACAGGGTTTTTTTTTAGGAAATCATGATACTAAAAAGGAGGATGAGACTAATAAGGATCAGTAGTTCAGGTGACGGACAGGGTAACCAATCGTCTGGCCAACCTGTGCTTACCCCTATATCTAATTCCATATATCTCAGCCCCGTGGACTACCCGGAAATACATAAATATATTAAAAACCTAAAAAATAAAAATAGTTATGGATCAGATGAACTTCCTCCATCCTTGTTAAGACAATGCGCAGATCAGCTGGCGTTACCTTTATCTATATTAATAAACCAATCTTTTAATGAAGGTGTGTTCCCAGACCTATTGAAAACAGCAATAGTAAAACCTATACATAAAAAAGGCCCTAAAACGGACCCTAATAATTACCGCCCAATAGCTCTGTTGCCTACTGCTTCAAAAATATTCGAAAAGGCCATGTGCAACCGCGTTTATTCGTTCTGTGAGAAATTTAAGATCTTAGACGACAGCCAGCATGGCTTTCGAAAAAAAAGGTCCACGACTCTAGCGGTCTACAAATACATCCAAGAAATTTTTAACACTCTCGATAAAAAAAAGTACGCCATCAGAATACTATTAGATATGTCTAAAGCTTACGACAAAGTCCAATACGACATCCTACTAAACAAACTATACAAGTTAGGAATCCGCGGCTCAGCGCATAAATGGTTTACATCATACCTTAAGGATCGGCAGCAGTTCTTAGAAATCGAATACTTTGACCATATTACTGGTAAAATAAATAAAATCCGCTCAGAGACCAAGACGACTGTTGCCTCAATACCACAGGGGAGTGTGACATTTTATATATAAATGATCTCCCCAAAATCATGAATGTCCCGTGCGTCTTGTTCGCGGACGATATATCCATATTAACAACATGTGAAAATAATTTAAACTTAAATAGCAGACTAGAATCAATACTTGATAAAACTAACAACTGGCTTAGCAATCAGAACCTAGAAATTAACTTTAATAAAACAAAATTAATGGTATTCCACCCACATCAAAAAACATCCTTAGAAATAGAGTTTTGCTACAGAGATAAAAAGTTAGAGGTAGCCAACGAATTTTCACTGCTTGGTTTGACGATAGATACACATGTCAATTGGAAATCTCATACTAAAAAGATAAGAGCAAAAATATCCTCTTTTGTATATGCACTCAGGGAAATAAAAAAGTCGACTGATTTCAAGACTGCACTTGCTACCTACTACGCCTATGCTAACGCATGGTTCAGCTACGGTATAATCCTTTGGGGCAATAGCACAGACGTACCATCATTATTTACTTTACAAAAAAAACTTATTCGCATATTAGTAAATATCGACAACAGAGACAGTTGCAAACCCCATTTCAAGAATCTGAAAATACAAACGTTAACAGGTCTCTATATTTTAGAAGTTTGTAAGTTCGTTTGTAACTATCCCCAATATTTTAAGAAACGCGAAGATATACCGACAACTTATAACTTCCGGTATAGAGAAAAACTAATGTTACCCTCATCTAACCTAAAAATGCATTCTGCTGCAACCTATACCATGTCTGTTAAATTATATAATAAATTACCCGATAGAATAAAATCTGAGAAAAAACATAATACATTCATAAATATATTAAAAGAATTCCTTATTAATAAGAGTTATTATGCGCTAAGAGAATACCTAGAAGAAAAACTGTAACATAAAATAAAAATATAACTATAAACTCATCTTTAACTCAAAAATAAAATAAAAAACCAAGTTCTTTTAAAAATAAATAAATTAAAGAAATAATTAAATTAAATGTGCAATAAACAAACAAATTAAGTTATTTATTAATATATCTATATAAATGTGCTATCATAGTCATATTAAAGTATATGTGTGTCTCTTTATAGTTTGCACATTGCACAGAATATGCAAATTATAAAAAGAAGAACTTTGCATAAGCATGTAGGCCGTCTTCTCTTCACAACATGTTGCGGTGCCCAACAGGGTCCACAATTAAGTTTTTTATTAGTTAGTAACTAAAACTTATGTTTACCAACACCCTGTAAACAAACATTGTGGAAAGCAATAAATGATTGAGTATTGAGTATTAAAAAAAAACAAGAAATTAGTTTCTTATTGACGCTATTATCTCCCAAAATCAGGGTTCAAAAGTAAAAAATCGTCAGGCCTGTTTAAGGGTTAAATGTAGTCTATTTCGTTGTCTAAGATTACGATTCATAGTCTTGCCCTGCTGGACATACAGGTTTCTATTGTTAAAAACTACATACATAAACGGTACAAATAGAGAGAAATTACAGTCAAAATTGTATTGTCAACAAATATACTACGGTGACAGTCAGGAACATTAGCACATTTTTCTATTAATCGTTTTTGTTGTTTGAGGAGCACTTTGTTAATGTTAGTTCTTTCCATTTCCCCAAACCTCGATACAATATCTTATTCTGTATATACAATGAAGTAGTTTAAGCAAAGGTATGCTTGATTTAATTTATTAAAACATAGTGGTCTATAATTAATTACAATATAATTATGAAGCAGAGATTGGCCACGATTACTCTGACATGTTTAACAAATTCACTGCCAAGAATCGCTACGCGTTACGCTGGTTTTCATCGTATGCAGCGGAAAGCGACTATCCCTTTACAACCGACTCGAATCGTGCAGGTTTATCATAACATTGAATTGACAAATTTTTGGTAATTGTCATTAAGGTCAATTTTTTTCCCCGTGTAGTTTCGACTTAGAATTTCACCACCCCCTTTCTTCCCGTGGGTGTCGTAAAAGTCGACTAAGGGACCAGGGTTGAAGTGTGTTGTGGGCGATGGGCTAGCAACCTATCACTGCAATATCACATTTTTTCGATCTTTTATACCCACATTTATGCTAAAAGTGGCGCTGGAATATACATTTCATGTGCTCTGCCTACCCCTTTTGGAAATAAAGGCGTGAATGTATGTATGTATGTTAATATTTGACGTGGCAAATCACGATTTCTCGGTTATAAAGGGCTACGGCACGGCGTAGTAATTAGTTATTAATATTATAGTTGGACTAGCTTCTGCCCGCGACTCCGTCCGCGTGGAACTCGTTTATATCGTAGCACCATACAAGCTTTCATCCCCAATTTCACCCCCTCAGGGGATGGTTTTCGGGATAAAAACTATCCTATGTCCTTCCACGGGATCCTAACTATCTTCATAAAATTTCATCTCAATCGGTTCAGCGGTTTAAGCGTGAAGAGGTAACAGACAGACAGACAGACAGACAGACAGACACTTTCACATTTATAATATTAGTATGGATTGTATGTATGTTAGTCTTTAAGATATTTGTAACTCCATAGTTACAAATATGTTAGAGACTAACATACATAGTAAATCATTTATTTCAGCCATCTAAGGTCCATACCTTAGATGGCTGAAATAAATCTAAAGTAAAGGCGTGTTTGATGATACCTTCATTAAAGAAAATGAAAGTAGTTAAGTCGCAAAAATACCTATAATGTTTATGTTTATCTTTGCTTCATGTAATTATGGTAAATGTCCCAGTGCCTGGCGTTGCCCTATAGTGGACACTAAAGGGTCTGTCATTTATGTTGTTACTAGCTTCCGCCCGCGACTTCGTCTGCATGGGCTCGGGATAAAAACTATCCTATATTTTAATCCAAGCTATAGACTGTCTTCGTGCAAAGTTTCATTCAAATCGGTTCAGCCGTTTAAGCGTGATTGAGTAACAAACATCCGAACATCTAAACTATCGCATTTATAATATTAGTAGGATTGGGAGTTAAGATTGTAGTGCAATCTGTAGGTGCGGTGAAAGGCACGGGGACGTTTAACGTAAGTATAGATGTACAAATTTAGTTCTTAGTAATAGCATAGTTAGTTAAAAAAATATAAAAAGAGTGCTGTCTTCGCCAACAAACTGCTTTGCAGTTTGGCGAAATTAATTCTTGTATTTGTAACAATGGCTCTAGTGAAATAAAAAATGATTTACTATAACGAGTATTATTAAATACTTATGCGATCACTCTCTCATATTTATTTAAATTTTAAAACCGGCAGGTAGAACACTTGCAATTAATGTGATGCGCCTTCGTCTTACCGCATCGGTGTGTTTATGTATACATATAATATAACATTTAACATATTGCAGCGACAATCTCCCCTTTCTGTGTCCGTGCTGTTGCTGTGACCATTTATTGCCCTGTTTTCGCACTAGCGCCGTAATGCTGCACTGAACATCCTAAACAATAACTTTCAGTATTTATGCCCCTATACAAATTATTCCAGTTCACACTGGGTTAGTGTGGGGGGCTGTATTCCATTCTCTCTCGTCCACTCGAACAGAGAAGGCCTAGTGTAGCAGTAAATATACCAAGCAGTGCCTTAGCGTCAAAAAAATCCGTGGTTAAATAAGACGAAATGGCCTTAAGTCCTTTTCAAAAATGCTGCCGTACTTATGTCATTCCAAAGTCAGCTTTGTAAAGTTTTTCTTATTGCCTAAAAAGAAATATGTAAAGTCAAGAACAATTAAAACGTATTGTGAACGACCCTCGGGTATCCGCACAATTTGACCGTTTATCATTGCTCTGGGCTGCACGTCTAGCACACGACGGCCGCGACATACTCTCGATTTGTATCGCTCTATACCTCTTCTTCTAAGTGTTCTAATAAGAGAGAGACGGATAGTGCGAGAAAAATCGAGAGAGCTCGCGCGCCGTCGCGTGCTAGCCGTGCTGGAGTACAAATGACAACACTGTTAACTGACCATCCTGCGTTTATATAGAACCTTATTACAATGCACTTAAGGTGCACCGATGGTCAGTTAGCTGTGCTGTCGATAGTACTATCTCGTGGCCGCTGCACCAATGGAACGAGATAGGGATACAGATAGATAACACTAAAATGCATATTCCCGTCTTGCTCTATCTTATAGTTTGCAGGAAGACGACGGCGTAGGACCAATCTATATAATGCTAGTCATACGCCTTAGGGTAGCTTTTTCTAATCATAGCCTCGTTCAGACGCGACGGGCTTTGTACAATTGTTTTAAAAGTCTTACTTTCCTGTGGGCGTAGCACGGTTGCCATTTTATCACTTATCGTTGTGGATAAGGCATCCGTCACCCTCGCACTCGCATACATGTCAGAGCGTGATGGGCGTCTTTACCACAACGATAAGTGATAAAATGGCAACCATGCTACGCCCACTGCATTCATTCTTACTTACCTTTCACTATCCCCACTTTCACTTATAAATGCCACTTAAAATTAAAATTCTAGACATAACGCAAAGCGATATCCGAGGGGTGTCCCCTTTTTAACCGACTTCAAAAAAAGGAGGAGGTTCTCAATTCGGTTGTATATATTTTTTTTTTTTTCAATGTTTGTTACCTCAGAACTCCGTCATTGATGAGCCGATTCATAATTTTTTTTTTGTTTGTAAGTATATGCTTCCAGGTGGCTCCCATTTTTTTAAAAATTCAATTGAATGATGGGATCCATGAGGAATTGAGGGAACTCCTCAATTATATTAGGCACGCGTGAAGTGATTTTGGTATATTCTATTATAACTCGTGTATTTACATCCGGAAATCATAAATTGGTGGAGTGGAATTGATGATGAAGACCACAGATGACTTATGGAATTCCTCAATTATGTACTTAAAAGTACAAAAGTATATCACAGATTCTGATAAGATTCCGTTAAAATATCAACTAATGAAGTGCCAAGGGTGATCCTTGTGAAATTGACGGAAGTCCTCAAATATTATCGGTTCACATACAGCGATTGGGTTTTTTTCTATAATAATCAACGCATTTGCTCTCGGAAATCAGTTCATGAGGTAAATTGGAAAATAAATGTTCTCTTGGCTTGGCGGAGTACTAAATTGAAGTCGGTTAAAACTTTGTTTTTAAAGTAAATTATGTAAATACACTTTCTGCTGTACACTACAAGGAAAATATCATTATCTGTGCCTGTTTTCATTGCTACTAGTGCTGTCACGACCTGCATTCATGCTAAACAATAGAATTACTAATTGCAATGCCAAATGTCGAATTTCAACTTAAATTCAGTAATAAATTATCCGTATGAATCGCAAAAGTGGCCTTTGTAAATATATCCATACTAATATTATAAATGAGAAAGTGTTTCTGTTTGTGTGTCCGTCTGTCTGTCTATCCGTCTGCCTGTATGTCTGTCTGCCTGTCTGTTACCTCATCACGCTTAAACCGCTGAACCGATTTAGATGACATTTGGTATTGAAATGGTTTGAGTCCCGGAAAAGGACATAGATAGCTTTTATCCCGGCAATAATTCATTAAGTGGGTGAAATGGGGGAGAAAGTTTGTATGGAGCTACAATATAAACGAGTTTTACGCGGACGGAGTCGCGGGCAGAAGCTAGTAAAGAATATAGAATGAACTTTGCCGACTTAGGATACATTTCTAACAAAGGGTTTGTCTGCGTTCTCCTAATATGAGGATGGAGCCCCACGCAAACAGCTTGTATATAATAGATGGCATACAATAATTAACTTAAGTGGCATTGGGCGGGGCACATTGCACGTAGAACCGATGGCCGTTGGGGCGGAAAGGTTCTCGAGTGGCGACCACGTACCGGAAGGCGCAGCGTGGGTAGGCCCCCACAAGGAGGACTGATGACCTGGTAAAGGTCGCGGGAGTCCGCTGGATGCGGGTGGCGCAAGACCGGTCATTGTGGCACTCTTTGGAGGAGGCCTTTGTCCAGCAGTGGACGTCTTTCGGCTGATATGATGATGATGATGATACAATAATGAGCTCTCTCAAGTTAACCTGATGACGAAACCAGAAGGTCTCTTCCAGCGAACGAAAAACCATAGAATGCGAGCTCATTACAAATGTCTACCCAACCACATGCCTAACCCGGTATGCGCATGCTCGAACTAAACGGCTGCCTGGCATCGTTTTGACACCCTGATAATGGCGATGGCACCTATTCTGTGGGGCCATTTTGCGGCGCTACTTAGACTTCTGTTCTGTGGTTTTTTCGTTCGCTCGGCTGCTTTTGTTTTAAGGTTTGCATTAAAAATACAAACTATAATCACTCTTTATTGAACATCTCATTATAATGAAACAAAATACAGGGGACCGATTTTTGACTTTCGAGCGCTCGACTCTTTCACTCGAAAACTGTCAAATTTTATGAAATGCTATTTTTAAATGACGATAGAAAATTTAAAAACGTGCGGTATTGACCACTCGTATTCAATTATATCGGTAGAAAGTAAGTGCCTGTGATTATGACACTACAATACTTACTTTTATTTAATTTTCGAGCGCTCGAAAGTCAAAAATCGGCCCCCAGGACAATGTCACTCAAAACCATAGGTAAACAACAGGCGGTCCTATCGTTAAAGCGCGATCCCTTCCAGAAAACCAAAGAAATGTTTGTGTTTCTTATTTTATAGAAACGTATTTGGTCATTATTCGGCTGGAATGTTAAGTGGCTGTTAGAAAGTATTGAGAACTCAGCAAATGGATGCTCTTTGAGTCAAAGCGCAGTTTACTGCAAAAGGAACTTATGTAGTCCCTTGGCCAAGTTTTCTGGCGCGTGACTTGTCAAGACTAGACTTGTTACGACTGTCGTTGATATGCGGTTCTAGATGCGGTTATAGACTTAAATATCAAATATTTAACGCAAAAACATTGAGATACTTACATGTATCATAAGTTTTCGCATGTAAATCTACTCTGGTGGGAGTACTTGTGCATAGTCTGCGACTGGCGCTTGTGCTGAATTCCAATATGGCGGCGTGAGGGAAGACTAAGGAATGTGACGAATCAGGAATATGACGAATTAGGAACAAATCTTTTTTACATAATATAATTAGGTTACCAAATCGATGTATGCTTCTGAGTTTATATAAAATAGTTTTAAACAATTAATGCTAAACCCTACCGGGGTCCACAAGATACATTTTTATTTTGTAACAATTTTGTAAAACACCATGGTTTCAATAAACATTAGTAGGTATTATTATTAAATAACTAACTTCCGCCCGCGACTTCGTCTGCGTGGCCTTGGGATAAAAACTATCCTATATTTTAATCCAGGCTATAAACTATCTTCGTGCAAAATTTCATTCAAATCGGTTCAGCCGTTTAAGCGTGATTGAGTAACAAACATCCAAACATCTAAACTTTCGCATTTATAATATTAGTACGATATATTACTTCTTATTTTAAACATCATGCCACATTTAACCGACATAGAGAGTGGATGTTAGTAAGCCTTCTAGCTAGCAGAAATCTGTATAAGGAATTGCAGCTTCTAAAGTTACAGTAATCGAATGCACCCGGATCAGTTAGCCGGTTATCCGGACCGATCTCGCATCTATCTTCCCGCTTCATCCGGGCTTGATAAACGAGCACCCGGGAATGCTTCAAATTGTTTATGGGACCCTAATGCTGTACACTATACAGGGCGTCCCACGGCGATGCCACATGGAGGGAAAGTATCTTAAATATCATAGATAGCATATTTTGCTGAAAGAAGACTTCATTTTATTTTTAAAACAGTAAAATTACATTCATTTTTTTTAAATAAATTGTATGAAAAAAAAATATCGCGTCATTGAAGGAAAAGTACCTTAATTGTTGTAAATGAACATCTTACTGAAGGAAGACATTATTTCGATTTAAAAAAACTAGTTGAATTGCATTTTAAATAATTTCATGGTTAAACTGGGAATCGAACCCGCTACACGAGAAAAAAAAATACCCTGTAGCTTTGTCATATCGATCGAAAGGCTTTAACCATAAAATGCAATTCAACTTGTTTTTTTAAATCGAAATTATGTCTTCTTTCAGTAAGATGTTCATTTACAATAATTAAGGTACTTTTCCTCCAATGACGCGATAATTTTTTTCCATACATTTTTTTTTCAAAAAAAATTAAAAAAGTATGAATGCAACTTTACTAAGTTTTAAAAATAAAATGAAGTCTTCTTTCAGCAAAATATGCTATCTATGATATTTAAGGTACTTTCCCTCCATGTGGAATCGCCGTGGGACGCCCTGTATATGTCAAATACCTACTATAACGCTAAGATACTAATCTATTTGTCAGCTAATTAACATGTAGTTAAAACATAATAAAGGTAGTTTAGCGAGCGAGCGACGCAAACTTTCTTTTGTATGTCCGTTATTTCTAGATTTCCGGCTGTACTCCCCTCCCCACAGGTTGCATATCTCAAACGAATCTTGTGATTTAAAAAAAAAATGTAGTTTTTTATTTGAGTCAGGCAACAACATATTTACAAATACCTTACAGACTAACATACATTTGATATACAAAACTTATAAGTTTTGACGCCGCCGCCGTTTTAACGTGTTTTTGTGTTATCCTACTAATATTATAAATGCGAAAGTTTGGATGTTTAGATGTTTGGATATTTGTTACTCAATCACGCTTAAACGGCTCAACCGATTTAGATGAAATTTAGCACGAAGATAGTGTATAACCTTGATTCAAATATAGGATAGTTTTTATCCCGGGTCCACGCAGACGAAGTCGCGGGCGGAAGCTAGTATTATAATATAACACAAAAACACGTTAAAATGGCGACGCGCGGCGCAAGTTGTGTTAAATAGCCAGAGCTATTATTCGCTAAGTAAGTCGCCCGTCACGAAACTAGACCTCTACCTACGCTTGGTTACTACGCATTGCGGTGTCAAGATATATTTGTGGGTGAGCGTTGAGGTGAGCTTAAAACCAGTTATGGAATAGGAGGGCAGCCTCGAAATCGCCGGAAAACTATACTCTTCGGCCAGATCTCCTACTTCAAATACAAATCGTTTATTTGCTGAATACAGTTTAAAGATGGTGTACAATATTTTCCAGTTCGGTGTATCCAGTCTGCATGTATGCGTGCAGATTATTTAGTTATTGGTTAAAAAAAAATACATTAAAGAATGTCAAAATACAGATAAAAATTTCAATAAATTAATAAATGGTACAAACAAACACAAGGAGGCATTGAATCAATTATAAATATTATAAAGAGGATGAGGCGATGAGACCGCCTTTTGTTATCATAATTTATTTAGCTTTGTTGTAAGATGTTTCTCTCTTGTCGTGTTACAATAAAGAGTATGTATTATTATTATTATTTAATAACTAACAAAATAATATCAAATCTTAAACCTATTTGCACTCGAGATACATTTTTACGCTGTAAAAACATCTGCCCAGGAGCCAATCCGTAAGACAACGTTTTAAGTTGTTGGCTGTGAGTGATTTAGTTATCTGGGCGATGATTGTAGATAAGAAATGTTTATTACATTTTTTTATAAATCATTTTACGACTTCGAGGTCGGTACAAAGAGTTCATAATTTTCTTCCTTGTTCATGAAGGTCGACATCCACCTTTGTCGCTCAATCAATGACGCTCGTTAAAGTCGGATTTTTTAATAGGCGAACTAACTTGACAGTTCATTGCACACGAATGTTGCCACGTTTCGCTAGTGCTGTTAATATCGATATAAAAAAAAACCAGTTCATACAAGAGGTTTAGTAAATCAGTTTGTATACTAGTGTTGTAATACTTGTTACTTGTGTAAAAGTTATGTAAATAATAGCTTGATAGAATTTGGTTTCTATGAAGTTCTTTGACCTATTATTGTATTATTTGCCAATACGAATAAGATGTACCTATATAGTCTGATCCACCATCCGTGTCCCTGGAAAGCAGCAGAGAGACTAATTATATTTCATTCTTACAGCTCACATAAGGCCTCTCACAGACTGGAGCGGCCTGCCGCAGCCAGGCTGCGCCAGTGTGAGGCGGCGCGGCGGTAAATGGGGCAGGATTAAACTTTTCACGCGTGCTGTTCAGAAAAGAAACACCGGACTTCAATTTTTTTTTTCAATTTTCTCCATGAATGGTGTGAAAAACACTATATGCAACTCGGTACCAAAAATATTATCATGTTGGGCGTAAACATTTGAATGTATACTTACGCTCAGGATTCAAGATAGCGCTCTCTCTGTAAAGATAAATAATTTCGCTAGTTCAATTGAATCTGTGGAAAACTAAATACTATGCGTGGTTGCAACGCGAAACAAAATATGTCGGTTTAACGCTAAGTTTATTAAAAAATATGTCTGTGTTGGCATGGGGAATTCTTTCGCATGCTTTTCGCATGGGGAATTCGCTAAGCAACAAAAAGCGTCTTTTAAAAATGGCCCAACGCTATTAAGGGAAACATTCCACTGGCCGCGGTCCAAACGTCGTCATACGTCGGCCGTGATTTGTGGGCGGGCCATAAAACGGTTTGATTGAACGGGCCTTTCAAGTGCCCTTTGTGCCGATAGGACGTTATGATGTGGGGCAACAAGGCGGTAAGTGGGCTGCGCAAATCGCCTATTTTGACAGCTTTGAGATTGTACAATTTGTGGTAGGGTACCATGACGTAGATCGAGTACTTAATAGATGGAGTCTTAGCGAATGCTCAAAAGGGATAGAGGTAAACATACCTGACTAAATTGAGAAGGATCAGAGGACTAAAATATCCTCGACATCTCATGTGTACCTATATACTTTAGTCGTGTTATGTCCGTGACGTCAGCTTCAGTATAATATTTAGACGGGTGGCAAACAACCTGGTGACAAACAAAAGCAGCTTATATACTCGCTGTGACAGGAGATTTGACATTGTAACCAGTTCCCACTTGTGGTATTGTCTATGGTTACATTTCTGTCACACATATTGTATGAGTCCGTTTATTATATCCTTTCTCTGTGTACCATGACAATAGGGAAGATGCAATATAGTCAATGTTGCTTTCATTTGAAAGAATCGCGTGTAGAATAGGCCACGACAGTATTAAACAATTTAAATACTATAATTATTTACTGAAAATTTAAACTCTCGCGCCTAAACGGATCTACAGTTCCTGTGACGTCACTCATGTGTGTCACTCGGCATATTTATTTGTCCGTGGTTCGCCCCTAGATGTCATAGAGTTGCCTAAGTTTTGACTTTTGGATTAAAAACACGTTCCGTTTCACATTACTTCAAATCGTAATTATTGTTTAAAATTAGTATGAACTCAAGTAAAAACGTTTCAGTAGCTATTATTTTATTTATTAGTTTTTACAACATTTTGGTCACAAAAGAATGGTAAACATTTTAAATTGGCCAACCAATTAACAACAGTAACAATATATATATACCACCACCGCCGCCACTAAAGCACTATTTAAACGGCCCGCATCGGATCGGATCGGAAAGAATACGAATGCGGCGACAACCGATTGTGTCCGGCAGCATGTCGACGCACACGATCGGGCGGTAACAGCCGTTCGCGGCCGACAGGATATTGACGCACACGATCGGCACCGTACGGTTGCTTGCGAACGTATCCGCACCCAGTCAAATAGTTTCGTTCCTACCACGTTGTCGTGATGTAATTTTTGAAAATGTTGAAGTTAACGTAGTATTAGTGGCTACTGCTAGTGCATTAGAAGAAGAAGAATATCATCATAATACACAAAAGACGAAAAGAAAAGTTTGGGTTGACAATTTCTGGCAAAAGCGGTGTACGGTTGGCGAATTCCATACACTTCATAATGATTTAAAATTGTCTATACAGCGCGTGCACTTTCGAGAATGAGGGATGACTGATAATGGGCTCGCCCGGTCACGGCCTCAATCGTACGCGACGGCATCGACAGCCGAAAGGTTCCGATCGCACACGCGTTGACAAGCGAACGGGGCCGATCGCGTGTCGCAGCATACTTTCGGTTACGATCACATGCCGCGGAAGACGCCCGCCGTCAAGCTGTTGCGCGCAGCTTAGTAATGTATACTTAAAAACAGTACATATACGATTCAGTACCTACTATCTGGGGGCACCGCAGTGCCCCCGCCAAGTCGAGCAAAACAGCGAGCGGCACGGCCGTACCATCCTTTTCTCGAAGCAGGTCAGGCTATTTTCGACCCCCCTATAACTTCGTTGTGGATAAAAATAGAAGTCTGAATTTTCAGTAACCAAGTACGCATTGTAAAACCACGATATATTGCAAATTTCATCCAATTTAAACCAGTGGTTTAAAAATTAGAACTAGTCAAAGTTTCTTAGTTTTGTCACTCACTGACTCACCGATCATCAAAAGTCTAAGGCACTTCTAGCAGATATAGAAGCTTCAAATTAGGAGTACAATTAGTGTTTAGTGTATAAATAAATCAAGACAAAAAAAATGCAATTTCACTCCAGTTTTCTAGATACAACAACTGCATAAATAATAAATAATAAATAATCCGATATAAACATATAGGATTACAACGTTATATTTGCAGTGTATGAGTCAAAACATGAAAATGCAAGAATGGGACTGCATCCATAATTCGTATGTATTGTAACACAATAACGTACAAAAAGAAGTGAGATCCCATAAAAAACATTCCATGTAAAAAAGAGGCCAAGTCTCGAAACTCTTCCACCGTAAAAAGTTGTGAGATATTTCGTAGAGCCAAGTCTCAGGCATTCTTATTAATCTTTATTTGCTTGCTAAATAAAATTTTGTGACTTGACAATCGTAATACTCGACCAAAAAACTATATAACGAACCTGCTCCCAAAAATTCAGGAAAATCGGTTGAGAAATGCGACCTGTAGAGGAGAACAGCGGGAAAGCAGGAGATCCGAACATCTGGACATACAAACAATTTTCGTTCGGCCCAAGCTGAAGCAAAGAACTTCGTTCGATTATTGATGACCACTTTTATCAAGCTAAATGTTATGTATAAATAAAAAAAATACCATGTTACTAAAACTGTAAACATATTTTTAAGTATATTAATATAGTGAAACAAACTTACCCGACAAATCTCAAGCCAAGAACTAGCCGAAGAATCCCAACAACTTACACCAAAACGAAACAGAACTGCGTTTGGAGTGACAACAAAATATAATTTAAGTCTAAAATTGCACCACCGCTTGGACAAAACTTTGGAACAATTGCAGCTGGACTGGCATTCACAACAGCAATAATAGGTACTCCGTGCGACAACCAGCGTAATTATTACGGATCTCCAGGTCAAGATATACTAGATGCGATTAGTGAGTTCAGTAAAATCAATAAAATATCTTTCACCACTAACGAGTTAATGACGTCTTGGATCAAAGCAATAATAATAATTAATAATAAATACTTAATTCAGGCAACAAGGCTTAACATACATATATTTCTACGAGACTTAATTTTGTTGACATAATGGCACTGCTGTGTCGCCAGTCCCGACGTAGGGTTCGGTAGGTTGCTCCGGAACCGCCAAAACACAATACTCATGAGACAGCACTCGCGATAGTTCGACACGAGTTTCACCGGCAGCCATGCCCCCAGAAGACTGACGTCCCTAACCATACCATTATTTGTCTAGGGCACGAAACACAACACTCCCCAGTACACAAAGTCGAAGGTAAGCGATATCTGTAATCACTCGGTAAATTATAAAATACTGCATACAAGTAAGACAGTAGCAGTATCTAGTAAAATTCCAGTATTTAAGCGAACACTACTGTGTGAACACTACTTGAGAAAGCTATTCCAATAATAAGAACCGAACACTGATCCAGAGTTAATATCTCCATACCTACTTTACATAATATTGATTTAAAATGAGCACTCGGATTCAGTTTTGCAAGATTTCTTATAATCTTACGCTTAGACTTTTATGCACGCAGTGCAAAGAAAGAAGAAAGAAAGAAAGAAGGAAAGAAAACATTTTATTCATGGCAACAAAAAAAAAGACAAACTGTGGAGTGGACACGTACGCACATACACATTTGCCACGAAATGGTCACAACTCAGCGTAATGCTGGCAACGCCAGCGCTGGTCTTCCGTTGTGGCCATTGCATAATATAAATTGTGAAAACGGAAGGGAAGAAGATAGTTTTATAAGATGAAAGAACGGAAATACATAGTTAATGTTATTTGACAAAACAATTAACCATCAAGTCATTCAATGTTAATACGTGCTCGGTATGTCATGGTGTCTCGGTGTGCCCTGTATCCATCACATTAAAAGATCCCTATCAGTCAATAATTATGTTTCGTAGAATTTTTCATTCTAGAGGAGTTTCAATTCGTATAGAAATACAAGTTAAGTAATCTACTATGGGCCTAATAAGGAGGCTCGAAGTCACCAAAAAAGCAATAGAGAGGTATTGCTATGCTGGGAGTTTCTCGGCGTGATCGCATAACAGCAGAACCCCGAATCACTAAACTTAAGTGGCTGTGGGCGGGGTTCATTGGACGTAGAACCGATGGGCGTTGGGGAGGAAAGGTTCTCGGGTGGCGATCACGTACTGGAAGACGCAGCGTGGGTAGACCCCCGACAAGGTGGACTGATGACCTGGTATAGGTCGCGGGAGTCCGCTGAATGCGGATTGCGCAGGGCCGGTCACTTTGGCACTCTTTGGGGAAGACCTATGTTCAGCAGTGGACGTCTTTCGGCTGATATGGTGAGTTATCTATAAAAACAAACTAGTATTTTTTCCATTTTGCTCGGTTTTGAAATAGAATACATAACTCAGTTACTTGTCAAATTTTTTCGTGCAGACTGAAAACAAAAAACAAATGATTCATTAAAACCGGGTACGCGTGCCAGTCAAGCGCGCGAAGCACATATAAATCAAACTGTAATCCGAAATTGATTGACCCTCTGTTGTTTTAAGTTAAAGACATTGGCACCTAATATTGGTATATGAAATATATTTTCCACATATAGCGAGCCTCACATAGTTTTGAAAACTATAGATATTCGTATCCGGAGGTGTCATAACAGCCGATTCTTTATTGATTTATAGATCGGCTGTGTTGACATCAAGAAATAAATGTAGGTCCAACGATTCCAATACAGGGCACCTTACGACCTTACTCACCACGTTGTGTACTATCGACAACACAGCTAACTGACCATCGGTGCACCTTAAGTGCATTGTAATAAGGTTCTATATAAACACAGGATGGTCAGTTAACAGTGTTGTCGTTTGTACAGCGCAAGTAGTGTTGTTATTATCATTTATAAAGTCTTCTGTAAGAAGTGGAGTTCTGTAGAGGTACTTCCCAAATTTAACCTTCAAATATGAGCGAGATCGTTTAGCTAGCCTACTTAAACCCTTAAAATCCATACTAATTTATATTATTAATATACTCTGTCTGTCTGTCTTTCAGTTACCTCTTCACGCTTAAACTGCTAAACCGGAAGGGAGAATTTAAATCCTGAGGATGGACATAGGATATTTTATATCCCGGAAAGGGATGACAACTGAGGGGGTGAAATGGGAGATGAAACTTTGTAAGGAGCTACGATATAAACGAGTTCCACGCGGAAGGAGTCGCGGGCAGAAACTAACTAGTACGCACATATAGTATAATTTTTCATGTAACATTCTGATAACCTAAGGAAGAGCGGTGTCTCCCAACACAGGCAAAATTTTGATTACCGGGCGGCACCATCCCCTAGATTATAAACACGTGTTGTATTTTACGAAATAAATATTTTTAATATTATTTTATATATTTGTGGTTGAATGACCCATCTATATATTGACACAACCTAATAGGATATACATAGTTACGAGGGTTTTCGTAATCGGCAACAGGGATTTGGTTTTCCGGATCAGAATGTAATTTATCCACAGAGCGCAGGATCCTTTGAGCGACACACGTCACTCCCAGCCCGCAAATTGAACGCTGTTGAAAATGTTCTACATAGTCGGTAGAAGCAGGGCATGGCGAATTGTTGCTTGATATGATCTCCTGGTACAACCGCTACATAATACCTAAGAATAATTTTTGCTCTTTTAAAATTAGTAATAATAAATAACGGGAGTCCGCTGGATGCGGGTGGCGCAGGACCGGTCATAGTGGCACTCTTTGGGGGAGGTCTATGTCCAGCAGTGGACGTCTTTCAGCTGATATGATGAATAATAAATAAATATTTACACACGCAAATTACGCGAATCGACCTAGTCCCAAACTAAGCAAAGCTTGAGCTAGGGGTGCTAGAAGATAGACATACTTATATAGATAAATAAATACTTAATTACTAAATTACATGCATGACCCAGGACCATATTCGTGCTCTTCACACAAATAAATGGGCTCAAACCCAGGACCTCTTTCTTCGTAGGCAGGTTAGGTTAGGCTAAAGCGGTCGTTGGAGTTCATCGGTAGTTTTTTGAAATAAACGTTTTTGTGGGCACATGATGTGATTTACTTTATGAACTTTTGAAGATGCGATATTGATTGAAGATTATCTTGTTTGTATATTTGGTGTATAAATGTCTGTTCCTGTTAAAACGATATCAAAAACCTTGTTATTTATTGTATGGAAAGGAACCTCAATGGAATAAGATAATCATCACTAAAATACATATCTATTTTTCCCAGAAAATCAAATTCTATTAAAATAATACCCCGTAAAATAATAAGGTATCCGTTTTTCAACGGATGCGAAAATGCCAGTATAATACCCGATCCCAGTCAACAGGTCGACAAGGTATTAATATCTAAAGGTCAATCAGGCACTCACATTTCGCATCTTAATTTTGAGCCACCGCGTTGTGCACACTCGCTCTGAGTTGTTAGACGACTTTCAGATTAGCCGGCGCGGAGCTGGTACCAGGATATGTATGCAGGGTATGTGGTGATATCAGAGCTGTTATTATTTATGCGCTCACGCGCCTCACTCCACTCGTCACATCTAATGAAACTAGCCCTCTACCTACAAATCGCGGCGTGAGATATACTCACCGGCGGAAAATTTGGCACAAAAACTTTTCGTGGTTTCAAACTATAAATAGAACTAGCTAATGCCCGCGGCTTCGCCCGCGTGGTTATAGGATAATGTAACATATTGAAATTTTCCCGTGGGAATTAGATGTTTTCCCGCTGAAAAAGTAGCCTATGTCACTCTGCAGCATCTAAACTATCTCCATACAAAAAATCACATTAATACGACGCTCCGTTGCGACGTGAAAGAAGGACAAACAAACACACACACACACACTTTCGCATTTATTTATTTAGGATAGATTAAATTATGTTTTAAATAATTAAATGCATTTTTCTAATTTGGGCCAAATTTATTGCCGGTGAGTGTATATTTGTGGGTGAGCATTGCGGTGAGCTTAAAACAAGTTATCGTTAGAATAGCGGGGCAGTAGCGCAGTCCCCTATTATCAGCTGCTGGTTAGTAGGGGACCGTGAAGAGTGATACTGCGTTTTATGCAGGCAAGCTTGAACCGACTTTGTACTGCGTGCCAGTACAGCAAGTGCACCGCTTACGCGCATGATATTTACTACTGCGCCTATGTTATGCTGTCAGTATACCGTCTACCGCAGCGAAAAAACCATAGAAGCTAAAGTAGTGTCGCAAAATGGCTCCACGGAATGGGTGCCATTGTCATTATGCGGTGATCAAATCGGAATGTGGAAAGTAAATTGAGAATGACCCTTTGTTGAAAAGGGTCGTTAACGGGTAGGTAATAGAATATGTTTGCGACTGCAGACCCGGATTAGGACGGAGCTCGTCTGGTATTATTTCGCATGGAACTTAATTCATGAAGCAAGAAGCTAAGTTAAAATATTAAGGATAAATCCTATAGTTGTCACGTCAAAAAACGATAAAAATCGCTTTGTAAATTTAAATCATTATTACCCTCCTAGCGTTATTCCTGGTTGTGCCCTAAAGGAGCTCGGAGTCCGCTTTGACACCATTATACAACAAACTGAATGCATATTAATTTGTAAGGGCCATTCATTATTTATAGAATATGAGATCGTTCAAATGCCCGTAACGGTGCCATTTTCCGGTGGGGACAAGTTCCTCATCGTCAATAAGTAAGTACTTCTACACTAGTGCTTGCATTACCTGCTGACATTGTAGCTGGTTCCGGTCAGACGTGATCCAACCGATACTCATAGAGGGACCACCTCAACAAGTGGCGATGCCTCTCCTACAAGGGGGAAAAGTCCCTGATCGTCGATGAATAAGTACTTGTGAACTAGTGCTCGCCTTACCCGCTGACATGGTAGCTGGTCCCGGTCAGACGTGATCCAACCGATACTCATAGAGTGGGACCACCCCAACAAGGGGCGATGCCTCTCCTACACGGGGGAAAAGTCCCTGATCGTCGATGAATAAGTACTTGTGAACTAGTGCTCGCCTTACCCGCTGACATGGTAGCTGGTCCCGGTCAGACGTGATCCAACCGATACTCATAGAGAGGGACCACCTCAACAAGTGGCGATGCCTCTCCTACAAGGGGGAAAAGTCCCTGATCGTCGATGAATAAGTACTTGTGAACTAGTGCTCGCCTTACCTGATGACACGGTAGCTGGTCCCGGTCAGACGTGATCCAACCGATACTCATAATGTGGGACCACCCCAACAAGGGGCGATGCCTCTCCTACGAGGGGGAAAAGTCCCTCATCGTCGATGAGTAACTACTTGTAAACTAGTGCTTGCCTTACCCGCTGACATAGTAGCTGTTTCCGGTCAGACCGCATACCTCTCCTCTGAGGGTGACCAGTTTAACGAGCACTGTCTATAGTTTTTTTATTAATAGCAGTGTCTATAGTATTTTTCCTCGGTTTTCATGATGCCCGAGATTTGAGGCGTCCAATATTCAATGCCGCATAGATCTGAGGGGTAATCACGTAACGTTTTGAACGCGCGTTAGGTCGATCCAAATGTCATTTTTCCAGATAAAAATTGACATTTGGATCTACCTAACGTAGGTACAATGCGTTGCGTAATCGACCTGCTGTTTACCTATCTAGATGAACTGAATCACACTTCGCATTTAAAGCGTAAAATTGATTCTAAATTAAACAAGTTAAGACCAGGTAAGCCCAGACAAAGTTGTAGCATTTTCTGTTTAATATCGAGCAAATTTTAAGCAAGCGCATAATCATATTAGTAACTAGTTTGCTAGTTGAAATTTAAATGTAAATACCAGTCGTTTTATAATTTAAACGATACTAAACCTAAGTGATTAAATTTGATAAAAAATTAAAACCGAACTAAGTGATTGAATTTGAATTGAGTTAAGAACATTTCGAAAGACACCCGAGATTAGTTAGCATGCGTCGAAATGTATACATTAATGTGTATAACTAGGCTTTGCTGGTACAGTCTGGGGTATTATTATCTATCTATCTATCTATTCAGCCCGTATCCACCCACTGTTGAGTATAGGCCTCTTCTTTATTACGCCACTCTCCTCGGTCCTGTGCTAATCTCATCCAATGTTTTCCTCCTGTTCGGCAGATATCATCGGTCCATCGAGCTGGTGGGGTATTATTATGCTTACATAAATAAGGATATATATGCTTCCTTTTGCCAATGTCAGAAAGGCGTGTACAGATATGTATGTCCCTATTTATGTTAATACCTCTGCCTGTACTGCCAATCTTTAACTTCCTGGCTTGTACGCAGTCTACATAGGCCCTAAGCTGTCAGCTATCAGCTACCACCTATCATGTATCACATATTGGCATGTAGTGAAAGGCCCGCGCCGCCAACATGTCCATATATCTACGTCGCGTCACGCCTGCCAAAGTATAAAGTGGAAAAAGTAGTGTATCTCCGGTCGTATCAAGCTTCAAAATAAATGTTAATTCTGAGGGGTAATCACGCATTATATTTAAAAATTGACATTTACATCTACCTAACATGAGTACAAAGCGTTACGTGATCGACCTGCTGGAATACAGACTCCAATGTATCTAATAAAAATAAAACTAGGTAGTCAAAAAAACTGGCCAAGTGCGTGTCTGGCCACGCGCAGTGTAGGGTTCCGTAGTTGCCTGTCTTTCTTACATCGACACGCGTTCGCCTAGTAAATGGTGCGGTACGAAATTTGGCCTTCTCAAGTACATTTTAAGTTGATCGACTAATACTTGGTAATACTACTAGTAATAGTGATAGGCTGTGATGGTTTTCCTTATGTACTACTGCCACGAATTTTTTCACATTCCCAGTAGCAGCCATTTAGCCGACAGGGGGTGGGGATTCAATTCAATTCAATTCAATCATTTATTGCGTTTCATGTTAGTAAAATACGATCTTAAAGCTAGATACAGTTCAAACATGAGCTCTGTTGAGCATAGCAATTTCCTAAAAACTATAAATTTAAAATGTCAAATACGGAAAACTTCAATCAATAGTTATATTAATGTTAAAAAAAAGGAAGAATTAAAAATTAAAAGAATACAAATTAAAGTTTGAAATAAGTATCGAAAAGTACATGCAAAATTGAATTACTGACATTGGATATTGGATACTTGACTCGAACAAAAATTCGGGCTTTAAAGCCTAATATCACACAAATGGACCACTGAGTTGAAAATGGTTTTTTAAACCTATCCAACGATGCGCACGTACACCATGGAATTGCCATGGAAAAAAAACCCATTTTCATTTAACGCGGAATGTACCCCAAAAAAAGGTTTTTTTTTAAATGTATTCTACCATTTTTTCGGCCTTTGATTTATATACTCACGCTGAATTACAGGTATCTAGTAGTAGGGTCACTGAGCTAAGCCGAAGATGGACAGAGGGACAGACGGACATGGCTAAACTATAACTAGGGAACCCTAAAATAGGTCTGACTAGAAATATCTCGTCAGACCTATTTTCTGCTTTTATTATCTCGCAATAGCGAGATTAAATAGTGGTATAATATCGAATGAGGTCATTAACTGGTTTAAAAGTCGATTTAACAGCCACGTAATGACGAGCTGAGATATATCACCCATCATACCCTTTTGCAAGTTAGAACTAGTCATATATTTCGTTTTCTATTAAAGGTACAGTCAACAGCAAAATAAACTGATAAGCAACATAAATTAAGTCAGATTTTATTGACTATTGTAGTTTGTCAGAAGTAAATTAACTCTAAATGTGTCATAAGTAAGTGGCATGCCATTCAAACAGTAAGTCATTATTAAGTATGTCAAATTAAACTGATTATCAATAAAATACGGGTTTTTGGGACTGCATGATCTCAAAAGATAACCTCGGAATACAAGCTAGATGCTCGGTTAATCTAGGTTATATTCGTCTGGCAAACACGCAATGCAACAATAACACCTCTCGTGTCTGTCAAGGGTTGAAATAAATTCCTATTACTTCAGCTTGATTATTTGGAAATATTTCAAATAAGTCCTTCTTGAATGCCTCTCATTACGACATTTAAAATTTGTTTTGTTTTTGTTTATCACTTGACAATAGTACATTACTATAGAGGCCGGGAAACGATATAGACGGCCGAGCGTAGCGAGGGCTGATAGGGATACGCGGCTGGCAACCCCGTTTCTCGCCGAGATTTGTATAGTTGTTTTGCTCAAACTTGCAATGAAATAAAAATAAAGAGTAGACTAAATAATACTGAACTGCACCGCTGCCGCCGCGCCGCCAGCTCCGGACCCGCGCCCTCCGCCGCGCCCCCCATTTAAAAACAAAAGAAGGTTGCTTTACAGGCCTAGGTGTGGCTAGGTTGTACGAGTAGTACATTACTTACCAAGGGCTGTAAAAGATGGAAAGCCCGAAATCATCGGTATTTGTGACCCGAGCCGTTGTAAATATGCGATAGAGGACTTTCTTTTTTACTGCTCATGGTGAGTACACAATTTTAAATCTTCACCTGGCCACAATGCGAGTTTTACCGTACGCGCAGGTGTGATGTAAATTCCTTTACATATCATCTTCACTCATCGCACCGGATTCGTAGTATTTCCGGACCTAATTTGAAGTGCCATGTCAACATTAAATTTCATCGCAAGTTAGAGTAAAAATGTGTAATTGCCTGGCTTTTGCCTTGAAGTTGGCGTTGGCAGTAATGCGCTATTTGACAAAAGTGAAATTAGCTTATTTTTATAAAACGTCAAAAATGCTCCGTTAGTATGGTATTTGTAGGGATTACAGGCTTGCGACGCCACAATCAAACGACGTCCTTATTGTTAGTTTTTATGAATTTAAAAATCTTCAAATTGACAACATAAATGAAAGATTGATAGTTTCCCAGTATTTTCGTCATTTTTATCTGTTGCTAATGAAAACACAAATTATTTTCACTGTTGTCAAATACCCTATTTACTCGTATAACATCGTGTATAATTATTTCGCTTTGACATATTGATTTGTCAATATTTTAAGTAAAGCTTCTAAATCACTTGGATTTATAATGCGTAGTTCGGTTTGTTTTACACGTATTAAGACACTGAAAATCTTGTATTGTGCTTATGTGAGAAGCAAGTTGGAATACGCATCTCAGATTTGGAATCCCCAATATAAAATTTAAATCGATAGAATTGAGCGACTACAATCCAAATTCATGAAATTTCTTTGCTATAAAATGCATATACATTATAGTTCAACTAATTATTTAACCTTATGTAAAAAGCATCACCTGATACCCCTTATTAAGTGTCGTGAAATTGATGATTTATTATACTTGCTAAATATAATAAGAAGCAATGTTGACTGTCCTAATTTACTTGGAAAAAATTATTTCAATACTCCCATAAGCAGATTCCGCCATTTTCGTCCTATTAGCATGTCCCATGTTTCCACTAAATATAGAAAGAATAGTTTTTTGTGCAGAGCAGGCAGGAGCTTAAACAGAGTTGTAGTTAAATTAGATTTAGAGATATTTTGTGATAGCATACAAGCAATAAAATCCAAATTGATAAGATTCTTCATGTGTGATACTTCAGTAGGCTCGGGTTATTAGAGTTTATATATCCTAATTTATTAACTACTTATATATTCCCATTGCCATGCTTGCAATTGGTGCGCGATGGTTACTGTGCGTCGTAATGTACGCTAAGTTTAAGTTTGGCTATAGATTTCTTTGTGTTAGTTTATTTCTATAAGTGAGAACCTGTAATTGGCTATATGGTTTTATTATTTCGTCTATAAATATGTTGCGCTGTTGGTTTTCCATGTATCAATAAATAAATAAATAAATAAATAAATAAATAAATAAATAAATAAATATTGATTTTGATCACTTACTTTTGACGTTGACTGTACCCCCTAGGGCCTAAAACTAGTTTATTTGCTGAAACTAGAGACTACACATCTGTGTACCAAATTTTTATTTTTTTCTTCACTGCTGTATCCCTCAAAGCATTTCAACCAAATAGTATGAGTTACAGTGTTACCCAAATGCGTATGAATGTAAATAATTTTGGCATTCATTTTTTTTATCAGCGCAGCACAGTGAAAAGTGCATATTGCTTGCCTAGTTCTTTGCTCACGTTTCGTAAAATATGAGCTACACATACACAACGGTATCGTTAACTTAAATTCACTACTCTTTCCACTCTGTCACCGATCGATTAATCTCGGCTTTGATGTGTAATGGTACCCTAGGGATGTGCTGCACCCTGGTTATTAGTATTCCTTAAAAAAATCTTTTCACTATGCCAGCGGCTAGCTGGTGCCCGCTATGCGAGTACGTTGCCACATTCAGTGTTTGTCTGTTTCGTTTTTCATCCCAATCATGTTTCGGAACACATGTGCAAGTAACAAAGCAAAATAGCAAATTAGATGACTGAAAAGTAATATGCCAGTCACATCCGCAGAGATTAAGGTCTACGCCAAAACTGGAGATTCAGTTAAGTTGTGGCTCCTGACCCCGTTTCGTGGTCGGCCTTATCACGCGATAAGTGACAAGATAGGAGCGTCATCTCGTTCTATCGAACGGTGTCAGCCAGTGACGGACGCTCTATCCTTCGTTTGATAAGGCCGATCGAGTGCATCAAGTACTTCAAATGTCAAAAACGAATACGAAAAAGAGGTACCGTCACGGAATAAATAAGATTCTACGTAAAGGAGATTCTCTGTTAACAAATCCCCTGTGTAGGTACGCCGGACGAGCCTAAACATATCCCTTTCTATCGCATGCAACGTGCTGCGATAGAACGCGTGCGTGCTGCAGCAGCGCTAATATACCCCCATGGGCTGGTTACGAAGTGAGCCGCCCCTGGTACCGTGTTGGTTTCGGTACCGGTTCCGCGCATCCCTCAAGTAAATTGACTCCACGGTGACATGTTTGCCAGATATACCACTAAAATGTAGGCTTTGACGGTTGACTTCATCCGTATTATGTTACCTCAGCCAAAATAGACACCGGAAATCATAGCCGAATATCTTGTTAATCGGGATACTAATATATAGTTGAATGTATGGTTTTAGCAGAGAGTATTAGAACGTAGAAAAACAAATCGCAAATAGAGTTGTTTTTGGTTAAATTACACACTAATGGTCTATTATTATTCGTTCTTAAAACCTATTTTAGCTACAATTCCGTTAAAATTATTTTTCCCCTCACTGCCTCGGAAAGCCGTCTTTTAATTATACTTTAAAAACAGTGTGCAAAAACGCATTTTATCCACTCTAGTGGGGAAAGTAATTTGACCTTGGAGCGTGTTTAAGTAGCTTTTGACAGATAACAAAACTTAAAACGCTTATAATACAAAAAAATCGCAGATGATGTATTTCTGTTGCCGCTATAACAACAAAAACTAAAAACCAGAATAAAATTAATATTTAGGAACTTAAAAATTGCTTGTTGCCTTCATCAGGCGCTGGGTCTCAAAATGTATGGGAAAACTAAAATCCGACTCGCAAAAACCAAACCAGACGACCAAAATTCTACTTGATATTTACTTAACGTTATTATTACTGTTTAACCCTTTCACCGCCACAGTCGGCCATAGCCGACAACGCAAAATCGTGACTACGACGCCACAGACGGCGCTGGCCGACCTTTTGAAAAAAAGCCTACTTTTATGGTGGCGTTATTACTTTACCCATTTTAATTTTACCCCCGTGGCGTCAGTGGCACAGCGTATTGATTCGCCGTCGGGCGGTGAAAAGGTCAAAATTAAATAAAAAAAAATTTAGTTGTTTTGCATGGCAACATGCAAAACAACTTTCGCTACAGTGAGGAGAACAGTTTTGTATTACACACGAGTGCAAATGTATTTTACTTCTCGTGTGTTGAAATACTCGCTACGCTCAGGATTCAATTTTAGACCTATGTACTTATGTACAATTCTTGACGTCCTTAGCGTATTTTACGTCAAGAGTGTGGCCTGGCTAGCCGGCGGGTAAGAAATAAAACTAATAGTTTATATACAACTAGCGACCCGCCCTGGCTTCGCACGGGTACTATATTAGACATACGAGTATAAACCTTCCTCTTGAATCACTCTATCTATTTAAAAAAACCGCATCAAAATCCGTTGTGCAGCTTTAAAGATCTAAGCATACATAGGGACAGACAGCGAAAAGTAACTTTGTTTTATAATATGTAGTGATAAAGCCAGTAAAATAAAGTAGAAGTATGAACAGAATGGGTACAGTACGGAGCATGTTCTAGCTAAATTTTACTGGCCTGAATAGTAGAGACTTCCGTAGTCTGGAAGGTGATAACTGCTGGTTTTAAATAGCCTCGGAGTTCCCGCTGGGCTGAGAAGGTCTCGAGCACACCTTCGGGTAGCTTGCAGGCTGCGGCGTAGACAATATTATAAGCAGCATCCGAGCAGCGGTCAGTAGTAGCGGTTTGAAGATTAACCCGGCATAAAGGCCTGGAATCAATCCTTTTTAACCAACTTCAAAAAAAAGGAGGAGGTTCTCAATTCGGTTGTATTTTTTTTTTTTTTTCAATGTTTGTTACCTCAGAACTCCGTCATTGATGAGCCGATTCGTAAAATTTTTTTTTGTTTGTAAGTTTATGCTTCCAGGTGGGTCCCATTTTTTTGAAAATTCAATTGGATGATGGGATCCATGAGGAATTGAGGGAACTCCTCAATTATATTAGGCATGCGTGTAGTGATTTTGGTATTTTCTATTATAACTCGTGTATTTACATCCGGAAATCATAAATTGGTGGAGTGGAATTGATGATGAAGACCACAGATGACTTATGGAATTCCTCAATTTTGTACTTAAAAGTACAAAAGTACCTATATCACAGATTCTGATAAGATTCCGTTGAAATAGCAACTAATGAAGTGCCAAGGGTGATCGTTGTGGAATTGACGGAGGTCCTCAAATATTATCGGGTCACATACAGCGATTGGGTTTTTTCTATAATAATCAACGCATTTGCTCTCGGAAATCAGTTCATGAGGTAAATTGGAAAAGAAATGTTCTCGTAGCTTGGCGGAGTACTAAATTGAAGTCTGTTAAAACTTTGTTTTTAAAGTAAATTATTGATATTTGGTTCAAGCCTCACAAGTTGTAGGCCAGAGACGGCTAAATGAGGTTTGGATTGAGTTTAACAAAATATCAAAATAACAGAACATAGAACTTATAGGATACAAAGCATACCTGCATAAATGTGAATGTTTGGATGTTTAGATGTTTGTTACTCAATCACGATTGGGATGACATTTTGCACGAAGATAGTTAATAGCCTGGATTAAAATAAGCGTTTTTATCCCGGGTTTAAGCAGACAAAGTCGCGGGGGGCAGCTCGGCTGCTCCAAAGTGAAAACAAGTATCTCGTTTTTTTCGAAAAAAAATTTTTTGGTTTTTCTTATTCCTTGACCTAAGCCGCATATTTTCATATTTTTGTATTATTTTTATGTGGCATAGTTTTTCAGTTATTTGCGAAAAACGAATTCAAGCAAGTCAAAACGACGTCAAGAACCATGCTATACTCAAGTATGTTGAACCTAACTACGTTGAAATCAAGTAAATACTATCGATGTTACTTGTTTCTTCCTTGGTCGCGGCACATACTCGTTTTCATCTTTGCCCTATTAATAAATTAAAAACAAATTATCCGAACTTACTTGAATTTAACATGGTTAGATAGACAACTTACGTGTTTTCACCATGGCCAACGTAATGTTGGTAAGGCATTATTTCGTTACATTTTTAACTGAAAATGTGAAGATACCCGATGTACGATTAAAACATATTTAAAGGGACAACCATTAATATTGCTAGTTTCAAGGTGGATTGTTTGTTTAGAATCGTCACGGTTCGTATTAATTTAGTGCAGTTTTAATTGATGTGTCTGAGCGGCAAAATTAAAAGAAATAATCGAGGAAGACAGCTGGTCGCCATGAGTTTGCAAGAAATGTAAGTACCACAGCAATACTATGGAAGTTATGTACCGTTTATGATAATTTAATTTCTGTTTTTACTATTTCGTATTGTATTGTTTTTTTTTTTTTTTTTTTATGATATAGGAGGCAAACGAGCAGTCGAATCACCTGATGGTAAGCGATAATCGACGCCCATGGACACTTACAACACCAGAAGAGTTGTAGGTGCGTTGCCGGCCTTTAAGATGGGAGTACGCTCTTTTCTTGAAGGCTTGAAGGTTATAACGGTCCGGAAATACCGCAGGCGACAGTTCATTCCAGAGTTTGGCTGTGCGAGGCAGAAAGTTTCGGGAGAAACGCACAGTTGAGGACTGCCAACCATCTACGTGGTGAGAATGGAAAAGCTGTCGCGTAGGGCGATGGCGGAAGGAAGCGGCGGGGATTAATCCGAACAATTCATCGGAACACTCCCCATTGTACATGCGGTAGAAAATGCAAAGCGAGGCTACATCTCTACGCAGTGCTAAGGGATCAAGCCGATCGGAAACACGCTGGCAGCCGACAATTCGAATCGCTCTCCGTTGAATGCGGTCTAGAGGGAGAAGCTGGTACTGAGGAGCCCCTGCCCACAGATGACAACAGTATTCCATATGTGGACGGACCTGCGCCTTATAGAGCTGTAGGCGGTGAGCCGGTGTGAAATACTGTCTCGATCTGTTGTTATGTATGTACATACTCTTAAACGATAGTCTCGTGTGCATATATTACACGTAGGTATATAAAGTATAAACGTACGTTACGCTAGGTTGTATCTCATGAACCGTTATAGCTAGACAGTTGAAATTTTCACAGATGACATTTCTGTTGCCGCTATAAGAACAAATACTAAAAACAGAATATAAATATTTTAGTGGGGCTACCATGCAACAAATATGTTTTATTCCCGTTTTTTGCTCGATATTAATAACGGCAACTGGTAGACTTAAAATATTCACAGAATATTTAGTTGTAATTTCACATTAAAAATAAATAACTAAATTAAAATAAAACAAATATTTAAGGCAAGCTCCCATACAAAAGACGTATGTTTTTTGCCGTTTTATGGTATGTCCGGTTTTTTCATATGTACTACAAAAGTATATTGATTGGTCGTTGTTTTGCTTACAGATCTCCCACAGTAAACGAAGAACTACTTTGTAACCCTTTATTGACGTCAGTTAGTAGTTCTAACTCGGGTGATATATCTATTGGTAACATCTTCAGCACAAGTGAACTCATCACCGTCGAGGATCTTGGAATTGATTTACCACCAGCTAGTGATTCATTTCTTAGTATTTATAAAGAAACTTAAAAGTGGTTACTAGAAACGGATCCTTTTCAAGATTATGATTTTGATGAGGATATAAATAATTGTAGTTTTGTTGATAATAGTGACGAGACAAGTGACGCTGATGGGCAAAGACAGGCTTAAAGAATAAAGAAATTGGCAAATTCATCACCGTCTGAAATTGAATCCAACTCAATGAATAAACCCTCAGTTACCATACCTGAAACACCAGAACATCCTTTTAAAAACTATTCGGAACAATCTACAGTGACTAATGCACAGAATTTTGAAGATCCTGGATCGCCCGAGTTGTTAAATCAAAGACCTTTTTACAACTGAAAATCAGTCGGAAGATGATCAAATTATTAAGAACAGACAAAAACATCCAATATGGGCGATCCTTGTGAATTTAAATGTAACCAAAAATGTGTGAACTTTAGCAGAGAAGAAAGAGAAAATATTTGGGATTGTTTCTGGCGTTTAACTCATGACAATCGATTAAAATGGGCTGAAAGCGACATCGGCGGACCTCAAAACCTTTTTGCTAAAAAACATCGTGGAAGTAAAGTTTTTGAAAAATCAAAAAACTTTACAAGAAATCGTTTGACGATGAGGCCTCCTATGTTACGCTGGATTTTATTCAAAAAAGGTTTAAAGTTGACCAGCTCCCAAAACAAAACTCGGTACCACGTGGAGTTCGATCGTCAAAAAAACAAGAAATTATTTCTAAATTAGTACCGTTAATGCCAATCAGTCGACAAGCATTTTGGCATGCTTTACTACAGAGTGACAATGTTGGTGATCTTATTCGTGACGAAGCATTGATGCAAGATGTTTAACATTAAATTACTGTACATAATGATTAATAAATACATATTTAGCTAAAATACAAGTTGTTTTATACTGACCTTCTTGTGCCAATATTATGCATTTAACTAAATCTACAGTAGTACTTGCTTTGATTTATTATTCTACAAACAATAACATAGACTTATCTAAAAACAAGTAAGTACAGTTACTTGGTTTCACCAAGTGATTGATATGTGTGTTTTTGTAAAATTACCAGGCAGAAAAAAATTCTCGATCGCCATTCCTAAACGGATATAGTTACATCAATAAAAAAATAATATGTTATAAAGTCAATACTTACGAACACCTGAAAAAATATATTATTTCGATACGTTAATTACTTACCGAGAAAATAACCTTAAAAGTTAAAATCAGTTTTTTGGCTCTCCTGTAAAATTTACTAAAACCTACTTACTTGTTTTTACTTTGGAGCAGCCGAGCTAGCATACACTATTTCCGAGCAGAGGTGGAATAAAGAACTGTACATTTTTTATCATGTTTTAGGTTAATTACACAGAAAATAGGTTTTTTAAAATGAATGCGCAAGCTGGTGGAAATTTGTGCAAGGAGAAAACAAAACATGGCCGTTTTTTTTTTTTCATTTATTATTTATGTATTAAGGTTTGCCAACAGATGTAATATGTACAATAAATAAACCTTAATTACAACAGATAATGCACTACTGCTACGGCATGCATTAAACATAGTAAGAACTAATTAGAGTAAGAACATAGTAAGAATTAATTTTATCGCCGGCCAGTGCGCTAGCGGCCACACGGCGAAGGTTTTGCCGTGTAACAAGTGTTAATCCTTAAGTTTTTTACTATCACTTCTTATCACTTCGCATTGACATTTCAATAAACAAACAACCGCGTGCACCGCATTTAAATAATCATTCTTCTAGCTTTATTCCCGGAGATCCTCAAACGAGCCAGGGGTCCCCCTTGGTATCTAAACCCAAGATAGGCGAAGGCACTAGTTTTTTCACCCCTGAGGGAAAACTAGACCTTATTGGGGATAGACCGGTTTCCTCAAGATGTTTTCCATCACCGAAAAACCACTGTTAAATATTAAATGATATTTCGTACATAAGCTGTTTTCAAAAAATCCAGTGTTACAGTCAGCGCCATTATAGTTAGTAGCAGCCAAAGTAGCCAAATATTTCGTACCTTTATTCTTACAGTAATAAAGACTTGTACCGAAATATTTGGCTACCTTGGCTGCTACTAACTATATGGCGCTGACTGTACGAGCCGGGGTTAGAACCTGCGACATCCAGATTGAAAGTAGCTTGCCTTACTGCTCAGCTATAGTGGCTAATGCACCACATTTAAGGCGATACCTTGATTCGAGTCGAAGAGACACGCTGATGCCTTCCGCGCACGAGGCAAAGAGATGTAACACTCTTCGGGAATGACTTTTTTCGACAAATTTCGATAAATACCTAACTTAGAGACGTTTTATTAAAATTTCATAAAGTGAGATTTTAGATGAGATAAAATACTATAGTATTACTTAACTTGATTGTGTCGTAAAATAATGTATTGTTTGAGTAGGCTGAGTAAAAAAAGGAAAATACAGACCCAACTTTGGATTTTTTTTCTATCGAGGAAATTTTATGCAATCATGTATCGATAAAATCGGATCAACCATCATATACTCAAGAATCATAATTATATCTGAAAATCAGACCTTATTGTTTCTTAATCTAGTCAGAACGGCGTTTCAAAGCACGCGATAATTTCCAATGCACAGCCTTAATTCCAAATAGATGAACTAATAAGGCCCTGGTTATGGTTACACTATAACTTGTTAGTACCTTATGGTCTGAGTGCTGAAGCTGACAGCCCATTTCATGCCATTGATAGTGTGGTCGAAACTAGAGGCTTTGTAACCTAAAAGGGTTATATTTAACCGACTGCATCTTCTGATGCAGCTGGAGGGTTATGTTTTTCGAGCGTATGTATGTAGGACAAGAAGATGTGGAGATTCAATTTCACGGGCTACAGTCGAAACGGCCTGGTGGATTTAGATACATAAGGTGTCGCTAATTCCTCATAATCATGGGAGTCAGATAGGCAATACACGGCAATAAACGGGATTTGTTAAAAATATGTTGATTTCATTTGTTTTACATACTTAACAGGGTCCGTTTAGTATTTTTAGTTCAGGTATGCCGAACGAGCCTAAACGTGCCATTCCTTTTCTATCGCATGCAACGCGCTGATATAGAACGCGTGCGTACCGTAGCAGCGCTAACATACCCCCTGGGGCCGGTAAGCTTGTGTGATGCACTTGTAGCGGCACGACGAAATCACGGAGTGATCCGCCCCTGCCTTTAGCTTAGTACAGTCAACAGCATTAATATCTGCCACAACGAAACGCGCATAAATAGGTATCTGATACAACTCTATTTCTAGGGACGTTATGACGTGTCAGATATGTATGTGCGCTTTGTTGAGGCAGATATTGACTGTACAGCATACTTAAATGATACTCTTAATAATATACTTAACATAAGCTAGCCGGGGCATGGGACAGCCTGGCTTAAAACATAAAGCGAAGCTAAAAAAACAAAAACGGTTTAATCCCATTTTCATTTCAATTTAAAACTCCCTTCAAATTCTCCAACAGTACAAAAGCGCCCAAAAAACGTCTCACAACCTGAAAATTTAAGCCAAATATAGTTTCTACATTACTCCCCGGCTGAGCTGTATTTTGACAAGTATATTAGCATTATAAAGGCGGCTAAGCCGTGACATTGTCAACACTAATGCAGACCGGGAATACCGGCTTTGCTGGATCCCGGGACTTACGGGGCCTCACTTTAATTCCGGGGTCCGTCCGCTCGAGTGTTTAGTCAAAAATGGGTGGCAAAGTTGGAAAATTAATTGGATTGTTTAAATAACGGCGCGTTGTGAAATAGTCTATTTATCAACCAATCGGCAGTAAAACTAACTTCATTTATTTTTATCCCCCGAGGCAAACAACGGATGATATAAAAACTCGTCTATGCGTGGCATTCTCTCCAATCCAAACTTATGATATACTAGCTGATGACCTCGGCTTCGCCCGCGTGGTTATAGTAAAATGTAACATATTGAATTTTCCCGTGAGAATTAGATGTTTTCCCGCTGGAAAAAGTAGCCTATGCCACTCTCCAGCCTCTAAACTATCTGCATACAAAAAATCACATCAATACGATGCTCCGTCGCGACGTGAAAGAAGGACAAACAAACACACACACTTTCGCATTTATAATATTAGTAGTATTACAAATTCAGTTTTATCGGTTGGATATATTTTATAGGCTTGAAGCGTATTGTACAAACGACAACACTGTTAACTGACCATCCTGTGTTTATATAGAACGCTTTTACAATGCAGTTAAGGTGGTGCACCAATGATCAAACTGATCCTTATAAAACCGGCTGTTAATCAATTAGATAGCTACATATTATTTGATTATAATAAGACAACATTCAAGAGTATTTTTAAATGAGCGTTAAAATGTGTACGAAATTCGAGCGAGCGAAGCGAACGAAGTTATCGGTTGAACGAGGCTCTATGAGATGTACAAATCGCGAGCCTGTCATTTCATCTTTTTTTTATTGCTAAAAACTGAATCGTCAAAAAATATGTAGTTATTGAACTTGATTATAAAATTTCACTAGGTTCGGTTGAGAAATGCTACCTGTAGAGGAGAACAGCCGGACATACGAAAGAATATGGCCCTCCATGAACGGAGAACTTCGTTCGCTTCGCTCGCTCGTTCTACAAAGCAATATTAACAATGAATACAAAACTAATTCATTGTTATTCTTGCTCGCATTTCGCTTGCCGAAAAACGTATGGAAACTGACCAAAAAAAGTATTCCCTTAAGGCAATAAATATAATCGCTAAACTTAAGTGGCAGTGGGCGGGGCACATAGCACGTAGAACCGATGGCCGATGGGGCGGAAAGGTTCTCGAGTGGCGACCACGAACCGGAAGGCGCGGCGTGGGTAGGCCCTCCGCAAGGTGGACTGATGACCTGGTAAAGGTTGCTGGAGTCCGCTGGAAACGGGTGGCGCAGGACCGGTCACTTTGGCACTCTTTGGGGGAGGCATATGTCCAGCAGTGGACGTCTTTCGGCTGATATGATGATGATGATGACCTGAAATTATAGATGTAACAGATATTTCAATTCACGGCAAAGTGCCCAACTTACTCTCCCGGTACACAAAACAACCTTTGCCCAGGGCTTTATCCGCGTTGGCTCGGACATCGCCTTAAAGATGTTTGCTTATCCCGAATAAACCAAGTTATTTAAAAAGCCTTGAAGTATTTTAACTTCACTTTTATCTAGTTAGTGAAACATGTCAATGGAAGCAAACCAAATGGCGTACCTAATTCCTAGTGTCACCGTCATCGAAATCGATGAGGACGACGTAAAGTCTTATTTAGGCAAGGCGATTTATTCAAGCAACGTATTCAAATTTAAGAATAAGAATAAGAATTATATATTTAGCACACAAAACACGGAAAAACAGAAAATACAACAAAAAGGCAACGTATCATAAATGGGAGCCTCATTCAGCATGTTGTCACGGGGGCCGTGACGCTGGTTTTCAGTGAGAGCCCCATAAATAAATAAAACTTACCACATAACATGGCGACTAAGCAATCTCTATTCGAGAATTAAATCCGTGTATAAGAGCCTTTCGTTCATACAAGTACCAATATCAATCTGCTTAGTGAAGTTGCAAGTAAATCCTACTCCTATTATAATATTCTATACTAAACTTACATAATCTAGTTTCCTTCAAGAAGCCCGGAGCTGCCAATCTAAAATGGAAGTTGTGCTTGATCCAGATTTTAACTTAATAAAGCATATAAGATTTCCTATTATACTCCGCTGCTCAGAGGCCAGAATTACGTGGTCGGGCGCCAGTGTCCGAGGAATTTGACTATGACGGTAGCAAACAAGCACACGGCTTGCCTGATGATATGAATGGTAGCAGACGCCGTATTTAACTTGTGGAGACTTGTGACTAAAGAGACTCTCCTCTTTAGTCACAAGCCACTATTTAGTGATTTAAGGATTCATTGCCACGTTTCAGTGCCAAAAACGAATAAACGCGGTGTCCCACAAGGCAGCATACTGGGACCGCTATTATTCCTTCTTTATATAAACGACCTTCCGATCATTACCAAACATAAATGTGTATTATTCGCGGACGATACCACCATACTATTTACTAGTACTGATCAAAATAATATTGAAAAAGACATAAATGCTACTTTGGCAGATGTTGGTCGATGGATGAAAATAAATAATTTAAAATTAAATATCAGTAAAACTAAAGCAATACAATTTAAAACTTATAAAAGTAAACAAATCGATTTAAATATAGGCTATGATAGTAATAAAATAGATATTGTAAACTCAACGGCATTTCTCGGTATATCACTGGATGAAAATTGTAATTGGAAAAGTCATGTAGACTTAGTGTGTAGTAAAGTAAACAAGTTTGTGTTCGCTTTACATAGATTAAGAAAAATTGCCTCTATGCAGACCGCTCTGAGTGCTTACCACGGTTATGTTGGTTCGGTTCTACGCTACGGCCTCATTATGTGGGGACATTCCGTAGACGTCGAGAGAGCGTTCTTAGCCCAAAAAAAATGTATACGAGCGATAAGCAATATAGGCAAAAGAGAGTCGTGTAGACCAATTTTCCAACAATTAAAAATACTTCCTTTACCGTGTATTTATATTGCTGAAATATGTTTATTTGTCAAAAAACATAGTAATTACTTTACTAGGATTTCGCATCATAACCCAAATGCAAGAAGTATGCACAGAAATAAAGTATATGCACCTAGAGCAAATTTAAAGTTTTATAAAAACAATGTTGTTGGGATGGCGGCTCGAGTCTATAATCACCTGCCCACGGCTTTATTAGAATTACCTATTAAGAAATTTAAACCACAACTGTTAAAATGGCTCTCTCAAAAAAATTTTTATTCACTAAAAGATTTCTTTTTACCATTACATAAGTAGTCATAAGTTATCCGTAAGTTAGGTTTAGTGTTAAAATATTTGTATACCTACTACTATAAGGTATCAAACATTGTTGAGACCAACTGTATACTGTAAAAACATCTTCATATATGTACACACTGTTTGGCAAATAAATCATTATTTATTTATTTATTTATTTATTCGGATACGAAAATATCTAAAGGCGCCGAACATTAATTCGGTTTTCTTAAGTTGTATGATTCCTGCATCTATAGCTTCTGGCAATATTGCACGCAAACAGTTCAAACAGTCGTAGTCCAATCAGATCATCGAACGACCAAGCGCGGGGAGTGAATGCATCTATAAGTTGTCAACTTACCATCTATTCGCATGGTGATTTGCTTCGTCTTTCTTCTTGCGAACTGCCAAGGAAAGGAATTCGCTCCGCTCCGCTCATCTGTATTTCCTAAGAACTATAATCATAATCATAATAATTTATTTATAAAACCAATTTACACGTCAATAATAAATAATTAAATTAGTAGTATCAATTTACTACAATGTATGTGTATGATAGTTATTACAAACAGTTCAGATTAATTGCTTAATGTTAAAGAGTATGATAACAATAATAGTCAATATTAAAATGTACATGGTAGTGTTTATAGTAACCCGGTGGAACATTAACATATAGTGACGGTATAAGTATTATTATATAGGCTTATACGCACTGAATTCGTCGTAGCTATACAACGATTGGTCGATAAGCCACTGCTTTAGGCGGAACTTAAAGCTGCCCAAGCTTGGAGCATCAATTATGTTTTTTGGCAACTTATTGTAGACAGTGGGGCCCATGACGTGAGTGAGTATAATGTAGGTGCCTCCAAAACAAGAGTGAATAAGCTATTACTGATCCAGTAAGCTTCAGCTCGGTCGTCGCTTACCATCAGGTGACACTAGGATCAATCACTGGACAGCAAAAAAAAAAAGAAAAATAATCGGCCAAGGTGGGGGGCCAGGTTCACAGAAGTCTATCAACCGTGTCTCCAGTGTTAAGGATCTCGGTGTGGTCTTCGATATGCGACTTGCTTTCCATGAGCACATATTATCACTTGCTGAAAGCTGCTATCGAAGATTAGGTTTTGTGATTCGCAACCTGCGTGACTTTCATGATCCCGGGGCTATCAGGCTAGTTTGTAATGCACTCGTTAGAGAAGCAAGCTTGGAGCTTCGTCAATCATATGGAACCCCCACGAATCAATTTACGCCCTATTACTGGAGGAAGTTCAGAAAACATTCCTATGGTTTTTCCGATTGATAGGTTATCTTCTGGCTGCCAGGTGGATGCCATGTATACCGATATCTCGAAATGTTTGGACAAAATAAACCATAATCAATTATTCAAGAAATTACTTGAACTCAGTATACATAGTGACCATCAGAAGTGGGTAAAATCGTACCTATCTAATCGAAGTCAGGCAGTAGATTTGAAGAAGATACTCATATCTGATGACCAGGTCCCAAGGTTTCCACAGCAAGCGCCGCAAAATCGTAATCCTGTTACAAGGAGGAGTATATGCGGTGCTTGTTCACTTGGGCCTGGTCGGCAGGAGCCTGCCTTGGACTGGGCGAAGGTATCAACGCAAGTTACATCCCACACCAGGGCTCTGCCTAGTTTCCATAGCACCAATGTAGCCCCATCTGGACGCTTGCCATCATCACGCGCCAAACCAACAGGTTCGACAATTGCTGGTATGGAGTTGGTGGCAAGCGATCGACGGATTAAATCATTTAAAGTGCCATAGCGGTACAGGCGGCCGGCGCTTCTATGGCAAGAAAGACCATGTCTACTCAGCTGATCCACGGCCCTCCCACAGTTACACGTATGAGCGATACAAATTCTGGCTCCAAGTCTGAGGCATACCGATATTCTCAGGCAGCTTGGATCCAGAACTGTGCCTACGTAGGAACGTAGAGCACTATGGGAGGGCATGCAGCCAGTGGCCTGACTCGCTCGCCGAAACAGCTAAAATACGAGCACGATCTGCGTCATCCGGACTATTGGCGCGCGACTCGCGGCTGGTCCAAGCAAGTGAAGACCCCAGAGCTGGCGCTTACCTCTCGCAACGATTTTCCATTGCGATTCAGAGAGGTAATGCTGCCAGCGTAATGGGGTCCATGCCGCAGTCTGACCTCCTAGAGGCGGTGTTCTTTTTATAACTTCCCTTTTTATATTTTCCTTTTCTAGTTATAGCCTATTTTGTTTTACATTGTTTGTGATTATCCTGTATTTATGATTAAGCTATATGTACTAGTATGTCCTACATTTCTTTTAACAACGAACACTAATATGATGAGGTTATTTTTTTTACTTTAAGTACCATACACTAGTGTGTATGGTACTCTTATATTCGTTGTTTTCTGTAAAACTATTGTGGTGTGCAATAAAGAGACTTTCGTTTGCAAAAAATAAATATTATTGTTTAAGGTTCCTCCCCTACACGTAAAGTGGGGATTTAGTTTTATTTTCTCGTTAAACCCATGATGTGGAGTATCGTTGGATAGCTTGTTTAAAAATATTATGAGTTTAAAAAAACATTTTTTCAATTCAATCGTCCATTTGTATGATATTATAGTTCTAGATTTTTAAGCTACTTTCGTTAAATTATGCAAAACCTCGGCTTCATCCGATGTAGGTAGAGACAAAATACTGTGAACAAATCCAGTGTCTAACAGTTTACAGTCAAAACAAGCTGCTCTCACAGCCTCGCTCCGGACACACTGCAGCAATATATTATGTACAGTCGACTACAAAGAGATCGATACGGCCAAAGTTGCAAAAATATGTATACACGACCTTAATGTTAAAGCAATTACAGTCGTGTATATATATTTTTGTACCTTTGGCCGTATCGATCTCTTTGTAGTTAACTGTACACGTTTTCAACAGTTCCACACTCATGTCAATTTGGGGAGGGGACTTTTTCTCATCTACAACGCAAATTTGTTTGATAGAATGTTGCTGGAACGCAACCTGAGGGAGCTCCTTTGGATTTATCACACTCACTCTGTATATTATGTCAAAATCTTAGCTTACTAGCGTTGCATTAAACGAAATGATTTCAAAATAAAATACTGTTCCCATAGTCCGCTGTCAGTGAAACCTCACCTTTTATCCCAGTATTAGATATCTTATCTCCCAACTCCGTCCGTATCGAATGTCGACGATAAGAGCTTCCTTCTAGAGAACACTTCGACTGCTCTAAGTACCCTGAACCGTCTGAACACTAGGGTGTATCGGCGGTTACAGAATTATATTAACCTGTAATTGATTGATTTAGATGTTACTGCTAAACTCCTAATATATATAAAAAAACTTTCAACATGCCTGTCATTGTTTTATTCAGTTAATATAGACACTTTTTAACTATACGTTTGTGTTGATTACACGAAAGGCACATATAATTTGTAATGTAGTTTTTATTTTCAAAGTGGCCGTGTTCGCGAAAACTAACCCCACATTGTTTAATGTATTCAAGAAAAGCAGCTATCGCACCCAGCGAACGAAAGAAATATAGAAGTTTAAGCAGCACCGCAAAATGGCCCCACGGAATGCGTGCTGCCATTATGCGGGGTTGGGGGCGGGGTGTCAAAACGATGCCAAGCAGCTGTTTAGTTCGAACATACCGGGTTTTAGGCACGTGTTTGGGTAATGTAAGGAGCTCGCATTCTATGGTTTTTCGTTCGCTGAGCACACCCCCTAACCTTTGTTCTTTGTCTTCGCATACTGCACTGATGCGAGAGTGTTATTTGCCTAACTAATAAAAAAAAAGGAATACCCTTAGATATAGTTAAGAATGTCACCAAATATTCAAAAGTAGGTTTTGTAAAATATCAATGAGTTAAAGAATGATTTTTTTACCATTATTTGACGGATACGTTGATCTAATACTAACATTAACCCTCGCTTGTCCTATCTCAACATTTGACATGCAGATTAAGAGGGCTGGCCAGTATTTCGCACAGCGTGTTAGTATCGCTATACAGCGAGGAAATACGGCCAGCCTTCTGGGCACTTTGCCCGTTGACGGCGATTTATGCCAAATTTTTTACCTATAGTTTAAGTTTTATGTTTGTTTTTTTTTAATTGTCGTTATTTTGAATTAAACAATATATTGGAATTTAATTTAATTTACCTTTTTAATGTGTCTATGTGTTCTGTAATTACTTGGCATGCCTAATTTCCTATTGAACATGTTTAACCGATGATCAGGACAATATGTTTAATTGAAACGTTTCTCTTGTATGTATTATTTTTGTTATTATTGAGAGCCTGTAGTGTCCCATTGCTGGGCAAAGGACTCCCCCCACTTTTTCCAGTGCTCCCGATTCTGAGCAGTCTCTGGCCATTCTTTTAAAAGGAGTCTAGCTCGTCTTTCCATCGCCGACGAGGTCTGCCGCGTCTCCTTTTCGAGCTGTCGGGCTGCCAGTCAGTGCCGATCTTGGCCCATGGTTCTCTTGGCATGCGGCAAACATGACCAGCCCAGTCCCACTTCAACTTGGCTGACTTCCAAACTGCATCGACTATCTGTACGCATTTGTGGATGATTAACTCCATACAAATCTGTTCAGGTCCAATCAAAAAGCATCCAACAAGGACTAGAAAATATTTGGAAATGAAATACTCCACCCGTTACGCGAGTAGTCCCTTGAAACGCTAAACTAAAGTCCAATGTGTCTGTAACGGCTCATACAAATTGATATAGTATTGTGACGTCACAGCATAATTTTTGGAGTAACTGTTGCATGGCAAATCATGTAAATTTGCTGTTTTGCTCGTAAAATAATGCATTTAAGTACATTGTTGTAGCAAAAATATTTTTTATAAAGTGAAAGGACTCTATTGGTATCTTTAAATTTGTTATTGACCTGTAGCAAAAATATTTACATATGTTTTTATACTTTCAAGTATCATAACTTTTTACGATTTTACATTTTGTAATTTATACTTTACTAGCTTCTGCCCGCGACTTCACCTGCGTGGACCCGAGATAAAAACTATTCTTTATTTTAATCAAGGATATAAACTATCTTCGCGCTAAATTTCATCCAAATCGGTTGAGGCGTTCAAGCATGATTGAGTAACAAACATCCAAACGTTCGCATTTATAATATTTAGCTTCTGCCCACGACTCTGTCCGAGTGGAGATGGTTTAGCATCTATATAGCAACACTAAAATTGTAAATTTAAAAATGTGGAAAGTACCCAATTATGCATTAAATTATCCAGCCATCCAGACAATTGCTGCATTAAGATTATGTTATTTCAATGGAATTAGGTGCCAGCGATACCTCATTGGGCAATAAGCCGCTATTATTGTTCATATGATAATTATACAATAACAATAACGCCAACCGAATTCCGATGCTAACTAATAGCCAATTGCGTATCTGCGCGATATTACACTCTGAATATTTGATACCCACTAACAATGACAGTGGCTGTGCTGATGAATTATTGTGTCAAACGTTGCGATGGAGATAATACATGGGTTAATCAAGATATTGCGGAGTATTAAATCTGATTGAATGAGCTGATACTGAGAAATTTCAAATATATAATATATCTGCGGCAATCTGATTCGGATTTTGAGGCAATACAGTTGTGTCTATGCGTGAGGTCTTTTGTTTTGTGTGGTTTTATTTCAAACTTCATAGTTGGCGACCTTTTATTTAAGAAAAACAGATCTAGTCGCGGGATAAAATATAATAATAATAATTGATTAGCTACAAACTACGGTAGCCTAATGTTTCAGGCATGCGGCTGTCAAGCGGCGGTCGTGGGCTCGAATGCCGGCTCGTAGCAAGGAGTTTTTCGGAACTCATGTACGGAATATTTACCGTTAGCTGTTCGGCGAAGGAAAACATCGTGAGGAAACCGGTCTAATCCCTCTGGGTCTAGTCGAGGCCGTTCTTAACCCCCGACGCAAAGAGAGGTATAAGTTTAACGTCTCTGTGTATCGGTCTGTGGTATCGTAGCTCCCGAACGGATGGACCAATTTGAATGTTCTAATTTTTTTTTATTCAAAAGCTGATGTGATCCCGAGTGTTCTTAACGATGTTTTATTAAAATCTGTTGAGCCGTTTTTGAGATATTGGACTTTAAAATGAAAATGTCGGCGTTTTTCAACTTTTCTAAGTTGTGTTGTTCTAGACGGCATCAAATCCGTCGGTGCGCGCCTGGGCAAACAAGCGAACATAGATGATACGCTGTAGAAACGCGTAAATCTCAGCAGCACCATAAAAGCATTATTTTATTGAATATAGCCTATCTGGAAGGACTACACAATGTAAAAGTGAATTCATTTTTGAAATTAGATAAAGGAGTTCGGAGATTGCCTCCATCATAAAAACTTGCAAGCTCACAATGTTACGATTTCACACTTTTCTTTATCATCAAAAGCTGGTGCGATTGTAGAGTATATGTTCGTCAAGACCAGATTAATCTTCAGGAAAGTGAAGTCTTGTAAATTTTTTGTGACCCTGTTTTGTCTTAGTGACAAATAGATACATCCAAATGGATGGACGTATAATATTTTGATAACTTCCACATGTGCACCACGTAGTTTCTACTTAGTCGTAGTCACATGGCTTCGTCACGACCAGGTGGACGCATTCGTAACAATTCCAATTGGTTTAGTGTAATGGTTTAGTGTGTTTTAAAGTTTTTATACATTCGCGATTTTTTCTTGCGTGGGCGCATCGCGCTGGCTTTCCATCCCCATCCGTTGGGGTATCCAACCGACCGCGCCAGTTATGACTGTCATGGACCCATTTTGATTTTTTTTAATACAATGACGGTAAGCGGACACCGCAGCCTATAGACGCATGTAACTCCAAAGGAGTAACATGGGCGTTGCCGACCCTTGATATGTTTGAGGATTCGCCGTGTTGACAGCTAAAGGAACAAATTCCCTTGCTCTCAAGACAACACATCCTCGGGAGCTCTGGCGACCTTGCTCACCTCCAGGAACACAACACTACAGAGCAAGTAGTAGTGTTATTATGGCTGTGGTCTTTTGCAAGGCGGAGTTACTTCCCCAGTTGGGCTGCTCCACATTCGAGCGGGATGACATTTCGCTGTGCCCTACCTCACCAAAAATTGGTCGTAAATGGCCAGCTGTATTTTTTAGATATTTATCATCGGATGTTTTTCTGTTCGTGCCATACCAGTTTCGTAGTTGTTTACAAAACATTCCCTAACGAGTGGACTATAGCACTCTCATTGCGTGCCTTTGACCTATAAAATCATTTCCTAGTTGTCACTGCGCTCGTTGTTATTTTCACATCGGGTCGACTATTCCCGATTTTTTTTGCACGAAATGTCAACGTTTTCGAAGTTGTGCGCGAAAATTAATTCTAAAGCGCAGTCTCATGCTCTTTAAATATAACACACGGTATTTTGGGAAACCACGTTTAATAACATTATGTTTGCGAGAGCTCTGCATATATATGAATATAAGAATATGAATACAGGCTCTTCGGTTGCCTATGTATGGATGTGATCGAAGCGAAAGAAGTATGTAAGGACCGTAGTATTTGGCGTTCCTTAGTCTCTGCCTACCCCAATGGGATACGGGCGTGAGTATATGTATATGTATGTATGTATGTAAGAACATGAATGTAATAAAAAATTTTTTTTTTTCTTTAACTGAATATTTTCATTTTTATTTTGTGATATAATTTATTTTACATAAATGGCTGTGACGTGATATAAATTTACTGAAAATACAATTTGAAATGTAGAAATAAGCCTTTTCGTTAGTTTTACCGATGAAATTTTTATTGCCCTTATTAAATTAAACGTCGATCATATGTAGGTAGTTCAGTTAAAATGTACCTAAGTAAAGTTTGTATGCCCTTATCTGTTTTATCAACACTGCGGTGTTAAGCAAAAATCCATCATTTCTTTGAAAAGGACGCATCTGACTACGAGTCTCAGTCAGATGCGTCCTTTTTGTTTAGGACGGCAGAACATGTGTTTGTGAGAAAGTCATAAGGTTTTAATGAATGAATGAATGAATGAAAGTAGATTTATTTGAAAAACATAGCAGAACCACCACACGACAACATTACAACTTGCTTAAAACTAGAGAAAAAATAAAAAATAAAGATTTTGTTAAAAGGGGGTTGTTACCTTTTATTAAAAATGCAAAACTTTTGTGATTTGCATCCATCATTTATTCAAAAATCACTTATGGTTTTTGGTAGAACTTAAAAGAGCGTTGAACTAAGTGATGTAGTAAATGGCATGGATGTCCTGCAGGTCGATCACGTTCGTACGTCAGGTAGACCTAATAAATAATACTCAATATCTCCGGAACTACCGCAATAAGGTACCCTTATTTACAACGCGAAAGTTATAATCAAAACTTAAACCGGTACACCTAAAACTACTTACTTATTATACAGGGTGGTCCAAACATATATATACTCCCCAAGGTCGCTACCTGTGGGAAGGGTATAGGCTATTCCTATGCGTTGATCGAGGAAGTAGCCAGCCCTATGGTCAGCCGTGATCTCCACCAATATTTTCCTAATAGCTTTATAAAGCCTATGGGCATCCGGACTCTACGGTCCAAGCGTTTCTACCGCGAAGGTTCAAATATGTGGGTGTTTGTCAGGCCAGCATATCAACCGCGTTTCGTGGCATTGTAAAAGTGGGTAAAAAAGATTTTTCAATCGCTATTTCGAAACGTATAAATAATGTATTTATTTGAAGTTGTTTTTGTTAAATGATTTTAAACAAAGTAATGATTATTTTTTCACCAACGGTACCAACCAACCGGTTTTTTGAAAACATCGGGACCAAACTGAAAGGATATACTTTCAAAAAAATAAATAATGTTTGAATAAGCTAATAAATAAATGAGTTCTGTTCTGATAAAAAAATATTAAATATAATAAAATCGGCCAAGTGCGTGTCGGGCCACGCGCAGTGTACGTTTCCGTAGTTGCGTGTCTTTCTTAGTTACATGGACACGCGCGCTCCAGCTGAATGGTTGCGTCGGCCGAATTTGTACGAAAGTTGGCCTTTCTAAGTAGATTTTAAGTTGGTCGACTATTACTCGGTAACTAGTTATGCACTTAGCCGTGATAGTTTTTCGTTTTGAATTCTTTATATGTACTACTGCCACGATTTTTTTACATTCCCAGTAGCAGTTATTTAGCCGGCAGGGGGGACACATGACTCGAACAAAAATTTGGGCTTTTAAGCCCAATATCTCGCAAACGAATCACTACTTTGAAAAATCGTTAAAGAAACCCATAATATTTTTGAACAAGCTATCCAACGATGCTATCCACACTATGGGTTTAACGAGAAAAAAATGACATCCCCAATTTAGGTGTAGGGGAGGTAAGCCAAAAAAAAATTTTTTCAAGATTTTATTCTTCTGTTTTGTCGGCGTGATTGATTTATATACCCATGCCGAATTACAATTTCCTAGTAGTAATGGTTACTGTGCTAAGCCGAAGACGGACGGACAGACGGACAGACGGACTGACGGACGGACGCCAAACGGACATGCCGAAACTATTATAAGGGTTCCTTGTTGACTACGTAACCCTAAAAAAGGAACATAGAACCGAATTGAAAACCTGTTTTTTTTTGAAGTCGGTTAAAAAAGAACTGTTGATTGGTTCCAACGCTCGTTCGAAGAGAAGTCGTCGTCACCCCGTCTGAATCTGGCGTTAAAAGTGGGATAGTATTAAAGTTATACACTGTAGTATAACTTTAATTTTAATTTTTATTAAAATTAATTTTTTGAACGTTTTTCTTTGTAGTATTAGTGGCTACAAAATAGACCGCTTCTTGTCGCTCACAAAGTAAGCGAGCGACGAATCTCAGTAATTAGTGAGCGGTATGACGCCGCCGCATGAATATGTTACTGGGTGGTCCGAATCACGAGAATGGACTCTACTGTGCTCTATACATCGTTAGGGTGAGCTATTATTATTATTATTATGAGCCGGTAGTGCCCGTGCAGTGGGCAAAGGCCTCTCTCCACTTTTTCCAATGCTCCCGATTCAGAGCAGTCCCCATTTTCTCGGCCATTCTTTTAGAAAGGAGTCTAGCTCGCCTAACCATCGCCGACCAGGTCTGCCACGTCTCCGTTTTGAGCTGTCTGTAGGGTGAGTATCAACATAGCATTGGTGGGCTCGCTCGTGCATCGCTTCCTATTGATGCATGTTTCCTCGCTCACCGCCTTGCAACCTCGCACAGCTCACCAATGCATGATGAGAAATTAAGGTATGTCCTTAACGCTCTCGCTTATCACTTGACTGTACTAGTTCCGCTGATCGAATGACGGACATCGGAGCGTTACATTTAAAGAGAACAGGCATTATTCTACTACCTTGCGAGGCGAGATATCAAAGCAAGTGCTCCCCCTGCCTCGGTATCCTATATCAATCGCTAAATTTCATTTCCCAACGGTAACGTTTGTCCGAAATTTTATTTCGGCAAAAAGCCAGTTTTCTCTAATACAGCAAGGTTTTTGAATCTTTTAAGCTTAGCTCAGGTTTGTTTTATAATAATCCTGTAAACCTGACAGTTTCAGAGAACAACTACTTATTGCCGAAATAAAAATTCGGACAAAGGCTACAGTTGCAAAATAAAATTTAGTGATTGCGATAGGCAAGCCTCTCCCTCTCGGTTTCACCTACTTAAAGCTATACTGACTACACCGTAACTTCACCATAGTCGTTGCTGGCGCCGCCGCTGGAAGTCATGTCTTTTATACCGTCAACGCTTCCGCTCATCTCTTGCATCGGTAACGAGACCGAGCACACTGATTGAGACAGTCCAAGCGTCCAACTAAGTGTGTGGTTGCTGAGTAAGCTCGTGAGGCATTGATAGCACGGCCACTTTATAGTTGGAGCCCCGCCGCGCTGGGCTCTGGCTTACAAATGCTTTTACAACTTTTGATGGTAAGTGGAAATAAGGCAATTTCTTGGGAGACTAAGGGGCTCTTGATTTTCTTACTAGGCTGGGCTTCAATTGAAAATGAGTATTACATTGCTGAACATGTGTATACGTATAAATGTGGTCTTAGGTATAGTTATTTAATTGCAACATGTCCTACTGTTTATACAACATGCAAAGAGAGTGGAACACTGACTAACATAATTAAACTATATGGTAAATATTTATACATACCCGCATATCAAGCTAGGTCAAATTCACGATTGAAATATTCGCCTAATGAATAAACTCATTTTAATGCAAATTTGCGGTACACTGTTATTGAAGATATAGGAATTGCCTTTTGTAACTATCAGTTGGTGTATTCTCCGATTAAATTTGTCAACTCTTGAAACAAGATTTTGCATGTTTTCTTTCCAGTTGCAGTTTTACAAAGGAATTTGATGCTATCGACCTCTTAAATTTTTGACCTCCATAATTGATATTCAGAGTAATCGGAATTGAGTTTTAGTCCAGTAAATGAACTGACAAATCGTATGGAAAAATGAAAATTTTGGAAATAATTAATAATAGCTTATTTTTTATATGTAACGGATATATTATCAATTAAATAGTTACCCACCGACAAAATCCGACAAAATTTCAGACATCAAAAAAATTATAAGGTAACTAACTTCTGAAAAGTCAGAAAAAATATTAATTAATATTTTTGTCTTTATTTTGGTTCATTTAAATTTGCTCTATAATATTCAAAATAAATCGTATAAAAAAAGACAATGCATGCTTCATTTAAATCTACATAACTACTTCTGGGTGGGAAGTTTGTCGGATTCTTAAATAAATCATCTTAGAATAACATTTTGAATGAAATCAACAAAAAAAACGCTATTATAAATTAATGTTTTTCATAACCGTATTTTGCCTGGAGTATTTTATCTACGGAAGCGAATAAATTTTGTTTTCAATATGAGTTGTAATTAGCTGATCTGGAGCCAGTTTAGGAAGCAACTTAGTGTGTCGTTTATTTATTTTTACAAATTTTGCGCGTCCGTTTATTTTTATTAGTTTATTACTATGGTTGTATTATCAGCATATATATATAATAGTTTTGTGGCTCGTTATTTGTGTAACTTCATGGACATAAAGCAGGAATAAAAGTGGACCCAAAATGATGCCATGTGGTACTCCGCATTTGTTGTGTTCGTGTGTGGAGTGGCATTTCTCTTTTATATCGACGCGTTGATAACGGTTACTTAGGTTGTCTTGCAGCCACTCTAAGCTTTTGCCCCGAATTCCATATGGCCATATTTGTCCAATTTTTTAAAGAGGTTGTTCATCATTTGTTATGGTTAACCATGTCAAACGCTTTCGTAAGATCTAAAAACAGCCAATATATACATTATGTAATGTACTGATCGGTAGATACCTGAACAGGATGAACAGGATTTCGTAGATACCAATTCATCATAGAACACCTGCTCGAAAATATTTTTTTTAAGTTTCGTCTTATAAGACTATAGCAAAACTGTAAAATTTTAACGTGAAGTGGCAATTTTTATATTATTATCTATGGTAGTGAAGTATATCTAAAATATGACTTAACCCGGTCTATTGAAACCCATTTTTTGAACGTGAGGTTCGATATACCGGCTCAGCCGTGTCGAATCGGTCACCTATCATTCTCAGGGTCCTGTTGGAGTTCCTGCGAATGCAGTGCATTACTGAAGCAGTGGTTTTACGTAGTATCGCAAAAAAAAAACATCTTCGTGCGCGTCCGCAAACACGCCAGAAGCACTACAGTAGCGTGGGAGCCGCACAAGGGCCCTCAGAACGTTATTAAAAACGATCTACGCTTATAGTAAATAATGTTGGATGATGGCTTCATTATATCGCACACCATTCCGCTCAATACCAAATAACCTAGCTGTCCAATTCACTCGGAATAAGGTAATCGATCTGCCATTAGAACTAGAGGTGGGAAACTATTCGGAAACAGATACTAAGCACATTTTTAACACATTCAGTGCCAAACTAATAGACATACCACTAGACTACCGTAGCTTGTCAGCTGCGCAGTACCTCCAAGCCGAATTTAATTAAAATCTCAGTAATACCGTCCTATCCTTAACAGAGAAAAATCTTCTTAAAACTCTAAAACGGATAGAACTAGAGGATTGTAACGACCTTTTAGTTGGAGAACTGCAGGGTGGAACTGTGACAATTAAAAAGTTCATCAACAGGGCTGCACCGAACTATTCAGAAAGTCACACTGAGACTCAAGTTTCACATTTCAATTTTATTTCCATCCTCCATTTCCATCCTCCTGCCCGCGACTCCGTTCGTGTGGAACTAGTTAATATCGCAGCTCCATACAAATTTTCACCCCATTTCATCCCCTTAGAGGATGATTTCCGGGATAAAACTGTCCTTTTCTCCGAGAGTCAAACTATCTCTATACCAAATTTAATTTTAATCGGTTCAGCGGATGTGAAGGGACAGGCGGACACACTTTCGCATTTATAATATTAGTATAGTAGCTCCATTTCAAAGAGCACTCCATTGCAAGGTTGTGGGATAAAATATAGCCTATATTGTCCATCAAAAAGGTCTATTCTACTTTATACTAATAATAGAACTTAAAATCAGTTAAGGAGTTCTATAAATTATCCGCAAGCGTGAATATATCTGCCAGAGATTTGCAGCGATGGGTTTTCTTGTACTAGTCCCACCTAAAATTGTGATATTAAATCGTACTATGTAACTGGATACGAACCATTCAGTCACGATGTTGACAGATTACAATACATCTGAAGAAAAATATAGCTTTGTTCGAAACCAGTAACGTATAATGATATTTTTTTCTTCCTCCGTAACCTATAACAAAAGGTCGGTGACGTACGCTGGTCATATTAAACCCAAATAATTTATACAAACGGTACAAAGTCGCAAGCATTACTTCTTTAGGTACAATATTAAAATAGATGGTACATGCGCTCATCCGACACAGTGCACAAGTGAGGGCGAGGGCGAAACACAAATTTTAATCAAATGAGGATGCGAAATTAGTGTCTCAAATTGACTTTCAGCTCGAACTTTTACTTCGGCTAAGTAGCTGGCTCGTTAGTGAGAAATCTGCTTCAATGCCTATTATTGGTCTAACTTTAATGACTTCATCAAAACTGAACCTGGCATGCTGTTTTGTATGAATTTACCGACACACGCCTTTAATCATCTTCCTAGCGTTATTCGCGGTTGTACCCTAAAGGCACCCGGGGTCCTTATGACACCTAATCCCAAGACTAAGTATACGAATAGTTTTTACGATAGCGACTGCCATCTGATCTTCAAACCAAGAGGGAAAATTAGACCTTATTGGGATTCGACCGGTTTCCTCACGATGTTTTCCTTCACCGAAAAGCGAATGTTTCGGCGGAAATGATTAACTGAACTCCCAAACTATTCATCCCATATTTTTATTTGGGCGAAGTATAATTTTCCAACTCAACGTTTCGCACTGATATTATTATTCTTATTACTTTATTGTCAGACCAAGATCCAAAGATTTAAAATTAAAATTACATCTAACTACACCACAAAACCATTAGATTAGAAATTACCATGACAAATAAAAATCCAAATCATAAAAATAAAAATGTCAAGTACAGGTAGACGCCCTGTGCATTTTATCCCAATGCAGAAGGAAGGGTCCGTCCAGGCGCGCTGCCACCGTCTGTCTGTAGGAGGCTGTTCGGGCTGCCGCGCACGCGCCTCAACAAGGACGCGACGCGCTTGCGCATTATGGCATTTATGGCCTCAAAGCCATCCGTGCGCCTCTCGGTAAATATTCCTGATGCACTGCAAAGGCGCGGCAGCCCCAGCAGCATCCTAAAACCGTTATTAAGTATATTGGACGCGTTGGGCGCCGACAGTTTTTTGAGCGTAGTTGATCCATAGGCTACAGGTTTAGAATGATATAAAATGAAATGATATAAGTAATTTCCCAACTAATGATTTGATAGGGGGCCTATTATTGAGTGAATGAGTTCATCGATGTGAATAATGAGACCTGACGGTTATTTTATTTGGTTTTGTATTCCATATATTCTAAATTATCCAAATTGACATTTCTAAATATTGTGATTACTATTTAATTGAATCCCTGTATTTTTTATCCTTAATTTTTCTTTAAGTGAAATGTATATGAACAATGACAATGTATGATTATTACTGAATAAATGATATGATATGATATATGATATGATATGATAAATTATTGTTAGGCCAATTTATTACCTGGGATTTTTTGAAGATCTAAATTATGTATTCGTCAAATGTATAATGTACCATACTTCTAGCAACATATTGAATACCTACTAACTGTGTATTTATATTAGGTAGGTGTTATTTGTATTAGATAAAACAGTGTTCAGTTCGCTGTAGGGTCACGTTTCTTCCTAAAACTCCTCGCTTCGCTCGTCGTCGTGCCCACACCGACCTGCCTTAGAGTCTACCAAAAAATGTAATGCTAACTGTAAATTAATAATAATAGTCATTATCATAATTTCAAAGCATAGTTTATATTTTCCCAAATGACATCTGACAATTTGTTTTTCGCCTAAGCAATGATCTATCATTTGCTTTATAATTATTTGCCACATAAACGTTTGTTGGTTTATATAATGATATTATTTATTTATTTATTTAAACTTCATTGCACAAATAAGAAGTACAAATGGCGGACTATTCTCTACCAGTCAACCACAGGGCTAAACAGAAAAGATTATAGGTGCGCAGGCAGTTGAACAAGAAAAATACAAAAGAAAAGGATTTTTCATTAGCTACCTAAGCTAATGAAAATAGATAACCTAATACACATCCTACAAAATACATACAAATCCATATCCATAACAAATAAATACATATCCTATATCCTATATTATGTTGTGATTATGAAATATTAAAAATTTAAATTATTAAAATGATGCCAAACAATAAAAGTGCGAAGTAAAGTTATGTCAACGATTGGTTTGCCAAATGAAACTTCTGCGAAAAATTGGTTGCAAATAAATATGTCGCCGAAAAATGGTATACTGCCACCAAATATTCCGTACATAAGTTCCGAAAAACATATTGGTGCGAGCCAGGATTCGCACCCACGACTGCGGCTAGACAGCCGCATGCCTGAACCACTAAGTTATCGTAGCTCCTAAATTATTTCTAGTAAGTCTCCATCTTTTATTAATCTTAATTTTCCTGCGTATTTCCCTCTTTCATTGCTCTTGTGTAGTCTTAAGCTCTTAAAGCTAGTGAACCATAGTCATATAACTAGTCAACCGCAGAACTCTGGTTAATCGATTTAGTTAAACCCTATCAACGGCTATGTCGATTTACGAAGTACGCAATAACGCTTCCAGACAATCGAAGGATTAGAGGTAAGACGTTGAAATCGGTTATACTCGGTTAGATTGTTATTGTTTTCCCCTGTTGACCCAATCAAAAGGACGTCATGTGAAATATAAAGCTGGAGGAGATCGGAACAAAACGGGATATCGACAAAAATCAACATGTTTTTGAACGAACGAGCGAAGCGAACAAAGTACGACAATCTGTTGAGTGTAGGTACAGTTCACTTTGTAGCAGCACAGAGCTACTAGTAAGTGTTTTTTTTTCTGTTGTCTTAGGTAGGCCGTAACGAAAAACGCCACAAGGTACTGGAGAGAAAAAAGGAAAAGACAATAAAATGTCAAGTCCATATTTGTCACGAAACACATAAAGATTCAGTTTATCTTCACAACACAGCCAACACCAACAATCACGTCTCTCTCCGGCTGGCCGCCATAAGGTGACTAAAGTATAGTAACACTAGAGATATTTTATTTTGGAATAACTAAGAATATTTTATATACAAAAACACTTAAAAAATGTACTCAGACTAACTTAAATCAAATATCTTTGACACCGGCTCATTGGCCTGACCGTGTAACACGCATTAGAAAATTTTCCCATTTTGACCGAATCCCATATCGTTTGGCCGCGGTCTCCCCAGTAACTTTTTCATGCATACCAGGCGCGCATAACCTGGCAAAGGCTGAGACCCGGTCACAGTGACGGCTCTAGCGGCATTTGCATGACAATCGCGCCTGTGTAATGACGGATGGGCCCGGACGGACGACGGACGGATTTTACAAATGGTGGCAAGGGTAATAGACTAGTAAGAAGTGAGAATATAGATAGAGAATTTAAATTTCTAGATTCTTTACGTGTCATTTTGTACATCAACTAGAATCATTCATTAGAACAGGGGTGATTGTGACACTTATCAAACGAGCTTTAGGACAAATTAACTGTAATTTTTCCATACAAAAAATGACATTTAGATCTAAATAACGTACGTTCAAAACGTTATGCATGAACACTCATGAACTAGAAATTGTATAATATACTACCAGAAATTACAGTAAGTACAATATAATATTATTCTTTTGATTGCAACAGTTGTAATAAATGAAAACTCGATTATATAGCTTTCTAGCTAATAACCAAACCTATTGGTTATTGGCGGACTATGGCCTGCACTTGTTTTTTTTTTCATTTACTTATGAGATTATTTACTCTTATTAAGGTGGTTCGACGACCATACAAAACGTCGTTTGACATTCGCAGGCTAACGGCGTGATATTTTAAGATACTTATGTAACAATATTTCATAAATTGGTTTTCCATTTGCACGAAATTCCCCATTTCCTACAACAAACTTGTATAAACTACATAATTATATACATAACTATAATAATTTGAGAATAATTGATTTTCCAAAGTATGACAAACTAATTCTGTATTCTTAAATAAGTACAGGCATACTGAACCGCATACGAAGAAAATTGTGTAAGTGTAGCCTGAAAAATGTTGTGAAAATAAGTTTTGGAGAAAAAACTCAAAGATGTCGAAATGAATTTGATAATAATTTACTTCCTTTCCCAAGTTCCATATCTTAGACATTTGCTTGATGACTCATCGCATGGCGTCTGGCTTAGGAAGTCACTGACTTAGGGGCCAATCTAACTGGACATTCGTGTTCCAATATGATATCAATGTTACGCGCACTCTTCCTAAAACTTTAGCTAAACGCTCGATGAAGTGAGCGCATGGAACATATCCGTTCTTAACATTATAAATGCGAAAGTGTGTCTGTTGGTCTTTTTATCTGTCTGTCTGTCTGTTAGATGAAATTTGGTATAGAAATAGTCCCGGGGCCGGACATATCATAGTTTTTATCCTAGAAATCATCACTTAAAGGGGCGAAATGAGGGGTAAAGTTGATAAAGTAAAGATGGAGCAACGATACAAACAAGTTCCACGCGGGCCGATTCGCGGGTAGAAGCTAGTTGATAATAAAATTGAAATGCGAAATGTAATCGTCAGAGCGACCCTTGTTTAGCAAACTGTAGAAGCCACTAATCAAGCGGGTCAGGGCCTCGCATTACATGCCGCGGCACGCGGTGTCACAGAAGGTGACCCGAACTATAAATCCAACCCACCTATTCACGAAGCATATCTCGACATTGGCTAGTATATCTTGACGCTGAGATTCGAAACAAGCTTAAGATAATTGGAGGTCAGATCTACTGGTTTACTGAAGTGCTTGCTAATAATGAGAATAACAGCAGTCAACGAAGTCTTCAAGGTAGACGAACCAGTGTTATTCCGTTTTTGTTCACTCACGGTTTTACAACGAATTTAACGGTGTTTTTTTCTGGACATTAGCTTGCAAAGAAGTAGACAAGTGGCTGCTGTGAGCTATAGAAATCACGAGCCAATATCTTTTTTTAACTTTGATAATGTGTTTTAACAAAAAAAACCGGCCAAGTGTGGGTTCGACTCGCGCACCGAGGGTTCCGTACAAACCTCTAGATATATAAGAAATAAAAATTAAAGTTTAAAATTATTAAAAATATTTTTATTATATGATGTAACTAAAAATTTTAGGGTTTCGCAATTTTTCCTTTATCTGTTCTATAAAACGTTGCTTCGTACCAAATTTCAAGATTCTAAATTCACGGGAAGTACCCTGTAGGTTTTGATTCCCTTGCCAGTTTCGAAAATTTGCGGCATAATAAGGGCTGTATCTTTTGATTGCGTTGGCTTAGAAGTTTGATATTTTCACAGCTCCAAGGGACAGTAGACCTGAGTATTTGGTATAAATTTTAGCTTGATACCTCAGGCTGACAGACGGACGGACGGACAACAAAGTGATCCTATAAGGGTTCTGTTTGTTCCTTTTGAGGTACGTAACGCTATAAACTATATAATTGACGAACCTGCTCACACAATTGCACGAGAACTGGTTAAGAACTGCGACTTTTAGACGAGAGCAATAGCTGGAAAGCGAGACATCCGGACATCTAGACATAAAAACGATTTTCGACCTAAGCTGAAGCATAGAACTTCGTTCTCTTCGCTCCCTCGTTTGATAATGGTTATTGAATTGAGAATAGGAATTGAACTGTTCGTCGATGGTAGCGCAATTTACGTGCGTCAGGAAGATGTAAATGACAGTTTTTGTATGGGAAAACGACAATTGAATTGTCCCCACGCTCGTTCGATAAGTTACGTGTCGCCCCTCTGATGATTATTTAATTCCGAAACAGGGAAGTATAGTCTATATTTTTAAAATCATGTACACGTTGACTGCAGGAATACTGTGGGCGTAGCATGGTTGCCATTTTATCACTTATCGTTGTGGATAAGACATTCGTCACTCTCGCACTCGCATACTTATCAGAACGCCACAGATGTGTTATCCACAGTGATAAGTAATAAAATGGCATCCATGCTACGCCCGCAGGAGCGTCAAAGTAATGAACATAGTCACACACATAGAAAAGAAAAAAAATCCTTCGTGATGTCACGTAAAATACGCTACTTTCTTAAAAACCGATCGTTAAAGACCCTAAGCAAAATTAACCTTAAACACGCCCAAGAAATGCAAAGCAGAAGACAGAGTGCAGAATTATTCATTCCGAATACATTCTGTTTGGTGCTGGCGCTGATTAACCGGCCTTAATTGAATAACGAACTCTCCGTCGTCGGCTAATCAGTCGACTGGCGCTGTGTGGAGCAAATCAGCGGAGCATAGCGTTCCAGCAACAATACCTACTTACATACACGACAGAGAGTTAGGCCAGATCCTACGTAAGCGGTACAAAGAGAACGCAATCCGATGCGGTGACGCGCGAATGCAATGGGATGCAGTTCGACACGGTGGCCTTACCCTATGTGCGCGCGTAGTCTCCTGTAATTCCCCCCTAAATATGAGCGAGATGAAAACCTTCAAAATTACACAAATTTATTATATTAATTATTTATTTATTATGTGTATACGTTTGTATCGGCAGTATGTTGTGTTGCGTTCCGTGGGTTACGTACGGTGCTGTCTGAAAATCAGCGCTGTAGGTGTCTGTCTGGCACCTCGGCATAATGCTGAGACAGCGACCGATTCATTGCCGTGAAGACACACACATTTTGTGTCAATTGTATTGTATTTCTGCTCCCTTTGTCTCTGTGTCTTTTGTGTAGTGAATAAATGTCTTCTTTCTTTCTCTTTCTTTCTTCACTATTATCAAACGCTCGCAGCAAGCGGGACCATACAATGTAGGAACGGGACTCCTACGCAGCAGGTTAGGTAGCAGGTAGTGCCCCGTTCCCACACAGAGAGTGCGCATAACAGACCAAAGTAGTAAATAGACATTGGTTGACGTGTCACAACTTTGAAACGGGCTTGGGCCGTACACGCATGAGGCCTCCCCGAAGGGACAGGTCAGCGGACCCAGCCCCAGCAAGATGGTCGGATGACATAAAAACTATCGCAGGGCCATTCTGGGGGCGTACGGCAAATTGGATTGAATGAAAGAAAATTCGAGAAGCTTATGCCCAACGGTGAGCGCATACATGCTGAAAAAAATGTACCTTTCTGAAATAAAATTATAATCGCTCGTGACTTGTAAGCAGTTCCTCCGTAGTAACTCACTATTCGCAAGTCTGTGCAAATTCGTTATCACAGCTATTCTTGCTAAATACATCCGAGCTAATTGTGATTATAATCCGCAAACTGCGACGTCGCCCTCAGTTTAAACTAAACTTCGGCTCAAACATATCTGGTTATCTTTATGAGTGTGGTAGGTATTAGCTATTTGTTTTAAGGGTTCCGTACCTCAAAAGGAAAAAACCGAGCTCTTATCTATAGGATCACTTTGTTGTCTATCTGTCTGTCTTTGACTGTTTGTCTTGGGATGATATAAAAACCATATACTCAGGTCTACAGTCCCTTGAAGCTGTTAAAAACCAAACTTCGAAGTTAACGTAAAGAAGGTACGTTTTTTGCAGCATACACGCTGCAAAAAAAACGTATATTTTGACACTTTCAAGGGAATCAAAATTTATAGAGTAGGTACTTTCCGTTGACCTAGAACTATTAAATTTTGCAATTAATATCGCAATTGTCCGGCTTTTGATCCTTGTTTTGATTTTGATACTTTGAAAGCTGTGTAACTATTAAGTATAAGGGCATATTAGATGTTCCCAATTTTCGTGTTGTTTGCCAGAGTTTCATTTATTCAAAGGCATTTTTGAAACCATGTTTGATGTTAAAAACTTATGCTTTGCACAAACGGAATACAAAACTCAACAATGCTAGATAAAAATGGTATTGACAATGGTGAAACGGATTCAGAACTAAATATGTGTATTTTTTAGCTACGCTATGTATTTTGACTAGAATGTTATAAAGGGTGTGCTATCACAAATATATTCCGCTTTATTTCAAGAAAATTTTGACAGGTATCACTTTTTTCCAGCTGACGTATGTCGGGACGGGTGAATGCTTAGAGAACTCGCTGACTGAGCGCCAACCGTTCGTGCAGGACTCGGCACGGTGTACCGTGAGTCGTCTTTAAAAGAGCGTGTGAAATGCGACAGGGAGAACAGCATTATTAATTTTAATTCATGTCAAGCATCGGTTCGAATGTGATATTCGTATGTCGGACGTCAGCATTGGTCTCTTACTAACAAGTCTTTTTTTAACAAGAACTTATTTAAGTGCGAGAATAAACTATCCTTTTGTACTACAATGCTATAATGTCGCAGTAGCATGCCTGTTTAGACAATCATTAAAGTCTGTGTGCAACGAATAACTATTATGCTTATCAATATCTGCCAAAATCAAACAAAGTGAACAAAATGATATTTGTGGACGATATTATCCAAATTGACTGTTTATCCATGTATATGCGGAACCTAATTAGTTCGGTCTGGCGCAAAACCCGCTTGAATATTGATAGTGGTAATTATCATCATCATATCAGCCGGAAGACGTCCACTGCTGGACATAGGCCTCCCCCAAAGAGTGCCAAAGTGACCGGTTCTGCGCCATCCGCATCCAGCGGACTCCAGCAACCTTTACCAGGTCATCAGTCCACCTTGCGGGGGGCCTACCCACGCCGCGCCTTCCGGTTCGTGGTCGCCACTCGAGAACCTTTCCACCCCAACGGCCATCGGTTCTACGTACTATGTGCCCCGCCCACTGCCACTTAAGTTTAGCGATTCGGAGGGCTATATCGGTTACCTTGGTTCTGCTGCTGGTAATTATAGGTTTAGTTAAAATGCAGGTATACCACATACCTGTCTGGTAAACCTGCATTTTAACTAAACTTATGGTTACCTAACCGCAAGCTAGGACGCTTTCTTGATTCTAGTATTTACGCCTTTAAGAAAGGAACAACTGCATGTCTTGCGCACATGAGAGAAAGAGATGCAAAACTCTTCGTAGATGTTTTATTGAAAATCGAAATAAAAAAATTGTTCTGCAAATAGGCAACAAGGGCAATTTTATACATCAAACAATATTACAATAAAAAAATACTTAGAATAATAATCATTTGGAAGTTGCAGTTTAACAGAACTAAATGTTACTAAATCAGAATTCACAAGAAGTTAAGGACCATTTAATATGTAAGTACCTAAAGTTTCATTAATATTTGTGTCTGTAAATTTAAAAATGAATCTCTTTAAATCATTGTTTAGTTACAACATTTCAAAAAGTAACGGGTCTTATTGAAATAATCTCTATCCATACTAATATCCTTACTAATATTATAAATGCGAAAGTGTGTGTGTGTGTGTGTTTGTTTGTCCTTCTTTCACGTCGCAACAGAGCGTCGTATTAATTTTATTTTTGTATGGAGATAGTTTAGAGGCTGGAGAGTGACATAGGCTACTTTTTCCAGCGGGAAAACATCTAATTCCCACGGGAAAATGCAGTATGTTACATTTTCCTACAACCACGCGGGCGAAGCCGCGGGCATCAGCTAGTAATATTATAAAGATGAAATGTCTGTGAGGTTCTAAGTTTGTAGTAAGTTTGAACGGTTTAAGTGGGGGGAACCGGGACTTCTCAACCAAATTCAACAATACCTTTGAGTATAAAGAATATACCTACTTACGGGACGGACATATGTTGTAACTAGTTTCTCTCCTGGACTTCGTCCTCGTGGAACTTGTTTATATCGTAGCTCCATACAAACTTTCACCCCCCAACTTCACCCCCTTAGGGGATGATTTCTGGGATAAAAACGATCATATGTGCTTTATCCGGGACTCAAACGATCTCTATACCAAATTTCATTAAAATCTGTTCAGCGGTTTAAGCGTGAAGAGGTAACAGGCAGACAGACAGACAGACAGACACACTTTCGCATTTATAATATTATAGTATGGATAAGTATATATGTATAAGTATGGATATTTACCCTACATTTACAAAGAATGCAGATGAAGTCGCGCTGATAGCTGTTATAATAGTGCCACGTTGACTAACACAAAACTTTTTAACGACAAAATCATTTCACCTAATACAAACTTCAGCCAAAAATGTACCTTTCCACGAATTAGATAATTGCCAGAACAGTTTAATTGGGTATGAAATTCCCAAATCAAATAATTGTTTACATCTTAATGAGATCCGCAATATAAAACTTCCCCGAAAGTGTTTACTCAATTCCAGCTCAATTCCAATGAACTGTTCCAATTTTGTTTCGTCAAAGATTCTACTCTCTTTGAATACGTACTTTCAAAGTTGGAACAACAAACGGAGAATGTCGAAATTTGATAGGTATTTAATAAAATGAGGTATGACGGGGAATGCGGGGGTCAACTTGAAAGTAAATTTCGCATTCTGATACGTCCTCTGTGAGCTCCACAACTTTTGTGCCTTTGGAACGATTATCTCCGAATGTATTTACTTAATCAAAAAAGTTTGCTTATATTTATTGTTAAAGGCCTATAAAACTATATGGGTTCAGTTTTAGGATCATTTAGGATTCCTTCGTTGTCTGTTTGTTTGTGTATTGGTCAAGACCCTAGGTTGATGTAAGTATGAAATACTCATCAAGTCTGCAGTATTTTGGAGCTGTCAATTAATACCGAAAAACTGTTAATTAACTGGTAACTATATCGCTTGAAAATATTATCTGAATATAACCAGCTTGAAGAGACACCTAGAAACATCGTTCAAACGGGATATCATTCACACTACAAATCATGTGACTAGGGTATTACGCATCGCATTTGGTCGTTTTTTTATTTAAATAATATTTATGAGTTTTACCGTCATTAAATATATATTGTGGTTTTGCCAAGGAGCGCTAGTATTCCTATACGAAAAACACTGTTCTACCGTTTGGTCTACGTGTTTGATAATGATTTTATATTCATGCCTAATTACATATTTTTAATAGTAAGCTCAAATCATTATAATCACAGAGCTACGCCGCAGACGGACGGACGGACAGACCGACATGGCGAAACTATAAGGGTTCCTTGTTGACTACGGAACCCTAAATACCTCAGAATACTATTGATTAATATCTATGTAGATCTCGAGAGGTGGACACTAACTCAACACGACGGAGAGATATTTAGTGCATTTGACATACTCTGGTGCTGGTAGCAAATGGAAGTAATAAGCTTGACAAAAAGGACACATCAGAGAAACAATTCTGATGTCAAGGCTGAAGATGATGATCCTAATAATATTATAAATGCGAAAGTTTGGATGTTTGTTAATCAATCACGCTTAAACGGCTCAACCGCTTTGGATGAAATTCTGCATAAAGACAGTTTAAAGCGCGGATTAAAATATAATATAGTTTTTAGCACGTAGACAAAGTCGCGGGCGGAAGCTAGTAATCTATAGAACGCATCCCTTCCAAAAGCTAAGCGTAATTCGTTCTGTTAAACAGCAGTAATTATTTTGAAACTGAACAATGTAACACGGAAAAACCTGCGCCGCGCGGCCGCTAGCGAACTGACCGGCGATAAAGAAAAATTTAGTTTTTTCACGGCCGTGTTTTGTTTCCTGTCAAAAGTTTTCACTAGCACGCATTCGTTTGGAGAAAACCTATTTTGTAACATAAAATTTAATGATTTATATAATGTATAGTTCTCGAGATTACCCCTGCTCGTAAATAGTGTATATAGTTCATGTATACAAGGGCTGCCACTTATGCAGGTATGTTTTGTATTCTATAAGTTCTGTGTTCCGTATATATTTTTGTTAAACCCAATCCAAGCCTCATTTAGCCGTCACTGGTCTAAACCTATGAGGCTCGGATGGCTTTAAACCTTAAGTAACTAAAAGGATTGCGTCCAGCCCTTTATGCCTGGTTAAACCGCAACAACTGACCGCTGCTCGGCTGCTGCATATACTTGCGCCTGCGCCGCTGCCTTCAAGCTACCTGAAGGTGTGCGCTGGACCTGCCCAGCCCAGCGGAACCTCCGAGGTTATCTAAAACCTGCGGCTATCACCTTCCAGACTACGAACGTCTCTACTAATCAGGTCAGTGACTTTTAGCTAGTAGGTTCATGCTCCGTACTGACTGTCTAATTTACCCATTCTGTACATACTTCTTCTTCATTTTGTTATTATATTTTATTGTATATAAACTATTAATTTTATTTCTTACCCGCCGGCTAGCCGGGCTACAACAAGTTATCAAAAATGTTGTCTCGCATTTATTTATTAGTTGTTAGCGCGCGCGCGCACACACACACACACACACACACACACACACACACACACACACACACACACACACACACACACACACACACACACACACACACACACACACACACACACACACAGAGACACACACACACACACAATATGTACACAAAATTACAATGAAGTTACATAAAATAAAAAGAGATAAACAAAAATGAAAAGAAATAATTGATAATCAGTAAAATTTTAAAAAAGCTGGCAAAGGGACAGTCTCACCAGTGTGCTGCAACCTCGCCATCGTGGCGTGGCTTCAGCGCTGATTTTCAGCCTTCCCCAAGCCAAGGTGGTAACGCAGAGCGACTGCTACAAACAGCGTAAAGCAAAAACATAAAAAAAAATACAAAAAACTTAGCCCAGATCGGCGCCAGGCGGTAGGGTGCCCAGGAGGCAGGCGCGGCATTGGCACGTTGTATAGCAATGCTAATACGTTGAGCTAGGTATGCGACGGCCTTCTGGTCATTAGAGAATACCTACCGAAAAAGAACTTGTACTGTTAATTTTTTTCAAACGGTCACCACGATACAGGCTAAGCCTAGTGTGGGAACATGGGCTAACTAATGTTGTGTTTTGTTTATTTTAAACTAGCTGCCCGGCCCGGTATATTCATCAGGCACAATGTCGACTTCTAATGGTAAAAGAATTTTTCAAATCGGTCCTGTAATTTCGGAGCCTATTCAACACAAACAAACAAACAAATCTCTCCTCTTTATAATATTAGTTTTAAATAAACGAATTGATTTTTTTATTCCTTTTAATTTATATTTGAATCGTTATCAAAGTCAACCGACGTCGTCTTCAAACTCACGCCCTGCTGATTAACGTTTCATCTCACAATAAATCATTATAATCCCAAAATTCGTTACCGTAAGACCGTAAATTCCTGCTCTTCATTATTAAACATTCGTTGACGCCATATTTACTGAACGTGTAACGAGACAATATTAAAATTCACAATATTGCCGGAGTGTTATCTTAAACAGAATTGTGAAATTTTGTAAACAGTCCCCGGGTTTCAAGGAGCTGTATAGTACGTATAAGAACACGTTCAATCTAGCTAGACCCAGGTCGATCACGTCACGCTTTGTACGTGCGTCAGATCTAAATGTCAATTTTGGTATGGGAAAATTACAGTTGAATCCCCCAAAGAGTGCCGCAATGGTCCTGCGCCACCCGCATCCAGCGTGCTCCCGCGACCTTTAACCAGGTCATCAGTCAAAATATAATTTTAATACTCTTGCAAGCAAGAGCGAACCAACCAATGCCGACAAAACGCTAATTGAACTCAACGCTTTTGCGTGGTGTCTGTAGGTAGTGAAGATTGTTGCTATGCCTTGCTACAAGGCCGCCTGAACTGTTACGTCGCGAGCAACGCTCCGCTCAACGCCACGTCGGCTCTAAATAAATATAAACAGGGTTCTAAACTGTGTCCATAGTTTGGGCGATATCGATCCACTCAGCGTGGGCACTGCTTCGCCTCATCAATTAAATGACCGCAACTGGCGAGCTGCGCTTTATATATACTAGTTCAGTCATTTTACACTATACGATTCATTTGCCTTGTCTTGCCTGTGTTGGTTGTGCTGAACAACATGTAAACTGAATAGTTTACTTACTTCACCTCATACTTTACGATAATTATACATACCTAGATAAAGTCACCTGTTTAGTTTTATACGCATCTTAAACTAGCAAGTTTAGTACAGCAAAATCGTGTCGTTGCCGTGCTGTCTCGTGTAAAACACAAACTGTTAAGACTACTCGATTGATGAATAATACTCGGCGCGTGCGGTCGAGTTCAGGCACTGCATCAGAAAATAATCTAATTTATCTATTTTCGCTTTAGATCTTCCAGATTTTTTTACCTATCTGAGATAAAAGTAACGTTTATGATGCAGTAGATCAGAGGGCTATGTTGGGAGTTTCTCTGCGCGATCGCATCAGAAATGAGGCTATCCGCAGCAGAACCAAGGTAACCGATATAGCCTTCCGAATCGCTAAACTTAAGTGGCAGTGGGCGGGGCACATTGCACGTAGAACCGATGGCCGTTGGGGCGGAAAGGTTCTCGAGTGGCGACCACGTGCCGGAAGGCGCAGCGTGGGTAGGCCCCCCACAGGGTGGACTGATGACCTGGTAAAGGTCGCGGGAGTCCGCTGGATGCGGGTGGCGCAGGACCGGTCATTGTGGCACTCTTTGGGGGAGGCCTATGTCCAGCAGTGGACGTCTTTCGGCTGATATGATGAGATCAGAACTAGTCATAATCCCACTAACTTAATAATAATCCATTCCATAATCATGAGTACATTGATTACACTTTGAACATGTCAGGAACCCGCGTAGCGGGCGCCTACGGCGTAGGCGCTCTCCGCCACTTACGGCACCACGACGGGATTGGCTACGGGGGAAGCGCGCGTGTTTCGGTCGCTGCTAAGCTACGCCATAGTGCTTAGCAGCTTTAACCCATTCAGGGCCAAGAATCGCTACGCGCTACGCACGTAGCCGATCCCGTGGCTTTCCTCGTATGTAGCGGAAAGCGACTGCGGCGTAGGCGCCCGCTAGGCGTGCTCCTGGTAGTGAAAGTGTAAAAGGTGAAGCCACACGAGCGTAATTTGTGAGCTGTGAGTCGCGTAGTTTCGGTCCGCCCATATATAGGCAAACCGAAATGTCCGTCTATGGGCGAACCGACATTACGCGACTCACAGCTCGCAAATTACTGTCGTGTAGCTTCACCGTGACAGGAATAAATGTGAATGGAAATAATACGAAAGGATTTGTAGCGCTACGCTTGTCGTCGATAACATGTGGTACTCGGTGTGTAGAGAAAAGCAGCTGAACAGTGTTCCTGGCACTGAAAGTGTTCATCTCCGTTTGTTACAAAATCGCCCGTAGCACTCTGATGGATGTGTGTCGTAATTAGATCTGAAAAAAATAAATATCCAAATAATTTACTTAAAAATATATTTTAATCCCGACTTCAAATCAGTAACCAAATATTTAGTGTGCCTATATGGAGAGTTCCATTTATTTCGCCAGGATTACCCTTTCAAACAAAAAGATAATTATCCAAATCAGGCAGGCCTCTTCGAGTATTGGGATTGGGGGACATACTTACAAATTAAAAAAAAAAAACGACGTGTTTAGAAGTTGTTAAAAAGGATGAATTTCCCATCTGAATCGGAAGGTCCACCACAAATGACGGCTGACACGCTACGGGAAAAGGACCTGTGCCTAAGTTTAAGTTTCCAGAAAATTTTCTGAATATTCTCTCTTTTTGAGAATGTTCTGCTAATTATACATTGCTACCTGTGCGAAGGCACTAGCAGCGTACTCATTATAATAATAGTGCAGCTGACTAGGTACACAATTAATACGAGGTAGCACGGCAATGGCCGACACCGCCGGCTCGTTACGGCACTAATAAAGTAAATAAATAAAAACTCCTGTTTCATTAGCACTGTCTTACAGGATTACCACCGGTGCTGTTATTATTTTGTAATTTATGGAATGTCTTAGCTAAATTATTAAATTCAATAATATGCTGAAGAGTATCTTATGTTGCCTTTTCTCCACGCCTCTCACGCCACCGGTCTTCATCATCATATCAGCCGAAATACGTCCACTGCTGGACATAGGCGTCCCCCAAAGAGTGCCACAATGACCGGTCGATCACGTAACGCATTGTACGCGCGACAGTTAGATCTACATGTCAAATTGTATATGGAAAAATGTCAGTTGGATGCACCTAACGCGCGTTCGAAATGTTACGTGGTTGCCTCTCAGGTCATCAGTCCATCTGCCACCGGTAGCGCCATCTTATATCCAGTTGACATATACACACGACAGGCATTAGCAAAGAATTCGTTTTTTTTCTTATAATGACCTTATTAGTTATTACACAATAATATATATTTTTTAAGGGTTCGAAACATGGCGCCCTCGGTGACAGTTATAGTCGTGTGCTTTTTTATCTAATTAAATATTTTATTAATCACTTGACATTGAAATGTACAAAAACGGTTTTAAATAAGAAACTTAAGTTATTGTAAAAATATAACTATATTAACTTAATCTCAGACATTAACATACTTTTTAAATTGTTTACTCAAGGGTGATATTTGTATAAAAATTAAATACAATGGTTTTTGCTCTTGGCTGTATTTTTAAACGCAACGGACCCGATGGAATTTAGTGATGACACGCATAGGTTTAGTATAAAATGAATTAACACATTCAGGGCCCATGACGAAACATATGCGTCAGACCGCCGTAGTCGCTTTCCGCTACATGGAATGTTACGAGAATGAAAATGCTACGAGGAAAACCACGGGATCGGCAACGAGCGTAGCGCGAAGCGATTCTTGGCCCAGAATGGGTTAAACCGTACCCGGTACCTGAAACTGAAAAATCTACCTCTTTCTATCTACTAAAGCCTGAGTGAGACAGGACTCACTCCCGCGCGATGCGAATTAGCGGAAACTGTGTGTTAGACTTACTGAGGTGAAATTATAACTACGTAACTTTACGAAGGACCGAGACGAATCAACTGTCAATACTTACAAAAGTGAAATTTAGATCCACGTATGAAGCGTTACGCAATCGACATTAGACAGTAGAACAGTTACGCAATTTTCCGACCAGTGGTAGGGTCAGACTCGTTATCATAATGATAAAGGGATTACACCGGTACCGACTGCAACGAGCCCTATTAACGCTTATTAACGCTGAAAAAATTGAAACTGATATTTTATAATAACTGGAATATCTCATTAAGTAGAAATGAATTCCACGTTATGTAAGTTACGTTGCTCCTTGATTATCATTATTATTAAATGAACAAGCGAATGGTTAATAAACTGATGTTACGGGATTTGAACCTGTATCCCTGATTGCTAGGCTGGCTCAATTTCTGAATTAGATTTTATATTGGTACTTCATTCGCTTTTTTGTGATTTTTATTGCGATCTAGCTTGCGTGAATTTATATTATTATTCGCTTTAATAATATAAAAGGGTTTAAACACCACAATATCTTAATTGGGTACCTAATTAGGTACTTGTAATTTAGAGGCAGGCCTGGTCCTCGAATAAATAACATGAGCGCTGAAGTAGATATAAAAATATTAACAAAGACATAAGCCTTGGTCATGGTATTTTGAGTATACTACTACCTTTTGCCCGCGGCTCCATCGGCATGGAACTCGTTTATCTGTCTGGGGTTAATCTTCGGGGATGATTTCCGGGATAAAAACTATCGTCTTTCCCGGGGACTCCATGTCCGTACCAAATTAAGCGTATAAATTATGTGAAAATAATCTCGTTTCCCATTTAAATAATTTATAAATTGAAAAGAAAAAGTAAAATTTTATGCAATCTGAATACTCAGTTGAAGTAACATTTTTTTTTGTAACTCTCGCTTATTGGGTACACAAATATTTAAAAATGCCCAGATAATCATTACAAACGAAAGACGTCCACTATTGGACAAGCCCACCCCAAAGATAATATTGTTAATTCCCCTCAATTGATCTCTAAGTATACTGACAGAATGCGGGTGTATACTCGAAAATGATTATTACTCCAATTGAAAGAAAGCAAAAAAATATGCCGAAGTGACGAAAATTCCATTCAGATATCTCAAAGAATATAACGAAGCTACAACCGTTTTAATATTGTTTGTTAGAGAGAGAAATCGCTTGCAGTTAGTGACGTCACAATCTGCGAGCGTCATAGTTAATGACAATCGTTTCGTATGAGATGTTGCGTTTTGCGGAAAAGGGACAGAAAATACCTACCCTTTGCTTTTTTCTCCATTTGATTAAATTTTGAATCCTTTTTAGTGTTCCGCACCAAAATTGGTCCAACGGAACACTTATGCGATCACTCGGAAGCTGTCCGTCTGTCACAGCCAGTTTTCTCGAAGTGTTTGCCATAGGAAGCTGAAATTTGGTATAGGTATAGAAATATATGGCCTAATTACATAAATAAAGTCAAAAAGGTGTAAACCCCAATAAAGGGGGCAGTTTGAGGGTAATAAAGGGTTTAGCAATTTTTTTTAGATTGTAAGGAACATGTGGGGTATCATTCGAAAGCTCGTAAAAATTTGAGACAGTATACACATTTTGAGTTCGTTTTACGATAGCTCTTACTAGTGTAAAATACGACCAAAGTAACTTTTTTTCATACAGTGCTGTCCCCAGCTCTAGTTCAAAAACTATACCCAACTAAGACTTGGAAATACTCATGCATAACGGAAAATGTGTGTAGATAGAGAGAAAATTATCAACATGACGCTAACTTTAATAGTTTAAATTATATTTACAAATTAAAGTAAATAAAATCGGTATAGCGTCTCATTTTACGATGGTTCTTCAGTATAGCCGTACCTGGTGACGTACATTGCACTTCGCAGTCTGATAAATGAATATTGCAATAATGAAAACAGCATTGTATTTCGTGTTGTTTCCTGTTTCCGATTTGTTCCGACCGAAACCGAAAAATACCCGATGTCAAGTAATTAGACAACGCAGGTCTGGTGTTTTCAACATTTACCCCCGATCCGGTTAAAGTCTGACCTTCGATTAGATGTAGCTGTTGCGGATCTGGGAGTCAATATATACTAGAGGTGTGTGGTAGTTTAGAAATAGATTGTGGATAATTTATATTTCCGTATTTCCGACTGAATCTGACGAATTTTGATTTGATTTAAAATTGGAATACCGAGCTGTAGTGGTGAATCGTATTGTTGCCTTATACCATTCAAGATTGAGAGCTGGCTGCGAAAATTTTGAACCCGACACCTAAAAAAAAGGCAAGGACCTAAAACATTAAAATGACTCGTTTCTTGTATGTACTTGGAAATGAATATATTGAAGACGAATGCGTAACTGCATTTCACAGGATATTTTCAGAAAATTCAAGCTACCGTCCACGCGACGTGCTTTTAATGCACGCTCTGCACTTGATAGAGCAGGCCTCGGGGAGAAGACCATTTACAAGTCATTTTCCGAGAAGGTCCCGGGAACCGACCATTTAATGACGTTGGACACTGGACTTGTGTTCATTATGTGAATGGTGAATTAAAAATATACGATAATTTGTACACCGATTTGTCGCCAGTGCAGGAGCAGTTTCTGTCGAAACTTTTTCCTTATAAGCCCCGGAAATCTTTTCCAGTCGTGCAGCAACAAACGATTGTGGAGTTTTTGCAAAAATATAAATTTAATTTTTGTTGAACTCCATTAAATAAATCAAGCAGTTTAGTTAATAGTAGTTAGCTTCAAAATCAGGGGATAAAGTATGAAATCATTTAAAATAACTGAATGTGCGGAACACTAATTGCTGAGTTCCGACTCGCACTTGGCCGATTTTTCGATAAAATACGACTTTATTGATTATTTTATTTAGTGTCTACACCCCTATTGGGTCTCTTCCTTGGATTCCATCACGATGTTGAATAAACGGTTCCAACTGGGAATTTCTCCGTCACTGAAGTACTTACTGGCAGCTGCGTCTGCGACGACCTTGCGTGGTGTAAGGTTAGGTTTGATGAGGAATATTAAATGAATATCGTTGATTATTTACACTGATGTAATTGGTTCACCACTTTAAGAGGTAAAACAATCATAACAACTGAATAAATGGACTTTTAACATTATTTTTGTATTTTATTTCGTCCGCGACGATTACTCCGCGAGTAAAAAAAGTCCCTAACTCCCACATATTAATACCACATCCGCACGAAGTCAGCGGTCGTTCGAAAACATGACATTATATCTGAATGGAAGGATATGAGCCAGCTAATGATGGCAGCAACGAAATTCAATCATGTTATTTACATTACAAAAATACATGTTTAATTAGCTTCAACACTATCTAATACAGTTTCTGTATTCTGCCGACGGTACGTTTTCCGTGATTCTAGCTAATCCCGTAACAAAGCTCACGGGAATTATTAGCAGCACGGTATGAGCCCGCCTGTCTGTGTTTGCTTCTTATTAGTTCAGCAATGCGCAAATTCACTGTGAGAATTGGGGGCCTATTTGACTTAACTTATTTCGAGATCGGGGTGATAAGTATTTGTTTTGCAAGCTCGCGTCCACGGGCGCGATTGGGCCTTAACAATTAATCATCATCCTCTTAGCGTTATTCTCGGTAATGCCCCTAAAGGAGCCCGGGGTCCCCTTTGGCAACTTATCCCAAGACTTGGCATAGACACTAGTTTTATGAAAGCGACTGACACCTGACCTTCCCACACAGAACATTTAGCTATACTGCAACTGAACACGTTTTTTATTTAATCGGACAGAGCTTCAGACACTAGATAGTCTGACAATTTAATTTATTTTCTTTCAGCACTGAATGATTGAGTGCGACTGATAATATGACGTATCTTTGGGGATTCCAACGATTCCTAAGTCTTGATTTAAGTAATTTAAAATCGCTGTGTTTGCTTAAAATAGAAATTCAAGATATTTTCTAAGTAGGTCTATCCGACTCGATGTTTTGGTTACATATCAAAATCATATTTGTTGCGCTCGTTCTGACCCTAAGGCCCTTTGGCTCGTGTATTGCAACACTTGTAACTTTGATACCACCTTACTGAAGATTGCAGCCATAATTAGCAAATGTACTAGTTTAGTAGGTATGTAATGTTATATTGCGTATTCCTGGCGTGGAGGCCAGAGCTTTTGAGAATGCGTAGTATGAAGAGTGAGAGGCCTGCAAGTTGTTTCTATCTGTGTGTGCTGGATAGATTTTGGAGCTTATGGCTCTTCTAGAAGTCGCTATGTATAGCAGTAATGGGTCTATATTTTGAGACCAAGAAGAAAAGGACAATAGGTTTGTTTTTATAGTATAGCAGAAATACCTCATTTATTCCTGGTACTTATGAAACTCTAACGGCCCTAACCACGTCTACTGTCTGGCTTATCATCAGTCTGGCTGGCTAGAGTAGGGGGTAGGGTATCAGTCTGGCAGGGTATGCTTCTTTGCCACTGTAGTGATCATAAAGAAAAAAAACCAATACGTTAAGTCAGATCAACCATCAGTTTTACGTAATAAATTCAATTCATTTAATTCTATTGACAATTCGCATCTAAATTCACGTTTCGTCTTTAAACTATTTGAGAATAATTTATTAAATAAACTTAATAATAAACTTTATTTAATTTATTTTAACATTATATTTACCTAACATCCCATTTTTTAGTTATGTACACCTAGCGTTTAAAGATACGGTCGAAATAACGGTTAATTTATTTAAGACTGCACGCCAGATGCAGCACGTGCACCACTGTGTTGTAAAGTATGAATCCCCATAAGACATGTCACATTTAATGCGTATGCGTCGACGAGTACGTGCGCGTAACGCGGTGTGACACGTTTTATAAAGATTCGTACTTTACAACGCAGGTTGTACACGTGCTGCACGCGCATGCGATGTGGTGCGGGCTTTAATAATGACCAAGGAAATCCATTGCAGATTCCGAGATCCTTGTAAAATGTATAATCTCATAACGTCGAAGATGACATAAATTGTATTGGGATGACAGCTGGCACCGTAGTGTATTCCCAAAATCTCATACCATTGTGCCAATATTATTTGAATATAGAGCACGCACTCGGTAGCTAACCTATTGGCATGCAATATTGAGTTAGATTTAGCATTTGACACATATAAGTACTATTTGAATACCTACACTACAAAATATTTGCGCCGTACTGTGCTGCAAAGTTCCGATGCATATGAAGCCTAACTTTAACTAACTCTAAAAATATGTAATAGGGTCAATTTTTAAAGAGGCCGTTTTTCGACATTTGTATGGTTTTTTTATTTTTTTGGAATATCAAAATCGTACCGACAACGTGAGGTAGGGCTTTTAAAAAGAAAAAATATGGTGCACGAGGCACCTCTCTGCTTCTAATGGTTAGCTAGATATTGACGCTTTAAAAACACCGTGCCATACCAATGTCGTCAGCGCCATACAAATGTCGATTCTGCCATACAAATGTCGATAGCGGCATACAAATGTCGGTGAGTGCCATCAAAATGTCGATTTTGCCATACAATTGTTGAAAAACTTTAAATATTTGTACCATACTAAAAAACTCACTATTTCGATATAGTATCTCCGGTTTATGGTTTATGATGATCGTTATATTTGTACTATTACTTATTCTGTGGTTATATTCCAAAATATTAAAAATCACTTAGAAAACAGATTATTTCATTCTGCCTAAGAGAAGGTAGCAAAATGACAGCAAAGAACCGGCCAAGTGCGAGTCGGACTCGCGCACGAAGGGTTTCGTACCATTATCTACAAAAACGGCAAAAAATCACGTTTGTTGTATGGGAGCCCTTGAATATTTATTTTATTCTGTTTTTTTTAGTATTTGTTGTTATAGCGGTAACAGAAATACATCATCTGTGCCAATGTCAACAGTCTAACTATCACGGTTCATGAGATACAGCCTGGTAACAGACGGACAGACAGACAAACACACGAACAGACGGACGGATAGCGGAATCTTAGTAATAGGGTCCCGTAGTTTTTACCCTTTGGGTACGGAACCCTAAAAAGTAGTAAGTAGGTAAGGTAGCAAACAACAAATGTGTCACGGAACCAGTGCCTAAATCGAGGCCAGTTTAATCCTTTCCAATTTCCATTAATTTCGTGCTTCACTTACATTTTGTTTTAAATCGACATTTGTATGCCACGTTCGACATTTGTACGGCCAAAAAATCCGTACAAATGTCGCCATACAAATGTCAACATGGATGTTTTTTGGCTGTCCTTCGTACACTATTCATTGAATTCACTAATTAGTTAAACACGAAACTCTTACCCCATATTGCTAACCTTTGTTATGAAAGACACATTTTTATTTCAATCGTATATTAATAAATAAACGCCCATACAAATGTCGTGATAGCCGTACCAAAATACTTCGTATAAAGAAAACCTGTTTCCTCCGTCAAAAATACTGGCGCTCCCTCCCCTCCCGTTGGTGGTTGAAGCCCAACTAACCTATCTATCGTATCGTAAAGTAAATGTAGGGGTGGGACAATAGAAAACCAGATTTTAAGGGTTTTGAGCTTGAGTCCTAATAAATGGGTCGCGCGTGGGACAACTACTAAAACACTTCACTGGTTTTAATTATCCGCGCATTAATTTTGCAAGATACTTTAATGAATACGCTAATAAATCTTCTTTATAACAGTACAAGTTGTTTATTTACACGTTGCCGAAATCTATAGTTATGAATTTTTGTTTGAGCAAAACCGCAAGTGGGACACGCGAAAAAGCGGTAGATTTCGCCGTTTTACGATATCAACATTTTTTTTTTCAGAATCTATTAATATTTAAGGTATTGTTATATATATTTTAAGTACAATATAACACACGGAATACAAATATATATCTATCAATACTCCATGTTAAACTGACTTGAAATTATAGCCGTGGGACAGCAAAAACAGCTCGTTTGAAAATTGACCCAATAACTAGCTGCTCGCGCGGCTTCGCTCGCATATTGCAAAGAAGGCAGGCAAACCATAAATAAATCCATTAGATATCCAGAAAGTCAAATCTACACGCAGGTGAAAAAAAACGAAAACATCTGCACGGCAGTGCCCCCGCCAACTCAAGCAAAACAGCGGCACGGCCGTACCTACCATCCTTTTCTCGAAGTTCATATTTACGAGGCTACAATCTCACAAATTTTTCCTCATTATAAAGCTATCTTTTATTTCAATCCAGGCTATAAACTATCTTCGTGCGAAATTTCATCCAAATCGGTTAAGTTTAAGGGTGATTGAGTAACAAACGTCCAAAAATCCAAACATCCAAACTTTTGCATTTATAATATTAGTAGGATAGTATAGATAATTGTTACCATTTCTACTAGCCTCCATAAAACCAGATATGTAATAGAAAAAATATGTTTTTAAAGCACCAAGGTCTATTTTCTAGTAATTAACGGTAACAATAATAACGCTCCGTTCTCGCTTAAAAATTCACTCCAAAGCGCAAATTGAAATACCAAGTCTTTCGCCAATATCAAAAATTAAAATGAATCTCGAATGTTCCTCGATACCCCGTTCCGGGTAGATTAAGGGCCCATCCAGGAAATGATGTAGCAACACATCCTGAGCGGATTACTCCTAATGGATATTATTTTGCTGAGGCTTAGGCTGTATTATTGGCAGACGCTCAATATCTCCTAACCACTTCCTCAATCTTGTATTTTAATGCACAGTTCATTCAACCAGCGACTTTATCAGCATCAACTTAAGGTAAGTTTTCAAAACGATTGTCAGTTGCAGTACGAGGTAATTAAAGTAAGTGTATCGAGGTGCGGGGCAAGCGGGGGAAATTAATCCGATTCAGGATGTTTGACTATCGAAATTGTTTTTCTATTGTTGTCCTTATACAGTCATCCTTCGTAACAATAAATAAAATAAACTGGGTAACGGAGTGCCGCTTTCCGTTCTTACTTAAACGTTGCATGAACTAGCATCATTGGCGTCTATGTCTTTATCAGACGATTCAACTTTTTTTATTGGCATGTGGCATTGTCTTCCGCAAAGGTGGCAGGAGAATTGTGCGTTAGGTAATCGCGGGGTGTTAAATTGTCTCTCTCCTTCTTCTTCTACCTTCGAAAAGGTCAAACCAGGCCTCGTCATGTTTGTTGCGTCGGTCTATGAGAGCCATTCGCAAATTAATCCTATCATCCGCAATGTGCTCCCAACAATGGTAATTGATTCCGAATGCTGTCATATCCCGCCTGGCACAATCATTAAAGCGTAGCAGAGGTCTACCTACGTATACACCTCTTTTAGCATAGCTACGGTGCCCAGCAGGATACGGCGCGGTAGATGAGTGGGTGACATACGATGCACATGACCCAGTTATTTCAACCTTCTCTATTTGAGCAGAACGGTGAGACTGGTCACCTGTGAGATTTCCAGCACCCTCTCATTTGTCACTCTCTCCTTGCAGCTGATGCCAAGGATGTGCATGAACTATTGACATACCAATATTAACTTTGTTGTTCTTGTTGCCGCTTCTCTAAACTCGGCTCTCGCACGCCCACGTACACACACAATCGCGCTAGGAACGAAAGAGCACGTGACGAGCAGGATGCCATATAGCTGTCAAGTATTCTTTCTGTTTCACAGACAGTAACTAGTAGTTATATACGTAAGTATCTTCTAGTAGCGGCTGTAGGCTGTAAAATTCCCCAGCCGAGACAAAAAAACTAGATAATTAACAAACCTGCTCACAAAATTTCGCGGGAATCGGTTGAGAAATGTGACCTGTAGAGGATAACAGCAGGACAGACAAACGAATTTCGATCCAAGCTGAAGCATAATAGGCACTGGTTCGATTGTTTTATTTGGTGCTTTTTACGAAATTGTATTTTGGAGTATGTTCAAATTAGCGAATGTCTGTTGAGAAGTTTCTTACTATATTTCAAGCAAGACTGACTCGAACGGGTTGTGTTAAAACTATTCAGTCCTCTGACAACGTGCAATCGTAATGTAAGATTCTGACAGAAAGTCTCGTCCACTCTTGCAATATTGAAGACGAGACGAAAAACGTCCCGGGAATTTTATTGTTCTGCCACAATGAACCAGCGAAAAAGCGACGTAATTATATTAAATACGTATATCGTTGTCGGCCGCGAAGATTTCCGCAAGTGCAATATTTCTGCTACTGCCGTAGTGCACAAGGGCCGAAAGGTCAACGTGATAAATAAAACTGGTGGGTATTATAAATACATCTATTTGAAGGTCTCTTTGGCAGTGACCCTGTCGATTAAACTGGTATTCTTGGGTTCCAGGTAAGACATTTAATTATTTCTGAAATGGACGTGAATAATTGATATCGAATTATGGATGTTTACTACCTACAGGTCGATTCACAAGAGATGGCGCGTAATGTCTATGAAATTAATGACAGTTTTATACATTTTCCTCGCCAGCTCTCATGAATCAACCTGTACATAATATTTAATATTTATTTATCTTTACGAATATGTAAGTCTTCTATTTTAGTACAAGCTTTGCTAAGTCGATTTGTGTTAGATTGCCCACAATATTTACACTAGTTCTCACACGATTTGCCTAGAACTTAATCCCAAAAACGTGTTACATTTCGGATTGTAGTCATGTTTGTCACGCACACACATGGAGATAATTATATTAAATGCCTTTACAATAGGGGTGTAGACTAAAAATGTATTGCTATTCCAAAAGAAAGAAGGCAAAAAATATGCCTAGTGACAAAAAACCCATTCACATAGGTATCTCAAAAAATACGAAGCTAAAACCGTTTTAATATTGCTTGTTAGATCTCTCTAACAAGCAATATTAAAACGGTTTTAGCTTCGTATTTTTTAAAACGGGCATCTCTCGCTTAATAAACGAGAATAATTTCATAAGAAGGTGCGTTTTACGGAAAATTAGACAGAATATGTGCTTTCTTAAAACTTTGTGATTATTTAATCCCCTGCTTTACTTTTTTCTCCATTTGTCAATATTTTAAATCCTTCTTCGAGAAAATTCTGCTTTATTGGTTTGTTAATATTGTCTTGCCACTGACCTGCTGTCCTGCCTGTATGTTCTATGACTGCGTGATAAACGACCAAGGAGGCGTGCGCCAACAGTGGGCGTTCGGTTTAAGAACGCCATCTCCGCAAAACGCAGTAACACTGAGAGCGCGCCTGCTGTCTTACTGCCTTCTTGTAGAGTAAGTCGCGCATTGATTTATGCCGCAACAATAAGTGAGGCGCATGTTTTTAGCCGACATGGGAACGGTTCGCAATTGGTCTGTGTAATGATACATTTATTATGTCACTAGGTTGTGCCCGCGGCCTCGTCCGCGTGGAACTCGTTTATATCGTAGCTCCATATAAACTTTCACCCCCCATTTCACCATCTTAGGGGATACTTTACAGGAGAAAATCTATCCTAAATATGTCCTTCCTCGGGACTGAAACGATAGTTTCAGTCCCGATTTAGATTGGTAAAGAGATATCTTTACCAATCTAAATCGGCTTAGCGGTATAAGTGTGAAGAGGTAACAGACAGAAAGACACACTTTCGCATTTATTATTATACAATACAATACAAATACTCTTTATTGCACACCTCACACAAACAAAGCAGTTAAAAAGGAAAACAATACAATAAGATGTAGGTAGAGGTAGACAACAGGCGGGATTATATTTATTATAGTATAGATGTGTTAAGAAAATTTGGTTTATTAATGATGCCTCTTTAAAAAAAAACTTCGTATAATAAATACACTCTTAACTACGATGGGAAAGCAGGAAAATAAAGTCATGAACAGGCAGCGGAACTTAGGTGCCGATGACATCATTATGACGCAAAATAATAGGGATATAGGATGTTCTTATAAATTATACACAACATAACTATTAACTTTTATCACGCTTTGACAGATGCAACAGTTGTCACTAGAGAGCAAAACATTTTTTTATCTTTAACAACTAACACATTTCTAAAATTCACGAACAAAAAATCATATAACGATGTACAATATTGTTTTCGATAATTTTCTGATGACAATGACAAAGACAGTTAAGTGATTATGTTTTTATAAGTAGTGGCCGTCTCAAGTGTCAATAAAACATCCGTGAACTAAAGAGGCCAATAAGTTGTTAGTGATTAATGATTATCTATCATCTAGATAAAAACACTCTGTGTACAGCCGCTACGTCATGCGTCTGTCATCGGCACCAAAGTTCCGCTGGCTGGTCATGAAAGAGTTTAGAATAGGCATATAACTATGGACTTGCCTAAAAATTAATTTTAGGTAAACCGGTGGGGATTGCCTTGTATCGCCGCTCGAGACATTGTTACTTTTGTATTTATGGCATTAGTTTATACTGTTGTACGTGTGAAGGTTTTCTAATGCTTCCAGATTAATCTCTCCCAAATCCCAATTCGCTTTATACAACGCACTTACATTAACGCTCTGATAAAGAATTCCCAATCGACATCGCATAATGAAATACCTCCTACGAGTCCATCATTTGACTCATATTTCTGTCTGGACTGGAGATTTTGGAGGGTATGATAAATAAAAATACATAGGAAGAGGTTTAATGAAAATATAAAAGCTCCTATATTAATAATGTTAGATACGGTTTGTATCGGGACGACGCGCAGTGAATGGGAAACGAAAGGCTCCAGCGGACCTATTATGAGAGCTGTAATTATTTTATGTTTTCCTAGTGCTGCAAAGAGAAATGTATGTTATTTTGCGATGTGATGCCATTGGTCATATTAATTAACAGTCGCCATCCATTCCTACATTGAAATTGTTTGGCGGAAACAAAATCTAGTTTAATGCAATTTTCGTAAGTGGTCGTAGTTTAACCATGTATTAATACATACATATAGGGTGTGGCCTGGAATAGGAGCAAAAAATTAAAACGTAGATTATAGAGCTTGTGAGCAATTATTTCTTTATAGTACGTTTACGTGTATTTTTTACTCTTCTGGGGTGACACAAACAGATTATTTTTATTTTATAACATTAAAAAATAACAATAAACTTAAAAAACACAAAAATATATTTGCATAACAAAAATTCAAAAACTATTATGACTCATTACAGGATTTTATGATCTCGTGGTGCCAAGATACATTACTAGGAGGTCATAACTTACACCGTGTAGGCTCGGACAAGAATAGGCCTACGGTCTCCCCCGCCTGTCGTAGAAGGCGACTAAAGGTGGTCATCGGGGTCGCAGTGTTCTGGCGGGGGCTGGGGCACTCGCTTAAGAACCCCAGAGAAGGTGAAGATTGAAGATCCTTTGCCCTAGGACGAGCCAAATGTGGCGAGGCGCAAAGGGGGCTCCAGTGCGTTCAACATGAGATCCTGGAGTCCCCTGCATGAGAGCGCAGATGCAGGGCACAGTGGAGTTTTTAGTGGATAGAAACACCACATAACCCAGTCATCCCCCGGTGATTGGGTACCTGATTCGCAGGTTTTCTCCACGAAAAAAAAAAAAAAAAAAGGAGGTCATAACTTTAGTTTCTCTGATAAAAAATATACATAAAACAATTGGACACAAGGGGTTACTACAGATGCTCTAAGGAAGCGTCCTTTTAAATATTTGCTCCTGTTACAGGCCACACACTGTACATAGTCAAGATCACTAGAAAAGTGTCTCTTAGTATTGAGTAACCATACAAATTGTCTACGACAACGCGACAGACGACAGTGGTCGGTGTGCGGGCGCGCGGGGCGCGGGATCCCTTCCACCGGCACTAGCTCTGACGGCGGCGACAACAACGCTCGCGTCTAATATTTGTATACTTATTTTTGCCTACATAAACGTAGAAGCTTTATACATAGTTTTCTTTAGCCCTTAATAGCCCGCTAACAAAGTGGCGACCGTGGCATTACATCGTACAATAAATTCATATTTTACATCGCGTACCGACTTGGAAGGAAGCGCAAACAAAGAAACTAACGGCGAGCAACCTTTGGACCCAGGCGACGACGTGGCTACGCAGCGGATTTAACAAGGGGAGTGCCCGTTTCTGTTCCTTTGCCTTTCTTGCCTTTCCTAGTTTTGATTTGTGTGCTTAGTGTACTTTATTTCGAATACGTAATTTAAAATTATATGTTATTTATCGAAATCTTAAAACATTAAAGTGCATGATCTCGCTGATCGGGATACGTTGCTTAAGTATATTGCTATTCGCATTGTTAAATATATCGCATTAATATCACTTAAATGCGAGTGAAACATTATTTTAAAGCATAAACGCATATTTTCATTGGCCTGCCAGAGCTAGTCAACCCAATTCATAAGACATTAAGTGCTTAATTCCCTTGCATCTTGACCTCGCACCGCTTTAAATCATAATTATAATCTTAGAACTAGTAGATTTACCCAATACTTACGGTGCTTTGTTAATTGAACACGCCTTGGTTCACGCTTTCTTGATAATAAGCGTCCTTAAACATTATTTCACTTAGCTACTTAAATAAAAGTCATAATAAGTGTTATCTTTCAGTGTAAAGTAGTGTATATTCCTCAAAGGTCCTAATTAATAGCTATTTGTTATTACATAGTGCTCATTTCGTACCGGGCCGACATTTCCAGGGACTGCGCGCGCGCCGGCCGGCTTAGCAACGCACTGCCGTGCCTACCTACTCGCCATCAGCTGTTCGGGCGAGCCTTGACCTTGCTTTGCGCAGCATATCAGCGCGCTTGGGAGTCCTGCCTGGTTTGATGCACAGTTTACTTAGCCTAATTTGTTGATTGCTTTTCACCCTAAGTACATATACTTATTGTGTCTTACTTGTCCTTTTTAATTGTAGTGTCAACCCCATCTAATTCTAAATCATGTCCCCAACTAAACCGCAAAGCGGAATTGACATAGAGGCACTTGAAAATGAATTAAAATTTAAATAATTGGTAAAACAGCGTTCGTCGATTAGGGGTCGACTGACTACGTTTGAAAACTTTATTAAAGAATTAAAAAGGGCAAAGATTGACGACATTTCAGAAGCGCAATTTAATTAACTGAATTTGCGAAGCTTGAAAATAGAAGCATTATTTTCTGATTTTGAAAAGTGTCAAATGCAAATAGAACTAGCCTGTCCTGACCCGGATGATCAGGTCCAGGAAAGGGAGGTAACTGAAACAAGATTTTACAGCGGCATTTCTAGTGCTCAATCCTTACTAAGGTTGCGACCTTCAAACCCTGAAGATAAACAAAGTTCATATAGTAGTTGTGCGCGTCAGGAAAACATAAACGTCAAACCTCCAGTTATTAAATTACCGGTTTTTGACGGGAATTACTTTTTATGGTTAGAATTTCGAGATACATTCGAGTCATTAATACACTCAAATGAAACTATCCCCGATATAAACAAATTCCATTATTTACGATCCTCATTAGAAGGGAGCGCGGCACTTGTCATCAAATCTATTGAATTCTCATCTCAGAATTATAAGGTCGCATGGGATTCGTTATGTCAGAGATGTAATAATAAAAAAATCCTAATTAATAATCACTTAAAGGCTCTTTTTAGAATCGAGCCCATAACGAGAGAATCTCATAAATCATTGCGTTACCTAATAGACGTTGTGACTAAAAACCTAAGAGCTTTGACTACACTCGGACAGCCAGTGGACCACTGGGATACGCTTGTAATATTTATGGTGTCAAGTAAATTGGATTAAGTCACGAGTGGAAAATGGGAGGAGCATAGAAATAACCTCTCCGATCTTGGATGAATTCATCGAGTTTCTTCGTAATAGAGCAGACATTTTGGAAACCACGTTAGCGAATAGACATGAAAAAAGCGTACCACCTTTTCATAAAGATAACCATGTGAAACATGAACCTAAAGGTCCGTTTACACATAACAAATTTTCGAAAAGTTTCGTCACTTCTAATAGCGCACCCAAACCGGTAGGGTCTTTATTGTGTCCGATGTGTAACCAAGGTCATAGATTAATTGATCAACCCACCCCGCAGGACATTGTCAGTCCAGTCTTGTGGGCAAGTTCTCCTCGCTACCGCTTTAGTTAAGGTATCCAACCCTGAAACAAATACTTACCAGGTTGCTCGTATTCTTCTAGATGCAGGCAGCTAATCTTCTTTCATGAACGAAAACCTAAAAAATAAACTTGGATTGGTTAATCGTGATCCTGATTCTTTAAAAATATCGGGCATTAACAACATTCAACTTACCATTTCCGACAGGTGCGACGTAACTATCAGCTCCTTGACAAACACGTTCATGACTAAATTAAATTGTTTGGTAATTCCTCAAATTACAGGTAAATTGCCTAACATGGCTGTAAACATTAACCAGCTAAACTTATCTGAAACAATTCAGCTCGCGGATCCTCACTTTTATCACCCTGCTGAAATTGATATGCTGTTAGGTGCGGAAATATTTTTCGATATATTATGCCCTAATAAAATACTTTTGGGTTCAAATATGCCCATCCTTCAAAACACTCAACTTGGCTGGATTGTAGCCGGCCCTTTAAGTCCAAATCATTGTCCGGAATACTCCCAGACTGTCCATTGTAACTTCACGAAAGAAATCAGTGACAAGTTGACGCAGTTCTGGAATCTGGAAGAACTTCCACAAACTAAAACGCCCTTGTCAGCTGATGAAGAGTTTTGTGAAGAACACTTTAAAAAGCATACCTATCGTTTATCTGATGGCAGATTTTCAGTCTTAATGCCTCTGAAAGAGACGCCTGAAACTGCTTTGGGTGATTCATATAAAATGGCTGTCAAGCGATTTTTTACCTTAGAGAAAAAACTAAATAATAATCCTAACTTGAAACAACAGTACAGTGATTTTATTCATGAATATGAGTCTTAAGAACATCTAACAAGAATACCTAAACCGACGTTCGGTTTCTTTTTGCCGCATCACTGCGTTATTCGCCAAGGTAGTGAGAGCACACGCTTAAGAGTTGTGTTCGACGGCTCTGCTAAATCAGCGTCTCTAAAGTCCCTTAATGATATACAATTCGTTGGCCCTGTGGTTCAAGACGATCTTTTCAATATTTTGATAAGATTTCGTCAACATAGATATGTTTTTACGGGAGATATACAAAAATGTTACCGTCAAATCCAAATCCATGAGTCCCAACGATACTTACAATTTGATTTTGTGGCGAGACGACAGTTCTAAGCCTCTTGAAGTGCTGCAATTGAACACCATTTCTTACGGCACGGCTTCAGCTCCATTCTTGAGCACTCGTTGTCTTCTACAACTAGCATTAGAATGTCCGGATCCTTTAATTTCCGAGGCAATAAAAAATGATTGTTATATGGATGATTTATTGACAGGCGCCGACTCAGAAGAGAAATTATGTCATATACTTCACGGTGTTACGGAGACACTTAAATCGGCATGCTTTCCGTTACACAAATTCCGTACTAACTGTCCTAAAATATTTAAGACTTCGGCAATTTCAGACACTCTGAACCTGAGTAAGCAGTCCAGTGTACTAGGTGTGCAGTGGGCACCAGACACTGATAATTTAACCTTTGCATTAGGTGTAAATCCTAAAGAGGACGCTGTCACAAAAAGAACAATTTTATCCAACACTTGTAAAATATTTGATCCTCTAGGACTGCTAAGTGCTTGTACAATCACGCTTAAAATTTTACTTCAAAAACTGTGGGTTCTTAAATTATCTGGGGACGAACAGGTACCTCTAGACATTAAGAAAACTTGGATCAAGCTGACTAACAATCTTCACATTTTGCTTTCAGTTTCGGTACCCAGGCATGTGCAATGTTTGTCACCAACGGCTTGTGAGATTAATTGTTTTGTTGACGCCTCGCAAGACGCGTACGGAGCGTGCGTATACGTACGCACTACGGATAGCTCAAATTCTGTTACAGTCAGACTGCTTTGCGCTAAGACCTCTTAAGGTTCAAACTATACCTAGGCTCGACTTGTCAGCAAGGTCAGTGAAGCTCTCCGCTGTTCTATACATCACCATCACCCTAGGTTGGATTAAAATGAGTCCTAAAATACTCAAAACATTTGTTTGCAATAGAGTAAATGAAATTCACGAACTCACATATAGAAACTCATGGCGTCATATACCTACTGACAAGAATCCGGCTGACATGGCCTCAAGAGGTGTAGACCCGAGTCTTCTTATTGAATCTTCTTTGTGGTGGGAAGGTCCAGCTTTCCTGAAAAATGATGAATCGCAATGGCCGCAGACACCCAACACATATATAACGTTACCTGAAATAAAAGTATTACAAACTAACATAAATGAAGAAAATAAAGCTAATGAAATAATAAACATAAAAGACTATTCTAGTTCATTAAAGCTGAAGAGAATATTTGCGTTCATATACAGATTCATAAATAATTGTCAAATAAAAGAGAAAGCGAATAGATCATATGGCACTTTAAAAGAAAATGAACTTAACCAATCACTTATCTAATTAAAATTTCACAAACAGAGTCATTTCACCGAATGGACCCTGCGGAAGACCAGCGCTGGCTGCAAAGCTAGCAACATGCTGAGCTGGGTCCATTTCGTGACAAAAAGGAAATGTGCTTTTTTTATTATTATCTGTGTTGTGTTTGTCACGAATAAATGTTTTTATTGATTGATTGATTGATTGATTTTACAAAGAACTTTACCTAATAAAAAATAAAAATAAACTTACCTCATCACATATGTTGCAATTGTCTCCTTACCTCGACGATGGCGGCGTGCTGCGGCTAGGTGGTCGGCTCAATAGCACAGAGTTTTGCTTTGAGAAAAAATATCCAGTGTTATTACACGGAAATCATCACTTTACCAAATTACTAATGCGAGCCGAGCATCTACGCTTATTGCATGCTGGCCCTCAGCTGCTTTTAGCAAGCTTTAGAGATCAGTTTTGGCCTCTACAGGGGAGAGCGTTGGCACGAAGTGTGTATCGCCATTGTGTAACTTGTACCCGTTTTAGAGCCAAAACCATGGAGCCGCTGATGGGTCATCTGCCATCAAGTCGAGTCACTCCTAACTACCCCTTTGGTATAAGTGGGACAGATTTTTGTGGCCCTTTTCAAATTTCAAGTAAAATAGGCCGTGGCAATCGTATCAGCAAATGCTACATTTGTATATTTGTTTGTTTTTGTACTAAAGCGGTTCACTTAGAAACTGTCAGTGACCTTAGTGCAAAGGCATTCATTTCCTGTCTTCGCAGATTCATTTCGCGTAGAGGTAGACCTAGTCAACTTTATTGCGACAACGGTACCAATTACGTGGGGGCAAACAATGAATTAGGTCGAGCATTAAAGGCAGGCATGAGTTCCATATATAGGTACACAGCTGAAGAACGCATTAAATTCATATTTAGTCCCCCCTATTCCCCCACTTTCGGTGGTTTGTGGGAGGCCAATGTTAAATGCCTAAAGTTTCACTTAAAACGAACAATAGGTAATTCTAGTTTAACGTACGAGGAGTTGAGTACTCTTTGCACAGAAGTCGAAGCAGTCCTCAACTCCCGTCCCCTTACTCCTCTTTCATGTAATCCCAGCGACCTTTTTCCCTTGTCACCAGGGCACTTTCTCGTGGGACGTCCGCTAACATCTATGGCAGCTCCACCTACTACCTTAGAAAAAGGCATAAAGACGCGCTACCAACTGATTGAAGCGCTTCGAGACAGTTTCTGGAAGAGATGGCATCAAGAGTACCTCTCAGAATTGCAGAAAAGGACAAAGTGGAGACATCCCTACAAAGACATCAAGGAAGGCGCATTAGTAGTTTTTAAGGAAGAAAATCTTCCTCCCATGCGATGGAAGCTAGCACGAGTCCATCGTCTTTACCCCGGCAAGGACGGAGTTAGCCGGGTAGCCGATTTTAAAACGATCAGAGGGATCGAACGCCGAGCACTCAATAAGGTGTGTCCCCTCCCTGATGATGATGATGAAGAGTTGCAGGCAGCTTCAGCTCCAGCCAGCCCTGCCAGTCCTTCAGCCACCTCCAACGGGCCCCCAGCATGTCTACGACAACGCGACAGACGACAGCGGTCGGTGTGCGGGCGCGCGGGGCGCGGGATCCCTTCCACCGGCACTAGCTCTGACGGCGGCGACAACAACGCTCGCGTCTAATATTTGTATACTTATTTTTGCCTACATAAACGTAGAAGCTTTATACATAGTTTTCTTTAGCCCTTAATAGCCCGCTAACACAAATTGACCCGCTTTTATTGTTCTTGAACGTAGCAACCAACTTGGCTGCGCGATGTGAGCGCAAATTTTAAGTATAAAAAAGCATCATAAAATTAAATATACATAAGTAACAAGGAATTGACAGGACGTGGTACAGTCAGCGTCATATAGTTAGTAGCAGCCAATGATAAAGCAATAGCATTGCAGGCAAACTCACACACAAAAGGCTTGTTCGTTTAATTATTCACCGTTTTTGAACCCTCAATTTAAATTATCTATTGACACATTTCGGAGCAATGAATAGTCAATTAGTCACCTACAAAAAACGTACACGCTTTTAACTTTATTGTATGCAAATAAATCCTGAATCCTGCATCGTGGCCAAGCAGCCCAACGTGTTTGCGACACAGCACCGAAAACCATGTACCCACGTGCCCACACTCTTGCTCGGAACACGACCTGAGAGACGCGAGAGCCAGAGCTGCCCACACCGCTGCCCATTGGGCCTCTCTTATTTGAGGATCCTCAACACGAAGAGGAAGAAGAAATTCATAATATCCATTTATTTCAGGCAACTAAGGCCCATCGTTACAAATACCTTACAGCCTATCATACATACAATGAAATTAAACACAAATTATTATATAGGCGACGAAACAGTGTGGCTACGTTGCGTCGTCAAGTCTGGGGTAAAATTTGGTACTGCCCCGGAACCGCCGAAACACGACAGCCTTCGTCAGCACACGCGTTGGTCTCCTGCAGCGGCCGCGGCACGCGCACCACAAACGAGCTGAAGTGCACGTAGTGGCGCGAACGCAGCTGTAAAGCCCTCAGCGAGTGACCAGTCTTCTGGTGAATACACCACCATGAGCCGTGGCGTGGTGTCGTGCTATACGGCCAGAAAATGGCTTTGTGTGCACCGGAGAGAGACCAACCCTTCTGCAAGAGCTCCATCCAATTATGCCATCACGTATAAACACACCTTCATATCCGCCACTGAAAACATAAAATAATGGACGGTGGTATTCTCTATTCGCAGAAAAGCGCACTGGCACAAACACAGAGTGAATTTGAAATTAACAAATAATTTCTACCTGACACGTATTATGTTGCAAATAATCTGTTTAAACAGGGACTTGATTAGAATAAATCCTTGTAGCGAAATCTGCTAAATATGTAGAAGTAAAGTATAGTAGTAGTAGTGTATATATCAGCTGTTTAAACCTATCTAGAATTGTTTTTATTTAAGTCTATAAAAGTAGTGTATAATGAATTTGTCTTTTTTTTCTCAATGTTTTCTCAACAGATATAATTATCCTACTTTTCCTTTGCGCCTTTTATATCTTTTTTAAGTCTATAGCTAGCTGGTAGACAATGCCATTTGACATTAAGCTTGCCATTTGTACATATTTGTGTCATGTGCAGTAAAGTTTAAATAACTAGATAAACCTGTTTTCGGGGAAATCATTCCATATTAACAGCAGTACAAGAAGTGCGGATAAAATCATCCGGAAACGAATAAAAGAAAACGTTAACCTTTTCAACGCTCACTCAAAGAGAAGATTTGGTAAACACGTGCCAAGTCAACAAGTCATTTTGTGCGGAGTTAAACCTTATGTCAATGCAGGAAGTTGCTATCGCGCTGGGCTCTTTGACGCATATATCAGGCGATGGATTTGAACCTGCGGTGCATATATCCATATGCGTCATTCGCGTCGAAACGTCCGCATAGTCTCACGACATAAATAGGTTTGCAGTTGCTCTTATTAATGTGATACAAAAAAGTACATAAATATTTTGAAAACAAAAAATGTACAGGAATCGATAGCTACAGGCGAGGAGTAAACCAAATGCATGCTGCATGTAATATTTTTGCACAGATTTGCTTTTGACAGGCTGGGCTGTTACAATACTGCGAGGGTTCATGTTTATATAAGTTTATTTATTCCGATCAAATTGAAGTCATATTTAAATAAATTAGCAGATCTGTAGGCCATATTGTGCGAACTGAGGCAAAATACATGCAAATGATATTGACATATCAAATAAAGAGCGTTAAAACAAATTAATTTGATCAATCATCTGCCGCCTTTACTGAACTATAATAAAAAACTTTAAGGAAAACCATCCCCTAATTTACTTTTAGGAACATCGTTTATTCTAAACATGAAGTTTTTTCCAATTTAATCATATTAAGTATACAAAAAACCAATCCAGTTTACTTAACATGCACTTAACACTGGCACACTGAGTGGTAACTCAGTTTAGAAACAATACTTAGGAGGGTCAGTGTCCCAAGCGTTTTTGGGAGCATCATTTATAAAAAGACTTCTCTTAAATTAAAAATGGCCGAGTCAGACCTCCAAAGATTGATGTATTTTTAAATTCTATGAGAACACGAACACGATAAAGGTTTCGTCACTGACCCGTAACATTTGACCGCGAGTGTATTTAATATATATATTTTTAAAACAAGTTTTTCTGCTCTTTTATAATAAAAAAAACCTAAGATCCGCGATCCGGATCGGTTTTGCCACTAAGTCCCTGTTCCCTCCTGCCTACGTCATAGATATCAGTTTTAGAAATTCCGTAGTAAGATTGTATAATTTAGAGTTGTAGTTCGTATTTTATTTATTTATTTAAATATAGCAACTATTTTACAGGTGAACCTAATGCAATAGCGCCTTAAATACCTAATATCAGGTACAGCCTTAAAGCCCTATGCATTTTATCCGAATGCAGCCAGAAGGGTCTATCTAGGCGCGCTGCCACCGTCTGTAACAATTCGTACGAGTATATGTGTAGAGGGTATCCCGGAATTCAAGGATAACCTGGTACCGGGTGAGAGGCCAAGGTATACCAGTTATAAAAAAATTAAGAAAAAAAATCCGTCAATTATTTTTTTCATTACTGGTATACTTGGTACCGGGTGAGAGGCCAAGGTAACAGTTATGAAAAAAATAATTGACATGGATTTTTTTTCTTAATTTTTTCATTACTGGTATACCTTGGCCTCTCACCCGGTACCAGGTTATCGTTGAGTTCCGGGACACCCGGTAACGTAAGGAAGTACAGTTCGAGAGCTCTGAAAAGTATTTTAGTTCTGGTGTAACCGTTTATTTTCGCATAACAGCGTATAAGAGTAAGCGAGACAGATGTATAGATGTCTCAATTGCTCAATTGTTAGCTGAAAGAGATCCCTTATAGAGATAAGTTCGCTTTTGTACTTTGATCTAGGGGTGATGTATATTCTTTAACCTGTTGTGTACAATAAAGTGCTTACATACATACATAAATACATATAGACCCGAATGCCATTTTAAATGCTCAACTACGTTATACTTTTCAGACCGAGGTAACGAAGCAGAACCGCCCGCCGGTCGCAGAATAATACTGCCAATTCTTATTGGATAAGTTGGTTTTTCGGCTGATTGCAGCAGACGGGTCCAATATATTGCTATTGTTGTTCTGAATTATAATGAACCAGCCCGATTAAGGCATAATTCATAATAGAGAAAAAGTCTCGTGAGTTTTAGACATAAGAATTTGACACAATGGGCCCCTCACGTTGTTAAACTTAAATATTTATTAGCTATAGACCAGTATAAATGCCCAACATACAAGATAGGTAAAACCTATAATCGTCATTTTAGAAAAACAACGTCACGTCAAATGTATGTTGAACCGAGATCACTTAATAATTATTACGGACAAAGAACAAGAGGGTACCTGATACCGCGCATTTATAATAGAATCATATCAGAGAACGAGAGTGAAACGAAAAATATATTTAAATCTAAAGTAAAGGCGTGTTTGATGGATACCTTCATTAAAGAAAATGAAAGTAGTTAAGTCGCAAAAATACCTATAATGTTTATCTTTGCTTCATGTAATTAAGGTAAATGTCCCAATGCCTGGCGTTGCCCTATAGTGGAGACTAAAGGGTCTGTCATTTATTTTGTTACTAGCTTCCGCCCGCGACTTCGTCTGCATGGGCTCGGGATAAAAACTATCCTATATTTTGATCCAGGCTATAGACTGTCTTCGTGCAAAGTTTCATTCAAATCGGTTCAGCCGTTTAAGCGTGATTGAGGAACAAGCATCCGAACATCTACACTATCGCATTTATAATATTAGTAGGATTGGGAGTTAAGATTGTAGTGCAATCTGTAGGTGCGGTGAAAGGCACGGGGACGTTTAGCGTAAGTATAGATGTACAAATTTAGTTCTTAGTAATAGCATAGTTAGTATAAAAAATATAAAAAGAGTGCTGTCTTCGCCAACAAACTGCTTTGCAGTTTGGCGAAATTAATTCATGTATTTGTAACAATGGCTCTTGTGAAATAAATTAAAAAAAAAAAAAAAACGTCTTCATCAAATATTGCATATCGCATGAAATGCTTAGATTCGATCAGCTATCAGTAGCAAGGTGGACTGATGACCTGGATAAGGTTGCTGGAGTCAGCTGGATGCGGGTGGCGCAGGACCGGTCACTTTGGCACTCTTTGAGAGAGGCCTATGTCCAGCAGTGGACGTCTTTCGGCTGATATGGTGATGATGATGATGATGATCAGTAGCAATCAATTAATCATATTTAGACGATATGATACAGAGAGAAAGAATATAATGGAAAAATGAACCATCTTCGTCCGAAACTACCTGATGTGGTTCGATTGGAATGGAGTGGGCGCATAGCTTGCCCATTAGAGTGGTGCCAAGGCTGTGAATGAGTCTTTCAAGAGATTACAGAGAGGACGCTAGACTTAGTGGGAATGTAATTGAAATGTATACACCTTCCAACCCAGAGGGAAAACTAGACCTTATTGGGATTAGATCGGTTTCCTCACGATATTTTCCTGCACCGAAAAGCTAACGGTAAATATTCCATACATAAGTTCCGAAAAACTTATTGGTACGAGCCTGGATTCGAACCCACGACCACCGCATGCCTGAACAACGAGGCTACGTAACTTCAAACCCAACAAATTGCACCAATTACTTAAAATTCGTGTAAATCAAGTGGTCCTCCAACTACGTCGTTTTACTTTTTTTTTGTCCAACCAACTAACCTCGACTACTGTCTAAAACTTATAAAATTCCTCATTAATACCAGTTGGATACGAAGATCTTGAACATACCAGTAAGTAAAGATCTTAAAATAAATACCACATTTAATCCACCTTGGATTAAATGTGGTATTTATTTTAAGAGCTTTATCTTTGTGTCCGTAACTAAATTAAACAAGCAATTGCTATTTATAGCACCAACATTGTGACTAGTTATTGGAGAAAATAGACAAGCTTTTCACAAAAATAACCCGCACGTTATTTTAATAAAAATCTTTGAGAAAATGTTTTCACTTTTTCATCGAAAATCTAGAAAAAACACATCATCTACTCTGTCATTGTCCATCCCCAAACCTAACTCAATCTGCACCTTCATCCAACGTCCTCTAGACTCTGACGATATAATTTCCAAAACAAGCGGCCCTTTGTGGATGTATGCTAAAAGGAAAAATGTGTCACACACCACAAAAGGTTACGCTATTATCCTAAAGCTTTGTGTCTCAGATAAAATATACATATAAATATTGGGACCCCATTTTCTTGGCACTATTAAATAACCTTGATATTGCTTCGTTGAAGAAAACGTATTTCGGGCTTTGAACTTTTGTTACATCAATCAGATATAAGTATACATTGGTAAAAAGTTAGCACTACTTATTCACGTAACAAATACTTGGAAGTCTTATCAAGATTGTTAGGTATTCAAATATTTATTTATATGTATATACAAGATGGTCACTAACATTAACTAAATTAAATTACTGTGACCCCGAACCGTAGACCAGTCGCCAGACGAAGGGAGGTCGGATCCAGAAAGGTATTTGGTGAAGTATGGGAATGCAGCCAGTAACCAGCCTCTCTGGCTCCGACCACCTTGCGTAATCTGGACCTGAACTGCGGTTCAGAACCTATTTGAAAGTTAAATCGCAATAAATATCGTCCCAGCTCCTTTGAGATTTTAGGTTTTCTGGAAAATCTTCACCTGGGCAAGCAATTTTAAAAGCATTCTCGGTATCCTCCAAGCCCGCAGTCTCATAGTTTGTGAGCAAAGCCCTTAAGATATTACCAATGAGACGTGACGTGCTATGGGTGGACGATAAAAGGGCTGGGGTAGCAACACTCGAGATTTTGCGGATTCCTAAGCCGCCAAACCGAATAGGGCCTCCCTATTATTCTTGTAACCAAGAATGCGCTGAATATTTAAAATCATTTCTAAGCTAATTTTGACTAAATCGTCTATTGGTGAAAGCAAATTTTGATGTTTCTAAAAGGGGCAGCAGCGGAGCTCATACATCAATGTAGGGACAAAAAGGCAAAACTTTAAAATTGCAAGAGTAAGTGAGGACTGATTTCGAGTAAACAATTTGCATGACTTTGGAATTTCGAAATTGTGTTATTAATAAAATCTTTTGATTTTTAAAAGATGGGAAAACCCAGGAGGCAAAGTGACTTTCTGTTTACAATTTTTATGCTGGATGTCAAATAATTCAATTTCAATTTCAAATCATCCAAACCGTAAGGTTTTTTTTTAATAGAGTTCACATCTGCTAAAATTTAATTCTCAACCAATATTCTCGAAATTTGTTATGATCCTACTAATATTATAAATGCGAAAGTTTGGATGTTTGTTAGTCAATCACGCTTAAACGGCTCAACCGATTTAGATGAAATTTTGCACGAAGATAGTTTATAACCTGGATTCAAATATAGGATAGTTTTTATCCCGGGCCCACGCAGACGAAGTCGCGGGCGGAAGCTAGTATCTGATAAGTCAGATAATACACACATCGCCTCCCAGGGTTCCGTCATCCAAATACCAAACGTTACATTTTGATTTGAAATTTTGAATAATGGGATTTATAGCCAAGCTAAAATGGCTGGCCCGAGGGGATCGCCCTGCTGACAGCCGACCTCCGAAGAAAGTTCATGGGAACGGTAAAGTAATTTTGAAGGGTCTGCATAGCAGAGGAGAAGGTATTGATATAGTTCCGGAATTTTGTTTTTAACTTCTGTCAGCATGGCATCCCAGTTTACTGAATTGAAAGAATTTTTGACGTCAATTTTGACTACAATTTTGCAATCATCATACGAAAGGTAGGTTCTTAAGGCATGCACGGCTGCGTCACATCCACCCTTCGTGCCAAATTGTACAGGTTCGAAAAAAGACTCATTTTGATTTGATGTGTCTCACCGCAATTTTTGACGCCAGACGTCTTAAAGTTGAACCCACATCAATGGGTCTCCCCCCTCCGTCTTTTCTAGTGAGGGCAATCAAATTGATAACAAATAAAAGGGGAGCAACATCAGCGTTGATTTGGCCTGAAAACATAAAATGTAATAATTTTGTAATAGAGCAAATAAGCTGCTCACCTGCATTACTCAAAGAAAAAGAAGTTAAATCTTTTAAACGTTGGGGTGAGATTCCGTCCAGGCCGGCCGCTGAACCGGTTTTAAATGGAATTATTGCGCCAATGACTTTTTTGCCTTCAATTTCGAGGCAGGCCTGGTCTACTGAAGGAGGGTCGAAAAAGTATGGGTTCGCGGGACCCGGGGGATGTTTCGAATGCAAAGCTGAAAGGACAACACGTCGTTAGTAAAAAGAAGACGCGTGGCACCTTTAAGATTCCCGTCGCCAATTTTGCCTTCAATTAATTTGGTTCTAGATAATGCTCCCAGCTTAGGAGAAGCAAAAGGTGGAGGTGAATTTGTCGAACAGTTATTTTTGATTTTTTGAGTTAAAGTAATACTCATCTTTTTTGGTGTGCAAAGTAGTGTAGGAAAAAAGGAACAGATTATGCCAGTCTACAATTTGGTTGCTCTCCACACATTTTTTAATCAGGCCTGAAAGGTGGTTTGCGACGGAGATCCTGGCGCCACCCGGGACTCGTTTGATGAGAGGCACATTATTTTTTAGATCAGGTACAAATGGAATGGTATAGAATTAGGATTGTCGGAAACAGGTGCCGGTAAACAAATTGGGTCTAAATTTAGAGCAGGGGCGTTCTGACTAACACAAAGACGATGTTTTTTTGGAAATATGAATATTAAGAACCCTTTTGGATTGAAAAGACTTATCGCATTGTAAACAAATGTAGTTTTGATTTAACCACCACTTACCGGAAAACAACACTTGAACAAAGAAAAACACTTAACTAAACACAATATATAAATAATCACTACTAATAAAACTAATAAAACACTAATAAAACTATAATAGTCTTTCTTTTTTGGCTGAATGCGCCGAGAGCGCGAAGCCATTAAAAAAAAAGTCTTTCAAGGGCGTTGACGTCGGACGTCAGGACGACACGACACAACGTTGCCATGGAAGAGAGCAACATCTGAAACAAAAATACATAATTTGTTCGGAATTGCAAGCTGCCAACACTTTTGCGCAGCAACCCGCAGGCCTTGATTAACAAGAAAGCGATAAAATTTGGACATCTAGAGCCACATAAACTATGTAAATTCAAATAAATATGAGCTGTGAAAAAGTGACAGTGACATGACAGATACGTGAGTATGTTACCTTATGTAAATACAAATTTTCGCGGAACGCGGTAGGTGGGTGAGTAACTTATTGGTTGCTCGAAAAAATACGTTGGTATTATTTCCCTTTACCTAAATTGTTATTCCTGTATTTTATTTTACGTCACTCTGGGCGGTAAGTGATTACCGCCCACGGGCGCAGGGGCAAATCTCACTTCACACCCAGGAGAAGACGTAAACTTGTGTACGCACCACGGGACACCAGATCGGATATTAAGGCCCTCCCCTTTTGTTCGGGCCACAAACACCTGCTATCTGGGCCATTCACGAATTCACCGCTCTAGGTACGTAATGTACTATTACAACCCCTTTACAACCGAGGAATAAATGTAATTTGCCAAATCAAAAATGAACATATGTAAATAAATTACAAATAAATGTGAACACATCTGCTTTTACTTTCTTCCCTGTATTTTTTGGAAATGGATAACTTGTACCAATATACATATTGCGCTATATACTTTGCGTGTAACTAAACTGTACATACATATCGAAAACTCGTGTGTTGTTTACCGTCGGCGACCCGCTGCCTACAATCTTCTTGTCGAATACCCTGCCATTTTAGTCCATTACACAGCTTTGGCTAACGCCTAGGTCACACTAGTAGTTTTTCTTACTCGTCTATTTTAGTTTGGCGTCGTTTTTGTATGCACATACTAATATTATAAATCCGAAATTTGGATGTTTGGACTCGGGCTTGGGTAAGGCTCGGCCGCGCAAAAACACCGTCATTTTTATTAAAAAACGGCCCGGGCCGGACATGGCCCGTTCGTACGTGAGTCATCCTTTAGTGGTTTTGAGTGACTGGGCCTAGACGTTGTACCCTAAGCTTTATCCTTGCGGCCGTTATTTGGTTTGCTTTCAGGCCCACTAATGCGACTTTAGGTAGGTATACATTATATTTTATTCACGAATGCTAATACGCGGCGAAGTTGCGAATGTCAGCCGGGTACTTGGTGTGATTTTACATCCGTTATTAAGTACATTGCTCTTCTCTATCTAGAAAATTGTGAGTTCATATACATTTGAAAAAAACTTTAACTTAAACTTAAACTTTTTACACTTATTGACACAAGCACAAATACATCGTGGAATGGAACGATGGACGACGCAAGAGGAGGATAGTTTAGTGTAAGTGTTTATAATGTTCCAAATAAACTATGTTAATATTTTTGGCCGTTTCTAAGTTAGAGTTCATCAAACTTTTGTGAAAATCTGCATATTACATCTCTAACGGAGAATAATGTCAATGCCATCACTGGTAAACAATCTTTTAAGGGATGACAGGAATTAATTGCTGTCACCGGTAAGTCGAATTTTGCTTGAACTTTGAAGAAGTAACAGTGCAATAGACAATTTTATCGAGAAGCAAGTCTGTCATGGTAAACATTAACATTTACAAAGATAACTAATGGTTGGCGCTTTCATTAAAATGTATTATTTAAATTTTTCGTTGGCAGTATAACCATATACTCGTATTTTCTTTATGGTTTATGGAGAACATCCGACCTGTATATTCTACAGTCACATTAATAATATCTAAATATCTGTCACGACTATTTCTAGGGCGGTTAGAGCATGTCAAATAATAAAATTTTACCCGCATAACAAATGGAGGATATTAAGCGTCGCCAGGATGCTCGACTAAACACTGGGATTCGCCATGTCTAGGTCGGAAACTAGTTTCTTTTGCTATAAATTAAAATAGAAAAAAATAATAAATTGAGAAGGAAGTTAATTTTATTTCTTTCTCTTTGACCGTGTTGGGGACTTAATGCTGGTGACTGCACGTTCATAAATTGAATGATAATTGGCTTTATCTTGCCTTTATACATCTAAATAGCTACATTATTGCAGAGGTTGGGAAATAACAATTCGTGGACGACTTGACTAACGAATCCACGAATTGCCATTCCCGCCGAGGCAGATATACTTAGGGCTGTTCTCCAAAAATGCGAGGAAATTAAATTTTAATAATCTTAAAACGGTGAATATAGGTGCCAGATTCAATTGACATATATAAAAAAATATAAAAAATTGGATTCCATCACAATTTTAAATATTTTATGTCATATAAATTATTAAAGATTAAACGCACTTTAGTTCGATATGAATTTTATTATAATAAATATTTTTATTTCTTCATTGAAAACTATTTGGACTATTTTTAAAAACGTTACTTAGATCACTTAAAAAGTAAGCGTTTTGTCTATGACAATTAAAAAGAAAGAAAACTCGGGAAAACACACTACAAACGGGTTCAATTTGTCACACCCAAATGCAATAATTGGAAAGAGACAGCCATGCACTACTAACCAGTCTAACTATAGCAAGTTGTTGTGAACGAGCACTTATTACAACCATGATACAGTTTTTAACTAGTACGGGAAGTAATGGATATCATATCATATATTCTGCGAAACGATGTAATTGCTATTGCTAATATGTGACTACCTATACCTACTATACTTTTTTGTACCAATAACTTGTGTTGTAATGAAATAAATATTTGATTTGATTGGCCGTTTGTAGTGATTTGTCATAACTCATGGTCAAAACATATTGTTTAAAGATATACAAGTACATAGTAATGGAATTTCATACACTTTCCCGGCCGCTAAAACGGTACAGTAGGTAATGACTTTTTCACACCATTCATTCGGAAAAGTAAGTTTTGCTCCATGACGAGAAGGATCACAATGCTACTTTTCTGTTCAAGTTACTTTTTTAATTTATTACTTGGCATGTAGCATTTACGCAATGTGCCCATTGAACACAGATCTTAATAAAATAATCGATTGCAATTTCATCGTAATCAATTAAAAACGAACATATTTCAAGTTTTACCTTTAACGTTATATGAAAATTTATGATTTTTTGTACAGTTTTAAAAATTTGTAATAAAAATTGATATAAAAAAAACTTGTTAAGTAATTTTAACACCACCTTTGTGAAAAACAGTATGTGTCACTCGGTAGCAAAATTATCTCCGTCTCGAGCGTTAACACTTATATCCCCTACTACGCCCAGGATTTAATACACCACCCTCGCCGTAAATATACTATTTTGCTCCCTTGTGACACAAATAACAATTAACTTTTTTGCGTTTGTATTACAAATAGGGATTGCAATCCAGTCCGGCGGATCCGGTAATCCGTAGGTAGACTCAAAAAGATTGCTAAAATGCAGCACTTTAAATAGTCTTGCTTTACAAATCTTACTATTCCCAACCCCAATTTCATGATAGTTTCCTTGAATCTCGAATTAGAAATTAATTTTGTTTGATCTTTATGTTTATGGTAATTATATTATTTTAGTAACATATAAATCCAGACATTCCTAATGATTTCAGAAAACAATCTATTTTAGTTAATTATTACAAATAATAATATTATGTGATTTGGGATAACTCGGGGCACTTATACTAAAGTGACGTAGCAAAATATTTCATCGACAATTTAATATATCGATGTTACTGTAAACATATAAATGTTCTACAAAATAAATATATTTATACAAAATCGCTTTGTATTACTACTTCTTAAATTCTAAAAAAGTGTTTTTTCGAAGAATTTATTTTATTCTTAAACCAGGTCAGTATTTCCACATTGGCACTAAATGTTTTATTATAATCATTTTATATCGTTATTTATTATTTCTTAAATGTTACTCCATCTTTATTTAATGCTAAAAGTACATAAATAATAGTACATCCATCAGTTAGTAGAATATTCACTTGGGCGTGACTTTTTCTGGTGCGGCATGATTATTTTGGACTTCGTAACAATCGTAGCCGAATATTACCTCATAATATTATTCTTACTCCAGCATATGAATGGCACTGACAGACAGTAAATTGAAATTTTGTTTGAAATGACATCCGTATACATTTATTATCTTAAGAGGCTTGATATCAGGTGTGCTATAGAACCTTTTTATAGTAATCGAGAATTTTCAAAGAGCACATGTATAAGTATATCGACATCTTTGTTATCGATATCCAATCCCCAGAATGTGCCCTGAGTTATCACAGGTTTGGATAATCGTGATAGTTTCCTTGAATCTCGATATTCTCTATCTCGAATAAGAAGATTATTTTGTCTATTAGTTATGTTTACGTATATTATTGATTATATAAAGTTAATAACATGTTGTCAGTTCTAGTAATCTTTGCGCGCGGCTGTATGTGTGCGAGCTGTTATATACACATAACTGTTTTGCTTATACGTAAAATAGCCCAATGTAGGTAAAGCATCGACAGCATTATGACTGTATAAATTGCCACACATTAAGGAAACATAGGTCAGACGTAATTTTATTTTTGATATAAATATTTTAAGTGATATTATAAGTTGTGCAGTGTTTGGGATAATAAACTGCTTGGGTACCTATACACAAGAGTTTTCTTCAAAGCTCCACGGAGGCTGCACTGTAACAGAGCGCTTGTACCTTGTACCTATGCAGTTTTGATTTGTGCGGCAGTGACACGGCCGTTTTTGTAAGCGCAAGCAATAAGCACATGTATAGCCACGTACAAGATTCTGAGTTGAACTATAGTTGAATGTGAATAGAGGATCTCAAATCTCAAAGGATGATTTGATCACATATCTCAAATAGACAAACGAGTTGTTTTACTAAACTTTCAAAATAAGTAGTTTTTTTTACATTTTCAATGATTGTTTTATTCATATTTTTAAAGGAAACCAATATTAACTACAATTTACACCAGCCCTTTTTCACCTCTTTGCCATGAATTTTGTCAAAATGTTTAATTTTTAATATACGCAGTAGCGCTATACCGGATCCGGCCGGATTGAAAATCATACCAGATTGCAATTTACAAACGAAAAAAAGTTTGTAAGTAACGAGGAACTTCACGTCACAGCTATTTTTCTACAGTAAGGTTAACATTTTCGAGCATATTGGAGAAAAAATGATTTAAATCGTATTCTTACTTCAAACGGTAGCAAAGTTATAGAATATGCAATTTTGAAACCTATAGGCGTAATGAAACTTGACTCGGTTAAATATCAATTAAAACTAAAGAAATTATTTATCCCGCACAATAGCGCTAAGCTCAACAAGGACCAGGGCAGCAGAGCACTCGAGACAGTAAAATAATGTTCCATTATGAAAACTCCCCTTTGTGTACGTCCACTCTTTTGTTTTAAATAGTTTGAAAACGCAAATGGTCTTTTGTTTCGGAGTAATAATATAACGCTTAGTTCAAGGGTAGACTTATTTTTTACTGCTTCACTTGATTTTGTTATCTCTTTTTGTATCGGAAATTGTACCTCTATTCCAAGTTCAGGGAAATTGCTGAGGTTGTACGCTGTAGAAATCTGATAGGTTCTGAATGGAATACTGAGCTTCTGTGGAAACTACCTATTTGATCAGACCCGTCACTTGAGGAATTGCAGAAAAAAAATATCTGTAACGGCAAGGTGCAATGTCATGACTAAAAACTAGTGGCTCTGGGAGTTGTAAACCTCGTTAGTCTGTATTTTTTCTCAATGATTTTTATGTAATCCTAAAACTGAGTTGCCAAAAAGACCTGCTCACAAAATTTCACGAGAATCGGTTTAAAAATGAGACCTGTACAGAAACAGCCGGACAGCCGGACATATGAAATAATTTTTGTTCAAGCTGAATCAGTTTGCTTCGCTCGCTCGTTCACTACCAAGACAACATAAAATACTCGACGTGGCTGGGGCCGAGTGAACTGGTACACTGGCCTCATTTTGCGTCCACGATTCTTGTGTCCACAATTTGAAACACAATAGTTGTCCTCCCAAACTATCTGCAATTTCAATTTTGAACCAGTTAAACGTCTACAGGCTACGGTAAACGCTTACAGAAAAAGCGGGAGGCGACTTCTACAAATGGGATAAAAAACTAAGGTAAAAGAGAAACACAACTTTCGCATGTTTCCTACTTCATTTTAAAACATTTTTAACCACAAGATACCAGGGTGGCATGAAATAAACGAAGTATCCACTCGGGGCCCGTGACCCGTGAACGTGCCCATTCCACTCGCGGCTCCGTCATTCGACACAATGGTGTTGTTGAATGTTGTTCGTATAAAAGCTTCCTTACTTCGCGAATGTGATTTAACGTTTCTTTTTGTGTTTGGATATTTTTGCTGGGAAATTTTTATATTTGCCCGGGCGCTTTGCGCTTGATGTATTCCGCTTTACGCTTTGATTGGCGTTTGTCGTTTTTTATTTAAATTAATTGTAAAGGTTCTTTGCAACCAAGCCTATTGAATTGGGATAAAATATGTTGAATAATGGTAAAAATTGGTATGTAACATACAAATAGTTTAGATTAGATTTTTGATTCTCGTCTCGTTTTGCGCTTGTTTGTTACGGGTGGCTCAACAAATATATTCTGTCACTAGTTGAAATTATGTCTCTTGAGTCACTTTTTAAAACTGCGATTTACGAGTTTTTAATCACTAAGTTTTCTTGTCAATTTCGACCCCTTTTTGCATACAAAATACCATGTTCAAAACGCAACGTTTCGGCCGTCCTTGACGCCTCACGATTCGTGGGTCATATAACCGCTTAAAATGTAGCAACGTAAAGGCCGTGCCAGGATAAGCTAAGCGAATCTGCCCCCAGCGAGTTTTGGCTTTATTTTGACGGTGTGGCTCTACATTAGTCATTAATGTGCAAAATTTGAGCACCCTAATCTATAGTTTTTGTTTAAAAAAAATGAAATATGATTTTTCTTCGATGTGCTTCACATATATTATACACTTAGTGAAGATGATTATATGACATAAATTATATTTTCATTATGTCATAGAAAAAAAGTAAAAAAAAGCTGAAAAAACTTTTCAATTTTTTTATTTTATTTATTTCTACGTTAGAGACCGCTCCAGTTTTTTTACCAATGATACACCCACCAACTATCTATAATATGTAATTTTTTCGAAATTATAGCAGAGGGAGAACATGGAGATATCTATACATAAAATACTTTACATACGTACATTACCTAGACCCGCCTCAATAATACAAAAAGGAATTATTGAAACCTCTTTAGAGAAACGTGCATGACATACTTACAATACGTTATGTTTAAAATCAAATTAAAGAAACGACGATTCGCAGCGGAATATTTAATTGACTCCTTTCGATTATAGTACGTTACGAAAATATTTTATTATTTACACGTCAAACGAAAACGTCGTCTGTCGAGTACTGTCGAAGGCAATCTTCACAATGGCCTGTGGCCATCATGCCCTCCTCCTTCAGCGAAACAGTGTAGTTTGGCAGTTTTTCAAAAAACATATCCACGTATATAAATAAATAAATAATAAATAAATATTAGGGGACAATCTTACACAAATCGACCTAGTCCCAAACTAAGCAAACCTTGTACTATGGGTACCAGACGACGATAAACATACTTATATAGATAAATAAATACTTAAATACATAGAAAACATCCATGACTCAGGAACAAATATTCGTGTTCATCACACAAATAAATGCCCTTACCGGGATTCGAACCCAGGACCTCTTGCTTCGTAGGCAGGGTCACTACCAACTAGGCTAAAGCGGTCGTCGGTTATGGTAGCACATATGGTAGGTATGTGGTAGTCTCAGGCAATATAGCGTACAACGCATGTTTTCAATCTAAATAAAAAACATATTATTATTCATATGATCTACTTACAATTAAGTACTTATTAATAACTTTATGATTGCACAGGATAGGATGACTTTTAAACACTTACCTGTTCAAGATATAGAAGTGTATTATTAAAAAACTCATATTGTTCATCTAAATACTGAACAATTTTCTTAATTGCGAGGCAATACACAGTTTTTACGTTTTTGCCGAAAACGCGTTTTAGTGTAGTACTTTTTGTTATTGAACTCATAATTATTATTGCTTTTATTTTCCGTAACGCACGAAAATCGAATTTGCTGCGAATAGTCGTTTCTTTAATTTGTTTTTAAACCTAACGAATTGTAAGTGGCCAGTATTTAGTATGTCATGCACGTTTCTCTAAAGAGGTTTCAATCATTCCTTTTTGTATTATTGCGGCGGGTCTAGGAAATGTACGTATGTAAAGTATTTTTCAACACAATTGCTCGTAACGTACCTCTTATTGTGTCGCTTTTAGGCCCTTAATCCTGGATATTAAACACGCGTGTTTAGTAACATTACGATACTTGTGTATTATGGTTATATCCCGATTAAGTCACGTTGGCACCTTGCAGCATTAGATGTATGCATGCACACGGAGCATTCTTAAACGAACCGGGTTGTACAGAATGTACAGCTTTTTTTTTAATTCTCGGCAAATGGATTCTTACCGGACTAAACAAATTAAACCTTTTTGTTAATTAATTGACTATTTCTTTTTGGATATGATATAGAAATGGTTAATTTAGTAAAACTATTCGCTTTTGATAACATTTTACATGAATTAATAAAGATAACATTTTAAAACGAAATTATTTATTTTATTTTGTATTGGCTGTTTAGAGATTTCATCTAATGCGCGCGCACTGCGCAAACTTCCCAAAAAAAATTGATGCGCGCCATTTTAGGTTATTTCACAGATATTTGTAAACATTGTTAATGCGTGTTGGGTTATTAACAAAAATGTTGATTCATGGTGACTAGAAAAGTGATAAAAAGAATGGACGCCACTATACATTCTTGACGATGTATACACCATGTGAGTAAAAACCTGTTGACATCAATAAGTAAAGAAAATAACTTGACAGGCCTATCAAATTTTCATCTTATGAAAAGGATTTTTTCCTAGCAAAATGTGTTGAAAAATGTCGTATGAAACGCGTGAGCTTTGATAATTACAATCCTCGGGTCTCTTATCACGCTCACCTGCGGCTCGCGTGATAATTCCGCCTCTGATGTAATTATCAACATACCTCACTTGTATCACAATGTACAATTATGTAAAGATATCTCCATGTTCTCCCTCTGCTATAATTTCGAAAAAATATTATAGGTCGTTGGTGGGTGTATCATTGGTGAAAAAACTGGAGCGGTCTCTAACGTGGAAATAAATAAAAAAAATATTTGAAAAGTTTAATCAGCTTTTTTTAACTATTTTTCTATGACAGAATGAAAATATAATTTATGTCATATAATCATCTTCAGTAAGTGTACAATATATATGAAGCACATTAAAATCGGTAGGATAGAAAAAAATATCGAAAAAAAATCATATTTCGTTTCTTTTTTTAAACAAAAACTATAGATTAGGGTGCTCAAATTTCGCACATTAATTACTAATGTAGAGCCACACCGTCCATAAAAATTACAACCAAAACTCGCTGGGGGCAGATTCACTTAGCTTATCCTGGCACGGCCAAATACTAAAAGTTCAACACTTACTGGGTGTGCCGGCGGTTTCGCTTCAAGACGGGCAGTTCAGTCAAAAGTAGGGTCAAGTCAAATGTCGAGTACCAGTTACATCGTCGAAGGCTTCGTGGAGGCCTGCCGCCAGCCCGCCCGGCCACGTTGTACAATATCTTCTAGCAGACGCCAACTCGCTCCAAATGTAACCCCTCGTGTCTCGCGCATACAAATACTAATTTATTTGAACCCAGGACTAGGTTTCCAAACAGATTCTAACAGTTATTCCAACTCCGCCCACGCAGCCCGTGTGCTGTCCAAATCGTGAGGTTATATTACAAGAACGGGTGCCAACGCGTGGCCCAAAACCCAATGACAAGTGTCACATTGACAGGTGTCACTTATTTAACTTTTTAATTCTAAGGACCTACTGACGGGTCCGAACAGACCATTCTAGGCACGTTAAAAGTCCGCGTTGGGTAATGTAACATTTTTTCTAAAAAACTCTGTAATTTTGTCTTCTGACTAACGGGACAGAATAACAACAAAGAATAGTTTATTGATCCACATATCAATTAGCCACGTCTCCTGAGTAGACCCCAGAGCGCTCTCGGATAACAAAAAAATATTTACATGTACGCTCAGTATTATTAAATACATACATGCATTTCCGCCTTTATTCCCAAACCTCTTGATACTAGTGGTCAGGGAAAGATGAGTCTAAAAAAGAGAGGATTAAAAAAGAAGTGCGGTTGCACCGTGTATAACGCGCTAATATAATAATGATACTTGAACAATTATATTTTTCCTTTAATTCACACCATGCTGACTGATCAAGAAGGAAGTAAAGTTATGTAAAAAAACTCTTCAACTTCAGTATACTTTATATTTCAGAAGATATTGAAATATCACTCTTCATAATTTTATAATTTAACTTTTTATGATATACTTCTGAATGGAAATAATATTAGCAGTAAGCCACAATGCAATTCTCTTAAAAAGCAAAAACAGTTATTTATGAACAGTAAATTTCCTGGTTACCATATCAGAGCGTTTCTCAAAAAAAATGCCACTATTATTAATTGTACTTCTAGGATTTTTTTTTTTACTATTTCCACTCTGAATCAGGAGCTCTTTCGACCCTGGTAGGACAAAAAACTGTCCCAAAGATATTTTTCCTATTGTGTTACCATTTACCATACACTTTGTATGGTGGTAACACAAAAGGAAAGTTCAAAAATGTATGAAAATTTTGGGACACTTTTTTTCTCCTATTGGGATGGAAAGACATCGTGATTTTGAGTAGAAATAACATAAAAGTTGCAGAAAATCTCCGAAAAAATGTAGTGGCGTTTTTTTTGAGAAACGCTCATCAAGTATTAAGACTCATACGAATTGAAGACATCTGAGGCTCTAGTATAAGTTTTACCGAAACAAAACTTTACGATCGCGTTTGCTTTTTACCCTCAATTTGTATGGGATTTGATAGCTAAACGCAAACGCGGTCGTAACGTTTTTTTTCGGTAAAACTTATACTAGAGCCTCTGACAATTATAATTACTGTTGCGTTGCGTTTGCGTTTAGCTGTCAAATCCCATACAAATTGAAGGTAAAACGCAAACGCGGTCGTAACGTTTTGTTTCGGTAAAACTTATACTAGAGCCTCAGACCACCGTGGGCAATATACCGCAGCTCGCAGTACCTCTTGGCGGTATTCAGTCAGCTACTCGTCTCAAGACAACCAGCGTAAATCTGACCTCCAATTACACATACCTGTTACAAATATAGGGCTCAAGTTACTAGGTAAAACGTGAATTTGGATTGATTTTGAATCGCATAGCATACCGTCCCTAGTGAGTGCAGCTCCACTCAGTCCAATGAAAGCTTCAACTACCGGCCATTTTGTCATAGTATAACTATACAGTATGTTTACTCCATACGTCAATTTCCCTCCGATTTTTGGTACAAAAACGAACTTTGTACAAATATAATAATAATATAATAATAATAAATCATTTATTTCAGGCAGAGCCCATAAAAGTGTTAGTAGGTACATCACTTACAAACCTATTGTTAATAACAGCCAGATATCACAAACACAGCATACGAGACATAATTATAACCTAACATAATTATAACTATAACCAACTTATAATTATAACCGGATGAGCATAAAGAATTCAGAAAAGTTTATTTAAAATAAATATTTATATGTCGCCAAAAATGTCTAAAATAAGCAAATATGCCATCTCTTATTGACTTTATACCTAAAGGCCAAAACGTTTGTACTCAACGTCTGCATAATTTTGCTATAAAAACGACTTTTCAGCGGAATTTTACCGACACTATCAGTACCTATTTAATAATCACGTTTGCACCTAACTACTTTGTTACAAGGTGATGAATGAAGACTGAGGTGCTAGGACCATTCTAATGAAAAAAATCCTTAAACGGCGAGCACAACAAACAACGGTTTTATTTATTTATTTGAAACAACAAGATTCAAAGCTCAATATTTACAGACTAAAAAAAAAGAACCAAGTCCTGCCTGTATCTCAATACGAGTGTAGACTCAAAATTTATTATAATTGTAAAAGAAAGAAGGCAAAATAATATGCCGTGACGAAAATCCCATTCAGATATCTCAAAGAATAACGCAGCTGCAATCGTTTTAATATTGCTTGTATATAATGACCTCACAAACAGCGAGTATAGTAAATGACAATCGTTTCATATGAAGGTGCGTTTTACGGAAAAGGGTCTTAAAACTTTCGACACCTATAACTTTGTGATAATTTTACCTCTTGCGTTGCTTTTTTCTCCATTTGACTAAATTTTTAATCTTTTTTTAAGAAAAAAGAAACATTATTGATTATTTTATTTAGTGTGCCCTACAACAGGCGTGCAACACCATTCAAAATTACAAACAGGGCACTATTTGAGTTCTTTTAGCGAATAAATTAATAACTAGATTATACAATTTTCAACACTGACAAAAACACATTAAAAACGATGATAAAAGAGTAATTAAAATAAGTACAGAAATAAAGACAAGGACTTCATGGCTGTAGTATTCTACGTTTTCATTTGTCGCGTGATACAATATTTAGATAGTAAAGTTTCAAATAAGCGCTCCCCTTGAAGTTTGTTAATAAATAAGTCGCTAAAATGTTCTATTCTAATTTCCTTATGCAGTAAGTCCATGTACCTAAATACTGCCTTCCAACTAAATATATTTAGATAGAACTTGGTTCCCCAACGTCCCGAAGAGAGGCAGCCGGTGTCAGACGGAGCGATGTACTTCCCTCTATCGTCCACAGTACAAGATTGTATCTCAGTACCTTAACTTTTAGATAGGTCAGGAAATCAATTCTGCTATACGTATTCAAGTGCGTGTTATTTGGGAATATCATACGTCATATTTGGAAACATTAACTGCCGTATTCATAAACGTACTACAAGCCTGTTTTAACTAAAATGGCGTTAAAATTCGTTTGTCCTTATCTGTCACTTTCACATTGGTGTTCGTAAGAAAGGGACAAAGCTCATTTTATTTAGCAGAGGCATTTTAAGTTTTATGAATAAGGGGGTAAGTGTGCAGTGAAAAAATGCAAAGGTGTTTGTGAGATCCTCAACCCGCACCGGGCTAGCATGAAGACTACTGCCCATCTCTCCCATCCGTAAAGTACGATTCTCAACGAACAGATCGGGCCAGTGCGCGCCTTAACGCAATTTTCAAGGTGCCAAAGGAATTTGAACCTTTAATACAGACGTTAAGTTTCATATTTTAAAGGATTTGCGGCCGGTTGACTGCGCTCGGCAGTCGTCGCATCTGACCGGCTCCGTTCGACTTTCGCCTACTACACTCTATTAAATGTTATAATGCGGTACCATACGTCCAGGCCCGGCCCGTTCCTGTACCCAGCAGTGGGACGTACTTATATAGGCTGATGAGGACAATTTGGAATAAGTTAAGTTTCACGCGCGATTGAACCAGTGTACTCGCGGTAATAATGTCTGTTTTTCTCCACTTATGCAAAAAAAACATGAACTTTTCAACACAAACAACAAGAAAGGGAAGGAGATACATGAACTAGGCATTGCACCCATTACAGTCACAGTACTGGTAATAATGTAGCTGTTGCCTCGGGGGAACCGCGGCCATTTCGGACGGATGCAGCCGACGTGTCCGGTCCTCGCTGGCCGGTGACGATCCAGAACCAACCTTCACTCAATACAAAAAGGTTTAAAGTCAAATGGCTGGGAAAGAGTGTAACGTTACTGCAATTTATTTGGCTTGCACGAGTATGATGGATGTTGGATTAAATCCCATATAATCTCAATCTGTTATGTTTTCCGAATATTTTGCACTACGGTAGGCTAATGATTCAGGCATGCGGCTGCCAAACGGTGGTCGTGGACTCGAGTCCTGGCTCTAACCAATGAGTTATTCGGAACTTATGTACGGAATATCATTTGATATTTGCCGTTAGCTTTTCGGTGAAGGAAAAACATCGTGAGGGAACCTGCATACATTTGCGAAATAATTCAAAGGTGTGCGAAGTCCCCAACCCGCACTGGGCCAGCGTGTGTACTACTGCCCGTTCCCTCTCATGCATAACAGGAGGCCTGTCCCCAGCAGTGGGACGAATAAAGGTCATTTTTTATGTTTATGGTAGTAGGATTCGTTGTTTGATTCACTAGGGGAAAAATGTCCCGCGACTTATGTCACTAGCGACTTCTGCCAAAATTGCGCAACCTCTGCTCGACATGCTGCAACATCTTACGACACGACATTTGTTATTGATAGTTCACGCAATATGTTGGGCAGCATACCCTTAATCCAACTCAACACTGTAATATTAAAATACTGTCAAATATGTCGTAGACGAGACGGAGATGGCGGGACGACCTGGACGCATTTTGTAGCGATTGGCCACAGATTGCTCAAATCCGGGACGAGTGGAAGTCGAGAGGGGAGGCCTTTGCCCAGCAGTGGAACACTGTATAGGCTTTATAAATAAATAAATAAATAAATGTCGTATTCAGATTTAAGTTTTCAATACACAATGTAGCTTTATGGCAATCCATACGTCCATACTAATATTATAAATGGGAAAATGTATCTTTCTGTCTGTTACCTCTTCACGTTTAAACCGCTGAACCGATTTGGTTTGAAGGGTTTGAAACCAAGGAAAGGACACAGGATAGTTTTATCCCGGAAATCATCCCTTAAGGAGATGAAATGGGGGTGAAGCTTTGTATGGAGCTACGATATCTTCGACGAGTTCCACACGGACGGAATAGCAGAAGCTAGTAATAGTAGTAATTAAATAAGTAATAATAGGTAAACATCCCGTTCATTTTTCTGACAACCCTGCATATCGTTTTTTTTAAATATCGAAATGAGCGTTTCTCAAAAAAAATGCCACTATTATTAATTGTACTTCTAGGATTTTTTTTAAAACTATTTCCACTCAGAATCAGGAGCTCTTTCGACCCTGGTAGGACAAAAAACTGTCCCAAAGATATTTTTCCTATTGTGTTACCATTTACCATACACTTTGTATGGTGGTAACACAATAGGAAAGTTCAAAAATGTATGAAAATTTTGGGACACTTTTTTTCTCCTATCGGGATGGAAAGACATCGTGATTTTGAGTAGAAATAACATAAAAGTTGCAGAAAATCTCCGAAAAAATGTAGTGGCATTTTTTTTGAGAAACGCTCAACTACTCTTTGACTTTTGTGCGTATTACACACTTTTTATCAATAAATATGACCAAAGAAACAAAAGGCGGTCTCATCGGTGAAGAGCGATCACATAGAGACAAATTTAATGTGTGTTGTGTAGGTACGTTTATAAAGCATATTTTTCTATGGCATACAACTAGGATCTTAATTTTACCATAGTAGAAAGAGTGCACTCTTTCTACTATGATTTTACCTCACGGCACGCCACCACACATTCTTTTTGCACAACTATAGCCATATTACTTACCCACATTGCGTATACTTACACATTAGTCTTGGCATGAGTAAACAACCAGGAAGCTGCGGCAGCGTAGTGGTTCCGGCATGCTGTCAAGCGGCGGTCGTGGGTTCGAATGCCGGCTTGTACCAATCAGTTTCGGAACGTATGTACGAAATATTTACCGTTAGCTTTTCGGTGAAGAAAAACATCGTAAGGAAACCGATCTATTCCCACTAAGCTCTAGTTTTACCTCTGGGTTGGAAGGTCGGATGGGTGCCTATGTCAAATCTTGGGATTAGGTGTCGGAGCGGACACCGGGAAAAACGCCAGGAAGATGATGACGAGGTAAAGATCTCCTTTGGTTGTTTCAGATGCATTTATGCTTATGATTGTAAATTTAATTCTCTTTAACGTGGTAACTTGTCTTTCTTCAACGCTGCCACTAACAAAACATGGATACAAACCGACAAAACGAAGTAGACACATCATATTTCCGTAGTAATTTGTCTGAAAGCATGCTATTTTTCCCGTATTTCATAATTACAGAATCAATTTTAACTGATATATTTTGAAATTTCTGACACTTAAATTACCTAACCTATTTATAAATTGTATTACTCATCTATGTCCAAATTTTAGTTCAGCGGACACGGGCTTTTAGAATTTTTAAATTGTGAATAATGTTGCTTTCGGACACATGAACGAAGTAGTGTGTGTGAACAATCTATAACTATCGATTGTCCTCGTTGGGACTCACCCCGCTCTGTCATTACTCTTTTATCGTCATCAACTAAGTATTACAGCGAGGACATTCAGGCCAACCTCTTTAGAAACTGGCACTGTGACAAGTGGCAGTTTTGACAAAATCCACCAATCAAATTAATTATAATTAAACACGATTGGTGAATCTGTTGGAGCTCGCGCTTTAGTGCTGCCAGCTGGTTTCGTAAGGATTTTTACGTCACACCTGGCCATAATGCCAGTTTTACTGCACGCTGCGCGTACGGTACGACTCGCATTGTGGCCAGGTGAAGACGTAAGGATTTTTATCTACGCACATATCATTAGTGCTCTAAAATGCGTTCAGAAACCGTAGGAAATTACCAGCATTATTACAACCGATTTTACTATGAGAACTTTCTTGTCTGTGGTAGTAGGTAAAATCTGTATTTTTGTAACGTTATGAGTTTAAATTTGGAACAGCTGTCAAAACTCAAGTGGGGTCTCTATTCTATTATCCAATGATATTAAAACAGTTATCGATACGAAACATCTATTCAGTATGTTTTTTTTTATATTTACGCACGACATTTGATCTCGAGTGACATGAGTATAGGGACTTCATTCGTTAGTCTATGATTTAAAAAAAACCATTCGTCTTGACGGAGTATCGAATTGCCACTATTGCTGTGGTCATTTTTTTGTTGGTTTTTGCTGTTACGAAAGTAGAATTGTGGACCCATCTTAGAAAGAAGAAAGAAAGAAAATATGTTTATTTAGCATATAAGAAATAAAAGACAAGATATTACAGACATAATCAAAACATGCTAAAATGGTCGCCACTCAGCTTAGAGTAGGCACTTATATGTTATGTGTGTAGATAAAGTGGTATATGCAACTGTACATAATTAGACCTTAAATCATCGTGTGATCCTATTATGAAACTCGCTGACGCTCGTTTCATAAAACCTTACTCCAATTTTGCGGCCTCACGTTATGGATCAGTTGCTTAAACTGCTATTAAAAGCCCTCGTTGCAACACATAGGTAAATAAAAGCACAACAATCATTTAAGTACGTTTATTATCGCCATCAAGACACCCAATGACAAATTATACAGTATTTATACACGACGCAACGAACCAATAAACACATGTATCACAGAACATTAGATAGTGCTCCAAATTGACTTGAACGGTGAACGATCACGACGAGAATAAACTAGGGACGAAACGGGATCAGCCCTGGGGAGTTCAGAGAGAATGCTATTCAATATGGCATCTTCTCGTATAAATTAATGAATAAATAATAATAGTAGTCAGATTTCAGGCACATGCAGATTCTCATTTTATTATGTTCAGAAAATTGCACTTAAATGAACATGCTTGTTTCGAGCCGATGAAATATTATCTGTATTCTAAACAGCTTTTAATTACTTTAAAGAGTATTGTTTGATTAGAATGTGATTATAAACCGTTAAATATAACCGAATAGATACACACACATACACATATGCACTTTTTTATTCCATTCACACAGTTCGTTCACATTTGCGGTTTTAACAGAGAAGCACTGGGGGAACGGACTGTAAAATAATAGATTGTGGCTCAAGGGGGCAAAATAATTTATTTATACGAGGGCGGTATATTGAATCCTGCGTCCGGCCCTAAAGTTGAATCTTGAGCATGAGGGATTCAATATAGGTATCACCATATAGCCGTGAATGCATCATTTTGCTCCTTAGAGATACAATCTACTATTGATGAGTTGTGTTGTATATCTCTAGCTTTGTGAAATTGGCCCTGGCTCTTATTTCACAGACTATAAAGATTAAAACTAGTGCCTATACCTAATGTTGGGATTAGATGTCAAAGCGGACCCCGGGCTCTTAGAGCAAAACCGGAAATAGCTGTCATTGCTAGATGAAACAGGTGCCTGGAGTTAGAATTTCCCTCTTTTAATCTGTCAGTCTAGTCAATAAGCAGTTTTAATTTTCATTATATCCAATATCTTGCCCAACTGAACATAATTATGTGCAAAATTAATGAGTGACACTACGATAAATTATATTACATAATGAAGGTTATTGCATAGCCCATTCCATGTGTTTGTAAATTAATGATGGGAGTGCCGTGGTATTTCCTCACGATTTCGATAAAATTTGTAGTGTATATTGGATTAATTTGCATCCCTAATAACTCTCTCTGTAATCGACGTTCAAATTAAATGATGCTATCAATATTGTTGCACGAATTACCGTTGAAACTTAACTGTACTGACATTCTGTTCTAATTTTAATACAAATTAATACATAAACGATGACATTAAAATAATGAGTTTCAGTATTTCGCAGTATTTGTGAACTCAATTGATGTTATCCTATCTTTCTCATTGCAGATTTCAGTTGAACAATATACATTTTTATTCGCTTTTTATTTTTTTATTACCATTAGGCAAAGTTCTGTGATTACAATTAGGTTTATTTCAAGTCAATAGATCTCAAAAGAGACGAAATATCTTCCTTTGCTCCAACAGTGTCCACTGTATTCAATGGAGAAAAAAAAAATTCGTTTCGTCGGAAGAAATTTCACCTTGCTTGATGTATTATTTTGCTTAATGTTTATTTAATAGTTTCTCTCGTTTCTCCCCAGGACAAAAATAAAGATTATAAAACTTCAATGTACAATATTTTAGACAGTTTAATTACCTATATTTAAAGTATTTACACGTATATTATAATATCGAGTATAGATTTGGCTTGACAGAAGAATTTTAGTAAATACAGCCTACCATTTCTCAATTGACATTCACTATTAAACAATCTACATTACAAAACTTAGTTATATAAAAAATACACTGTTTATTACGACCACATGCAGTAATTCTAGAAACACCGATGTGTGATCATGTAATGACTCGTACATTTTACGACGGTGGTATAGATAAATTAACGAGAGCATGGAATTGCATAAGTAGTAGTATTGTATGTTTACAGGCATTCTATATTTGAATTTTCTATTTTCTCGTACAACCACTACAAATGCAATTCCATGTTCTCGATAATTCGTCTATAAAACTGGTAACCAAGCACACAGCCAGCCTGATGAGACAACATAGCGTGCCAGTTTCATCATGTTTCACACCTCGCATGCTTGACTGCTAGTTGTCAAATATGTGAAAACACAGCATTGCACTTCTCTGGTGAACACTCACCCAATTATATGATTTATAGCTATATTATTTTCTGGTTGCCTATTTTCTCGAATCAAAGAGATGTCTCTTCTGAACATAACCTATGCTATTCTAAAATATTATTAGGTACTGGGACCAGCCAGTTAATTGAGTATCGGCACAGAATAAATAATAGTACTACGTACAGAAGGTTCTCTATTAACAAGTCCCCTGTTTAGGTATGCCGAACGAGCCTAAACGTGACCATCCCTTTCTATCGCATACAACGCGCTGCGACAGAACGCGTGCGTGCTGTGTCAACTCTAATATACCGGCCGGGGCCTGTAGCGGCGCGACGAAATCATGGAGTGAGCCGCCCATGGTATCGTTTTTGTATAAACAAATTACGTTTAAGTTGTCCAAACGCTCGTTAAACGTTTACACTATCACCCCTCAGGTTTTTAGTTAGTTGCGAAGGTACTTTCAAAAAACCGTAAGTATATATAATTTCCTAGGCCCGAAAGTAGCTTATATCACTTCGACACAGAAAATTCATTACCATGGAACATAGCAACAGCTTCAGTCTAATCCGTGTTAGCTTAACACTTCAATATGCCTCAATGTTTGCTTTCTATTTAAACGGGCAAGTTTCGCAAGATCGTATCACGCTTATCCAAATAGGACTGTATTTGTTTCCAACACGAATGTGCTTTGCCTGGGGCACAAAATTCCATTTTCTAGCCAAAGAAGATGTAATATTCTAAAGTACGCTCGAACTCCCAGGAGGCTGAACATTTCTGTACCATCAACATCACGTTCGAAGGACCAGAAAACCCCTTTTCAGGCTCAAGCCTATCTATTTGGTTACCTTATCATAGGGTTACCCTCTTGTTATGGTAAGCATATCGGAAGTGGTACCCATATAACTTCTTCTACTCGTAAAAGAGTTATCCTCAAACCCTATTGGGATAGGATATTTGTTTAGGGTTTTCATTGAGTTATGGTAACGCTATCATCACCTGCTTATAGTGCATAATTACTTTTTCAACACATTTGCTCGTAACGAAACTTATTATGTCGCTGTTAGGCTCATAATCCTGGGTATTAAACACGCGTGTTTTATAACATTACGACACTTGTGTTAGGGTTATATCCCGATTAAGTCACGTTGGCACCTTGTTTCGAGATGTATGCATGAACACGGTGCATTCTTAAATTAACCGGGTTGGTACAGAATGTAAGAAACCATCTGATCATATATTTTTCGTCTCCGTTTTCGGCGCAGACGTTATGTTTACGATCAGAGATAATCATTTTACTACCCTAGGTGAATAATAAGTAATTTTCCCAGTTTTAAAATACTTTCAGCGACATTATTCACACATTTTTATGAGCCGATAAAATTTAAAGCTTCTGGAAGTTAGCGTTGCCGTGCCATAGTTCGGAGTTTGGGAAGAGTGGTGTTGCTGGCTTTACTTTTAGTATAAATTTCCACGTTAACTGCTGCTAGAGTAAGCGATAAACAGTTTTAGTTTTACTGCAATTACGTTTTCAATTATTGATGTAAAAACAGTTTAAGCAGTTTATGTAAATTTACATGTTACAACATTTATGTGTTTCTTTTTGTATTCATATTTATTTAATCATTACTTTTATGACAGTATGCTGCTATTGTGTAGTTTTGTTGATTAGGGTGTTAAAGAGTAGGTATATCTATGTAGACCCTTTCTTTTAGCTCTGCGTTATTGTGTTCTTGGTTTCTCATTGGTTTTTTTCGTTTATTGTGTTCTATTTTTGAAGTTCTTGTAGTTTTATGCAGAAACACATTGTCATCAGTGCTATTTTCAGAACCAGAAAAGCAAATTATTCTAAGCAATATTATATCTAAATAAATAAATCAAATAAATGAAGATGTGGCTTGAAAATAGTATAACTTCTAAAATGCGTAGACTGTATTTACTAATAAGATATAACCTACGAAGAAAGATTTAAAACAAATAACTATATGTATTTATACAATTTACAAAATAAAGTTATTACTAACGAATAATAACAGTGAAAACTAAATTACAGTTACAAAATAATTAGATGTGGTTTGTCTATTTTTCATATTATTTCTATCAACACTACCAAGTGTTGATAGAAAAAGACATTTAGGTAAATTACTATAAATAAAATAAATTGGATTAGTATTTGAAAGATTATATGTAGCTCCGTAAATTTATTTCGTAACTCTATAATTGTAATCAAAAACAAAAAACAGGTTTTTTTTATCAGATATCCGTACCTGGGTAAGGAACAAAACCATCTTAAACTCGCTCAATAAAATTTTCATTGAAAGTTTTCCGTTATGACACGTAAAATAACCATACAATTCTAACGGAACTTATTTCACTTCTTTAGTTTGTATGGCTAACTACAGGCTAACCAGGCTAACTACTGGCCAAGAATTTGGTCCTTACTCACCAATGGAATGTTTTTTTTTAAATAATTATAAATATTCTTAATAAAGTGAAACTAGAATTCGTTCATATTTTTGAAGACGATTGACATTAACGTAGGTACAAACGACAACGCTGTTAACTGACCATCCTGTGTTTATATAGAACCTTATTACAATGCACTTAAGGTGCACCGATGGTCAGTTAGCTGTGTTGTCGATAGTACCTAAGAAAATATCAATGTTTTCACTAAAACTAAGTAAATAACGATTTATAAGCAATTAAATCAAAACAAACACACAATAACAACATTATTTAAAATAGATAGAATGAATTGTATTTTAACAACAATTTACACGTATTTTTTAGACTTTACAATACATTGATTTAATTTAGACACGGTATTTTAGTTAGCTCCCCAACATATGTAAATAATTACAATTTTACGTGACCTAGAACATTCAAATTCAGTGCTTGCTATATTTAAATAGTAAATTGATTTTATCATATAATCTTCTTATTCGAAATTATAATCGACCACGGCAGCACTGCATCCTGTATTTACACCATTTTTTGACACATCATTCAAATTCAAATAATTTATTTCAGAACATGTCCATAGTTGTTACTAAAAAACATATGAAAAACTTAATTCTAGTGTTAGTAGGCAGATTTAAATTAAATTAAATAGAAAACTCAACTGACGCGAGCAGTAATCAGCTTCCCAGTCAGCTTGACCCAATGCTTGCGCATGCAGTCATATCTATCAGCTTATAGTTACATTCAGAATGCTGTTGGAGCATTAAAGATGCAGCGTGATAATGACACGTTCACAGTCATGCATTCGCTGCATGACTGTGTCGTGAATTAAAGTTTAAAGCTCAGGGGCCGTAGACAAGGTTACAATCGACAAGCGCTAACGCCAATAGAAAATAATGAAATGTAGGGGAATGACAGATGCTGACGAAACACTTTTCGTTAACATCTGTCATTCCCATACATTTTATTAGTTTTCTATTGGCGTTAGCGCTTGTCGATTGTAGCCTTGTCGAGGCCCCCAGATTAACAGACTGATGTGCCGCCGAAAAATAACTGGATCAAGGTAAACATGCCATTATAGCAAGTACAGATATAATGAGAAAATATTTTCCCTGACTTTGAAAATTCCATTTCTCTTGGCGTCGTGGAAAAAGTTTTTTGATTATAATCCATACTTCGTGAAGTAATATTTAACCAGATAATTTGACAAGTTGATGCAATACATAAATAATTTTCATCCAGTTTGAAAATGTATGTTGAACGATAAATGTTTTAAATAAAATACACTATGCAGCGCTGGTTAGTTTTCCCTCGAAACTCACCGAGGGCCAATCGCAGCTATTTTCATAACAACCAATACAATCAATCTGCCGAAACTTTTTTATAGTTTTCTATTGTTTTTTTTTGTCACAATGAAACAATCATGAATGCAGTTTAGTAACTCTAAAATTTATATGTAAAACGGTATAATCGTAATATTAAAGACTACTGATTAGGTATACAAAATGCATTTTGATACGCTTCTAATTTGTATCTCATACCATTAAATAATTATAAACATTACTCATCTTGAATTGTAATCCAAGGACTTAAGTAAGTTGGTAAATTAATTGAGTAAATATCCTTTAGTCACGCCAAATTCTATGAAACTTAATGCGCTTAATTAGACAAAATCTTTTAATCTCTATTGTTCCGAACGCATTGTTTGCTATCCCTGATCCCGCCGAATAAGGGTTGTCAAAACGTAATTATAATTAGCAGCGGTACGGGTCGCCGGCCGAGAGCAAGCATAGAGGCAGTGGTTTGCAACCTTTTAAATTCCTACAATTTATAATTAAATAATAGAGCCTTGTTGTTTTACAGTAAATAAACACTGATTAACGTGAAAGTGACTAAATAAGATAACTCGGTTTTAATCTGGTTTTTAGGAGATTTCGTTAAATTAACGATGCCAATTAAAATAACTAATTGGCAATTAATATACGATGGAGTGTCTGGTTCCGTGGAGCTTGGGACGGATGCTTGTGTGGGACGCTACCTATGTAGACAAACTGGCACTGTCCCACCTCCAACGGACTACTACTAAAGCGGGTGCAGCGGCGGAAAATGCCGAAAATCTGAAACGCATTAAATATAGAGGCTTTTGCAGAGTACAACTTTGTACCATTTGTTGTCGAGACCCTCGGTCCGTGGGGTCCCAGTGCGCAAAAGTTATTTGGTTGACATAACTGTTGACTTTCTCGCGCAACAATCAGCATTGCAATTCAGAGAAGAAATGCCGCCAGCATCCTCGGTACAATGCCTCGAGGGCCTTTTTTAGATTTAATTTACTTTAAATTTAATTTAAGTAGTTATGTTAGTTATCATATACTTTAGAAAATAACATAGAGTAGTTAAATAAATACTCTATATTATACAAGGTGTAACAAAAATGGGGTATGAACCGATCAAGGGCTTAACAGGTATCGTGTTCTGATAAGAAAAAGCGTAAGCGTCCTATTCATTCGATACACAATTTGTATTTTAGTGGCGAATTTTATTCATACATGGATACAGGTTTTATAATTAACGTAGATAAAACCTTTTTAAAATATTCATAAAAACAGAAGGTGACTGTTGTTCACCTCTTTAGTCCTACACGATTATCTTAATTATTCAATCACTGACGAGACAGACTTAGTAACACATCGGAGTAATCCCGATCAAAGTGGAAAATTGAAACATTAATCGCCTCGAGCGGGATTTAAACCCACGACCCCTGCATTCCATGCATTGCTCTGAACCAACTGAGCTATAATGGGGTAGGTTCATAGTGACCAATCTTTCAATCCCTGCATTTTTCTATATTCGCCTTAGGGGGGCTAGTAGCCTACCGCGAAATTGTTACAACTTCTGACACAGCACCAACTACTGAAATTACATTGAGAATCGTTGGTAACAATGCGCTACCCCATATTAACAATGAATGTTTATGTTTATGCTTTTAAGTTTATGTAAATTATTATGTAAATGCACTTATTACTTATTTAACTCCCCTCTCGCTCTAATGTGTGTCTCGCTCCTCCTTTCTAGCATCTGCTTGTCAGTAACCGATTAAGGGAGGGACATGTAGAGAGACCAGAAAACAATAAAATACATTTCATACTTACATCACAACAAGCTGCGAATGACCCTTAAACGTGACGTCTTATTTACATTTGTCCTAATCTATTCAGTGAAGGCACTTTTACGCAATAGGTGCAGCGATGCGGCGGCGAGCAGCGCCAGCGTCACCGGCGCTTGCGCCGTGCTCGAGCCTGCGGACAAATGAAAATCGTTTTGTGAGTATAATATTAGTTCTAGTAGTGAGTATAGTGTAGTAGTAGTAGTTACCTGAGGGGTAATCAACTAACGTTTAGAAAGCGCGTTAGGACAAGTCAACTGCCATTTTTCCATACTAATATTGACATGTAGATCTACCTGACGCGCGCACAATGTGTTGCGTGATCGACCTGCTGAGGGGTAATTACGTAACTTTTCGAACGCGCGTTAGGAGTTAGGACACATTTGTATGTAACTAGCTTCCGCCCGCGACTTCGTCCGCGTAGACCCGAGATAAAAACTATCCTATATTTTAATCCAGGCTATAAACTATCTTCGTGCAAAATTTCATTCAAATCGGTTCAGCCGTTTAAGCGTGATTGAGTAACAAACATCCAAACATCCAAACATCTAAACTTTCGCATTTATAATAGTAGTCAGATTTTTCCATATAAAAATTGACGTTTAGATCGACCTGCACAGGGGTAATCACGTAACGTTTCGAACGCGCGTTAGGATTAACGTTTAGGCGCGTTAACTGTGATTATTCCAGTTAAACATTAACATTTGGATCTTCCTAACGTACAAAGCGTTACGTGATCGACCTGCTGGTAATGGTCGCGGGAATCCGTTGGAACATAATTCCTTCATATAGTGGCGATATGTTGAAGTAACTGCAGTTAACATGGTTGCATTAACCGCATTAAACAGGCCGGCAAGCGCCGTAATCTCACAAAAACTCGATTTTCCCGTAGGTTACAATTAGATTTTAAATATTTTAACATGGACCTATAATTACTCAGGACAAGCTATGGTAATAAAAACCAAGACCGAGTGAGATAGTAGTATACAAATTTCAATAAGTGTGACAGGAAGGGAAATATCATTTGTTGTCCTTGTTATAGTTCCGCATTTATTAGTATGAGGTTGTGGCAAATACCTAAACCATTACCCGCCCAAATTAAAAGGTTGCTTATGTAAACCCGTAAGCCATTTTAAGACCAGTTCTTAATTTAGCTGCCTTTCCGTCCCTTATGGGATATGGCAACACGTATAGATCCTCTAAAGAAATCTATACAATTTTAAGGAATCCTACTAATATTATAAATGCGAAAGTTTGGATGTTTAGATGTTTGGATGTTTGTTACTCAATCACGCTTTTTAAACGGCTCAATTTTTTTGAATGAAATTGTGCACGAAGACAGTTTAAAACCTGGATTAAAATATAGGATAGTTTTTATCCCGGGTCCACGCAGACGAAGTTGCGGGCGGAAGCTAGTTACTCAATATTTATTGGTATCATCTGTTTATACAACAACTCGCTCTTAATCTTTTCCGCCTATCTTTAACCAAACGCAAACCAGCGCATAAATAAAAGATTACTTAATCAGGCACTCAGTCAAGAACTCCGAGTGAACCCGGCAGCATGATTGATGGTTGGGAGATGATAATTGCGTGGACAGACCGACGGACAGATGGCGCGGGTAAACATGGCGGAAATGAATTATGATCGATTTACTCGTACTTTATGGTCTGCTAGAAAGATTTGTTGGTGTACCATTTTGTGTCGAGAGTATTTCAAAACATATTTTTGAAGTAAAAACTTCTTTAGCGGCGCTGTGCACTCTTTGGGACGGCGAAAAATTGTTAAACCCGCCACAGGTGTCACGTGACCGTAAATGGCGAGAGATTCGGGACGAGGCTTGGGGGCGGGGGGGACCGATGCCGTAGTACGAGACTGGCTGCGCCATTCGAGTTAGCGAGAAAAAGGGCGCAAACGCCATGCAATCCGTGGCGCTTACCCGTTCGGCCGACACACGATAAGTTCTCAAGCGCTAATTTGCAAGTGAAATAGTTTACTTCTGTCGTTAGGGTATTTGTCGATTCGAAATGTCAAAATATTCAAGTTTTCACTTCTGCCGGCACTCGCGGAGTGCAACCCGGTCTTTTTTTTATAATGTTGTAGTAGCTCGGCCGGCTTCGCCCACGTAAACCAAAAAAAAAACAGGCAAATAACCGGGAGAAAATAGCCTACCTCAATCCAGAAAGTACATTATCATAATCATAGAAAAGTGAATTAATTTTTGAAATCGGATAATTGTTTCCGGAGATTACACCTATACAAACTTCAAGCTACAATCTCACAGACTTTTTATATCTATTGTATTAGTATAGATTCAGTAAGCACCCCACACTGGTCAACAGTGCAGGCCAAGACACATTGCGCTTCACGCCCATATTTAATTTAGCGCCTTCGGCGCCCTACACTTTAGTCGACCGGAGTTAATAAAAACCGGCCAAGAGCGTGTCGGGCCACGCTCAGTGTAGGGTTCCGTAGCCCGTTCCGTGAACCGAATGTATGAGCAAGAGAGTTCAAATTCCCAAATCAAATCGACCATGTATTATAGACAGACACAATACAAGCAATACTTAGCGAACAATTTTATTATTAGACAACGAACAACCAAAGACAACTAAGACAATTCGGGCATGACACATTTTCGACCTATTGGGCGCACCTGCTCCGACCCCATTAAATCAGGAAAAATCTTAACAGCGCCATGTACAATGTGAGCTTTCCGCGTACAGCGACATCTATCGGCAAATTAAGTAAACTATTGCGCGCATACTTAAAGTATGGAAGATGATTTTTATGGGATAATTCTTTATTGCGAGAACCGATTTTCACCGCTTTTTTACTTTATTTGAAAGCACGTCATTTCATTGTGATTTTGTAGAGATTACAGGTACAATAAACACCTGCTTATTCGGTTAAATTACAAACTTAGTTTAGAAATTATTTTGTAATTTTTTCAAAAACTATTCAACCTATCAAGTTGAAAATAATTTTCCTAGAAAGTTTTTATAAAGTTCTACTTTTGAGATTTTTTTCAAATTTTGAAACTCATGGTTCAAAAGTTAGAGGGGGGGGACACAATTTTTTTTACTTCTGGAGCGATTATCTCCGAAAATATTAAAATTATCAAAAAAGGTTTTTAGCAAACTCCTATTCATTTTTAAATACCTATCCAACAATATATCAGACGTTAGGGTTGAAATGAAAAAAAAACACTCCGCACGTTACGTATAGGGGAGGTACCCTAATAAAATAAAATAAATCCCTTTTTATTTTACCACTTTGTCGGCGTGATTGATATACATATTAGTACCAAATTTCAGCTTTCTAGTGCTAACGGTTACTGAGATTATCCGCGGACGGACGGACAGACAAAGCGAAACTATAAGGGTTCCTAGTCGACTACGGAACCCTAAAAACCGGTCTAGTGCGAGTCAGACTCGCGCACGAAGGTTTCCTTACCATTATCTGTAAAAAAGGTAAAAAAAACACATTTGTTGAATTGGAGGCCCCTTAAATATGTACCTATATATTTTATAGCGGCGACAGAAATACGTCATCTGTGAAAATGTCAACTGTACTGTCACTGTCTTCAGCCTGGTGACGGACGGACGGACAACGCAGACTTAATAGGGTCCCGTTTTTACCCTTTGGGTACGGAACACAAAAAATAAGCAGTAGGACAATTAAAGGGCTGTTGTTGATGATAATAATATTATATTGTTACGACGGCGGGGTCAATAACAGTTTGGTTACCATAGTGACACGCCATCAAGGTATTTCAAAATTCACCTGGTTATCGTAAGGCAACACAGTGAATTTTAAACAAGCCCAGTGGTACAGATGGTGGTCTTGGAGTCGATGTACCCGGGTTCGAGTCCAGAGCGACTGACATGCACTTTTTGTATGTTTTAAATTCATATTGAGTAAATTTTCAAAACGCCGGGTAGCGCGCGAGAATAATTTGAGAAAAATGGTTTTCCCAAAGTATGACGTCACAAACTAATATCTCAAATTATTCTAGTTTATACAAGTTTATTCAAGAAAAAGGGGAATTTCGCGCAAGTGGAAAGCCAATTTATGAAAGTTATTTACATAAGTTTCTTAAACAATCACGCCGTTAGCCTGCGAATGTCAAATAACGTTTTGTATGGAGATCGAACCACCGTAAGTGCAAAGTAAGGGAGTGACCACACCGGTGCTTAACGCTGCGTATACGCGTTGACGTCTCGTATGCGTCACGTATTCTTCATACATTTCGCTGCGTTTTACGGTGCGTTAGCGTATTTTGAGCAGCGGTGTGGTCGCACCTTAAGAGTTAAGTGTAAGCTGTGTTCAGTACTAGTAGGCACGGACTCAAGTCACTTGTGTGATTTAATTGAGTCAGTGTACTACGTGTGGACTCAGTAGACTTTGTGTAAATCACAGAATAAATCGACTGTCGTGTTAAAGGGTAATTAACTCTATCTTGTACCCCCACGCTGTTATCAATATGTATTACTAGCTGCCCGCGACTCTGTCCGCGTGGATTTCGATCATATCGAAGCTCCATACAAGCTTTCACTCTCCATTCCTATGCCCTTCCTGACTCAAACTATCTCTATACCAAATCTCATCTAAATCGGTTCAGCGGTTTAAGCGTGAAGAGGTAACAGACAGACAGACAGACACACTTTCGCATTAATAATATTGGTATGGATTAGAATGGATAAACCCTAGACACTCACCCGAAGCGGTGAACATGGATAAATGCGGTGAGCGCGCAACGTTGAGGCTGACGTTCGTGGAGCGGACGTACGGCGGCCACACGGGTTGGCGCGCTTCGCAGCTCACGGAGACGACTCCGCGCGCCGTGCTCACCGTTATCCGCAGCGGCCGGCGGCTCATCTGAAGGCCTTCTTCGTTCACGACGGTGAAGTCCGTGTTGCCTTCCCAGTGGGGGATCTGGTGGACAAAAAAATATATTTGCCTACTGTCACCTTCAAAGACCCATTCACTAGACTGTTGTTTCTTTTCTGGATCGTAACAAAAAATCCATGTTTCATCTCCTGTTACGATGTTATATACACCATTTGAACATCCGTTCTTATATTTCCGCAGCATTTCTTGGCACCAGTCGACACGTGCCCGTTTTTGACCTGAAGTTAGTTCATGAGGAATCCACCGACAACAAAGTTTCCTGACTTTTAAATTTTCGTGTAAAATCTTTTGTATTTGACTCATACCAATCCCTAATTGTTTGGGAATTGTCGGTTTTCTTCTATCAGTCGTCTCACAGCAGCAACGTTTTCTTCAGTGACCGCGGTTGACGGTCGACCTTCACGAAACTCGTCATCGAGACTAACACGGCCCCTATTAAATTCAGCGTACCAACGTCTCACGGTGCTCAGATGTGGTGCTTCAACACCAAATGCATTTTGAAGGCGAGTACTACACTCATGCGGAGAAAGAGAACTTTTAAAATCATTGAGCACAATGAAAAAATCCGACAAGTCCATACATGAATAAACAATGAAATCTTACTACTAGAGTTAGTATGACATAAAAAAGACGTAACTAAACAGTGACTACTGCGAGTAACTGAGCATGGGGCCATTTTCGCGCTCCGTAAACACGCTCAGAATGCTGATTGGGGCAGCCGCGCAGGCGCCGCGCACCACCACACTGAACGCTTTTGTGACTTCACCGAAGGGCCGACCCTTTATTGATTTGAGGATTCGTTGTGTTGACAGCTGACAAAGACATTTCCCACACTCTCATCACAGCGCATCAATCAAGTTAATGACTGAAAGGCACAGCGCATATAAGCGCGCAAAGTACATTGAAATGTGACGTGACAAACAAAAAGAAACCTTCTGGTACCTCTCTGTCACATTTCAGTTGCATTCCATTAATAATCCGGATTTATACTTACATATCTGACGCCCGAAGCAATAGAACAAGATTTTTTCTTTTTATATAACGACTGTAGCAAATAAGCGTACGGCCCGCCTGATGGTAAGCGGACACCGCAGCCTATAGACGCATGCAACTCCAAAGGAGTAACATGGGCGTTGCCGACCCAGGGGTCCTCAAACATATCAAGATACTAGCTTCCGCCCACGACTTCGTCTGCGTGGGCCCGGGATAAAAACTATCCTATATTTTAATCCAGGCTATAAACTATCTTTGTGCAAAATTTCATCCAAATCGGTTAAGCCGTTTAGGCGTGATTGAGTAACAAACATCCAAACTTTCGCATTTATAATATTAGTAGGATGTTTGAGGATTCGCCGTGTTGACAGCTGAAGGAACAAATTCCCTCGCTCTCAACAAAACGCATCCTCAGGAGCTCTGGCAATAAGAATAAATAAATAAATAGAATATGAATAAATTTATTTTAAAACATAAGTACTGCTCTTATTTAAATACAGAAGAATATTTATTCGGCAGGCCCGGAACTAGGCTGACCGTGTCCTCGGGACCTAGCAGTACGCTTTACAAATCTTGTACACATGTCATCATTCATTCATTCATTCATATCAAGCGAAAGACGTCCACTGCTGGACATAGGCCTCCCCCAAAGAGTGCCACAAGTGAGAGAGTGGCAGTGGGCGGGGCGGGGCAATTCCGCCTATACTCAAATACATAATGCTTTCTGTCTAAAAGTTTATATCTAAAATTGTGTGTGTGTTTGTGTGCATGGGCATGTTAAATTGAACGTCAGGAGAGCTTCCGTGTCATTCTACGATATGGACGCAAACCATGTTTTTATAATTTTCTGTACTCTACCTGCTGCGTGCTGTTGTATATTATGCAAGCTACATAAGCTGTTGTAAACTCGTAGATGCATGTAAGCTGGGGCCCGCTTTGCCAAGACGGAATTATACCGTGGGAGGGGTACTTTAAAAATTGGTTTTCGCAGCAGCTGGGCACAGTTGGGAAGATTAGCCGCATAGCCATGCTCTCGTGTTGTAACCTTCTAAATATACAGGGTGTACCAAAAACAGGGTATGAACCGATCAAGGGCTTAACAGGTGTTCAACACAAGTGTGTTAACATCGTGTTCTGATACGAAAAAACAGAAAAAAAATTAACGCGATTTTTTTTTAACCTTTTTATGGAGCGCTGGCCGACTGGGGCGAAGAGCTGAATACAAATGTAAAAAAAAATCGCGTCAAAAAAATATATTTTTTTTCTTATCAGAACACGATACCTGTTCAGCCCTTGATCGGTTAATACCCCATTTTTGGTACACCATGTATAATTGTCTGACTCAGAATGTTCGTTTCTAAAAGGAGTCGTTACGCCAGAGCACATCATAATATGAGTGTTACTTTAAGCGTACTAAATGCATGAAACCAATATTGTGCTATGGCGTCACGGGATAAGTATGAATCCGGCTTCATTTCGCGATCTCGTTCTGATGTATATTAGTCGGTTTGTCCTTAGACATCCCCCAAAACCTAAATGCACTCAGCAGCCAGACTGTCTTACTGATAACCTAACCGGGGGTTTCAGTGCGGGAAATGAATGACGTTAGAAGCTAAAGAATAGGTGTTGACTTAAAAAAACAGAAATTACTTACCTACTGAATAATTAATTTAATAAAAAGATACTTATTTAAAAAAAACATATGTTCTCTAGAAATCGTTCATTCAACCTACCAAGTCATCTCCAAATTAAACTTGAGCGTAAAAGGAAAAAGTATTTTTCATGAAATTAAAATAAATTAAATTAAACTATTTATTTGCTTTATTTATTGGCATATTATAGTTTATTAATAAACTAAAGTTGGTCTTTAATTAATAAGAATTCTTGCTATAACACACTAAAAACTATGAATGAATTGTTACAAGGCAAAGAAATAGAACTGCAATCGCAAACACATCGTGCAACAATTGATTCTTCTTCAATTTTTTTTTTTAATTTGCACCTATTACGACTGCCGACGTAGAAAGATCGTTCAGTTTGTTGAAATTGATATTTACAGCTAGACGCCGAAGCTTAACTGTTCCAAATGTAGAAATAGTTATTTGTGTCACAAGGGAGCAAAATTGTATATTTACGGCGAGGGCGGTGTATTGAATCCTGAACGTAGCGAGGGATTCTAACGTAGGATCCTGAGCGTAGTGATGGATACAAGTGTTAACGCCCGAGAAAAAGATAAGTTTGCTACCGAGTGACACAAACTATTTTTGACACCGACTATGATGAAAATTTAAAAAGATTCTGTTAAAATTACTTTAAGTACAAGTTTTAACATTTTTTCTTCATTTTTATTACAAATTTTTAAATATCACGAGAAATGCATAATTTTTCATATACTTAACGTTGTTAAAGTTAAAACTTGAAATATGTTCGTTTTTAATCGATTACGGAGAAATTACAATCGATTATTTTATGTTAAATTGGCACATTGCGTAAATGCTACATGCCAATGAATAAATTTAAAAAGTAGCTTGAACAGAAAAGTAGCATTTTCTTCCCTTTTCTCGTGGAGCAAAACTTACTTTTCCGAATGAAAGGTGTGAAAAAATATTAATTGTTTATTCTGAAAATCGTGTCAACTACTAATTGACGGCAGGTAATTGATCAACTTTTTTTTTATTATTGTCTCGCAAGGCTTGGTAGAAATAAAATAAAATTGTATAGTTTGTTTACAATTCGCAGGAAGGTATTTATTCATTAGGCACAATATGATATTTTGTTAGAATAACCTATCTGATTATCTCTACTCTTTCTCAAGTTATTCCCGCACCGAAAACCCTGGGGTTTGCTGATAACACGCTTGATCACAACTATATTAATCTCATATGCAATAAAATTTCGTGTAATCTACGCTCTCTTCTTGTATATTGCACAGCGCGCGTGTAAGCGAGCAGACGTAACTTGAAAGTCGTTGTAATCGGAATCATAATACAATAATAAAAATATCATAACTGCTTTAACCGATCAGTCGCGAGACACACGCGTCGCCGCGGACACAACATCGATCAACACGCGGGGGATGTTGACAGTTGACAGTGACCAAACATAATACAAACAATATAAACATGCACTTTTGGAAAATGTTTAAGTATTGACTGTTATTTAGGGGGTGATCACGTTACTTTAGTAAGGACAACTCAACCTGACGCACGTAAAATGCGTTACGTAATCGACCAGCAGATATAAATATATATCTGTTGTTTTTAACTACACTATAACCAAAAGTGTAAGTAATATCGCAATTTCAAATCACAGACAAATAAATATTGAGAATGATTTATAGCGTTAATCTTTTCAATAAAATCAAACGCCATCGAATCATGACATTCATCGCTCTGGTTTTCCTCTGCGGATTTCTAGTATTTTGGCCTCTGTTCCCGGATTTTTACTTCATATACATGGGTCCTTTAGAGAATACATCATGTCATTATATAGAGACAGATGACACGTTACCACGTGCGGATAGCATGTGGTTTATGCCGCCGTCCCGTTCGGTGTTCTTCCACGAAACCTCGTGCAACGGAGACTTGGATTCTCGTCAGGCATGTGCTGTGGAATCCGCAGCTCGAACATCCCCGGACTGGCAGATAAACGTGCTTTTCGCAGCTCCTGTGACTCACTTAGCTTTAAATACTGGCAGACTAACAGTGCTAAAGAACTATTCAAACGTGAATCTCTTCAGAGTGCATGTGGTGAAGTACGCTAGGGGAACGCCTTTGGAAAACTTGATCGCTGGTGGAGCATTGAACAGAACAGTATTTCGCATTTCACACACTTCGGATATATTGCGATACTTGTCCCTGTACAAGTTTGGTGGGATATATTTGGACTTGGATGTGGTGGTAGTGAAGCCGGTTAGTACTCTAGTGAGAAATTGGGCGGCAAAAGACACGGATAATTTGACAGTATCGGCCGGTGCGTTGGCGTTTTCCCAGGACGAAATTGGCCGGAGTATGGCTGAGGCAGCGATCAGGTGAGTTACGCATAGAGTTTTTATAATAACCACTCACTTGCTTGTGGCAACCACAGTTGCCAATTTCGCGCACCCCTAAACTGATGGTGGCAACTGTGGTTGCCAAACGAAGTATGGACTTCTTTGATAAAGAAAAATTGAAAGCAATTTAGGCTACCTTTTTTAAAATCCGAAAGCAAGTGAGTGGATAATCAGATGTGTCGTTATGTTAGCTACAAATTCCAGTATCACGCTCTAAGCCCAGCGTCACACGTGGTGAGTAAAGTCACTGGCTGACCATAATCACCACGAGGCATCTACAAAACAAATAGTGATGTTAATATACTCAAAACACGCACTTTGTGATTACTGGCTTAAGTTAAACACAGAAATCTGTGTAATAAACTTTTGAAAATAACAGCATCATGGATCAATGACGCACTATTACATGTATGAATGTATGAGGTATTGATTTTCGTGTGAAATAATTTGCCAATGTTCAAACGTATTGAGGTAAGGGGCAAACAACTCCAATCAGCAGGGGGACTCGGTCATCAACGGTCCTGCGTCGCATGGCACTTTCAGGTAGGAAGGAACCCTCGAGTAATAAGCCCAACATTTTACGAACGTCTTCCCGCCAAATTGCGAACTGAGTCATCTGGCGAAACATTTAATTCTTATATTTAACGATCGTAAGTCATAACCATTCGAAGCCATAATGACAATAATCATAAATATTACTTATCCTATATACAGATAACTTTTTTACTTAGATCTTGTTGTAGACAACAGTATTAGAATACTGAGTAATCATATACCCGAATCATCGAAACCGCCGAGGTCACCTATTTTACTCAAAGGCTACGTCCGCACAGACAGGCGGCTTGCTTAGCGTCTTGAGCCTAGCGAGTCACCTAGCGAGTAGCTTAGTAAAACGAACATTATAGAATTTTCGCGACCGGCCGCACTGCGCGCTTGGCGTTATCGAAGTAAATAAACGTGTTTGTTTTTCTCGCAAGGCGCGAGGCGAGGCCACAAGGCTCTAGCTAGTCGCTAAGCAAGCCGCCTGTCTGTGCGGACGTAATCTAAGGCAGGCCCGGGTAGGTACGACGACGAGCGAAGCTAGGAGGAGTGTTAGGTGTACCGCGACCCTACGCGCGCGAGCCGAGCGAGCGAAGCGAGCGTGCCGCAATAGCGGCCGGCGAAGCGCCAGAACCGATTCATTTTAATTTACTTAGCGAAAGTGTTTATTCATAAGGAAAATCAAAATTAGGAGTTGAAGTATATGTTCTTAGTTATGCTATGAGGACTAACACAATTATGATGTATGTCCGTTATGAAGAAAACTGTTATGATTAACAAAATTATGACTTCAAACCAGTTCTTAGTAATAAAATTATGAAGAAAAAATTTAGGACAACTCATCATTATGACTTCGTATGATAGTTACAGAAATTTAGTAACAAAAAAGTTAAGACGAAAAAAATTAGGACTAGCGATGATTACGACTACAATACGTAACTATAAAAAAAATAGGACAACGAATTTTAAGGCAAGGTGAACTGATGACCTGGTAAAGATTGCGGGAGTCCGCTGAATTCGGGTGGCGCAGGACCAGTCACCTTGTCACTCTTTGGGGGAGGCCTATGTCCAGCAGTGGACGTCTTTCGTCTGATATGATGATGATGATGAATTAGTTGTAATTTCTGTAATTTTACAAATACCTATCAGTTTTCCAGGTCATATTTTATTTGAACCCATTGTGACTTTCAACGATGGTTATACTTACTCTTAAAACATAACGGACTTTCTACGGTGCTTTTTCAAAAGCCACGAAAATTGCAGAAAAAATAGCCAGCAGTGGATGTCTTTTGGCTGATGATGATGATGATATATTGTTTCAGAGACATAAAGAATAATTACAGAGGTGACATCTGGGACAACAACGGCCCCGGCGTGATCACGCGTATCCTGGAGAAGCAGTGCTACACTAAGAAACCAGCACTAATGTCAGCCATCACCTGTAACGGTGAGACTATCGACTGTTAACCTTATTGCAAAGAAATATAGTATATTTTACAGTTACAAGCAAACATTTAAAGGGCCTGGCGGTAAACAGACACCGTAAGCTTGTAGACTCCATAAGAGTCAGAAGCGCATTGCCTACCCTTTGATTTGATAATTTGTTTGTCGACCGCTAGAGACAAATGTTTTTTTTCAATTCAATTCAATTCAATCTGTATTGATAACATGGTTACAGGTCAGTTTACACAGAATATTAATTTGAACATTTCGTATAGGTATACAACATTAAATATCACATTATTATTATATTATGAATTATCATTACATTTATTACTATTGTATTATGTATCATCATTACATTTATTATATATTATATTACGTACAGTCAACAGCACATATAGATGATCATTTTAGTACTTTGTCGTATTTAACGTAACAATAATGTGACAGTTGGGATGCGTCAAAGTAGTGAACGCGACAAGGTACTAAAATGATCATCTACTTTTGCTGTTGACTGTACCTATTATCATTATTGTTATTCATTGGATGATTGGCAAAGAAATTTGTTAGTCAAATATTCTTTAAGCTTACATATATAAACGAGCATTCTGATATTTCTGGTCGCTTAAGGTCACTAGGCAAACGATTATATATTTTAGGACCTATCTACCACACACACTGTTCCGATTTTTTGAGTTTGTGCCTATTTGGTAAGAGGTTATCTTTATTGCGACTATTTGGCCTGTATTTACGAAACTTACTAAGGTTTTTACGGACCATTTTTGATATTTCTAAAATGTAAAGGTGTAACTAGAACTATGCCTATGGCTCTATTATGGTCTTTAATGAATGCTAAATGAAGCAATAATACAGTATAATAAAGATTAATACATTAATCGTCATTATCATTGGATATGAATCGAAATTATATGGACACCTGAATAGAATATAATAGTAAATAGTTTAATCGACGTTTGTACGTAACAAAACGTAATATTTTCATATTTCTCAGTAAATTAAACACGTGTTGTCGCTACGATGCTGGCGCAAACACTACGCACAATGAGTAAAGTTGGTTCCAATAGGGAATAAATACGTACGCGCACGATTGACAGCAAACCTTAAGTTAATGATTGTAAGGTATAATTTCGTTTACGTCAAGCACATCGAGCGAATGATGCAGATCGAGCGCTTCGAGCCAATCAAGCGATTCAGACCTTTTTAGTCTATATAAGACCGGCACACCGAGTAGACGGGGCATTCTTTCTCTAGCGAACTGTCGGATTGTCATTGACTGGATCGAGCTTAAATTCGTAACGTAAACATTCGTGGATACACTATTGTTGTGGCGGGAAGGTTCAATATTGTGCGATTGCTTTGCATAGTAATGAACTATTCCACTACTTATTAGATTCTGAGTTTATTCTAAGGTTCAGTATTGTGCAATTACCTTGCATAGTAATGAACTATTTAACTTTCTATTAGATTTTGGGTTTATTTAAGATAATTTTATTATCATTTTGAACCAGATCAATGTCCTAGTTGCATGGTCAACTTAACGTGTGCAGTGCAGTAAGTAGTGCATTTCCCCTGACGGTGACAAGGAGACACACTTCGGGATCCTGTTAGTAGTAGGCCAGGTTTGAGAGAAGCCTGGCACCATCTTTTTAACAACACAGATGGTGTAGCCTATCTTTGATGGTGTAGCCTATCTCACTCGTCCTTAAGGTTGGCCACAGGCTGAAGCGAGAAGATCGCCATTTCCCATAAGTCGATCGCTAGGATTGTTATCCACTCGTTGAGGTCTTGTGTGCTTAAGGCTTGTTCTTTTATTGAATATATATTTATATGATATAAAATAGGGCGTGCATTTCACAGAACCCTTTAGTCCACGGACACGTTGTGAAATGTACATTACACAGGCTCTAGGTTGCATTCTCGGACAGCTTAGGTCCCTAGCTTAGAACATACACATCACATAACGTTAAAAGTAATGATGGGAGTTTTGCATAGAGTAGTTTAGGATTTAGTGGTAGGTAGGCTTAGGAATAGAGTCAAACACCGTAATAGGGTATTAGGAATACTATTCTTAGGGATGGATAGTAGAATGAAGGTTTACAAATCAAATAGCATTTATTTGAAGGTTTAATTGCAATTATGAGTAACTGAATAGGAATTACTTATTGTGTGTGGATCAGTAGTATTGGGTTCCGTATATTATTACATATGAAATATTAAAGGTGTAATAATTGTATTGCATATTGTTATCAAGGTATTATACTTCCAGTTATGATTAGGATATCAGAATTGTTTCAAAAAGATGAAATGATTCTTGGCTAATGGCAAGCGGAGCAGTCCATTATGTCTAATACTAAGGTATCAAATTATCATGAGTGGAATATACTCATGAAGTATTTAGGGTAAACTTCAGTTTCAATATTTCATATTTAATGGACGGTATACCTCAGTATTACAAATATCTTCACTATAGCAAGTTTATAGGAATCTAATGGATACATTAGTCTCTATGTAAAGGGTGGAATAATGCCTTAATACATAATTTTCCTTGAATGAAATAATATTCAATTGTTAGGTCTGATGAGTTTGTTGAGTGCTTCTTCTCATCAGAAATTAGGTACGAAGCACAGGTAAATTCAAAGTGTTAGGAATACCTATTATAAACAAAATATAATAAATGGGTATTTAATTAGCTAGATGGCCAGACCCACATCCAGACGGAAATGGTAGCATAGTATGGATGACAGAGAATCTTCCATACAATAATAATAATAAACTATTAGCTAGCTAGGTTGATTGTTTTGTTGTCTGATTTGATGATATGATTATAAGTTGAGGCGATGTTTTGGTATATAAAGAAATCAATGCTTTGATTTAAGAAATATTAAATGTGGACAAAATATTGATAAAGCTACCATTACGTTAACCGGCCACGGTAGGATCTGGTTGGGGTTTAATAACCAAAAACAAATTTTATTTATTACATGATTATTTTCTTGAACTAGGATGCAATAGGTGTACGTAGGGTTGAGTAGGTAGGAAGGAGTCAAAGTCTCATTTGCTACACATAAAAGAATTTAGGTTGCTCGGAACATAACGTAGACACTAGACGATCTATTGGCCAAATCGAGTTAATTTTAATATCATTTATATTTCTTTAGGTTAATATATATTTTAGAAGCGCACAGGTGGTTTTCATTTTAGGGATAGGACGCTAGGTAGTTTAAGTGACAAAGGCTTGTAAACGTTAAAATTTATTGATTAAAATTATTGGTATCCCAGGGCACCCTAGCCATTATCCTTATCACTTTTTTCTGGAGCATAAATATGCGCTGTCTTTCAGCTGCTTGTCCCCAGATATCAATGCCATAGGTGATTATGGATTGGAAATAATTAAAGTATGCGTTTCTGACGCATCGCTCATTGAGCATTGAGATTTCGAAACGTATGTTTGGCTTATCATTTGATATTTATATATTTATCAATAGATCATCAATAGTTAGGTCTAACGAGGGAAAACAGAGAAGAAAACCATTGTGAGAAACCGGTTTCGGAGCACAATACTTAAAATCTGGTGTTGTGTTAATTGTGTTTTCTTTTCAGGTTTCGAAGTCTACGGTCCCCAATACTTCTACCCAGTGCCATATTGGGAAGCGGAGCAGTACTTCGTGCCAGGCGAAATACCGGGAGAGGACACGGCTTATGTCCAACACATCTGGAACATGATCACGAGTGAAGTACCAGTTCACAAAGACTCACCGTACGCTAAATTAGCTAGGAAACACTGCCCTGAAATTTATAAGTTGTATGATAGAGACTTTGGAGGGTAGATGCATTCACAAAGACGCATCCTATTTCTGTAATAATTTCAAATAAATGTGTGAGTAACACTGTAAAATTTTTTTAGCTCATTGTGACCCACTTCTACATGTCTTCTGCTCTCTCTGCTGAGACCGCTCCTTTCTCTTCCTTTTTTGCGGCCTCGGAGGATAAAGAGATAATGGCTGCATTCCATTTTAAAATACTAGATTCTCTAGTTATCGCAATATTGCTTACAATTTCTACCGCGTTTTGAGTCGTGGTGTTCTCACTCCGTGGTCGTTGGCCCACCAGTCATTCGGCATGACGCAGACGAGGTCAACTCAGTCCCTCTTCACCACTGTGCCACAATTTACTAGATTGTTCACAACATCCTGTTTCTATACTGCTGCATCAACATACTCAGTTTCTGTTATATCCTACTTCATAGATCTTACTGCTAAGATCGTAAGATAAATTATTCTCTGGAACATTTACTGTTAATATGGGGCAGTGCATTCCTAATGTAACTTGAGACGTTAGTGTTGTTTCAGAAGTTGTAATAACTTTGCGGTAGATGTCACTACGAGCCTCCCTAAGGTGTAATTAGAAGTGGAAAGGATTGAAAGATTCGTCGCCACTAGCAGACCCACGGAAGCTCTGTTGGCAAGAGCGATGGACGGATTCCAGAGGTCGCAGGTCCAAATCCCGCTCGCGGCAAATATTTGTCCAATTTTTCACTTTGATCCAACTTTCGAATTTCGTTAGAGGACGTTTCTGCTTAGTAAACATTACTGTTAACATTTTATTTCATCTCATTTCATTTTTCATGAGCAACGTACATTGCATTTGAAATTAACTTTTACAGGTTAGAATGTGACAATCATATAAATAGTAATTTACTACAATAATATATACATTTGTATATTAAAGTTTTTTTTTTGCATGTCTAATTTTTAAATGTCAAGACACCCGAGAATATATTTAATGTTAACAATAATGTCAACAGCTCTAGAGAGTTACCATAATTTATTTTCCTTACTCGAATGGCCCGTTTTTGTGCGACAAAAGCTGTGTGTATATTATATTGTATTGATAACTGTTTCCCCAAAACTTAATGCTATACCGTGGTTTTGATTCAACTAATGCGTGGTATACCATTCTGAGTTGGAGCAGTTTTATCTTCTCTCTCAGACTTCTGAGCGCATGGCAAGCGGAACTTACAGAGTTAGCTATAGATTGTACCTCGTTCTTCCAATTAAGGTTACAAACGATATGTACTCCTAAAAATTTCACTGTTTCTACTTGATTTATCGCTGTACCGTTTGTAAAAACTTGTAACACGTCTTTATTTTTGGAAATAGATTTAAAAAGTATAACATTCGTTTTACTGCAACTTAGTTGCAGATTATTTACACTAAACTACGTGTGAAAACTTATGAGGGCCTCGTTAATTCTAACGTTAAGTAACGGTGTGCTGTCTGCAGATATAATGGCGTTGGTGTCGTCTGCAAAGAGAACCAACTGTGTATTTGTAAACGCAGCCTCCATGTAAGCTAGTAAATCGTTTGTGAAGATAATAAAGAGTATGGGGCCTGGTATGGATTCTTGCGGAACTCCTCTGGTTAGACTAGCCATCTTGGAGTTATGAACCTTTTCATCGTAGTTTGCCGTGGTTTCAATTTGTACAAACTGCTTCCTATTTGTTAAATATGACTGAATTAGTAACAAGGATTTGCCTCTGACGCCGTAGTGCTCCAACTCTGCGAGCAGAATGTTATTATCGACCTTGTCAAACGCTGAACTGAGATTTAGGAACAAACCAGCGACTTTTTTTTTGTTGTTTAACTGATTGAGTACCTCGTTCATAAGTCTATCTAAAATCTAATCGCTTCGTTTGTTCCCCTGCTCCTTTGGTAGTTAATTTGTACATAAGTTGTGTTTGTAAATGTTCCATACAGCTATGCCATCGGACTTTCTAACTAACTACAACTAGTAGCAACTAACGCTAATGTGTATATAAATAGGTATCTTCCTGTGGATGCGTTACAATCTAGAACCGCGCGTACCTCGTCATTGGATTCAGTACTGATATAACTGACTCTAAAAGCAGCAGATACTTCCTCCGTCCAGGTTTTTCGTTATCAACTTATCACGTATTTCTACGATAATTCTAATAGTATTTGTGCCATGGTGCTTTATTCCACTGCCAAACAGTTTTTATATCGGTCCTTATGCCGGGTGCGTAATGTTTCATATGTCAGAAAAACTGACATACACTTGATATACATGAAATTGGCATAAAGTTATTTAGTATAATGTAACGCACGTTTGTATAACTGTTTTTTTGCTATATTTTGCTTTACTCTAATTATCGATTGATATAATAGGCAAAATGACATAATTTGCAAGTGGCATAATTCTACTTTCATATAACGCATTTATGACATATTTAAATATGTTTAACATATGTTATTTAAAATTATTGCGTTTTTATATATCGCATATATTTTATGACGTAAATATGTTTAACATACAAATTAATTAAAATATTTGCGCTTTCATATAACATTGTCGGCCAATAAGTTGACGGAGCCCCGCTTTCGTTTCTGGGACTCAAATCACCCGCCCTCCGCCGTAGACTTTTGTAAATACTTAACATAATATGTAATGTAAGTATTAGTAAAAAAAGTCGGTATAATAATTAACATAAAATCATTTGAAACCTATTAATTAGCAGTTTTTGTCATTAAAATTGTTGATTACATTGGATTTTTGTGTTATAATTTCTATTTCAACCTGTATTATTTAGAACCCCCTTGGCACAACTGAGTACGACAAGTACGTTTCAAAAGGTCTAGCTTATTTATTTTATTATTCACTATATCATTATTTTCTAAAGTTTTCATTATTTTTTTATCTAAAGTTATTTATTGTAAAACCAATTTATTTCTTCTGAAATTTATAGCATTGACGAATTATGTCAAGTAATTCAATGTGATAAACACATTTTATACCAAGTGATAAATATAGTAAGTAAATGTCTTTCATACTATTGTAATTATAGCCTTAAATCATTATATCACTTTTTAAATTAGCTCATTTGAAAATTATCTGAAACAATATTATACCATCCGTTACTTTATAATAAGTAATGGTATATCAAATCAAAATACATTAGGTGAAATTATATAAAACGACGTGCACCCCTTATGCCCACGACATTGCACTCGACGTCAGCTACAAGTTTATCCTCCTTCACTAAATAAGTAGATAGACAAAATGTAACTGTAAACGGAAGGGTGCCTCCTTACAGAGATCCGATACTCATGACCACCGATTTCCCGTTGATGTACCAGTGTTCGCAAGCAGAATGGCGAACCCTGCCGTGAAATTCAGCAACACATACCCACCGAGCGAGACCTGCTGACCTCGCCCGGCAACGAGTCATGTTGCAGCTGTTAATTCACACAAAATATCTTACTGTAAATGTCTTCTTCTTTCAGATGTTAATTTCCACAACTATAACTTTGAAGCTTAGGGTCTGCCCAGCTACTTTGTTCTCTGATTTTTTGAGTAGGAGCTACCAAACCCCAAGAATATGGGTCAGATGTTTTTGCTGGAACGGCTGCCATCAACTTAGAAGATAATATTGCTGGGAAAATGCGTAATTGTACTTGATATTGTCATCATGGCTGACTACATCCTTCTTCACCACATTGAAAAGAGCCTGTATAGAAAGGAGTACGTCCTCTGCAGAATGGCCGCTCCACACAATGGACCATCCTGACCCATCATACAGGACGCGGCTATGCGGTAGAACGAGACATAAATATGTCTTACTCCCTTTAACGCATAGTTGCGTCCTGTAGCTAGCCTACTGCGAATGTCAAAAGACGTTTTGTAAGGAAAGCGAACCACTTTAACTGCAAGAATAAGTGCTTACGTCATCTATTCGAATTCGCAACAAAAAAATGTTAACTATATAACAGCAAACTCGATTTTGATGACTTGCAATAACATTTTTATTTCCCTAATTTGACGTAAATACAAAGTATTTAAGCGTGTCACGAGGAAGCATCTTAGTTCTACTTTTAAATGGGTGTCTCGCTGTTGATATATATGTAAATGGTTTTATTATTGAATTGGAATTCATCCTTGTTATTAAAGCCAGCTAGGGCAGTGTATTTATAAACGGCACACGTGGTCAGGATGGCCCATTGTGTGGAGCGGCCATAAGATGAGATACTCACGGCCTCCGGTTTCCCGTCGATGTACCACTGTATGTTGGCTGGCGGCATTGCGGGCCCCGCCGAGCAGTTCAGCAACACGTCCTCGCCGAGAGACACGCTGCTCGGCGCTCCCGATATCACCGGGTCTTGCTTCAGTGTTACTGCAGACAAATTAAACGTTGGTTACACATTGACACAAAAAAGTATGTTATTCATTTATCAGGTATGTATTTTAAAGTGCGCTAATTAGTAACATTTGAACCTGTTTCAAATTCTAGTTTAAATGTTTCCTGCTACCCAAAGGTTGTGTGGAAGAGATCGCTTTAAAGCGATACGTCCGCCTGTTGGTACCATAATTTAGTAAGCTAATATTGTGTAAGATGTTTCTCTCATGTCGTGGTGCAATAAAGAGTATTTATTATTTTATTATTGCCATTGGTTAAGTTAGGTTAGGTTTGTTACAATTTTAACCCTAGCATGTGACGTCTTAAATTCTAGTGGGATGACAGCTGTCTTCGTAATCAAGCAGTTTGAAAGGCATTAAAGTTAGTGAGACAACGCGTAGAATTGTTTCAAATATCTTCTTCTGCTTATTTAAGACCAAAGCAAGAGTTTGAGAGACCTCCATTTACTCCGATACCAGGCACCAGACAACCTCTTCAAATCAAATAATCAAATCAAATCAAAGTTTAAACATAAGTTCGTTTAATTGAGCAGTAATAATAGAACAGTGTTTCAAACATCAGCCCCGTTTTAACTGATAAAATCTTTTCCAGCTAATCAATAGTTAAGGGTCAACGCCACGTTAAATATTACCGAGATCCCCTATAAATTACATTCATTTAAAGCCTCATTAAAGTCAATGGCTGCCAAATTCACATATTCACCGAAGGCATTAAACACCGGAACTATATTAATTGTCCCTTTCACTCTCCAACGATCCTTAATCGGTGTAAAAGAGACGTGGGTTACATTTTGTTTTCAATACAGACAAGTAACTGACCATAAATATACCTTATACCCTAGCAATAAGGTTCAAAAATGTTCAGGTAACTTTGTTGTCCATTGTATGTGTTATATATGTTGAAGTATCGTATATTATGTGAATATCGATGGTGTAAAGTGCTGCGGCGGGCTAATGCACTGTTTCAGAGTAATTTGGTCTGTTGGTCATTTAATTATTAAGTGTGTCAGCTTTTCAATCACAATTACGAAGGATCGACCACAACGAAGTTTAAAATACGCTGACAGCGCGAGTACGTATGAAGTGTATAAATCATGATGCCGGACCGGTGTTAAACAATTATGAAAACGCCCTGTAAAAAAATACCGTCGTATGAATGTGTTCGCGCATGTTCCGACTCGTGCGCCAGCGACGACGACGGCCAACGGTCCGCTTTCTCACCATTGCGGTCTAAAGGCGGTTTGCACCAACTTACGATTACAGATGGATCAACGTTAAATATGGCGCCGGCTGTCATTCCATAGAAACATGTCAAACTTTCCATAGAATCTGATTCTAACGAATACCGCTAAAGATTAGGTACTTACAGACAATTTGGTGCAAGTCACCCTAATACCGAGATTTTTTTGAACATTGTTTGTCTTCACATGAATCAAAAATAGCTGTTTTAAATAAATTTAATACAGCTAAAATTTATGAAATTCACACGATCAAAGCAAAATCTGGAATCTTCCGGAAAAAATCGCACTTAATGACATCTAGGGGCACGGGAGTGCCCCGCTAAGTCGAGTAAAAAAAAAGGCACGGCCGTGGCCGTACCGTCCTTCAACATCCTGTAATTTTGTACTGGCTAAAGCTAGAACCCTGAATATTCAGTAACATATAGGGCATAATATGGCTGAGATATATTCTCAATGACATTCAATTGGAACTTGGAGTTTCAGAACTATTGCCCGTGAAAGTTCCTTAGTTTTGTCACTGACACACTCACTGACTTACTGACTGATCAACCTAATTCTTAGGTACTTCTAGCAGACCCACAAGATCCAAATTTTAAAGTTATTCGCTTGTAGCCTGTCAAGTAATAAAAAACTATAAATACTTATTTCAATTTCAGTCACGTTTCAGAGATATGCAAAATGCATAAGTAGATTTGTAATCTTATACAAGTACATGCGATTACTTACTTCTCCCAAGTTGCAGAATTTTATTTAGCAAGCAAATTAAGATTAATAAGAATGCCAGACTTGGCTCTACGTAATATCCACAACTATTTACGGTTTAAGAGTTTCGAGACTTGGCCCTATTTTTTACATGGAGTGTTTTTTATGGGTAGATATATCACTTGAAAAATTTATTATTCTATTTCCGGAATCCATCTCTTAATGCCCTAAATAAATATTAAGCAGCATTTTAGATACTTAAGCACCCTTGATGTTGCAGATTTGGTAGATTGAAGCGAAAATTAAAATCATGATCAAATATTTGTTGACATTTCCTCAAGAATTAAAAGGCGAGGAAATATTTTTTGAACAACGCAACACTCACTGTCTGTCCGTTTGTCATGGAGAGTTCCATCGAATAAAAATATTGCTCTTTAAATCCACTTATCGTCGGGGATAGTGCAATACCGCGTAACTAGCACTATTAAATACTGCGTATCTACACAACATCCATAGTGCGAAACCGCGTATCTAGCACTGGTAAATACCGCGTATCTAACAAAAATAGCCAAACTAAGATTTTCACGCCAACGAACGTAAAATCCTGATTAGAATTATACCAAGCTTCTCCTGTAAAGTTGGGTATTGTGTAGATACGCGGTTTCGCACTATGGGTGTTGTGTAGATACGCACTATTTACCAGTGCTAGATACGCGGTTTCGCACTATGGGTGTTGTGTAGATACGCACTATTTACCAGTGCTAGTTACGCGGTATTGCACTATCCCCGACGTTATATAATTTGAAGAGTTGCTAGGATTATTTTTTTTATCGTAGACAACGTGCAGGCTTAGATCATTATCCTAGCGTTATTCCCGGTTGTGTCCCTAAAGGAGCCCGGGGTCCGCTTCGAGACCTAATCCCAAGGTTTGGCATAGGCACTAGTTTTAGGAAAACTAGACCTTATTAGGATTAGACCAGTTTCCTCACGATGTTTTCCTTAACCGAAAAGCTAACGGTAAATATTCCGTGCATACGTTCCGAAAAACTCACTGTTACGAGCCGGGATTCGAACCCTCGACCGCCGCTTGACAGCCGCTTGCCTGAACCACTAGGTTACCGTAGCCTAATATATCAACACAAATCTGCTATAAAATTCTATTTTCAAATTAAAACGGTTCCAACTGGCCGCTTAACGCTAAAATAGTATGAACGTATATCTAGGAAATAGTGCTGTGATCCAAGAAAGTCGCCATTTTTCAGTGTCGGCTCCCAAGAAAGAATTTCGTTAGAGCTAAGTACACGATGGGAAGAGAGCTTTTATTAACTGCGGTTGAAATACTAGTGTTAGTAAAAGACTTTTACACAGCGCGTGCTTCCAGAAGCGCAGACAGTTAATGCTAGAATTTTTGTTTGTCAAACTAAAAGTAGTTATCTTTCGTGTCCAAAGTTAGGAGAAGTCTTGGTTTGTCAGTTATAGATTAACAGAGAAATCTTCATAGAATGTAATAGAATACAGATACTATTTAGTTGGTTTAAAACAAATAATATCAAGAACCAATGCTCAGTCAAAAAGCTGTAATGCATAGTTACTTTTCGAGCCACAGTTAAGACAACTCTAATGTCATTTTCCCATACAAAAGAACGATATTTAGATCTATCTAACGTACCTACATAACGGCATGACCAAAAGATTTAGGAGCAGGGTTTTTTTACAATAAAAGCCGCATTGTTAGAAGTACGCTGTTTTATTAGTTTGTTTCTAACTGAAGTCTCGACGTAAACTTCACTTAGCTTCATTACTCTTCGGAGTAATCAACCATAAGGCTCCAGCATATCTCTTTGAGAAGTTGTCTGTCAGCAGGTCCCTTGGTGGTCGGCGGTGTGCGACTCAACTGTTAACACCAAGGCATGCTAGTGCAGCATTTAGGGGTAGCTTCCGTTATGTCGCCTCTAAATGCTGGAATAACATCCCCCCTCCTGTCAGGAACCTGCAAAACATTTATAGTTTCAAATTTCAGCTCAAAATGTTCATGCTGAAACATCAAAAAAGTGAGGAAGCTCTGATACTAGAAACCAGTTATATTTAAGACCGCGGACTAACTGTTTGTATGCTTAAGAATAAGAATAAGAATATTTATTTGCAAAAATGTAGTGGGGTCATTTTGCTTGAAGAAGCATGCAATTTTTACTCATTTACTTACTTACTTACTTATTGGCTACAGGTTATTCCCTAATTATACATTCCTAAATTTTGAATACAATATAATTTAATTAGACTACTACATTATAATTACCTAATATTACAATTGCTTATTTCTGAACAAACTCATATTGGTCTTAACAAACTTACTGTCGTGTTTTTCGTCCCTTCCGCATTGCCATGCATATTTGCATAGTATATATAATAACACTTGTATATATTGTTCATCTGTGCTCGTTTTTCTATTGTATTATGTTATAGTGTGTCTGTAAGGGAGTAATTAATTATTACATTATTTCTAGTGTAAAGGCTTAAAAACACTCGCCAATGCCACTCAAGAAATGTTAGTAGCCTGAGAAATTAACTCACCATCATGTAATGTACCATCCGCTGTGCTTGTTGCCGTATAGTTTAACGCCATAATGTATTAGTTTTAAGCTTGTATTTGTATGTTACTATGATCAAACTCACAAACTGTGCATTCGGTTGACATTGCTGTTCCTGGCGTCGCCCGGCCCGCGCTGTCTATGGCTGTGACATTGACAGAGCGAGTTATGGTCGCGTTCACAGCTGATGTCGCGCAACTGTCAACCGATCGTCTTTTTGATTCTGTTTATATATATTTCAGCCATCAACAACAAAAATTGAATTATATATATATATATTTTTTTTTTTTTTTGTTTTATATATATATATTTTATTTCCGTTTTCATGTTTGCGATGTATACTGTTTGTGTTGCCCTCCCACCCACTCACTTAAAGGCTTCGACGGAAGACCAGCGCTGGCCAACAGGCCTGCACCATGCTGAGTCGGGGCCTTTTCGTGGCATACCTGTTGTTTTTGTTTCTGTGTTCACTTTTGTTATTGTTTTGTATGTGTCACGAATAAACGTTTTCTATATTTCTATAAACGTTTTCTATACTTGTCATGCATCTATTTTGGCGTAGTATCCTGTACTTACAAATGGTCTTGCAACTAACTCGCAAAAATTGTTTCACAATAAACGTAACAAAGCAAGCGCTACTTTAGAAACGCAACTCGCAAAATGCAAATCAATCATAAAATCGAATCACAATTTCCAGAAACACCCAACACACGCAAAGGCAATCTCAATCTTCAATATCTTAGAATTATTCTCTAGCTATGAAGTGAAGGAAACGATCGCAGTATCTCACTTTACAATCCTCTTAACCCGAGATGAGACCGGTCACGCCATATATTACCGTCTCTCTCTCGTGAATTGCACCGACACTGACTGATTGCTCTGCACATGCATTCCCTGTTGGATGCTTTTGCGATTTCTGAGCGTTTAGTGGGGTACTTGAAATATTTATTGTGGCTTTTATAGCGTCGTCTTTCGAAACTTGGCTGTGAATCGAGCGTAGATTTATTGTGACTTTAAGGAGCTAAAGTTTGACCACCAAACGTGGCTTTAAAGTTAAAGTAGACAATGTTCCAATGGATATGTTTTCAAGGAAAAAAACCGGCCAAGAGCGTCTCGGGCCACGCTCAGTGTAGGGTTCCGTAGTTTTCCGTCCGTCACAGTAAGTGTCCCCACTTAATCGTTAAACAAGCAATACTTAGCGAACAATACAAGCAATATACTTTGCGAACAGTTTTGTTATTAAACAACGAACGACCATAGACAACTAAGACAATTCGAGCAGGACAAATTTTCGACCTAATGTATGGGCGCACCTGCTCCGACCCCATTAAATCAGGAAAAATCTTAACACCGCCATGTACGATATGAGCGTTCCGCGTACAGCAAAATCTATCGGCAAATTAAGTAAACTATTGCGCGCGAGCTTAAAGTATGTAAGCTGATTTTTATAGGATAATTCTTTATTGCGTGAACCGATTTTCACCGTTTTTACTTTATTTGAAAGCACGTCATATAATTGTAATTTTGTAGAAATTACAGGTACAATAAACACCTGCTTATACGGTTAAATTACAAACTTAGTTCAGAAATTATTTTGTATTTTTTTTCAAAAACTACTCAATCTATCAAGTTCAAAATAATTTTCCTAGTAAGTTTTTATGGAGTTCTACTTTTGAGATTTTTTTCATATTTTTAAAACTTATGGTTCAAAAGTTAGAGGATTATCTCCGAAAATATTAACATTATCAAAAAATTATTTTAGCAAACCCGTATTCATTTTTAAATACCTATCCAACAATATATCACACGTTAGGGTTGAAATGAAAAAAAAACACCCCACGTTACGTATAGGAGACCTCCCCTATACGTAACCCTAATTAAAAAAAAAACTTTTTATTTTACCACTTTGTCGGCGTGATTGATATTACATATTACTTCCAAATTTCAGCTTTCTAGTGCTAACGGTTACTGAGATTATCCGCGGACGGACGGACAGACAAAGCGAAACTATAAGGGTTCCTAGTCGACTACGGAACCCTAAAATTTTTTTTTTTTTTTTTAATGATATAGGAGGCGAACGAGCAGTCGAATCACCTGATGGTAAGCGATAATCGACGCCCATGGACACTTACAACACCAGAAGAGTTGTAGGTGCGTTGCCGGCCTTTAAGATGGGAGTACGCTCTTTTCTTGAAGGCTTGAAGGTTATAACGGTCCGGAAATACCGCAGGCGACAGTTCATTCCAGAGTTTGGCTGTGCGAGGCAGAAAGTTTCGGGAGAAACGCACAGTTGAGGACTGCCAACCATCCCTAAAACCCTAAAAATGGAATGAGTCTTCCTGCTTTCCTTGAGTGAGGATGATTGGTCAGACTTTATCTACAAAAAGTGGCCCATGACATGACTATACATCCCGATAATTGCGTTATTTATTATGGCCTTATTAATTATATCTTTTTTTAGCGACTGTCAAATTATCCATGCAAGTGTCAAATCAGTTATTATTTTACCCTCTTAGATCCGTCTCAATTTTGATTTCTGATAACAGCTATCAGCCTAAAAGCTTATTGATATGATAAACTTACATTGATCACTACTTACTCTCCCACCCACAACCGTCTTGCGTCCTCAGTTGATACCTCATACATGTGTGAGGTACCAAAAACATGATTTCTTATCTGACGTTGACCAGGCTCGCATAAACTCACCTGCAACCGTCAAGTTCTTCGTTTGCTTGACAACCGCGAACCTCGGACCTTCAGTAGACACCTCACACGTGTATGATATCCTGGTAGTGTAGTGTTTCGGCAGCACCACGCTGATGGCGCAGCGGTGCTTGTTGCAGTCGCCACGGGTGACCGCCGGGCGAGCGTTGGCAGTTGTGTTAAATGTACGGGTTTCCGGCTAGAATACAAAAAAATACAGTTGAAATAGTAATAGAACACTTCTGAAAGGCGGTTTCAGGGCCGTATTAGGCGAAAAAGAATGTTCCTATGTTCATATGGACCTACGCTAAACAGCAGTGCGTGCGTCATCATTCTGCCACATATAAGTCTCATATATAGTCTTATACGGCCTGTCAAACGACAGTTCTGTGGGGGTATCTACGCTGTGTCCAAAAATAGGCCGTATCTAGGCTGACGATTCTAGTCTTGAAAGGCCAGCAGCAGGCAGTCGTCGTCACAGGAGGTCTAGAGGTCATAGCGAACTTTCACCTCGCCTATATTTGGAGCAGCCCGACTGGGGTATTAACTCCACTGAACATAAGACCACAGCCATAATAACGCCACTACTTGCTCCGCAGGTATGTGGTGATGTGTTCCTGGTGGTAGGTAAGGCCGCCAGAGCTCCCGAGGATGTGCTGTGTTGAGAGCGAGGGGCCCGGGATCGCCTCTAGCTATCAACACAACGAATCCTCAAATCAATAAGGGGTCGGCAACGCGCTCGGGATTCGTCCAGACTCACGCGTCCATAGGCTACGGGGTCTTTTTGCCATCAGGTAGACTGTATGCTTGTTTGCCACAGTCGTAGCCACGTCTTCATCATATCAGCCAATATGCGTCCACTGCTGGACATAGGCCACCCCCAAAGAGTGCCACAATGAACGGTCCTGCGCCACCCGCATCTAGCGGACTCCCTCGACCTAGACCGACCAGGTCATCAGTCCACCTTGTGGGGCACCCTTCCGCCCCAACGACCATCGGTTGTACGTAAACATCGGCATTAGAGGCGCACGCACACACACAGCCGCGCGCTAATGGGCTAAACTACGAGTATCTGTACGGCTAAAATTACAGGGAGCGAATTAGAAAAATTCATGGGAGAGAACTTTTTTCATTTCCGCACTACTAATTTGGTCTACGAACGTTAGTTTGTAATTTCAGCAATACACAAAGGAAGTTGCAATGGCTACTCATTCCCGGCGGTGTAACCGCGTGGCAAAGTTTTAGTCCTGTATTCATTGTGAATGGAAAACACTTCAAGTCGCCATGTTGACCAAACATGTTTGTTAGTTAGCTACTACACGCGGTCAAAAAATTTCGGGTCACCCTAAATGAAATAACCGCGACAGTTATTTTTTATATATCAAATACTAAACATTTTTATAATACCCAACTGTATTAGCAATTTCCGGGATCCTATCATAAAAATATCAATATCCAAATTTATTTTTCATGGGTTTTTTACGAGTCCGAATTAAACCAGAGAATCACGTAACGTTTTCAACGCGCGTTAGGACATGTTTTCCATATAAAAATTGATATTTAGATCTAACTAACTTACTTATCAATATGGCTAGTGACGTTATTCTTTTAAATGTTTTTTTTTGCAGTTTAAATATAAAATTAAATAAAGATCATGGCAGGCTTAAGATAACTGTACAACCTTACACTATTTTAGAAAATGTGACGGTATTTTGCCGACCCATATTCTTTGTCCGCGAGTGTATTTTTATACTTGCTATGTAAATGCCATCGGACTGTATATGACGGTTATACGCAATGCCTGTTGATATAGCTAATGTAAAGCTGGAATAGGTCGTGAGAGCTTAGTTTGTCAGATTTGACAATCAGGTTGTAAAGTGACACAATTCGTACGTATCAAATGATCGTGTGCGATCATACAAATCACTCACGTTGGTAGACTGTCTAAGCAGTTGATTATAAAAACGGATTAAAAAAGACGTTGGTCAATGTTGGTCGCCACTTATCGATATTGACTCCCAACGTGGGCCCCGTTGGTCGATCACGTAACGCATTGTACGCACGTTTGGTAGATCTAATCGTCAAGTTTTATATGGAAAAAATACAATTGGATTGTGCTAACACGCGTTCGGAACGTTACGTGACTACCCCTCTGGATTGATCAGGTTCAAAGATATGTAAATACCTTAGTTTCACACCATTCATCACCTTCATTTTGCACCTTAGTCATTCTTAGGGTTAAAACACAGCAATAAATAATCTAAGTTGTATCTTGGACTGACAAATACTGTAGACGGTACATAATAGTACATTACACGTCAATACGTAAATATAAGGAATGTTTTAGATAGCAAGTACATAACAAATATGCATTTCTCCCGGTGTTTATATTTTCAGTCTTTCGCTAGCCTGAAAGTGACATCTCAGCTCGCTTAGCGGTCGGTAATTACTGCAACGTAATAGTACATTACGTACCTAGGGCGGTGAATTCGTAAAAGACCCAGACCTTAGGTGTTTGTGGCCCGAACCGAAGGTGAGGGCCATAAATATGCGATCTGGGGCTTTTAAGTACACAATTTTACGTCTTCATCTGACCAAATGCGACAGCGTGCAGTAAAACTCGCATTATGGCCAGGTGTGACCTAAACGTTTTTTACCTGCTGGCCAGGTGTGTATCTGAAGATCTCATTGTTCTCTCTGTACCACTTTACGGAGTGTAGGGGCGGGTCCCCTTTCTCGCTCATGTAGTGGCAGACTAGGTTGGCGTCCCGCCGCGGGTCCCCGTAGCGGGGGACCTCTAGTAACGTGATGTTGTGCGCTGTGGCGATCACTGCAACAACGAAGAAACTTCTATTAAAGGAAGAATAAAAACATTTATTCGTGACAAAAAAATACTTATAAACAAAAGAAGACCGGGTTGCACTCCGGCAGAAGTGAAAACTTTAATATTTTGAAATTTAGAATCGACGAATACCGTAGCGACAGAAGTAAACTATTTCACTTGCAAATTAGCGCGTGAGAACTTATTGTGTATCGGCCGAACGGGTAAGCGCCGCGAATTGCATAGCGTTTGCGCCCTTTTTCTCGCTAACTCGAATGGCTCAGCCAGTCTTGTACTACGGCATCGGTCCCCCCCGCCCCCAAGCCTCGTCCCGAATCTCTCACCTTACGCATCTTAAGGTCACGTGACCTTTCGAAAATCGAAATCTGCGAGTTTAACAATTTGTCCCCATCCCAAAAAGTGCACAGCGCCGCTAAAGAAGTTTTCACTTCAAAACATATTTGTCACGGTCACAACTCAGCATAATGCTGGCAGGGCGCTGGTCTTCCGTTGTGGGCATTAGGTGTAACACGGAGCAATGACGCCACGATCGCACGGATTAACAATTTACTAAAATAGCATAAAAAATAAAGAGAAAGAACAGAAACTAAATGTACACTGTATGTAGAATAAAATAAATGTACACTTATAAAGGCATAATGCACCTTATAAAATTACTGACAAAACTAACAATTTAATACAACATGGTCGTGTGGAAGCCCCTTAACACTTTTTTTTTTTAAAGTCACCTATAATTTTTGTTTTTCTATGAGGACATAATTGCCTGTTGTAATAATGGTTGTCAAAAACACAATATTATAGCATTTGAGCAGTGATATCGGCAAACAAAAGTAAATAAAATAAACACATAAGTCACGTGATGGCCCAGCACGGCTTTCACAAGATAGCGTGAAAGCTCTCTAGAGCTCTGCTCGCACTATCTGTCTCTCTCTTATTAGACAACTAAGGAGACAGGGATAGTGCAAGAGAGCTCGAGAGAGCTCGAGCTCCATCTTGTGATAGACGTGATGTTATTAAAAAAAGAACAATATATTATATATAAAATAATGATTTCTTGTAATGAAATTGACAAACCAGGCACTGCGTGATTTCGACAAAATGTATTTAAGCTAATCATTACACGGTACGTATTAAACGTAACTAGGAGAATTATTTCAACATGCGTCACGAAAGTTTAAATCAGAAAATATATTTATTTAAACTTTATTTCACTAGACACAAAAATGTAATAATGACGAGCTTAGTGCCAAATGGCATTCTCTACTAGCTTAATATTGGCCTAAACCGACATTTATAAAAGGTGCAACGAAAGAAGTAGGTATGACAATTTAGTTCCAATTCTAGATATTTTGAAAACAAATAATTGTAGGTATTCAGAGGCAAAACAGTTTAGAACCTTTCTGGATCGAATTGTAACTAATTAACAAGCTTAATGAAATTAACTTATGAATATGTAAACGTAACCCGTATTCAGTGCAGCACAGCGCATTGTTACTTTAGCTCACGAACAAGTTTTTAATTATTATATTTTGGGTCCAAACTAACAGAAACTTCAAGAAGTTATTAATGTTATGTAGTGGACTAACGTCGGTCCATGCAGGGCTGTGTAACTTTACCTGAGGCTGTATTTTGCAAACTATCAAGTTTATTGCAATTTGTCCTCAACATCAGTACGTTGCACCCAAAAGATACCCAAAGGTTGTCTGGAAGAGATCCCTCTTCAGCGATAAGACCGCCTGTTGTCTACCTAAATAATAAATAAATAAATATTAGGGGACAATCTTACACAAATCGACCTAGTCCCAAACTAAGCAAAGCTTGTACTATGGGTACTAGACGACGATAAACATACTTATATAGATAAATAAATACTTAAATACATAGAAAACATCCATGATTCACTAACAAATATTCGTGCTCATCACACAAACAAATGCCCTTACCGGGATTCGAACCCGGGACCTCTTGCTTCGCAGGCAGGGTCACTACCAACTAGGCTAAAGTGATCGTCAACCTATACCTTCATGTTATTAGATTTGTTTCTCTTTCTGACTGCTTTGTTTGTGTGAGGTGTGCAATAAAGAGTATTTGTGTTGTAAGTATTGTATTGTATTGTTGCACTCACATAGTTCGGCTATAATAATATATGAAGCACGCGTATAATGAAGAAGATTCGACAACAAATTGAACTTGAAATACATGGTTAGCACCAGCAGTTTCATTGAGTAAAATTATTGCTATCCCTTACAGTAAGGAAACAATAGGTAGATCGCTTAAATTAATCCTCGCCTGCGCGGCGCGCGGGTGCGGGGGTACGACGATAACGGGGCGCGGCTAGCGTGCGGGCGCTGCCCGTGCCCCGTTCGACGGTCTACCTATAAAGCCTATGAGCTAAACTTATATGAGAAAGTTTAAAATTTGGGATATTTCAATTTTTTTCAAGTTTTTGTTAATGTGCTTCTCATTGGGTAACATACTCGTACTTTTGGTATCAGTTTGAAGGTTTTTCGATATCTTTTATTAATCGTCTGGGCACACTGAATGATTATATATGGTACCCTGTAGATAAATACCTACACAGAAGTCATCCAAAACGCAGGAACAACTCGCGCTCATCAGAATAAGATTCATTTTTTATATTATAGTTATTCAACACGGGCACTACCAGCAGGCTAAAGTGGTGACAGATATTACGAGTACTTGTCCGAAAGGAAATGTAGGCTGTTTTAAATTACTTCATCATTTTAGCTCTGCAAAATCTAGCTCGCCTAAACCAGGTGTATTAGCGCGTCGACCCGCATGTACTGTGCCAGGCCTGCAGACTCGCAAACAGTGTCGATTCACCGACAGTTTGCAGTTCAAACACCGGGCGGTTCTGCCTCTGATATTACGGACGTCGCCGACAATGCTACGTGATATGGCGTCAAACGTAGACAGATATAGATACATCACTGTCGATTAGGTAAAAGGTAAAGGTAAGTAAAGGTAGGTTTTTAAAACACGCTAGATACTAGATATACTGCAGTTTCAGTTGGTAACGGTTTTCTGAATGCAGATGCAGTCCTATAAATAAATAAATATATAATAAATAAATAAATAAATATAAGGGGACAATCTTACACAAATCGCACTAGGCCCGTAGTAAGCTCAATAAGGCTTGAGTTACGGGTACTAGACGACGATATATTTAATATATATAAATACTTAAATACATAGAAAACATCCAAGACTCAGAAACAAATATTCATGTTCATCACACAAATATTTGTCCTTACCGGGATTCGAACCCAGGACCTTCAGCTTCGTAGGCAGCGTCACTACCCACTAGGCTAACCGGTCGTCTATAAAACATTGCAACAATGCATCATAATAGGGGTGTGGACTCAAAATGTATATATTACTTCAAAAGAAAGACGGCGAAAAAATATGCATTATGATGAAAATCCCATTCAAATAACGCAAAAAATTACGAATCTACCACTGTTTTAATGTTGCTTGTTAGAGAGAGGAAACGCTACCAGAACCTCACGATCCTCGAGTAAATGACAATCGTTTCATATTGAGCATATCATTACGAGCATGGGGGGGGGATACAGGATAGAGTTAATACACGTATTAACACGATATTAGATTTATTCGGCGATTTACACAGGGCAAAATCCACTGGGTCCACACTGACTTAATTAACACACACATTTTATATGGGAAAATGATAAATGAGTTGCCCTTATCTGCTTTCGAAACATAACGTGTTGACCCCTGTTCACTGAGTCCGCGCCTACTTGTACTGACCCACCTAACACTTTACTGTTACTTTGCACTAGACTACTCGTCGGGGGACTGTCGGGCGACTGAAGCGGTCCCCCGACGCGACGACGCTTGGAAAATAAAAATATTTGAAGTTATGTAATATATGTGACGATAATAATATTAGGTATAATACTAGGATTGTATTAGGTTTAAAAGATTGTTTGTTAGTTTTTAGAGTTTATTTTTGTGTCGGGGGTTTATATTTTTTTTTAGTTTTATTTTTATTTTGTCCTTTTTCAAAATTCGAATCGATATGACATATGGAAGGTAATCAGATCCCCTCATCAACTATTAAAAGAGCTGATGATCTTCAAACGGCTGATCAGGTCATGGTTACCTAACCATATAATTTCAATGTCATTGAAGTAACACGGTACCAAATTTCGAATCGATCGGACATAAGGAAGTTGGTCAGAGAAGAAGCTAAGAAGCCATATTTCATGAAAATCACTCGGGTTAAAATTATCTACGATACAAAAAAACTGCATTCAAATCGGTCCATCCGTTTGGGAGCTACGATACCACAGACAGATACACAGATACACAGACACGTTAAACTTATAACACCCCTCTCTTTGCGTCGGGGTTTAAAAATATAATACACACTATAATATGTAATATATAACGCAAATATACAATAAATAAATAAATACTATATTCAACCAATTCAAAGGTCATTGGAAAGCCACAACTTCAAATTCATCTTAAGTGACGCAACAGACCGCGACTGTCTTCGCGACAAAGGCAACTCATTCCACAACTTACAGTGTCGTCACAAAGCAGACAATCGCATACAAAGCGTACGATTGCATCAAATGTTGCATAAGTTCAGTTCCACTCCAAAAGGCACTAAGCGCCGTAGGAAATGCATTGTTAATTCCTGTTCCGATTGTGCCCTAGGGCCGGAATGACAAAGCTTTGAAATGCAGTCAGTGCCTACTCGCTTTGCTGTGTTATTTGATGTTGTATGAAATATTATCAAAGCCTTTATTTTCCTAAAAAATACAAATTGAGCATTAGGTTTAAATGTTAATTAAAAAAAATAATTATGAATATAATTGTAATAAGAATAATCTAGTCTATGCTAAGAGACATTAGTGATTTAAGAAGTTAAATCTGGGCAAACAATTTCATTTTACTTACATACATTTGGGGACAATCTTACACAAATTGACCTAGTCCGAAACTAAGCAAAGCTTGCACTATGGGTACTAGACGACGATATGACATACTTATATAGATAAATAAATACTTAAATACATAGAAAACATCCATGACTCAGGAACAAATATCCATACTCATCGCACAAATAAATGCTCTTACCGGGATTCAAACTCGGGACCTCCAGCTTCGTAGGCCGAGTCCAGCTGATCCGAATGAAATGTTTTTCGTGTAATAAATATGACTATGCGCGAATGCGCCCGTTTTCGGCGAAATAATATATAAATAAATAATAAATAAACGGCTCAAAAAAAAGCTTGAAGCTAGAATGTGAAACACACGCGTCAGATTTAACCCCAAGTCGGCCTGCGGTGGCGTTCAATAGCAAACGCGTCATTAGCTGTCAACTAATGACTGTCCTGCAGCCCGCGCCTGTGTGATTCGGGCCTGACTGAGACGATACGTGCCTTTTGACGTCTCCACTCGGGTTCTCACACCTGTATTAGTAAAACAGTGGTATATAATATAATATAATATCTGCAGTACCTATTGTATTCCTTCATTTCCGATAACTCAGCCATATAGCCGTGTACAGTCAAGGGCACAAATATGTATACACCACAAAGTCTCAAAAATATGTACACAGACCTTATTTCTGCAACAATAAGGTTGTAGTATACCTATTTATGAAACATCGAGTGAATACATATTAGTGCCCTTGACTGTACACTCTCAGAATCGACGTAGCGTACTTAGTTCTTCAAAAGTTTTTTGTTTTTTTTCATACAAATCAATGAATTATATTACCGACTGCCATGACAGATACTCGAAGATTTGGTGCATTGGTTTCGTCTTGCTTATTGAGTTAGTGGGATTTTAAGCCTTTACACTACACTGAGACAGTTAATTTTTTAACGAAAATGAGTTCTGGAATATCTTCGAAATATTACGAATTAGGATACCTAGGTACTAGTTATTTATTTTATTTATTTATTTAATCTTTATTGCACAAAAGAATATCTTATAGTACAAAAGGCGGACTTAATGCTGTAAAGCGTTCTCTACCAGTCAACCTTAAGGCAAAGCAGATAAAATGTGGGCAGTGCAACTTAATTTAAAACAAAAACTCTATAACATGTCTAAAGATGCGATGAATAATAATATAGTAGAATACGATACAATACAATATAATATGATATAACAATACAATACTAGTAACAATACTAGTTAGTGGAAGCTGACTTCGCTTCGCTTTGATCGGAATAAAATACACGATGTATAACGAAGGAGCCTATTCAAAAATATAAAGTATGTATTACACGAGAGAAGACGCCGCCGTCTGGATGCTGTACACCCAGCATAAAAGTCAAGTAATTTACGAGTCAGGTAACTTACGGATATGAATATTTTATAAGAGAAATGGCCCGTGAAAGGCGAGGAGGTTCAACGGTGCCATTAAATATTTTGTGGAGCTAAACATGTTTTTGGGGTTCCGTATCTCAAAAGGAAAAAACGGAAACCTTATGGGATCACTTTGTTGTCCGTGTGTCAAGACTCTTTATCTGGGGAACGCGGGAAGGTATCGAGTTGAAATTAAAACCATATACTTAGGTCTACAGTCCCTTGAAGCTGTGAATAAATCAAACTTCTAAGTTTAGCTTTAAAAAAAACGACAGTTCATGCCACATGAAATGTATATTTCGTCATCCTCATTGGAATCAATATTTCTAGGGAACTTTCAGTTGACCTAGAACTATGAAATTTGGCAAGAAATATAGTTTTATACTAAAAGCACAGGGAAAAATCTGAAAACTCTTCATTTGTAATTAATTACGGAACCCTCGGTGGGCGAGTCCGACTCGCACTTGTCCGGTTTTGTTTTAGGACTAACTAGGGGAGAGTTATTACTTCGCCGGAAGTGCAGAAATACATTATTGAAAAATAATTTAAGGCGGGTTGACGATAAGATAATTCTTCAGGTGTTTTCAAGAACGTAAGCATTTTTGTTAATAATTCAGTGTGTTAAAAGCAAGTGGGTTTTCATGAAGTAAGGGTAGGCAATCTTGGTTAATCTTAGTTTTTATGTATGGAAAAAACATAAGAAAACGTGAGTTGAGTTGGATAGTCGATTATAATTTGATGAGTTTCAAGCGGGTTGTTTTCTTTTTCTAGATACCAAAAAAAAGCCGGAGACATTATTGAGAACAGATATTATAAGATTCAAAAAAATATGGCTTCATAATAATATATTTCCTAACAAAAAAATTACCAAGCACAGCAAAACTTGTCAAGTGCAAATGGCGCTTTTTAGGGTGGTTATCCACCAGCATAGGGATGAATACGTTACTCTTTGAACGTACGTTAGGACTGTAACTGTCATTTTCTGTCTTGATTATTTGCTTATTTCATACCTACAACGTCATCTAATGCTTTATTACTAAGTACTAAAAATGTTTTGGAGGATTAACCTAGCTGTCAAGCATGGGAGGTGTCGAATACACTAAAACACTTCTTAGCACCACTTTGGTTGATATTCACCCTAAAAGTGTCATCATCATCATCATATCAGCCGAAAGACGTCCACTGTTGGACATAGGCCTCCCCCAAAGAGTGCCACAATGACCGGTCGTGCGCCACCCGCATGCGCCCCCCAGCGGACTCCCGTTACCTTTACTAGGTCATCAGTCCAATTATGCAGTTTTTTCTTATAATTATCTTTTCCAAACACGATGAATTGCCAATGGGAACACAATGTAACAAGTTTTTATCAACCCATTCGTTGCTAAGCGGTAGATAAGTGCGTTGGCCGCAATGTCGGCGCTTCTGTAAACAGGACACCCATCAGCGTTCGCGAAATCGAGATATTATGGTCAACAAGGACGCCGATGGGTGCCCTGCCCCCGTATCATGGTAGGCCTTATTACGCGATAAGTGACAAGATAGAGCGTCCGTCACTGGCTGATACCGTTCGATGGAACGAGACGGACGCTCATCTTGTCACTTATCGCGTGATAAGGCCTACCATGATACGGGGGCAGGGCACCCATCGTCATCTGAGAGGTCTTAGTAGAAAAGTTGTTTTTCTAAATCCAACAATTGACGTAGGATTGAGGTCAACCACAGGTGAACAAGGACGCCGATGGCAATGTATGGGTTGAAGCTCACTTGCCCGTAATACCGAATGGTTTTGCTATCATTAACATCATCGTCATCTTCATTTTATCAGCATATAGGGCTCCGCAAAGAGGTAGGTTTTGTTATTAAAAAAACCGGCCAAGTGCGAGTCGGACTCGCGCACCGAGGGTTCCGTACACAGGTATATAAGTAATAATTTTAAAGTTATTAAAATATTTTTATTATATGATGTAACAAAAAATGTACGGTTTACGCAATTTTTCCTTTATCTGTGCTATAAAACGTTGCTTCGTACCAAATTTCAAGATTCTGATTTCACGGGAAGTACCCTGTAGGTTTTGATTCCTTTGCGAGTTTCGAAAATTTTCGGAAATTTGCGGCATAAACGGCTGTATCTTTTGATTGCGTTGGCTTAGTAGTTTGATTTTTTCACAGCTTCAAGGGACAGTAGACCTGAGTATTTGGTATAAATTTTAGCTTGATACCTCCAGGCGTTCCTGACAAAAAGGGTCTTGACAGACGGATGAACGGGCGGACTACAATGTGATCCTATAAGGGTTCCGTTTTTTTCCTTTTGAGGTACGGAACCCTAAAAAGAAAACTACACTTAGACTCCAACTATTAATTTCAGTTTATGGAATACTTGTAGAGATAAAGAGAGAATTAATTTCCCGTCATAGTCTTTATAACATTGGTATTAACCTGCCTTGCGGAAAATATTTTGAAACTATAACCGTACATTTTGCACGCTGCTTAAAAATGAAAGGGTTGCAAAAGCAACGAAATTAAATAAATGTGAATTCTCAAGTAACCACAAATCCTTTGATTCAGAGGTTGCTCTGAATATTATGCAAAATATTTTACTAAAAATGCTGTAATATGAAGTTACTACGCCATAGGGTGTAGCAGCATTTTTACACTTTGTACCTAAAGGAAATCGCTTGTAGAGGCACGACTCTGGTATCTTAATGAAACGCAGTAATTAATTAATCCTGGTTTAATTTATACGGAGCCAAAACACACGTTACGAGGATATAGAAAGAGAGAGATGATACAGATGGGATAGAGAGAGGTGAATGCTTAAGGTGCGTTCAGGATACCACATGAGTCATAGGCATTGAATGGGTTAACGGTAACTATAAGTAAAAGACAGAAATCAAGATTGTGAAATCATCAAAGGTGAAATCATAACCGGGCGGTGACGGTGGGCTGTGCCCTACCTCAACAACTTCTTGTTAATTAATTGACTACTTCTTATAATACTATTTCTAATAGGTTTGATGGGCATCAAACCTATTTCAGCTAAAATCAGTCTGTATCTATTACTTCGATTTTACAGTTTGAGAAAAAGGAATGAAACATATTTTAGCGAAAACGGAGGTCTGTTAAGTTTTATGTTTTTTACTTCCATAACTTCGCGAAAGATCAGAAGCATCAACAAACGTAAAATCAACCGATAAAATATGCAGATAAACTGCCGTAAAAGGCAAAAAGTTTATCCTCACACAAGTTACAGTGGCATACGCTAAGTAAATGGTTTTTAGAAGACATAAAAGTTTACGACGGACATATATGATCCATCACTGGCATAATACGGTCTTAAATACATTTTTAATCTAATTTCGCCCTCAATTGGATCTTTGTTTTCTTGTCTTGTTTTCGAACGAAATTCTATGCTTAACTTGGCCCGAAAAATGTCCGCTGTCCGTTATCTGTCCTTCTGTCCCGCTGTCCAGCTCTTCTCCTCTACAGGTCGTATTTCTCAACCGATTATCGTGAAATTTTGGGAGCAGGCAGCGAGACAGACACCGGACGGACTACCCTCTGGATCTTTGTTTTCTTGTCTTGTTAGGAAAAGCCGAATCTAACCCTGGATCCGTGTTTTTAGATTGTGTATGCAAATGTTACACGGACAAGGGTGGCCGGATAAGCGGCCTTTGAAATGGAGGTCTATTTGTTTCCATCGCTTCCGATCTCAATAAGGTTCATCATCATGAACTTAAGAGGCGGGCTCTTGTCGGTGGAGTATTCGCCATTCTGATCTTCGTTCTGCCACCGTTGTGCTTATTATACAAATTTACATTAACTTTATCTTTAACTTGATCCATAAACGCACGTCTTTGTCTTCCCCTGCCCCTACTTCCTTCTATTTTTCCTTCAATTATAGATCTTATGTTATTATCGTGTCGTATAAGGTGGCCCAACATATTTCCCCTTCCCAATAGGATTGCCATGACATACAATTACGAAGTTACAACCGTTTTAATGTTGCTTATTCACGTAACCGCTCGGCAATCGCTTCATATGAAGGTGCGTTTTGTGGAAAAGGGACAGGATATACCCCCTCTTAAAAATTTGGACACGTAGCTTTGTGATTATTGAATCCCCTGCTTTACTTTTCCTCCATTTGATAACATTTTTAATACTTCTTCGAGAAAATTCAACACTATTGGTTATTTTATTTGGTGTCTGTTGACACACCCTTATTACTCGTATAGTACGATCTGTTTTGTGTGCTTGCTTCCACGCGTGCTTAGCTAATGTGTTAAAAGGCGCACATGAATCACATTAAAATGTGGGATGAAAAACAAATGACCCGAACAGAGACTCAAATGCAATTCACAAGCTTTTCCTCTCACAACTAGTTACTTTCGACGTATTCTTGTTGGTTTTGTGTCCTGGTAAACCAAGAGGCAATAGTTACAGTTTCTTAAAAAGCATGATATAATATGGACTCCTGGCATACCTAGGCGATGCCCGACCATAATAGTACATTGTGACACAAGTAAGGTAGGTATGTTGATAATTACGTCAGAGGCGGAATTGTTGATAAGAGAGCCCAGGATGTAATTATCAAAGCTCACGCGTTTCATACGACGTTTTTCAACACATTTTGCGAGGAAAAAAATCCTTTTCATAAGAGGAAAATTTTATAGGCTGGCCAAGTTATTTTCTTTACTTAATGATGGCAACAGGTTTTTTTTCACATATTGTACATCGCCAAGAATTTCCAGTGGCATCCATTCTATTTATCACTTTTCTAGTCACCAGAGGCGTGCATTAACGTTGTTTACAAATATTTGTGAAATAACCTATAATGGCGCACAGCAGTTTTTTTTCGTGAAATTTGCGTAGTGCGCGCGCATGTGTTAAGCCAGACTTAGATGAAATCTTTAAACAGCCAATACAAAATAAAATAAATATTTTCGTTTTAAAATGTTATCGTTATTAATTCATGTAAAATGTTATCAAAAGTAAATAGTTTTACTAAATTATACGTTTCTATATCATATCCAAAAAGAAATAACCAATTAAATTAGCCAAAATTCATTAACGAAAACACAGCGAAATTTGTGAAGTAGGGCACAGCGAAATGTCATCCCGCTCGAATTTGGAGCAGCCCAACTGGGGAAGTACCTCCGCCTTGCAGATTACCACAGCCATAATAACACTACTACTTGCTAGTAGCTAGCTAGCTTAGTAGTGGTGTGTTCCTGAAGGTGAGCAATGTTGCCAGAGCCTCCGACGTTGTGTCGCTCTCAGCGAGGAAATTTGTTCCTTCAGCTGTCAACACGGCGAATCCTCAAACATATCAAGGGTCGGCAACGCCCATGTTACTCCTTTGGAGTTGCATGCGTCTATAGGCTGCGTTATCCGCTTACCATCAGGCGGGCCGTACGCGTTTGCCACCGTCGTTGTATAAAAAAAGGATTTAATTTCTTTAATAGAGTAAGAATCCATTTGCCGAGAATTAAAATGAAAGATGTACGTTCTGTACAACCCGCTTGATTTAAGAATGCACCATGTTCATGCATACATTTTGCTGCAAGGTGCCAACGTGACTTAATCGGGTTATAATCATAACACACGAGTGTCGTAATGTTATAAAACACGCGTGTTTAATACCCAGTTTTATGAGCCTAAAAGCGACATAATATAAGAGGTACGTTACGAGCAAATGTGTTTAAAAAGAGGTTTACAGTTCTAACAAAAATGGAAAGTATGTTAAAACCCTGTAAAATCATAGTTAGCAAAGAGTAACGAAACAAATGGTTATTGACCCATAACGTGACCCAAAAAGTAACAACTAGGTATATAATGAATATGAGTCCGTTAGTTTTTATGTATTGTATGTATATATGTAAGGCTTTAAGGTACGTCTTGCTATGGGCCTTAGATTCCTGAAATAAATGGTTTATCATTATTATTATTATATAGGTAATTGAGACTGGTTCTGGTCTTCCTGATTAAACTGCCTCTCTGTTTGCCTGACTGAACTGGGGCGATTTTAATATAATAATAATAACATTTTTTTATTTCGAATCATCTAGGTACATCCACATAATGCTACTACTGCAGAAATTACTGTCATACTAACAATAGGTGTACTAACAAGTATGCATGGTAGGGAAATCTAGGCAGCATTCATAAACAGCCAATTGAGGAAGTTGCCTCATACTGGTCTGCCTAAGTCGAATTGTTAGCCTTTGTGAATTCCAGTTGTGGTTTCGAACGACATACCCGGTAATACCCGGGAGCTGGGTATTCATTCGTCCCGGATTTTAAAAAGATTGATGCTCTTAACTTGTGTTGATCCCTTTTCCGGGCCGGTAGTTGAAAAATGACAATCGAATGTCAGTCTTATTTATTGTCATTAAGATACATGTTTGACAGTGCGTACGTCGGTATAATGCCTCTGCTTGGGAAAGGGTTATACACGGTCGACGAGGTTCTAACTCTATACCTACCCCTAATTCCTTTGTGATATGATAAGGCGAACATTGTAAACATATTCTCGACGAGTGTACAGTACACTACCCGAGTAAGTTTGGCAACTCACAACAATTTAGTTGAGCACACCAGCAAAACCGATAGGATTTTAATACGATGCAAACCTTCCAGGGTGTTTCAAGTTTTTTTTGTCGCTAGCAGGTTATGGTGTCTCTTGGGTTGCTTTTCAAAACTTATTTTATCCTATCCTATACTATTAAATGAACAATATGTCCATGTTTTTATTTTATTTATTTAGAAGACGAACAGCCATACACAAAACAATTGTTGTAAAAATGGAACAGAAATTAGGCCTATAGTTTCCTATATTGCTACGTAACATTTACAAGTTAAAGTAAGTTATACTATTATGATTGTGATTAAAAACCTATCTAGTTGTGTACTACATATCTATTTGCATGCACGTTCTCGAAAACGGCTCTAACGATGATGAAATTTGGACTATAGGGTTTTACGGGGGCGAAAAATCGATCCAGCGAGATCTAACGTCTTGGAGAATTCGTTTTCTCCGTATATTCTCTGTTTTCACCGGAGCTCGTCCAGGGACAGTTTAATCTACTTAAGGCTGTGTTAGACACTTCTAACCTCTTTTTATAATTATCTAAGCATGTTAGGTATAAAAGACCATTTTGTAAATAGTTTTCTAAAAAACTCTGTTATGTTGTCTCCTGGCTAACGGAAAATATCTTAGAGTAATCAGGGAAGATATAAGGATGTTTCAATCAATAGTGTCAAAAAAGTTACACAATTCTCCTTTGTTTACACGCAACATTTTACATATTATTTCCGGAATTGGTTTTTTCTTGAATAAATTGAGTGTTTTGAGAAACAAAGCAAAATAAGTTACATTACAAAACTCATTTTCCGCCCGTTGCAAAGAAATTGAAGGGAGTATTTGTGTGTAGCACTAAGCCAAGAGAACGGGAACTTTGCAAATGAACCACAGTCAACTACATATTAGCATTAATAAGTCTACAGCAATGTAATACTACAAACTTGTTTATGTCGCGTTTTATTACGGGGTTTTGCACATCAAACGGATACTATTAGAAAGTAAAAAAGCGCGTGCAAAATTTTGCAGTTAACCCGCCTAACGTCGAATTCGAATGTTTTGCAGAATTAGGCTGTTTTAAAGGAGTTGGTTGGTCACAGCTATGGTTGGTTGTCTTTGGTAAGAGCTTACCTTTTTACATTATAGCCTTGTGTACCGTGAATAAATAGTACTTCAAATTGTTTCAATTCTACTTATCAAATTATTTCAATTCGACTTAAATTCATTATTTAACATAGAGTTGACTCGTGGTTCTGAAGAACACACAGTGGATTATACTATTCTACCTGCTGCCACGATTAGCATATCATCATCATCATATCAGCCGAAAGAAGACGTCCACTGCTAGCAGGCCTCCCCCAAAGAGTGCCAAAGTGGCCGCTCCTGCGCCACCCGCATCCAGCGGACTCTCGCAACCTTTACCAGGTTAGGACTACAGCATATACTTACCTAAAATTTTATAATTTCTGAAGGAAAACGTATATTTTATACAGGACTAGCTTCCGCCCGCGACTTCGTCTGCGTGGACCCGGGATAAAAACTATCCCATATTTTAATCCAGGTTTTAAACTGTCTTCGTGCACAATTTCATTTAAATCGGTTGAGCCGTTTAAGCGTGATTGAGTAACAAACATCCAAACATCTAAACATCCAAACTTTCGCATTTATAATATTAGTAGGATTATTACCCGCCGAATTGCGAACAGAGTCATCTGACGAAACATTTGAACGCAAACTGAGAAACTTTTTATTGAAAAACGCATTATATTCGGTAAAGCAATTTATGGACATTAAACATTATCACTGTTTTTGACATCGTAAATTATATCGTTATTTGTATTTTTATTTTTATTTTTATTTTTCGTTTATTAATGTATACTCTGTTATCTGACGATCTTTATGTGATATCTTCGTAACTTATTTACTGTGGTTATAATTTGAATTTTATTTTCATTTTATTATAATTCTTAATTCTCTTTGACGATCATAATATAAATTCATATAGATTAAGCTAGCTTTAATTTATATTGTAAATTGTATATTATGAAATAAATCAATCTAAATCTAAATCTAAATCTATACTGTAATCAAATCTTGCAAGTTAAATTTGACCCACTTCCTGATGACCTATTGAGCTGAACTTTTGGGTATAAGTATAATTTGGATGACAATTCAATATTATGGTACCATCGAGTTGATCTGATGATGGAGACGGAAGGTGGCCATGGGAATTCAGTATTTAACCGAAGTAACCCCGTTGAGTTTGGGCTCGTTGGAATCGTCTCAATTCGTAGTTGATGATGGTATACAGAAAAGTACAGTCGGCAGCTTGTACCAAAAATGTTTTTTTTTTGTCAGAAACTTGTTTTTAAATATGTGTACAAAGCGTGAGGCGAGAGTAATGTTTTTTTGTGTATTTGGTGTCCCTCTGCTGGGCCAGCCCTCCGCTTGGTTTCCCTGACTTCCAAACCTTTTTTCGGCAAATTGAACAGGGAAGCATCTCAATCATCCCGCCATCTCCGTAAACTGTTATAATATAAAATTAAAATAACAACTCAGGGTTCTACGCACACAACGTGAGATACGTTATCGCTGGAAACAAGAACGAGGAGTTGAATGTAATCGCTATCAGCGAAGCCACATCCTTATCGGGGCAACAAACAAAATGTTCCCTCAAACAAGACCCGAGAACCCTTTACTTATGTAAGCTCCTCGTCCGTCCACAAAGCTCGTTTCGTTGTTGATGGCCCAGAATATCTTGATCTCCAGTTAAAAAAATTATTCGCTCATAGCCTAGAGGCGCCTGTGAGTCGGAAACGATAACGCAGGTTAAACATAGATGGCAGCGGTCAGTCTTTGGATGGGTGGCCGCCTGATGTTTGAGTGGTTAATATAAATGAGCGCTTCTAAGCAGTATATCCCGGCTGCTGTCTATGACAGTAGTCGTTAAGCCGAGTTAGAGGCCTTCGGGCGGCTTAAGAACTTCTAACAGTCGAGTTACCCACTCACTTGACAAAGGGGGGATAACTGTTACTTGCGTCCGCAGAAGCTACCTACCAAAACACTGCTCGTGTCCCCTGGGTGGTACTAAAGGGTACCAAACTTTAAAGGCCAAAAAAAGAAGTATGCCATATGATTAAATAAATCGTTTTTGGGGATCGAATTCTATTAGTTAGTAGTTAATAGTGAGGTAGGACACACCGGAATGTCATCTCGTTCATGAGGAGTAGCTTGACGGGGGAAGTACCTCCACCTTACGATAGATGGAGCCATGATAACGCACCACGCCTTGCACAGTACGTACAGGCTGCCTTTTTTAGGTTTTTTGTGATAGGACTCGGTGATCAAACTGTAAATACAGGTAGGTACCTACATATTTTTTTAATTTTTAACATACATATGTTATGTTTCAGTGACATTTTAGCATAAAAGTGGGTATAAACAATGATTATAATAATTTCCTGCTTTTTAAGCAGCGGGTATAAATATTGTTAAACTGAATTGTTCTATTTATTTATTACATAAATAGAATGTATATTATAAGATTGTTTTTGTATGCCAAAGTGCAAAACATAGTGAAACGATTGTACATTTTCTTTATATAATGTGTCTCTAGCGAAACGAACATTTATACTAAGACCACTGTAATCAGAATGTACCCTTTTGATTTGATTTGATTTGATTTCAATTAGATAAAGTATGTCAAAACACATAACATTAAAACGTTTTTGGGTACAGTTGACAATGTTGACATCAATATCAATATCTGTCCAGTTCACATTTTTCACCTCATGGAGTAGCGTGTAAACATATCTTTAACGTTGACTGTACGTACACACGCCTACATAAACTATATGGACATATATAACTGTAAAACATTTGTATGGAATCCACCTCGAAACACCCTTTAAGCCGTTATCTTGCGGCAATCGTGGGAAAAGCCAAAGCTTTCCGCTCCAGTATCGTTTCCTTTAAATCCCCGTAATGTCGGAACCCGAGATCGCCGGACCCGGGTCCGACCCGATCGGTGCAACCCGGCGGTAATCGAGCCGGGCTCTTGTCCGGAAAAGGGTCACTTGATGGGGAGCACAACCCAACTTGTTTCTTTAAACAGAGCGTATGTACCTTCATTCTCATGTTATTGACCTATGTATATTGTTATTTTTGTGAAGTATTTTTGGTGATTATATTGAAAATTATTATCTCGACTATACCTTTCTTTATTAATAATATTATCTGTTTATCACCAAGTCATGACAACTTATGCCAGATGTACATTTGACACAATCGTAACTTCGTTGTTTTTTGAGAAAACTTAGATCTGTTTACACCAATAAACGCAAGAAGAGAATCTGAGAATTTTGGTATATATAACGCAAAAGGTCAAAAGTGCACTTGCACCCCTTTTTACTAGAGCCACAGGATATGCAACTTTGTAAATATAATTTTTGTAATTTAGAGGCCTCGGCTCAGAGTACTTGGTTCCATTTGGCGTCGAGAACCTCGGTCCGTGGGGTTCCAGTGCGCAGTTATTTGCGGAAATCGCGAAACGTCTGGTTGACGTAACGCTGCCTGCTTTCTCGCGCAACGCATCAGCATTGCAATTCAGCGAGGAAATGCCACCGGCATCCTCGGTACAATGCCTCTAGGGCCTTTTTTAGGTTTAACTTTGTTTCAATTTAATTTAATTAATGTTAGTTATCATCATAAATGTACATAGAACCTTATCCATCCATCCATAAGGTGAACGATCTAGATGAGTCAACACGAAAACATCGGAAACAAAACTGAATTCTACGGCTTAAAAATTTTTTCTACCAGAATTGAATTCGTATTTGGCTCAATCAAGAGTCGCCGGAAATTCTACTAAAGAAATTCTGTTAAATAAGTTAAATAAAAAAAACCCCGATGGGCATCATATGATACCTACCTAAATAACATACAGCAATTATCCATTTTTTATACTTTAAAAACAAAAGTCTCACAGAGTATTCTTCTCATAATACGCAAGTATACCGTCATCTTAATTCTTTCAGTACCAGAAATCCGCTAGATACCTAGATACAGCTCGTAGGCGATTTCTTTTCCAAACTTAAAAACAGCTCTTCTAATTACATTAGCTTATGCAAAAAAACACCTCCTTATTTCATTATAAAAGGGCAGAGAAACAGCAGATTTTCTGTGTATCTTGAAGATCACCAGTGGCGTTACTGACTGTCCTGAATTGGTTACTAAGGGTTCTTTCAACACTCCCTCACGTTCGAAAAGGCACTTTTTGGCCTACATTAATGAAAATTACTCGCAATAAATTATTAACACGCTTCAGACCCTACGATGTCTTTGACTTAACCGCTCCATTATAAGTATCCAACAGCTTAATAAAAAGGCACTCTGTCATATGCAAACTAAACGGCTTCTTTTCACCATATCAACTCCAACACTCCCATTCTGACTAACAGCTACTCTAAAATATATCATACTGGTGACACGAGGGTCGACCCCCGTTAGGGTTGCTCATTCAACTTTTTACGCCCTCGGGCAACAAGGCCAAAGTTCACATCGAAGCCCTCAGGTGGCAGCCCTAGTTTAATATTATAATAAGATAACATTTCAGTGTTTCGTTATGTTAGGTTTTTGTTAGTTAGTTGTTTTAGGTTTGGTAGCTGCATTCAATCCAAATTAATATGGGTTTTAAGAATTAAGTAAAGTGATATGGATAAACAGTTAACTAAATGGATTTTACGTTTGTTACTTCAAAAGTACCTATGCTTTAAGCAACATCATTAACTCTAAATAACATCATTTGCATTGTTAGCAAATAACATTGTTTCAATGATGTAATTGAACCTGCAGGTCGATGACGTAATGCATTGTAGACACACGCACGTCACGTAGATCCAAATGTCACTTTTTATAAGGGAAACTGACAGTTGAGTTGTCCTAACGTGCATTCGAAAAGTTACGAGATCACCCCTCTCAACGACATAAATGGTGATAATCACCGAGGGTACTTTTGAACGTCACATAGGGATTGCCAACGAGTGCCAAATGAGTGGGTTTTCTGTTAATGGACAGAGCCTATATTTTGCGGAAAAAAAACATTTCGAACGAGTTAAGCCATGATCAACAATCAATTCCGTTGAAGACGAATATATTACCTTTCGGGAGTTTACACTTTCAAAAATGTATTGAAATATCTTTTAATATCGTATCAAAAACTAAATTCCTGATTTTTCCCAAGTAATAACGTAAAAATAGTCGACTTCTTTTTGAGAAGTCCGTTGAATGACATGTTTTTTTTTAAGATCTTCATGGTGAGCTCGATTTGTAAAACGCACTGGTGGAAGCCGAGATACATTCTAATAGAATGAGCGAGCCAAGCGCACGAAGTTCTATGCGTCAGCTTGAGCCGAAAATCGTTCGAATGTCCGGTGTATGTCCCGCTGTCCAGCTGATCTCCTCTACATGTCGCATTCTGGAACCGATTCGCGTGAAATTTTGGGAGCAGGTTCGTTTAACGTCGAACTTTTTCTTGTTAAGTCACTTTTTTTTATAGTTTCGCGCGTTCTACAGCTCACTATAGCTCAAGCTATATTCTCGCAGTAAAACTATGATATCTAAGATATCCTTTATCTCTCAGAATAACATTAGGATTCTAAGAATATGTGTTTCTAATCTTAGTAATGTGGTAAGTGATATCGGGCTGCGATCTGGGGACACTCACGCGACGCCCATATATCATTCAGAGTGGTCTCAGTCCCGCGGGGCAAGGGGCACTTAGATATCTTACAAAATCTGATGTGTTAGCAAAATATAGATACTGAAAGCTGATATAGATACTGAAAGCTGATATAGATACTGAAAGCTGATATAGATACTGAAAGCTGATATAGATACTGAAAGCTGATATAGATACCGAAAGCTGATATCGATACTGAAAGCTGATATAGATACTGAAAGCTGATATAGATACTGAAAGCTGATATAGATACTGAAAGCTGATATAGATACTGAAAGCTGATATAGATACTGAAAGCTGATATAGATACTGAAAGCTGATATAGATACTGAAAGCTGATATAGATACCGAAAGCTGATATAGATACCGAAAGCTGATATAGATACTGAAAGCTGATATAGATACTGAAAGCTGATATAGATACTGAAAGCTGATATAGATACTGAAAGCTGATATAGATACTGAAAGCTGATATAGATACTGAAAGCTGATATAGATACCGAAAGCTGATATAGATACTGAAAGCTGATATAGATACTGAAAGCTGATATAGATACTGAAAGCTGATATAGATACTGAAAGCTGATATAGATACCGAAAGCTGATCTAGATACTGAAAACTGATATAGATACTGAAAGCTGATATAGATACTGAAAGCTGATATAGGTACTGAAAGCTGATATAGATACTGAAAGCTGATATAGATACTGAAAGCTGATATAGATACTGAAAGCTGATATAGATACTGAAAGCTGATATAGATACTGAAAGCTGATATAGATACTGAAAGCTGATATAGATACCGAAAGCTGATATAGATACTGAAAGCTGATATAGATACTGAAAGCTGATATAGATACTGAAAGCTGATATAGATACTGAAAGCTGATATAGATACTGAAAGCTGATATAGATACTGAAAGCTGATATAGATACCGAAAGCTGATATAGATACTGAAAGCTGATATAGATACTGAAAGCTGATATAGATACCGAAAGCTGATATAGATACTGAAAGCTGATATAGATACTGAAAGCTGATATAGATACTGAAAAAACTTTCTAATTGCAAATCTAGTTACTGTGGTGTTAGTTTTCGATAGCATTATTTTGGTATGACAAAGACACACGACTTGCGAAGTTTTCGAAGGTTTTTGACGACCTCTTTATTCCAATTGGTAGTGACCCTACCTACGAAGCAAGAGGTTCTGGGTTCGAATTGCGGTAAGGGCATTTATTTATTTATTTAATCAATAACTTAAATCTATCATTACAGGCTTATTACCTAATACGATAGACAAGTGAAGTGAGTGATAACTAATACTAACACATTTAAATAAAATAAATTACAAATATAATTACTGACTATTGCACAGTACAAACATAGTGGCCTTTGCAAAGTCGTTCAGGGAGCATGTAAATACGTCCAACGTAATTGCGACTTTATTTAAGTTACGAATAGCCCGTGTCAGCGGTGCGTCCTTCAGCAGCTTCGTGCGCGCGGCGGGCTCGGCCAGCAGCGGCGGCCGGCGCCGACGCCACACGAACCGGTCCGGCACGTTTAGCGCTAGAACGCCCGCCACCCCGGGGTTGCATAACTCACCCCGTAGTACTTTCACCACATATGTAGCGAGGGCCTGCTCCCGCCTCACTTCTAACTTGTTGTGCCCCACCATTCCTAACACGAAAAGAGTAGGGTACAACAGAGGATATCCCGGATACACACCATATAGCTTCCAGTAGAGATACCTAACATACTTGTTTTGGATACGCTCCAACGTGAGCTTGTATTTGGCCTCACGTGGACTCCATACTGCAGCGTTACCTTCAAGGTGACTCTTTACGAGAGCTTCATACACAGCTTTTATCGCTGAGATGTTTGTGAAGACCTTCGCTTGGCGCAACAAGAAACCGAGGTTACGAAATGCTTTTTTGCAGATAGCAATAATGTGGTCACGGAATGATAAATCAGCTGCTAGGCGAACTCCGAGATCCCGCACCTCCGTCACTCGCTGTATTGGCTTTCCATCTACATCGTAGTGATTGTGCACCGGGCTGTGCATACGGCTGAACGAAATCACAGTACATTTGGATTCGTTGAAGTACAGTTTATTGTGCACACTCCACTGCACAACCCTATCGATGTCCTCCTGCAGCTTACGACAGTCCGAGGTATCGCTTATCACTCGAACTAGCTTTAAATCGTCAGCGAATAAGAGGCACGTAGAATCCACCACCACATCCGGGAGATCGTTTACCATGAGAATGAATCCTAATGGCCCTAGATTGCTTCCTTGACTCACTCCTGATCTAACATAGTATGGTTGAGATTTACTGCCCGCACAATCTACATACTGCTGCCTATCTCGCATATAGCTGGCAAAAAATTCTAAAGTATGTGGCGTGCAACCGGCCCTCGCAAATTTCGTGAGGTTGTCCACAGTATCAAACGCCTTACGAAAATCAAAGTACGCTATGTCGACCTGCTTACCGGCATCCAAGGCCGGCACTAATAGCGTCATAAGATGCAGGAGGTTTCCCGTCGTGCTGCGTGCTGCTCGGAACCCATACTGCGCATCTGAGAGTTGAGCACTCACTTGCGACTGTAATGCCTTATGTAAAGCCGATTCGAAAACCTTGGCAGGTGCATTTAGTACAGCTACTGGTTTGTAGTTACTGGCATTCGGCCCGCCGCTACCCTTCGGTACCGGTACCACCCTTGTCACTTTCCACCTTTCCGGGAATGTCCTTGACCTAAGGCAAACGTTAAATATATGACACAAAGGTTCGGCTAGTGTGCCACACACAGTCCTTCAAGAGAAATGGTGGTATTCCATCTGGCCCAGTTGACCGCTTGGTCGGGAGCCGTGCCAACGCCTGTCGCATTTATTTGTGTGATGAGCACGAATATTTGTTTCTGAGTCGTGGATGTTTCTATGTACCTAAGTATTTATTTATCTTTATAAGTACGTTTATCGTCGTGTAGTACCCATGGTACAAGCTTTGCTTAGTTTGGGACTAGGTCGATTTGTGTAGGACTGTCAAATTTTTTTTTTAAATTTCTTTTTGATGTCACGTTTTCATTACTTTGTAAGGCTAATTTTACACAAGTTTATAATTATGCATAGTGTGCACAGTATTAATGTGCTTGGCGTGCTCATTTCGGCTTGGAGTGGGTGGGGGAGTGAGCTCTCAAAACACATTAAAAAGCGAATACGATGCGAAGAGACGTACAAAACAGACTTTTGGGTCACATGACGAAAAGTTAAGTGTATAGTATATTTCGGTAACTTCAAGAAAACCGGCACAAATGGAACGAATGTCATCTATCATTTTGAGTGACTGACGGCCTGTCACATCTAACTGTATTACAAAAACCGATATTGGTAAATAAGCGTATATAATTTCTACACTTTAGAAAAAAACATTTATTAGAAATTTAGATTCGACTAATTTTCGTTCATACCTCATTTAATCGTTGTATTAGGTAGAAACTGCCAAAGGAATTTTAATGAAATATTCCAGCAAGCTTTTCGTCGGAACTAAATTCATGTTCTAATTACGAAACTTTGTCTCTCTGTTACCTTGTCACGCCAAGTACTTAACTCATTTTGTTGAAATTGTATGCAAAAAGCTTAAACCATGGGACAAATACTACTTTTTAATAGGATGCATTAAATCCTAGGGGACGAAAATTGACACAGACTGAATTCCACACGGAAGAATCCGCGGGAACACCTGTACCTGGCCGGCTGGAGGCACAATTAACATTTTCACTGCCAGGAACCGACCTAGCGGGCGCCTATGCTGTAGGTGCTTTCCGCTACTTCGTAAAAAAAACCACGGGATCGGCTACGAGCGTAGCGCGTAGCGATTCTTGGCGTTGAATGTGCTATGCAGACCTACTAACCTACTTTTATTATAAATGCGAAAGTTTGGATGTTTGAATACGAAGATAGTTTATAGCCTGGATTAAAATATAGCATGGTTTTTATCCACGCAGACTAAGTCATGATATATTGTGTATCTAAATTTCCTCGTTTTAATCCTATTCCTGCTAACTGCCTACTTCACATTCCCCTAAAGCATTACACAATACTGGAAAATCCCAATTATTATTGTCGTGGGAGGAAAGCCTGGACCAATTAACTGGTCTATTACATTCCCGCTACGTTAAACCTAACGATGCTCTGACTAAGAGATACCTATAAAAAAATCATCGCTCCATAAATTCTCTCCGTGTTCGTTGAAGTAGTAAAAAAATGATTTTGATAAAGAAATGATACTATTCGAGCTTTAGATTAAATTATATGTTAGAGAAAACACCCACATCTTGGTCAAATTAAATTAACAAAACGAGCCTTCAAGCCTCGGTCGCACTGCATAGAGCACAAACAATCTTCTTCTTCTTCTTCTTCTTCGTCTGCTTTATTTAAGAGCTCAGCTCTTGACTTGTCGGTGTAGCTCAAAGTAGGCCCTCCATTTACTCCGATCCCAGGCGACCTCTTTGACATCTCGATACGACAACATCAACAATTTTTTTTCCACAAAATATCGTATAACAAAAGGTGACAACTAAAATTAGTGTGTTTGCAGTGAACGAAAAAAACATAGAAGTCTAACTAGCGCCGTAAAATGGCCCCACAGAAAGGGCGCCATGCTAGGTGGGGCGTCAGAACGATGCCAGGCAGCCGTTTTGTTTGGAAATGGCAGTGTTGTCAAATTGTTGAATAAACCAAATGTTCATTTTCAGAAAATATGCCTTCGAGTCGTTCAGACAAGCACATCAAAAAAGATGAAATCACTTTTCACAAGCAATACACATAATATTTTGATTTTATTGTTAAGATCACATTTTGTACAGGGATAGTGTCATGCCTTACATACTCTTTTAATAAGTTAAACACAGAATTTATGATGCATTATTATTATTTTCGCACCATTCCTCTCTTTCTAACTGTTCAAATAAGAGAGAGACGGATAGAGCGAGAAAAATCGAGAGAGCTTGCGCGCCGTCTTGTGATAGCCGTGCTGGGCGACCGAGCCCCACTCGGGTGAAAATAGAGCAAACTAATTTTGCTTGATATGAGACATATTAGCTTAGATAAAATTTTCACCCCCGTAAACTCTTTCATTGCAAATTTCGTCAAAATCGTTGGTGCCGTTTTTATGAAACGTGGTTACAAATAAATACAATTTTAAAAATATAGGATAGAATCTGTAGTTGACTGCATCATTGCAATCATCGTAGAAAGGATTTAAACCAAGGCAGTATTTTTTGTACTTTTAGTAGGTAGCTAAAATAAAAAAAACCGGCCAAGTGCGAGTCGGACTCGCTCACGAAGGGTTCCGTACCATTATCTATAAAAAGTAAAAAAAGTTTGTTGTTTGTTGCCCCCTTAAATATTTATTTTAATTGGTTTTTAGTATTTGTTGTTATAGCGGCAACAGAAATACATAATTTCTGAAAATTTCAACTGTCTAGCTATCGCGTTTCTTGAGATACAGCGTGGTGACACACAGATGGACGGACAGCGAAGTCTTAGTAATAGGGTCCCGTTTTTACCCTTTGGGTACAGAACCCAAAAAATATACTTCTTTAACCTAAACATATTACACCAACGTTATGACAACTAAATAGCTTCTTGTTGCATGAGACCGTTCAACAATTATTAGTTTTCGTTATCACTGTCATAATAGCTGTCGTCCGACATGATGCACGACGGCTAATCACAGCCATGCATTCTTAGATTGACCAATCGCATCCATTTGTGTAGGATAATTGGAAATAGGCTGATATTTTGGGTAGCTGTGATTGGATGCGCAGTTGACAGTGCGCATACCGAGTTTTAGGCACGTATTTGGGTAGAAATTTGTAAGGAGCTCGCCTTCTGTGTTTTTCGTTCGCTGAGACGACGATAAACATGCTTATATAGATAAATAAATACTTAAATACATAGAAAACATCCATGACTCGGAACAATGCTCATCACACAAATAAATGCCCTTACCGGGATTCGAACCCGGGACCTCTTGCTTCGTAGGCAGGTTCACTACCATTACCATCATCATTTTAGCCGAAAGACGTCCACTGCTGGACATAAGTCTCCCCCAAAGAGTGCCACAATGACCGGTCCAGCGCCGCCCGCATCTAACGGACTTCCGCGACCTTTACCAGGTCATCAGTCATCTTGTGGGTCTACCCAAGCGGCGCCTGCCGGTACGTGGTCGCCACTCGAGAAACTTTCAGTCACAATGGCCATCAGTTCTACAAGCCCCACCCACTGCCACTTAATGAATTTGTTATCCATGTTTTCGTCCGATCAACCCGTATATGTATTTAAATTTATTATTTGTTGTTAGCAGACAAGAAAATGCTGATATTTATTAACACAAAAGGGAATAATTTACCCTTGTTTTGATGAAATAAACATCGTTGCGTGTCTCAAAATGTCTATGTTTTCTTTACCAAAAGACTAGCTTTTTGATATAGAACAAAACGAACGAACGAAACAAAATATAGAACAAACGTACGTTAACCGATAATAAATTGGATACAAAAATAATTTCAATTAATGTCTTGAAGTATTTAACGATTGATTAGCCAGCAATCTAGATATTTTTATTGGAATGAATCTATTAAAAGTTTTAGAGGACATCAGGTGACTCTCGGGATATCACAGTCATGTCACAAATTGTTCTGAAAGAAGGTGGAATTTTTGCTCTTGAAGTTGAACAAAGAAACCTTTTCGATTGACAAATTAATTGTCGACTTCTCGTGTGTGACAAAAACGAAATGGGAGAACTTAACCCTGTATTTCACAAAAAAGTCCTAAGCTAAGGTCCATAGTTCAAGTCTTGGCGGCCCTTAATAGCCCAAACGATTCTGGTCAGGAAAAAAGTGAATGAAGTTCTATGCTTCTGCTTGGGCCGAAAATCCTTTGTCTGACCGGCGTCCAGTGTCCGGCGTCTAGTGTCCGGCGCCCAGTGACCGGCGTCCAGTGTCCCGCGTCCAGTGTCCAGCATCCAGTGTCCAGCGTCCAGTGTTCGGCGTCCAGTGTCCGGCGTCCAGTGTCCGGCGTCCAGTCATGTCTGGTGTGGGGTGTCTGTCCTGCTGGTTCTCCTCTACAAATCACATTTATCTACCGATTCTCGACAAATGTTGTGAGCAAGAACGTTAATTACATAGACTTTGAAGAATTGGTTGAGAAATGCGACCTGTAGAGGAGAAAAGCGGGAAAGCGGGATAGCCAGACATCCGGACATCTGGACATACAAACGATTTTCGGCCTAAGCTGAAGCATAGAAATGTTCGCTTCGTACCCCCGTAAGTCCCGTAAGTACCCGTCGTAAGGCTTGTTTCTCAGTCTTGCTTAGATGTCATGTCAAATGCAACATACATTCTTCACTCAATCGTGTTCTGTTTAAAAGGTTGTGAACTAGTCATAGGTTTTTTTTGTGTCTGTGTGATTCGTATTCGGGCATGTTATTTATCTATCACATTTCTAATATCCAAGGTTAGTTTGAGACTAGGTATAAGATGATCTCTAATTCGTCTCAGCCTTTTCCGTTTAAGCAATATTAATATATTTTGTACAAGCTTCCGCCCGCGACTTCGTCCGCGTGGACCCGGGATAAAAACTATCCTATGTTTTAATCCAGGCTATAAACTATCTTCGTGCAAAATTTCATTCAAATCGGTTCAGCCGTTTAAGCGTGATTGAGTAACAAACATCCAAACATCTAAACATCTAAACATCCAAACATCTAAACTTTCGCATTTATAATATTATAGTAGGATGAAAAATAATTCCCACTAGTAAACCTTGCTTTCATTCCGTAATGACGTACATATATATTATGATCTTTAGACACGCGATAAACCTAAATAGTGCTGAGTGCCGAGCAGCACCGTAATCGGGTATTGATTGTTGTGTAAAGTTGGCCATTCACCATCGTTCCTAAACTCGGACACCGCGCTAAAATCGGACCATGAATGCCAACTGTAGCGTCTAAAGATCGTTGGTGCGGCCAGTTGGGGTTTTGACGTTATATGCCAGAAAAGCAGAATTTCAGATTAGCAGAAAGTCCAACTAGCTCAATGCCAAATTAGCAGAATGCCAGATTAGAATGACAGACTAGCCGAATGCCAGATTAGCAGAATGCCAGACTAGTAGAATTCTATATTGTTTTCTTCACAGGAAATTTACATATTAGGGAAAAATCCCCTATATATGCAGGTATCCTACAAATATTATAAATGCGAAAGTTTAGATGTTTGGATGTTTGGATGTTTGTTACTCAATCACGCTTAAACGGCTGAACCGATTTGAATGAAATTTTGCACGAAGATAGTTTATAGCCTGGCTTAAAATATAGGATAGTTTTTATCCCGGGTCCACGCGGACGAAGTCGCGGGCGGAAGCTAGTATAATATATTTTATAAGTTTATACTACGCTCTAAACGTCGATCATTTACCAGAGTAAATGATCAACGTTTAGAGCGTAGTATAGACTGGTGCGTAGCGTAGGATAGGTGGTGCAGACACCAAATTTAAGTATCTCTGTTTGGCCTTATGGCTGGTAGAGAATGCCATTTGGCATTAAGTTGGCCATTTTTACATTATTTTGGTTTTGTGCAATAAAGTTTTAATAAATAAAAAATAAAAACCCGTTTTGTTCACAGGAAATTTATAGGTCGGGGAAAACCCCGTACTGTTTCAATACGACGTAAATTTTCATTTTGCCTAATACTCCTTCTACCTAGAGTTATCCCGGCCTTTGCCAGGGTCCGCTTTCCTACTCGCTCTCCTCCACTTTGCATGATCCTGGGCGTCTTCCTTTGTTAGCACGTTTTCGGTCCTCGGACATCCAGCCCTCGCTTCTGAGTCTGCCACAGGGTCGAGGGCGGTCGAGGACTAGACCAAGGCATTTGTTCCCAACGTAGTCAGATAGCCTGCGAGAGAAGTGAACGAACGATCTATTTTATCTATTCGATATTATTTGCAAGCTTTTCACCTGCAACGTGACCCGAGGTACTGGCAGAATTAAGATTGTGATGAAACATATAATAACTTCTTTTTAATTGAAATAAACAGTTCAATTTTTTTTTACTGCTCTGCTCTTCGGGGTGGTAAAGCATGAAACCCCATCTTACCTATTTCAAAAACTGGTATGGTCAAAAAGTGCGCGCAGATTCAAGGCAATGGCCCTGATACCTATGCACCGAACCGCTGCTTTCCGAGGTAGTTTCAAGTTTGCGGCGTCTAAGTGCTGGAATGATATCCCTCCCCCTATCCAAGGGGCGCTTAGCAGATACACCTTTAAGCGTATGCTTAAGGGTTATTTGTTGACGCTCCAGAAATCGATATCCTAATCCAGCACTGTGACAGCAAAAATATGCCAATTAGTAATTTTGAAATTTTTATTTTATTTACTTGTTGTTTTAAAAGTAAGAATGAATTTGAATGTCGAATGTTATTTTTTTTTTTTTAATTATATTGATGCTGCATGTAGGTAGTACGTACACAGCTCTCACCTGGTTTTTAAAATTATATTGATTTCTCTCTCGCCTATCCCAATAGTATATTAGTATAGTAGTTTATATATATATTAAATTGTATGACGTTTCCGTGAGTCACCAACGGTGCTGGCTGAAAATCAGCGCTGCAGGTGTCTGACACCTCAGCATAATGCTGAGCCAGTGTCCGGTTCACTGCCGCAGAGACACACTTGTTTCATGTTTCATGTGCTTTTCTTGTTTATTTTATTATTTAATAACCATGTGTGTCCTGTGTGTTTGTGAATAAATGTATCTTTCTTTCTTTCTTTCTTTCTTTCTATTGTATATGTCACCGTAAGATTGTCAACACCTTCAGTTTACAAACTCACTCGCGATATTATAAACCGAAAAATTGTGAACTCGAAACCGTCAAATTGTCAAAAGACTATCTGATTGGTCGGTCTTACGGCCAAAGTCCTTGTTCAAAGGGTGGGCATCAAATAAACATTTCTCCGAAATCAACCAATGCCAAGATAGTGGTGTATCGTAAGCAGTAGGGAACAGGGGCTTAGTGGCAAAACCGACTCGGATCACGGATAGGTTAGAAGGTTGTTTTTTTTATAAAAGAGCGGAAAAACTAACAATATGAGCCCTCATTTTCGCTCGCGGAACCTGATCTACTACCTCATACAATTCAACCAAAAAGAGCGCGAGCGTGCGTTCCGATGCATCCTAATTCACAATTTGACGGTTTGGCATCGAGAGATTATAATTTACCGAAAATCAATCCTTTGATTTGTAATTAGTACGTTACGGATCACAATCTTACTCGGTGACATATATTGTTGTAATTACAACATTCATCGCCAAACACGACACACATGTAAATAAATAGGTTGTAATACTAACGTTGTAATACTATCGTTATATTTAAGATAATCATCATCATCATATCAGCCGAAAGACGTCCACTGCTGGACAAAGGCCTCCCCCAAAGAGTGCCAAAGTGACCGGTCCTGCACCACCCGCATCCAGCGGACTCCCGCGACGGCCGCGACCTTTACCAGGTCATCAGTCCAACTTGTGGGGGCCCACCCACGCCGCGCCTTCCGGTACGTGGTCGCCACTCGAGAACCCTTCCGCCCCAATGGCCAGCGGTTCTACGTGCTATGTGCCCCGCCCACTACCACTTAATTTTAGCCCATATCGGTTACCTTACTTCTGCTGTGGATAGTCTCATTTCTGATGCGATCACGCAGAGAAACTCCCAACATAGCCCTCTCCATAGCCCTTTGGGTAACTTTGAGCCTTCTTGTGTTGTTTCAGTGTCATATGTCATCACTGGCAACACACACTGGTCAAAGAATCGTCTTCAGACACTGCGGAATATTGGTTGAAAAGATGTGCCGTAGCTTCCCGAACGCTGCCCAGCCGAGTCGGATTCGACGATTGACCTCTTTCAAGTTGAAGTTGGACCTACCTAACTGGATAGTCTGTCCTAAGTATACATAATTGTAGACGATTAGACGTAACTTTTTTTTTTCAATTAAAACCACCCTGGAAATAATTGCTCACAAGCTCAATAATCTACCGTTTAATTTTTTGCTCCTATTTCCGGCCACACCCTGTATAAATACATCCAGTGAATCCTATCCTGTATTATGAAACGAGTAATATTTGTACATGTCACCGCTAGATTGTGAGCACCGTCAGTTTATAATCTTGCTCGCGATATAATAAACCCTCGAAAAATGGTGAATTGTCCAAACCGTTTACAATATAACGCATTAAACAAACAAACAAAAACAAACAAAATTTATTTGCAGAAAAAGGGTAAGTTTACATGCCATTATTTTCCGTTAGTTTATAAACTATCAATGTCGAATCGTCAAATTGTGAACTGAGTTTTTTTTCTAGTTGCACCCGACTAGAGCTCGCCCAAGGACAGTAATATAATATATTTCCATATTATACGTTAAATAAAGTTGCGTTATGACCAAACACCGGTTTGGCGGGGGCAAATCTGTACTGACGTTTAATAGTGCGAGGACATATTAAACTAATTTTATTAGTTGATATCGATAAAAATGACGTACAACCGTTGGGTAATTTCAAGAATTTGAATGAAGTAGAAAACTACATACACAAAAATAAACTTTTTGCGTAATTAACTTTTTTAATATTTAATATAATTTTCATAATATACAATCAAAATTTTCTCCACATTTTCAGACTTTAATCTTCGTCGCCTGGGTGACAATATCCATTTTAGCCAACTAAATGATCTTTCTAGGTCAACTGGAGTAATTGGAGAATTCAAACAATTTATAGTATTGATGAAGTTCTGCTATATGACTCAGTTCTATTTCTTTTCCGATGAGTATAAATGAAAGAGGTTTGCACATAGTTAAACGTATTCAAACTTAGCCATTAGTTTAGTTATGATAATGATGGTTAAAAATTTATATTTATCGATGTCGATAAACTTAGTCGATTTTTAATTAATCACTAGCACTGGTACATTTTTGCCCCCGCCAAACCGGTGTTTGGTTATGACAGTATAACCTAGCCCTAAGCTAATAACTTTCATCGTATTTTCCGTAGCAACCACGCGCGTCCGGAGCAAACTATGGCTAGTTCTGACTGTCCGTCTGCAAAACTGTTGCGAGTTTCGTCTGTCCGTCTGTCAAACTTTCGCAACTCGGCATACTCAACTTGTTAACGTTGATTTACTGAGATTATAACTATATTTTGCGTGCGTGGGCATGAAGGGAATGTTTTCGATCCTTACAAATTACAAATAATTTATTGTCTGAATCATGATGGTGATACTGGTTCAATAGATAATCACAACCAGTCATTATTATACGTCTATCAAAACTATTGTACTAAATAAAAAATCTGATAGGTACACACAACTGCATTTTCTTCATTTTGATTTCAGTCTTTCATTTTATTTTGTTTAATATCCCAAGCTTAATATTGCAAGTTCCATATCAGGCGTAATATTGCATGTTAATTTTCATGACATTAAATGAAGTGGCATTCATTTTGGTATTAAATACAAGTTCAAAGTTCAAAGTGCTTTATTTGTTAAACATAGGTATAACTGAGAGATACAGAGATGTTAATAATTATTGCGAACCGAATATTTGCCAGTTGGCGTACAAAAACATTATATTATTATATTTAATTACAAACAATTACATATATTTTACTAACACCTTTAGAATCAGAAAACTACTAACAAACTGTGGATCATGTTGTGCGAATAAAGAAATAAAATTCTCTATTAAATCACCTAAATTGTCAAATACAAAATAATTAAAAATTAAATACTTCATTACATTACTTTACATAAAAAAAGCTGTCAAATATTTACATTAAATTCTGCCAACTGCTTCATAAATACCAAATATTTAATTTCTTTATTACCTTTTTACGTTTTATAAATTAAATACACGCTTAAAAAGAAAAATGAAAGCACTATCGGGCTGAAAGATAGACACCCGGCGCAAAACTAAAAAAAGATATTTTATTCACTTTTCCTTTTTTTAATTAATTTAAAAACTGAATACAAAACTTATTTGTTAGTAGGGCCTCCGAGGAAAAATCCACCTCGTCTTACATTTACGTACGTATGTCAACTTTTACCCGTGTAAAATTGTTCGCCAGAAGTTAACGAGAAATTACGTTTTATGTTGGTTTAGGATCCACGCGGAAAGTCGGACAGGGCATCAGTTCAGTTAGTCTGTTTCATATTCCAATTGTATTTTTGTTGTCATGCAGAGTTAAAACAACAAAGTAATTGTTAATAAAATAATAAATTAATAAATATTAGGAAACATCCTTCCACAAATCGAACTACATGCATAGGTTAGCTCAATGAGGCTTGTTATGGGTGCTAGACGACAACATGTTTAATAGATAATAATACTTAAATACATAAAAAACATCCAAGACTCAGAAATAAATATTCAATGCAAATTAGACAAAATAGCCGCCTAGATTTTCAGTGACGTCAAACATTTCTGACGTAACGTTTTTATTTAAGGGTATTAGTAGAAGGTACCGCCGCCGTTAACTCGAATAACATCATTTCTCATTCGTCAACCCACGTTTAAAAACCAAAATAATTACTAGATTATTTGTTTAGATGTAATAATCAGATTTTAAAACACAAAGATTTTATTACATTAAGGGTGGGTTGCACCAAACCGTAAGCGGGTGTCCGTAAAATTCTAAATGTATGGAAAGCTTGACAATTTTATTATGGAATGACAGCTGCCGGCGCCTTATTTTAACGTTGATCGGTCTGTAATTGTTAGTCGGTGCAACCCGCAAAATCAAAGTATGCCTCGAAGCGACCCCTTTCATTTACCTAATTAAATGCTCGTCCTATATGAAACCTGTACACATATACAAAATATATTTACAGTGTACCCTGTACAAGATACGCAATACACACTAAATGAACATCCGGCGACCTCTTTGCACATGAGCGTAAACAGATTGGAAGGGCGCTTAGCTGGCTCAGAGGCTCGACCTGAGAGTTGCGTTTCGCATTCTTAATTGAGTTTTAATGGAGCGAGCACGTGAAGCATACGTGCTCGCTCCACGGCGATTCAGGCTTGTTAGTGCGCCACGTTTATGAGAACAAGCGCACGAAACGCATTGGTGTCAAATTGCAATTAGTGACATAGGTAACCCAATTATTTTGTGTATATGTTTATATATTCACTAAAATAACAACTGTGCCTATTTCACGAAGCTGATTAGTGGCTGTGTGAACTGAAAAACTCGCGAGCCTGTTTTAAAAAAAATCTTTATTTTTAGAAAAAGTGCCTCGACAAACAAAAACTATAAACTAGTAACACCGTTTTTTTTCATATGGTAGTAGCAACACTGTTCGGTAGCATAAACATCCTAGACTTGTTTCTTGTAGTTTTTTTTCTCATTGGCCACCCTCAAGAGTAACCGCTCCCAGCCAATTTTCCTAAATTTACAGATATCAGAGCAGCCCTTTGTCTCTAAATTTTGGTAGTTTGATTTTTGATTTTAGGATAAATTTACACGATTTTTAGTAGATACAAACATAGTTTTCAAAAATATGAGTTTCTTTTTCTTCTCAATCCATTTGGCTGTTGGCGAACGGAACGTTAGTCTGCGATCGCACTGCGAGGGATTAGAAAAAAAACTCAGGTTGTCATTTGCGAGATGGAGGATACTGTGTAGGGTCGATTTAGAGTGTGTTCGACTAAATCGATGTGAATCTGCAGTGGTGGGATGTCTTATTAAAAACCGAATAGTTGTGAGTGAACTCCGTTTCGTCCTCGGGATAAAATCGGTACTATATGGCTGCCGGGACGTATAACTTTTCTCAAATGCCGGTTGCAGTTGGTGTCATGTCTTCGCGGTAAATCCTCGTAAGTACAGAATATGATGTGTACTTTCTGTTGCGCTAATCAGTGGATATCGTATTTGACCCATTCTTTGCTTATTTTCCAGCAATCTCGCAGATCCCACTGATGGTATCCCGTGGTAAAAGGGCCGATGTCGATAGTGTACGCCATTCGGGTATGTATCAAGATGCTACGTTTTCCCAAGCTCATACAATAAATAATAATGCTTGCGGCACCTATTCTAACTCACATGCTTTTGTTTCAGTAATTTTGTCTCACGTCTGAAGGCGATGACACAGGGATAGTCTTTAAACTCTTTCCTTACTGCCCTAAATGGTATGTATTCACAAGTTTACATGACAACTACGTCCATGTAAATACTAGTAAATTAGAATAAGGGTTAATTGGAGTATTCTCGAATTCCAGGGCCTTCTACCTACGGCTGAAGAACGTATTCCAGCCATCTTCAACAGCAGAACAAGGAAGGAAGACTCCGGGGCTGCTAGAGGCTTCTCCTCTGTTTCAAACGCATTCCGTGGCGAAATATAGACCGGCGGGCGTATGCGGCTAGGTGTGAGTGGCGGTATTCGAATAGTTTGTAACGTGGTTGGCCTCGGGTGAGTCGTTTCGATGTCCATATAATAGGGAGATTTATACATACACACACTTTCATATCGCAAAGGATTTAACTCTAATAAGAGGCGTTACATTATAAGTACATAATAGTACAACCATTTTCTTGGGACGGCACTGAGGACGCTTGGAAGCCGGTCCCCCTGTTTAAATAGTGAACACTATTAAGGTAATATATAAGGGCCTTAAGCCAGGACAAGTGTAGTCCATGAATAAGTAATGGTTATTTTCGAAATATAGTTCATGAACCCAATTGTGTTGTTTCACTCGCTATGGTAATACCTCCCATTTGCAGTCAGGCCTTGCGATTTCTATTTTAGGCGCCGAACTCTTACCCTAGCGAGGTCTGACTTTCAGGCTATAACTGAACCTCCCTAAGAGCTCGGTCTCATGCCCTTAGCCGTTGGCAAAGCGTTACAAACTTAAACTAAAACTCAAAATGATATTGATTCAAGTAGGCCTAGTATCAAGCACTTTGAAATCGTCAGGTTTCTACATAATCTTAAGCTAATTACTCAGAGTAATTTATTAAACATAAAAAGTAAAAATTATGTGTGAAGTAAAAAATGTATAAAAAATACTGGTCTCGAATGTTTCTACAAAAACAATCTAATGTCAAAAAATATATATAACGAAAATAATAAATTAAAAAGACAATGTCATAAATTAAAAATTCAGTCAAAATTTTGAGAGTTGATGAGTTTTATCATTCATGTAGTCTTGTGTGCTATAATAAGCTTTCGAAATAAGTTTATGCTTCGCATAGTTCTTGAATTTATTAATAGATATCTCATCTCTGAAAAATTGACAATGTTTTATGTACATACAAAATATTTTCAGATATATTTGACAATTTAATGTCATTATGTTAATATTTTGAAATATTTTTGTTGTTGTTTTAATAATGTCAGAGCTATTTTTTATTTTCTGAAATAAATAATTACGCTTGGCTACATGACAATCTATTTTTTATTGCTTCGAATATTGCTAATATATTGCTTGACATGTTCTTTAAATTCATCACTGGTCTTAAACCGCCGTTCCTCATACAAGGCATACCGTACTTGTCTACGTTTATGCAAGTCCGCAGTAGCCCACTCACTAAAAACTGGTGCACTACTAACCACGCCGATTTGCGAGTAAATACCGCATTATAAAGTGCCATAAAAGTGTGAAAGAATGAATTGTACATGTTATTAGGACTCATGACGGAAGACAGAAAGGGTAGCGCCTGAGCTAGACTTTGTTTCATTCTTTCTACACGATCTGTGATTACTGGTACAAAAGTTATTTGTCTTTTCATGATATTTTTCCTTAGTGTCCCAAATACCATGAGTTGACCCAAGTGATCTGATTCTAATTTGCTGATTACACGTTTGTGATTAGGAAAAATATTAGTGAAAATGTTATCTATATAGGTTGTGCTAGTAGCAGTCACTCTAGTAGGCTCCATAAATACGTGTTTGGATTACCAGATTTGAAAGATTCAACAATCTGACACTTATTGTTGAATTTTCCAAAATATTTACATTGTAGTCGCCGCTTATAAGTAATTTCTTTCTAACATGGCATAGTGACGTCTCACTATGCCTAAACTGTGTGTTTTTAAATCTGTACAATGTTTTACTGTTTATTGCAAACACGATTGGCATTTATTAGTGTGTAAAGCAAACAGATATTATGATTGCGAGACGAACACATAATTCAAATTTATAACCTACGACGGTTACAAATTTCAGATACTACAAAACACTTGTAAACGTCACTAAAAAACTTCACATATTATATATATATTAAAATAGAGACTAAAACTATTTACTTAACAACTAATAGGCTTTATATTACGTGAAATAGCAATAAATTTATAATAAATATAGGGACCTAGCAAATAACAGCTGCTCTTTCTTTGACAGCCGGTATAATTACTAAACCTCCTCACAAAATTTCACGAGAATTGGTTGAGAAATGCGGGAAAGCGGGACATCCGGAAATCCGGACATCTGGACAGCAAGCGATTTTCGGCCCAAGCTTCATAGAAGTTTGTTCGCTGTCAGTCTGTCTGTCTATCTATCTGTCTGTCTGTCTGCCTCTTCACGCCTAAACCGCTGAAGCGATTAAGATGAAATTTCGTATTTAGATAGTTTGAGTCCCGGGATACGACATAGAATAATTTTATCCCAGAAATCATCCTCTAAAGGGGAGAATTGGGGTGAAATTCTGTATGGAGCTACGATATAAACGAGTTCACGCGGACGGAGTCGCGGGCAGTAGCTAGTAGGTACTACATAAAATAACTCAAATGTAAATTAACGAGTCTACCGGCGATTTATTGTCGTTCAACGCAAATTGAAAATTGAAAACTCGATATTATTGGTCCAATCTGAATAAAGACAATTTGAAAATCCTCGACATAGAAAACTGTCCAGCCTGAACAATTCTATTTAATACATACATACATACATTCACGCCTTTATTCCCAAACGGGGTAGGCAGAGCACATGAAACGAATATCCAGCGCCACTTTTAATAACGTCCTAAAAGTTAAATTGACATACTTGATATAGGTAGTAAGAAATTCGTCCATATGGAGTTACGTAAGTCTGAAGATATGACCAATCAGAAAGACGGCATTTTATTCATTTTGTACAAAATAGTGTATTTTCATATTAATTTCAATTAGACAACATTTACTATGCACAACCATTTTATTCTTGTTCAGTCAATCAAGCCCAAATGGAATGTTGTCCAGCGGGGCTAGCACAACTGACGCCGCGCCGCGACGCGAGTTGAGAAAGATCTACCCTCCTCTTTCTAATTTGCACGGTGCGAGTGAGATAAGAGACGCTCAGTCGCGCGGGAAGCTACAGAGCAGCAAGTTGTGCTAGACGTACAGTGTGGAAAAGGTTTATATTTAAGTACCTATTTAAAAATAAAACTTTTCCATACTGGACAAAATTCAATTGGCCTTGATTAATTTTGAACAAGAAAAAAATGGTACGGTATTTAAAAAGTACAGACACAATTACATAATCACTAAATTCACTTTTGGTGGTATTTACTTTTGTCAAATTTCGAAATGGTTATTTCGTGTCGACGATTTTCCATTTTGCCGAATAATAGGATTTATACTGTGGTAACAGGGGTCGAGACGGCAATCAGTATTGGTCAGAGTATAAAATTTATGAAATTAGCCTCAGGAGATAATCGACACATGTTAATCGTATGTTTATGTTTTGCGCACTTGTTTCCAGACGCTCCTACCGAACATGTCACATGGAGAGAATATAAAAACGCAAATTCAGATAAAAATAATTTATTCAATACGAAGATTTGTCTAAACGTTTTATCGTGTGTATTGTGTAAAATAAATACATCTAGAAGTCACAATCAATAGTTTATAGTAGGTACTTTGCCGACGTTTTTAATTATTTATCGAAAAAAATTCAAAAACATACACAGATTCACGCCTTTATTCCCGAAAGAGGTAGGCAGAGCAAGTGAAACTTATGTTACAGTGCCACTTGTAGTATAAACGATTGTCAAAATTTGATATCGCAGTGATAGGTTGCTAGCCCATCGCCCACAACACACTTCTACCCTGCTCCCTTAGTCGACTGTTACCACACCCACCGGAAGAAAGGGGGTGGTGAAATTATAACCCGGCACCACGCGGGGGACAAATTCAAAAACATGCAAATGAATTAACCAAATCAAGCCGTTCGATATTCTGTGTTAAGTATTCAACAAACTACCCGCGAACATAAAATGTGCGGATAGTATCTCATCTTTCTTAAGAAGATTAAAATCGTGGCTCCTCACCCACTCTTTTTATGACATCAAAAAATTTTACAATTTACCACAATAATAATGAATATCCATAAACGTGTACTACTTAATTTAAGAATGATGACATGTAATATTTTGAATATTATTAATAAATGACATGACTTATTATGTAGATAAATAAAATTTTCAATACCCCAGTATGATTAACATACATAGCTTTGAACGAGATGTTCGTAATAACATAAAGCATCTTCCCTAGCTTATTCTGAGTTTCCCTTCTTTTGCCACGAGTACATAACGTAACATAACATTAAGATAACGTTTTCTTGAGGACAAAGTCGTTAAGGAACTTGTTAATTTATTTAGTTGTAGCTGCTGGCGCGGCTTCGTACGCGAATTACAGAGAACGCAGGCTTGTGGATGACTTATAGCCAAACTAGCAGAGTTGCCCGCGACTCCGTCCGCATGGAACTCGTTTAAACCGTAGCTCCATACAAAACTTCAACCCCCAATTTCACCCCCTCAGGAGAAGCTTTCCGAGATAAAACTCCTCCCGATCATAATATCCTTTCGCGGGACTCAAACTATGTCTCCTGGAAATATGCCAGTCTCCCGCATTAAATTTATAATATGCATGAGAGGTTCTGTAATACACACATGCTTTTATTACTTGTATATAATATAGTACCTACCCCGAAGATTTTTTATTGTTTAGAGAAGTCACAATCTTTTTTTTTTTCGTGGCTGTCTACGGGAGCTAAAAAATATTGTGAGGAGTACTTTGTGTCTTATTCCTTCGGATTAAAAGTATTTATTATATGTTGGGATATGTTAAAATTAAACATTTCAGCTGTGACATGAGGATTTGAATATGCTGTCCTATCTTTATCTATTTTTTTTTTGATTTGTTACATGCATCCTACTTTTGATTCTGCTTGATTTCAAAATACCCTTGTATTTTCAGTTTTTTTATATAGGTATTTTTTCCGTTCCGATAGGATGCACAAATTAAATATCAAAGAAAACATGTCAATAAAACCGCTATTTGCCGTATTTGGGTCGGTTTCCTTACAAATATCTATAAATTTAATTTAAGCAATGTACTTTTTGAATATATCCAAGTGCTAGTCAATCCTTTCTACTTACCACTATTTTTCATTATAACTGAAACTTGTTGTCAATTCAATAATTTGCCCTGCATGGTCCGATATTCTTAAATTTCATAACTCTTGAACTATATTGGTTGGAGTTTGTCAGTAGATTGTCAATACATGTTTGTGAAGTGGGTGTTATTCTAGTAGGCTCATCAAGTGTGTGCCTCATATTAAATTTAGCGAGCGTTGCCAAAAACATACTCTAGTTTCTCTGTCTTTATTTAAAATGTTAACGTTGAAATCACCACCAATAATCAATATTATTTTGCTTGAAAGACTTTAAAGTTTATTAACAAATACATCAAAATTTCCACCAGGCGCTCTATAAACATAAACAATTATGTGATTGATTTCGGGAATTTATATTCCACATGCTTCAAAATGTACTTCAACTGAAATTACTAAGGTAAATCCTGATCAGTGAAATTACCGAGCTGATAACATTATTTCTTATTCGATTACCAAGAGTTTTAATCCTCATTTCAGACATGTGAAATTTGTGTTCGCGATTTATATGTCATTAGCCGCTGGCGTGGTACATGTTACAAAGAACCCAGGCAGAGTCGAAGGATGAAATGTATTCAAAGTCTATCCTAAATATCCATTATATATATTGTACTGGTGAAAGGATTTATGAAATCGGATTTTTTCGCGCTTTCTTTATTCGGCTTTTACGCGACAATGCGCAAACGCAGCGCGTCCCTGATGCGTCGGGTGCGGGCCAGCCCCAACAATATCCTGCATTGATTGTGCATATTTACGGCACTGTTGTGATATGCACAAGCCAATCACTACCATTCTATGGTAAGAAAATAAAATAGCGTAGGTAGGTAATTTATTTCTTTTTATTGTCAAACATGTTCCTATTCAATATTGATAAAATTTTAATTCTAATTTTGATTTTATTATATTGTATTCTTATGGGTCTAAGATATCCGAATTAAATTATTTTTATTTTATTTTATTTATTTATGTATAATACGTCAAATAAATGTGAACAGCAGCCATCACGACAGAGAGCATCACAACACAACACGACAGACAAATGTGAACGTGAACACGAACGAACATGAAAAGAACAACGTGAATGAATGTGAACAAACGTGAAAAGTTACACACCTACATAAGATATCGTGATTATTGAATTATTGTTATGGTAATTTCGAGCGTTTAAGTTTCTAACTATGCGTTACCATGGACCCGGTCCTAGGCACGCTAACGAAATTAGCAAACCGCCGTGCCCTAAACGTCCGTGGGGTCCAAACTGTTAAACGAAACTCGTTAACCTCTAAATTGGTAAAAAACCTCACTTCCTTCCGACCACTTTCATTCAGAAACCGAGATAATTCAGCAGTCACTAAGGTTCACTTTAAATTTTCTCCAAAAGCTTCTTGACAGAGGAAGTTCACGGCAATTGAATTAGATTCTTTTTGTGGAGTTTGTAATTGGGGAGATCGTGGTAATGCGAGTTGGAGATGTTTCAAGGAAATTCCTCTTTTATTGTGCACTTTCGTTGTTAAAACTTTTATTGCATTTAATGTAGACATAAGCCGTGTACAGACAACACATATTCCCCTCTCTCTGAAAGTAAGGCCACTTCCGCATTTCGCGTATTTTCCACTTTACCGTTAGCTTACTGATTTCCTTACTCGTCGGTATATCGTCAGTATTACATTTGCACAGTATTGAACGGAAGCTGTATGGTAAGCATGCAGTACTGCATTTATACCGCCCTGTCAACGCGCATCCCTTGTCAGTAATTAAGCACTAATTTAAAGGTAGGCGCGTAGTAAAGCATCTGTGACGCACGATGACGTGACTGACAGCCGACAACTTAGGCAGCGAACACACCGATGCTTAACGCTGCGTATACGCGTTGACGTGTCGTATGCGTCACGTATTCTTCATACATTTTGCTACGTTTTACGGTGCGTTAGCGTATTTTGAGCAGCGGTGTGGTCGCGTCTTTACTAAGTACCGCACCGTGCCCTCACCGAGGATGCAGAACTGGCCTAAACCATGCGAGATAAAATCGGAGTGCTCATCAAGTAGTTTTGGCCTACACTAAAATTATTAACAGAAAGGATGTTTGGAGATACCAAATTTATGATTGGCCTATTTTTGGGATAGGTACTATACATTTTTCGGTAAAGGAAAACATCGTGAGGAAACCGGTCTTATCCCAATAAGGCCTAGTTATCCCCCTGGGTTGGAAGGTCAGAAGCATTTGCTTTCGTAAAACTAGTGCCTATGCCAAATCTTAGGATGTTGTCAAAGCGGACCCCGGACCCCTTTATGGCAAAACTGGGAATAACTAACTCTGGGAGGACGATGACACATTTCTCAACTTACTAAAAAGGAAATTGGCGAAAAAAAATCGTAACATAAATATCTATGACGCCTCGAAACATTGCCAATGACATCAGCAACACTTCTGTTTAACTAAAGGATGTCTTAGTAAAAATTAAAGATAGGGACTAATGTCGTGGTGAAAATGTACCGAAAATTTCAGCATAGCAGTGAAAGCCTTATAAATCATGCAATACCAGTAAACTAATTGGATTAAAACATCTCAATAGCCTCGGTACCTAACTCAAAAAAATTATATACGTTTTAGACGAAGTCTTGAATCAATAAATCAATCAATCAATCAATCAATTATTTTTCTGCAAGTAGGCCACGAGGGCACTTTTACATGTCAAACGGTAATTTACAATAAATTAATAATATTAATCTTACACAATAATAATTTAAAATTATAAATACATATATAAAAGGTTAACAAACTAAATGTCACTAAGTTAATGTAAACAAAACAAAATTGCAAAATATGACCATTACATTCGATATAAGATCTGTATCAGCATTAACAAGAAGTTAATGATATTAATTCAGTATTCCAGAGATGTATAAGGTCTCTCAGCGTCCAAATACAATAAATAATTATTCTAATATTCTAAGAGATGTATACGGTCTCTAAGCGTCAAAACAAAAAAGGAACATTGATGTAATATTGACAGAGATGTACAGGGTCAATAACAATAAAACGTGTCAAGATCGGAATGATGTCTCTCGTCAATACGATAATAATAATAATAACACTAGTATGTAAGTAGTTAACTATGTACTATGCCCTTGCAAACATGAACAGTCCGGACTCCACAAACTGCACCCGACCGCGAGTATGACGCATATCTCAGCCATCGCCTCCCTCAACCATATTTTAGGGAAGGTGGTGGAATATACGTAATTGAAATAAAATTAACAATTTATTAAAATATACTATGAAATTCAAATATAATATGCATTAAAATTGACCATTAAAAAAAAAAATCATTGTTGTTTACCGGAGTAATTTATAATTTATTTCCCATAAGAAAAATATTTCTGTTTGACCCTATGGTTGACTGGTAGAGAATGCCTTTTGGCATCAAGTCCGCCATTTGTACATTATATAAGTTTTGTGAAATAAAGTTTAAATAAATAAAAGAAACTGTGACGGATTACGCATTCATAAAAATAGTTGTATCCCACTGAAATGAAATACTATGTGCACCTGCCTAATGAATGCTCTCGCAAAATAAACGTGTTCCATTTCAGAATTCTCCCATTAAGTATTTCTATTGATGAAGTTCAAAAGAAAAAAAAAAACTCTATATTACAATACACTCTAATTACCAGCTCTATATTACAATTTCATATTCATACTTTTTAAAAGCTTTTCACTCATATTTAGCGTAAATCAATAAATAGTAGGGAACAAGCTTACAAAAATCCAACTAATCAGACTCAATAAGGCTTGTGTTATGGGTACTTAACGAGGATATATTTAATAAATATTATATTTGATAGAAAACTTAAAAAAAAAACAAAAATATATAGAAAACATCCAAGACAACACAAAATATTCATGCTCATCACACAAATATTTGTCTTTACCGGGATTCGAACCCAGGACTTTGAGCTTCGCAGGCAGCGTCACTACCCACTAGGCTAACCGGTCATTAGAAATAACAATTCTTTTTTTACGGACGCAAGTCAAGGTTGGACCCTGCGCTTGACACAGCCATTCTTCACACTCTCAATCTTAATTCTTGACAATGAAGGCAAATAATACGTGTCAACTAGTTGACATTAGTGTCTGGAAGGTGTCCTACCTACGATTCAGCATAAAAAAAATTGTCTAAATAATATATTTCTTTAAAAACGAGAATTACAGAGACATGATACAGCTTCAACATGGCGGAGACACGTCACATCTCGGAATTTAATCTCTCCCAAGCGGATATAATAAACCGATTTAATTGTGTTATTAACTCGAAAATGTGGTCCGTCGACATGGTTCTAAGCCGTGTTCGTTGTGTCTGGGGCTTATTATTAACGTTTAATTAATTTAGTCTGTAAGTAAAATACTGGTTCAACTTTCATTTCGACAGCCACCGATATTTTTAGTGATGTGCCCAAATATGTAGGTTAATATTACTGAAAGTATCCAATTTGATGGGGAATATTGAAGAATACTTCCAAACTAAGAATATTCACCATATAAATCGGAAATGTTTCCGGAAACGGCGTCACAACACTAAGTAACTATTATGCAACTCGATATAACAGTAGTTGCCCACTAGACATTCTAGATTAACTTGGCCAGTGCAGCGCCCGAAACAACTTGCAAGCAAGTAACAAGTGCAGCAACTCGCTCGGGTGCTGATCGAATTTGCAACTTGCACCATCCACATTATACCCAGTGTTGGTTACGGGAGAAGTTTCTAGCAGCATCCAACATATCGTGACGTCGTTTAATGCATGAACAAGTCATGTGCACAACGACTTTGCGAAGGTGACATTACGGGTCGATGCGATGCATGAGTTTCATGTTCCAATATGATTGGACCGTATTTCGTGTGCGTTGAAAACAAGCACACAATACGAATAGTAAGTTTCAATTTTACACGGGTATTATAGGCCGTATATTTTGCCAATTGGTAACAAAGAGTAACATGGATACTTCTATGTTACGGTAACGTAGAAGTAACATGAAAGTAACGAGTATAGTATGTAAGGCCAATTTCTGGAAATTGAAAATTGACAACTCGAAATTATTGGTCTAATCTGAATATTGTCAATTTGAAAATCCTCGACATGGAAAATTGTCCAGCCTGAATAATGCGATTTTTTTTTTTTTAAACTAAAATTGACATTATGGATATAAGTCGAAAGAAATACGTCCATATGGACATACACTTCAAAATTATGCCTAATCGGAAATACGTCGCTTTTCACATAAAAAAATAAATAAATTAGACAACATTCACTTTGCACGTATTGAAATAGACCCTTTTTAACTCTACCAAATTCCATTTGGACTGGATTCATTTTGAACAAGAAAAAATTGGTCATAAAAAGTAGACACAAAAATTACATTTCCACCAAATTCACTTTTGATGGTATTCCTTTTGTTTCCATTTCCATTTCGTGTTGATGATTTTCCATTTATGCAGAATGACAGTACCTATATCATAATTATGACAGCGTTCCACCTATTTAATATGATTTGTACAGAATTCCGCGAATCGCAGGCCCCGGAATTTAATTTATACCTGCTTTAATATCCGTGAGTTTGGATACAGACACGTCTATTAATATAAATATGATTACGAACGAACGTCAGTGGAAAGTTGATAAGTAATTGGACGCACATTTTTAGAGCATATCGTAACTAAAGTAGCTCACACTGCCTTACATTTTGTGATCTGTATTCATAATAATATATTATACTGGTTGCCCATAGGTTGCCTGAAAGACATTTCTCTTCTCTTCTATCTCGAATCGTGGAGTTTTCACAGTGCTCAATATTGTGTTGACGACCTCTGTAGCCTAGTTGGTAGTGACCCTGCCTTCAAAGCCGCAGGTCCTGGGTTCGAATCCCGGTAAGGGCATTTATTTGTGTGATGGTCAAGAACATTTGTTCCTGAGTCATGGATGTTTTCTATGTATTTAAGTATTTATTTATCTATATAAGTATGTATATCGTCGTCTAGTACCCATAGTACAAGCTTTGCTTAGTTTGCGACTAGATTGATTTGTGTAAGATTGTCCCCAAATATTTATTTATTTGTTCAATGACCGGCAAGCAATACGATCGTTTACTATCATTTAGTGGGTTCGTAGTATTTTATGTTACATAAATAAATTATTGAGAGATAAATAAATTATTCTCGCACATAGCCCCAAACTAAGCAAAACTTGTACTATGGCTACCAGGCGACGGTATACATACTTATATAGATGAATAAATAGGTACTTCAAATTATAGAAAACATCCGTGACTCAGGAATAAATAAATATGCGTGCTCAACACAAGTGAATACCCTTACCGAGATTCGAACCCAGACCTTCTAGCTTCGTAGGCAGCGTCACTACCAACCGCAAACAATCCGTCAAAACCGATCACAAGGTCATAAACATACCGTCATGTTTTAGAGACAGTTGAGACCAGTTTTTTTTTTTAATTTCGTTATTTTGCTCTCTTATTTAATTTATTCATAAAACCGCGGAAAACTCCAAACTTATTCCTACAGGCTTTAAACCGAGCATTCCCAAGTGTTATTTCAACTGTTTTCAAACATCACAGCATCATTTGTTTCGTCAGCTACCACACTAATTATAAATAAAAATCTACGTAAATTTTAGAAACTCACCAACGAACAGTCCAAACACGAGAAGCACGGTCATCGTGGCAATCTACATCACAACACACACTCACATCACTCGCGAGAGGCGTCCGTCCCGCCCAGCCTCCGAGCGGCTACTGCGGGCGTCCCCCCTCCGCGCTCCTAATTAGATAAATGTCAATGCTGTTGTCTATTTTTTCGCAGCTAGCGTTATAGACAATATACACATCTTCCTGGATCTTATCTCGTATCGTGGAGTTTTCTCAGTGCTCATTATTGTGTTTTAGTAATTGGATAAATGTCATGTTGAGGTGTCAATTTTATCGCAAGTTGGCGCTACATTGCCTGTTTTCCGTGGTATTGATTCTTAGTTTTTCTAGATATTTTTATTTACCACTCAATATGTTACAAAAGGAAATTATTAAAAAAAAACATTAACAGGCCAGAGCGACCTTATAAAAAAAAACTTGTTTCTGTCGTCAAGATTTAGTTTACTAATAGGATAATTAATAATGATTTGTGTTGTCTTTTCGCAGGAAATTCGCGTAATAAACATCTTGCTGGAGTATTGTAGTGACTAAGAAGAGTGAACTAAGAATAGTTTTCTCTTTATTTCGTTTTAGTAATTGGATAAATGTTTTATGATGTTTCGCAGAAAAGCTTTAAAGAAATTTGCTCCTGGATTCATATCAGAGATTTTTCAGTTCTTTATTGTGTTTTAGTAATTGAATAAAGGTCATATTATGTTGGCTATTTTTGCCGCAATTAAATGATAGCACGCACGCTATATAAGGATTGTTTTGTAATTAGATAAATAACTTTTTATTTATTGTCCGGAAATTTGCGTTGTTACCTTTTTTGGTTCCGAAATTCACGTCATATACAATTCTTAATCTGATCATGCGTATATTTACTAGTGAGACGGTTATATTAATAGGTATTTATGTAAGGTCGAGGAAAATGCATGTTTTGGCACATGTCAACTCTATTTGAATGATGTTAAGGTCCAAAAGTGGTAAACATACAATTTCCTCGACTGTACATGTATTTTTGGTTGTTTTATTTTGTATCTTTTTCCGCATACATGCGTACTGTTCTTCTTTTTTTATACACCACATCGGGGCTATTATAACCTATGGACGCTTGCAAACTCCAAGGGACTTGCATGCGTGTTGCCGACCTTAATATATTTCATCGTCATCATCATCATATCAGCCGAAAAACGTCCACTGCTGGACCTAGGCCTCCCCCACAGAGTACCACAATGACCGGTCCTGTGCCACTCGCACCCAGTGGACTCCCGCGACCTTTACCAGGTCATCCTAATATTTATTTCTTCCGAATTCTTATCCTTGAATATTCTAAGTGTTTTATTTTTTTTATAATTTTAGTCTACACCTACACACATTATAAATATTATTTAATGTTGGGATAACTATGCAGTGCCGATTGGGAAATGGCAGAGTTTCCTAAGCAGAAAAGAGATCCTTGTTATCTCGCTCGTACATTACTATGTAATTAAATAAATTTAAAAACCCTAAGAAATCAAACTTGAATTTTCATGGCTGAACGCCGTGATCATGTGCCACAAATTGTGGGATGGAAATCAGAAAAGTCCATCTTGCAGGCCTAGGCCTCCGATTTTGTATGACAGTAATGGCATTACGCCATTACGAATGTCTCGTCTCGGTCCGACTAAAACGAGACACTTCGAAGTCCATTACGAGTATGACCAACACAATGTCAATATTCCATTGGATGTTTGAGAAAATGAATTTATTGAAGTGAATTCAGCGATATCCTTGGGATGGGATGTTTCCAGTCAATTAAGGGGCTACCCGAGGTTTTCATCGATTTTTGACAAGTTTTGAATCGTATCTCCTACTTTTGCCCTACACATAGAATTATAAGTCAAACGGCTATCGGTTCTATCTTTTATCTCCATTTTTGTCTACCGGATTTTGAAAGAAATGAATACTTAATTTTGTATGATTATTTTGAACAGTGTCTAAAAAAACACTTATTTTGTATCGCTATTGACGTGAAAGATCTAACATATACGAAATCTACATATTTGGGTTCGTCTTTGACGTGTCTAAAAACGTGTCTAAAGTTTTCATTTTAAACGAATTAACACAAACGTTATGGCCAGAAAACCAGTTTTTTGGCCTAAAATTGTTTAACTTTGATGCCAAATGTCTCGAAAACAATGAATTTTGAAGTAAGTATGGGATACTATATTGCTTAAAGCCGTTGTTGTTAATATAATAAGCTACAAAAATCAAAACTAAGGGATTCAGATCGAAGGTCATTGGCGTATGGGAGCCCCTTATAAGTCAAATAGAATCGAGGCCTAATATCAATTCTACATACATTTCCACCCAGTATAAGTCCACATTGTGTACCAGGATAACAGCACGTAATGGGGATGGCCGTAAAAAGCCCCGCTTTTCTATGGGATTGCCATCTGCCCCGAATGACACTATCAGGGGCTAAGCCCGTTGCTACGAGCTGTTGTAGCGGTCTACGGCGTAGCGCTACGGAATGCTACGCTTTGCGGCGGCGCGCTTTGCGGAAAGGAACAATGTTATATATTCTTTAATTTAAGTAGAATTTAAATGGACAAGGAAACACCACATTTGGTGACTTTATCCAGTTTAATTGATTAAAGATTAAAACACTAAATATTTCATACCTGTACCATGACCAACACAGTTAACTCAACATACGTGCACTTTATTTGCATTATAATATGATTCAATATAAATACAGGATGGTCAGTTAACTGTGCTGGTGTTTGTACGCTGTGCAATGAAATTATATTACTCTCGTCTCGCCGCGCCTGAAGCGTGATACTTCGCACCCTATTATATTTATATAATACAACGTCAATATTTTATTGCATGTTTGAGAAAATTATATTACTATTGATAGGGAAGTTTATACCTCTCTCAAAATATGTGGCTCTCTCTTTCGCACATGTAAGATCAGCGAGCGCACAAAACTCTGACATTGATTTATTACAATATTTTCCGTTATTAATTTTAACTATGTTGCATAGTAACAAAAAGAATTGAAGAAAAATTGGCGGTCATAATGCTCAACCTCTCAGATGGATCTTTAGTTCCCTGTCAGTGTAATAGACTTGTGTCCTAAGATTTTTTTACGATGCCATTCTAACTAGTTTAATGAGAGGAACAAATTATTATATGGCTGCAACTACTATTAAAGAACATAAATACCCAAAAAAAATTAGTAAGATGGACCTCGCGGGGGCAGCCGAAACGATTCATACTAATTGACATAGAAGCGATGTCGTATGCAAAATCAAGTAACATGCTGTTTCGGTCACGAAATACTGCGTTTAGGTACATAGTTATCTTAAAAAATATTTTCTATAAAAGCGTAAGGATTGTATTGGTAGCTTTAAATGTAATATTGGACAGTAAAATAATGCATAGCTTTTTCAAAACTTTCAAGGCCCATATCTATGTATTATTATTGTAATTATATTTTGAAATCTATACTTAATTAAAATAATGTGTTTGTTTATATCAATTAATTAAACTCTAAGTTAACATGGGGCAACTACCCTATACTACACGTTGTGACGTAAACGTTTTCTACTGACTTGACTATGACTCTCCGATCTCTACAGACGAGCAACTCTAATACACGTGTAGACATGTGATGGAGCAGCTAGCTGCACGCTGGGACGGACGTCCATCAAATTGGACAAATGTACACTGCGCCGAAATTGTACGGGTGCGCAGATTCGGCAGGATTCAATAAAAGTTTGACGAGCGTCAGATAGGCAAGTTTTTCAAGGGTTCCGTAGCTACACACTGCACTGTTTGTAAACTCGTAGAAGATTATATCAGGCATAAGCTGATCGTGCAGTTCCACTCGCGTGTAGCGGGTAACCTAGGGCTAAGTAGTCATGGCAATTGCTCCTTATATACAAACTTACAAAACAACATCCTCACAAAGAATTTAATTTGATTGCTTGATTTGATTTATAACTTGATTTTTCAATTTGATTTCAATTAATAAGAATAAAAAAGAATTATTTAGCCCACAAAGTAAAGAAAAATACATATGATCAAAAAAAATACAAGCATGATACAAAAAGTGCTAAATTTAGTCATGGAGGCTATGACGTTGATTTTCAGTGAAAGCCCCAAAAATAAATAAAACTAAAACTCAACTAAACAATAAATTTAATAATTTTAAACCTCTTTCTACCTAAAAATTTGAAAAGTGAACTTAATTTTTTAAGGCCGTTCTAAATACATATGGATTTTGGAACGTAATTAAAGTACAATAGCGTTCCAATACTTGACAACTAAAATTACATAATCGACTCCCTGTTTGCGACCTATGCAAAGCCCTCACCCATTTAATGCTCACATAGTTATGCCTGTTATGAGTCATGCTTCTAACCACGGGGTTAGGTTGTCAATAAATTGAAAGTGTTAAATGTTGGGGCACTGAGACATTTACTTTCTCAATTGACTACCTCTGCAGCCTAGTTGGTAGTCACCCTCCCTATAAACCCGGAGGGCATTTATTTTAGACCAGTCAAAAATGACTGGCCTAAAATAAATGCGGGTTTCCAAGTATAGACCGTATATGCAACACTAGAAATTGGCAGCACTAGAAAAACCACGGAATTTTCGCACTTTTTTGGTATTGTCAATATAAATCCTAAACTATGCGGTTTTCAAAATCCTAAACTGTTATTTTAACTCGCTTTTACCCATAGTACAAGCTTTGCTTAGTTTGGGACTAGGTATTGACCTAGTCCCAAACTAAGCTATAACTAAGTATATCAATCTTATACAAATTGTTGTATAAGATTGATATTATTATTATAATGAAAATGCCCGTTCAGTATTTTTTTTTTGCCCTTTGCCCGCGGAACTCTAAAGTCATCAGTAACGTACGTCCACGGCTCTCCCAAAACCGATTTGCTGCGCAAATACTGTGCCCGAATAGGCTGCGTCCAACGCAGAAGAGAACAGACTATCTACTTTGTACAGTTTGATAATTTATATAACAAGTTTAGCGTTATTCCCGGTTGTGTCTTAAGAAGCACGGGGCCCGCTTTGACGCCTTATCCCAAGATTTGGCACAGGCACTAGTTTTACGAAAGCTACTCCCACCTGACCTTCCCACCCAGAGGGAAAACTAGACCTTATTGGGATTAGACCGGTTTGCTCACGATGTTTTCGTTCACCTAAAAGCTAACGGTAAAATATTTCGTACGTAGTTCCGAAAAACTAATTGATACGAACCGGAATTGGAACCGACGACCGCCGCTTAACAGCCTACACCATTAGGTTACCGTAGTTTTAAGTATCAAATCACCAATATTTCAACAAAAATGCCGCGGCTTTAACTTCCACCTTCAAATGAAACCGTACAAACTCACCAAAACCATATCCTTGAAGAGAAGGTGTGAAACAATGATATAAAATCCTCTTAAAGATATAGGTGGGTTACGTAACGTTGACTACTGATGGGGTCTTTTCGACTGATTAAATAGATTTACACACTTTCGGTCCGCTGGCAAGGATAAGTACTTCTGGAAGTACGTAAGAGGGTAAATAAGTAAGACTAGATATGTTAGACCAATCATTTAAGTTTGGGCAAGATAAAAAAGATAGGCTGTACAACAGGTCCTAGTGAGTGAGCACTTTGCACTAGTTTACTTCTGATGAGATATTTTCCACCCACCCAATGCTGTTTCTCTTGCAATGGAAACCTCCACAAAGTGCATTTTTTCCACCATTATTAAAGTCCCACAGGACGTGTTCTCCAAGTGACCTCACTGTCAAATATCTAATCTGTGTAGCAGTGGTCTGATTTTCTAAAAATGAATCGTTAGACACCAGCTGGCCATCGGAACCAAATGCCTCGGATCAATCAGTTTTGCATCTGACACTTTTTGCGTATAGGACCAATCAGAATAGCGAACCACGTATAAAGCCGACCACACACGTTTTACACACATGCACAATTCAAACTAATGGGACCAATTGCGATCGTTATTTTGCAACGCATTGCCATTTCAACGGAGTGGAGTGAATTGTGTAGACGGCCTTTATGACATTTTACATAACAACACCTTCTATCCTGTCATACTTGACTTAACATTGTGACTCGACATTAGATTGCTTACTTGGATAACCTCTCTTGCTTGGCACTAAACCAGAAGTTTTTTCTTTGCTTGAATATGCTTGAAAACTGAAAACCTCATTTTTGTGAGATTCATTTTATACCTTGATATAAGCACGGAGAAAAGCTTTAAATTCGGAATGATTTCGCCCCCGCAAGTGTGTTGTTTGGGTGAGGTTGTGTCAGGCCTCACATGTGGCTGGAGGCTCTTAATACACTTATATGCGTATCAGGGTTTAGTTTGTACCAACGGCCCTGCATCGTGTATCGAAGAGAAGGAACGAAATCTTCAAGGCCCGTGTGTTAGGAACTTGAAATCCTAATTTGATACATTATGGTCCGCGCGTAACGCGTGACTCCTTCGGACACAAGGTTCTCAAAATACCGTTATGTTGCACCGGGATGCAGATTTATATCAGAATGCTGGACGTCACAGGTTTCAATCCTGGTCAGGGCATTTTTTTTTGCTTTATTAAAAAAACAAACAGTCATACATAAATCTTGAGTAAGATAAAAATAGGTGTGGTTGATGATTACTGAGGCTTGGTTTGTTTTGTACAACTCGCCAACAATTGTTGCACTGGGATGGAGATTTATTTTGGAATGCTGGACGTCACGGGTTTCAATTCCGATCAGGGTATTTATACATATGGTTGGCGGTTTCTGAGGCTTGGTTTGTTTTGTACAACTCGCCATCAATTGGCTTCAGTATCAGATTGGAAGTGACAACAAGGCCAAAGATGTAACTGTCTGGCTAGGAGTAGTAGTCGATTCACTCTTGCTTTAGAGAGGGTTCACTATTGTATGGGCAAAAAATATTTCCCAGTTTCACTTCCCAAAAAATGTTTCCCAAATGTTCATTTGGCATAAAATCACTTTCCATTTTATCACTTGGCATTATCTCCTATGGCAAAATATTACTTCGCAAATGATTGTTAGGCAAAGTTCTATATAGTCAAGTTTCATTTGGTCAAACGTATTATTTGGCATAACATTCTTCCAAATTATTGCATGGCATGTGATTTAGATCCTAATTATGTAGTGCATACGAAATGTATTTGAGTGAGATTACATACTTTGCTAAGCGGGTAGTTTTAAGAGAGCGGGATTGGGGGAGACTCTCCAGCGAATCGACGCCACCCCGCAGCGCATGTCTATTTCTGGTTTGAGGGACACAAGTGAACCCTAACCTAACCGACCTAAGACAGAGTTCGCTTATGACAAGCCATTTTTGTCCTAATAACTGGCCGGACTCGCAACTTTGGACCGGTCTAGTTCTTAAACGGGCAAGTTAATCAATTGTGGTCTTAATAACACTTGACAAAGCAAAATGATGATATTTTGACCAAATGAACAAAATCCGAAACAAAAATGTGCTATTTGTTCGTTTGGGAAATGAAATTTGATGAAAAATATTTTGCCGAAACAGCAGGATACCTTTAGAGAGACCTCCTTGAAGTTTCCTTTGTGTGCAGTAATTATTTATGTGTATGTTCTGTCACGTGAGTTTGTTTGCTTCGTGGTAAAAAAGCTACGGTAGCCTAGTGGTTCAGGCATGCGGCTGTCAAGCGGCGGTCGTGAGTTCCCGGCTCGTACCAATGAGTTTTTCGGAACTTATGTACGGAATATTTACCGTTAGCTTTCCGGTGAAGGAAAACATTGCGAGGAAACCGGTCTGATCCCAATAAGGTCCAGTTTGCCCTCCGGGTTGGAAGGTCTGATGGCAGTCGCTTTTGTAGAACTAGTTTTGTAGTGCCCAATCTTGGGATTAAGTGTCAAAGTGGACCCCGGACTTCTTTAGGCCACAACCGGGAATAACGCTAGGTCATGATCGTAGGCTTCGGTTAGAGCGGGTAGTTTTCAAGTTTTACTTCAAATATTTATACTAGCATTTACTCGTATTTACTCAAGTAGACTTGTATTTTTTACTGTAGATTATTTCTAAGCTTCTTGTCGCTTTACCCCAAATGTGCCGATTAAAAATCATCATTTCTAATGTGAATTTCAGTTCAATATTTAAGACTAATCCCATCAAAAGCAAGTACACATTAGACACCCAAGGGTATTGTACAAGACGGTACATCAATGTCATACATTCATATATGTCTAGTTGACACCTGTCAATTTAGTATAGCATCATCGTTACACCTAAGCACAGCGTTGGAAAGGAGAACCTATATGTTCATTTAATTAATATTTAATACAGTGCATTAATACAATTTATTTCATGGTTTTATTAGCGCCTAACAGGTATGATTGCACCTTTGCACCTTATAGCGTTGTAATAAGGCAAAACTGTATACATACCTTTTACGTCGGCGCTGCATTATATCACCAGCATAAGACACCGGCAGGTCAATCGGATACCAACATTTTCCATTCTAATTTGATTTTAATGTTTCACGATACGCAAACACAGCATTAGAAGGTGGAGCCGTAACGGAACATGCCGTTTTCGAGAACAGCCCCAAATTTATTTTTACTAAACAAGACGTAGATATATAATTAACTTATTTATTTACCTTTTTCGGGTTTCCCGAGGTTTTGGTTGTGTCACAAAATCCTTGATGCCGGTGCCACTGGATAAGTTTATTTCTATTTAGTAAAAATAATGTGTGAGAATCTTGAAAGTATAAATCAATATAACAAAAGCTCCTAGTTTTCATTAGGCATACTTAGGAATATTCCTATGTTTTGCATAATCCCCATTAAAATCAGGATATTCCCGGGAACAGTACGTCATCTATTTGGAAGCGAATTCGCAAAATACACTGATTAATTTTAATGAGAAACGAAATTGTCTAACCGACCTCCCGTTAGTGTTTTGGTGATATATGACCGTATCTAATTCTGTACGTGCTTTGTAACGGGTTATTTCCGCTAATGTAGCATATGAGCTGGTCTATTTGACTTTACAGTATTTAATTCAAATTAGTTTGATACTCGTCACGTGTTTTCTAATGTATTAGATTTGGGGCGCGCAGAATCGAAATCGAAGTTTAGAAATCAAAATCATTTTATCGTATAGTCATCATTTATTGTTATTGACCCTATACATCTCTGACAATATTACATTAATGATTCTTTTTTTGTTTTGTTTTGACGCTTAGAGACCGTATACATCTCTACGAACATTAGAAAAATTATTCATTGTATTTGGACAATAAAAAAATACATCTCTGGAATATTGAACTAATATAATTAACTTCTTGTTAATGCTGATACAGACCTTATATCGAATGTAAGGGTCATATTTTTTCAATTTTGCTTTGTTTTCATTAACTTAGTGACAATTCGTTTGTTAACCGTTTATATCGGTCCTTAATCTGCAAATTTTCATTTATTATTGTAAAAGATTATTATTATTTTATTGTAAATTACCGTTTGACATGTAAAAGTGCCCTTGTGGCCTATTTGCTGAATAAATAATTGATTATTTTAATTACCATCATCATATCAGCCGAAAGACGTCCACTGTTGGACATAGGCCTAAAGAGTGCCACAATGACCGGTCCTGCGCTACCAGAAATCCTACTAATTTTATAAATGCGAAAGTTTGGATGTTTGGATGTTTAGATGTTTGGATGTTTGTTACTCAATCACGCTCAAACGGCTCAACCGATTTGGATGAAATTTAGCATGAAGATAGTTTATAGCCTGGTTTAAAATATAGGACGGTTTTTATCCCGGGTTCACGCAGAAGAAGTCGCGGGCGGAAGCTAGTAAATAATAAATGAAATAAATGATACTCTGCAAGTGGCAGTTTCACAAGTCAAAATTCTACCAGCGTTTCTGAAAGAGAGGACTACTGTTAAGAAGAAACGCCGAAACATACTCAAAATTCAGTAGTTTTTTGCCAAAAAAAGCTCATTACAATGATAGTGTTCACGCTATTGTTGATTTATTTTAATTTGTTTGCAAGAAAACGTATTTTTATATCGACATGACTTTATTGACTGACTTGACACATGACATGATATTATTTAATCTCAAAAGCCATAGAGTTTGTAAAGCAGTAAAAAGGCTGAACATACCGCCCACCAAAATACTTATTTTATACTTCAGTGGTGTGAACCTTAAGAACATAACATATCTATATCATAGCTATGTCACAATAACACAAACTAGCTTTATACATAACATAATTACACCACAACATAATTATTAAAATAAGTATTCAATATCATTTAGTAAGCATTCATAAACATAACTTTCATAAAAACAACAATTCGAAGGACCATAGCAATAAAAAGAGAATGCCTAATAGTGACATTACGAAGCTAACCGCCCACCGTAACTAACTCACTGTAGATCGGATTGTCAGGGCAACAAGATTAAATTTGATAAGGGCCTTTTAATGAAGTTACCTCCCTTGTACTAGTGTCACAACCCGTACCAAGTTGTCGGCGCCAGGATGTAGCGTCGTTATTTTACCCAACATCCATTTGGTCGGCGGCAAATCGTCTTCCTTAATAATTACGATATCTCCAACATTTGGGGACCTCACCGTGTCGTGCCACTTATATCGTTGTTGTAGCGTATTAAGGTATTCCGATTTCCATATCCAGAAATCTTGCATTCTATTCTGTATGAATTGCCACCTAGTTAACAAGTTTACGTTTTTGTCTTCATGATTGGTGTCTGGAACGTTAATTACAGGTTCTCCTATTAAAAAATGTCCAGGCGTGAGTGGATTCAACGTTGTTAATGTCTCATCCATCTTACACAATGGGCGAGAATTTAAACAAGCTTCAATTTGAGCTAACAGTGTTGACATCTCTTCATACGTTAATTTTGTGGTACTACTAACTCTGTTAAGATGTTTCTTGACTGAGCGCACACCAGCCTCCCATAGGCCCCCAAAATTTGGTGCTCTAGGTGGGATAAAGTGCCAACTGGTACCATCATTCGCCAAGAGTTCTGCTATTTCACTTGTTACATTAGATTTTCCTTTGGCAAACATGTCTTTCAATTCCTTTGCAGCTCCTACTAAGTTTGAACCATTATCACTCCACAAGTGAGTGCAAGGACCTCTTCTGGCAACGAATCTTCTAAATGCTGCGATGTATCCTTGTGAAGTCAGATCTGTTACAGCTTCCAGGTAAATTGCACGTGTAGACATGCAGACAAAGAGGCAGATATATCCCTTCGTAGTCTTATAACCTCTGACCTTTGAAGTCTTCAACTGCACGGGTCCAGCATAATCGACACCGCTGTTCAAGAAGGCGCGATGAGGTGTAACTCTTGAAAGTGGCAGCTAACCCATAAATTGTTGTTTGGTTTTCGCCTTATCTATTATGCATATCTTGCAATTCTTTGTGACTTATCTGACAGCTGATTTCAAACCTATAATCCAGTACTTGCTGCGGATGTAAGTCATCATCATCTGTATATCTCCATGTAATGTTCTCATGTGAGCTTCACGTACTAATAACTTTGTGATATGTTGATTGCAAGGAATGATAATAGGGTGCTTTGCATCTTCCGATATAGCAGCATTATTAAGCCTCCCACCGACTCGCATCAAACCATGTTCGTCTAAGTATGGCGCCAGACTGATTAAAGAGCTCTTGTTCTTTATCCTTTCGTTCTTCGTCAAATCCGTTAATTCTTGACCATAGAACAAACGTTGGTAATACTTGATGCATTTAAATTCAACTTCATTTAATTCCGTGGTTGTCAAAAACTTTTCTCTGTTCGGTCTTTCGGTGGGTGTTAGAAATCTTCTCTATATCTAATACTCTCTTCAATTTTGACATCGAAGAGAATCTTTCCCAAACAGGGTTGTCATCCAATCTTACATGAAATGTCTTCTTTGACTCAAGGTCGGTCCCAGGTATTCTAGTTCTTTCGAACTCTACTTCTTTGTGTTTCAACCATCCAGGTCCAGTCCACCATAGGTCACTGCTTGCCATATCTCGCCTCTCGAGGCGAGATCTGCTGGGTTATCTGCTGACTGTACATGTCTCCACTTGTCGTTGTCTATCTGCTGAATTATGTCAGACACTCGATTTCCGACGAACACCTGCCATCGACTTGGTTGGGATTGTAACCAAGATAACACAACCATTGAATCGATCCAAGCATATATTTTATCCATCGAAAGAGTTTAATTTATAATTAAGTATTGTTTTTGTAAGCCCAATTTCATGTCCATGCTGTTTTGTTTGACGTTTAGAGTTTAGTTTGTCTTGTCTTCTCTTCACTGGCGCTAGTGGTACTGTTCATGTATGGGCTGCGTTCATTTTTACCATTAAGGCCCATACGCACGTAGTGGTTTGTTGGGATGAAACTACTGACAGGCCAACAAACATTTATTATTTAATATTATTAAAAAAAACCGTTCATTGCTTTTTTGTGTATTTTTTATTTTTATTTTTTATTTTTTATGTTTGTATTTTAGTTAAGTATATAGGTATTTCCTTTTAATTGTTTTGTTTGTTACTCTCCGTGCTCTCACCGAATGGACCCTGCGGAAGACCAGCGCTGGCTGCAAAGCTAGCAACATGCTGAGCTGGGTCCATTTCGTGACAAAAAGGAAATGTGCTTTTTTTATTATTATCTGTGTTGTGTTTGTCACGAATAAATGTTTTGATTGATTGATTGATTGATTGAAATGTTCAGCAAATGGGACATCTCGCGCAACAGTCTCGCCGTTAATACCGCAGCGCATAACTCCAATCTCGGTATCGTCAGTTGTTTGAGAGGTGCTACCTTTGTTTTGGCTGCGAGCATAGTGACATGAACGACATCATCTTCATCTACAACTCTGAGATAGACCACCGTTGCATAGGCCACCGAGGATGCGTCTGCGAAACCATGCAATTGGACAACCTTGCTTCGCGACGTCATTCCGATCCAACGTGGGATCTGTATTGCCTGGAGTTTGTTTAACTCTTCCCGGTAATTCTTCCACTCTTCGACAATTTCCGGCGGTAGCTCATCATCCCAGCCAAGACTGCAGAGCCACAGTCTTTGTATCATCACCTTTGCTGTAATGACAACAGGAGCCATCCAACCAAAGGGATCGAAGAGACTGGCAACTTCAGATATGATCTGTCTTTTCGTTATCGGAAGCCTGGATCCTGGTAAGTTGACTGTAATTTTGAAAACATCTTCTTTTCTATCCCATGTAAGTCCCAATATCTTTATGACCTTGTCCAATTTAATTTCTATTTTGTTTTCAGGTTCATCATTTGCTTTACCGTCTCGAAGAAACTCCAGCAGCTCTTCAGAATTACTTGACCATTTTTGCATTTCAAACCCGCCTGCCCTTAACAGACTGTTAATCTCATGACAGAGTTTCTTTATTTCAGATGCTTCTTCATGCCCTGTCATCAGATCGTCCATGTAGAAGCTGTTTTTCACTACAGGAGCCCAGGAGGGGGTAAGTGACGACTTCATCATCGGCCAATTGACTCAACGTGCGTACCGCCAAGTAAGGTGCGGCAGCTGTTCCAAATGTCACGGTAAGTAATTTGTAGCTTTCAATCTTTTCAGAAGGTTCGTCTCTCCAAACGATTCGTTGTAAATCTGTGTGCTTGTCTGTCATCCATACTTGACGATACATTTTAACAACGTCTCCAATCACACAGATCTTGTGAGCTCTCCAGCGAATCACAAGGCTACGTAAGCCTGGCTGAAGTGTGGGTCCTATCATCATGGCGTTGTTTAAGGAGATGCCATTAGAGCCTCTCGCTGATGCATCGAAGACCACGCGTACTTTGGTGGTATCTCTATCTTCTTTCACCACAGCGTGATGCGGAAGCCATACGGTTTCAGCTCCATCCTCAACGTCAGCTTTCTTCATGTGACCCAACTCCAGGTACTCATGTATAACCTTCCTGTATTCCTTCTTCAATCTTTCATTTTTATCAAACTTTCTTTCCAGCTGTTTGAATCTCCAGATCGCTTGTAGTTTTGTTTCTCCGCATGACCACTGTATCCTTGACGCTTTTCTTCAGCGGTAGGTGTACTATATATCTTCCAGTGTCGTCCCTTGTTGTAGTAGTTTTGTAAACTTCCTCACATAATTCTTCTTCCCTTGACCAAGTTTTCATGTTTGTGTAACCTTCTGTTTCAATCTCCCAGAATTTCTTTAAGAGATTGTTGTCTTCCTCCACTTGACGTGTGACATGAAAACTGGTGATTCTACGTGAGCTGGAAGAAGTTGTATTAGTGCCACCTGACAAAATCCAACCTAGGTGTGTATACTGAGCGACTACGTCGCCCGGCCCTTTCATAAACCCAGAGTCAATTATTTTGCCAAAAACATCGGCCCCGAGAAGAATATCTACCCTACTCGGAGTATTAAAGGTGGGGTCAGCTAACTTCATATTATCAAGTTGAGGCCACATATTACAATTGATTTCCCTAGCAGGTAAACTACGAGTCAAAGATTTTAATACATAAGCATTTACCTTGACGGCGAAATCTCGAGATTTGTAATTCCACCTTACTTTTGATGCGCACGTTGTTGTCTTCGCTGATCCCATAGACCACTCCGCTAACTGCCGTTTTCTTCAACCTTAACAACTCAACCACTCGAGCTGTGACAAAGGAAGCTTCGGATCCCTGGTCAATCAACGCTCTGCAGACCTGTGGCTGTCCACACTTTGATGATACCATTGTTGGTAGACCAACAACGCTGTGGCCAACAAAATGTTTTGTTCATCTTCCTCTCCACTTGGTCTAACATGTGCAACCACCTTTGAGTCCTCCTTAGTCATGTCTGTCTTCTTGTTTTCTTGCCTTTCTTGAAATTCCTTTGTGTCTCTATGCAGCAATGAATGATGTCGCCTCTTGCACACCTGGCATGACGTCTTCTGCTTACATCTCCACACTGCATGATTGGGTATAGGCAGTTGTAACAGAGATTGTTGTTACGAACAAAGTCGTATCTCTCATCGACTGGTCGCTTCGCAAATTGTTTACAATGGTGTATAAAATGTTTATCTTTACAGAATGCGCATTCAGTGTCGTTGGCTGTGACATGGAAAATCTTGGGTTGAGGCGGTTTGTAACTTTTGCCAACCGGTTCCACCATCTCTAAGGTTCTGAACCGAGTCTCCAAGAACGACTTCAGCTTCTCGAACGTTGGGAAAATTGCAGACTCATCTCCACTAATCAACACCTCCCAATGCTTGTGAGTTCCAGGATCCAGTTTTGACACGACCATAGATATGATGATGGCATCCCATTGAGGTGTTGGTAAGCCGAGATTTTTAAGTGCGTTCAAGCATTCGACGGATGTATCTAGCAGTTGTTTCAAGGCGGTGGCTGATTCTTGAACGATTGTCTTTTGGGCGAAGAACTTCTTAAATAGACAATTAGGAATGTACCTTTTGTTATCATAACGTTTCTTCAATATGGTCCATGCTTGTGTGTAGTTCTCGCCAGTAATGGGAAATTGTCGTAAAAGAACTTCCGCGTCACCCTTCAGGTTAACTTTGAGGTAATGCATCTTTTGCACATCGTCCAGTGAACTATTGTTATGAATCAGTGAGGTAAACAAATCATGAAACGATTGCCATTCCGTATAATCTCCACTGAAGCAGGGAATCGTCACATGAGGTAATCTGACCTCACTGGTACCTGAACCATTACCTCCCTGTATTGGTTGCGAAACACGACCACCCTGTATACCTTGGTTACTCTTTGTCTCGGTGCTAAATTTCTGTAAAACCGTCTTTAATTCGCCTTTGTAAATATAAAAACGTTCTTCGAAACTGTCAAATACATCGTCCGTAAAATATGACAGCTTGCTTTTCTCTTCTTTCGAAACGCTTGTCACAATTTTTTCATGTATGCTTTTAAATTCTCGAAAATAACTATCTACAGCTTCCAACCGACCTTGTACATATCCCAATGTAATTCTTTCTTTTGGTGATTTCTTGATATTAACATGAGCCCTTTCTTTCCAAGCTGTCTTCTTGAAGCACCAAGAGTTTCTCTGTCGGATTCATGTTGTATGCGAATTTATGTTTTTCGGAAATAATTATCAAACTGAGGATCGCGAATTATATTTGTATTTATTTAGGTCATTGATTATCTTAGAAATCCGGTTCCGCTAAGATCATGTTCACGCTATTGGTGATTTATTTTAATTTGTTTGCAAGAAAACGTATTTTTATATCGACATGACTTTATTGACTGGCTTGACACATGACATGATATTATTTAATCTCAAAAGCCATAGAGTTTGTAAAGCAGTAAAAAGGCTGAACAGATAGTTCTTAACCTACGTAAAATAAGCCAAACTGAATTCGAATACAAAGAACACAACAGGTCCGAATAAGCTATATGAATGATTAAAATATTATAGGCTCTGGTTTGGGCCATGCATTTCTGTCAGTGAGATAGTCCTCTACCCTGTAATAAGCTTTTGACATCAATGTTCTTTTCAAGTAATTTTTAAGAGCTGGAAAGGGTAGTGCCAAAATTTAATTAAGTAATTTATTATAAAAATGTTAGATGTATACTTGACGAACACGAAACTTTTGGTTGCTATTTTTGTTGTATTTCGTGTATTAAAATTATGGGAATCAGAATTTTTGACAATATGAATATAATGACATAAGCATATAAATGTATTGAACGCTACCGTTATAATGCAAATTTCTTTAAAGAGCTCTCACGGATTCTCTTGGTCTCAGGTTATATATAAAAAGATTGGCTCTTTTTTGTAATACAAAGGTTGTCTGTATGTCAGCTACTTTACCCCAAACCAGAATACCATACATAATACTATAAAAATAACTGTGATAAACTACGCGAGCTGTTTCAACATTGGTCAGTTGCCTAATTTTTCTAATAGCATATACGGCTAAACTTAGTTTACGCGCGAACATGGCTAAATGGGCACTCCACTGTAGATTTTTGTCTAATGTTATACCCAATAATATTGTTTTATCGACTTTTTCTAAACACTTATCATTTAAAAGTTTCCACCGGTCTAACACAGGCAAAGAAAATGTAACACTTCGTTTTCGTGGCATTTAATAGCAGAATGTTGACGGTAAACCAATCGAGTACTTTGACCAGTGTGCCATTAACTTTTCTATAGTCTGTTGATTTTCGGTCAACCTTAAAGGTTAATGATGTATCATCGGCAAATAATACTTTCTCACAGAGATTGCTTACAATGAACGGAAAGTCATTTATATAAATCAGAAATAGAAATGGTAGGACCATTATAGACCAGATAGAGCCCTGAGGCTCTCCTAACTTTACTGCAGCTCCACTAGACTGGGTTCCATTTACAACAACTGTTTGTGTCCTATTGCTGAGATATGAAGACATAAGACTTAATGCATTTTCAGACATACCATAATGCTGTAATTTCAAAATGAGCCTTCCATGATCCACGCAATCAAATGCTTTAGAAAGTTCACAAATACCAATTGTATCACAAGAATTCTCCCAAATATTGTAAACTAGCTTCTGCCCGTGACTCCGTCCACGTGGAACTCGTTTATATCGTAGCTCGATACAAACTTTAATCCCCCATTTCACCCCCTCAGGGGATCCTATGTCCTTCCCTGGGATTCAAACTATATCCATACCAAATTTCATCTCAATCGGTTCAGCGGTTTAAGCAGTTATGTAATGTGTTAAGCGTAAAGAGGTAACAGACAGACAGACAGACAGACAGACAGACAGACAGACACACTTTCACATTTATAATATAAGTTTGGATCAGTTTAATAAGAACAGATGCGGCATCAGTCGTGGAACGACCTTTTGTGGCAGTGAAAGTGTTATTCACCGCCAAGCAACGCTCGTATCGCTACACCGTAGTCTTAATAATGCTATATTGTACGTAGGTATCATTAAAACGTTGTGAATACGGCTCAAGTTGTACCTTGCTTCGATAAGCAAACCGATTCTATTGTCAATGTATAAATGGTAAGCAAATTGACTTGAATTTAATCCGGAAAACTCAAATGTACGTGCCATTATCGCAAAGATCAAAGCAAAGAAATTCAAAGAGATTCAGAGTCTGCGACGTAAATTTGCGTTATCTCCGTTACATGTTAAGTACCTATTGCTGTTTTATTTAGCTTATCAAAGTATTCGGTTTACACGAATAGATACCTAACTGTTTCTGTTGTTAAGGGAACGACCGCACCGCTGCTCAAAACACGCTGACGCACCGTTAACGCAGTAAAATGTATGAAGAAGAGTGACGCATACGACACGTCAACGCGTATACGCGCTGGTGTGGTCACTCCATGTCTAATATCTCACAATATTTTATGAAAGGTGGCCAAATTGTCTATTGAGTCGCCATCAGGAAGGCTACTGAGGCATAGGCAGACCAAAAAAGTTATGGGGGGACGATTTCGACGGGTTTTTACTGATTGGTGGGATCTAACACAAGAGGAAAGGACTATGCCCGGCAGTGGCACCACAATGAGGTTGAAATTATGTTACATCATGTTGATTACATCTTTTTAATAAATAATAGTCCAAATCTAATTATAAACTCGGCTGCTTACTGAAGGAGCCCGGAGTCCACTTGCAACCTAATCGCAAAAAATACGTAAATAGTCACTTTTTGTTAATACAAAGAAACTATCGTCTATAAAAGAGCAGCGTTGCAACGAATGAAAATAAGTACCTTAACTTAACTAAAGGCGGGCAGCGCTTAATTTAAAAAAGGGCTAAAAAATGGACCTGAATACTAATGTACCAAGCACGCATAGGTTGTGTAGTGTTCAATAGAGAGAGTGAAATGATTACCGTAGCTACATTAACGGCGGGCAGCGCTTCTCATTTCCGACTGTCGGCTTCAGACGGGAACGTAACCAATAGCGGGGTAGTGAGCTGGTACACACTTGCGACTTTAATGAAACTAGATATAACCATGTGTGCGCCGTGGTTTCGCTAATGGTTCCAACGGAAGACCAGCAAAAGTTATCGCTAGTTGCTGAGCTGACACTGGGCCATTTCGTCACTTTTATCTTTAATTTTCTTTTTATTGTTTGTTTTCTGTGTCACGAAGAAAAATGGTTTTTCTATTTCTATATTTATGTTTATTTATTTCACTACACAGTGGCAGCCTATGAGGTTCATCAATGTTCGGCTGTGATCGTTTGTTGTGAAGTGTACTTATTTAGTATTAAGATTTTTTCGTCTATGATAGAAGTTAATCAATCTGACGACAACGTAACCAATAGCGGGATAGTACGTTGGACCACATCTGCGATTTTAATGACATTTGATTTAGATTTATTTATTCCACTACGAGGTTCGTAATGTTAAGCTGCGATGTTGTGAAGTAGTTTACTAATTAAACATTTGGTATGTTTTTTTTCTCTAGTAGAAGTCTTTAATCCGCACTTAGAGCCTATGGAATGACGTATCTCATTTTACGTCATTTCATAGGCTCTAGCGCATTACGATTTTAAAAAAGCTTATTGTTATCAGAGCGGCAACCACAAATTAAAATGAAGTTTGTTCGTGTATCTCCATCTCTGTCGCATTTGGTAATTTGAGCGACAGACTTCCTTTTCGTTTCGCGATAGCCGCTCAGTGCACTGTTCTGGCGCGTGAGTTATGTAATCAAATATGGGTGTAGGCACCAAAAAAAAATAACCAATAATGTTGAATTTTCATGATTTCATGATCTGCGAGTGTTATTTGTCTCTAACAAGCGATATTAAAGCGGTTGTTGCTTCGTAATTCTTTGAGATATCTGAATGGGATTTTCGTCACTAGGCATTTTTTTGTCTTCTTTCTTTTGGAGTAATAATAAATTTTGAGGCGAACCCGTATTGACTGCCATTGCATCAGAATGGGCTTAGTTGTACTACGAGAATATTTCTATTAATCAATGTGCCGATGAAGTCACAAATCGTTATCACTAAGTTTGACTTCTCGTTCGCATTCAAAAGTGACTCGAGTCCGGCCTCATTTTACTCACAAGGATTCTGACCAATTGTAGCCACCGTAAAACAACTATTAAAGTCTGTTAGTCTGACCATTATTATTAACTAGCTTCCGCCCGCGACTTCGTCCGCGGGGACCCGGGATAAAAACTATCCTATATTTTAATCCAGGCTATAAACTATCTTAGTGCAAAATTTCATTCAAATCGGTTCAGCCGTTTAAGCGTGATTGAATAACAAACATCCAAACATCTAAACTTTCGCATTTATAATATTAGTAGGATAATCAGTCCGACTGACTGAGGAGGATGATAAAATAAAAAATAAATAAAATAAAATAAATAAATAAATATTAGAGGACAATCTTACACAAATCGACCTAGTCCCAAACTAAGCAAAGCTTGTACTATGGGTACTAGACGACGATAAAAAGTACCTAGATAAATAAATACTTAAATACATAGAAAACATCCACTCAGGAACTCAGGAACAAATATTCGTACTCATCACACAAACGAGACCTCTTGCTTCGTAGGCAGGGTCACTACCAACTAGGCTAAAGCGGTCGTTAAACATACCTTTTAGCGTTTCTCCAGTACCTTATCCTAAGATTTGGTGTAAGTAAGCACTAGTTTTACAAAAGCGACTGCCATCTGACATTCCAACCTAGAGGGAAAGCTAGACCTTGTTGAGTAGACTCGTAAGAAACACGATGCTTTTCTTCACCAAAAAGCTACTGTTAAGTATCACATGTTAAGGCACGCCCTTTTTAGGGTAATAGCTTTAAATATAATATTAGCAGAGATCTTATCGCACAAAAAAGAGCCATAAGAATAATGTTTAGAATCCCGCAATGGGTGTCTTGCAGAGAATACTTTCAGACATTAGGGATTCTGACGGTGCCTAGTTTATACGTTCTTATACTGCTCACTGAATTTGTTAAACATAAAACAAGGTTCGAAATATATGAAGAACAAGAGATTCGTTTACAAACGCGCACCAGAAATATGAAAACAATTTTTTGCCCGATGACTACTATAGAGAAGCAATGTACTAGGAACCAGACTGTCAATTTGTTTAATAAACTTCCTGTAGAGCTAAAAGGCATCGTAAAATATAAAAATTACAGCAATTTTTGTTAAGAGGGTGCTTTTATAGTGTTGACGAAATATTTGATAGATAGTAAGTAGAGTGTGTATAGTTATTAGATATTAGAGTGTAGTTATTAGTTATTAGATATATGTAAGATATTATATTGTTAGCTGTAAGAAATTCAAACACAATCTTGTATTATTTACTGAATAAATATGTCTATGTCTATGTCTGTGTCTGTGCCCACACCGCTGCTCAAAATATGCTAACGCACCGTAAACGCAGCAAACTGTAAGAAGAATACGTGACGCATTCGACACGTCCACGCGTATACGCAGCGTTACGCACCGATGTGGCCGCTTCTCCTCCCAGCGTTATTCCCGATTGTGCCCTAAAGAAGCATAGGCACTAGTTTTACCTCTGCCAACCCAGAGGAAAACTAGATCTTATTGGCATTAGGAGCAAAAACCTACCGTTAAAATAATTATCACATGATATTTCGTACGTTAGTCTGACCATGCGACTAAAAATCGCAGAGCGACGTCGGCTCTGATGTTCGACTTACGAACGGGCTGTCATGTTATGGATGTCAGTTAAGAGAATAAATGAAATAGAGCAAAAATAGACGACATACGCGACAGCCGCGATAGCTTTAATACATTTGTAGATTCAGAGGAAATATTACATGTATTGATGGGGAAATCCATAGTGTACATACGTACATACAAATAATATTATAAATGTGGAAGTGTGTTCACGCTTAAAGTGCTGAACCGATTTAGATGTTTGGTATACAGTTTGAGTCCTTCTTCCTTGTCGTATCCTCATGGCTGAGGGACGTGACGGCTGTGGACGCTGTGACGTAGGCCGTAGGGTGTAAATAATACAACGAAACTCGGTGATATAATGAACATTTATTTCGGTAGAAACAGGGCTTTATATACAATTTCTTTATCGCGTGTGAGTGAGCACTTACATAGCTTTACGACCCTAGATTGTTATCGTTAATGCACTTAAATGTTTATCGTGTGTACACGAGCGTAAACCAGATGCTAGGCTCATTCATGTTTTATCCATTGTTACTTACTACAATGTTGCATCATATACTACAGCGCTCTTAACCATCACTCTCCAAGCTGCTCGGTCCTGGGCTTGATGCATGCTGGCCCATTAGTGTGACTCTGGCCACAGATGTTTCCGTGTCCGCCCAGCGCATAGGCATCCGTTCTCTGCTCTTCTATGCCATGCGGCCAGTGATAATCAGCTTTTCCAGGCTTTGCGGCTCAGCCTTGACCAGATTGCCAAAGAAGCTGAGGGTACGTTGCACATTGGGTCTGATGGTGGAGAGCCTTGTTTTGATGCCGAGCTCATGAGAATAGACTCATTTGTGCGGCGTTCAGTCCATGATATCCGGAGCATTCTGCGATATCGCCTATAGACTATCAAATGTATACACACAGGTATATATTACTACGGCAGGTGGCATGTTGGACCCTTCGGAAGTTATTTTAAGGGGGATGAGTGTTCTCGCGGGCGCGTCTCGCCATGCAATGAAAAGCCCATTTCACCTGTTTCATCGAACTATTAGATTTGGTATTTGGAAGGGACTTTTTACTGAAAATCAATTTGAAATAATATGTCAAACTCTTATAGTAATTAATAATTGTCTCGATTGCTGGGTTTATTCATTTCTTATATTTTAAAGATTTATTAGTCCATTATTCTTAACTTGTAATATTTGGACTCAAAAAACTAAGATCCAAAGTCCAGAAACATTACACTAAACTATGAATGCCATTAAAACGTTGTATAGAAAAGAACTAAACACAATTTAGTTAAAAGGTTTGCTGAGGTTAATGAAAATTGGGGTTAAAATTCATAAGGATGACGCAAAACCTCGCAAATATCGGAAACATACGTTTTATGCCAACACGACAGACCGAACGAGGACAACCCACTGAATAAATAATTGAATTAAAATCATATTAATGCCGACCCATCTACCAACTTATTACTATCTTATATTATTTTGACACTTGACAATACAGTCCTTACGTCTCTTTAATAGGGGCTAGTTTCGCATACTGTATTAAGTTGGTGAAGTGCGCCTGTTGTTCTATTTACAGGTGCTTTTAGCTTTGAATGCTGTGACAGGTGTGACCTATCAAGCGCTGGCATTGTTCAGTAAGACAAGGATATACAGAAACCGGAATGAGCAATGGATTTTATTGATAGTCAAAATTAAATCGAATAAAATGTATTATGAACTATTATTTATTCATTTAATATTTATTGCACAAATGAATAACTTATCGTACAAAGACTTAATGTCGTAAGAATGTATAATGTATTTGTCTGCTTGGCATAAAGGTTGACTAGTACAAAACTAACAGTCAACGTTTGCGCTAAGCAGATATATACACACAGTGCGTAAACATATAAGAACAGACATATAAATATGAATCCTACATAAATTAGATTAGATTAGATTAGATACAGGCGAAAATAGGGAACAGAAAAACTACAGAATCAACAGCTCTGCTAGCAAACAATTTGCGTAATGATTTTTTAAAGGTGAATCTGGTATGAATTATTATGTGAAGACGATATTTTAACAGTATCTTTGGTATTCCCCCTATTTGTCAGGTTTGTTAGAGCGAGACCCAATTTTTCGGTAGGTAGGTTAAATTCCACATTGTATATCTCTCAAGCAGGTAGGGTTTTTGTCATTTTTGTCCAGCAGACCTCAGTCCGAGTTAGGTATTAAGTTAATGGTTAGAGTAGCCTTATTTTCTGTGCAAGTGCAGTAGGGCAATCAGTTATTTATTAAAATACTGTGGTGAGTCCACAGGGAATATGATCGATAGGCCATCAATTAAAAACCGGCCAAGTGCGTGTCGGGCCACGCGCAGTGTACGGTTCCGGAATTGCATGTCTGTCTTAGTTACATCGACGTGCGGTGCGGTTGCGTTGGCCGAATTTGTACGAAAATTGGCCTTTCAAAGTACACATTAAGTTGGTCGACTATTACTCGGTAACCACTTACGCCTACTCGTTCGTGATAGTTTTCCTTTTAAATTCAATATATGTACTACTACTACAATTTTTGTCACATCCCCAGTAGTAGCCATTTAGCCGGCAGAGGGGGGGGGACACATGACTCGAACAAAAATTAGGGCTTTAAAGCCCAATATCTCGCAGAAGAATCACTGATTTGAAAAGTGGTTTCAGCAAACCCATAATATTTTTGAACGAGCTATTCAACGATACCCCACACCATGGGTTTAACGAGAAAAAAAGTTACATCCCGGCTTGAGGTGTAGGGGAGGTCCCTAAAAATATTTTTTCCAAGATTTTATTGTACTGTTTTGTCAGCGAGATTGATTTAAATACCCATGCCGAATCACAGTTTTCTAGAAGTCATGGTTACTGAGCTAAGCCGAAGACGGACAGACAGACAGACGGACATGGCGAAACTATAACTAAAAACGTTTTATACATAAAATATGAACACATATACGGAAAAAATGGAAATGAACCTAGTGTTCCTACCTTATTGAGCTTACTACGGGGTAGTGATTTTTGTTGGTTTTTCCTCTAATAATATTTATTTATTTATTTATTTCATATCCACGCAAAGGAAAATAACCGTATACGTTTCCGTGATCATCATATCAGCCGAAAGAGGTCCTCTGCTAGACATAGACCTCCTCCAAAGAGTGCCACAATGACCGGTTCTGCTGGAATCCGAGACGTAAAACTCAGATTGACGCAAGCAAAGATTTTTACTGTAAAAAAATATGAATTCAATAGAATCATATTCATATTGACTGAATGGGACAGAGAGTAACGCTTGTTTCGTTCTACATATTAAGTAAAATATACCAATTAATTAGAATTTAACAATTAACGAGTAAAACCAAAATGAAAACTACAAAAAAGTTGAATCTAGTAATCTGGACAAAAATGTTAAGCTCATTAAAGCCATCGGTTTAAAAGCTTTGAGAAAAGCTAAAGAAGCTTAATGCTGTTAATAAGACTAGTTTCATTCTTTTAACTAGTTATGCTGGCGATTGCGGTGGCGAAGCATTCTTAAATGCAGACATTTTATCTTTGTTTGAATCATTGATATTTATTAAAATATAGGGTAATACGAATATAAGCAGTGTAGAAGTTCTATGCTTTAGCGGGCTGGTCATACAAAACAAATACTTCTATGTTTAAATTTAAGTATCTACTACAAATAAAAACACAAGCTGAAGAATTGTTGTTGTTAACCTGCAGTTTTAATCTATACCTTGTTGTTTGTACCTATAGTATAAATGTTAATTTAATATAAATTTTAGGTTAAGTTTAACATAAGCTGTTGCTTTGCCCTAGCAGGGCCCATGTCGCACTGTAAAAACTTAAACTTAAATTTGATGCGATTAGTGCACATTTTTGCTAAGTGATATATAACAGTGCTTTACACTGGAGCATTCACTTGTAATGAGCGTTGTAGCAAATGTAACATTACAAGTTGTGTGGCTCACAAAATATTAACAAGAGCGTCTTAGTGAGCATTGTAACGAAACGACAGTAAATTAGCGTCGAGCTTTTTGCTGAGCCGAGCAATTTTGTTATTGTTCCGCCGCCGTCTCTCTCCGCCCACACGGCAAGGAGCGTGAAAATGTTGGTAGGGATGTTTGGCTCTATGCTTGGGTCTGGTCGTTTTTAAATTCGACACATTTTAAAATGGCGCCTGCTCCATCATATCTTACATTTGAATGTTTAAATCTTTCAGCACCTTTCGTGGCGTAAAACTGACATTTGATCGTAATTTTTGATATGCAGGCTTGAAAACTCCATAACCTTATTATAAATCTCAACCTCAGATTAAAGTTAGCCCATAAACTGGACCAGATGTAACAGGGCTCCATAAATCCGAGGAAGTTTAAACCATTAAGAACTGCGTGTTATCGATAACGTCGTTTGATCGGTGTCAATATAATTTCGAAACAAATTTTGCCGCAGGCAGTTTTCGAGGAATACTTTCGCGAGTTTCCGGGCTTTGTCTTTAATTTTTGGGTTTAGGAAGGGTTTTTATTAATTACGTTCCAAAGATGTTTACACTTCAAGTGGTCCTCGTTTTGACGTGAACATGGACATTGTTTTGGGTTTGTAACCAAAAACAAAAAGTTTTTGAATTGAAGTGTTTAATCTGTTATTAATTAACCAATTGGAAATCTGTTATTAGATTGAGACAGCATGTTTTATGTGTACCCATTTTTATAGGTGTTAGTCAGAGGTATTAAAGTATAATCAAAGAAAGCTTACTTTCACAACAGGGGCATCGCGACCTTCAGCAGTGAGGACTTCAATACGAACGTTTGAATTCCCACCTAACTACCTCAGCTCAGTATTTCAGCGCGTAAAACGGTCGCTGATATATAAATACTTTACAACATCGTAACTTCAATAAACGAGCATAATTATACTATAACAAATTTAATGTCTCTAAGCCAAGGTCTTTGAATGATCATCCAATGCTTAAATTGTTTAGGACCTAGGTTCCTTTTAGATATTTCGGGAATAGCCTAGGTGAATCATCAATGAAGAATGTTATTATCAAATTACAAAAACAAAAATAAAAAATGAATGAGTAGTATTTCATTCCGCTGTCCGTTAAAGATTGTCGTTGGTCTTGTCGGCGACCGTTATTCCCGTTCGTTGCCGATCTTCAAACTTCGGATGCAAACGGCCGTCGATGACGTCAATTTGGATGCGTTCTGAACAGTTAAATAAATAAATAAAATGATATGAAAAGACTATGAATATCTGCGTAAATATCACAACACATCGTATTGTTACTCTCAAAGCCAGTACCGTGGATCACCCGGCCCATTGATAGGTGACTACGCTCGCATTTCACCCGCATGTTCGGACGATTTTCATTTACCCAGCTGTCACAACCACCCCCGTAAACTAGTCCGTATTGCGAAAAAGCCCGCGGCGAACGCGCTTGCACTGATTCTGTGGGCCTATTCTATACGTAACTCATTCCAATTGCATTTCTATACAACGTTTGTCTTCGGTTACGATCACTCAAAGGAGAGAGATTTCTTGTCAAAGTTTTCAATTGTTTATCATGTTAACTACACTCGCGGGCAAAGAATACGGGTCACCCTTAAATTAAATAACTGCAATAGGTTTTTTAAAATATTTAATACTTGTTTTCTTTACATAATATGCTATTCTTTACAATACCCAACTGTATTAACAATTTCCTGGATCCTATCATAAAAATATCGATATCCAAAAATCACGATTTTTGCGATATCTCGCTCCGTTAACGTTGTTTTTTTTCATGGGTTTTTACGAGTCCGATTTAAACCTGGTAACGTTATATTTTTTACTGTTATTAGCATTTTATATGTAAAATTAAATAAAGATCAAGACAGGATTAACTGTACAACCTCTTACGCACCATTTTAGGAAATATGACGGTATTTTACCGACCCGTATTCTTTGCCCGCAAGTGTATTACAAAATTCTTTCGAAAAACTAGTTGTTATTTTATTCTCGTAAATCATCATCCCTAGCGTTATTCCCGGTTGTGCCCGAAACGTGTCCAGTGCCCGCTTTGAAACCTAATCCCAAGATTTGGGAAAGGCACTAGTTTTATGAAAGCGACTGCTATCTGACCTTCCAACTCAGAGGGAAAACTAGACATTATTGGGATTAGACCGGTTTCCTCACGATGTTTTCCTTCACCGAAAAGCAAACGGTAAATATTCCGTACATAAGTTCCAAAAACCCCATTGGTACGAGCCTGGATTGGAACCCACGACCGCGGCTTGACAGCCAGATGCCAAAACCACTAGGCTACCGTAGCTTGATTCTCGTAAATGTGCGCTACAATATGCTTATGTTATCAGAAATCAAGGCAAGCACGTAATGTAAAAAGCATGTAAATTTTGCGCGTTCATGTTGACACGTTAGCTTGGCTTTACCACGAGCACGCAGAGCATATTGAAACCAAATTGGAACGTGTAATGTACGTCTCGAATCAAACTCTAGCGTTAAAACAAAACGCGTGCTGAAAAAAAACGTGTGAAACAAGAAAATTGCATGTCCCGCATCGTTTTGGACCATTCTAGTGTTGACTTTCGTGTCGTTTTACATTCTGGAATTAGCTATATGTGTCATTGATGTTGTATTTTTTTATTACGACGGTGGCAAACAGACAGTCTGCCTGATAGTAAGCATACGGTCACCTATAGACGCTTGGGACACCAGCGGCGCTGCCACGAAAAACGAAAACTTGAAGTTCGTATACATGCATCCCTGTCACTCGAGTATAGTGAGTGCGATAGAGATGGATATACCAGAACTTCGAATTTCGGAGTTCGTGGTTATAGCTCAGAACAATCACATGTGCGCTGCCGACCTTTATTGATTTGAAGATTGATTGTGCTGATAGCTACACACATGGCAGCCGTAACCCTCCCAACACAGTGCATCCTCGGAAGCTCTGGCGACCTTACTCACCACCAGTAAACCTCACCACCAGAGTACAGCACCACATACCCACAAATCAAGTAGTGGTGCTACTATGGCCTTCTGTAAGGTGGAGGGAGGTACGTCCCCGGTCGGCCTGCTCCGAATATTAGCATAACGCTTGAATTTACGGTACTGTACCAAATTGTTTTCTTGTTATCATTTCCTCAATCGAATATTTAATAGTCACGACGTTTATAATGTCAGCTTTCTCGCACAAATACTATCGCAATCCAACGCGAGAATGCTGCCTGCGTGGTGGCACCCTGCCAAACTTACTTTTTGGTGGGTTGTATGAGTTACTTATTTTATTTTAATATTATTTCATTGTACGTTAACGCAGTTTTAAAATTGTTACCCGAGGCTTACTCCTTGTTATAATTTTTAGACACTTTCTCGGCATCCTTATTTTTGACCCCAAGTTTACCAAAGGGGTAATCAAGGAACGTTTTGAACGCGCGTTAGGTAGATCTAACTGTCTTTTTTTCATATCTAAATTGACGTTTAGATCTACCTAACGTACATACAAAGCGTTATGTGATCGACCTGCTGGCCAGGATAATATGCTTGTGGTAACATTTTAGAAAAGAGATCTTAAGCTATCGGTCGTACTAAGGCAAGATAACTCCGCTTATCACTTTCGATCCCAGCAGCCCCTTATGCGGGCTCGCTGCTTGAATCATACGCTTTCCTGACAGAATAACCTCGGCATTCGCTACGAGCATTCAATACAATACCTTTGGTACTGAAGACACTTAGGTATTCGGTCTATGTGGCAATCTGTACGTCTGCACCACCATGCCTAAGTAAGGAACCTCGTCGTGGCCATTTTTTTATTCCTCCAGCCTAAGCCGTACGCAGTGATGGATGGTGCGACTCGCTGTCCGTCACGCCGCCGTGACAGGCGTAGACAGCTGTCGTGACGGCGTCGTGACAGCCCTTGTTCATTTCAATGATTGCGGCCGGGATTGGCGGCTCAAGCCCTTTTTTTCTGGTTCCAATTTCATTGAAAAAGTGCTGATTCTTTAGTGTTTTTGATGCCCGATAAATCGATGTTTTTACGGGCCTGTAGCCCTACAAAAACCGTACAATCTGGCTAGGGATTAGTTACGCGCTGGCATTTTTTAGTTCAAGTTTTCTTTTTCTACGCGAAATAATAAAAGACCCAAAATAGTATAGCAATTTAAATATAAGTTATATCTATAATATTTAACTTCAGGCAGTAACGGCACAAGAACTTCGCTGCTTAAAGCTGTTTTTTTTTTATGTATTATGAATATGATGATGACTACAATATTTAGTTTAATATTTTAATAAATCATGTTACTTTAGTACATTTAATTGTTAATAACTTTCTATTGTTACATATTATTGTTTATTGTGACGTAAATAAAATTAATTTAGATCATAACCCTTCGAGTGGCAGTATCCGGGAACCGGACCCAACGTCAAGTGGCACCGATCCGGGAGCCGGACCTGACATAACAAACCTTTGAGTGGCGGCGCCGCAGATTGAACTAACATACCGTCAAGTGGCAGGCTCCCCACGGGTGGTCATCGCAAATTATCCGCACGTTAGAACAATTACCATTTCTAAAAAAAAACCTATACCATGTATTGTTGGATTCAGCATAAAATGGCTTATTTGTATAGCAATAAATGCCATCCCATGTATGTGTATTTTGCTAGTCTTGATCAAATCTCAGATAAAAAAAAACACTCGCGAATTATAGCTATGATTACGAAATAAATCGATTAATTGTAAAAAAAACAGATTTAATGATAATACTATATAATAATCTACACTTAAAAAGCTTTTAATTACCCCTCACAGTACAAAAAGTACGGTAATGAGAGAGCTACCTCTTTCATTACGCGCCGACCGTATCGGAAAGATGACGCAATTTCTAATGAACTTTGTATAAGCGCGGCAATTCGACCGTTAGTGAATGCCATCCTTTTTTATTGTCGAATGTATCTTTCAAGTGTGAGCAAGCATGGAATAGGTTTATCGGTTTCATTTCTCGCGCAAAATAAGACATCAAACAGGGTCCGGAAGCCGGTCCCTGTCACTCAAAGGCTTGTTAAGTCGGGACCGGGTCCCGGATCTCTGCCACTTGGCGTAGGGTCCGGCTCCTGGTTCCTGCCACATACGGTATATTTTACTAAAATGTCTCTGCCACTTATTCTTCCGTTCAACCGATGGCGCTGCCACCTGAAGGGATAACTCACAGCACAATTTAAGCTTATTGACATGGCTAATTCTTATGACACCCACGAGGAAAAACCGAGTGGTATTATTCTAATCGACACCACAATGGGGTCACTGACTATCACAATAACTCTCTTAAAAACTAAAAACGCCAGGAGTCGCACTGAAAATTAAATATAATTATGCTCTGCCTACGGCTTTTGAGAATAGGAGTTTATTCATTTGCTTATATGCATATTCATAAAACTATTATTTTTATAGAAAATATTGACCGTAGAGAACAAAAGGAAATATAATCGATAATCTGTTCTTTCCAAAACAAACAACCTTCAAACATCGGCTCTTCGCCGAGCACTCGTTTAAAAGAATCCCTAAAAACTTTCTATTTATATAAAAGAGCATCTATATGTATAGACATATTTAGGTAAACTAATTTACAGCACAGTTACCTCTTCAAGAAAACATTCTTGGAACGTTTTGTTCTAAGCTCCCGAGAAAAACGCTTTGTATTTGAAAGCCATTGTTAGCTTGTTGTTCTCTTTGCGGGGAAATTAATTACGGCTCAAGTACCGCTTAGGGTTATCAAAAGTCAGTTAATTTATGGCATGTGAAATTGGGGTACCTCCACCTTGTAGAAGACCGCAGTCGTTACTGCTGCTTGCAACGTAGGTATGTGCTGGTGTATTACATGTTTAGTTAGATTGCTAGAGCGCAACATTATTTAGCGCATATCTAGGCGCTAAATAATGTAGTATGAGTCATGTTTAACCACTCACTTGATTTCGGATATTAAAAAGGTAGTCTAAATTGCTTTAAAGTTTTCTTTATCAAAGAAGCCCATACTTCGCTTGGCAACCACAGTTGCCACCATCGTTTAGGGGTGCGCGAAATTGGCAACTGTGGTTGCCACAAGCAAATGAGTGGTTAATTGTCCCGTTAGACCAATTTTATTACACAACTGTAAAATAATCACGATTTCAGTACAAAACTCAAAGTTTGGCAACCCTATTCGTCTGGGGACTTCGTTTAGTAGACTTCGTTCGAATATGATGAACGTTTTATTTGTTTTTAACTGTGAGGCTATATCGCCAGTTTAATAGGTAGGGACTTTTTAGGCTAGGAATGCTCCCAGCTAGCAAGCCCAGAATGCTTATCGGCAACGATCACGCGAGTTAAGCGAAGTTCAATGTTACATAAGTGAAAACCAAACCCATTTTCGGTTGATGGCATTTAGTGTATCAATTAGTGGCTGCCGTCACTTCGATAGCAGTATATTTTTGTTTTTTTCTTAGCTAACGTGTCAAAAAAAGCACGTAAAACATATAGAATAGAATAGAATAGTAAGGTTATAGGTTATAGGTGTCCGCGGGCTAGGTTTTCACAACTCGACGTCATAATCGCGCCTATTTTGCGTATGGGTTATTGGTACTACTGTTATTCGTGCCAACCCAGTTCCACTAGGAAGCCTAGCAGACCCTTTATGTTGCCGACGGCCTCCGGTAGTGAACCCGGTGTTCCGAGGTGCTTTGCCCGGTATTCTGCCACCCCTGGGCACGTCAGAATGAAGTGGGCGGCTGTCTCTTCCTCTTCCATGCAGGCTCTGCAGAGAGGACTGTCTGTGTAAGAAAAAAAATACTATTCAATAGAATAGTAATTTATTTCCACATAACATACCGGATTAGCTGCGTACGAATTTGAGCGGCTCAGCCTGAGGCATGCTCGCCCCGCGCGGCGCGCTGCTCGCGAGCCAAATTGTTGCACATAAACATGCGCGGGTGAGGCAGCGTGCTCGCGGCGAGCCGACATTGTGCGTCGTTCAAAATGGCGTCGGACACGATGACAGCCGCAGCTCCGTTTATCATATTTCACCGAATTATATTAATAAATTTACGAACAAACTCGATTAAACATGCATGACTAATCCACTTGCTCAAATGGATACGCGCCTCGCCCACAAACAAGTCAGAACGTGTCGCTCTGTCCGCGGCAAGCTCGGATAAACGTCCAAATTACGCGAGGCACGCACACTGAGGCGCCTTTGAGCACGGTCAAAAGACCGCCTCTGGGCGGCTCGCCGCGCGCCGTTCGCGGGCTACTCGCACACAGGGCGTGAGCGCGTACGAATTTGAGCGAAGTAGGAGAGCCGTGCGTGCTTCAACCCGAGGCTGATCTAATTCGTACGCAGCTTTACAGACACAAACACAAATTAAACAGAAAAATTAAAACTAAATATATGCAATGAGACAGTGAAAGAGATTAACCAAATCAATCCTATGGTATGTTGATGGATATATTTCTAATCTGTTTGTATTAAGAGTCCGCAGTAAGCTCGGCCGAATTTCACCTTCCCATACAAACGTAGTTATACCTCACGTCATTGTATATGCACATTTTCGTTACAATCCAACACGTCGTTTAAAAACGAGAGCGTAACTACGTTTGTATGGAGAATCGAGCTTACTGCGGACTCTTAATGTTAAAAGTCAAGCGAGCCTCACAGAAAAAATATCTCAAAAAAAATGGGTCAAAACCCGCAGTAGAGAGCAACAAAACAGCCATTCTTCATCCTAATTCGGTAACGATGCCGTATTCAAGGCACGTATCGCGAAATTCCCGCGCCTCATGGGTCCATACAAATAAACACATTGCTACCATACCAAATCTACATTTGCATACATCTCGCTTCCACGCGCGCCAATCTAAATGTTCTAGAGCGATGTGTAACCAATGTATCATCAAACCGATACGTCGAGTGGAGTAGACCCCAATGTCCCACGCCTCTGATTGAGTAGCCGACATGTTGCAACATCTCCAATCTCTATGTCAAGTCCCGCCCGAGCGAGATCCTTTGCTATGATAACAGTGGGTCGTTACTAGTGCCGTTTTGTGAAAAAAATTGTTACGTGGAAAGTCAAGCTCAAGGTCACCTAAAATAATAGTACATTACTCGCCTAGGGCGGAAAAAAAAAAATGTTTCAGATAGGAGCTACTTCTTCCTTTCGAATGGAATGGTGAGTGCAAACTTTTACGTCTCGCCCTAACCGGAGGGGTAATGTTTCCAACGCGCGTTAGGACACTAACTGTCATTTTTCCATATAAAAATGATCATTTAGATCTACTTAACGTACGATTCGTTTTATGATCAACCTGCAGTATGTGGAATTATACGCACGTGAAGCGGTGTTACCGATTTGAGGACTGGCGTAATTTAAAAACCATCATTTTCTTAAAAATATTCTTGCTTACCAGTGTATTATACGCAGAGAATCGTGCCGACCTATTTTTACTGAGTTTAAACTACTAACACTCCCAAGCCTGTATTGACCCATTTATGAGGCAGCTGTATTTGTAAAACAGAATTTAGCTCTTTCCGCAATTCAATAATATATCAAATAAACCACTCAGACAAAATAATATGACACTTCCTCCATGCAAGCTCAAAGTAAAACGGAAAAGTGCATACTATATGTGTATACGAATATTTAACAAAATTCCTTTATCTATTAAGACACTGCCAAATGCTGAGTTCAAATTTACTTTCAAAAATATTTTATGTAATGCAAGTTTTTACACAATTGACGACTATTTTAGTCATAAGTTTTAGCACTCACATCACTTTTGACATTTAAGAATTGTACTTTAAATTATAATCTAATAATAATTACATGTAGTTATCTGAAGCGTGTTCTTAGGCAATTGACAGTTTTAGTATTTTGACATTTACAATTAAGAATATATGCACGCAATTTAAATTTAATTTTAATTTTGACATGAATGACCTAGTCATGTCATAATAACTATTTTCACATGCCTTAAAGCAGAATGTGTTAAGGGTCATCAATGTAATTACACTTAGGTATAACATTTACTGTACCATATATTCTCGTGAATAAACTTTAATTTCAATATACACAATGAGAAAACGGTTACCTACGGTCCTCTTTTCATTTTGGCATTAACTATTCGACAAACTTCGTTTCACTTTTTTTTCGTATGTCCGACACCACTTCGAACATTAACAGCTGGTCCTTTTTTGGTTTCGCTTTTGTAATCGTTTGACAAATGATTCCCAATTATTGCTATACCCGTAATATCATTATTTCCGTCGTAACGATTTCGTGGATAATGTATTACCAAATCGGCTTTATTATATTTGACATATTATTGTTTATACGGAGCAAACATATTATGTTACTAATTCATAACTCTCCTAAAGCTGTTTTTCCATCTCTATTGATATAAATTAAGTCATGACGCTTTCCAAATTATACTTATATGATACATATATACTGCGTGGAACAAAACGATAGATTTTCCCGCAAGAGGGGGATTATTGAGCGCTAGTACGTCACATTTTCCAGATAAACAATTTTTTTGACGCGAATTTTTTTTACATTTGTATGGAGCTCGTCGCTCCAGTCGGCCAACGCTCCATACAAAGGTAAAAAAAAACGCGTCAAAAAAATAGTTTATCTGGAAAATGTGACGTCCTAGCGCTCAATAATCCCCCTCTTGCGGGAAAGTCCATCGTTCCGTTCCACGCAGTATGTAAGTATTAGGTAGTAAAAAAGTGTTCGGTTCTGGCCTTTCGCCGTAGGGTCGCGGTTCTACATAACACCCCTCCTCGCTTCGCTCGTCGTCGTACCTACACCGACCTGCTTTAGTCTCTATGAAAGTACTTTGAACTTCACTCAAAATGAACCTTCGGCTAAACGTATGGAATGCGGAAAGTAATGATGGATAAGTAAAAAAATGGGTGTAAAACAAAATTTGTAGCCAAAGCTAACATTATAGGTACTGTAGCGGTAAAAGTTTTTTGGACAACTGAAACATTTGGATAACATCAAATGGTAAATGAAAAAATTAACGAATTGCATATTCGGAGAAATCATAATAATACGAAAAGTTTTCGGACAAACAATATTCGCTCAATAAAACGTACTGTTTGCGATAGGTTACCTGAGAAAACCCATGCGATTTATCGTAGATGAAACTATTTACAGATACATTTTAAACATTAACGTTATGAATTAGTTGTTAAATGACAATCCGTAATAGGAAATAATATTTCCACTTTCTATATTGACATTTTTAATATTATTTTATTTTTATTTCGTCTTCAAATGTATGCAAATCGATATGTAATTTGTATAAATAAATAAATCTTAATCTAAATCTCGTGTAAAGGTAGAACTTTATACATAAAGCTCATAAAATCACTTGCTATCAGCTCGCGGGAAACATGGCCGGCAATGCGATGATTGTGTGATTGGAGATCGTCGACTGTTATCGCCCGCGGCAGATGGTCACATTACTGGGCCCTTGTCATCGAATTTCTCTTTATTGTAGCCTGTGCAGCAATTCTATAAGTCTTACTTGTCATAAATATTTTTAGGATATCGCTTTTTGTTTTTTTCTGGTATTGAAAGGAGACATCAAAGAGGAAATATTTTCCCTTTTATCTATTGATGTTGTTGATACATAGAGGAAGGCGCAGCGTGGGTAGCTTCGTCCGTCCTGCTGCCGGCGGCACTCTGTATAGGTTTATTATACTGTGTTTAGGTATTTCTCCTATTTAATTTTACTTTGATATTCATATACCTATTGCAAAAGTCCAAATGGTAGATGAAAAATAAATAATACGTAGTAAAAATAAAGATAAAAACACATATTGCGAAAGGAACAGTGGCCTTGGGCTCCTGAAAATTTTAAATTATAATTTACCTTGACCAGCAGAATAACAATGGAAATTAATTACGCTGGATAATTCGCATATTGGTAGGTACAAGCGCTCTTGTTCTAACATGTTAGCTTGGCGTGAATAACAAACAGGCATAATACTTATATAAGTAAGTATTAGGTAGTAAAAAAGTGTTCGGTTCTGGCCTTTCGCCGTAGGGTCGCGGTTCTACATAACACCCCTCCTCGCTTCGCTCGTCGTGTTACCTACACCGACCTGCTTTAGTCTCTATGAAAGTACTTTGAACTTCACTCAAAATGAGCCTTCGGCTAAACGTATAAAAAAATGACTGTGAAACAAAAGTTGTAGCCAAAGTTAGCATGACTGTAGCGGTAATAGTACATTGTGATATACAAGTGAGGTATGTTGATAATTACATCAGAGGCGGAATTATCACGCGAGCCGCAGGTGAGCGTGATAAGAGAGCCGAGGATGTAATTATTAAAGCTCACGCGTTTCCTACGACGTTTTTCAACACATTTTGCGAGGAAAAACACCTTTTCTTAAGATGAAAATTTAATAGGCCTGCCAAGTTGTTTTCTTTACTTATTAATGGCAACAGCTTTTTACTCACATTTTGTATACATCGCCAAGAATTTCCAGTGGCGTCCATTCTTTTTATCACTTTTCTATAGTCGCCACGAGTCAATATTTTTGTTAATAACCAAACACGCATTAGCAATGTTTACAAATATATGTGAAACGTGCTGTGAAATAACCTATAATGGCGCGCAACAGTTTTTTTCCGTGAAGTTTTCGCAGTGCGCGCGCATGTGTTCAGCCAGACTTGGATGAAATCTCTAGATAGCCAATACAAAATAAAATAAATATTTTCGTTTTAAAATATTCTTTATTAATTCATGTAAAAAGTTATCAGAAGTGAATAGTTTTACTAAATTAAACGTTTCTATATCATATCCAAAAAGAAAAAGTCAATTAATTAACAAAAAGGATTTAATTTGTTTAGTCGAGTAAGAATCCATTTGCCGGGAATTTAAAAAAAAGCTGTACATTCTGTACAACCCGGTTAATTTAAGAATGCACGTGTGCATGCGTACATCTTGCTGCTAGGTGCCAACGTGACTTAATCGGGATATAACCATAATACACAAGTGTCGTAATGTTATAAAACACGCGTGTTTAATATCGAGGATTATGAGCCTAAAAGGGACACAATAAGAGGTACGTTACGAGCAATTGTGTTGAAAAAGTTTTTTGGACAACTGAAACATTTGGATAACAGCAAATGGTAAATGAAAAAAATAACGAATTGTATATTCGGAGAAATCATAAAAATACGAAAAGTTTTCGGACAAACAATATTCGCTCAATAAAACGTAGTGATTGCGATAGGTTAGCTGAGAAAACCCATGCGATTTATTGTAGATGAAACTATTTACAGATAAATTTTAAAGATTAACGTTATAAATTAGTTGTTAAATGACAATCCGTAATAGGAAATAATAATATAATAATATATATATATATATATCCGTAATATTTCCACTTTCTATATTGTCTTTTTTTATATTATTTTATTAGGAAACAGCTACATGTTTGCGGCGTGTTTGGAGTTGAAACCTTGGGGCCATGGGGTCCAAGTGCGCGTCGGCTTTATAAAGATTTGGCGACGCGCTTAATAGAAGCCTCGGGCGACCAGAGGGCTGGCCAGTATTTCGCACAGCGTGTTATTATCGCTATACAGCGAGGAAATACGGCCAGCCTTCTGGGCACCTTGCCCGTTGACGGCGATTTATGCCAAATTTTTTACCTATAGTTTAAGTTTTATGTTTGTTTTTTTTAATTGTCGTTATTTTGAATTAAACAATCTATGTCTGTAATTAGTTTATTTTATTTATATTTCTTATTCAAATGTACGCAAATCGATATGTAATTTGTATAAATAAATAAATCTTAATCTAACTCTCGTGTAAAGGTAGAACTTTATACATAAAGCTCATAAAATCACTGGCCGGCAATGCGATGATTGTGTGATTGGAGATCGTCGACTGTTATCGCCCGCGGCAGGTGGTCACTACTGGGCCCTTGTCATCGAATTTCTCTTTATTGTAGCCTGTGCAGCAATTCTATAAGTCTTACTTGTCATAAATATTTTTAGGATATCGCTTTTTGTTTTTTTCTGGTATTGAAAGGAGACATCAAAGAGGAAATATATTCCCTTTTATCTATTGATGTTGTTGATACATAGAGGAAGGCGCAGCGTGGGTAGCTTCGTCCGTCCTGCTGCCGGCGGCACTCTGTATAGGTTTATTATACTGTGTTTAGGTATTTCTCCTATTTAATTTTACTTTGATATTCATATACCTATTGCAAAAGTCCAAATGTTAGATGAAAAATAAATAATACGTAGTAAAAATAAAGATAAAAACACATATTGCGAAAGGAACACTGGCCTTGGGTTCCTGAAAATTTAAAATTATAATTTATATGATGAGTACTTCTGGTGGTTAGTGCCTTAGGATTGCAGGTGGTCTGCCCATCCGCTCGTCCCCGAACAACTGTGCTCTCCGGCGTTCCTCCCTCCAAATTACGTTTAACCCCTTCCATGCTTCCAGGTTTTTTTAATAATGTTGCCATATAATAATCTGCATTTACCCTAAAACTGACCATGCTTGCCATGTAAAAGCTGATTTATCCTAGTTGTAATGATAAAATCATGACATTTACCTTGACCAGCAGAATAAAAAAGGAAATTAATTAGGCTGGATAATTCGCATATTGGTAGGTTCAGCAGAGAAGCGCTCTTGTTCTAACATGTTAGCTTGGCGTGAATAACAAACAGGCATAATTTTTGCATCTTGACCCCCGATAGCGAAATAAAAATCAAAAGCGATGCTACCAACATCCTACTAATATAATAAATGCGAAAGTTTAGATGTTTGGATGTTTGGATGTTTGTATGCTTGGATGTTTGTTACTCAATCACGCTTAAACGGCTGAACCGATTTGAATGAAATTTTGCACGAAGATAGTTTATAGCCTGGATTAAAATATAGGATAGTTTATATCCCGAGTCCACGCAGACGAAGTCGCGGGCGGAAGCTAGTTATTTATAAAACTCTCTCCAATCGTTTAATCGCTGTGTGAACAAAGCAATTCCAAATTCAAAAAATTACAGGAAACAGTTGCAACGAAGACAAAAACTGCTTTTGCCAGCGGCCAATAAACTAGAACGTAAACCGTTTATGATATTCGTATTGCGCAGACACAACAGACGGTAACGCTGCGCTGATTGGTCGGCCATCAAAGCGATTGGACAACGATCCGCTTTATAAAGCGACGGTAGTTTAAGGGTGGGTTGCACCAACGTACGATTACAGATCAGATTTTGGTGCCGGCAGCTGTTATTTCATAGAAACTTGTCAAACTTTCCATACATTCAGTTTTTAACGAATACCGCTTACGATAGCTTAGATAGACGGGTTGGTGCAACCCAACCTAAGTGTGGGTATCCACCAGCATGGTTATCACACGACGGGGCGCGAGCTGAGTCGCGGCGAGATAGACTATTCGTCGGTACGGATAGTCTATCTCGCCGCGACTCAGCCCGCGCGCCGTCTTGTGCTAACTGTGCTGATGGTCTAAGAGCTAGCGACCAAATCGGTCATGTGGCTTCAGCTGTATTAAAACTCCGTTAGCTACTTCCCTGAACAACCTTTTCTGATAATCTTCGTGCTGGCAGGCCGCGGGTGTAGTTGGGTGGAGAAAAAAAAGAAAAAATGTGGGCTCAGTAACTTATTTTTTTTTTAAACAGTTGCTCTGTACTCCCTGTGCACCCAACTTTAACAAATATCTTAAATACTAACAAAGATAGATACAATACAATTAAAAATATATAATAAACTAATTATTTGGGCGACGAAACAGCATGGAGAATTCTACACCGAATTCTACACCGGACTTGACGAAGGAACGGTCCTTCGTCAAGTCCGGTGTAGAATTCGGTAGGGTAGGTATACTTACGAAACTATGCTTAGCTATAGTTTTGCCGTATGATTGCCATTGCGATCCTTTGTATAGATTAGATTAGATTAGATTCATTCATTTCCCAACATACAGCTGCACCTTAAAATTACACAAAGTCAATATATAGGACTGATGATTAGGCGAGAAAGAGGAGCGTGTTTCATATCATGACTGAATTATATTTGCAATTCGTCGTGCTTAGTACGTTTTTAGAAAAATAAAACCTTTTTCTAAGCATGAAATCATCACAAGCGAAAACGCTTACTTGGTTATCCGACGTCTCATACATTTTGCTTAGCGAGGAAAAATACAGCCTAGTCCTCTTGAACCAACCCGTCACCATTAGGGGGATCAATTTGCGAATTACATTCCGCATTCCAATTTTTCACCGTGATCCACGCGCGTTCCGCGCACGTTGAACTAAAGTGTCAGAGCGAGCGCACGATACACATTGGAATCTAATTGAACCACGAAATGTTTGTCTTCGGTTGTCCCCCAAAGCTTCGGCTACAGTTGACTAAACACGTTCAGGTCAATGTCAAATAAAAAAGGCAATACCATCGATGTCATTATTAACTGACCGCTTATAAACCCTATTGCCATGGCATAAGGTCTATTATACAATGATCCTGCGTATTTCGTTTCTCGTCGTCAACAGATGATTCGGCAATTCTATTTGCTCGGGGCGTCCGTTGACATTACTGACCCAATACGCTTCATTGGAAGATTATGATGGAGAGCAATTGCTATAAGGAATAAAACGAATGAAAGTTGCTGGAAGGAAATACGATATTGTTATCTTGGCGTCTGCATGCATTTAAATAGGATCATCTTTACAATTGTTTGACGACCTCTGTAGCCTAGTTGGTAGTGACCCTGCCTACGAAGCTAGAGGTCCCGGGTTCGAATCCCGGTAAGGGCATTTCTTTGTGTGATGAGCACGAACATTTGTTCCTGAGTCATGGATGTTTTCTATGTATTTAAGTATTAATTTATCTATATAAGTATGTATATCGTCGTCTAGTACCCATAGTACAAGCTTTGCTTAGTTTGGAACAAGTTTTATTTGTGTAAGATTGTCAGAAAAAAAAAATGCGTTCTAATTTGACGGTAAGTTATAAACTTTTCACGCATAAACAAACTCAATTAATAAAAACTTATAAAACAAAGCAAAATCCCCTCCGGGGTATGTTGGTCCGGATGTCGCAATATCCAAGTTGTCATAATGTCCAGATTTTATAAAGGCCGTTAGTCAATTTGTATGAAATAATGAACATTTTCGCACTAACTTATTTTTAGAAGTTGTTGAACAAAAGTTAATCAGTTTGAATAACAGAATCTATGTTTTAATTGATTGCTCACGTTACAGGAAACACCCGGTATATAACATTCTCTGCCTATTGGATGATGTAAAATTAGGCATTAAGTCGAAGTAGCATTTTTTTGTTATATTTTAAGTTGATATAGAAATAAACTTTTTAACTTTAACAGATGTTTTATTTATTTCGACGGATCGCAGTGATTTCTAAATGTTCATTGATAATTCTCAAATTAAACTTATTTAAACGCGTTGTCTAACATAATGAATGACCGGAAATACACAGCGAGCTAACCTTACATGCTCTGTTAGAAGAAAATAAATCCCTACTATCCATACTAATATTAGAAATGCATAATTGTGGCTGTTTGTCAGTTACCATTTCACGCTTAAACCGCTAAACCGATGTAGGTTACATTTGGTATGGAGATAGATTGTGTTTTGGGGAAGAACATAGGCTAGATAACTTTTATCGTAATGTTAAGTACACAGACGAAGTTAAGCAATTTCACATTGTGGCTTCTGAACGTTTCGGCAATTGGGTGTTTTTATATTGGACTTTTTACCAAATTGTTGTTTTGGTAACTGGACATTTTGGCAATTAAACATTTTATCAATTGGATGTTTTGATAACTGGACTTTATGCCAATTAGACTTTTTAACAAATAGTTATTTTGGCACCTGGTTATTATGACAACTGGGCATTTTAAAAATTGGGCATATTTCGTTGTCATTTTGACATCTTGGACATTCTGACATTTGGCCCAACATACCCCGGAGGGGCAAAATCGTCCTCGATCCCACTTGTGCTAAGCTAAGAATAACTTAGGCTGCTATATACAAGCCAAGTTAAACTTGGTGACCACACATACAGTTCAGTTGGCCAAGCTAAACGAAGCTATGCCGTGCTAGCATGGTGCAGCGTAACTAATATAGCTCAGTCAGGCGGGAAAGCAACTACATATATATATATTAGCTTATATTGTGTCCCACTGCTGGACAAAAGCCTCCCCTTATACATTTAATAAAATTAAAAATTCTCAACCTATTTTTAATTTTTTAGGTAATCAGTTAATATCTCATAATACAAATACTCTTTATTGAATACCTTAATAAAAGAAGAACATCAGGCGGTCTTATCGCTAAACAGCGATCTCTAGAGCGATCTCTTCCTAACAAAATGAGGGTAGCGGAAACCAGATCTAACCAGTATCTTATCTTATCTAGATGATGGCCCTTTCGGATGCACTTCGACCCAGCGGGATCTTTTGTGCATTTGCCCTCTCCTTTATGCCTACTCCCAAGCTCGCTCCATCATTTCCACACAGCTCAGCGGGAGCGCCTTGAATTCCTTTGGTTGCGGATAGTCGTTATCTAACCAGTACGATTCATACAATAGTAGGGGATACTTATACTTGCTGTGGCGAAACGACCCAAAGTGGATCTCTGCCTCTGCCTAGGACGCCCAACAGGTCTTCGACTTAGTAGGTGATGCTGAGATAATTTATGAAACCACGTCAGTACAATACCCTTGACTAGACATCCTTCACTAGGCAACATGGCATATCTTTGGGTTATCAACGGTCAGTTGTTCATATTACAATACTAGCTTCTTCCCGCGACTCCGACCGCGTGGAACTCGTTTATATCGCAGCTCCATACAAACTTTCACCCCCCATTTCACCCCCTTAGGGGATGATTTCCGGGATAAAACTATCCTATGTACTTCCCCAGGACTCAAACTATCTCTATACCAAATTTCATCCAAGTCAGTTTAGCGGTTTAAGCGTGAAGAGGTAACAGACAGACACACTTTCGTAGTATGAATTAAGTGTAATGTTTGTAGTGCCATCATCCTTCTAGTGTTTTTCCCGGTTATGCCCTAAAGGAGCCCGGGGTCCGCTTTAACATCTAATCGCCAGGATTTGGCATAAGCACTAGTTTATACGAAAGCGACCGCCATCTGACCGCCCCAACCTTGTTTGTAGTGCCTGTGAGTGTAGGCAAAATAATGTTTTAATATTTACTAACAATCCCGCCTGCTTCGATTTAAATGCCTTACAATCGATCGAACCTTTGATTCGTTCGCCATGCTTCACAGACGTGGAAATATTTCTCACTTCTCACACACAACCCCGTGTAGCTGAGTTATTTATTGGGAGCAGGAATAATGCGCAAACCAGCGCCGCGAAAGTTAACTAGGAGGCGGCACGGCACGTACGCCGCTCCCTGCGGAGTCACTGACCGACAGCAAGAGGTTTAATGTGCACAGACAGTCCTCTACTAACAAAAAAATGAATAAATAAGTATTAGGGGACAATCTTACACAAAACAACCTAATCCCATATTAGGCTCAACACGGCTTGTGTTAAGGATACTAGACGACGATATGGATACTAGAAGACATAAATCCATACTAATATTATAAATGCGAAAGTCTGTCTGTCTGTCTGTCTGTCTGTCTGTCTGTCTCTTCAAGCTTAAACCGCTGAATTGATTTAGATGAATTTTGGTATAGAGATAGTTTGAGTCCCGGGAAAGGTCATAGGATAGTTTTTATCTCGGAAATCATCCCCTAAGGGGGGGAAATGGGGGGTGAAAGTTTGTATGGTGCTGCGATATACGAGACCGAGAGTTCCACGCGGACGGAGTCGCGGGCAGAAGCTAGTACTTAAATACATAGACAACATCCAAGAGTCAGAAATAAATATTTGCCCTATCCAGGATTCGAACCCGGGACCTTCTGCTTCGTAGGCAGCGTCGGGTAGTGACTAGTTTCTACGTCTTGGATGTTTTCTATGTATTAACTAAGTACTTATTTTTATAATAATAATAAGTATTATTAATAAGTATTAGGGGGCAATCTTACACAAATCGACCTAGTCCCATAGTAAGCTCAGTAAGGCTTGTGTTATGGGTACTAGACGACGATATATATAATAGATATAAATACTTAAATACATAGAAAACATCCATGACTCAGCAACAAATATTTATGCTCATCACACAAATATTTGCCCTTACCGGGATTCGAACCCAGGACCTTCAGCTTCGTAGGCAGCGTCACTACCCACTAGGCTAACCGGTCGTCACAATCTATTAAATATATCGTCCTGTATGTAGTATCCATAGCACAATCCTTATTGAGCTGCCTATGGAGCTAGTTCGAGTTGTGTATGATTGTCCCCTAATATTTATTTACTTGTGTATCGACTGGTTTGTCTACTCTGCGGCACAGAAAGATCAGTGGCGGCGGCCGGAAATGAAACCGGCTGAGACAATCCACAGATTATACGAGTTACAGAGGCTTCCGGCCACACGTCTGCTGCACTCTCCACTGTATACTATAGTGTATACCTGTCTACTTATAGCTCTAGGCCAGGAAGCGTGTCTTTGTGGAAACAGACGGACGGTGATAAAAAATATATTTCTTTATCGAACTCGTTCGCAATGTAAGTTAGATAATAAGTACCTATTGTATGACTGGAGTGTTGTTGTTCTACTCTCTGGTGCGCTCTCATGTGGCTTGCATATCTACCTTATCATATCTGCCTTAATACCCCGCCCACGAAGTTGTACTGGATTGTTGCCGGTAGGCGAGCCTTCAGCTCGTCTCGCTTTTTATCGAGCACGTTACGACGCTCAATTTCGAAGGCATTTACTTGTCGATGGATTAGAAGTCGCCATTCGGGCCGCCGTGCTGCCTTCTCCTCCCACTCAGAGGGCTCTAACTTGCATTTCTTCATGTGTCTTTTCAGAACATCCTTATAGCGAAGGTATTGGCCACCACATTTACGCTTACCATTCTGGAGTTCTGAAAAGAAAATGCGCTTCGCCACTCTGTCGTCCGACATTCGCGACACGTGTCCACAAGTCATATTGCTAATCGATGATATCAAGTCCAGATCACACAGTCGCTGTGGCCGAAATCGGTCATGACAGCATCATATCATATCATCATACCTATTGTATATTCATAGAAAACTAAGTTCTTAGGAGATACATAAGAAATGTCTAAAACTTTAAAATATTAAATATTTGGAGAAAAACTAACAAAACTCCTCCTAATCCCAAACTGAGCAAAGTTTACTATGGGTACCTACTAGGCGAATATATGTATACATACTTACATAGATAAATAAAAACGTATAAGTACTCATATGAAACATCCATTATTCAGGAACCATAGCCTAACTTTGTAGGTAGGGTACCTACCAACTGGGCTAAAGTAGTTGTTAAACTAATTTGATTACAAAGTGGCATTAAGTCCATATCTTTTGTAAGTAAATTACAAGTGACATGTTATTGTTTGTGTAAGGAAAAAGGAGCTCTGAAATATCACCAAACCGCTGCACCTAGGCAGTGGAGGAAATCTGCAAATTAAACTTGCTGACGTCTTTCCGGATGACCGAAAACCGATTGGCGTGGAGAGCGCTAGTGCGCAAAGCGTCGGCCTCATGTAGTCACGACACTCACTCATGAGGATGTGATGAAGAAGAAAGACATCGTGCCTGAAAGAGGCAGATTTTGCAAGAAATCAAACTATAGTGCTTAAAATGAAAAAAAAAATGGTTTCCGACCAGTTGTGTTATTGTTATCCTAACTTCTATTACTTGACAAACTTTTACACAATCGCTACAATAATATTATAGCGATTGCGTTAACCCTTTCACATCGGAAAAACAACGCCCTGCTAATGTAAAATGAAGTACATTGACATATGTTTTTATTATTTCAAAATTAAATGCTATCAACCCGCACAACTGTATTGGCCGGGTCCGAAAGGGTTGGGTAAATGTGCTCTGTATGTACTTCGTGAGTCCTGCATTGTTCGCTCGCCTGATTCTCATTTTTACATCTCAAAAGAAACGAAAGCTTGGGATTTATTAAAAATACAGGTTCATATTTCTTATTCATGCTACTTGTTGGAAATGTTGGTTGTGTGGAAACCCTGGTACCTAACAATATTGTGGGCTGGTTTCTTTCCGGTTGGTTTTCTCTGAAGGGTTGGCTTGTAAAAGGGACCGAAGCATGTGATAAAATTTAAGGGCACAGTTTGTGGGTCACCGCCGAAAATGTAACACAATTTTGGGAAATGGTGTGTTATCATTATCAACGTATCATGTTTGTGTTTTGTGTCATAGACTATTTATTTGCGTTTTTCACCTTACTTTTTACCTTAAATAATAATTTTGTTGATGAAATGATCATGGATTACTAACTACGTGATGGAACACGGAACATAAAATGAGTTTCAAAAAGTGTACAAAATGATTTTAAAGATGGACATTGTTACCCTTAGGCAGTAATCCGTGTTCACGGATCTATTCGAAACCCTTCCGGAAAACCCCATCATATTTACCTCACATACACGTGGTTAAACATATCTGCGCATATATATATCAAGCCAAGCCTACACAACTTGCCGCCACGTAACGGTTACAAAAAAGATGGCTCCCGCAAAATAAACACGCCAAGTTCGGAAAGTTTACGTACCTATACATCTTGCATGGCGTCGTATATTCGTACGCAGCGGTTGTACCCACACTAAGTAGACCCCCGACGCTGCCGCGGCTCGAAATGAGGCTCTTGCAACTTAGAGATAACAGGAACAAAGGCGGATCAAATGAGAGTGGTAGATAATAATATATTATTAAAAACTCTTTCGAGTAAGAATTTCCTTCATAACGTGGTTACGGCGAGCAAAAAAGAAGGGGATTCAGTAAAGTTGATAAGTGAAGTAGGTTAATGCTGTTTTTGTGTTTCATTTTAATATAAATGCGTTGATTCGTGATAAAGGTATAACTACCTGCCCGCGCGGTTTCTTCTGCCTATTACAGAAAATCTAGGTGGAGCCGCGGGGTAAAATAATACCATAAGTTCATCTTGAAGGACATCCATACTACTATTATAAATGCATAAGTGTGTCTATTTGTCTCTTACCTCTTCACGCTTAAACCGCTTAACCGATTGATATGACCTAGTACGCAGAGATAGTTTGAGTCCCAAGGCATGGATTTAGGATATTTTTTGAGGTGACCGATTTGGATGGACTGGATGGAGAAACAAAAAAAATCGTTCTGCCCGCGTCTCCGTCCGCGTGGAACTCTTACCTATATATCGTAGGTTCATACAAACTTTCACCCCCATTTGACCCCCTTAGGAGACGATTTCCGGGTTAAAAACTATCCAGTCCTTCCCCGGGATTCAAACTATCTCCATATCAAATTTCATCTCAATCGGTTCAGCGTCTTAACCTTGAAGAGGTAACAGACAGACAGACAGATATAATAACATGGATTTACTAGGGGGGCTCTGTGAGCTGCAGAAATCGCGAACCTGCGTTCTTCATTTCTGTTTTTTTTTTCGAAAAACTGAATCATCAAAAAATATATATAATTATTGAAGCTGCTAACAAAAATCCTCCAAAATCGGTCGAGAAATGCGATCTGTAGAGGAGAACCGCTAGACAGACGCCAGACATACGAAAGAATTTCTGCCCAAGCTAAAATGGAGGGCTTCGTTCGCTTTTGACTGCACTTTCTTGCTTTAACAAGCACATAGCATTTACTATCTGCAGAAAATAGAACTCAAAAAAAAGTTAAAAAATGGAAGACCAGGAGAGAAGTAACGATGGTCTGGCAGGAATCTGGCGGGCACGCTCCTCCAAAAAGCCGTTAGAGTGGCCATTTCCTGCTGCAAACAAACATTTTAAAAGGCCCTGTGTTACCATTTAGTTGTACACGCAACTTCGCGAAATTACTTACCGGGGACTATATTATTGTTTGAAATAAAAATATTTAGATTCCAGAGTAGTTATAAATCCATGCCAATTGAAAGTACCGTAAAATGAAGATTAAAAAAATATATATTAAAGAAATTAACATGCTTTAAAACTTGATCGAAAGTCTTTATAATAATGAAACTTAATCTTATGTCAGTGCAATAAAGTGTTAGTTTGTCTATCTTTTAGTTCCTGATCTCTTCTCAGTTACTCAAAAGTTAACTGGAAGAGACCTCTTACAGGGATATGTTCGCCTCACCTATTTTGTCTGTATTTTACCCAAAGTCTTGTGTACAATAAAATATATACATACATACTTACGTAAAGACTATGACTCAAAAAACATTTGCCACTTTGTCTACACATTTTAGCTTCCATCCTTTTTGGTATGTTTGAAGGTAAGCTGGTCTGACCTGAAGGTAACAGTCGGACTCAAAAGAATTTGAGAACTTCCTATAGTAGTCTAAAAATGACGTTAAAATGACAGACTGGGAACAAAGATGGTCAGCCTCCAATCCAATCTTACAGGTCTACTAATAGTTTTAAAATAATTATCATCATGGATTGTTCTTATTAACCCGTTTATTAAAATATAAACACTTTTTTCCTTCTACAATATCATACAATCTATTACATTGAAGCCAAGTACGATATAATACAGCATTAAACATGGTCCGTTTTGAGTTCGAAGAGATACCGAGCGGGATAAGGGCGAGTCGAACCGTTAAATGGAGAAGTTATATCTCGGAGACAATGCGGCCAGCGACAATATCGCAGACAATATCGGGCGCTATTCACAATGTTTACTAAAACTCGTCGCTACATGCAAAACTAATGTAAAGGATCGACCATACTGGCGCGCACCATAAGCGCACCGTCAAGGGCCATTTACATGATGCAAATCGCATGCGAGCTTTATTACATTGCAGGGCTTGATTAAACTCCAGCAACTCGCAGCGGCGCAATATAATGAAAATCGCATACGAGTTGTTGCACGATGAAAATGGCCCTTTAGTTACGCGCTGGCAAGACACGTTACGTCTTTGAAGCATGCCGTCAAAAGCACGTAGTTTTCGAACGCACGTTAGAACAACGCAACTGTCTTTTCCCATACAAAAGGTGACATTTAGATCTACCTGATACAATGCTTTACGTGATCAACCTGCTGAGCTCAAAAATACTGGAACTGCGTCGAAATCGCTAATTAAGATAGACACATGAAGTTTTCATGGGCGTGTCCTCACCCGTGTGAAGCCATGAAAAGCGTATTAAGATATGAATGTGGAGGGACGTAAGAAACGAGAAAAAGGTGGATGGACTGTATTTATCGAAACGATAGGTATGAAAAGTAAGTGACAATATGACGGGTGACAGAGAAATGTGGAAGAAATAGACATGCGCCAACCCCGAGTAAATAGGATCAGAGGGGCTACCGAGAAACGAAAACGAACTTCGTTCGTATATCTCCGTCTTTGTCGCTCGAACTGGCAAGTGCGAAAGATACACGAACGAAGTTCGTTTTCGTTTCGCGGTAGGCCCTCGGTGCAAGCAAATGAGGTTGACGGTCCTTAAGTCTAAACACCGGTTACCCATGTTTTACGATTAGGTACAGTACTATGGTCAAGTTTTACAAGCTAACTTACTATCGAGTACAAAAGGCTTTATGAATAGACCTGCCTTCAAGCTGGGAACCAGATTGTTGCAAAAAAGTCGTATGTCAGTGTAAGAGTCGAATAGAGATACGATTTTGAAGGACGATAAGGTTTTATACCTAACTACTGTGGACCGCAGTTTTATCGAATTGAGTCTACATTGTCAAACAGTTAGGATTTTGTACAACGCTAAGCTTTTATCTATTTTACAATAGGCAACGGAGTAAGTAATCTTTGATCTTGATAAGGCAAAAGTATCGTGCTTGACACTGATCAATTACTAGACAATATTTAATATTAATTCATAGCAAACAAATCTAAGAGTGCAAGTCAAATAGTTTATCACACAGAGGCATATACATATAGTATAAGATATAAGTACTTGCCGCCGCAAAAAAGAGAGATTTCGCGGAAAATTCCTTATAAGATGCCAGAGTTGACGCGAAAGCGTGGGACTGACAGATCGCGATCCTTTCGCGTCGACTATTGCTCTGAAACGCTGTATAAGACATGACATACAAAATTGTACTTTTCTCCACTAACTGAGGTGGCAAGGCTTCTTTATCGTGAAGAATTAAAAAAAGACTTTGATGTAGTTCTCTTCCATATTACTTCAAGCAAATTTTACTTCGGCATGATTTAAACTCTTTTCGTCTTCGGTTTCAGCAGTTTTTACCTACTCATTCATACTCAAATTGCAATAAACGTTGGAATCCCGTTTTCAAGCAAGCAAGGCACAAGATTGCAAGACCATTACGTCAAACAGAATACCTAGACATTTTAAGATTATATAGAAATGTTTATCATAGAACACTTTATTTCGAAATATTTTGTTATTAGATTAGATATTTGTTAACATACATAAATGTATCGTCAGTATTTGAATCAAATGTTTACCTTTTTGGTTATGTATAAATGTCCTCAAAAGCTCATCTAACATGTACAACATTTCTTCTTGATTATATTTGTATTCCAGATGGCGAAACATAGTCAAACAAATTTTTGTATAAGATCTATATTTAACCTATGTTTATAAATAAATAAATGTTCAATTTGATTTTACTACATTTTTATGTGGATAGTAGACGGAGGGAAATTATAATATTTTCTTATTCTATCCGCTTGACCATGAGTTCTGCAAAGTTCGCAAAACGTTGATATGTATGCATGAAAAACGATAAAAAAAGAAAATATACTTCAAGTTTGATGTAGAAAATGGGTATGCAATGATGTATAAAAACAATGATTATAATTTCATTTTCCATAAAAACTAATATCATAATTTCAACTTGTATAACTGATTAAGTTGCATAAAAGCAAACTGTATAATACTACTAAGCATAATTTTTAGTAATATTTAGATGCATAATAAACAAATATCATAATAATGTATGAAATTATGATATTCTTTTTTATGATATATAAACGTTATAACAATCTTTTTTATGAGTTTCATTTTTTGAGCAGTATGCTTACTGAAATGATGTGTGAAATTGTACAAAAACTTTTTATGACGATTGAACCGCTCCCATATAGAATATAAAGGTTTTAAGCTACAAACCAAGAGAGAATATGCTACAAAGTAACAGAACCTACAAATCAAACTGTAATCATCAAAATATAAATTCGCGATAAAATCCGTTGAAATCGTTTTATTCTAAACCCCTAATGTGAATCAGTTTTACTCAGAAGAACGCCCGTTGAATGAGTATATAAGATAAAATACATTCTTCATTTTAAATTGATTGAAGCCATAGAGATTGAATCCAGGAATATTCTAATTGTATAAGCAGGCTGCTCGACTGCAGCTTTGAGTGAGTCGAACGTCCTTTACAGACATTCTGATGCATTTTGATCAGCCGAGGCACTCGGAAACTGCATTCAGTAATGGAATATAAAAAGGGTGAATTGTTTCATAAAAACGAAAACGAGTTCTGTTTGAAATATGTTTTGTGCCTATACTTAGGTACTTTATATTATGACGGTGACAAACGAGTATATGGCCTGCCTGGTGGTGAGCAGACATCGTAGCATATGGTTACTTGCCACACTAGAAAAATCATAAGCGCGTTGCCAACCCTTTGATCTTAGGATTCGTTCTGTTTACAGCTAGAGATAAATGGAGGGTCTCTCACTCTCAACACAGCGAGAGTTCTGGGGATTTGAGAGAATAGTCGACTATTCTCACCCAAAAAATGCACGAATCTACTGCTAAGGCTCCACTGTCTGTCCGTTCGCCTGTCACAGGGCTGTGTCCTCATATCGCACTTTGAACGGTGAAACAAGTGCTTCCAGAGTCATCATCGTCATCATATCAGCCGAAAGACGCCCACTGCTGGACATAGGCCTCCCCCAAAGAGTGCTGAAGTGACCGGTTCTACGCCACCCGCATCCACCGGACTCCTGCGATCTTTACCAGGTCATCAGTCCACCTTGTGGGGGGCCTAACCACTCCGTTTACAGAGTGTATAACTGTTATCATCATAAAGGGTCGAGCCGCAATCCTATAGTGAAACTGCCCCTGGCTGAAATTTATAACTTTCGTAGGTTCGTTTATTTGTCTTATTATAAGATACTATAGAACTTTTGAGAGGTGTCCCCTTGTCGGTGGAGTATTTTCCATTTCTCTCTGTCGTATAGCCAGCTTAATGACTTGCTGATACGACACGACACCAGCTTTTTCCTTTTTTGGTCCATATAACTGCGCCGTGATCTTCCCCTGCCTCTCCTTCCTTCTATCTTTTCAATTAGGAAAAATAAAGTGCTGCCAATAGGTCGTAACTTCATACGAACTCTGTAGTGACTCGCGGCCTTTTGGCTGAGGCGGTAGTTTAGTGTTTTCGATGATTAGATTAGATGAGATTTATTTATTTCATGTCATAAACAGTACAAAGTTGACATAGTCAAAATTATAAGAATGTATTCTCAAAATAAAAATATTCAAAATTATATAATACAATGATCACCAATAAAATTGTTTCGTATCACCTAATCAGGATCGTCAAAGTACAGTTTATTGTAAAATATCCTACTAATATTATAAATGCGAAAGTTTAGATGTTTGGATGTTTGTTACTCAATCACGCTTAAACGGCTGAACCGATTTGAATGAAATTTTGCTCGAAGATAGTTTATAGCCTGGATTAAAATATAGGATAGTTTTTATCCCGAATCCACGCAGACGAAGTCGCGGGCTGAATCTAGTAAATAATAATGATGTAGCGTATACTTGTGGGCAGCGCATCGCCAACGAACTGCGTCGCAGTTTGGCGAATCTTTGTTTAAGGCACAAACTTCGTATCTGTCTTGAATATAAATATAAACCGGCCAAGTGCGCACAAAGGGTTCCGTATTATCATCATCATCATATCAGCTGAAAGACGCCCACGTTCCTTATTAAAAAAAACGGCAAAAAAATCACGTCTGTTGTATGGGAGCCCCCTAAAATATATACATATTTTTTTATTTGTTGTTATAACGGCAACAGAAATACATCACCTGTGAAAATGTCAACTGTCTAACTATCACGGTTCATGAGATACAGCCTATGACAGACGGACGGACGGACGGAGCCTTAGTAATAGGGTCCCGTTTTTACCCTTAAAACTACGGCTGCTATAACAAAAAGTATGAATAATAAACTGATAAAATGACGGCCGTCAAATATTCACTTTTATCACTCTGCCAACCACAAAGAAATAATATTATAACAAAATAATCTCGGGTACAACCAACAGGACTCGAGATGCAGTACGCTCGGCCGCGCACGGATAGTAGCGAATATCGAACAGTAAATAAAGGGGTTCTGCTTGTCTGTGGAAACCGAGCATCAGAGAAAGGGGCCATTGTACTTGCTCGGGAAATATCGGCCTATTGGACCAACATAGCATCAAGACTGCCGTGGAAATGCATGAAAGCAAATTTCGACTGAGGTGCCAGTGTGAATTACAAATACAAGTCACCAAAATGATTATTTTTATAGTATGTCGCGGGAGAGACAAACCGTAGCGAGACATTACTATCATATAATATTTAGTGATACAAGTCCTGAAGGGTAATCACGTTATGTTTTGAACGTGCCTTAGGACAATGCAAGTGTAATTTTTCCATATCAAAACTGACATTTCTACTATCTAACGGACGTCGTTACGTGATCGACATGCTGCAGTAGAAATCTGTCACAAAATAAATAAATAGGTTTTCTACTGTAGCAATCTAAATTTATAATACTGTGATACTGAAATTACATATTGTATACTGTTTTGAAAAAAAATATTCCTCGCCTAGTTTTTTACGCCGGTTCTTCTCTAGGCAGACATTTTCTTTTTAAACCGGTGGTAGTTTACCGACTTTCATAGGTGCATGTAATATGCCTAAAAAGAAGAAATAACGTTCAGTCATTTGTTTAATCGTCAATCACTGGCGTACTGTTTCCAAAGCGGTTGGCGAAAAGTGTTCAATAGAGGCATACAAAATACGGACACCAAATATAAATTGGCGATGATATAGAAAAATACCTTTAAATCCTACTAGTATGATGCGAAAGCGAAAGTTTAGATGTTTGGATGTTTAGTTAGATGTTTGTTACTAAATCACGCTTAAAGGCTCAACCGATTTGGATGAAATTTGTCACGAAGATAGTTTTATAGCCTTATTTAGTATTTAGTTTTCTAAGCTGTATATTTTTTTCTTGTGTTGTCTGGAAGAGATCGCTCTTCAGTGATAAGACCGCGTGTAGAGTATTTTTATTGTATTTTAGTGAAAAAAAAAGTGAAAAATCGGTGTATGTAAATATATTTTACAAATCAAACTAAGAAAAGTCAGTAAAACACGTGTGCGACTGGATGTGTGTGGCTGTCAAAACTATTCAATTTAGTTTTTTTATGTGCGGGTGGTGTCGTGTTAGGAGAACACTACACAATGTCCGTCCCCTTCCCGTGTGTGTTGTCGAATATGTCAATATGGTTGAAGTGATAGTAGGTAGGCGATGGCCCAGCAACCTATCACTGCGTTTTTCAATGCAGGAACCTGCTAAGTGGGCAATTTGCTCGACTTTCGTCTACAAACGGTTGTTCGCATGTAATTGACAGCGAGCCTGGCGCTACAAAAATCCTTGGCACTGAATGTGTTTAAAACCAACAATTGCTGGAAGTGGCACAAAAAATCGTGTGTTCTACCTACCCCCTTTGGGAGAGCCGTGAGAGATATGTATGTATCATTATCAAAAATCTTTGAACAATGTAGGACAGACATGAAAGTTTACATTTAACAATAGCGATATCGTCACACGAGGCGTTTTGTGCTCAGTTCCTCGCGTAGCTGCATTATTAACCAGGTGCAGCTTTGCTGCTGAATACGGGACGACGTGACGTGACTTTTGAAATTAGACGTGTTTTAGCTGTAACTACGTAAAGAGGATACTGATGTTATGCCGCTACTCTTTTTATACTGCGTGGAACGGAACGATGGACTTTCCCGCAAGACGGGGATTATTGAGCGCTAGTACGTCACATTTTCCAGATAAACTATTTTTTTTTGACGCCATGTTTTTTTTACCTTTGTATGGAGCGTTGGCCGACTGGAGCGACGAGCTCCATACAAATGTAACAAAAAAAGTGTCAAAAAAATAGTTTATCTGGAAACAGTGACGTATTAGCGCTCAATAATCCCCCTCTTGTGGGAAAGTCCATCGTTCCGTTCCACGCAGTATATGTATTTTAGTTAAGTTTATTTTATTTTATGGGACCATCTTACACAAATCAACCTACTCAGTCCTTAACTAAGCAAAGCTTGTACTGTGGGTACTAGACGACGATATACATACTTATATGGTTTGACCTGTTGTCCCAAAAACGAACATTGAGACACCAGCGCGCTGCTGCCCCTCCAACGGCACTGTGTATGACATTTACATGTCATATCTGCGGGCGACACTGTCGCTCTCGTATTGGCCTGACAAGCCACGTACGTAAGTGCCGCACTTGAATGAACGCTGCTTGAACCATCTTTTATAGATGCTAAAGGCCAATGATGATGACATACTTATATAAATAAATAAATACTTAAATACATAGAAAACATCCATGACTCAGGAACACATATTCATGCTCATCACACAAATAAATGCCCTTACCGGGATTCGAACCCGGAACATCCGGCTTTGTAGGCAGGGTCACTATCAACTAGTAGCCTAGTTGATAGTGACCCTGCCGCAAAGGCCGCAAAGGCCATCGAATTAACACTTGAATCAATAATAGTACTTATGTACATAACCAATTTTAAGATGAATGAACGCGGTATATTTTCAAAAAAGCATAGAAAGCGATCCATTAAGATTATTATAATTAACGCAGCCATCATGATACCAATGCTGCCACCTTTTGGCTGCTTGATCTAACGGTGCGTTCAGAAATATTACTGCGCTAACACGATATTAGACGGCTAACAAACACAAACTATGGCATAACACGTATATTCTATCGTCTAGTTAGGTTGTCGTGATATAACGCCCCTGCCGGCCGTGGTACGGCTTTAGCCGGTGTCACTTACAATCGCGATCGGGCTAGTTGCACCTTGGAGGTGCGCGAGAACCGAGTTTAGTCGAACCGGCAAGAGGAACGGGCCTGGTAAAACGGACTCATGTAAACTCTTATATATAGGTTATAGGTGTCCGCGGGCTAGGTTTCCGCAACTCGACGTCATTTTGCGTATGGGCTATTGGCACTACTGTTATTCGTGCCAACCCAGTTCCACCAGGAAGCCTAGCAGGCCCTTTATGTTGCCGACGGCCTCCGGTAGTGACTCCGGTGTTCCGAGGTGCTTTTCCCGGTATTCTGCCACCCCAGGGCACGTCAGAATGACGTGGGCGGCTGTCTCTTCCTCTTCCATGCAGGCTCTGCAGAGAGGACTGTCTGTGATACCTAGAGTGAAAAGGTGTTTGTTTAATAGTGCATGACTGGTTATGGCTCCTGTCAGGAGACGAAACAATTTAATAGCGATAGAAAATGTAGAGGTGACCGCGCTGTCCGAGAAACGTTATTGTGAAGTCTCGGCTGTAGACCTTTTAAATATAAATATGACCGTTGTTTGTTTATATAGATCTAATAGTCAGATTAGCAACGACGAATTCCTGTGGTACCTGGAGCGCTTGCTCGATAGGCTGACCGAACTCGAGAGAGACTGTGTTATTGTGGGGGACATGAACATAGACAATATAGACAACAGCAAACCCGTTCTCAAAAGACTGTCAGACCTTCTTAGAGCCCACGACTTTAATAACAAAGTAGACTTTCCCACTAGAATCACGAATACGACTGCCACCAGCCTCGACCACGTGTACTGGAACGGGGAGTGCGGCGCGCTGCGCGCGGCGCCGGTGAGCACGCACCTCAGCGACCACCTGGCTGTGCGCGCCGCGCTCGCGCGTCCCGTTCCGCCCCCGCCGCCACCGCGCACGCGAAAAGGTCGCATCTACTCACAGCGCAACTATGACAATTTTGACTCTGCAGTACAGAGTGTGGATTGGCAAGCTATTTTGCAACGTAGCGAGATGTCGGTCGAAGATTTGATTATGTCAGTCAATAATGTGATTAGCAATAAGATTGAAATATGCTTCCCTATAACCACAATTGATAATCGGAAAAAGACTCGTGGGTGACTGATGATATTTACCAATATAAACAATTATTATTTGACATTATTGACATTGCTAAATTAAAGCCAGATGACGTAACGATTTCAAATTTAATATCAGACATGAACAATAAATACACAAGACCACTTAATCTTAAAAAAGCAACCCACTACACAAATAAAATAAATAACAGCAAGAATACTATCAAGTCGATGTGGAACGTAATAAACCAAGAAAAGGGTAAACCGCCGCGCGAACCGATAGATTTCACAGACATAATTAAAGATTCGGGCGGCAGTCGTTTCCCGTGCAAAAAATAAGCCGCTGATACGATGAATCGAAGACTCGCCGGTGCCGCGATGGCGTGCGGCGCGCGGCCCGCCGCGCTGGCCGCGCGCCCCGCCGCCGATCGGTGCATCAGGCTGAGACCGTTCTCGCCCCACGACATTTTTCAAATAGTCACAGCCGGTCTAGCTACAAAAACCACGAAAGACATATTTGACATCTCGGTGGTCATGCTTAAAACTGTGGCCGCACACCTGTCACTGATCCTGGCCACTGCATACAACAAATGCATTCGTGAAGGAGTATTTCCGGCAGCGCTAAAGGAAAGTCGAATTGCTCCACTATTCAAGGGCAAAGGCAAGAGAGACGATATTGACGCGTACCGACCAGTAGCCATTATCCCTGTTCTTGCAAAAACCTTTGAATATTTATTTATTTATTTATTTATTTATTTATTGAAAAAAACAGGTTACATAACATTACAGTGTAAGCACCAATGCCTCATGAACCGAACAATGTTTATTTAGACGGCGAAACGGCGTGGCCCCGTTGCGTCGACATCTCGGGTGTTGGATTTGGTAGGTTGCCCCGGAACCGACGAAACACGACACCTTTCGGCCAGAAATCAGCACACGAATATGGACTCAGCGCGAGAATAACGGACTTCCTAGAATCGACCGATGCACTCTCTGATCGACAATATGCGTATCGCAAAGAGCGGTCGACGACAGCACTGACACGGGAGGTCATACGCCGAATATTAGAGGCTCGAGAGTCTAAAAAGCAGGTCGCAGTGTTGTGCTGTGACCTGTCCAAAGCCTTCGACGTAGCGGATCATGGTGTCTTAGAAGACAAGCTGCGCCACTACGGCTTTGATAATCGAGCTCTAGAACTAATGATCGACATGTTGCGTGACAGGTCTCAGGTGATTGTGGCAGATGGAGGACGCGTGCGCTCGGATGCCGTACGAACTCAGATAGGAGTAGCGCCCCCTGCGCTCTTCCGTGTTCAACATATTGTTCTCGCTCCTGCTGAACGATCTACCGGAGGCCATACACAGTGGTGAAACATTTATGTATGCAGATGATGTGGCGGTGGTCGTTTCCGCTCCTACATGTGATGCACTGAATCATCTGTTAAATGTCACAGCAGCACTCTTATCCGACTGGTTCAATAAGAATGGCCTTATCCTGAACATCAAAAAAACACATTTTGTACACTTCGACCTCTCGGGAAGGCAAATGAAATCCCTGAAAGTGTGCACAAATGGACTGGATATTGAACAGGTCACAAGTTCAACCTTCCTGGGATTCGAGATAGACAGAGGGCTGACCTGGGCGACACATATCGACCACGTATGCAACAAGCTCTCGGCAGCCTGCTTCGCACTAAAACGTCTCTCGAATACTACCCCGTGAAATGTTGAGAACGTGTTAATTTGCGTCGGTGCATGCTCAAATACAGTACGGAACAGAACTTTGGGCCGGGGCGGGGGCGGAATGGGAACGTGTTTTCAGACTCCAAAAACGCGCCGTGCGTGCAACTGTCCACATCACACAGACTGAGTCAGCGAGACCGCACTTTAGAGCTCTGGGCATATTAACTCTACCATCATTGCTGATTCTACAAGCAGCAGTATACGCGCATGAGCAGGCAGAAAACAAACCTCTCGACGCGGCCCCCCGCCAGTACGCGATGCGATCGACCCACCCATCATATGTAAACAACATACCTATATAACCGTTGACATGTTATCTGAATTATTAATATTTTTTAATATTACTTTGTTTTTCTGACCAAGATCCATAGAAATAAAATTAAAATTACATATAATTACATCAATATTATACACATTACATATAATTAATAGACAATTAGACATATTGAATATTTAAGTTAATTACATATACATTACTATTGTAAAACATACCGCTTGACATGTTGTTTAGAATCCTGATATTGTGAATTAATTTAAGTAAACCTGACTTGTAATTTTATATTATCAATAAAAATGAGTATGAGTATGAGTATGAGTATGAGTGCCGGCCTCTTTAGCTGCTTTAGCTTCCTTACCAATCCGGGGTTGATTGTCGGGAGGGCCTCCCTGGTTTGCCTGCAGGTACCTAGGGTATTCCAGAATTTTTGGTGTTCTACCTTGGTGTTTAGTCGTAGTGTGCTCCGCAGCCATGCAGGGGGTAGAGGAATCGTAGGTTCCGGTCCTACGGCTTTTGATTCTGAGCCTTCTCTAGCCAGTGCATCCGCTGCGTCGTTCCCACGTGAATTGCTGTGCCCCTTCATCATTTGTAGGGTTATGTCGCTGTTGGTTTATACCTCTGATAGAATTTGGTGGCACTCGTGTATTAGCCCAAACGTTGTTGCGTGACCTTGTAGGGGTTGCAGTACAGATCGACTGTCGGAGAGTATGTGGATGGGGTATCCCCTTACCTCTCTGGAGGCGATAGCATGAGCGGCCATTATTATGCCCATACACTCAGCTTGGAAGACTGTGTTTTGAGTCCCCAATGGTGTCGAGATGCGTATGTTTAGGTCCCCCGAGAATACTCTTGCTCCGGTGCCTGACCTTGTCTTGGACCCGTCCGTAAATATTCTTAACTCCCTGGGATTCCTGGAAGTCCTTCCTGGCGGGTTTCGTATAGTTCGATTTTGTACTTCTTGTCAAAGACGAACTGTCTGGGAATGATGTCGGTTGTTGCCTCTATGAGGGGTTTCCTACCTACCGCCTCGTAAAGAATCTCGGTGTGAGGAACCCTGGGCGGCCTCCAGAGGTGCTGTTTTTTGAGCCGTATGGCTGACGCCAGTGCTTCTTGCCTGAAGAAGAGGTGTAGCGGCGGAATGTCCATGATGGCTTCCAGGGCTGCAGTTGGTGTGGTTCTCATGCAGCCACTAGCCGCCATACAGGCCAGTCTCTGGAGGCGTTGTAGTTTAGCTTCGACCGTGGTGAGTGTGGTACGAGGCCACCACACCACAGCGCCGTAGCTTACTATTGGTCGAATTATTACCTGGTAAAGCCATAGACTGATCTTGGGGTTTAGCCCCCAGGTCCTATCTACCATTCTACGGCATTGCCAGAAAGCGACTGTAGTTTTTTGGATTTTGTTGTCCAGGTGGCTGCTCCAATTAAGTTTGGAATCAAGTATTACACCTAGATACTTTACCTCTGTTGATAATTGGAGCTCTGTATTGAACAGCCTGGGTAGACGGGGCACCCTTTCGCTACCCGTGCCTGCCTTGTCTTGTCTTCCCCGAGTCTGAACTTAAACTCTTATCCGGGTAAGTTTCACTTCCCTTTTTTGCGATAATAGATCGGTTGTCTTTTTTATATAAAAATAACCACGTAATGGTCGTACCTGCTCACAAAACTGCAGTCGGAGAAATACGACTTGTAGACAAAAACAGCCGGAAACCTAGACATCTGGATAAATGTACGAATTTCCGCTAAAAGCTGAAGCATAGGTTCACTTGCTTTGTTCAAGAAGAAGGCATCAATTTGAAACGGCGTCGCACAATCGTAGTTAAACTAGTTTGACTGGCCGCAAACTCTCGAACGACATTGGGTATAATTTAATCGCGCCATTTCCCGAATTGCGCTCAAGTGGCATCTATCGTCGAACTGCGGTGATCCTTGCGATTTGGACGAACTACGAAACGGTTAACCCATTCAGCGCCAATATATTCCACCCGCCAATATATTTCAGCGATACACATAAATGCATTAGAACTTTACGTTTTTTGTTTCTTATGAAATTGAACACTGGAGGAAAACATCGTGATGAAACCGGTCTAATCCCACTAAAGTCTAGTTTTACTTTCGGGTTGGAAGGTCAGATGGCAGTCGTTTTCGTAAAACTAGTGCCTATGCTAAATCTTTGGATTAGGCGTCAACCCCGGACCCCGGGCTCCATAAGGCCACAAACGGGAATAACGCTAGATGATGGAATTGAACACTGCCAGAAACCCGCCTTGCGTTGTCCGTGGAGTTTCCGCTTAGCGGGAAAAACACTGGATCGGTTACGAGCATGGTGCGTAGCGATTCTTGGCAGTGAATGTGTTTAGCTGCTACGGACTAAGGCGCTACGAGCGTAGCGTGGCAATGTATGAGACATGTAGGAGTAGGTGTAGATAAGATAGACACCCGATCTACAATATAAAAAGTTTATTACGCTTTTAATTAAACCTAAATCGCGTGAACATTTAGGTATGCTTTCGAGGAAGGAACCTGCGCGCAGCCTCACGGCGTCGTATCTAAGTTTCGACTGGTTGTGCTGGCAAAACCGAGCGCGCACGAATTCGCCCGAGTTGAGAATCCCGTTATCCGATAACGCGGACGGCGGCCGAGCAGCGGCGCGCAGGTATCTATTTATTTAAAACTAATAAGTTAAAAAGTAAAAACCAAATATGTTATTGCTACAGACACATTCACTTGACTGCCAAGAATCGCTACGCGCTACGCCAGTAGCCGATCGCGTGGTTTTCCTCGTATGTAGCGGAAAGCGACTGAGGCGGGTTCCTGGCAGTGAAAGAGTTAAAAACACATTCACGCCACAGCTATTCTAAGACCACCAACCACCACCACTAATCACCACTCGGATATAACGTTGTTATGGTAAACAAATCAGTTTGTTTTTTTTACTGTATTATTTTATTTGTAGTTTTTTTCTATACTCGGAGTCCATCATCATCATCATATCAGCCGAAAGACGTCCACTGCTGGACATAGGCCTCCCCCAAAGAGTGCCACAATGACCGATCCTGCGCCACCCGCATCCAGCGGACTCCCGCGACCTTTACCAGGTCATCAGTCCACCTTGTGGGGGGCCTACCCACGCTGCGCCTTCCGGTACGTGGTCGCCACTCGAGAACCTTTCCGCCCCAACGGCGTCCATAATAAATGATAAAAGCCTAAGACCAAAATGCACAACGAGTGGCACCTTAATGTCTTGTCATAGTACGTATATCATCCAATACCTATATGCAAAGTTTCACATATATTACACAATACGTATATTCAATCGATACGGCCAATAAATCTGGGTAAAAACCTGCAAGATTGGATCCACCATCATCATCATATTAGCTGAAAGACCTCCCCCAAAGAGTGCCAAAGTGAAAGTTCATGCGCCGCCCGCATCCAGCGGACTCCCGCGACCCTTACCAGGTCCAGTCCACCTTGAAGCTGATCTATGCACCTACATTACAAACCTACATATACGGTGACAGGTGAACCTAATTTAAGGTTTGTTATAAATAGGATTCCCTTAGAGATCTTTAATATCGTCACCGTTAACTACTTCCTGATGTTTTCGAATTTAAACTTTCGTGAGACATGTTGAAATAATACTAATAATTACATGCTTGAATCACGCGACACCGCCGCGAAAACACATCCTGAAGAAAAACTCCCGAAGAGTTCGAAACATGGCGCCCGTATTGACATTGAATACGTGAGATGAACCGTGTGATTACCCGACTGCTGAAGGAGAGGAGGGTTATGTTTTTCGAGAGTATGTATGTATCTGACCTTATTCTTTGGCACGCCCTGCAGCCTAAACCGTTTGACGGATTTCGACATTTAAGGTATCATTTAATTCGTCTCAGTTGCAGGAGTGACATACTCGTAGGCTATACAATTTTCAAAATTTCCACCAGATTCAAAAATCCGCTTAAAAAACGGACGGTAGAAACCTAATTAATGACAAAGACCCGACTGCGTCAAAAATTAACTCAAAATATAGAAACAATCTGTTTTCTGAGTTCATTTTTGACGAAGTCGGGTTTTTGATTTTTTAAATTAATTCGTTTCATTATTAGTAATTATTCCTGATGTTTTCCCCATTTCACGATCGACTTAACTCGATTATGAAGTTAACACGCAAAGTATCGGCAGGGGGTTTCCCTTTTTGACGCCCCGAGGCCCTAGGGGCTTCGCCGTTTTCCTTCAATTATAAAGTTGCCAGGGTGGGTAGTTGGAGGCCAGTTGGAGCTGGTAATTGGAAACTATTAAATATTTTAAGAATATTAGTATGATATACATCGTTGTTGTGTTGGCAACGTGTGAAGCTGCGGTAGCCTAGTGGTCCTAGCCTAATGCGGCTGTCAAGCGGCGGTTGTGGGTTTGAATCCCGGCTCGTACCAATGAGTTTTTCTGAATTTATGTACGGAATATTTACCGTTAGCTTTTCGATGAAGGAAAACATCGCGAGGAAACCGGTCTAATCCCAATAAGGTATAGTTTTCCCTCTAGGTTGGAAGGTCAGATTGCAGTCGCTTTCATAAAACTAGTGCCTATGCCAAATCTTGGGATTAGGTGTCAAAGCGGACCCCGGGTACCTTTAGGGGCACAACCGGGAATAACGCTAGGAGGATGATGATACGTCGTTGTGTTGGACAACTCAGTCAATAATTGGCTCAAACATTATTGTGAGTCACTGAGTATGCACTCATAGAAAAAAAAAGTAAGGGTTAGTCTTTCCTGTCGACACTTTGACCTTACAACCTTCGTATTTATGTCGTTTATGTCCGAGCCGCCCGGGCCGAGCACCCGGGCTGCTGAACAGCGGAGCGTTATTATAGTTCAACGGGCCGTGTCCGGGGGCCGAGTGTCGTCCGAGCCTCGGTGGTTGTAGGTAGATCGGCCGTCAAAAGTTCGTGTTACATATGAGCGGCCGGTGCACTAGAAACTGTAGACGATTATGTATACCTAGGACAAACTATCCAGTTAGGTAGGTCTAACTTCGAGAAAGAGGTCAATCATCGAATCCGACTCGGCTGGGCAGCGTTCGGGAAGCTACGGCACATCTTTTCGTCCAATATTCCGCAGTGTCTCAAGACGAGAGTCTTTGACCAGTGTGTGTTGCCAGTGATGACATATGGCACTGAAACGTGGTCGCTTACTATGGGCCTCATAAGAAGGCTCAAAGTCACCCAAAGGGCTATGGAGAGGGCTATGTTGAGGGTGTCTCTGCGTGATCGCATCAGAAATGAGGCTATCCGCAGCAGAACCAAGGTAACCGATATAGCCCTCCGAATCGCTAAACTTAAGTGGCAGTGGGCGGGGCACATAGCACGTAGAACCGATGGCCGTTGGGGTGGAAAGGTTCTCGAGTGACGACCACGAACCGGAAAGCGCAGCGTGCGTAGGCCCCCCGCAAGGTGGACTGATGACCTGGTAAAGGTTGCTGGAGTCCGCTGGATGCGGGTGGCGCAGGACCGGTCACTTTGGCACTCTTTGGGGGAGGCCTATGTCCAGCAGTGGACGTCTTTCGGCTGATATGATGATGAGCAGCCGGGCCGTGCCGACACCGAGCCGCTTCCGAGCCTCGGCCGTGACCCGGCCGGGCTTGGGCCGCGCAAAAACGCCGTCGTTTTTCTGAGAAAACGGCCCGGGCCGGACACGGCCCGTTCTAGCGTGAATCATCCTTAAGACAGCGCGCGAGCTCTCTCTCGCACTCTTTTGTACGAGTGAGTTATCTGGTTCAGCTTGGACCAAAATTCTTTCGTATGTCCTGATGTTCAGCTATTTCCCTCTACAAGTCGCATTTCTCAACCGATTCTCGTGACATTTTGTGAACAGGTACATTAATTATATCGAATCTTTTTGTCATTTTGTATATCGAAATAGAAAATCTTTTTTTTTGTCTTATGACTGTCGAGTTTTACTTATGTCTTGTATCGTCTGGTTGCCTCAATCAATTTAATGATTAAATATAAAACTAACTTTTCCCTAGTGTTACGGATTTGAAACTTACCTTACTATACCCTAACGAAGCTAGTAGCAGAAAATAAAGAAGTTTCTTCTATTTCAATAGCTTTCATGTATAGCTTTGCCCTAGTCTGAGATTACAGCAAAGTTCAGCGGCGTAATCTGGAACTTACAGTTTAAAGCTCCCGCGAGCTTTTGAGATAATAAACATGAGCCAACTTCCTGTGTATTTCCATATGCATGATTCAAACAAATTAACTGATATATTAGGCCAAATTAACCTAATGGTTCAGCCATTCGGCTGTTAAACGGCGGTCGTGGGTTCGAATCCCGACTCGTACCAATGAGTTTTGTACGGAACTTTTGTACGGGATACTAACCGTTAGCTGAAGGAAGGTTAGGTGAAGGAAAACATCGTGAGGAAACCGGTCTAATCCCAATAAGGTCTAGTTTTCCCTCTGGTTTGGAAGGTCATATGGCAGTCGCTTTCGTAAAACTAGTGCCTATGCCAAATCTTGGGATTATGTGTCAAAGCGGACCCCGGGCTTCTTAGGGGCACAACCGGGAATAACGCTAGGAGGATGATTACGCCAAATTAACCATATCGAGTAGTCATTTACTTATAACCCAACAACCGGTTAGCGGATAGGTTAGTCCCTACCCTGTCTACGAAGCAGGAGGTCCTGGGTTCGAATCCGGTAAGGGGATATATGTGCGGGATGAGCACGAATATTTGTTCCTGGGTCATGGATGTTTTCTATGTATTTAATTATGTATATATCTATACATATAAGTATATTTATCATCGTTTTAGTACCCATCGTTTGGGACTAGGTCGATTTTCGTAAGATTGTCCCCTAATATTTATTTAATATGTATTATTTATTAACCGTTTCTAGCCTTAAAAACGGACTGAGAAATTGTTAAAACATCTCGGCTTTTATGTAGAATCATAGTTGGCGTCTAGTGTACTTGTATCACTTTATTATTTTATTTTGTTTTATATTAAATATAATTGCATGTATTTTTTTAACCAAGTTCCCCAAATATTTTGTAAGATTTCATAAACAAAAATAAGGATCAAATAATCTGAATTAACAGCTATTTTTAACTCTACTCATATTATAAAAAGGAAGTCTGTGAGATTGTAGCTTTGTAAGTTTGAATAGTTAATCTCTGAAACTACACATCCGATTTCAAAAATTGTTTCGCCTGCGTATTGAATGGACTTTCCGGATGGACATAGGCCATGTTTTAGCTCGCGCGTTTGCCTGCGTTCTTTACAATATGTACGGAATATCGAAAACAAACATTTTTCCATTATATTCTTTCTCTCTGTATTTATATCGTTTAAAATATGATGTAACTTCCTCGTTAAAAATAACACGCAACAAAATATTCAAATAAATAATTTGTTTCGTTAAGAAAGTAGCTAGTATATTATATAGTTATACCATGTAGTTGTGTATATTCTGCGGCTGTATTCGAGTTAGTTGCAAACGTGGCGACACCAAGCCCTAATTTAACATAATGCCCAACAAGCCGGTTTTCTGACAATCACGGCCGATTGATAAGCATTGTTGCCTTGTTAACTATGCTGTAGGTTCTGATCGAACTATTGTGCTCGGGGGAATTCAAAACGCTATCTCGTACGGCTCCGCTGATAGGGCCAACATAACTATAATAATAATAATAAACCATTTATTTCAGGCTTCTAAGACCCATAACAAAATACCATAAAGACTAACATACATGCAATACAATTATGAAATTGAAACCAATTATGTAGGCGACGAAACTGCGTGGATCCGTTGCGTCGTCAAGCCTGGTGCAGAATTAGTAGGTAGGTTGCCCCGGAACCACCGAAACACGACACCCTTCGGCCAGAAGTCAGCACACACTATGGTCTCCTGCAGCGGCCGCGACACGCGCACCACACACGAGCTGAAGTGCACGTCGTGGCGCGAACGCAGATGGAAAACCCTCGGCGAGTACCAATCTTCTGCTGAATATACAACGAGCCGGGATTCGAACCCACGACAGCCGCTTGCCAGAATCACAAGGCTACTGTAGCGTATTGAGTGTCTAATTAGACATAGAATTATGAGACAACTCACAAAGCAAACTTACAAATGTTGCATGTAATCACAATTATTCCGTGCTTATTCTTCCAGCAGTTTCAACTTAGATTTAGATTGTCCGAAATAAGTCGGACCCAAGCGCCCAGTGCCGAGCGATCGCGGTCAGAAAAGAAGTCAAAAAGTGGAGCAAAACTTGAAAGCCAGCGCTGGAACACAATTGTTCCTGCGGGAACCGAGCATTGCAGAACGTTGCCGAACATACGCGAAACCGAGTCACAATAGATCGAGAATCACAGCACACTTCATTTACATATTTCATGTACAATTTAGGATATTATTTCTGGATGGATGACCTACTGGCAGATTGCATAACTCTGCTACGACCTACTCATTGTCAATCATTGTATTCATATGGCCAACTATAAGAGTAATAAACGAGCGTTTACTTAATACGTAATAAAATAACGTATTAAGGATGCTGTTAGGGCTGCCGTAATAGTGCACTGCGGCGGGAATATTTGTGTAAGCACGCACCGACGGATTTCAGCCACTAATGCGGAAGAAAATATTGCGTCGTTACTGGGCCGGGTCAGGAACAGACCCAACAGTATCCTAAAAACGATAGCTGGCAGCCCGAATTGACTGCCCAATTTTGTTCAGCAACATAAAACGGCAGTCAAATATGTCAAATAGAAGTATCATTATCATTTAATTTCTAATGTTTATATCTACTAACCTATCATGTAATCATTGTCACTCATAATTATTGGTCTTCAACCTGAAAAAAAGATATTCCATAAAGTCCGTTGGGTAGATCTAGCGTTTATTCAAAAGGGTACGCAAATCACCCTTTGGAGTTGTGACATGAAACGCGAAAATTATGTATCAGATTGAGCCCTTAATTATTACAAACTATGACGTCATAGTTCGCCTTTTATTTGCAAACTTCAAAACAGACAGCAAATTTGACGTTGCGGGGTTGAACATCTGGGCTGTTATTCGCTAAGCGTTACAGCGGCTCACCCCGCCGGTCGCCCGTCACGAAACTAGACCTCTACCTACGCTTGGTTACTACGCATCGCGGTGTCAAGATATATTTGTGGGTGAGCGTTGAGGTGAGCTTAAAAAAAGTTACAGAATAGGGGGGCTGGGCCGCGATTCTATCTGTTAATTTTGCAGACAGCCACGGCTCTAGCATAATATTGTATTTAAAAATGGCATGAAAATCTTTCATGTTCATGTATTTTGTATTGCGATAGTGCATATTTTATGTGTGGCGTACCAATATGTACATAAAGGGATTGAATTAATATTGATATTGTCGACGTCAGTGAACAAAAATATGTATGGAAAGTGCTAGCACTCACATAGGTAGGTACACGATAACGGGGTGCGGGCGACGGGAGGCAAAGCCCGGCTACCGCACGTCGCGCGCACCCCGTTATCGTCATACCCCTGCACCCGGGCACCGACCATGAGTTAAACGATCTAACTATATAAACCAACATGATGTTATTGCATTGCAAAAATCATAATCATTAATCAAGTAGATCCATCTCATCATCGCTAATAGACCAGCACGTTTTTTAGCGGAATCAGTGAAAGAATATTGCTCTAGTAACTTGTCACTAGATTAAATCAATCAGTTAGCAGCAGTCAAGCCTTAGGTATGACTTTCGTTAGCCTCAAAGCTAGTGCTACTAGAAAGTAGCACTAGACCACCACAACGACCTACGCACATACATACATCAGCATATTTCAGGCCACTGCTGGACATAGCTCTCCCTCAAGACCCGCTCTCCCGTCACTACCTACTATCCAGTCACTACCAGCTACCCTCAAGTCATCGGTGCATCTGGCTGGAGGGCGTCCAACACCACGTTTGCCAAACCGTGGCCACAACGACCTACTGTACCCTAAGCCTCCTGTCGCTATATGACGATAGAGGTCGATGCCTGCAGAAATGCTGATTTGCTCGCGACCTTTACGGCTGGCAGCGAGGGACCCGTAAACCTGCTCCAGTGAGTGTGCACTCTAAACCAGCTCCATACAACGGGTATCTGAGAAAACTATCACAGCAGTTGGCAGCGCGTGGAAATTTTCGATGGGTGACCTGGAACAAATAAAGATATTAAAAAGATAACTATAGGCTTGCCTAAGAAATTTTTGGCAAACCGGCGGGAATCGCCACTGCAATCTACTAATAAACAGGATAATGATTTTGTAAACTTTAACGCAATGGGAAAAGAACGAGCGACACAAGAATAACCGCGAGAAACTAGGAGAAACTTTAAATACAAAGTTTTAACTCGACTTCGCCTTATTTGAAGAATTCTCTCGATTTGTCCAGGATTTAATCCTGACCTGATTACCATGGGGTCACCTGGGAAAGATATCCTTTGTAACAAAAAGGAATTTTCCAAATCGGTCCTGGCGTCTGGGAACATACATAAAAAAAAATATCCCAATGATCTGAGAACTTTTTAAAAGTCGGTTAAATAGAAGATTACAACACTACGTGAGCTCAAGGGACGTCGCGGATGCTAAAGATAACAAAATAACAATATAAACTGTGTAAGCTCTTTTTACCTAACTACATTCTTTTGCAAAATTTTCAAATGAGTTCTAGTTAATTCTGATGAGTTTAATTTCATGTATCTCTAAAGCTGTATATCATTGTCACCAATCTTGCATAAGTAAACTAAACCCTCGGAAATATTTTACTTCCAAGGTTTCTAAGCATTCCATGTTAAATGCAAGCTTTTAAAAGACTAATATTTTCTTAAACTATGGAAAATAAGGAAAAATAAAAGGCACACAAATCACTAAAATTACTAAGAGCGCAGAATACCGTAATAGATTTGACCGATTTTATTGAAAAGTCGTGACGGCACAGCCAATATCGATTGACCTCTCGCGTCCCGTACGCTAACCGCGCAATCACTGAGTCAACAAACGCGGACAGCGGAGATCAGAGTACACTGGACGGTTGTTGTTTGGGATGGACCGCGCGTTTCAAATAGTAGCCGTGCTTTCCGGTGTTAGAAAACGTTCTCTTTTTGATGTTTGCCTGGTAGCTCTGCCCGCAGTCGTGGGCAAAATACAATTCCGCTTTGAAAAAATGGCTAAGTCAATCGATTGAACTAGTGGGTTGGACAGCGAGCTTCAACTGCTAACTAAGCGGTTTTGTCTGGTACGTAGGTTTTGGTATAGAAGCTAAACCGAGTTACTAAGAATATAACTTTAGTAGCCGAAGAATATACAAGTTTTTTTTTTCTTGATAATGATGTTCTATTTCTGTTATTTCTCATTAGGGGCATAGGGCTCACAGAACAGTTCTGCATTTTACACAATCTTGCTCGACTTCTTCTAGCTCCAACTGAGACCAGTTAAGCCAGCCTCTTTCACAACTGATCGCCTCCATGTGTTCCGAGGACGACCCAGCCATCTTCTGCCAGTAGATTGCCAGCTTGAACAAGTAGTTATCGGACCATAGAAGCGCAAGTCCAAGCAAAATGGAATTCTGGTCAGCCATCTGCCATAGTCTTATGTTAGATATGGTTCGCGGCCAGAATACTCAAACAATTCGCCGCAGGCATTGGTTCACAAGCACCTGTAAACGACATGTCATTCCTCACAAACCATGTCTCGCATCCGTACAGTAGAACTGACTTGACGTTAGAGTTGAACACTGATCTTGGTGCGCCGGGATATTACAGTGGAAGTCCAGACAGGTTTAAGTTTCGCATACGCTGTTCGTACCTTGTCAATGTACGCCTCGACATCTCTATCTATTCCCTTTGACTTCTTCGCTGTTACTAGCGGGAAAGATAAAGCCGAATTTTTATTTTTCTGTCGTGACGCGACAGTGACGCGCGCGTGTTTTACTATTACAGACATACATACATTCACGCCTTCATTACCAAAAGGGCTACAGGCAGATCACATTAAACTTATGGTCTAGTGCCACTTATAGCATAAATATAAATGTGGGTATAACAGAGCGACAAAAGTGTAATATTGAAGTGATAGGATGCTAGCCCATCGCTCACAACACACTTCAACCCTGCTCCCTTAGTGCGACTCTTACGACACCCTTGGGAAGAAAAGCGTGCTATTCTAACTTATTATTAGTATTATGAAAATTTAGTGACTCTCCAGATTTACTAGTTAAAAAGTCAAATTTCAAGGATTCGCCAAATACTCAACCGCACTCCCGTCTGATCTCACTTCTACACGGTTAAAAAGTTAGCCAACAACTCAAACTTGTAAATTAAATTAAGGTCTGAGTTTTGACACTGGCTTTTAATAATTTATGAGTGAAATGAAATCTTGTATTCGTGTTTTAATTAGTTTTTCGAATGCTTAGTCTAGAAACTCATGAAGTTCAAACTTTAAATATTGTTCGACACCTCTTCTGACGTTTGACCTTTGTTTATTAATGTCAAGATTACTTTTTAGGAGTTAGAAATAAATTAGTCTTGCTATTAATTACTGGAAGTTGTAAGTTTGGGCAACAAGAAAGACTTTCTTCGAAAGATGTCTTATGATACATACAATCGTTTAGATGATTTTGTTATGAATTGTTAGTACAGAGAACCTTAAGAACTATTGTTAGGGATAATTAATAATTAAAGTACATAAGTACAAGATGATAACTAACATTAACTAAATTAAATGAAAACTAAGTTAAATCTAGAAAAGGCCTCGAAGCATTGTACCGAGGATGCTGGCGGCATTTCCTCGCTGAATTGCAATGCTGATGCATGGCGCGAGAAAGCCGCCAGCTCTTCGGTCACCAGTTACGTGAACTAGACGTTTGCCGATTTCCGCAAATAACTTTTGCGCAAATTGGCCAAGCATGCTCGCCTTGCACACAAAACTGAAAGTCAACATGTACGAAGAAAAGTAATTTTTATTTCAACCCAATACGTCAAGTCAAATAAACCTCCTCAGGGTTTAAACAAATGAATACAATGCGGGTCGAGGGGGAAAATCACGGCAAACATCTTGCATAAAGAATCGGCTTATTAGTTCTCCCCCTCCCCCCTCGCTATAAAAGAGGAAGTTAGTTAAAGAAACAAACGAACGCATGAGTAAAAATAAGACAAGATGCGATAGGCTGAGAGTGGTGTTGATTTTAAGAGCGCTCGTCATTTTTATCGCTCTAAGTACTTAAAATGACCCTGATGTACCTGAAATCCTGATTTTCTGGAGAAAACATGTTTTCCCGGAAATGAGGATTAGCTGAATCGATTTTTTTCCCTTGTAAGTCGTTAGAGCCGTTTTCAAGAACCCATTTATACACAACGTTCCTAGTCTACGGTGTCAGCTTACCATCGGGCAGACCGTGTGCTTGTTTGCCGCTATCAGCATAAAGAAAAGTTTAGAAATGTTTTGACTGTCTCTCAGACTGCCCTGATTCATATAATTGCCTCGGGGTCACGGGCTGGCAATTCAATCGGGTGATGATCTGGTATGCTAATTCACCAACATACTAAAACTCTCAAGTCAAACGGCTCAAGGGGTTTATCACCATATCTCAAGTCAAACGGCTCAAGGGGTTTTGACGAACATTAGCACGATCATCCATATTGATATTGTAAATGCAAATGTAACTGTATGTTAACTTTTCACGCTTAAAACGCTAAACCGATTAAGATTAAATTTGGTATGAAGATAGTTTAAATCCATGGAAAGGTAGTCAATAGTCTTTATCCCGGAAATCATCCCCAAAAGGGATGAAATAGAGGCCGGAAGTTTGTATGGAGATACGATATAATGGAGGTCCACGCGGACAAAGTCGCGGGCAATAGCTAATCATTTGTAACACAAATTAATTATCATCCCGTTAATGTGTAATGCAGGGAAATATGTTTCTGTAATCCATAAGAGAATATATTAGCATTCATTGCTCTAAACTACATAAATTAGCTCGAAGTAAGGATAACCTGAAAATCCAAAATGGCGACGTTACTCTCAGTCCGCGGTACAGACTGCTCAGTTAATAAGAGAACCCCGATTCGGCGTCGTAAAGCGATGAATAAAAAGCGCTTGATTGTCCAATTTCGCTTTATTAAACCAGAGACGAATGGCCGATATTATTGCTACATTACGATTAAGGGATTGACTTTTCTGTTCCTTGTTTCTTTATCATAAAGGTACGCTCTCGACTTCAGCATTCACATGTTAGGTCTACCAGGGTTAATGCGTCAATGAACTAAATGCGTCTTTTAATGATATCTTCGAAACGCAACCTTTTAGAACTATTACAGCCCCCGACGATCAAATTATAGTTATCAAACTTTCAATTTAGACGATTGTAATAATTCTAAAATGTTCAGTTTAGGAGATATCATCGTATTTGCCCCGGTTGACCTTAATGCGCATTCTAGGGAATGTAACAGGGAAAAGTTTACCAACCAAAATTAACGGGAGTGTTTAAGCGAGCATTCTAGCGAGCGTTCTGCCGAGCATTGTAGCGAAACAGTCAATTTGCTTCGAGCTTTTTGCCAAGCCGAGTAATTTTGTAATAGTTCTGCCGCCGCGCAGCATTTACCAGAATGACCGTGGAAATATTCGTTGCGATGTTTGGCTGGAGCAGCCCAACTGGGGAAGTACCTCCACCTTGCAGAAGACCACAGCCATAATAACACTACTACTTGCTCTGTAGTAGTGTTGTATTCCTGGAGGTGAGCAAGGTCGCCAGAGCTCCCGAGGATGCGTTGTGTTGAGAGCGAGGGAATTAGTTCCTTCAGCTGTCAACACGGAGAATCCTCAAACATATGAAGGTGAAGAACGCCCATGTTACTCATTTGGAGTTGCATGCGTCTTAGGCTGCGGTGTCCGCTTACCATCAGGTGGGCCGTGCGCTTGTTTGCCATCGTCGTTGTATAAAATAAAAAAGTAACTCATACTAATGCTACAGTTCAACGAATTTAAAAATGTCGAATGCTCAATGTTCTGTTTCATGTTAATGCTCAAATCTATCGGCAACTTGAAATTTCTGTTGTTAGCTCTTAGTATTGCGGATATTGTGAAACAGTCGACAGTTGAATCAAGAAATTGTAAAAATTAACTTCCTGACTTGAATATTTAGACACTGTCTGTTATTTTCCAGTTTTTCACAAAGGCCATTCCACGATGTGTTTTTAATGTATATTTTCCCATATACGTTGGCAAACATAATAATAATATATGTACATACTTTATTAAAAAAAACCGAGCAATGTTCCAAGCAGATATCGTATGACAAAAATAGTACAAATTTCCACCTGCATTTTATTTTCCGGTTACAAAACGCTCCGAATATAAACTGTTTCTATCAGCTTCGTAGTAAAGAGAATTGATGAAAATTACCAAGATATCGGAGCAATACGACGATTAAAATGGGAATTTAAACTCAAATTACACGTACATTAAGTTCACATTACTTTGTATTGGACTGTCAAGGATCGGTATGAGATGATAATTTGAAGAGACTTTATTTTTAAAGTACTTAGGGCTCTTTTCGCTTGGCTACTTATACATGAAGGCAACAATGTGTAGCTGAAATTGCGCAGTTTTCAGGACAGCAATATTCTTGTATCCTTTACTAAATTATTTATTTATCCGTTCGGGGAAGCATCTGTGCTTGTATAGTTGTAAGTACAGTCGGCAGTAAAAGTAACGAACGAACTCCTTAACATTTTCAAGACTATACTTACTAAGGCTACTTCAGGGCAGAATTGGTGTGCGGTATTCTGAACGTTACCGAGAGATCTGATTTGATACGACAAAAATTTAAATCTTGGTGACATTTCACCAAGACTAGAGCAGATTTAAATTCTTGTCGGTAGGTACTGTCCGCTGAATGCGGGTTGCGCATCAGGACCCGTCATTGTGGTTGGGGGAGGCCTATGTCCAGCAGTACTGGATATAAAATGTTCACCTCAGCAAAGCTATATTACCCTTATTTACAGGATGGTAAATTAATTTTTGTCTCAGTATCTTACGATGTGGCTCCACGAAGAGCAAAGGCAATGAATTCCACAAGAAATGTGTCCATTGACTTTGACACAGCGTAGAAAGGACCAGCAGGCTCGCTGGTACGTTGAAACTACTTGAAACGCTTCCGTAAGTTGAGCTCACTGGTCACTTTAGTCGTCAAGAGTAAAACTAGTTGCTCTGTGAGCTGTGGAAACCGCAAGTCTGTCTGTCTAACAAAAAAATTTTTTCTCGAAAAAGTGGATTGACTAAAACATCTACATAATTATTGAACCTACTGACAAAATCACGAGAACCGGTTTAAAAATGCGACCTGTAGAGAACAGTGGGACAGCGTGACATCCGGGCATACAAAGCGTAGAAGTTCGTTCGCTTCGCTCGCTCATTCGATGAGCAGAGGCAAACGAATGTGTCTGTGAGTTTTGATCACTTTGGTTTTAGTATCATCTTCTTGAAGACCTGCGTTTATGGATCAAGCTAAAGATAAGTTAATATAATGACATATTAGGAGCTCAAATCAGTTAAAGCGAGAAGAACAGAATGGCGACTACTCCACCGACAAGAGCCCGGCTCTTAGTTTTATGATGATGACGTTGATGATGCATTTTGATATAATTTAAGGAAGTCCAGAAGGTTCGTTTGTGTACGAAAACACTCTTTTTAGGGTTCCGTACCTCAAAAGGAAAAAACGGAACCCTTATAGGATCACTTTGTTGTCGGCCCGCCCGCCCGTCTGTCAAGACCCTTTTTCTCAGGAATGCGTGGAGGTATCAAGCTAAAATGTATACCAAATACTCAGATCTACTGTCCCTTGGAGCTGTGAAAAAGTCAAACTTTTAAACCAACGGAATCAAAAGATACAGCCGTTTGTGCCGCAAATTTCCGCAAATTTACGAAACTCGCAAGGGATTCAAAACCTGCAGGGTACTTCCCGTGAACTCAGAATCTTGAAATTTGGTACGAAGCAACGTCTTATAGCACAGATAACGGAAAAATTGCGAAAACCGCAAATTTTTTGTTACATCATATAATAAAAATATTTTTAATAATTTTTGAACATTACTTGTTGTTGTAAGTTATTACCTACAGGTTTGTACGGAACCCTCGGTGCGCGAGTCCGATTCGCACTTAGCCGGTTTTCTTAGTTGGCCACTATTATAAGAAAGGTTGGCTACCTTATACGATATAGCAGAGGCAGTGCATTCCACAAATGCGAAAAGAAATTGAATCTGTTTATCAATTGTGTAGGGATTGAACGAAAACTAATGATTAATGACCAAATTGTGTAACTTGTTTACTTAAGCCATCAGCCATTTTAAAATGGATCCTATGAGCTAAATTGAAAAGCTGAGTCTTTCAGTCTCTTATGTTGGCATGGGTATGCCTTCTTTATAGGATTCGTGCTCTAAGCTGGTTTATCAATTGTCACCTTCTGCTTCTTTCGCCCGTGTCACCCGCGAGGGTACTGTTTGCTTACACGACCTTCGCTTCGACGACGAGGCAATATCGTAAACAATAACGGCATGTTGTTACAATACACCGAATCACCCCCGACGGACCATCGGGCTGCTGTGATAGATCGGATATTTTACTCAACTGACTGACGACGATTGGGCTAATACAAGACTGGGCATACTTCATATTTAAATGTTTATGTTTTATGTTGTAATTTCGAACCGTTTTGGATGAATCCGGAACAAGTGATACGAAAGGTAATTGAAAAATAACAAAATCATGTAGTAAATTAACTTAAGTTAAGTTAACTTAAACAAGTGGCTCTGTGAGCTGTAGAACTCGGGAATCTGTCCTTTTTTGTAATACTAACCTCCTAAGGCCCAGTTTCAAAGAGGGTACTTCCGACTAAGGCCCAATGTCCTAATATTAGAACTAATTAATAGTCGTGAACGCCCAGACCAAAAATTGTTTATATCTGGTTAACCCCAACAGATACAGGTGTCATATTTTAGGGGTTTTATAATATTTGTAACGATGCGTGTATCGGAACGTTACACACCAACCTACTGGCTACTTTTATAATGAATAATATTCAAATTTTCAAATTTCAAATCCGTATTCGAAATTCCACAGTCATTGCGCAGGTTTTCTTGACAAGACTTTCAGGACAGTTTAAAAGTTATAAAATAAGATTAATATCTTATAGATTTTACTACAACAGTTATCCAGTATCTAATAGTGTTTGTTTTAATCCAGTGCACAAAAGTTAAATAAGTGCCATTCTGTTCATCAGTTCCCGTTTAAAGGCACAATATTGTTATTGTAAGTTATAGTGTTTTAAGTTACTTACCTAATCTAAATTCATTGTAAATCATAGCCTAAGCATTACCTGTTTGTTACAGGTGCCTTTTCCTTTTTATTTGAAAATATATACTTACTGCCCTGGTCTCACCCGTTTTCCTGATCTCGGTCACCTCTCCATCATCGAGCCCCTACTGGCTAACGTCGTACTGTCACACTGGCGCCCAACGTTTAATACCACCCCGAGACCCTGAGATCCCGACTGTCACACCTGCCCCACCCTGCCTGCGTGCTGCTTTGCCTACTGCACCTGTCCGATAACATCCAGAACTCCCGACGACGAGCTGCCGACATTTCGCCTTCGACCCCAAGAACACCCAGAACCTGAAGCAGAAGCTGAAGAACATTATTCTTTCACAGGTATTTTAATTTCTATTTTTAAGTTATTTTTCCAGATTCAAAAAGGTTACATTTTCAACCAACCCAAATTTTCGACATTCCTCTCTCAGGCTATAATTTTACTTCAAGATTTTTCCTACCCTAACCTTAGTTACCGTAAAGTACCTACCTATTCCATTCCATTCCATTTTTATTAACACTTCTAACACTTTCTCTAAACTTAAATCATTGATATAAATAATAAAAACCAACAATTACGTTTCCAGAAACTTATTAATCAATAGCTATTTACATCAATTTTAAACAACAACACTTCACTATTGTCAATACTCTAACTTAGTTTCGTAATGAATCCTTCACTCTTGAACAAGCCTGAGCTTATTTACGAACTCAAACTAAGAAATGTCCCATTTCCAAGCTCTTCACAGGCAGACGAACTTCGTCAATTACTGACTCCAGACTTGATTACAGATCCTTGCACCAATCATCCCAGTCCATATACATTAGAAGTTGACCTCAAAGAGATCAAGAAGTGTTTGACACTAGTTTCCTCACAGATCCTTTTGATTTCCAATAACTCAGCAAATATTTATAAAATCAAGAGTTATTTACAACATTTAACTCTCAGAATAACTAGGCTTGAGCTTTCAACAACATTATCCGAAGAAATAATTAACATTTACAAAGATGTTTGTGAACAATTGACAGATTGTCAAAGAAAAATCAATTTTTCACAATCGTCACTAACGTCACATTATGCATCCGCGACCTCTTTGGTAGATCATACTACGAATTTTGACCTACTAACACAAAAGTTATCCAACCTTACCGATACTACTAGACCAAATGACTTTAAAAAAATTAACTACAAAGGTGATAGTTGTCCGCTAGGATTTAGGCTTGCCAGACGAAAAGAAAAAACACCAAAATCTTTTGTTCTATATTTATCACATTGGGCTGTTACTAATAATCTAAGACAAATCGAACAGTCTTGGAAATCTTAAAGAAAATAAGAATTCAAACACTTAAAACTAGTAGAGATAAACAAAATAATCCTTCAGCAGCATCAAAGTTACAATATATAGCTTTTTTGTCACGAAAACCTTTAAAAACCCGAAAAACCAAATAATCCTTTTTTTATTATTGCAATTAGCAAATCAGCTCGAAAATCTCACAGAAAAGGGGAAATTTATACACTAATTACAAACATACACCAAAATAATACTAACAATTACCAATTTTAGCCTTCTTTTATAATAGATAATCAAAAATCACCCAGAATGTGGGAATGTTAACAAACAATATAACAAAAAAATCAACAATATTATACTTTTATTTTCATTTTAGTCAGTATAATAAACCTTATTATGTAAACAAACTTAAAAAACTCATTGTTTTAAAAAAAAACCACAATATAAACTTCTTTAAAGTACCCTACAAATATTTTTTGGGACCATTATAGCCTCTATTCACCGCTTTGAACTTAGATTTATCCTTGTATACATATGAATCAAAATGTAAATGCTAACTATTATAAATATGAATGACAAAACTATGTCAAATATGCTACAGATATAAATATCCTGTTTTTTCTTCTGTCTTTATCACATGAACACATAAACTCATTAGAAAAGCAGGATGTCACATAATATGAAAGCATATATAACGGCCCGGCAACCTAGTAGTAGTACAAATAAATTATCGTCAAAAATTCACATCGAAAATTAAGAAATTACGGTCAAATAATAGTATTTACGAATAGTTATTTCTTTATTTCGAAAACCAAATACATTAAGTATAACATACAGATTTCAAAGATTTTAATAAATTAAACTAACCTCTTCTCGTAGCGCGTGTCACCGTTGCGACGTATTGTGACAGAACGCCGAAGATAGCCACAATGCCAAATATATCCACAGACTAACGAGCAACGTAGACATAACGTGGCGCGTAATACAAACACATCAGATGACCTTAAAAATTTGGTTCTAATATTATCACTGTGGGTCATTACTCCAAGTCTCCATTTTAAAACTTTAGCGTTTACTGCAAAGTGATTTTGTCCTAGTATTATCACTTTGAACCCCAGGAGGATAAGTCGACAAAAAGAATATGTAGAATTATTGATCCTGCTCACAAATATTAACGAGAATCGTTCGAGAAATGTGACCTGTAGAGGAGAACAGCCGGACATCCGAACATACGAATGAATTTTGGCCCAAGAAGAAACGGAGCACATCGTTCGCTTCGCTCGCTCATTCAAAAAGAGGAAACACCTACACAGATAGTTTATGTGGATTGTGAGTCTAACCAAGAAGTTATACATAGTCCTTTGGCTATTTTCACAGGAAAAACGCGAACCCATTTCATTTATTTAATTGCATGTCACATTACAGGATATAAGTTGGAACAACAAGATAGGTATACATGTCACGCCCTGCAAAGGCACAGCAATATAATCGTAACAAAGCCATCACTATGGACTTATTTCTTATTTCTTACCTAATCTTACCTAATAGATTAATTAGATTCATTTAGTTCATTATGAAAATTGACGTAATTTTTTGAAAATTAAATAGCATGATTTCACAAAAAGAGATAAATAAAAGTCAAAAATCTAAATATGTACATTGCAAAAATGTAAAAACAAGAATAATGATAAGGAACAATAAGCTAAAAAAGACAACCAGCTAAAAAAGCCAACTAACTAACAAACCGCAATGACGGCGTACTATGCCTACGCACATGCGCGGATTAGTTATGGCATTATTTTGTACGGCAATAGCAGCAGCGTACAAGATATATTCATGCTACAGAAAAAATGCATCCGCATCTTAATAAATATAAAACAGACTGACAGCTGTAGCCCACATTTTAGGAATTTAAAAATATTAACAGTCCCGTGCATATACATCTTAGCAGCATGTAAATTTGTAAAAACATACCCAGATTTCTACTCGAGACTTGGAGACAGGTCCCGCCGATTTGAATCTCGCTACAAAAATAATCTGTTTGAAACATCTTCAAAATCAAAATTACATAAAATGGACCCTATCCCATGACAAATAAAGATATTTAACAAGCTACCTAACCATATAAAGAACGAGCCTGACACAAACAAATTTAACAAATATTTAAAACAATTACTAATTGAAAAATCATACTACAGTTTAGATGAATATTTAAATGGATAACATAATTAGGTACAAATTACGAATTATGCACAAACAAGCGTCTGCCTCCCTTCTCTCCGACTTCTTTCCAACTTCTTTAAGTACCCACAATACCTACATTGAATTTTAGATTATATTATAACCTTGATGACAAAGTCTAATCCTGTATTCTTGATTTTTACGACATTTTAAATTAATTCTCTTTTTTATTTTATTTGATATTAATTTTATACTGAAAGATGAATTTAAATTTCTATTCGGCTGTAAATTACGTTTTAAATTATTACTTTTATGACATTCTTTATTAATTCCAAACCATTAAAATTTTATTATTAATATCGATTTACGGTTTAAATGTTATTTTACTGCATGATATGTTTAAATGTTTAGTTTAAATTATTATTATATTGCAGTGCCCTTACAGGGTTTGTGTTGAAACATTATAATCTTAAGACCTGTCTATACACACAATTGCATTGAATAAATGAAATGAAATGACAATTGAAATAATATTAAAATGGTACAAATGTCAAAGGAGTAAAATGTGTTTAAATGTCAAATTATTAATAAAAGCTAGGGTATCCTAGATATAAATAGTCAATAGTCAACGAATTAGATATAAAAATAATGAGAAATTTTAAACAATATTCATAATATAATAATAATATCATTTTAAAACTAAAACATGTCAAATACACATACAATTTACAATGTTCGTTCGTTGTATTCCTTTCCGGAATACAACGATTTTGAAAGTAAAAGTTCCATTAGTCGGCGTTCAAATATGTTGTTTGAGGTCTCGTTTTTAATTGTGGCGGGTAGGCGCTCGTACATCGACGGGCCTATTACGCGAGGGCTCCTGTCGAGCAGCGCGAGAAGAATACATAGAGTATGACCCTTAGTTAGGTTTATTTGCAATGTAAGTTTTGCCCACGACTTTTATCCGTGAATGACGTTTTTAAAATAAACCATTATACCAAGAATCGTAGATTTCTCAAACGTATTCTTCGCTGGAAGTGTAGATGTCGGATTATCAAAGTTGACAAACTTAAGCGACCAACATATTCAGACCTCTAATTCTACACAGTTAGTACGAGTCCGGGTCCGAGATATGATGGTTCAGTAGTAATACAGCTCACACCTCGGCCATTAGCGTCGACACTTGAGCCGCGTACATAATAATGGCGCTGCGTAATGAGTGAGACATGTTTCAGAACCTGTCTCGACTTGCCTCAACGCGCTTTTCTGGTATAACCTGACCTTGGGTTTTAAAGAAACTATACGCAGTCGGATATCAGGCGTATCCTGGACTAGCTGAAATGTATAACAGAAGGCCTTGTCAATATCTCAGGTAATGGAGCGTCTTAATTGTGAGTAGGTGAAGCGATGAAGTCTTGGTGGAAATAAAGAAATCGCGGCGCGGCAACTAAACGTTTTATCTGATCATTACGCGGTCGTAGCGAGACCCGCAACCGCAAAGCACTGTGGTTAGTTGGGTTCACACGCAATGAATTAAAAAACCGCTACCGCTGCCGCCGCTGCCCGAGTCGTGGCCGCGGGCCAGTAAGGCAGTCTCTGCCTTACTGGCCCGCGGCCACGACTCCGCAACTGAATCAAGACAAATCAGACCGAGCGAACGAACAACATTAAATGAAATAAATATTTTTTCATTCTGCAAGTAGGCCGCAATGGCACTTTTACAAGTCATAATTCTACCAGCGTTTCTGAAAAAAGGAGACCACTGTTATGAAGAAACGCTGAAACCAACTCAACAGTCAGGCATGTTTTGCCAAAAAAAGCTTATTACAGCTCATTACTTAAGCAACTGAAATATGTACTTAAACCGAAATATGAATACAAATAAAAAAAACATAATGCGTTTTTCTACAAGAAAACATGTCCATAATTGCGTTACAGAATGTAAGGCAGATATTAACGAATGGATGTTTTATAATATGGTGTGCGACTAGCCTATCATCAACAAATGACATAGTTAATCATATGTCAGCAATCACTCGGACCGTCTTTATATCGTTTTGAATACTGCCTTCACAGTTCACTGCAGCTTACATAACTTTGCTATGCCCGCTCAAGCCACAAATCAAACCATTGTAAGTCAAACTCACATTAATTTATTTGACTCCCAGCATATAAATTACTTCCACAGACAAACAAAACTTCATTTATAAGATAATCCTGAGAATATTTGCGAAAAACTCAAATCCAAAACTGTAGCGAGCTATGTAATTTATCGTGCCATATTTCAGTGGTATTGGCTTTAAATCGAAATATAATGTCTCCTAGCTAGTTTGGGGGGCCGTTTGTCACGCTTAATAGCTGCCGCTTGCGTTTAAATTTTATAATACTGTCTTTTAACGAGATCAGATGCGGTTGTCTCGCCCGGTTCCGCGTTTCAAGTCTTAAGTACTACCTACCGGCGACGAGCGAATACTAAAGAAAAAACCGGCCAAGTGCGAGTTGGATTCGCGCACAAAGGGTTCCGTACCATTATCCGTTTCATGAAATGTAAATTGCGGTTTACGATTTATTACGTATAAAAAAACTACAATACAATACAATACAAATACTCTTTATTGCACACCTCACACAAACAAAGCAGTTAAAAAGAAAAACAATACAATAACATGTAGGTAGAGGTAGACAACAGGCGGTCTTATCGCTGAAGAGCGATCTCTTCCAGACAACCTTTGGGTATCGGAGAAAGAGATAAAACTAGATTATGTAGTAGGTGGTGCAGAGATTATAATAAGCCAAAAATCAAAATAATTATATTAATGCACGTACATAAATAGCTCTATATATAAACATACATACACAATCATACATATATACAAATAACACAAATAAAAATATATAAAACATAAACAGTCAGCCAATAATAATAATAGTAGGACAATCAGGGTTAGGGGAAAGACAAATAATGTTCTTTAAGAAGAGATTTGAAGTTGGCGATAGATTTAGCTTGTCTTATATGAAGAGGGAGAGAGTTCCACAGTCGAATAGCCTTAAAGGTGAACGAACTACTGTAAAATTTGGAAGATGACAAAGGCACAGTTAATAGCAAATTGTTAGAAGATCTAACAGAATTCAAATAACTAAAACGCTCTTTGAGATAGTGGGGAGTTGCAGGGTTAAAAAGGACACTAAACAGAAGCGAAATAATGTGAGAGTTACGGCGATAACGGATAGGGAGCCACTTGAGTTTGGAACGGAAACTAAAAACGTGGTCATATTTGGGTAACCCAAATATGAACCGAATGCAGACATTTTGGAGACGCTCAAGCTTATTAAGCTGCTCCTCAGAAAGGTCGAGATAGGATACATCAGCGTAATCAAGAATAGGAAGAAGTAAAGTTTGTGCAAGCGCAATTTTAGTTGCAGTAGGCAGAAAATTACGAAGCCGCCTGAGAGACCCCACTGCAGCAAATACCTTCCTGCTCACTTCACTTACTTGAGGCACCCAAGACAAAGAGCGATCCATAATGATCCCAAGATTTTTCACTTGCATCGAGTAATCAATCTGAATCCCATCAAAAAGTATTGGAGGGAGATTTACAAAATCAACTCTAGAAATCAGATTGTTGCTGCCAATAACAATGACTTGGGTCTTCGTTGGGTTCACACTCAGACCATATCGTTGACTCCATTTCAGAATGCGTACCAAGTCATCATTAGTTCTTTCTATGGCAGAAGGGAGATCACCAAGCACGGACTGTGTATAAATCTGAAGATCATCGGCATAAAGGTGATAATGAGAGGATATATTGTGTGTGATGGAATTGATGAAGATAGAAAATAAGAGAGGAGATAGCACACCGCCCTGCGGAACGCCCGCCAGAGTACTACACCAAGAAGTACAAGAAGAATCCACCTTTATTCTTTGCCGACGACCATTTAAATAACTACGAAACCAGTCAATTACTGCAGGAGATAAGTTAAGAGAGCGTAAAATAGCGAGCATAATGTCAAAATCAACAGTGTTGAAAGCGTTGCTGAAATCCAACAGAGTTAAAACTGTAAGCTTTCTGTCGTTCATCCCCAATCGGATGTCATCAGTGATCTTTACAAGGGCTGTACTAGTACTATGCCCTGAACGGAAACCCGATTGAAATTGGTTTAAAATATCATTTCTGTTTAAGAAGGAAGTTAATTGCTGATGCACTAGTCGTTTCAATACTTTGGATAGAAAAGGAAGAATGGAAATGGGACGATAATCAGAAAAGGAACTGGGGTTGGACTTTTTGGGTAAAGGGATAATATCAGCATCCTTCCATTGAGAAGGAAACATGCCAGATGAAATTGAAAAATTTAGGATACTGGTAATAAAAGGAAGCAGTAGGTCAAGGAGCGGAACTATCATCTTACGACTAATGCAATCAACACCAGCAGCATTTGAAGTGATGCTAAGTACGCTCTTCCTAACTTCACTGTCAGTGAATTGACGAAAAGAAAAAGGAGAGAAATCAGAAGTTTGGGAAGATGAAATATAGTTTAGTGTATCTACCTTAATAGGACCGCTAAAAGAGGTAGATGAAGAGAAATGCTGATTGAGTTGATTGAAATTTGTGTTGATTGTATATGATGATTGCTGAGTTTTCCCAACACCTAGAGATTTTAGGAATTTCCATACTTTGGCTGGATCCCCATTCTCCCATTCTCCCACCTCTGGGCATCACGACATATAGCACTACAGCGACTCCGAATATCATGATACCTAGATATGTTTTTGTCAGAGTTATCAAGTTTATATTTAGATTTAGCTACATTCTTCCTTTCAATTATTTTCTTGAAAGAATACTTACTCGATCTCGTTCAAACCAATTTTTTAACCGACGAAAAAAACGGAGGTGGTTCTCAAGACAACGCGTATATTTTTTTTTATGTATGACCACGCATAACTTTTTACAGAGTAGTCCGATTTTGATAATTCTTTTTTTATTTATAGAAAGGGTATACCTCAAAGTTGGTCCCACATAAATTTTATAAATAAAAATTTCAACCCTAAGGGTAGGAAAGCAGGGGATGATTGATTGTTCACTTACTGATTGAAACGTATGACCACGCGCGCGCGTGTGTGTGTGTGTGTGTGTGTGTGTGTGTGTGTGTGTGTGTGTGTGTGTGTGTGTGTGTGTGTGTGTGTTGTGTTGTGTTGTGTTCTGTTGTCGTGTGAAAAACCTAACAATGAATGAGCTTTAGACCTGTCAGTCTAGTGTGTAGACCTCTCAGTCTCTGCATTTCTGCTAAAGCTCGTAGATCGTGAGGTTTGTGTAATACCTTATTTGCATATAACTAGTAATTAACTAAATTAAGCCACAAAAAATTTAAAAATAAAAAAAAATATCAGAAAAAAATTAAACCGCCGAAAAAAAACTGAAAATCTAAAAATAATAAACCTTTTTTATTTAGTTACTAACTACGTTCTTAAACTATTGTAAGTATACCTAAGTATATATATTTGTAATTATTTTGAGTTTTTAATTAACCTTAATAACTAAGTTCTTAAATTAATCTAAGTGTACCCAAGGAATTTAAAGTCGGCGCCAAACAATCAATGAACAAAGATTACTTTAAACAAGTACAAGTTACACCAAATCAAATTAACAATGCAACGTGAAATCTCCAGAGATAAACATTAACATTCCAAAAAATGCGCTCTACGACGTGATGCTTTTTTGGCGCCGACTCAAAATTACTTAGGTACACTTAGATTAATTTAAGAACTTAGTTATTAAGGTTAATTAAAAACTCAAATTAATTACAAAAATATATACTTAGGTATACTTACAATAGTTTAAGAACTTAGTTATTAAACTATATAAAATAGGTTTATTATTTTTTGATATTCAGTTTTTTTCGGCGCTTTAATTTTTTTGTTAAAACGTTTTTATTGTGGAAGGTTGCATGGCAATGTACATCATTTATTTTTTTAGTTTTATCATTTTTTATTTTTGAAGTTACAGGGAGGGGACACACATTTTACCATTTTGGAAGTGTCTCTCGCGCAAACTATTCAGTTTAGAAAAAAATGATATTGAAAACCTCAACATCATTTTTGAAGACCTATCCTTAGATACCTCACACGTATGGGTTTGATGAAAAAAAATTGAGTTTCAGTTCTAAGTATGGGGAACCCCCAAAATTTATTGTTTTTTTTTCTATTTTTGTGTGAAAATCTTAATGCGGTTCACAGAATACATCTACTTACCAAGTTTCAACATTATAGTTCTTATAGTTTCGGAAAAAAGTGGCTGTGACATACGGAAGGACAGACAGACAGACATGACGAATCCATAAGGGTTCCGATTTTTGCCATTTGGCTACGGAACCCTAAAAAACGATTAGAACTTGAAACTGAATATGTTGTTACAGAGGCACTGAAATAAATTAATAAAATAAATGAATTTCGTAATAGCACCTTTACAAGTCAAAATTCTACCAGCGTTTCTGAAAAAGAAGACCACTGTTAAGAAGAAACACCGAAATAAAATCAACAGTGAGTATTTTTATGCCAAAAAAAAGAGTTATTACAATGATAGTTCTTAACCTAATGTTTTTTTCAAGTAATTTTTAAGAGCTGGAAAGGTTAGAGACAAATTTTCATTAGGTAATCACTACATAGTATAAAACAAAGTCGCTTCCCGCTGTCTGTCCCTATGTATGCTTAGATCTTTAAAGCTACTGCAATGTATTTTGATGCGGTTTTAATAGATAGTGATTCAAGAGGAAGGTTTATATATATAATTATAGTACCCGTGCGAAGCCCGGGGCGGGTCGCTAGTTTATTATAAAAAATAATACATAGACCCAAAAAAGACTTGTAAACTTTAAGAAGATGTTTTTTTTTGGTTGCTATTTTATTTTTATTTCGTATATGAAAATTATGGATATCAGAATTTTTACAGAATCAATCTACGTTCTTAATGACATAAACAATATTTTCATAGGACGCTACTGTTAAAATGCTGATTTCGTTAAAGAGTTATCTCACGGATCCTCTTGCTCTCGGGTTATATATAGAAATATTTAATATTCTTGTAATACAAATATTGTCTGTACCCGTAAGACATAATACTATGACAATAACTATGATAAACTAGGCGAGCTGCTTCAAAAATGGTCAGTTGTCTAATTTTTCTAATAGCAAATACGGCTGAACTTAGTTTACGCGCCAACACGGTTACATGGGCACTCCATTGTAGATTTTTGTCTAATGTTGTACCCAAGAATATTGTTTTATGGACTATTTCTAGTTTCCACTCGTATCGTTCACCGAATAAACAAAAACCGTGTTAATAATACGGGTAAAAAAAATATTTTGTGATAACAAATTTTCACAGCCACAATGAACTACTAAGTACGGCAGTGCATTTATAAAAATGGGAACTAGTTTACATTTGTATCTTTGTCTGTGGTCAGTTGTTTATTGAATACTGGCATTGTATCAAAGATACGTTCACTCCTTAATCAGTTGTTTTTTTTATTGTGATCACAAAAGTCTATTCGTGCTAAAGGCCAGAAAACGAGCATTCACTACGACTTGTATGGTGACTGTTCGCTAACTGTGCGGTCGACGCACGTGGTAGCTAAATCACACAGTCGTGTGAGTAATGGTATGTTGTTAAATTAAATAAACGATTAAAATACCGAATATTTTCGGGCATATATTCGTATCCAAAATCCGAGACAACGCTTTGCGTCTGTTGAAAACCAGTGAACGAATTTTCCCCCGTGATCATTGTAGCGTTAGCATGTGATTCACGATCTATCCCGTCTTTTAACAAGTCCCTAGTATAACTTCGGACTAAGAAAAGTCACACTGTTGACAGTGTTGCGCAAGAAAAGTATAATTTGATCTTGAGTCTTGATACAGCAATGGAGATCTTTCCTATCGCCTAAACTATTTTTGATATATCTTGGAGATTTTATCATACCAGCCGAAAGAGTCCACTGCTGGAAGCTGCTGCGTCCCCCAAAGAGTGCCACAATGTCCGATCCTGCGCCACCCGCATCTAGCTTCAGCCATAACGCTTCGTATCTTGCACGGCTCTAGTGGACTCCCCCTTAATAAGGCTGGCTCAACTGGTCTTAGCTAGAAGTCGGGCTAGATCTCGTTCAATGGGATAACTATTTTGCAAACCCCGTAATGTCCCTAAAATCAAATAAAAAAATATTAGAATTTCGAGCTTTGCGTTATCACTAACCAGACAAGGTCAAACTTATATTGACCTCAGAGGGGCAATCACGTAACGTTTTGAACGCGCATCAGGTAGATCCAACTGTCATTTTTTCATATAAAAATTATCATTGCGATGTAACTGACGCGTGGGACGCTGTTGAGTGATCGACATTTTTTTTTTTTTTGACGGAGTGGAAATGCCCTTACGCATCCCCCCAGCCGGGGAAGCTATAATGGGGGGGTATGTGGGACTCTCGCCCTCCAGCCTCCAGTATTTAAACAGAAGGGGGAGGGAGTCTACCCACTAAAACCACTCCGGCGTTTCCATACCTGCCGTTAATGGGGGCGCAGTGGGATCGCGAGCATTCCACCACGACGCCCCCCGGCGTGATCGACCTGCTGGACTCGTCGATAAGCGTCTTGAATACGGATGAGGCTAGTATTTACTACTCTAACTATTTATTAGCTCACCTGTGATCTACCAGTGTTAGTCTGATCTCCAACCACCGCTGTTGTCACGAATCAGTGTCAAGGTATATTAGACGTAATCAACGAAAATATCGAGACAAGTTATGAATAGCTATTCATACGAACCGACACACTGACGCGTTCATAATACACCCCCAGTGCGCCAACCGGCTCTTGTTTATTGAATCACGCATTAAAAACTTCGGAATACAAACCCATGAAATAAACTCGCGGTTATCAACAGCGGTGTGGGGACTCACGGGCAGCTAGCGCGGACCGACGCGGTCGAAATCAGCGTTCATCTAAGCACTTGTGACGTTGGCGTAAGACTTAGTTTCGCTTGGCCTGTGTTAAAGGTTTGTCACTTTTCGTATAAGTAGGGAAATTGAAGGACAACAAAGTCCTTGTTGAAAGGAGAAGTTGAGAAAAAAAGAACTTATTGGAGATCGGCTACACAACTTAACATTATTTTGTATACTATTATAGGGTTTTTCGTAATGGTGATTATTGTAATCCCATCTTCCAACACATAAGGAAAGACACTTTGGGTTGAATAAGGCCAAATCAATAAGAAACTTTAGTGTTAAAACTTATTTAAGCAGTTAGAATGATTCTTACTATCGATACAATCAGGGATGACGTTTAATGTGCCTTTCAATGTACAGAAATGCCCAATCCGAATCACTGAAAACCTTTACCAAGGATAAAATGACGAGTAAGGGTAGGGGTGTATGAAAAATGTCGCAAACCTGCGCTTCCTGCTGGCAGTGAATGCTTTACAAACACCACTAAGCTATGAGCGCGTTTTTCCACGCCAGTTATCACAGTTTAGTAGTAAAAGTTTTGGTATCTTTTGCTCCCTTGCTGCCGATATTCCATCAGCGATATTTGAAAAAAGAGTATAATATCCTTTCAGATGTTTCTGTAATTCTGAGGGGTTACGCATTACGTAGCTTCTAAACGCTAACTTTTTAACGAGTGTTCATCATCGTTGTATCAGCCGAAAAACGTCCACTGTTGGGCATAGGCCTCCACCAAAGATGGCCACACTGGCCGGTCCTGGGCCTTCCGCATCCAGCGGTCTCCCACGACCTTTACCTGGTAAAGGTCGTGGGTTAACAGGTCATCAGTCCACTTTGGGGCCTACCCACGCTTCTCCTGCCGGAACGAGCGTGAGGGCAAATCAACCTGTCATTTCCCCAAAACAAAAAAAAGTATTTTGATCTACCTGACTTACGTACGAAACGTTATGCAATCGACCAGTTGATTTGGAAAAATAGAGGATGAATGTAATGTTTGTTTTTGATCAAAATTTTATTGCCGTCATGAGCTCATTGAGACGATTCTAGCGAGCCCGAACTCAACGGGATTACATCGGTAAAGTTGTGATTTCCCATGGCCACCGTCTGTCTCCATCATCAGATCAGCTCGATGGTACCATAATATTGAATTGTCATCCATACTATACCTTCACCCAAAATTTCAGCTCAATCGGTCACTTGGAAGTGGGACAAAAAACTTGCAAGATTAGTCCCTCACTAACAAACGAACAGAGGTAGTAGGTAGATCCAACTGTCATTTTTCCATATATGACATTTAGATCTACCTAACGTACGTACAATGCGTTACGTGATCCACCTGCAGGTCAAGATAAATAAGAGCTTGTAAAATAATGGTGATGTTCTAAGGGGTTAGCCAGAGGGTAGTGTGATAGAGAAGAGAAATTATCGCTCCCGGCCTACCCGGCCCTGTGTTTCCCAAAAACGGCATACATTTGCCAGAATATTCCGTTTTTAGAACTGGCGCGTTAACTCTGCTCGCGGCCACCGTAATTCCAATTCAGAGTTGTAGGAATTCAACTTGAATTTCTAACGGCTTTTGAAACGGTCATTAAAATTATTTTGTTTGTTATAGTTTTGCTGCGAAGTATTCGGTTACCGGGAAATGCAAGTTGCTCTAAATAATAAATAAATGTATTTGAAGTAGCATGTATTTATTTAACATACGAGGAATACAATACAACAATACAAATACTCTTTATTGTACACCTCACACAAACAAAGCAGTTAGAATGAGAAACAATACCGTCAACCGGGGGTAGTAGGGATGGCGAGGGGAATAGGGACGAAAACCGGGAATGACATTTACCCGATAATTTCTCAAAAATTACCAATTAGAAATTTTATCGGGTTATTTAAAATAATAGTAGAATAGTTGGATTCAGTAAGGGCAACACTGGAAGGGCATGAAGTTGGTACTAGATTGTCAACCTAACCGTTTGAATTTGGGTCTCGGTGACAGCAGTTTTTTTGCTCTGCAAAACTTTCTTAATAACTAATGGTTTAACTGAAAATAGTTACTTTCAATGGTGCAAAAGGTGTTCAGAATTTAATGCAGAACCTGTTTTAGACACGGTAAGTCAACATTATCTTTGTTTTGTAAGTAAAAATGCAAAAATAGTGATGCATGGAAAATTTTGAAAAAAATCGAGGTTTATCGGGACGCAACGAGGGTTATTAGGGACGAGCGTGGGGTAAAAAAGCACGCCGTTGGAAGTTAATAGGGACGTAATAAGTTGAAATCGGGACGCTAAGGGGTGTACAGGGACGGGGCTGCCAAAACCTAGTCTCGTTTTGGTACAATTAGGTACATTCAGGGCTAGTAAGTACCTACATAAGCACCACTACCTACTTATTTGCCAGCTTATTATATTTGTGACAGCGCTAGCCATGTTTCTCTATCGGTACCCTTATTCGCCTCTATTGACCCCATATCGAGTATGAATAGGGACGGCCTGTTTTTTTAAAAAAGAGGGTTTTCATTTTTTTTTGAAGAATATCATTATGAGTGGCTTCTGAAACACAAGATAAAAGTTTTAAAACCTTAACTTTGTAAGCGCTTATAGAAATATTCCGCTATAATTACGTTCAAAGTTCAAAATTGTACCTAATCACCCCGGTTGGCGGTACAATAACATGTAGGTAGAGGTAGACAACAGGCAGTCTTATCGCTGAAGAGATAGGAATGTTAGTTATTCTGATATAAGGTTCTAACAACAAAATATAATAATAATAAATCAGCCTTAAACATTCCACTGCCAAACACAGGCATGGATGAGAAGGACCGGGTCTCCAAGCTGGCCCAATGCGTGTTGAGGGTGTTACATACACCTTTGAAATTATTTGCAGATGTACGAGGGTTTCCTCACGATGTTTTTCATTCACCGAAAAGCAAACGGTAAATATGAAATGATCTTCCGTCCAACAAAAAAAATGCGTTTCAAAAATTGGACTACAAATTAAAAAACATAACCTGATAATATCTTAAAATTCAAGATACTTTCTTGGAATTCGTAACTTACAACTTGAATATTTTATGTTGATAGCACATAGGCAGTCAAACTTCCACCCACTGCTACATATCATCAAGTGAAATTGTGGAGAGAGTTATGCAAAGTAACAAAAATTTGCCAAAGTGCTGTAATAAAACTGAAGGCAGATCTGACATGTAAAGAGAACAAAAAAAATCCATCCTTTGTGCAAATGTAAAGGACATTATAATCAAATTACGACGTTTAAGATAAATTAACACAATAACTCCAACAGAGCTTTGATGAATACCAAAATTGCGGATTTTCCATGATCCCAAATATTTAATCTCTGCGAAAAACAACCTCAGTGCAAGCTTTACTGAGGTCCTTATTTGCAGTTTTTAGGCTCCTGCTATTCGAGAACCAAAAAGATGTTTCTCTGTCTGTATCATCCATTGCCAATTATGCATAACATAGGACTGGTTCGGTTTGGCGTTTCGATCAACAATGTAGGTAGCTTTTACTTGCTTACTCAGAATTTTGTATTGAATTTCATCATCATCATCATATCAGCCAAAAGACGTCCACTGCCGGTCATAGACCTCCCCCAAAGAGAACCACGATGGCCTGCGCCACCTGCATCCAGCGGCTTTTACCAGGTCATCAGTCTACCTTGTGGGGGTCTTCCCCGCGCCGTGCTGCGCCTTTCGGTACGTGTTCCACACTCAAGAACCTTTTCGCTTTTTCAAACTTTGAAAGTAAAGTAAGAGGCATTTTATAAAAAACGCACAGCTCTTGTTTTCCTCGAACAAACGCCTACAGTCAAATCAGACATAACTGTGTAGCTATACAATTTTGAACTTTAACCCCTAGACGTAAATGCGAAACACTACATGTTTTCAGACGCACGTAAGCAAAGGCTTAAAGCCATGAACTTTGTTATTTTGAAATGGGCACGTCCCCAAAAAGCGGCAGTTCCCAAAAAGGAATAGTTGTCCCAGTGGGATTTTCTCGGGGAAAATTGTGGAGAGTAGCCTAGTTCGTTGCCATTACTTTGCACATATTGCGGAGAAGGAAATTACTGTCGATGTGTGTGCTGGAAATTCAATTTAAGATTTTATCGCGATTATATGACGACCGCTTTAGCCTAGTTGGTAGTGACCCTGCCTACGAAGCAAGAGGTCCTGGGTTCGAATCCCGGTAAGGGCATTTATTTGTGTGATGAGCACTGAATATTTGTTCCTGAGTCATGGATGTTTTCTATGTATTTAAGTATTTATTTATCTATATAAGTATGTTTATCGTCGTCTAGTACCCATAGTACAAGCATTGCTTAGTTTGGGACTAGGTCGATTTGTGTGAGATTGTCCGAAAATAATTATTTATTTATTGGTGACTAGCTTCCGCCTGTGACTTCGTTTGCGTGGACACGAACCCTATATTCATGCAAAATTTCACTTAAATCAGCTAAGCCGTTTAAGTGAGATTGAGTAACAAACATCCAAACATCTACACATTTATTTGTATTTTGAACGATTGATTGTTAGATTTGCTAAATTTTTTGCTTGTATTTTAGTGAAATGGGCCAATGATTGGAGTTCTGGAACATGTGTCCAATCGATACGACCATGAAAAGGTTATATAAATTGAAACGAAGATCAAAAAAATTAAAAAAAAACAAGATTTTGTTTCCGTGTCTAATCAAGGAACCACTCAAGATCGGGATCAGTGTCATGCACTCGTATTGAAGGCCACGACACACCTTCGGGTCGCTGCGCCAAATAAGTATCTAAGTAACTACCTAATTAAACGAGTGATGTTATGTCTACTTTAAATTCCCTGACTGCTGTTTCTGGAACATAAAGAAACCTGAAATGTACGTGATAATTAAACAATCCCTTCCGTCCCTCGGAGCTGAAAAACTCCCAAAAGCACATTTATATCACGCCATGTTGACGTATCCAACTATCTCATTCCGCAGATAGCCGCAGCATAGTGCCCAGAAAATCAACCAGTAAGTAAACCAAAAAAAAAAATTTTTTTTCTATTTTTGTTCCATAAGAGCCTCGTTAATGAATTAATGAAAATATTTATTTCAGACAATAGGATCCATAGTATGATTAGTAACTTACTTAGAAATTTGTTTAGTATAACATAACAATCACTGTACATTTTAAATGACAAATTGGGTTACGCCCTTAATCTGTTCCGTCCAAGACTTTTTTTTTGTATAGGACACTCGTATCTCCCTGCTTTCCTAGCTTTTAAAATGCTGTTAGGTCTCCGTCGAAGGTGTATCCACGTTCGATACAATCCTTTTACGCATGATAGCCTGGAAACTATTCGTACGAGCTTCGGCAAACATTCCGGAGGCACTACACCATCTCGGTAGTCCTATCAACATTCTAAAAGCATTGTTGTATTGTATACGTAAGTGTTCTTATGTTCTTGTAGAACAACGCATTATGATGTTTTTTTTTCTTTTCATATTCAGTTTGACTTATTTTAAGTAGGTTAAGAACTATCATTGTAATAAGCTTTTTTTGGCAAAAAAAGACTGACTGTTGAGTTTGTTTCGGCGTGTCTTCTTAACAGTGGTCTTCTTTTTCAGAAACGCTGGTAGACTTTTGACTCGTGAAAGTGCCATTACGGCCTACTTGCAGAATAAATTCATTTATTTCATTTATTTACGCAAGGCGTGAAAGATCCGTTTTGTATACCTTACCTACAAGCTGCTTGAGTAAAAAGATGGAAAGAAAGCGTTTCGCACCGCCAACGCCCTGCGCTCCCTTTCCACATACATGCCATTATTTAGGTCACTTGACCCTATTCAAAACCCTAAGCGGAGTATTATTGAGTACAATAGGAGGTATGTACATGGTATTGCTTAATTGTACCTGCTTTAAATACTATCACATCACTTTTTGTTGGATTGTACTCCAGTCCGCGGTCCAAGACATACTCCACACAAGTCCCAAGCAGTATCTCCAAAGCGCTGATTGACGGGCTCAGCAGCACCTTGTCATCGGCATAGCTCAGGTTATTTATGGAAGTGCTTCCCACGTAATATCCTGCATACATACTGCTGAGGCCGGCAATCAAATCGTTTACATGTAAATTAAACAGCTTGGGAGACGTGATCCCTCCCTGTCTTACCCCACATTCCAGTCTGTACTCGCTAGACAACACGTTATTCTATCGAACCTGATTGGTCTGATTGATGTACCAGTGCCTAAGCAGTGCAACATACTCCTCTGGCATGCCTGTCCCACTCAGTTTTTGCCATAGCAGATTATAATTAACTCGATCAAATGCCTTGGACAAATCAAGGAAACAGGCATACACAGGGGTTTTCCTATCCGTGTAATACCTGACCGTATGTTTTACTCAGAATCGCAGACTGCCCCGCTCTGAAACCAAATTGCGCGTCATCTATGTCCAGGTACTTTGTTAGTATTGAGTCCAACACACGGTCAAGTATTTTGGCGGTCGTAGTGGCAAGCGTGTTTGGCCTGTAATTCGCCCTATCAGATAGATCGCCTGTCCTATTCTTAACCACTGGTACAAAAATCGTCTTCATTAAAGCTTCAGGAAGATACGAGTGTACCACACACAAATTAAATAGCATGGGGATGACTCGAGGTAAATGGACCCCAGCATACTTAAAGTGCTCCACGCGTAGTCCATTATACCCTGGCGCTTTACCCCTCTGCATGTTATTAATGACTTGCTTAACATCTTTAGCCGTGAAATACGTAGCAGCTGGCACAGGCCAGCACCAGTGACAGCACCAGTGTACACCATACCACGTTCCTCCTCCAAAGCAGATTTTACATTGAACAAAGACTTAGTGAAGTGCTCTCTGAATAATTCTGCGATCCCCACACAGCCCGACTTTCCCTCAATACTCACAGGCAGGCCAGGCTTCAAATTTAGTTGCCTGGTTCCTTTCCAGAAGTCTTCAAATTGTTTAGCCTTGTGAGCCAGGGTAAGTTTATCCATCTTTAACTGTTCCTGCCTATCCTGGCACCACTTTAATTTTGATTTAAAGACTTTCTTGGTATGGTGCATCTGCTCATAAATCTTACCACGTTAAGAGTCTGACTTAAAGCAAACTTATGTTTATTGCAGAGATTTAACAGTAGAATATTCTCTGAATTTTATAATTCAGAGAATATTTTACTGTTAAATCTCTGATTCCTATTAAACACCGGAAGCCGCCGTAGTTCCCAATACTGAGATATCCTCATGACCTCTAAAGAGATATCAAAGTCATTAGCAAAATGCAGGGGGTCCCGCTGGACTTAGTATAGAACATGGTGCTTTCCATGTTTTAAGTGTGTGTATTGGTCATTCATATTTGCCCGTGGATTTTATGAAGAGTGAAGACTGTAGTGGTCCCAGTAGCTAAAAACTATTTTTATCGTATTTCTCGAGGATAAAATATAAATGCACCGGATATACCGGTCCCGGAAAACATGAAATCCGAAAACAAAAACCACCTATTTAAACAAACGTTAAAAGAATTACTGATAAAAAAAGCATACTACACAATTATGAATTCCTAAATGACACCGGTCTAGCCTAAGTTATGGCATGCAAGCAATATTTGACGTAATATGTAATAGAAATTTGACATAACATGTAATATTAATCAATAATAATGATACAATTTTAATTCCAATTAGATAATGATAGAATAATAATAGTAATACCTTAACCAAGATGATATATAAATAAATGTATGAAATTGTTTATGTAACTAACATATTGCTATGCCCTTCCAGGGCCCATATGGAACTAATATACCTATAAGATCTTGTACACATTACTATGGTCGCCATAAATGATATGACTGACTATATGAAAAAATATTAATTTTCACATCTCGGTAGAAATGGCATCTAAAATCAAAGTTTACAATTAAATTCATCTCTCAAAAATTGTCAAAAAATTGTGCACGTAGTTTACGTTCGAATAGGGAAGAACTATTATTTCTCCTGGATACTTCACACGGGCGGTGAGCCACTAAGGCCAGCCGCTGGGCGCTCTATCAGCAGCTCGCACGCCACGCTGCCCGCTCCGCTTTGCGCGTCCACTCAGTCCGTACACTTAGCCGTATGTGTGAGCGCGACGAATTGACGAGAGCAATCCATTTTTTTTGCAAAATGACCCAGTTTGAGAAAATGTGACTTCGCTACTAACTCGACTGACAATCGACACTGTCAGCTAAAAGTTTACTGATACCTTACAGTCTTGCAACGACAATTCAGGATGTCACTTTAGGCGTCTTATTGAATAAACTAAAATAAAATAAAAAAAATAGAATGCATTTAGGTGTATCAACTATTTTCTGTCACTAGTTGGTATGGTTACGTTTATGGGTTATAAATCACCAAATCAGGGGTTTTCTTGTCAAGTTCCACCCCTTTTTGTGTGGAACATCTTCTAGGCGGGTTAAAAGTCTGTATTGTAACATTTTTTCTAAGAAACTCTGTAATTTTGTCTCCTGGCAAACAGGACAGAATACCAACAAGAAATGGTTGAGTTGATTGAACCATTTATTTCGGACAACTTTGATCCATCGATTGTTATGTAAAAGGAGCATGCTGTTACTGTTCGCGCCCAGTTGACTGTGACAGGCAAGGACAAATAGCCGCCCAGGGACCGCCGCCTTATCGTCCGCCCGCCCTCGGCAGCGACACTCATTTTTGGTTATCAACTGTGCGAACCGCCTGATATAGTTATAGTTAGATAATTGGGTTCGGGCTCGTACGGAATGTGATTTTATTTATTTAAAGGATGAATGGATCCCTGTACAATGGGATATTGTATGAAGGAATTTTGTTTTCAATTTTGCTGTACAAAAGCTGGTGGTATTTTGCATTATACAGGGTGTACCAAAAATGGGGTGTGAACCGATCAAGGGCATAAAAAACTAAGAGAAAAAAAAAATACCGCGATTATTTTTTTACATTTGTATGGAGCGTTGGCCAACCGAGGCCACCTGCTCCATACAAATAAAAATAAAAATCCCGTCAAAAAATTTTTTTTCTTTTTTTCTTAGAACACGATACCTGTTATGCCCTTGATCGGTTCACACCCTATTTTTGATACACTCTGTATTAAAATTATTTCAAGTTGTTTGTATAAGGTAGAACTTTTTGTTTCATCAGTGTGTTAACCTTAATAAAACACTTTGATGATGAATAACGTATTTATTCCTTGAACGTGCTTCACAAAATCCAATCGAACAATGAATGAATAAAATGTCAAACTACCGCTTTTATAATTATGACGTTACGGCCTTTTACAGAAAACGGAAATCAACTAAGTTACTTATTAACATTTAATATAATTGGCTAACAAGTGTCTGTTCATTTTGTGGTTTAGTTGTAAAAAAAGACATCTTTAAGAATGGCGATATAATTCATCTCATGCTGCTGGGGCTGTTCATATGTTATGTCATTACATATTACGGCAGTCATTTTATGAGGATTTCAAAGAATTTACAGGATTATGATAGGGGTCAGACGTCGAAAAAAAACGATGACGTAATATATGGACATGCAGGACAGCAGCTAAGCTTCAGTTAATGCCCAAAGATTCAGATCTTTGCGTGGCAAGCCTTCAAGTTGGAGTAAACTTTAATCGAATAAACACTCGGGTGATGACCAACAGCACGAAACGTAGGGTCGAGGTAGACGTCACACTGGAAAAGCTACTGGCCCACGAAGCTGATGAAAAGTAACCTTCCTCTGTCACACGCGTAAACTTGTCGACATGTATATTCTGCCTGTCCTTACCTACGGTGCCCAAACTTAGTTACGCACGGAGAGTCAAGTCCAAATTAAAGATGACAACGGGCTATTCAGCGCAGCATTTTAGGTGCTAAGCATTCGGAACAGGACGCTGCGCACGAATGGCTGATGAAGGCGAAAACATTGCCAAACTCAGGTGGGACTGGGCCGGTCACGTCTGTCACATGCATCCGAATAGAAGGGCTAGTATAGCCACCAAGTGGATGCCTTAAGGGCGACGCAGATGAGGGAAACCTCGACGGAGATGGCGGGATGACAGACGCATTTCTCTACAATCATTGCGGGTAGAAGCGCAAATATGAGGGTCATGCATGGCATTCAAAGTGCAAGTGGGAGCAGACTAAGAAGAAGAGTTCCGGAGAGTGGGTACTACAAATACAAATTAAATACAAATAGACACAGATACAATTTAGTATTGATGATATAATTTAGTAGAATGATAATTACCTATGTTACACTCAATCTCGAGAGCATTAAAAATAGTACTTACTTTATGGACAGAGTATAAATATACGCGAGTAAGAAATGCAAACTGTTTAATGTATATTACCTGTTTATTACCAAGTCCGCCAGTAAATAATTTGCGTCCCCCCCGCTCTAGGGAGGAAAGTTTTAATTACATATATTTAGACCCCTTTATGACCGCGCTGAATTAGCGCTTTATGTTGTTTTGTTGCGAGACGCATTTACCTTCATTTAACATTACTCCACCGGTCTGTAAGTTAGAAGTAAATGTATTTTGTGTTGTTATATTTTTAGGAATCCGCAACACTAAAGTTTTTTTAATATCCCAAAGAGCACTAAGCTTCAATATGGCACCAGATAAAAGAAGAAATAGTCAAACCAAATATCCTTATCTATATAATCATTCGTGAAAAAAAATTGTATTAGTCTTTAGTAATAAAAGCTTAGTAATAAAAGGTAATTAAGTTTGAAAAATCCTGTATGGCGCGCGGTGCGAAGTTCATTCACCCGGTTAGAGTTCGTACCTATCTACAAAAGATGGCGGCTAGCGGTCACTGCGGTCGCTCGGCTGGATGATTAAAATTAATATTAATACAAAAAAAAACGAATCGAAAAACTTTTTTTAATTCTTTGTAATTGATAAATTAACTGGGCTTGGGTTCTAAGACGGTTAAACAACACCCTGTATAACGGAAAAATAAACCATCGTCTGAAGCCCAGGACAGGATTCCGGCACTGGGTCTGTACCGGCAATACAGATGGCACAGGTTCGAGTCCTGTCTTGACCATCAGACGATGGTCAATCACATACAATTTAGGGATATCTATAAGGTCTTAATAAATACAGTACGAAATTATTAAACTACGAGTATACAAAATATTACAAATATGTCTATGAAACTACTACACAGAAAAAAAACATTTCTCAAACCAAGAAATTGAATATTGTCACGGAGTTTTAAAAAATATATTCTTGGACTAAGAATGTATTACTTCAATGAGCAGTATCAGGTTTATTCAATGTAAAAAAATATATTGTCAAAGTTATTTCTTGAATCAAGTAAATTAATTTACATTAAGACAATTATATGCTTGAGGTAACACATCTTAAACAAAAACATACTCTGAATAATCTATTAACAATATATTCTTTCAGATGAATACAACAATCTTAACAATATATTATTTTACATTTGAAACAATATTGTGTTCCTTATATGGAAGACAATATTGCATTGATTTAAGACATGTTTCTTTTCTGTGTAAAATTACTAAAACCAATTTAACCTATAGGGCCTATTACACTATATTTACATACATCCCCTAGATCAAATTAATAAATACAGTTGTACTTATCTATTTGATTTCTGTTATGAGTATTTCATGTGCCTTCCGTTCGTGATCAAACGAGCGTCGATCATATTAATACAAAATGGTAAAGTCGACGGGAACGTATTACGCTTTCCCGTCGGCTTTACCATTTTGTATTAGGCGCATTGCATTATGTGAATATCGTAAATATATACTTATATTATAGTATCAATATCAAGGCCAAAATAATGTATGCCATACGATTAAATTAATAATATACGTTAATCTGAATTGATATCTAAGTCTATAATCTTTCTTTCACATTATAAACTGACTGGGTCGCGCTGTTCGGTGTGAAACACAGATTATAGAACCTTTATAACTTTTCTTTGTGTGAATTGAATGAAGCCTAGTGACTTATCCTATCTCTTTCTAATGAATAAGAATAAGAATTAATTTATTTAGCACACAAAGTATGTACTGTAAAAAGGAAAATCACTAAGAATGTTGTCACGGAAGCGTGACGCTGATAGTGAGAGCCCCAAAACGTAATGCTTGCACTGTCACTCCAAGATACGGGATAAATGTTTGTTTGTTCCTGTTAATAACACACCTGTGTCCAAACTATAGTTATAAACTAGTTTTAAAACACACCGACGACCGCTTTAGCCTAGTTGTAGTGACCCTGCCTACGGAGCATGAGGTCCTGGGTTCGAATCCCAGTAAGGGCATTTATTTGTGTGATAAGCACGAATATTTCTTCCTGAGTCATGGATGTATATTTATTTATCTATATAAGTATGTTTATTGTCATCTAGTACCCATAGTGCAAGCTTTGTTTGGGCCTAGGTTGATTTGTGTAAGATTGTCCAAAATATGTATTTATATATTTATTTTATTTTATTTACCTCCACGTCTAAACTAAACTCGTGCAGTCGTTGATATAAACTTCACAATGTACGCCATAGACCCGCTTAACTCCCTCGATGCTAGGACAGATTTCCACTTCCCAAACTCCACTGACGTTTTCCTCACTCCATTAGAAAGATTAGCATAATTCAGAAGTCCGGTCACTCGAAAAACGCTTCTGCAGGAATCCGTAACGAGAGATTAGTATTCAAGAGCCGTTCGCTGGTCACCTGAGCTGAGTACCCCATCGATTTATGGACTCCTGGTACCGTCCGCAGTCAGGCGTGACAAGTCGACAAACTTAGTTATGGGAGTTTTATGTTATCTTGCAGAGCAGCTGGAAGATTTTTAGATTTACTATACGTAACGTATCGTACGTATGGTACAGTCGAGTTCTCCAATATTTATACAGACAACCTTTCAAAAATATCTATACACAGTCTTTATTGTTACCATAAGACGCATGTTTAGATTTCTCTCTTCAGGCACTTTCAAATATAACCATTTTAGCTACGCAATAGCGTAGCATTAAAAACGATTTACTGTCATTCGCCACAAATGGAAAATCATCAACACAAAATGACCATTTTGAAATTAAACCAAAAATAACATCCAAAGTTTGGTAAAAGTGTCTACACGGTGTTCCCGGGAATTTCCGTTAACTTCGGCATATTGCAGAGTACATTCACAGAAACAAATAAGCATAATTATTACTTGAAAAAAAATTAAAACAAAAATTTCTACAAAATAATCTACTGTAGCATTAACAGTGGTGGAAGCTGCAAATCTGATTAAATTAAAATATTGAATATTTTGATAACAGTAAAAGTTAAGATACTACTGTCTTGGAGAAATTAACTTTATTTGATCTAACCTATGCCCCCCCTCGGCAGCGACACTCATTTTTGGTTATCAACTGTGCGAACCGCCTGATATAGTTATAGTTAGATAATTGGGTTCGGGCTCGTACGGAATGTGATTTTATTTATTTAAAGGATGAATGGATCCCTGTACAATGGGATATTGTATGAAGGAATTTTGTTTTCAATTTTGCTGTACAAAAGCTGGTGGTATTTTGCATTATACAGGGTGTACCAAAAATGGGGTGTGAACCGATCAAGGGCATAAAAAACTAAGAGAAAAAAAAAATACCGCGATTATTTTTTTACATTTGTATGGAGCGTTGGCCAACCGAGGCCACCTGCTCCATACAAATAAAAATAAAAATCCCGTCAAAAAATTTTTTTTCTTTTTTTCTTAGAACACGATACCTGTTATGCCCTTGATCGGTTCACACCCTATTTTTGATACACTCTGTATTAAAATTATTTCAAGTTGTTTGTATAAGGTAGAACTTTTTGTTTCATCAGTGTGTTAACCTTAATAAAACACTTTGATGATGAATAACGTATTTATTCCTTGAACGTGCTTCACAAAATCCAATCGAACAATGAATGAATAAAATGTCAAACTACCGCTTTTATAATTATGACGTTACGGCCTTTTACAGAAAACGGAAATCAACTAAGTTACTTATTAACATTTAATATAATTGGCTAACAAGTGTCTGTTCATTTTGTGGTTTAGTTGTAAAAAAAGACATCTTTAAGAATGGCGATATAATTCATCTCATGCTGCTGGGGCTGTTCATATGTTATGTCATTACATATTACGGCAGTCATTTTATGAGGATTTCAAAGAATTTACAGGATTATGATAGGGGTCAGACGTCGAAAAAAAACGATGACGTAATATATGGACATGCAGGACAGCAGCTAAGCTTCAGTTAATGCCCAAAGATTCAGATCTTTGCGTGGCAAGCCTTCAAGTTGGAGTAAACTTTAATCGAATAAACACTCGGGTGATGACCAACAGCACGAAACGTAGGGTCGAGGTAGACGTCACACTGGAAAAGCTACTGGCCCACGAAGCTGATGAAAAGTAACCTTCCTCTGTCACACGCGTAAACTTGTCGACATGTATATTCTGCCTGTCCTTACCTACGGTGCCCAAACTTAGTTACGCACGGAGAGTCAAGTCCAAATTAAAGATGACAACGGGCTATTCAGCGCAGCATTTTAGGTGCTAAGCATTCGGAACAGGACGCTGCGCACGAATGGCTGATGAAGGCGAAAACATTGCCAAACTCAGGTGGGACTGGGCCGGTCACGTCTGTCACATGCATCCGAATAGAAGGGCTAGTATAGCCACCAAGTGGATGCCTTAAGGGCGACGCAGATGAGGGAAACCTCGACGGAGATGGCGGGATGACAGACGCATTTCTCTACAATCATTGCGGGTAGAAGCGCAAATATGAGGGTCATGCATGGCATTCAAAGTGCAAGTGGGAGCAGACTAAGAAGAAGAGTTCCGGAGAGTGGGTACTACAAATACAAATTAAATACAAATAGACACAGATACAATTTAGTATTGATGATATAATTTAGTAGAATGATAATTACCTATGTTACACTCAATCTCGAGAGCATTAAAAATAGTACTTACTTTATGGACAGAGTATAAATATACGCGAGTAAGAAATGCAAACTGTTTAATGTATATTACCTGTTTATTACCAAGTCCGCCAGTAAATAATTTGCGTCCCCCCCGCTCTAGGGAGGAAAGTTTTAATTACATATATTTAGACCCCTTTATGACCGCGCTGAATTAGCGCTTTATGTTGTTTTGTTGCGAGACGCATTTACCTTCATTTAACATTACTCCACCGGTCTGTGAGTTAGAAGTAAATGTATTTTGTGTTGTTATATTTTTAGGAATCCGCAACACTAAAGTTTTTTTAATATCCCAAAGAGCACTAAGCTTCAATATGGCACCAGATAAAAGAAGAAATAGTCAAACCAAATATCCTTATCTATATAATCATTCGTGAAAAAAAATTGTATTAGTCTTTAGTAATAAAAGCTTAGTAATAAAAGGTAATTAAGTTTGAAAAATCCTGTATGGCGCGCGGTGCGAAGTTCATTCACCCGGTTAGAGTTCGTACCTATCTACAAAAGATGGCGGCTAGCGGTCACTGCGGTCGCTCGGCTGGATGATTAAAATTAATATTAATACAAAAAAAAACGAATCGAAAAACTTTTTTTAATTCTTTGTAATTGATAAATTAACTGGGCTTGGGTTCTAAGACGGTTAAACAACACCCTGTATAACGGAAAAATAAACCATCGTCTGAAGCCCAGGACAGGATTCCGGCACTGGGTCTGTACCGGCAATACAGATGGCACAGGTTCGAGTCCTGTCTTGACCATCAGACGATGGTCAATCACATACAATTTAGGGATATCTATAAGGTCTTAATAAATACAGTACGAAATTATTAAACTACGAGTATACAAAATATTACAAATATGTCTATGAAACTACTACACAGAAAAAAAACATTTCTCAAACCAAGAAATTGAATATTGTCACGGAGTTTTAAAAAATATATTCTTGGACTAAGAATGTATTACTTCAATGAGCAGTATCAGGTTTATTCAATGTAAAAAAATATATTGTCAAAGTTATTTCTTGAATCAAGTAAATTAATTTACATTAAGACAATTATATGCTTGAGGTAACACATCTTAAACAAAAACATACTCTGAATAATCTATTAACAATATATTCTTTCAGATGAATACAACAATCTTAACAATATATTATTTTACATTTGAAACAATATTGTGTTCCTTATATGGAAGACAATATTGCATTGATTTAAGACATGTTTCTTTTCTGTGTAAAATTACTAAAACCAATTTAACCTATAGGGCCTATTACACTATATTTACATACATCCCCTAGATCAAATTAATAAATACAGTTGTACTTATCTATTTGATTTCTGTTATGAGTATTTCATGTGCCTTCCGTTCGTGATCAAACGAGCGTCGATCATATTAATACAAAATGGTAAAGTCGACGGGAACGTATTACGCTTTCCCGTCGGCTTTACCATTTTGTATTAGGCGCATTGCATTATGTGAATATCGTAAATATATACTTATATTATAGTATCAATATCAAGGCCAAAATAATGTATGCCATACGATTAAATTAATAATATACGTTAATCTGAATTGATATCTAAATCTATAATCTTTCTTTCACATTATAAACTGACTGGGTCGCGCTGTTCGGTGTGAAACACAGATTATAGAACCTTTATAACTTTTCTTTGTGTGAATTGAATGAAGCCTAGTGGACTTATCCTATCTCTTTCTAATGAATAAGAATAAGAATTAATTTATTTAGCACACAAAGTATGTACTGTAAAAAGGAAAATCACTAAGAATGTTGTCACGGAAGCGTGACGCTGATAGTGAGAGCCCCAAAACGTAATGCTTGCACTGTCACTCCAAGATACGGGATAAATGTTTGTTTGTTCCTGTTAATAACACACCTGTGTCCAAACTATAGTTATAAACTAGTTTTAAAACACACCGACGACCGCTTTAGCCTAGTTGTAGTGACCCTGCCTACGGAGCATGAGGTCCTGGGTTCGAATCCCAGTAAGGGCATTTATTTGTGTGATAAGCACGAATATTTCTTCCTGAGTCATGGATGTATATTTATTTATCTATATAAGTATGTTTATTGTCATCTAGTACCCATAGTGCAAGCTTTGTTTGGGCCTAGGTTGATTTGTGTAAGATTGTCCAAAATATGTATTTATATATTTATTTTATTTTATTTACCTCCACGTCTAAACTAAACTCGTGCAGTCGTTGATATAAACTTCACAATGTACGCCATAGACCCGCTTAACTCCCTCGATGCTAGGACAGATTTCCACTTCCCAAACTCCACTGACGTTTTCCTCACTCCATTAGAAAGATTAGCATAATTCAGAAGTCCGGTCACTCGAAAAACGCTTCTGCAGGAATCCGTAACGAGAGATTAGTATTCAAGAGCCGTTCGCTGGTCACCTGAGCTGAGTACCCCATCGATTTATGGACTCCTGGTACCGTCCGCAGTCAGGCGTGACAAGTCGACAAACTTAGTTATGGGAGTTTTATGTTATCTTGCAGAGCAGCTGGAAGATTTTTAGATTTACTATACGTAACGTATCGTACGTATGGTACAGTCGAGTTCTCCAATATTTATACAGACAACCTTTCAAAAATATCTATACACAGTCTTTATTGTTACCATAAGACGCATGTTTAGATTTCTCTCTTCAGGCACTTTCAAATATAACCATTTTAGCTACGCAATAGCGTAGCATTAAAAACGATTTACTGTCATTCGCCACAAATGGAAAATCATCAACACAAAATGACCATTTTGAAATTAAACCAAAAATAACATCCAAAGTTTGGTAAAAGTGTCTACACGGTGTTCCCGGGAATTTCCGTTAACTTCGGCATATTGCAGAGTACATTCACAGAAACAAATAAGCATAATTATTACTTGAAAAAAAATTAAAACAAAAATTAAATAATCTACTGTAGCATTAACAGTGGTGGAAGCTGCAAATCTGATTAAATTAAAATATTGAATATTTTGATAACAGTAAAAGTTAAGATACTACTGTCTTGGAGAAATTAACTTTATTTGATCTAACCTATGCCCCCCCTCGGCAGCGACACTCATTTTTGGTTATCAACTGTGCGAACCGCCTGATATAGTTATAGTTAGATAATTGGGTTCGGGCTCGTACGGAATGTGATTTTATTTATTTAAAGGATGAATGGATCCCTGTACAATGGGATATTGTATGAAGGAATTTTGTTTTCAATTTTGCTGTACAAAAGCTGGTGGTATTTTGCATTATACAGGGTGTACCAAAAATGGGGTGTGAACCGATCAAGGGCATAAAAAACTAAGAGAAAAAAAAAATACCGCGATTATTTTTTTACATTTGTATGGAGCGTTGGCCAACCGAGGCCACCTGCTCCATACAAATAAAAATAAAAATCCCGTCAAAAAATTTTTTTTCTTTTTTTCTTAGAACACGATACCTGTTATGCCCTTGATCGGTTCACACCCTATTTTTGATACACTCTGTATTAAAATTATTTCAAGTTGTTTGTATAAGGTAGAACTTTTTGTTTCATCAGTGTGTTAACCTTAATAAAACACTTTGATGATGAATAACGTATTTATTCCTTGAACGTGCTTCACAAAATCCAATCGAACAATGAATGAATAAAATGTCAAACTACCGCTTTTATAATTATGACGTTACGGCCTTTTACAGAAAACGGAAATCAACTAAGTTACTTATTAACATTTAATATAATTGGCTAACAAGTGTCTGTTCATTTTGTGGTTTAGTTGTAAAAAAAGACATCTTTAAGAATGGCGATATAATTCATCTCATGCTGCTGGGGCTGTTCATATGTTATGTCATTACATATTACGGCAGTCATTTTATGAGGATTTCAAAGAATTTACAGGATTATGATAGGGGTCAGACGTCGAAAAAAAACGATGACGTAATATATGGACATGCAGGACAGCAGCTAAGCTTCAGTTAATGCCCAAAGATTCAGATCTTTGCGTGGCAAGCCTTCAAGTTGGAGTAAACTTTAATCGAATAAACACTCGGGTGATGACCAACAGCACGAAACGTAGGGTCGAGGTAGACGTCACACTGGAAAAGCTACTGGCCCACGAAGCTGATGAAAAGTAACCTTCCTCTGTCACACGCGTAAACTTGTCGACATGTATATTCTGCCTGTCCTTACCTACGGTGCCCAAACTTAGTTACGCACGGAGAGTCAAGTCCAAATTAAAGATGACAACGGGCTATTCAGCGCAGCATTTTAGGTGCTAAGCATTCGGAACAGGACGCTGCGCACGAATGGCTGATGAAGGCGAAAACATTGCCAAACTCAGGTGGGACTGGGCCGGTCACGTCTGTCACATGCATCCGAATAGAAGGGCTAGTATAGCCACCAAGTGGATGCCTTAAGGGCGACTGTAACTGCAAGGTTACATGACTCGAAGATTATCTTTAAAAAACATAACCCTCCTCTCCTTCGACAGTCGGGTAAAAATAGGTACCTAGTTTAGACAAATTCTATAAAAACCTTTCTCACGTCAAGCGTTCCTTGAAATCGAAATGATGTCAACACGGGGGTAATAAACCACTAATTTATTGGTTTTAACTTTTGTATCTAAAGAGCTGGTCCCACATTTCGTCTAAGTTATTACCACTTCATGATTTGAAGTGGTGGGACTGCAAAAACAATTCATGGGCATGGATCCGAAAGAACCTATATCAGTTGGAATATTATAACACATATGTCTTTAGACTAACCTATATAATTATTGTAAACCAAAATGACGTATGTTATTATGACATGTAAAAGAATTACACCTTTTGAATATGGCACAAGAATCCATGTAAGATTTCTCTGTTAAAAATTATAGGCAGTCGGGGATTTGACTTCGTAACGAAAGGTTGAAATTGTCCCATTCGGATTCCTTTATAATTAATTATCAATTGATTTTGATGTTCTATTTCGCGCGCGCGTTCCGCGTTTTATTAGTCTGAAAACAGTGTTTCATTACTAGATTTTAAATGATATATTAAACAGACATTTGAGACATTTTAGAGACGAATAAGTGAATTTAGTGTAGGCACGTATTTTTTAAGACAATTGACAATACTGTGAGTGTAAAACATTAGTGTTTAATTTGTTTTTATATGAATAGTGTGTAACTGCAATTAATTATAGAGTCAGTGTTCACATGAAGTATCCTTAATAATGTACCTATGTAATTTAAAGGGTTACGTGTTTATCTTTGGTTTGTAATCACTAGGTCGTCACTACGGGAGATTAGCTGGATATATGGTTCTGCGTGCTAATTGCTGTGGTAGTCATTTCAAGGCTTCATAAATTATAGGTATAGTTAGTTCTTTTCTGCAAATCAACGGGTCCGCTGAGATGCTTAATTGAAGATTGTTTAGGGGGCCATTAGGGCCAGATATTATTCTAAAGTCTAATATTATGTATTTACTATTTCTGGTATGAGAGTGGATTTAAAGATTACTTCTATTGTTTTGAAATACAACTCTAATTTAAATTAGGACGCATGAATATAATAAATGATGGCATTGCAATGTGATTGAAACTTTGAGAGAGCACACACGTCACAATTTTTTAACTAACTAGCTTTTTTTTTAATATTTCCAAGGCATTGCAGTGTTACGCATTTATTGGCTTTTGATTCTATTATTTGTGACAAGATAGTGAACTTACAATAAAAAACTCTTATACACACCCATTTTGTTTCGTGGCTTTAGCCTGATTACAATGGACACACACTCATATACATATCACACTTACACAACATACATTAGCTGACACACCACGAGCTTAGATTTCATTTGATATACACGCACTTAGGTACATTCGGTGCAAGGCATTTTGGCTGATACTAGATCCTGGATTGCTGGAGTCGACTCGAGTTTGCACCTAAGGGATCTGACGTGTCAATTCCTTAGAAGCTGTGAACTTTACACCACACAATAGGAATTCAACCAAGGCCTGAGTTATTTATATGTTCTGTAACAATACGCTCTGTTTGTTCTGGGATGTAACTCATTCGATTATACGGACCTTTGACATCTGCGTCAATTAGTGGAAGTAGAGTGACACTGCAGTCCAATTTAAGGGACAGACAGTACAGTGTATGTTATAGCATATAAATGGTATTCAGAGCACCTTGTACATAATCGACAACAATCACTATTTCTGTTACAAATACCGCGGCTGCACGAACGTTTAGGGTATGCGTAATTTCTGCTGCGCGTAATGCTTTTGCGTAATTTATTAAAATTAATCTTAACTAGTTATTTGGCAATCTGCGTAAAGTACAATTTAAAAGTACTTAGGTACTTAAAAATCGTGTAAGATGAGGAATGCGTAGGAGAGATGGTTTGAATCAAATAGATAGTAAGGGTTGATAGGTTGCTTCATGACGGTTTTGTTGGTTGGCGGGGGTGTAGGAGTGAAGGGAGCCCCCGAAAGTTTCAAGATATAACAATAGGTATAGGCCCCATTTTCAAGACCTAAGGTCTAAAATTCCAAGGTCCCCTTGTAGTCTGTTTTTTTTTTCAGGTCATCGTTGTCATTCATCGTGATGGAGCATTTTTATAGTATAAGTAATTTTAGTTCGTTATGTAAGTTAGTTAATTAGTATTAGATAAACATAATTCACATATGGTAATTAACTAATTAAATCAATTATCTTGTTCGAGCTGTTGCTGATGAGGTGAGTTGCATGTTCACTTATGTAGATAGACTATTATTCTTGATTTGAATTTAAATGTTCATTTTATTGCGGATTTAATTAATTATTGCGGATTTTTACGGCTTGTTTTACCGTTTGATTTTATTTGCGGACGATATAATTTATCGACGGATTATAATTTTACAGTAATGTTAACGATTACTGAAATTACGTTTCACGTGTTTTAATTCGGTTGTTGCGGCTTTTGGTCATATATTTATGTATGATTTTTGACGTTTATTTTATTTTAACGCATTATTTAATGCGTCGCATAAACTACATTCGCGTTTTGGTTTATTACCGAACTTTATCTACATTCGTTTGATTTATTACGAATGTTATTTATTCACATTTATTTGTTGCGTTTGTTGCGGTTTCATTTGAAACATAATTTTACATTATTATTTTATATGATGCGTTTTACGACGAGATTTTAACACAACGTAGAGGGTCCTATTCGTACTTCATGAACTAGGCGATCACAAGTATTTTATTTTGGCCAGTATTTCAGTTAACTTATTAAATAGTATTTTATTTAAAGGAGGCTAGTTTAGTCTTTCTACAGTGGTGCCGTGTGACCAGGATTCAAGTCATTCAAAATTAAGTCAGTTTAATTGATTTAATTACTTGATTACGAATCTGAGTTAAAGTTTAGTATATATGTCGTTATTCGCAAGTTGTAATAAAATTGTAACTCATACAATTAAAAGGTGTTCTTAGAATTAAACCGTTTTTGTGAATTAGTTCGTGATTCTTGAATAAAACACGAAATAAGTACGCTTTATTAGAGGCAATACCTATTTACGATTGTGAGGGCGTAAATTTAATACTTATATTATTACTAATGACTGCGTAATTCATTGCTATCTTTACTAAATAGTCATGCGATTCCTCTGTAAATTATTTTTATAGGATGCAGTATACGTTCTGCCTACTATCAGACAAAGCATGTAATTAATTGCAATTGTAATTAAATTAAACAAATAGTCGTTTCGGTCTTAGAGAAGTGAGGGCGCAGGTTTATGCTTTGGTTGCCCAAATGCTATCAGTAAATTCAGTATTTTACCTATTGAGATAGTCTCACAATTTCATCCTTTTCAGTTCTAAAATTGTATCGTCAATCTGAGGGCGCTCTGTAACTGCAAGGTTACATGACTCGAAGATTATCTTTAAAAAACATAACCCTCCTCTCCTTCGACAGTCGGGTAAAAATAGGTACCTAGTTTAGACAAATTCTATAAAAACCTTTCTCACGTCAAGCGTTCCTTGAAATCGAAATGATGTCAACACGGGGGTAATAAACCACTAATTTATTGGTTTTAACTTTTGTATCTAAAGAGCTGGTCCCACATTTCGTCTAAGTTATTACCACTTCATGATTTGAAGTGGTGGGACTGCAAAAACAATTCATGGGCATGGATCCGAAAGAACCTATATCAGTTGGAATATTATAACACATATGTCTTTAGACTAACCTATATAATTATTGTAAACCAAAATGACGTATGTTATTATGACATGTAAAAGAATTACACCTTTTGAATATGGCACAAGAATCCATGTAAGATTTCTCTGTTAAAAATTATAGGCAGTCGGGGATTTGACTTCGTAACGAAAGGTTGAAATTGTCCCATTCGGATTCCTTTATAATTAATTATCAATTGATTTTGATGTTCTATTTCGCGCGCGCGTTCCGCGTTTTATTAGTCTGAAAACAGTGTTTCATTACTAGATTTTAAATGATATATTAAACAGACATTTGAGACATTTTAGAGACGAATAAGTGAATTTAGTGTAGGCACGTATTTTTTAAGACAATTGACAATACTGTGAGTGTAAAACATTAGTGTTTAATTTGTTTTTATATGAATAGTGTGTAACTGCAATTAATTATAGAGTCAGTGTTCACATGAAGTATCCTTAATAATGTACCTATGTAATTTAAAGGGTTACGTGTTTATCTTTGGTTTGTAATCACTAGGTCGTCACTACGGGAGATTAGCTGGATATATGGTTCTGCGTGCTAATTGCTGTGGTAGTCATTTCAAGGCTTCATAAATTATAGGTATAGTTAGTTCTTTTCTGCAAATCAACGGGTCCGCTGAGATGCTTAATTGAAGATTGTTTAGGGGGCCATTAGGGCCAGATATTATTCTAAAGTCTAATATTATGTATTTACTATTTCTGGTATGAGAGTGGATTTAAAGATTACTTCTATTGTTTTGAAATACAACTCTAATTTAAATTAGGACGCATGAATATAATAAATGATGGCATTGCAATGTGATTGAAACTTTGAGAGAGCACACACGTCACAATTTTTTAACTAACTAGCTTTTTTTTTAATATTTCCAAGGCATTGCAGTGTTACGCATTTATTGGCTTTTGATTCTATTATTTGTGACAAGATAGTGAACTTACAATAAAAAACTCTTATACACACCCATTTTGTTTCGTGGCTTTAGCCTGATTACAATGGACACACACTCATATACATATCACACTTACACAACATACATTAGCTGACACACCACGAGCTTAGATTTCATTTGATATACACGCACTTAGGTACATTCGGTGCAAGGCATTTTGGCTGATACTAGATCCTGGATTGCTGGAGTCGACTCGAGTTTGCACCTAAGGGATCTGACGTGTCAATTCCTTAGAAGCTGTGAACTTTACACCACACAATAGGAATTCAACCAAGGCCTGAGTTATTTATATGTTCTGTAACAATACGCTCTGTTTGTTCTGGGATGTAACTCATTCGATTATACGGACCTTTGACATCTGCGTCAATTAGTGGAAGTAGAGTGACACTGCAGTCCAATTTAAGGGACAGACAGTACAGTGTATGTTATAGCATATAAATGGTATTCAGAGCACCTTGTACATAATCGACAACAATCACTATTTCTGTTACAAATACCGCGGCTGCACGAACGTTTAGGGTATGCGTAATTTCTGCTGCGCGTAATGCTTTTGCGTAATTTATTAAAATTAATCTTAACTAGTTATTTGGCAATCTGCGTAAAGTACAATTTAAAAGTACTTAGGTACTTAAAAATCGTGTAAGATGAGGAATGCGTAGGAGAGATGGTTTGAATCAAATAGATAGTAAGGGTTGATAGGTTGCTTCATGACGGTTTTGTTGGTTGGCGGGGGTGTAGGAGTGAAGGGAGCCCCCGAAAGTTTCAAGATATAACAATAGGTATAGGCCCCATTTTCAAGACCTAAGGTCTAAAATTCCAAGGTCCCCTTGTAGTCTGTTTTTTTTTTCAGGTCATCGTTGTCATTCATCGTGATGGAGCATTTTTATAGTATAAGTAATTTTAGTTCGTTATGTAAGTTAGTTAATTAGTATTAGATAAACATAATTCACATATGGTAATTAACTAATTAAATCAATTATCTTGTTCGAGCTGTTGCTGATGAGGTGAGTTGCATGTTCACTTATGTAGATAGACTATTATTCTTGATTTGAATTTAAATGTTCATTTTATTGCGGATTTAATTAATTATTGCGGATTTTTACGGCTTGTTTTACCGTTTGATTTTATTTGCGGACGATATAATTTATCGACGGATTATAATTTTACAGTAATGTTAACGATTACTGAAATTACGTTTCACGTGTTTTAATTCGGTTGTTGCGGCTTTTGGTCATATATTTATGTATGATTTTTGACGTTTATTTTATTTTAACGCATTATTTAATGCGTCGCATAAACTACATTCGCGTTTTGGTTTATTACCGAACTTTATCTACATTCGTTTGATTTATTACGAATGTTATTTATTCACATTTATTTGTTGCGTTTGTTGCGGTTTCATTTGAAACATAATTTTACATTATTATTTTATATGATGCGTTTTACGACGAGATTTTAACACAACGTAGAGGGTCCTATTCGTACTTCATGAACTAGGCGATCACAAGTATTTTATTTTGGCCAGTATTTCAGTTAACTTATTAAATAGTATTTTATTTAAAGGAGGCTAGTTTAGTCTTTCTACACGACGCAGATGAGGGAAACCTCGACGGAGATGGCGGGATGACAGACGCATTTCTCTACAATCATTGCGGGTAGAAGCGCAAATATGAGGGTCATGCATGGCATTCAAAGTGCAAGTGGGAGCAGACTAAGAAGAAGAGTTCCGGAGAGTGGGTACTACAAATACAAATTAAATACAAATAGACACAGATACAATTTAGTATTGATGATATAATTTAGTAGAATGATAATTACCTATGTTACACTCAATCTCGAGAGCATTAAAAATAGTACTTACTTTATGGACAGAGTATAAATATACGCGAGTAAGAAATGCAAACTGTTTAATGTATATTACCTGTTTATTACCAAGTCCGCCAGTAAATAATTTGCGTCCCCCCCGCTCTAGGGAGGAAAGTTTTAATTACATATATTTAGACCCCTTTATGACCGCGCTGAATTAGCGCTTTATGTTGTTTTGTTGCGAGACGCATTTACCTTCATTTAACATTACTCCACCGGTCTGTGAGTTAGAAGTAAATGTATTTTGTGTTGTTATATTTTTAGGAATCCGCAACACTAAAGTTTTTTTAATATCCCAAAGAGCACTAAGCTTCAATATGGCACCAGATAAAAGAAGAAATAGTCAAACCAAATATCCTTATCTATATAATCATTCGTGAAAAAAAATTGTATTAGTCTTTAGTAATAAAAGCTTAGTAATAAAAGGTAATTAAGTTTGAAAAATCCTGTATGGCGCGCGGTGCGAAGTTCATTCACCCGGTTAGAGTTCGTACCTATCTACAAAAGATGGCGGCTAGCGGTCACTGCGGTCGCTCGGCTGGATGATTAAAATTAATATTAATACAAAAAAAAACGAATCGAAAAACTTTTTTTAATTCTTTGTAATTGATAAATTAACTGGGCTTGGGTTCTAAGACGGTTAAACAACACCCTGTATAACGGAAAAATAAACCATCGTCTGAAGCCCAGGACAGGATTCCGGCACTGGGTCTGTACCGGCAATACAGATGGCACAGGTTCGAGTCCTGTCTTGACCATCAGACGATGGTCAATCACATACAATTTAGGGATATCTATAAGGTCTTAATAAATACAGTACGAAATTATTAAACTACGAGTATACAAAATATTACAAATATGTCTATGAAACTACTACACAGAAAAAAAACATTTCTCAAACCAAGAAATTGAATATTGTCACGGAGTTTTAAAAAATATATTCTTGGACTAAGAATGTATTACTTCAATGAGCAGTATCAGGTTTATTCAATGTAAAAAAATATATTGTCAAAGTTATTTCTTGAATCAAGTAAATTAATTTACATTAAGACAATTATATGCTTGAGGTAACACATCTTAAACAAAAACATACTCTGAATAATCTATTAACAATATATTCTTTCAGATGAATACAACAATCTTAACAATATATTATTTTACATTTGAAACAATATTGTGTTCCTTATATGGAAGACAATATTGCATTGATTTAAGACATGTTTCTTTTCTGTGTAAAATTACTAAAACCAATTTAACCTATAGGGCCTATTACACTATATTTACATACATCCCCTAGATCAAATTAATAAATACAGTTGTACTTATCTATTTGATTTCTGTTATGAGTATTTCATGTGCCTTCCGTTCGTGATCAAACGAGCGTCGATCATATTAATACAAAATGGTAAAGTCGACGGGAACGTATTACGCTTTCCCGTCGGCTTTACCATTTTGTATTAGGCGCATTGCATTATGTGAATATCGTAAATATATACTTATATTATAGTATCAATATCAAGGCCAAAATAATGTATGCCATACGATTAAATTAATAATATACGTTAATCTGAATTGATATCTAAATCTATAATCTTTCTTTCACATTATAAACTGACTGGGTCGCGCTGTTCGGTGTGAAACACAGATTATAGAACCTTTATAACTTTTCTTTGTGTGAATTGAATGAAGCCTAGTGACTTATCCTATCTCTTTCTAATGAATAAGAATAAGAATTAATTTATTTAGCACACAAAGTATGTACTGTAAAAAGGAAAATCACTAAGAATGTTGTCACGGAAGCGTGACGCTGATAGTGAGAGCCCCAAAACGTAATGCTTGCACTGTCACTCCAAGATACGGGATAAATGTTTGTTTGTTCCTGTTAATAACACACCTGTGTCCAAACTATAGTTATAAACTAGTTTTAAAACACACCGACGACCGCTTTAGCCTAGTTGTAGTGACCCTGCCTACGGAGCATGAGGTCCTGGGTTCGAATCCCAGTAAGGGCATTTATTTGTGTGATAAGCACGAATATTTCTTCCTGAGTCATGGATGTATATTTATTTATCTATATAAGTATGTTTATTGTCATCTAGTACCCATAGTGCAAGCTTTGTTTGGGCCTAGGTTGATTTGTGTAAGATTGTCCAAAATATGTATTTATATATTTATTTTATTTTATTTACCTCCACGTCTAAACTAAACTCGTGCAGTCGTTGATATAAACTTCACAATGTACGCCATAGACCCGCTTAACTCCCTCGATGCTAGGACAGATTTCCACTTCCCAAACTCCACTGACGTTTTCCTCACTCCATTAGAAAGATTAGCATAATTCAGAAGTCCGGTCACTCGAAAAACGCTTCTGCAGGAATCCGTAACGAGAGATTAGTATTCAAGAGCCGTTCGCTGGTCACCTGAGCTGAGTACCCCATCGATTTATGGACTCCTGGTACCGTCCGCAGTCAGGCGTGACAAGTCGACAAACTTAGTTATGGGAGTTTTATGTTATCTTGCAGAGCAGCTGGAAGATTTTTAGATTTACTATACGTAACGTATCGTACGTATGGTACAGTCGAGTTCTCCAATATTTATACAGACAACCTTTCAAAAATATCTATACACAGTCTTTATTGTTACCATAAGACGCATGTTTAGATTTCTCTCTTCAGGCACTTTCAAATATAACCATTTTAGCTACGCAATAGCGTAGCATTAAAAACGATTTACTGTCATTCGCCACAAATGGAAAATCATCAACACAAAATGACCATTTTGAAATTAAACCAAAAATAACATCCAAAGTTTGGTAAAAGTGTCTACACGGTGTTCCCGGGAATTTCCGTTAACTTCGGCATATTGCAGAGTACATTCACAGAAACAAATAAGCATAATTATTACTTGAAAAAAAATTAAAACAAAAATTTCTACAAAATAATCTACTGTAGCATTAACAGTGGTGGAAGCTGCAAATCTGATTAAATTAAAATATTGAATATTTTGATAACAGTAAAAGTTAAGATACTACTGTCTTGGAGAAATTAACTTTATTTGATCTAACCTATGCCCCCCCTCGGCAGCGACACTCATTTTTGGTTATCAACTGTGCGAACCGCCTGATATAGTTATAGTTAGATAATTGGGTTCGGGCTCGTACGGAATGTGATTTTATTTATTTAAAGGATGAATGGATCCCTGTACAATGGGATATTGTATGAAGGAATTTTGTTTTCAATTTTGCTGTACAAAAGCTGGTGGTATTTTGCATTATACAGGGTGTACCAAAAATGGGGTGTGAACCGATCAAGGGCATAAAAAACTAAGAGAAAAAAAAAATACCGCGATTATTTTTTTACATTTGTATGGAGCGTTGGCCAACCGAGGCCACCTGCTCCATACAAATAAAAATAAAAATCCCGTCAAAAAATTTTTTTTCTTTTTTTCTTAGAACACGATACCTGTTATGCCCTTGATCGGTTCACACCCTATTTTTGATACACTCTGTATTAAAATTATTTCAAGTTGTTTGTATAAGGTAGAACTTTTTGTTTCATCAGTGTGTTAACCTTAATAAAACACTTTGATGATGAATAACGTATTTATTCCTTGAACGTGCTTCACAAAATCCAATCGAACAATGAATGAATAAAATGTCAAACTACCGCTTTTATAATTATGACGTTACGGCCTTTTACAGAAAACGGAAATCAACTAAGTTACTTATTAACATTTAATATAATTGGCTAACAAGTGTCTGTTCATTTTGTGGTTTAGTTGTAAAAAAAGACATCTTTAAGAATGGCGATATAATTCATCTCATGCTGCTGGGGCTGTTCATATGTTATGTCATTACATATTACGGCAGTCATTTTATGAGGATTTCAAAGAATTTACAGGATTATGATAGGGGTCAGACGTCGAAAAAAAACGATGACGTAATATATGGACATGCAGGACAGCAGCTAAGCTTCAGTTAATGCCCAAAGATTCAGATCTTTGCGTGGCAAGCCTTCAAGTTGGAGTAAACTTTAATCGAATAAACACTCGGGTGATGACCAACAGCACGAAACGTAGGGTCGAGGTAGACGTCACACTGGAAAAGCTACTGGCCCACGAAGCTGATGAAAAGTAACCTTCCTCTGTCACACGCGTAAACTTGTCGACATGTATATTCTGCCTGTCCTTACCTACGGTGCCCAAACTTAGTTACGCACGGAGAGTCAAGTCCAAATTAAAGATGACAACGGGCTATTCAGCGCAGCATTTTAGGTGCTAAGCATTCGGAACAGGACGCTGCGCACGAATGGCTGATGAAGGCGAAAACATTGCCAAACTCAGGTGGGACTGGGCCGGTCACGTCTGTCACATGCATCCGAATAGAAGGGCTAGTATAGCCACCAAGTGGATGCCTTAAGGGCGACGCAGATGAGGGAAACCTCGACGGAGATGGCGGGATGACAGACGCATTTCTCTACAATCATTGCGGGTAGAAGCGCAAATATGAGGGTCATGCATGGCATTCAAAGTGCAAGTGGGAGCAGACTAAGAAGAAGAGTTCCGGAGAGTGGGTACTACAAATACAAATTAAATACAAATAGACACAGATACAATTTAGTATTGATGATATAATTTAGTAGAATGATAATTACCTATGTTACACTCAATCTCGAGAGCATTAAAAATAGTACTTACTTTATAGACAGAGTATAAATATACGCGAGTAAGAAATGCAAACTGTTTAATGTATATTACTTGTTTATTACCAAGTCCGCCAGTAAATAATCTGCGTCCCCCCGCTCTAGGGAGGAAAGTTTTAATTACATATATTTAGACCCCTTTATGACCGCGCTGAATTAGCGCTTTATGTTGTTTTGTTGCGAGACGCATTTACCTTCATTTAACATTACTCCACCGGTCTGTGAGTTAGAAGTAAATGTATTTTGTGTTGTTATATTTTTAGGAATCCGCAAGACTAAAGTTTTTTTAATATCCCAAAGAGCACTAAGCTTCAATATGGCACCAGATAAAAGAAGAAATAGTCAAACCAAATATCCTTATCCATATAATCATTCGTGAAAAAAAAATGTATTAGTCTTTAGTAATAAAAGCTTAGTAATAAAAGGTAATTAAGTTTGAAAAATCCTGTATGGCGCGCGGTGCGAAGTTCATTCACCCGGTTAGAGTTCGTACCTATCTACAAAAGATGGCGGCTAGCGGTCATTGCGGTCGCTCGGCTGGATGATTCAAATTAATATTAATAAAAAAAAAAACGAATCGAAAAACTTTTTTTAATTCTTTGTAATTGATAAATTAACTGGGCTTGGGCTCTAAGACGGTTAAACAACACCCTGTATAACGGAAAAATAAACCATCGTCTGAAGCCCAGGACAGGATTCCGGCACTGGGTCTGTACCGGCAATACAGAGGGCACAGGTTCGAGTCCTGTCTTGACCATCAGACGATGGTCAATCGACGATGGTCAATCACATACAATTTAGGGATATCTATAAATACAGTACGAAATTATTAAACTACGAGTATACAACATATTACAAATATGTCTATGAAACTACTACACAGAAAAAAAACATTTCTCAAACCAAGAAATTGAATATTGTTACGGAGTTTTACAAAATATATTCTTGGACAAAGAATGTATTATTTCAATGAACAGTATCAGGTTTATTCAAAGTAAAAATATATATTGTCAAAGTTATTTCTTGAATCAAGTAAATTAATTTACATTAACACAATTATATGCTTGAGGTAACACATCTTAAACAAAAACATACTCTGAATAATCTATTAACAATATATTCTTTCAGATGAATACAACAATCTTAACAATATATTATTTTACATTTGAAACAATATTGTGTTCCTTATATGGAAGACAATATTGCATTGATTTAAGACATGTTTCTTTTCTGTGTAAAATTACTAAAACCAATTTAACCTATAGGGCCTATTACACTATATTTACATACATCCCCTAGATCAAATTAATAAATACAGTTGTACTTATCTATTTGATTTCTGTTATGAGCATTTCATGTGCCTTCCGTTCGTTATCAAACGAGCGTCGATCATATTAATACAAAATGGTAAAGTCGACGGGAACGTATTACGCTTTCCCGTCGGCTTTACCATTTTGTATTAGGCGCATTGCATTAAGTGAATATCGTAAATATATACTTATATTATAGTATCAATATCAAGGCCAAAATAATGTATGCCATACGATTAAATTAATAATATACGTATCTGAATTGATATCTAAATCTATAATCTTTCTTTCACATTATAAACTGACTGGGTCGCGCTGTTCGGTGTGAAACACAGATTATAGAACCTTTATAACTTTTCTTTGTGTGAATTGAATGAAGCCTAGTGACTTATCCTATCTCTTTCTAATGAATAAGAATAAGAATTAATTTATTTAGCACACAAAGTATGTACTGTAAAAAGGACAATCACTAAGAATGTTGTCACGGAAGCATGACGCTGATAGTGAGAGCCCCAAAACGTAATGCTTGCACTGTCACTCCAAGATACGGGATAAATGTTTGTTTGTTCCTGTTAATAACACACCTGTGTCCAAACTATAGTTATAAACTAGTTTTAAAACACACCGACGACCGCTTTAGCCTAGTTGTAGTGACCCTGCCTACGGAGCATGAGGTCCTGGGTTCGAATCCCAGTAAGGGCATTTATTTGTGTGATAAGCACGAATATTTCTTCCTGAGTCATGGATGTATATTTATTTATCTATATAAGTATGTTTATTGTCATCTAGTGCAAGCTTTGTTTGGGCCTAGGTTGATTTGTGTAAGATTGTCCAAAATATGTATTTATATATTTATTTTATTTTATTTACCTCCACGTCTAAACTAAACTCGTGCAGTCGTTGATATAAACTTCACAATGTACGCCATAGACCCGCTTAACTCCCTCGTTGCTAGGACAGATTTCCACTTCCCAAACTCCACTGACGTTTTCCTCACTCCATTAGAAAGATTAGCATAATTCAGAAGTCCGGTCACTCGAAAAACGCTTCTGCAGGAATCCGTAACGAGAGATTAATATTCAAGAGCCGTTCGCTGGTCACCTGAGCTGAGTACCCCATCGATTTATGGACTCCTGGTACCGTCCGCAGTCAGGCGTGACAAGTCGACAAACTTAGTTATGGGAGTTTTATGTTATCTTGCAGAGCAGCTGGAAGATTTTTAGATTTACTATACGTAACGTATCGTACGTATGGTACAGTCGAGTTCTCCAATATTTATACAGACAACCTTTCAAAAATATCTATACACAGTCTTTATTGTTACCATAAGACGCATGTTTAGATTTCTCTCTTCAGGCACTTTCAAATATAACCATTTTAGCTACGCAATAGCGTAGCATTAAAAACGATTTACTGTCATTCGCCACAAATGGAAAATCATCAACACAAAATGACCATTTTGAAATTAAACCAAAAATAACATCCAAAGTTTGGTAAAAGTGTCTACACGGTGTTCCCGGGAATTTCCGTTAACTTCGGCATATTGCAGAGTACATTCACAGAAACAAATAAGCATAATTATTACTTGAAAAAAAATGAAAAAAAAAAATTTTCTACAAAATAATCTACTGTAGCATTAACAGTGGTGGAAGCTGCAAATCTGATTAAATTAAAATATTGAATATTTTGATAACAGTAAAAGTTAAGATACTACTGTCTTGGAGAAATTAACTTTATTTGATCTAACCTATGCCCCCTTGTAATTAACGGAAATTGACAAAAACACGTAGTATACTTTTTATGTTAATTTTCTTTCTTATTCAAAATGAATCCAGCCCAAACGGAATTTTGTCCAGTACAAAATAGTTCCGACTCTACAAGTAGTAAAGTTAATATTGTCAAATTTAAATTATTCACGGACAATTTTTCATGTCGAGGATTTTCAACTTGATATTATTCTGATTCGACCAATAACTTCGACTTGTACATTTTCAGTAAATCGTGTTACATATAATCTATCCGCTCTTCAATTGAAGGTATGTTTCGAAATTGGTGTTGTTTTGTTCGGTTTTAAAACAAAAAACTACTCGATCCTACGGTTGATTCAAATTTCATCAGTACAAATATACAGTTTTTGCCTAGCCCTAGACTTAGGGTGTCGCTGGGATCATTTCCGATCCCTATGCGTTCGTGGCATGACATTAGTATTCAGCGGTGGTCCTCTCTCTCTGTAACCTGAGAGGCGAAGCTATTGATTTATTGCTGTATAACTTTAACCTAAGTACTTGTAGTGATTGCGAATTCGTTTTTTTAAGTTCAGTACCAAAATGATACAAAAGGAACCCGTATATGTGTGTCTGTCTATGTGCACTGTGTTTGAAAACGACATCTAAAACGAACAATTAGTTAAAGCAATGACGCGTTGTTGTGTCCGTGAGGCAACCGGATGGCTCCCGGTATTCGAGCAATAAAAAAACATTTAGGTTAGCCTCAAGAGTCCATATATGTTTGTTAGAACGTTCAATATTTTAAAGTATTTCCATGCCGTATGCATGTAAATCATTTATTTCACACAAGACAAACATAAAAGATGCAGACAGAACAAGTTATACAGGTACAAATGCGAACTTATCTCTGTAGAGCTTCTCTTCCAGTTAACCTTTGAACATTTGAGTAAGGAACAGGAAATGAACGGTAAACGAACTAACACAAGTATTTACAAGGTACTAATGCATAATAATACATACACAACGTTTTCTCAAACATGGAATGAAATATTAATGTTACGTTCCTAATAATAGGCAGCGAAGTATCATGTTTCAGGTGCGGAGAGACGAGAGACACATAATGAAATTGGAGGCCTACAAGATGGTCTTTTTAATTTTCCATTCCACATTTATTTGTGACACAACATCACGGCGTTCAGCCATTAAAAAAAAAACTATAAAGAATATTTGCTTTTTGGTTCGTTAAGACATTCTGCCACTACGTTTATTTAAAAATAACAACAAACGACGTTTGCTATATTTTGCAGTTTTATTTACGTATAAGTATTAAATCGACGTGAACATAACAAATAACATATTATTAACAAATTCCAATAATTTTTATTGCGTAACTAGACCAATGTACTTTACACATTTAAATTATTTCATCTAAATATTAGCGGTAAAAATTTGTACTCGAAGTGCGTAGGTATTTTTTTAATCATATTGGAGGCAAAATTGATAATTTTTCATTCTGTACTTCCATTTTATTGGATTGGACGAAAACACCAATAAAAATGTGTAGTTATATTTTTTCTCTAGTTAACTTAGTTTCTGTTGAAATGAAAATTTGATTTATTGCAGCTTTTTTAATTTATTTCATTGCATGTTTGAGAAAAGCACTATACATAGGTACATCGGCGTGAAAAGGGGTTGCCAGCCTCAAACTATATGGTCACAAAGTTTCACGAGAATCGGTAGAGAAATGCGACCTGTAAGGACAACAGTCGGACAGCGGTACCTACATCGGACATATAATTTTCGGCCTAACGTGAAGCATAGAACTTCGTTCGCTTCGCTCGCTCGTTCGAAAATCTTAGCAAAGTACCGCTTTGTGCAAGGTGGAACAGCTGAGATTCCAGTCTAAATCAGTTTTTCCAGCGACTAATTCCCGTAGCCGTATCTCCCCATGACTGGCACAATTTTGATGGATGCTGGGAGCGACCGAGCGATATATTTATCTGGCCCAGAAAACAATTTTTGTCAATATATTTCTCGGGGATCTTTCCTGGCGTATTTTTGATGGCTACATGAGAGCTTGGTACAGCACACAGAATATTAAAGGTGTTAAAGCCATTAATGAAAGACGACCAATTTATTTTATGCGAGCTTCTGCCCGCGACTTCGTCCGTGTAACTCGTTTATATCGTAGCTCCTTACAAACTTTCGCCCCCATTACACCCCCTTAGGGGATGATTCCCGGGATAAAAAGTATTATATAATGTTAATCTAGGCTATACACTGTATGTATACTAAAATTCATCTCAATCGGTTAAATCATTTTTGCGTGATTGAGAAACAAACGTTCGCAGGATACAATACTAGATAGTTACAATGATAGAGGCAAAATATACTAACGTCCATCTTATCATAAGTTGACGTAGTAGCATATGGACGCCTGCATCTCCAAAGTACATATTGCATATTGAGCCTTTATTGATTTGAGGACAAAGCAAAATTCTCTAAAATACCAAATAACAAAAGATTCACTTACGTATATATAATAATAATAGGCCTGATATCGTGCTGACAGATCGATCGAAACGCCAGGCAGTGCTCGTCGACATCACCATCCCCCATGACGAGAACCTCGTGAAGGCCGAGAAGGACAAAGCCAGCAAGTACCTAGACCTGGCTCACGAGGTAACCGCCATGTGGGATGTTGATTCGACGATCATCGTCCCGATAGTCGTTTCAGCGAACGGTTTAATAGCGAAGAGTCTCGACCATCACCTCAAGAGACTCTCGCTAGATGGCTGGATCAAGGGTCAGATACAGAAGGCGGTACTCCTGGATACTGCGCGGATAGTCAGGAGGTTCCTGTCTCTGGCGCCCTGACCACCGGCAGCTTAGGCCCCGCCTCGCTGCCGGCGGTACCCTAGTTTAGGTTTTTATAATGATTTTATGTTTTGTATGTATAGTTTTATATTTTACTTTTTATATAGTTATTGTAAAAACCTAGTCTAAGACGGAAAATGAATAAAGAGATAATAATAATAATAATAATTACATTTCTGGGTAAGTCAAATTACTAATTGAAAGAAACTTAACCTGCTTTAATGAAATTATGAAGTCCGCAAAGTAAGTTCTTACTTCTATTTCGAGTACGAAGAAAGTTTGTTCAAGCAAATTTGGTTTTAATTAATTTAGCTTCGAACTTAGTAAAATGTGATATCTACCTATACTTTTAAAAACCTGCATAATTATTATACTGAGTAGTCTTAGTACCAACAAATAACATTTTCGTTCCATTGTCATCGGATTTACACGCATGGGAACACTAAAAGTTTATGAAAAACTTGGGTAAAAGCTTATTTCCGCAAACGTGTGCCATATAAAACCTCAATACTCCTTAGTTAAGCAAAATCTTAAAATGTAAAGAATAATTTAACTAAGCTTGTAAAAAAACAATTATTATTTCTTTTCTGAAAATAAAGTTACAATTATTATTTTTTAATTATCATAAAAATATGATATAAACCAATTAATATTGGAATGGTAAAATTGGATAAAAAAATTCACATAAACAGAATATTTGCACATTTTAACACCTATGCCTATGAGATTTAACAGCTGCAGCAACCATCAATTGTGCAAGTACTTACTCTCTACTACGTATTACGAAGTTTCGTACCAACAAAAAAAACTATACTCACCTACTTTACGATACTGTTCGCAATAAAACTACTAGGGCAACATGATATGTCAGTGATTATTGAATAAACAGTTGGTGACGGGCGGTAAATCTCCCTTTATCTCGTCTCAAATATCGGATTATCCAGCACTGCCTATCACAAAATAATACACGGCACTATAACCAGACCAGAATATCCTTGATCTCCAACAACGACTAGTTCTTACGAATCCAGAGATCAACTTATAATAGGTAAACCGTTAGAGAGTGGAAACTGATTAAAGAATTGGCAGGGACCGTACGAATGGCTCTCGTAAATAATAATACTCCTGACATTAGATGGAAAGGTGGGCAGATAAATAGGAATAGTATAGTGGTGGCTTTATGCGTTCTAGTGTGGATAAAGAAGATTGTCATGGGGGAAATAAAATAACTAATCAGTGATATTTGGAGAGTGAGGAATACAGAAGCACTTAATTTAATGATAGTAGGTACTACATAACAAATGGAAGTAAAAAGGTCAATACGCAAGGTGCTTATAAATATGGGCGAAAAGAATTTTTAGAAGGATTGAGTGTCAAGAGCACAGAAATATATCAAGATAGAAGGAAAGAGTGTATGTACCAACTTCGCGTGGCGAAATTATGACACGGTGTCACAATTGCTCGCCGCGAACTTCAGTCTGCTCCCGACCGCGGTCTGCGTGCGACGTCAGGTTTTAAAAACAAAATGGTTTGTTGCGCAATCATTATATAATCTGTCAAAAGTAATAATAGTGCTGTACACTGTGATTTTCTTACTCAATTATTAAAATCGATTTTGAAAACGGAGGAAATGATAATTACGTTCTTAGGTATATTATTATGCAGCTACGAGTATATAATGTACGTAGTGCAAAGCAAATATTATTAACAAACAGGTTATGGTTACTTCTATTAGGTCCTTACCTATAAAATTGGCGTTTTGTATGGAGAATTTTATGAAAACTGTGATTTTCATACTTTGAATTTTGCGGATTATTCAGCAATGTCAAATTCAAGCCAAACAAAATTTTGGTAGGAATATAGAAAACTTTAAAGCTACGTACTTGACCCGGCAGCACTTGAAAAGGGTGGTTTTCAAGGTTTAATTTGAAACACTATATTTTTTTTTTAAACCTATATTTGTATTTGAAACCTTTGTTTTGAATTAAAAAAAAATTGAATTAAAAATAATTTGGAAGTTGCAATAGAAACGAATAATTTACGTACAAAATAATATTTGTGATAAAAACGCCAATTTCATAGGTAAGGGCCTAATATTTTGCAATTTTATTTTAGTTTTCCGAATGATCGAATGATATTAAAAATAAATGGATTGAAGCTGATGCGATGATTTTGGTTTCCTTCTGGCCATTGCCTACGGTTGGTCGCATCTTTAGAGGACTTATGATATAGCTCGGCCAGTGATTAAGGTGTAGCGTCCGTGAGCAGGAACGTAAGCAATCCATTCAGATTTATTTTTTGGATGCTTTTTACAATTTGTTTGGATGCTTAGGGACTGAAAGTATATTACGTATAGTTCACTTCATGAGGCAACGGCAGCCCCCCGACGGATTTAAGTGGTTTTGTAATGACACCTGGAAACAAATAAACAGTTTTTTAAAACCTTTGTTTGTATTTACCATATTGTGCTTATTTACTTTATGGTCGGGGGATTTTCAAAATTTTATTTAATTATTTTACAATTAAATCCGCCGTGGGTTTTTCAATTTTTTTAATTTTGCTTTTTATTTTATTCTTTTTAAAGAGCAGTCTGTAATAGATTGTATGAATGTACACAAGTTGTATGAATGTGGAACAAAAATTAATAAACACATTTTAACAAAAATTAATGGCGAAATTCGAAATGACGAGCTAAGTGATAATACCATGAAATTATTTATAACAGGAGGCGCAGGGTCTGGTAAAACGTTTACTTTGCGAGCAATTGTTGAGCATATTAAAAGGTGTTATAATTATAAGCCAATAGTATCTGCTTTGCTTCAGCCGTGTTTTGTTGAAGTCACTGCCCTTACCGGAGTAGCAGGTCGCCTCGTGAATGGACGAACACTTCACAGCGCATTGTCACTGGGTATTGAAAAAGGATCAGCGACCACTCATCGACAGTTATCAGGTCAGCGCTTAGAAGACATGAGACGCAAATGGAAAACAATTCGCTGGTTGATTGTAGATGAGATTTCTATGGTATCATATGAAATGTTGCGGTGCATTCACTTGAGGCTTCAAGAGCTAAAAAACAATGACTCTCTTTTTGGTGGAGTAAATGTCCTCGTTTTGGTGATTTGATGCAGTTGCCGCCGTAAAAGGGAGTTTCTGTTTCCAGACACCAGCACATTTTCAAGGAGAACCACATATGTGGAGATACTTCGGATTTTGCGAACTTAAACGGAACATGCGACAGCAAAACGACTCTGACTTTGTTGATTTACTCAACAATTTACGAGTTGGAAAGGACTCGTGTTCCTCTAAAGGGAAACTTTGCCGATGGGGAAGCTGTTCGAATATATCCCACATTAAAAATACTAATTAATTTATTTATTAATTAATTAAAACTCGTCGACGCCTACAACCAGGCAATGTTAGTCAAATTAACTACGAAACTGTCCCAAATAAATGTCCATGACGAGTCTCGAGAACCCACCAATTATGGACAGAACCCACAGCCTGCGCTGACCCGAATAATACAGGAGGTCTTGTATCAAACATACAATTGGGAGTCGGTACTCGAGTGATGCTGAGAATAAACGTAAAAGTCAGCGAGGGACAGGTGAACGGCAGCATGGGGGTAGTTCGGGGTTTTAAATGGGAAGGGCTAAGAAGAGAGCAATTGGAAGACGGAGAGCTGCCCAAAAAATTTTTGTCCAATTTGATAACTGTTTTATCGGTAGAAGTTACCGGGATGAAAATGGCTGGATTGCTGTAGCTCCAATGAGTGTGACTTTTCAAGGCAATAAAGGTGCAGGTAAAATATAAAGAGTAATGGTTCCACTCATATTTACTTGGGCCGTTACTGTACATAAATTACAAGGCACAACAGTAGACAGGGCGGTCATATGCTTGGGTCCCAAAACATTCGCCAAAGGTCAAGTTTACGTGGCACTCAGTAGAGTAAGATCGTTAGACGGGATCGTAATAACCAATCTTGATCAACGAAAACTGTTTAACAACCTACACCATACTATGGTACTGAAAGAATTAGAGCGGTTAAGAAAGTCGTTGCATGGGACTCGTATCGAGGAAACCCGAGGAAAGGCTACAAGGTTCTCCTGATCCCATTAATTGTCTCATGCCGTTACCACAGTAAACCTCTAATTCCATGTAGTGTCGCAAATTGCATCCGACTCCTCTAAAGTTAACACGGTAAAATAAAAACCAAGTTTCCTACAATGTTGTTCTTCTCCGTCATCAGACCCTCAACAGTTTATGTACCGAAGCCACTTGGCAAGCACTATCTATAGAACCCAAACACACTAATATAAATATACGCCTTCTGAAAATTCACTACGATGCTGCTCTGCTCCATTTTCAGACCTTACAAGTAGGTCCACTATCAGTAAAATCCAAACATAGTAGAATTATCATGTTCCTTCTCAAAGTTCCCCATGATGTTGTCCTGCTCCATCATCAGCTCATGTTCAGAAGCTACTCGGCAAACACCGTCAAAAGAACCCAAACATGACATAAATCGTTAAAGCCGTATTCGAGATAATTGGGATCATTCGAGTAAAATATTTACTACAGCGCCCCCTGGTAAGCAAACATCATAATTTAAATGTCAGAACCATCCCTGATAGACCACAAACTCATCTCCGGAAATTGCATAGAAATCGGTCAAGCTGTTTTTGAGATAATTGAGAAAATTCATTTAAAACGTTTACTACAGCGCCCCCTGGTGACTAAACATCAAAACACCTATCTAAGAACCACTCCTGATAAACCACGCATCTATTTCGGAAAACCGCATCTAAATCGGTCAAGCCGTTTTGGAAATAAATGGGAACATTGGTGTACACAAACAAACAAACAGCCTCTCACCCTAAACGCATATACCTTCTCCGTTCCGTCGTGGGTAAAAAGAGAGAGATATGGCAAGGCTTATAAGTACGAATGCAGAAGTGAGTATATATACGGAGATATAAAAAAGGAAGCAGGCTAATGACTATAATTATATGCAGCTAGTGTCCATATAATCTTCTTCACTGACCTGGTGTTTAAAAATATAAGTCTTGAGTTTAGTACGAAAGGTATGTATATTTTGCAGGTTCCTTACCGGGGGTGGAATATTGTTCCAGCATTTAGATGCTGCATAACGGAAACCACCACGGAAAGCAGCCGAAGCATGTCGAGGTGTCAACAGCTGCATTACACACCGCCGACTACCACGAGACGAATTAATAGTCAACTTCTCAAAGAGATATTTGGGGCCTTGCTTGAGTACTCCAAAAAGCAAACAAGCCAAATGAAGTTTACATATGTGCTGCATTTTAAGAAGGCTGTGTTGATTTAAGATTGAATTGATTTAATTAAAAGCCCCCGATGTTCAAAGTATGGTTCCCAAATTCTTTCAATTTAGACGATTGTAATTGTTGTAATAAATTTAGTTTCGTAGATATCAACAAGATACGCATTTACCCTATCGACGCATTTGCCCCGATTATCCTTATTTCGGTTGCATCCGAGAGGTTTATCAGACGACCCGAGATATCTTGATTGCTGATGGATTTATTAAAGAGCCACCATATAAACATACAATTTATTCTAATCACTTTGGCAGGATTGATTTGTTTTCTGCAAAGGTTCAAGCTTGCCCCATACCCTTGAGAGCATCAAGTAACCGATATGTAAAATACTGTCTCAAAAACCAAATAAAATTAACCTTTCGCTTTGGTGCCCGGAAAAAACAAAGCCAAGTCGCTCAGGGCCCTACGTGCCAGAATTATCAAGTTCCCAGCTAATTCCGTTTATTTATTTTAGAAACTTGCCCTCAAGTAACGTTTTTACAATAGACTATAGAAATTCTATTCGGTACGTAAATCTTGGTCTTTCGGGTTTGTTATTCATTTTACGTCGCCTCGTTACAAAGTTGAGGGACAATATAGCTTCGATGTCTTTGTTAGATCCACGGCTCGAATACCTATTCAATTTTAAACTTTATATTAACGGATGAAAGTCACAAATACAAAAGAAAAAAAACGAATAGTGTGGGCAAACAATAAAATTAACACTTCCAATTCCAATAGTTCAAAAAATGTATTCAGCAATATATTTCCAGATATTTGAGGGGTTACAATACAGTATTTCGCATTTATAAATATAAAAGAGATAGATGGACAAATACCAATATTTGAAATAATAGGGAAGTATACAGTTGGTGAAACTATTGTCAGCAAATATCGGCGCTGGAGTGAAACTTTTTTGTCGACAAACCAAAAATCGTCGAAAGACCGCAAAATTACGTTAACTGGCAAATAAAAGTTTTGCCTTTTTATTAAATATGAACATTGTGCAAACAAACATACTGCCATTTACATTTTGGAAACATCTGCGAATCTTTTGACCGCCACAGTATCTCTATACAGGGTGTAACAAAAATGGCGTGTGAACCGATCAAGGGCATAACAGGTATCGTGTTCTGATAAGAAAAAACTAAGATGTTTTTTGACGCTATTTTTTTACATTTGTACGGAGCAGGTCGCCCCAGTCGGCCAACGCTCCATAGAAAAGTAAAAAAATAATAATATCAGAACACGATACCTGTTATGCCCTTGATCGGTTCACACCCCATTTTTGGTACACTCTGTATGTTTGGTTCGAGATTATTTATAAACTTATCTAATTATGTTCCGGCCATACAAGTATTAAAGGCACTTTACATACCCATATAAAATTAGACCTTAAATATGTTAAAACTTTGGATGGGAACACAAAAAAGAATATATTATCGTCATTATCATATAGATATTTTTTTAAGGGTCCGTAGTCAACAAGAAACGCTTACTTATAGTTTCACCATGTCCGCCTGTCCGTCCGTCCGTCGGTGGCCTAGGACAGTAAGCCTTAGGTAGGTACAGTCAAGTGCACAAATACGTATCGATAACATCCTCTCATAAATAAGTACCAAAACTTTAAACCGCTGACAAGAGTTATGGGACATATTTATGAGTAAGTTGTATGCACTCATATTTTTACACTTGACTGTACTACTAGAAAGCTGTTATCCGGTATGGGCATATAAATTAACCACGACGACAAAACGGTAGAATAAAATTTTTAAAAAAAGTTTTTAGGGTACCTGGGCCCGTAGACAAGGTTAAAATTGACAAGCGCTAACGCCAATAGAAAATAATAAAATGTAGGGGAATGACAGATGCCGACGAAACACTTTTCGTTAACATCTGTCATTCCCATTCATTTTATTAGTTTTCTATTGTCGTTAGTTCGCTTGTCGATTGTAACCTTGTCTAGGCCCCCTGTGAGTCGTACAGTGGGGATGTGTTTTTCTTCCTCGGTAAACTTATGATATGGGGTATCGTTGGATAGCTTAAACTGAAGATAGGTCTTTAAAACCATTTTCCATTCAGGGATGCGTTTACGTAATATTGGGCTTTAAAACCTTAATTTTTATTAGGTTCATGGGTCCGGCCCTCTGCTGGCTGAATAGTTACTACTGGGTATACTGCGTGGGACGGAACGATGGACTTTTCCGCAAGAGGGGGATTATTGAGCGCTAGTAGGTCACATTTTCCAGATAAACAATTTTTTTTGACGCGATTTTTTTTTACCTTTGTATGGAGCGTTGGCCGACTACTGGAGGGACGCTCCACACAAATGTAAAAAAAAATCGCGTCAAAAAGAATAGTTTATCTGAAAAATGTGACGTACTAGCGCTCAATAATCCCCCTCTTGCGGGAAAGTCCATCGTTCCGTTCCACGCAGTATGTATGTGTATCAGTGTCGGAGCGTATATACAATAGCCGATGCCCACCAATTTTGCTATAGGCTTGCCCAAAAAGAAATTTTAGGCAAGCCTATAGTTATATACTCTTCTCTTTCATAACGTTTTTTGTTCCGGGTTGCCCATCGAACATTTTCACGCGCCGCCACTGATGAATATATATACAAATTCAGGCGACGCAACCGCAACGTTTAGTTGGCGCGCGCGTGACGATGCAATAAAGACAAACAGGCAACTACGGGACCCTACGCTGCGCATGGTTCGACACGCACTCAGCCGGTTTTGTTTGTAAGTAGCGAGATCAAACAAGGTGTAACATACCTCGTGTCTTGTAATCAGGAAAATGGCGAAAGTTGCCCCGCGCCGAGCATACCAATCAGGGAACTCGACAGACGAGATATACGGGAACGTTTTAGAGTTGCATGATCACATATAAAATTAATATGTTATTCCAACGAGTAGAATGATATTAGGAGTATGTAGTAGGTATAGTTATATCATTTGGTCGCTGATATAAATAATGTAAATGGCATGAATGGTCGCATGTAAATGGTAAGTACTTAGTACATAGCAAACAGTTAACGAACTCTAGCTTTAAATAAGCCATTAATGGCTTTAGCACATAGAACATGAAAATCTGCGATAATAGTACATTACTACAGAGGCCGGGAAGGTTGCCAGCCGAGCGTACCGAGGCCGGATAGTTACGAGGCTGGCAACCCCTTTTCACGCCGAGGTATGTATAGTGCTTTTCTCAAACATGCAATGAAATAAATTAAAAAAACTCCAAGAAATTAACTTTAATTTTCATGGCTGAACGCCGTGATCCTGGGCCACAAATAGTGGAATGCAAATTAAAAAAGACCATCTTGCCGGCCTAGGCCACCAATTTTGTATGAAATGCCATTACGGGTCTCTCGTCTCGCTGCGCCCGAAACGTGACACTTCGAAGCCCCCATTATGAAAAACACAACGTCAATATTTCATTGCATGTTTGAGAAAAATCAAAATATTTGGAATCGTCACCATCATCATAATCGTTTCAGCCGAAAGACGTCCACTGCTGGACATAGACCTATGGACGCCTGCAATTCCAGAGGAGGCACAGGAGCGTTGCTGACACTCTTTATTTTTATAATAAGCTATGCCATATGCAAGAGGCAAATACTGGTTCCTCGCTCTGACCGCGTCGCTGTGACCTAGCCCTGCCAACGTAGATTATAATTCTGTAATAAAATAATGCGATGATATAATAATATGATAGATATGATGAGTTTTCCATAAAATTAAGAGTCCTTTCATTGGTTTTACTGGATTACTGTCTCTTAGATATAAATAGTTCTTCATTCTACCAAAGTTTGATAGTACCTAATCTGAACTACATTTGTACGGAAACTAACTTAGCTACAAACTTTAAATGTCAAAGCTTCGAAAATAGGCACCGGAAATTTTCAAAACTAGCCCGAGTTTAATGAAACACCTACACCTTTCCGAACTTGGCCCTGTGAAATTGAAAACAGGGAGAACTTTCCCGGATATAAACCCTCGCCAGATCGATAATTCGCCCCCGTAAACCCATTTGCAAATAAATCACTACATAGTATAAAACAAACTTGCTTCCCGCTGTCTGTCCCTATGTATGCTTGGATCTTTAAAGCTTCGCATCGGATTTTGATGCGGTTTTTTTAAATAGATAGAGTGATTCAAGAGGAAGATGTATAATATAGTACCCGTGCGAAGCCGGGGCGGGTCGCTAGTAAATATATATAATAATATGAATATTCTAATATTATAGGACGCTGGACCTGCATTAAAACTATAATAGTGTCCGAAAAAAGGGGCCATAATGAAGGATCCAGGAACGTCTCTTTTGCCAAAGAATATAATTATATTTCAATTTATTTAGTAAAACATAATAATAACATGATAATAAACAGAAGCTGCCTATTTTGTGGACAGAGCATATTTACAAACACTTCTAAATGACAACATACCCATCCCAATCCAAGAGAGTCATATGTAACTCACCCTTATAAATACCTAACCTAAGCCATTTCCTCATGACTGCCGAGTAAAAATCAAACACAGCCACTATTTACAGAGAAAATAAAGCCCTAGCCACACTGTAGGCAGTTTACACGTCGGCGGAGATTCCAGCAAAAAGGAGTCTGAGTCAGCACCTTAATTCCATAAGTCCGGAACAACAGATATCGGTGGCGCGGTGTCATACGTAGCGGGCGTGACGGGAATTGAGAAGGGCGGGGGTGATAAGCGACAGCGGGGCGCGGAGCGTACGAGTCAGCTCCAAACAGCTATCACTGGTGGGGCAAGTAGCTGACGGGATAGAAATTGACAAGGGCGAGAGCGATGAGCGGCAGCGGGCGAGCAGCCGAAGTCTGGAATAAAAGATATAGGTGGCGCGGTGTCACACGTGGCTGGTGTGACAGGATTTGAGAAAGGCGGGGGTGATAAGCGGCAGCGGGGAGCGGAGTGAACAGCGTGTAAGTTAGTAACTTAGTTCCATAATAATAGATCTGTAATAATAGATATCGGTGGCGTGGCGTCATACTTGGCGGGGGTGATAAGCGGCAGCGGGGAGCGGAGCGGGCAACGTTCAGTTAGTGACTTAGTTCCATAAGTTTAGAATAATAGATATTGGTGACGTGGTGTCATACGTGGAGAGCGTGACGGGTATTGAGAAGGGCGGAGGTGATAAGCGGCAGCGGAGAGCGGAGTGGGCAGCGTTTATGTTAGTGACTTAGTTGCATAAGTCTAGAACATCAAATGTCGGTGGTGCAGTGAGAGGCATCAGATAATAGAATTTACACTATTTTTTTCCCTCTTACCCCTTACAACATGCACCCTTGAGCTCGTCGCGGCCACGACTAAGATCGAACTCACCTTTTGTTTCATCATTTTTCTGGCTCATCCAAACTCTGTCTCCCTCTCGCTACGATGAATCATTCGTTTTATGTCTCACGATTCTTTCATTTATGTGTACGAGCTGTGAATTTAGACGTATCGTAGTGTTTTCCTGCACTTGGAGATCTATTTATGAATTTATGATTGTCTCTTTTCATTGCTTCATTTGTATCCACATGTCAATGTATCGCGCGCTCACTTACAACATCCAATGAATCCTTTTTTATCCCTGACTGCTGCTTAAATTGGATGAATCCAATAAAGTAGTTGAACTAAGTGGTTGGAGATTAGCCTGCGGAAAATCCAGGGGAAACCTCCGGCACGACCTCGCAGGGGTCAAAGGAAAATATTAGTTTTCTGAAAATGACGACTTTATATCAAGGAAAAAAATAATAGAATAATAGTAAAAATACTTATTTAATAAATATATTCATTTAAACTTTCATGATTCTCACACATTATTTGTACTAAACGGGACTTAATCGCGTATAATTAACTTATTTATTTAAGCTTCAAGCCCGCTCAAGCCAGTTGTCCCGTGACCATGGATGTTGCGACACATCCGAAACGTCGGGAGACGTCAGTGAGATGAATAAATAAGTTAATTATTTAATAAATGTTAACAGTTTGACTTGCAAACTGTACCTGTACTTTTACAATTAAAATTATCTGACCATAAACATTTAAAAAAAACTGAATCTGAATCTGAATGGCCTATGTCGAGCAGTGGACGCCTTTCGGCTTATTATGATGATGACGATGATGATATACTAATTGGTATACTCTGTGACGTGTTTTATGTTTTCGTCTTTATTATAGCTTCTGGTGTCCCGTTGTGGGTGGTAATTCATTAATAACACTGCATTTTCGGAAACACACTTATTTATTTATTATACTTTTAAATGCACGACTAAATGTTGTACAAACGCTAGACCGGGAGTAAGAGAGTGAGCAGTCCGAATGAATGAGTGAATGTATGTACGTATGAATGACTGGATATATAACACTCTCCCCCGCATACAAAGTAAAGATTATATAAACTAATATGTCTAGCCAGTAATTAACATAATATAGCTATATTATTTTCTATAAATCTAATATTCGTTTTTTTTTTTTTACAAAACTTGCATTTTACTACCAACGCTATAAGATATGTATGTATCACAAAGTAAATTAGCAACATATATGTTTTAGTTGTCGCATTGACTACAAGTTAAGATTTGGTTGACATGTCTCTTCCACCTCAACCCCTCAACATCAATATAGTAGGTAGTTCCAGGAATGGATTCTTCAATAATGGTGCCCTTGACCCGTGGGTTTTGACCCTTTCTATAATCACGAGTCATGACCTTTTGGCCCACTTGGAAGTTTACATTTCTAGAACCATCACAAGCATCCACTACCTTGTTCTGTTTTAAAAGTAAATCTTGGAATATAGGGGTTGGTCTCAAAAGTGATAAGCGACTCCTAATTTCCCTCTGCAGCATAAGTCTGGCCGGTGATACGCCAGTGGCCTTATGCGGTGTAGTACGGTAATCGGACAGAAATATGCTTATAGCATAATTGAGTGTTTTACCACTTTCTACTATTTTGGTAATGTTTGACTTGAAAGTCTCTACAAACCTCTCTGCCGCCCCATTAGTAGCTGGATGATAGGGAGGTGTAAAAGTATGATTTATGCCACGATTCTTACAGAAGGTCCTAAAATCGTGGCTGGTAAACGATGTTCCATTATCTGTGACTAGATGGATGGGAAATCCATATCTCAAAAATATGTCATTAAATTTTTGCATAGTTAAGGTACTGCTAATATTTGCCATTTGAAATACCTCTGGCCACTTACTATAACTATCAACAACTATCAAGAACATCTTTCCAAACAATGGCCCTAGATAATCAGCGTGAATACGATACCATGGAGTGGGTGGTATTGGCCATGGCTTTAAATTTGTTTTTGGTGGCGCATTTCTGTAAGCTAAGCAATTGACACAATTTTTTGTAATATTTGTAATCTCTTCATTTAACTTTGGCCACCAAAAATATGATTTGGCCATGTCAATCATTCTGCTAGTACCAAAATGGCTCTTATGGAGCTCATTTAAAACCTCATTTTGGATAGAATGGGGTACTATAATTCTATGTCCCCAAAACAGACAATTCCTATCTATGCTAACTTCATTTCTTCTCATGAAGAATGGCTTTAAGTCTGTTTCAATTAATTTCACATCGGGCCAACCATCATAACTATATCTAATTATTTTAGACAATAATTTATCTTTTTTTGTTTCTGCTTGAATCACTTCCCCATTAACCCCCCCCCCCCCCCCCCACACAAATCCACAAATCTCCGCTTTTGGTTAATTCTCTGAGGGTCTTCCGTAAATCTTCAATATTTTGATCTATGTTTAGTAATTGAAGTTCTTCAAAAATGCTAATGAATTCTTCCTTTTTCAAATTTTGAATCCAACTAGTTTTATATTCTTTAATTTCCTCTTTATAATGTAGTAATGTCGTCATTAGTAAAAATTAATCGATTCGAACAGTTATTTGTATACAACTCTGAAGATAGCTTCAATTTCACGGATGCCACAGACTAAACCACTGATGCGCGTGAACAAACGATATCATGTTGAATGAGTTGTGACAGTTTCTTTCTTTCGATCAGTTTCAGATCGTCTGACGTGTAACTAAGTTGAGGGTAAGCGTTGATTTCAAAATGGCCGTGTTAATTTTCTCAATGGTCCAATTTCCGAATCAAATATCTTTGTAATCCATTGTCCTTCGTCGCCAATTATTATATCTTCAGGTGTCCCGTTGTGGGTGGTAATTCATTAATAACACTGCACTTTCGGAAACACACTTATTTATTTATTATACTTTTAAATGCACGACTAAATGTTGTACAAACGCTAGACCGGGAGTAAGAGAGTGAGCAGTCCGAATGAATGAGTGAATGTATGTACGTATGAATGACTGGATATATAACAGTCTTGTTAGTGAGTACATTACTTGAACAAGCCAGCGAAGCGAACGAATTTCTCCGTTTTAACTTAGGCCAAAAATCTTGCGTATGTACGGATGTCCGGATATCCTACTGTCCGGCTGTTCTCGTCTACGCGACGCATTCCTCGACCGATTCTCGTGAAATTTTATGAGCAGGTTCAATAATTATAGTTTTTTACGTCGATTCTGTTCCGAAAAACTTCGATACATATTTTTAAGACACTCTTTTTACAGCTTACAGTCACTAGTATTAACTTTACACAGTTACGTTTATTTAACTCCGCTGCTGCAGCACTTAACTTCAGCAGAAACAGTTTTGTAACTCAGTTGTAACCCCACTCGCCGGTTAGCTAGCTCGCAACATGCTCACATTACAAGGCGGAATAGCTTGAGACCAGGCAGATGTTTCCATGACACGTGTCGGCTCGACGTGTTGGTTGGAAATAACATTAGTACGTGAGAAGTATGACAATATAGACAATATAGGTATTCCCTCAGGTCCGTGTAGAACAGTGGTTCTTAACCTTTTAGCCGCAACCAAGTATTGAATATTTCAGATGGACGGCTTCGCGGACCACTTCGGGTGCCTCCAACCACCAGTGGTCCACGGACCACCGGTTAAGAACCACTGTAGAATTGGCATTGGTTTTGCCAGAAGAAAGTTCGGCCGTACCTATATATTGTTATAAAAGCAAATAGCATGTCATTACACACATCAAAAACATGATACACACTGAACCTCTTGAGTCCAAGTAGGGTGTTCCAGTGTCTCCATACTGCGCAAGCAGGGCTGTCCCAAAGCAGCTGAAGAAGGCTTTAATTTGTCCCTGATGTTTTTTAGTGATAATGGCTGGTCAGATTTTCAAGGTACATCCATTAGTTTAATTATCATACTTGCCACTATTATGCATGCAAAATAATGAGGCCGTGTTTGCAATCCATTGATGGTACAGTTAAAGTTCAGACACGAATAAATGATAGAAATAATATTAGGCATAAATACGCCTCAGTCTAGGTTATTAACTCAGTTTATCTTTATACAGAGCGACTTGTAATTCAAGCTTTTCACTGTATATAATACTAGAGCCAATATGTAAGTAAGAAATTATGGCCCTCTGAAATACCTCGTTTTTCAAGCGAGGGTCTTATATACCTCGTTTCCGAAATATCAGGGAGGTAACAAACTACTAAGTTTGACGCAGTAAAATCCTCTTCTACCACCCATCTGACAACATGTATGACCCGAACTTAAAAAAATATTTGCTTGAATATTTGCCGTATATTAGTTAAGAAAATAAATAATTAGATTAATGAAAGCTAAGTCTGAGCGATTTGCGAACAAATCAGGATTATCATTAAACTCTGTCGCGGAATTATAAATTGGCAGCAGCATCGTGCAGAAAACGCTCTAAGACTAGAATATTGCAAAGAAAACTTGAAAAAGTTGTGGCTCTCCGATATGAGTGGTGATTTGATAGGACTGTTGGTATATAACGTATATATATTTATATATATATACCTTGAATGTCGGAATCCACTCCATGTGGATTGGATGGATTATTATTATTATTATTACCCAGGACAGACTGTCCAGTTAGGTAGGTCCAACTTTGAGAAAGAGGTCAATCTTTCGCGATTTTTGGGTTGACAGCATTAGGACTAGTGAAATTAGGTTTGAAATTCTTAGGGCTAACGGAGGGGAACCAGAAAACAGTTATCATACAAAGTTGCAGTTACAGAAGTGGTTCAATTTGACGAGCAGAATCTAATCTTGAATTGAAAGCCCCGAGTTCATAGATGGAGGTAAAAGACAGCTATGTAACTTTATGTTAGTAATGGTTTGCACAGTTTAATACCTACACAATATAATATCCAAGAAATAGGTTACCCACGAAACAAGCTATAACCAGCCAGCAAGCGCAGACACGCCCTATATTCCCGTATTCAGCATTTTGCAGCCGTTCGCAACACGATAACAACTGCAGCAAACACAAAAACATGGCGAGCTATTTGTGATCCTTGCATCCCATCTCAATCCAATTTTAATTTGCATGGCACGCTCGCTTGCACGCCTATAGCTACGCGAGAGAGACCGTAGACTACGTCACAGAATAAACAATAGTACCCACTTAAGATTATATTAAGGGCTGGGACGCGGCCGAGGCAGCCCGAGGTCCGCTTTGACATCTAATCCCCAGATTTGGCATATGCACTAGTTTCACGAAAGCGACTGCCATCTGACCTTTCAACCCAGAGGGAAAACTAGACCTTATTGGGATTCAACAGGTTTCCTTAATAATCCGTACATAAGTTCCGAAAAACTCATTGGTAAAAGCCGGGATTCGAACCCACGACCGCCACTTGACAGCCGCATGCCAGAACCACTAGGCTACCGTAGCTTCCCCAGATGGTTCTTAGCCGAGTTTCAAGAAAATTGGTTCAGGAGGTTTCGGGATATTGAAGTTCGGAATGAATATGTCGAGGGTTTTAAAAAATATTTAAGTTGTTAATTATCGCCGTTAAACAAGACCGCTCGCCCTCGCTGCATAACACGTACCTTCTCTTTCGCTCCTTGCGCGTTCGGATGTTCTGACTCCTTGGAGGTGCGCAAGAGTTTAGCCAGAGCGGCAAAGATGTACCTGCTTTTGTGACGGAACGAGCTCACAAAACATATTCGAATGCGATCGAAATGCGAAAGACACGAATAGAATAGAGGGCATGGACGCGTTTGTTAAAAATCTGTATGCGAAGCGCCTCTCGACGAATTTATTCAAAAAAGGCACATGTTTGGGTTACTTTTATGTATATAAACCCTTTCCGTTTTGCAGTATTAACATGCTGCATGCTACGTTATAAATCAAGTGGAATTATTTAAACTTTTAACAATATTGTGGGGGGGCGTGGAGCGCAGTGACGATGTAAATAGATATTTCTGATTGGCATCTACATATGTTTGACCAGATGGGAACAAAGTCTCACATGTGAAATCAAAAGATTTTTTGAGAAATCCGACTGCTTTTAAGAGTAAGAGGACCCAACGACACAGTCATGTCGAAATCTGTCAAATGTTTTAGGCTGCAGGGCGTGCCAAAAAATAAGATATACACACATACATACATATACACGCTCGAAAACATAACCCTCCTTTCCTTCCGCAGTCGGGTAAAAACACGACTATACGAATTTAATTTCGTAGTCCTAGGATCTACACGCAATACAGTAACAAAATCATAGTTTCCAGACTTTTCCTAAATTTGTAATGTAAAGAAAGAAAGAAAGATACATTTATTCACTAACAAACAGGACACAAATTTTAATTCATTTTACAATACTGTTAGAATGCTGATGGGACTGCCTAGCAGGTGCTCGCGCGGATAGTTTTCAGATCATAGAAAAGATATAGTCTCCTTACTAAGACGTGTGAGGTTCCCAACAACATTCTAAAGGAAATTCCTCACAGGGTTGATTGTCCGATATTAAAACATTGGTTCAAACAAATTATAATAATTTACTTTAAAAACAAAGTTTTAACCGACTTCAATTTAGTACTCCGCCAAGCCATGAGAACATTTCCACATTTATTTTCCAATTTACCACATGAACTGATTTCCGAGAGCAAATACGTTGATTATTAGGGAAAAAAACCCAATCGCAGTATGTGGCCCGATAATATTTGAGGCCTTCCGTCGATTCCACAAGGATCACCTTTGGCACTTCATTAGTTGCTATTTCAACGAAATCTTATCAGAATCTGTGACGTACATTTGTACTTTTAAGTACATAATTGAGGAATTCCATAAGTCATATGTGGTCTTCATCATCAATTCCACTCCAGCAAATTTATGATTACAGGGTGTAAATACACGAGTTAAAATAGAAAATACCAAAATCACTACACGCGTGCCTAATATAATTGAAGAGGTCCCTCAATTCCTCATGGATCCCATCATGCAATTGAATTTTGACATAGAGACCTGGGTGTGGTTCATGATTCCAAACTATTGTTTGATAAGCATATTGATAGCATAGTGAGCAACGCACTGAGAGCTCTAGGATTCTTAATGCGAAACTCCGCTCACTTTACCCAAGCTAAGACTCTTAAAGTTTTATATTGTGCCTTAGTTAGAAGTAAACTTGAATATGCTTGCCAAATTTGGAATCCTTGTTATATACGTATAAAGACAGGATTGAACGCATTCAAAAAAAGTTCCTCAGACACTTATGTTTTAAGCTTAAAAGTCCGTATCACTCTAAGGATTATTTAAGCACTTGCAAAAAACATCATTTAATTCCATTACAAAAACGTCGTCAAATCGCGTATATAACTTACATACTCAATATCACCACTGGCAATATTGACTGTCCTGAACTCCTTTCTAAACTTTCGTTCAATACGCCCACTCGGTCTAAAAGGTTTTATCCCCCCCTTTCAGATAAACGCACTTTTTCTAATTATAGACAAAACAGCTTCCTATGTCGCGCAGCTCGTAACTTAAATAACTTGTCGAAGGATCTAGATATTGATGTTTTTAACTGCTCAATTCCTTCTATAAGGCGTAATCTAGTCAATCGGTGCTTCTAAATAACCTGTTGCAGGCAGTAGTATGCTATAGCGTCTGATCTGTAACTCCAATTAATCTGTGTCCGGTCCATGTTGTTCATCAAATTATTAAATATTAAGTTGTTTCACTTCGGTGTACATTTGTATTTGTGCATTTATTGGTGATTTGTACATCTAGAGATGTTCTCACTCGTTGCTTATATAGGATTTGTTTCTTCTTTTGCTTTTTATATTGTTATTTTGATACTTATATTCCATACTGTAATATTTCGTATCACATACTGTGCAAATGTTATCATATAGCGTGTACTGTGTAACATATTATTATATTCAGTTTCTATTTGCGAGTTCCTATAATTGGCTCTGTATTGCTATTTATAAAGTTTAACGAATATTTCATAGCTGTTGGAACTCCTTGTATAAATAAATAAATAAATAAATAATATAATATAATCTTATTTTTAATTTTGATATTATTACCTGATAATGAGAAGGGAATTTGTTCTTATGTAATTTAATTTTACCTATATATATGTTCAACACAATATCCATTGTTATGAATAAATAAATGAAATGAAATGTAGGTACGTGGCCTCAACACGAAACAATAAAAATTTTGGAATTATATCGGGGAGAAAGCGCAGCAGCGGCTAACGCTTCGACGTCCATCTCGCAAGACGATTCGATCACAACTGAAAGTCGCCATCGTGTAGTGGCGTTCAACCATTGCATGGCCATAGCGCTGGGCCATAGGATGGGCCATCATGTATAGGAGCCATGAGGATTCGCCGTGAAAAAAATGGAATTGAAACTGAATTGAATTTAAACAATAAAATGTGCAAAATACAGGTAAATCATGAAACAAGTGTTTCTGCAAGTGTCAAGTCATCCATCATCATCCTCCCAGCATTATTCCCGGTTGTGCCCTAAAGGAGCTTGAGCGGACCTCTAATCCCAAGATTTGGCATAGGCACTAGTTTTACGAAAGTGACTGCCATCTGACCATCCAACCCAGAGGGAAAACTATACCTTACTGGGATTAGACTGGTTTCCTAACGTTGTTTCCTTCACTGAAGTGTCAAGTCATCCGAAAGGTAAATAAAAGCATTAAATTGTATCATATAGTATGGTAAAAATGACTAAAAATGTTACCCTGAGCCTTCGATTTGAGCCTGCCGTCAGCCAGGACACCCTGTACAGCGTAAGTTAATAACGCGCTAAAGCCAAGCTCGGAGCAATATCATGGGAGCTATCACGGTAAAATATCACCTGGGAAACCTTTTAAAATAGAACTTCTTAGTTCAGCAAGAGACAGCGACCGGTAATGGGGCGAATGGCTTGGGGAGCTAACTCGGGCTAGTTTTCTGTTACGTTCACCAGTGACGTAGCGAATCCATACTAACCATACTAATATTATAAATGCGTGTGTGTCTGTCTGTTACCTCTTTACGCTTGAACATCTGAGCCGATTTTGATGAAATTTGCTATAAAGATACCTAGTTTGAGTCCCGTGGAGACATAGGATAGTTTTAATACCGGAAATCATCCCCTAAGGGGGAGAAATGGGGGGTGTTTTTTTTGTATGGCTGCGATATAAACATGTTCCACGCGGACGGAGTCGCGGGCAGAAGCTAGTTGAGAATATTTTCAAAAACATAATCAAATAACTTTAACAATTAAAAAAGTTTTCGTTGTAAAAATTTGAAGAAAAAAAAAACGAATAGGGAGGATTTTCACGGATTGTGTATGTTTGTTTAAAAAATATATCATACGTGTTCTTCAGCAATGATGAATTATTTTCTTACATTTGAATCCCGTTAAGGGTAAATATTTGTGTGATGAGCATGAATTATAGTTGTTTCTGAGTCTTGGATGTTTTCTATGTATTTAAGTATTTATCTCTTTTAAATATATCGTTATATAGTACCCATTACACAAGCTTTATTGTGCTTACCATGTGTCTAGTTCGATCTGTGTAAGATTGTGCCTTTATAAACCTATTTTCTAACTTTTCCACCCGCCAGTACGACTAAGGATCCGGCTCGAAGGACCAATCAATTAACGTAATGCTATACAAACAGAACCAGGCGGCCATTATCGGGATAGAACGAGATGACAAATCACACCTGGAGGTCTATTTATATTCGTCGTTCCGAGTCCAATCATTCAATGTGATTCCTCTCGCTTCCACACGAGGTAACGGATCAGAATGAGTGCGCGACACTTATTGAAATGGGTTGAGAAGAGACTTATTTGTAGTCATTATGTAATACAATTAATTCTTTCATTACCATTCGGTCATTGTGTGAATTACGGCTACGAATTGGATATCAGCAGTGGGCAGCAGGGCGACCAGTAGCAGTTCATTCATTCTACCGACTTCAATGTATGGGCTGCCGCTCCCCGCTCCCGCTGGCGTCCAGAATGCGGCCTTCAAGTTTTAAATGGATCGCCGCTATTTTTATTACAGCCTGTATTGTTTTCTTGGGCACTTGGACAGAAACTCGACCGCGATGGCTTTCCATCCGTTTGGATATCCAACAATACTGCTATACTACAGTTTTGTCGTGCAAGGACCGAAATAGGCGTGGCGCTACTCGGCTTGTGGATAATATAATCATCATTATCGTTATATCAGCTGAAAGATGTCCACTGCTGGGCAAAGGCCTCACCCAAAGAGTGCCACAATAAACGGTCCTGCGCCACCCGCATCCAGCGACCTCCCGCGATTATTACCAGGTCATCAGTCCACCTTGTTGGGGGTATACCCACACTGCACCTGTCGGTACGTGGTCGCCACTTGAGGATCTTTCCGCCCCAACGGCCATCGGTTCCACATGCAACGTGCCCCGCGCCCACTGCTACTTAAGTTTAGCGATTCAGATAATTTCTGTTCGCTACAATTTCAGAATCATTTTTCAACAACTAAATATTTAACTAGGTTAATTGTAATTAAATTGAGCTGCCAGCATTTTGACAAAACCACATCCATCCCAAGAATTTGATTAAAGTGTTGACCGCATTATTAATTATATTTACGTTGTTCATATTTACTACGGTTAATTTAAATTTAAAGAACTGTAGGTAAGGCATAGGTACTCAGTTAGTTTCCAAATCAGTGCGTGGGGTTTCTTTTTTTTATAAAAGGCTGTAAGGGATTGATCCTACTTTCACCTGATAGTGAATAACGACAGGGCCTAAGATGAAGCTCACTAGTTCAGTAATATTCATATTCATAATCATTTAATCCATTGTAAACATTGTAAATAGATCGTTCATCCATTGTTATCATGTTCAATATAATAGCCTATCCTCTCTTGTTTTGAAGGCACCTAGAAGGCTCTTGAAGATAGGAATAGTGTATACATATTTAAAGGGTCAGCAACGGGCATGTGGTCCCCCTGGAGTTGCAAACATCCACAGACTACGGTCACTTGCCATTAAGCTACGCTTGTTTGCCCTAAACTTGGTATTTAAAAAAAACTTGGAGAAGATACCAGTGTTGTCCTATCATCCTAGAACTATATTGATTAATGCTGTATCACGAATCATTATAGCATTTATTTTACAAGAACAATAATATAATAATACATATCAAATAATGCATATAAACTTAGACATATCATTAGAACTGAAATGAAAACTAAACTAAATCTAAAAAAGCGCCTGCGCCATTGTGCCAAAAATGCTGGCAGCATTACATAATTTATAATGTCCGACTAAAGGACTCTGTATCCATGGTCATGAAATAAAGAAATTAAAAAAGACTTTTCTGTTATAATAAAAAAAAAACAGTTTTATTTTCATTGTAAGTATCGTAGGAGTTGTGTATGTGAACTGTGACGACTCATAAGAGTCATAAGTCACCCTATATTGTGTATTCTATAGACAAAATCAGATAAAACTTAAGGATAAAAATTCGAATCATTCTTTTTCCATACATCTTTTACATTTTTTTTAATTAACAAAATCAATAGTACCTACTTAGGTACTTTATGTTACGTACACAGTGGTTGTAAATAGTAACAAAACGGGTTAAAGCTATTACCTCTGAAAGCTTTATTTCTGAAACCACCCACCACGGTAATTGGCGTCCGTTTCCAAGCGTGCAATACGTTACTTTCTGCACCGTATTATAATAATTGCCGGTCATCAATGCATCATTATTGTCCACCGACGCATATATCTTCCTGGCATGCAACGTTTTTCCACTGGAAAATTGCAAGTTGATTTATGACTGTTTATTTGGTTTATTTTATGAGTTACAATGAAAATTATTGTTTCAATAACTTATGAATGTTTACATAGCTTAAAGCTTGAAACTAGATTATTACCGACTGTGTATGGTATTGCGTTCTTCGTGATATTGTATTGAAAGTACCTAAGGGCATTTGTATGTTGCTGCCACCACATATAATCCTTAAATCCAAAGAGTTGATAGAATTAGCAAGAGAGAATTCACTATTCATAGGTTTTTTTTTCAGTTGGTTGCAGTTGTTCAGTTTCTGCTTATCGCCAAGCAGGCCGTATGCTGGTTTGCCACACGACTAGGTTAAGGTAAATAGGCATTACCTCTGAAGTCGACTTCTAAAGGTTACGATGGACCGTATATTTAATTTATCATGGTACATTCAGCATCAAAAGTAACTATCCAATCGAAGACGTCAAAAGCTCTTATTCCCTTTCAATAAAGACGTTTGACGTCTTCGTTTGCGTAGCTACTTTCGATGCTGATGGTAACAAAAAGACTACATTTAAACATTTTTTCGAACTTGAAACGAACGAAAGACTGGTCCGCCATTTGTATCAATCTCTAAAATCCACAGTTGAACAATTAAAAAAGGCCCGCATCGTTCGCTCTGCGCATTTGTCACTCGGGACATTTGAAAAATTTCAACGGCGGCAATATGTAGCGGGATGAAAGATTAAATCGCGGCCGGGAAGTACTAGTACAGGAAGTGGCTCATTTCTCAACCGACCTCAATAAGGGAGGGCTTTATTCGGATTTTTGTAAAATGTTTTTTTTTTAAATAACGGATTGTGAAGAAAGAATGACATATTTATTCACTAACACACAGTATACACATAAAAACAATTAAAACATGAAACAAGTGTGTCTCTGCGGCAACCCGACACGGGCTCAGCATTATAGAGCATAGCATATCAACTCTCTGGCTCTTAATTGTTACTGGAGATCAGGGTTCATCTTTCGGAATGCTAGGGACTTTGTTGATGCCAGAACCATAAAGCTTCTGTATACCGCTCTTGTCAGAAGCAAGCTTGAATCGGCCGCTGTTGTTTGGAATCCTCATGAGACAACATGTATCTTGCTTCTGGAAAAGGTACAATAAGTATTCTTGCGTTTTCTTTATTAAAAAAATGTACGGTTACTACCCATTTCTATACCCTACAAATTTTTTGCTGGGCGTTCGTTTAAATTCACTAGAGGTGAGGCGAAACTTCGATCTTCTTTCCTTAGCTGGTAGCATTTTGCGTTGTGAATCAGCCTGTCCCGAAATAGTAGCTCAGTTGGTGCACCTGTATGTTCCCTCGCCCTCTAGATATCATTTTCGACCTCGTTGTCAACATTTACTAGCGGCGCCGACAGCGCGAACGTTGTCTCGCAGAAAATCCCCGCTTATTCGAGTTTTGCACTTCATAAACTCGTTGCTTGAATCAGCACCAAACTGATATATTTGCTAGCCGATGGATAGATGTGTGTGATGAATGTTTGACGTTCTGCGAGAAGATGGATGCACGACCGTCTTCTGTGTAATAATACTACTGTAATGCTGTGAAATTGTATGGAATAAATAAATAAATAAAATAAATAAATTATGCTGAGGCGTCAGACACCTACCAGCGCTGATTTTCAGACAGCACCCTTGGTGACTTATCGTTAGTTATCAGCTCTAAATTAGTAACATACTGGTATAAGCCAAACGGGCACTGCACTTTAAGGTCGCTTACCTTTTATATAACCCACATGCCCATTCTCAGCCATTTGAAGATACAGTGTGTTACATGTTCACTTTCACTAGTAATGTTGTTTCCTGTTAAAACGTTATTTTATAATAGTACTCGTACATTACTTACCAAGGGCTGTAAAAGAAAGAAAGCCCGAAATCGCAGGTAATTTTGACCCGAGGCGCAGGCGAGGGTTTTAAATATGCGATAGAGGGCTTTCTTTCTAACTGCCCGTGGTGAGTATGCAACTTTACGTCTTCACCTGGCCAGGTGTGACGTAAAATAGTTATTTTTTACACAAGGGTGCAAAGTTGTATTTTACCCGCGAGTGTCGAATTGAAACACGAGCAAGCGAAAGGATTCTAAAGTTGAATTAGAATTCTGAGCGTAATGATACACAACGAACACACGATTAGTAAAATACATTTGCACCCGTGTGTAACACAAAACTTTTCACCTCACTGTAGCGAGGAAAGTGCAATATGCAAAACCACTTTAGTTAATTTAAATAATAATATAGAACATTTTTTTTAACAGTAATAATAACGTAAGTAATATCAAGTATTGGTCAAGTGCAAGTCGTATTTTAGATTTAGAGTAGATTTTCCCATACATTTTGAGACCCAGCGCCTGATGAAGGCAACAAGCAATTTTTTAAAATTTCTTAAATGTTTATTTCATTCTGTTTTTTAGCATTTGTTGTTATATCGGCAACAGATATACATCATCTGTGAAAATTTTGTATTATTAGCGTTTTACGTTTTGTTATCTGTCAAAAGCTACTTAAACGCGCTCCAAGGTCAAATTACTTTCCCCACTAGTGGATAAAATGCGTTTTTGCCCACTGGTTTTAAAGGATAAAAGACGGCTTTCCGAGGAAAAGTATTATATTTCCAATTATTATATTAAAATTGTAATGTAGTATTTTTCCAGCTGGCCTGCTCCAAATTTGAGCCAAATATTGATTCCGCTGTACCCTACCGCTCTTCAAAAAATTTAAATCCTAGGTACCTTTTCCAGTATACCTTATACACCCTTTGCGAGACGGGAGCGCATCGCTTTATCATTTTAATCGGTTTCCGGGCAGGTGTACCGCCGTTCATTCGCGATCACCTCCCCAGCTCTGCTACCCTGGTACCTAAGGGTCAATCAGAGACCCATATTTCGCATACCAATTTCATACCTGTTTCGCACGCTCGTTCTGAGACGTAGTATCGACGCGCGTGGGTGACATGACAGCCCGCGAAACCCATCGATACCAAGTGGCATTGTGAAACGTTAGTCATTGATGGACCCTCTGAACGGTGTGATATTTTTCAATAAATTGTCGCCGTGTGTAAATGTAGAATTTTCCGCATGATCGTTACTCTACTGGGATAAAATATTACGCTTCAGGTACATACATACTTTGCAATTCGAAAGTAGTTACAACAAATTCCCGAAAAAAAGACCTAGCATATGTTTGCATAGACAGAGCCGTTTTTTGTTTCACAGAATTTATGATGATACTTGGACACAGAGACCATTTTTCATCATCATCATCATACCAGCCGGATTTAGGCCTCCCCCAAAGAGTGGCACAATGAGCGCTCCTGCGCCACCCGCATCCAGCCCCCCTATTCTGTAACTTGTTTTAAGCTCACCTCAACGCTAACCACAAATATATCTTGACACCGCGATGCGTTGTAACCAAGCGTAGGTAGAGGTCTAGTTTCGTGACGGGTGAACGGCGGGGTGAGCCGCATTAACGCTTAGCGAATAACAGCCCAGGGGACTCCCGCGGCGATCTTTAATCTTTTTTCTACACCGGACTTGTCGACGCAACGGAGCCACACTGTTTCGTCGCCTAATTATTTTTTTAAGGTAGTCGAAACTATGGGCTTTAGCTGTCTGAAATAAATAATTATCTTAAAAAGTAAAACGTTAAAATTAACCTAATAATATACACCGTGGGGCCGAGTAACCCAAAAGATTTTAACCACGCAAAAAAATTATATGAACCCAACTCAAATTCAGCAAGAAACAAACATTTTTTTCTTGATTTTTCGGTTTTTGTAAATAAAACTTGGATAACTATCGCTTCTCTATGGAAGTTATCCCTTTTAATAAAACGGTAACAATTATTTTTTTTTTCAAAAAAGGTTCTATTTTGTGAGTGGTAGCTGGCACTTTGATATCTGTCAATAGGTACGCGGAACTGGCCAACATCGGTAGCAACGTCGCAATCAAAAGAGCTAAATTCACTTTAGTAATCACAACAAATATTTTACATGAAAATCGGTAATATCTTCAAAACTAAGCCGGGGGTTCATAAAACATTTTTTGCTAATTTCTAATGACTTGAGGAATGCATGGTTAAAATCTTTTGGGTTACTCGGGGCCACGGTGCATATTATTATTATTTACTATTTTTACTTACCTAATCGTAATCAATAGGGTCATTACTCCCAATTTTTTGAACTTACAAGGACAATAGGTACAAACAAAAAAGTAGGTACATGTTTTTACTCCCAAATACTACTTTCTCTTTATTTTGATAATTTAACGTATAGCAATTTTTACTGTTTGTACTCAGGAAACGCGATGTGGACAGAATCTTTTCAAAACATGAAAAAATAAGAAAATTACAAAGTTTCATCAAGACCGACCTAACCCTACACCTTGTATAATAGTGATAACATTTTAACATAAAACTATGATTTCAATCTTATTCAAATGCTGATAAAGTTTATTCCTGCTTGGCGGAAACCTTGAGTAATATCCGTATTTGAATTTAAACCTTATCGTTATAGTGTCAAGGTTGAATTCTAATGTGTCAATATACAAGATAAGATAATAGAGGATATTCACCCGGCGTCGCGCGTGTGGGTCTGAATATAAATGAATTTTGTTATATGTATAAGTAGGTAGTTTGTTAGTTCGTACTTTTAAGGTACACACGACCAGACAGGTTGTAAACTCAATCTTGAGAGGATTTACTTTTGAACTCTGTGAAATATTTTTAGCGTGAATATACGTGAAAAATATGGAAACCAACTATTACTGATGTCTTTAAATATTAACAAAATAATGTATAATCTGTATTTTATAAAAAAAATAATTAATTAAAATCCTGCTGTTAATCCCTGCCGTCAAGAAATATGAAAAATAAAAATACAAAAGTATCGGTGCATTTGGAGGTGCTGGGATTTGAACCCAGGACTTTCAGCATGCGAAGCAGACACTCTACCACTGAGTTACACCCCCCGTGAGTTTAGTGTGCGAAATACTTCATACGTTACCAAGTGCTTACTCCATTTCACTGGAACCAATCAATACATTTTAAAAACGTTGTATTACAACATTTATTGTATTTAGGTCTCTATTACACTAGCTTTAAGGATGAATGTTCACCACAGATTGGCGAAGCTGTGTTTTCGCATATTTGACACGTAGTTTAAAATATTTGAAAATAATATAGCTTCGCACATCTCTGCTGGACATTCACTCTAAAACTAAATAACTATGGGTTCCTTCAGTTAACTACTTGCGTCCCGCTCGTACACCGTTGGTTAAGTGAGAGGCAGTGTAGTAGTCACTTGTTTACGATTATAGTTGTTAGAATAGAAACATAGTTTTAATAGTTTTGTGTAAAGTGCTTCCTCACTGGCAGTTTATGATGAATATCATAGAACTTGTTTCTCATGTTCCAAAAACCCTACTGCAGAAAGAAGGGAAATATTTCAAGGTGTACGTATGTAGGTACTTATGTCTACTTCTTTGGCACGCTCTGCTTTTCTGAACAACTTGGTGAGTTTTGACATAAATATGAGGTACTTAACATTGCTTCGTTTCAATCACAGTTTCAATTAAGGAAATCACCTACGACGCGGTGTGACTTCTTTTTACTTTTTTAGTAGAAAAAGGATCTTATTCCGTTGCAATACCGTTCAAATTGGTTAAAAAGATGTTAGCTTTGTTTTTGAAACATGTAAAATACGAATTGATTGAATGCCATTCCTGATAGCTATTCGTTAATACAAGGACAACGACAAAGAATAGCGTCCCCGTAAACGGGTCGCACCGATACCCTCGCTTCGCTCCACTCCGCTCGGCGGTACAAATGGCAGGAGGACAGCGTAATTTCTCGCGCAACGCATCAGCATTGCAATTCAGCGAGGAAATGCCGCCAGCATCCTCGGTACAATGCCTCGAGGGCCTTTTTTAGTATTAACTTAGTTTTAATTTAATTTAGTTAATGTCAGATCATCTTGTGTATACTTTTAAATAATAATTTAATTTTGTAACTGTGGGATCTTACTTAAGATCGAATTCTAATCTGTATAACGCACGACACTTTCAAAACACATAAACGTTGTTTTCCCAAAAGTGGCAGGTAGTGAAAATACAAGTAATATTTTGTGTCTGTTTCGACAAATAATTATCATTTCACTATAATTTCATTTTCATTTCATCTCATTTCAGTCTAATTTCCAGTGCCCATTGTGTACTTATAAAAACTTGGTATTCAAGCATGTCGTTTTAAAATGAGAACCAAAACTACGTTGGTATGGAGAGTACAGTGTCCTGGCGACCCTTGATTTTAGATTTAAAGGAAGCAGTGTTTATCAAATGTTCCAGATATGGTATAGTCGATTTCACCAATATCTATACAGACAACCTTTCAAAAATATCTACACATATGTCAGTTATAATAAAATCTCTGTATATTCTCTCTGATATTGGAGAACTCGACTGTACAAGCGCTGACACAGTTAACTGACCATCCTGTTTTTATATTGAACATGGCAACACCATCGGATTGTGAAAAAGGTAAATGTCACTTGTCTATAGCTCTCTTCCGTTTGCGTTTTTATGCAAGACACATGTCTTCACGAATATTGTTACGAAATAAGTGGCAAAATCGGTTTTGTAACGCTAGTTCGGTGTTCAGATACTTTGATTTGTGCGCTCGAGCGCTAGTAGTGAAATTGCTATCAGATTGTGACTCCGCACGTGAGCAGTTCCTCGTATTGGGATTGGGGCTTCGGCTCCCCGAGGACTCCGGCAGCCAGGATCTAGACTTTGACCGGACCCCTTGACCATACTGACTGTAACTGACTGTATTGAAGTGAAAACGCCGGCACATTCGGTAAGTCAAAACTCTGTAATTTTAGCTAGTTTTTAAGATGTTAATATATGTATGTCCCACGTATCGTGAGGCGTCCAAGACGGTCGAAAGGTCGCTTTTTGAACACTACATGCATGCATACATACATTTATTCCCAAAAGGGGTAGGCAGAGCACATGAAACGTATGTTCCAGCGCCACTTTTAGCATAAATGTGGGTTTTATATCGACAAAATGTGTTACACTACGCTTGTATTACGTTTATGGCTGTAGGAAATGTTATTTATGGTGGTTTATTATACAGATTACACTTTTAATGTGTTTAATCCCTAGCGAGCCATCCATATCTATCTATACGGTAACCTATCGAAGTTTCGAAAAACACTTGCCCGATTTTCACTTGTCCGAAAACGGTTGACCGAATTCTTATAATCCATATACTTTGTTTACCATACTTTTGAAATGTCGCTAGTTTGTTTTCCCACATTATCGTTTTCCCGAAACTCAATAACCCGAAGAACGATTGCCAACTTTATTATTTGACAACCGAATTGTTAACCACCTTTTCATAATTCCTATGCTACGTAAAATCGAAATCTCATTTTCCCTAATATCATTTTACCGCCACGATTAAAAAAACATTCAGATATGCAAAAACCCTACAGAAGTCCATTTTAAAAATGCAATGCGAAAATAAACTTTGACTAATAAATGGGTTAGGTTACATTTAAAACTGTGACCTTAAAAAATAATCAATTGATAGAAATGGGGCTTAGATTAGGTCCAAACATTATAACAACTAGAGTGCTGCACGAGCTCCCAAAACGCGCAAAAAGGGGGGCTCGGGGGGGCGAAGCTCCGCGCAGTAAAAAACAAGAAATGATCTTAACAATGGTATTATTTGTAGGTTAGGTTAGGGTTAGCTTCTGTCCCTTAGAGCGGAAATAGGCACCCCGCGGAGCGGGGTGACGTCGACACGCTGGCGGTTAGATTAGGTTTGATTTGCATCGACATGCTACAATTTCGATCTTTTGATATAGCGGGATAATAATATTTCGGACTTAATACTTTTCGGCACTTAAAACTAGTTGGCAAATGATCCTTCGGAATTTTAATAAGTGTCTATTCGAATCGTAAGCGAAATAAAATTGCAACGAACTGAATATTGGGAAAATAATAATATGGCAAATGAAATTTCGGGCAAACAAAAATTCGGCCAACTAATAAAAAGGGAAGCGTTTTCGGGATTTTAATATTCGGAATTTCGATTTTCGAGTTTATGATAGGTAACCCTATCTATACTAATATTATAAATGCGAAAGTGTGTCTGTTTGTCTGTCAATCTATTACCTCTTCACGCTGAAACCGCAACACCGATTGACATGAATTTGGTATTTAGAAAATTTTAATCGCGAGGAAGGGTAAAGGATAGTTTTTATCCCAGAAATCATCCCCTAAGGGGGCGATTGGGGAATGAAAGTTTGTATGTAGCTACACACAGAATCTAGTATGTTTTATATTTTGAAGTTAAGATGCTCGACATATCAATACCGCATAATTTTTTGTTTGCTCGCTTGAAAACATGCATCGTAAGGTTAAAAACTGGTTTGTATTTTATTCTGCCCGCTTTTTCTTGTCCGCCAACCCCGGACCTTGGAGGATCCTTGACGGATGCCGACGGCGTCCAAATAAAATAAACACTGTAAGCGACGGCAAATATCTCCGGAACAAGACTCTATTTCCAATTTCTTACTTAGGGTTCCGTAATTCATGTATAAAAACCATCTAAATATTTTGACTGTAAAGTTGTAATCTTACAAGTTTAAAATTAGGGTTTATTGGTATTATATCCTGGAAAAGTTAAAAAAGTATTTGATTTTGAGACTGAGCGGCGCTCTGAGCTAGACTCGAAGCGCGATACATTGAAAGCCAGACCACCAGACCTGCGTCAATCAATTATAATTATGTCGAAGGTGTGCTCACATACCCGCAGTGCGCGGGGACCTTCACGAAGAAGACTGGCTATATAAGTCACAACCTTGGACAGCATACTTGAACGCAGTCGCTGTGGCTGAAATCGGCCAGGAACATCATCCTGAAAAATCAAAAATTTGGTAAATAGTTTTCGGAATTATTAAAGCCGGAAAAAGTATGCCCTAGGTATTGGACAAATCATCAACATAATCATCATCGTATCAGCCGAAAGACGTCCACTGCTGGACATAGGCCTCCCCAAAGAGTGCCACAATGACCGGTCCTGCGCCACCCGCAGCCAGCGGACTCTGCGACCAGGTAATTAGTCCACTTTGTCCCGGTCTACCCACGCTGCACTTTCCGGTATGTCATCGCCACTCGAGAACCTTTCCGCCCCAATGGCCATCGAATCTACGTACAATGTTATTGGAGAAACTACTCTTTAGAATTATATATTTTCCCATTATGTATTTACCTATTTGTACGGAACCCCTGCTCGCTCCGATTAGCAATTATCTTGTGAGTTTTGTTTGTGCCGAAGAGTTAACGGCTCGGAGAGGAATGTCGGAGTAACTTTACTGTCTTTTTATCGCTACAGTACGTTTTTATTTGCCTGCGACGACGGGAGATTACGGCTAATGGAGACAGAGGAAATTATATAAAATGTAGACTTTTTATATACAACTAGCTTCTGCCCGCGACTCCGTCCGCGTGGAACTCGTTTAAATCGTAGCTCCATATAAACACCTTCACCTTCCTTTCACCCCCATTTGACCCCCTTAGGCGATGATTTCTGAGATGAAAACTGTCCTATTTATGTGCCCCGGAACTCAAACTATTTATACCAAATTTCAACTAAATCGGTTCAGCGGTTTTATCGTGAAGAGGTAACAGACAGACATTCAGACAGACAGACAGACAGACAGACAGACGGAAAGTCAAACATACTTTTACATTTATAATATTAGGATGCCAATACAAGTTGCCACAAGAATTTGCAGCATTAAAACAAACTATATTTCATATCTGAATGGATTTGCGCCCGGTCGGCTCCTCGCGGACTTGGACGGCTGTGCTCTGCTGTCGTCGTCTGACCGGCTCCGTCCGGCTTTTGCCTACACAATATGTATCGTAACGCGGTTGTCTACCGCCGGGTGCTCGCGCATCGATGAGCCGCATTAGCGCGTAGCGAATAACATCCCAGGACCGCCTTCTAATAACGGTTTCGGAACGTTTCCCAAAACACCCGTTCCCAAAACATCCGTTCCCATCACCACCTTTTCCCAAATAATCCGTTTCCCGATATAAGTGTTTCCCAAAATGTGCTTCTCCTAAAACACACGTTTAGCTTAATATCCGTATTCCAAAAAGACCTAATCCCGAAATGACCGTTCCCGTCACTACCTTTTCCTAAATAATCCGTTTCCCAAAATGTGCCTATACCAAAAGATACGTTTATCTTGATATCCGTTTCCCAATACACCCGTTCCCAAAACATACGGTCCCGTCACCACCTTTTCCTAAATGATCCGGTTCCCGATAAATATTTTACCCAAAAGTCATGCTGATGCCGACTTTATTGTTAAAATGAACTTGAATAAAATCCTAAGATCGTAAGTTGAGGAATGTGTATTTGAGAAACCTCTTTACAATACCACTTCCGTACCACGGTACCACTTATATAGATAAAACTTGATACTGGCCACTGGTGTTATGAGAGACGGATCTTTTGGCATACGGATGCTATGAGAACTGGGTGTTTTGACATACTGATGCGATGAGAAACGGGTCTTTTGGGAATACGGGTGTCATGAGACACGGAGCTTTAGGCATACGGACTCTATGAGAACCGGGTGTTTTGACATTCTGATGCGATGAGAAACGGGTCTTTTGGCCTACGTTCATTTTAAGAAACTTTTATTTTGAACGGATGTTTTGGGAACGGGTGTTTTGGGAAACGGATGGAACGTTCCAAAACCCTAATAACTTGCAGTTACACTAATACTAAGCACTTATACAATATTTTTGCACTCATGTGATAAGTGCAAGTGACTAAGCTAAGCATTAACAACTAAGCCCGTGTAAACCCAGCATAAGTCCGCGTTGATAGAAAAACGTGGCGTTCAGCGGCGCGAGACGTGAGCTGACAGGCGAGTACGCCTGTACGGTCAACGGCAAAGGTTACAAATAGAGCGCAAATACATTTTCGCTCTATTATATACAAAGAAGTAAGAAGCAAAGGCACTCCTCATCATCATTTTCAGCCGTTTGTTGTCCATTCTTGAACTGCGAGCCTATCATGGTCGGCCTTATCACGCGATAAGTGACAAGATACAGATACCAGACACAATGTCATATCAAAATCAAAGGTCCAGAGCAATGTAGAAATTCGCAACATGTTCTCAGCATTCCTTCAATCTGTCTACGAACCTTCGACAGTCACCGAAACTATTGATATTGTTGAAAATAACCCTACCAGTAGCATTAATATACATTCTTTATACATATCACAAAGTAATATTACACCAGAATTGAATCAACTTGATGAAAAGGCAAAGGCGCTGACAATATACCTCCTATATTCATTAAAAAAACATCAAAAGCTATGCGTAACTGTGCCGCTTGCAATCATATATAACAAATGTTTGAAAGAATGAGTTTTCACTGCAGTGTGGAAATCAGCAAATATCGTACCTATACAAAGGTGGTTCCAAAGAACTGGTCGACAACTACAGACCCATATCCATTTTGTCCACTCTGTCTAAAGTCTTCGAAAAATTAGTACACAATAATGTTCATCCATTCTTACACAATCAACTAATTCTATGTTGTATGTTTCTATGTCTAGCTGTATGTTTTTTTTTAATGTTCGTTACCTCAGAACTCCGTCATTTATGAGCCGATTCATCCAATATTTTATTTATTTGTTAGTATATGCTTCCAAGTTGGTCCCATTTTTTTCAAAAATCCAGTTGGATGACGGGATCCATGAGGAATTGAGGGAACTCCTCAATTATATTAGGCACGCGTGTAGTGATTTTGGTATTTTCTATTATACGTACCCGGAAATCATAAATTGGGTGGAGTGGAATTGATGATGAAGACCACAGATGACTTATAAAAATCCTCAATTATGTACTTAAAAGTACAAAGTACGTCACAGATTCTGATAAGATTCCGTTGAAATAGCAACTAATGAAGTGCCAAAGGTGATCCTTGTGGAATCGAAGGAAGTCCTCAAATATTATCAGGTCACATACAGCGATTCGGTTTTTTTCTCCAATAATCAACGCATTTGCTGTCAGAAATTAGTTCATGTGGTAAATTGCAAAATAGAAATTATCACTTATCGCTTGATAATGACCATGATACGGGCCTGTGGGCATAGCATGGTTGCCATTTTATCACTTATCGTTGTGGTAAAGACGCCCATCACGCTCTGCGGGCGTAGCACGGTTACCATTTTATCACTTATCGTTGTGGATAAGGCATCCGTCACTCTCGCACTCGCATACTTGTCAGAGCGTGATGGACGTCTTTACCACAACGATAAGTGATAAAATGGCAACCGTGCTACGCCCGCTGGTGTTCATGCGTGGTACCATTCCAGAAACCATTTTTTTTTATTTTCCATACGTGCAACATGGCCCCACCCATCTCCACCTCTGTTTGGCAATTATGGAGATCAAGTCGTTCAAACCTTTTTCCTAATCGATTAATTTCTCTTTTGGTCACGCAAGAGTAATTCCGAGCGTAGCTCTCTTTGTGCAACTCGGAATTTTTCAGTCGACTTTTTAGCGACGACACTGATGAAAAAATCTCAGCACCATATGTAAAGACCAGCAGTATACACTGTTCGAACACTCCTAAGCAACGGCATATGTGTTTGCGCATGCGCCGACGCCAGCCTCGCGCCAATGACCGCTCCGCTTGTCTATAATCACGACTTTATTGTGATTTGCTTATCGCGACAGTTTATCCGGTTTCTGGCCTACGAGTGCCTTTAGACCATGAACCCTTCATCAATGTCACAATATGTAGTCGAACGAGCGAGCGAAGCGAACGAGGTTCTATGCTTCAGCTTATGCTTTCAGCAAAATCGTTAACTGTCCGGCGTCCAGTGTCCGGTGTCCGGTGTCTGTCCGGCTGTTCTCCCCTACAGGTTGCATTTCTCAATCGATTCTGGTGAAATTTTGTGAGCAAGTTGAATGAATGAATGAATAAGATTTATTTTCAAACAACAAAAATAAAAACAGTGTACAGAATTATTATATCTAAAAGTATTAATTAGTTTTCACAAAAAAGGAACCCACTCAGCATGAGTCGAGGCAGAGGGGGCCCCGACGCTGATTTTCAGTGGGTCCTGTAATGAGTACCTAACCTAAAACTAAAATTAAGGAATCGCGTTTAATAAACAGGCTTACATCTATATTTAATTGCTAAGATTGTACATTTCAGGTAATTTACCTTAGCGATAACCAAACCAGAAATTGGATTGACATGAGAGAAGAAGATAAACAATTAATAAATAGGCCGAAAGACTTATGGAGGATTCGCGTTTTTACACGTATGCATTATTTGTATAAAGAATACTTACACTTATTAGTTATTACAGACGCTGGTTGCTAGGCAATAGAATTTTGATTAGTTCGTTAATTATATATGTAGATTTTTTTGCGGAGTCACTTTATTATAATGTTTTTTTTTTAAGACAGGTTCGCGAGTTCTGCTGTTCACAGACCAACTTGTTTAAAATGTTCTCAAACCAGTTTTTCTTGTAAGAAGACTAACATTTCAAACAATCGTCGGCTCTACATTTCCCTCTTGCTTGATCTTACACGTTCTTATGTCAATATTTAAACGATTACCCTCGAAGACCTGTTATAAGAGGCCGGGTGTTTGTTAATTTAACCTAGGTATATCGCAGATAAGTTAAATTAACAAACATCATGGGATTTTCGATCGTATTCCCACAGCATAAGTTCTATTATAATACCGGTTAATAGATAGTTCGTCTGGTTTAGGTGCAGCTTTAGAACTGCTTACTTCGAGTACAATGATACCGAAGATTTCATTACTGCTTTGAATACTTCAACCACGAGCACGTACGCCGGTGGAGCAGCATTTATTTAGTTATTTATTTGTCTCAGGCAACGAGGCCCATATTTACAAACACCTTACAGGCCAACATACATATACAAACAAAACAGCAAAACAGTACAAAAGGTATAAGTAGCACAATAACAGCTAAGATGGCGGCTTTATGTAGCGAAGATACGTGGTACACGAGTGAAGTAAACGGGCCAGTGCTTGACCACTGGTACCATCAAACTCAATGCTAAGTTTACGACGGTATTCATTACGTTTCCTATGGACTGTTGTCCATACCTATACTAAAAAACAGATGAAATGCTTTATAAGTTTGTATGTAGAGCGTAATCTGTGGGGAACTCCAGAACTACCCAGCCGATTACAATAATGTTTTAACCAATATGCAGACTGTAATTTTGATACGGGCGTATATGATATCCAGCCATAGTTTTCAACGAATGGACAAAGGCTATATTTTTTTAAGTAATATACATATTTCAGAAGCTTTGCTTGTGTTCCTTATAATATCGAGTTGACATTAAAACCATATACTAAAGTTTACAGTCCCTTGAAGCTGTGAAAAAATCAAACTTCTAGGTTAACATAAAAAAGATACGGCTGTTTATGCCGTCAAATAACGTATATTTTTACACTCTCAAGGGAATCAAAATTAATAGGGTACTTTCCGTTGACCTAGAACTATGAAATTTGGCAAGTAATATCGTCTTATCACTACAAGTACAGGGAGAAATCTGAAGACTATACATTTGTAATTACTAATTAAATACAGAACCGTCAGTGGGCGAGACCGACTCGCACTTGTCCGTCCGGTTTTATTGATTTGTCCCAAAGTCAACTCCACGATGTTTAGCGGTCGATGGCGACCGAACTAGCGATGTAACTGTTCTGTTTAATTAAAACTTGGGCCAATCAGAGCATTGGCAGTCGCACGCTTACTCGTGGAGGATGATACAAGAGATTTCTGGAAAAACCTACAAGTAGTGAAAGCAATTATCGTTATTGCCGCAATATGCGCTATCTTTGTCCGGGGGCATCACACTTGTGACTTTGTCACAGTCAGCTCACCATCAAACAGGCGTCACGTAAGCTCCGTTGCCACCATCATGTTATAAAAAAATGGGAAGACATTGCTCGCCAGGGGATTCAAATTCAAAGTCCAAATACAAATACATGGCGTTGTTTACGAGTGTTTACGATACGACCAACGAATTCATTTCATCATCATTATCATCATATCAGCCGAACGACGTCCACTGCTGGACATAGGCCTCCCCCAAAGAGTGCCAAAGTGACCGGTCCTGCGCCACCCGCATCCCGCGGACTCCCGCGACCTTTACCAGGTCATCAGTCCACCTTGTCGGGGGCCGACTTCATTTACTTATCATTTAAACATCTGAATACAGGGATGTCATTATTTACGCGCTCGTGCGTCTCACCCCGCCCGGCGCAACGAGCGCAACGAAATTACACCTCTACCTATGTTTCGTTTTTACGAATCGTGGTGTCAAGATATATTTGTGGGTGAGCGTTGAGGTGAGCTTAAAACAAGTTACAGAATAAAGGGGCTTCTGAATCGTGTGAAACGTCACTATCCACTATCATCACTGTGGCATTATGCACTATAATTGGACTTTAAGTTGGTGCATACTGTCTCTGCAATGAAGGTCCATCTGCCATTATTTATGCATCCGGCATTATTGGCTATGCCTCCTGAGGAATGAGCCAGGCGACGGCAAATCGTTTCGGTAAGAACAGCGTATTCGACCCTTACGAGCCTTACTAACTTGGCTTGTCACGAGTACCGTTGGAATTAGAGCAGAAGATGAACTACTTTTTGTTTATTTTAAAAGCAACTCTACCGTGCAAGGTAAAAGATTCCAATTGCAATGACAATTTTCCACGTTTAAGTATGCCTAGTTGGTTCGTTCCTTAGGCATCATCCTCCTAGCGATTTTCCCGGTATTGCTCAAACGAGCCCGCGGGCCGCTGTGTCACCTAATCCCAAGATTTGGCGTAGGCACTAGTTTTACGAAAGCGACTGACATCTGACCTTCCAACCCTGAGGGAAAACTAGACTTTATTGGGATTAGACCGGTTCCCTCACGATGTTTTCCTTCACCGAAACTGGTTCGTTCATTAGTATGCGCGGGTAAAATATTGGAAGTCTGACCAACTTCTCCAAGTCAAATCGAGCTGACTGTTGACAATGCAATACATGGTCCCGTAAAACTGATCTGATGATGAAGACGGAAGGTGGGCATAGAAAGTCCTCAATTACAGAGGGTAAACCCGTGGTGTTTGTTGTTAACAAGTACTTGATGGCATATATACAAAAAAGTACAACCGGCAATACATTAGCCTATTGCAGTCCACTGCTGGACGTAGGCCTCCCCCAAAGTATGCCACAAGACCCACTCTCTCATTTTCGCCATCTTGTCACTACCAGCTACCCTCCTTAATTCATCTGGCCGGACATCGTCCAACACTACGATTGCCAAGCCGTAACCTCCATTCAAGAACCCGCTAACTCCACCGACTATCGGTCATTTTCCCATTTAAAAAGTGACCTTTAGATCTAACTGGTGCGCGTACAATGCGTTACGTGATTGACCTGCAGGCGACCGGCAATTTTACGGAAACTTATTATATTTCAGTCAACGAAAGTTCAGTATCAAATGTACACTCCTTGACAGGATCACACGTATGCATTCTCCACTACAGTCGCAGTTATTAATTCGTTCTGCTAATAAGGATTTACGACCCCGTTGGGCGCTCCTAATGCTACTGGATACCGTTTGTTTGTAACTCTCCTTATTCCTAATAACTTTACCACTTTACTTGCACGAAGTTGAGTAATGGAGCTGTGAGGTGTTTTTATGAAGTTACTTGGAAATTATTCCGTAGCGACGTAGTAGAAATCTTACTGCAGGTACTATAAAATCACCATTATCGTCATCCATTATTTTTACCAAACGGGACTTAAGGCCTCGACCCACCGAACGCGTGTCGTGCACGGCGCGTGTGCTGCGCGGGCCCACGCAAGTTGTAAAGCATTGAAACTACACTTCAAACACATCGAACGCGGTTCGAACGCGAGCCTGCGCGGGCCCGCGGCGCTAAAGTTACATCTTGGCAGCGCGGCATTAAATGTGTTGGTAGTGAGAGAGATATGCCGCGCTGCACACGCGTTGCTAACGCGTCACTGACGTGGCGGGCCCGCGCGTGCCCGCGCAGCTGCCGCGCTGCTGGGTGTGATAGAGATAGTGAGATACATATCAAATGTGTTGGTAGTGAGAGAGACATGATGCGGCGGACCCGCGCGGGCCCGCGCTGCACACGGGCTGCACGCGCGTTGCTAACCGCCGCCCGCTTGCGGTGTGATTATACCGCTTCCACCGCGCCAGACACGTGCCGCGCACGACACGCGTTCGGTGGGTGGAGGCCTTCAATGGCGTTTAATTAACTTATTTATTTACCCCACCGAGGTCTCCCGACGTTTCGCTAAAAAGGGTTCCCGCGCAGCAAGAAGATGTTGATACCCGCTCTAGCCAGTTGTCCCGTGAACATGGATGTTGCGACACATCCGAAACGTCGGGAGACCTCAGTGAGGTACATAAATAAGTTAATTATAGGCTATAGTGGAGTAAGTAGAGTAAGTTAATATTCATGTTAGGTTAAGTTTATAATAAGCTGTTGCATTGCCCTATCAGGGCCCATGTCGCACTGTAATATAAAACATGTAATCTTATCATACCATGGATGCAACGAATACATGAATTGAATTAAGATTGATTTATTATTTGTTGTGTAAATTACGAACAAAAAACTTCATGCGAAGTAAAATGAAAGCTTATTAAAATTAATGTACTTTTCTTAAGTGTTTTTTTCGGTGGCAAACAAGCTTACGGCCCACCTGATGGTAGTGGTTACCGTAGCCTACGGACGCTTGCTACTCCAGGGGTGTTACAAGCGCGTGCCGACCCTTTTAGAATTTATACACTCCTTTTTTGAAGAACCATATAGTAGTAGTCCCTCAGCAGCTCATTCCACAACCGGAGCGTCCGAGGGAGGAAATTTCTCTGAAACCGTACGGTACGCGACCGTACGTTCCAGGCTTTGAGGATGAATGCCCTGCCAACGCGAACGGTGTGGTGGTAGAAAGCATCCGTAGGCATCATGTCGGAGCACAACCCGTTATACAAGCGATAGAACACGCACAAGGAGGAGAAGTCTCTCCTTAGACTCAACTGTTCAATAACGCTTGTAAGTTTGGGATCGTCCACGATTCAAAAGGCCCAAGTTGGTATCCAGGTGCTGGAGGCCAGAGATGACAGCAATACTCCATATGTAGTATACGCTAAAACTACTCATTGTGTTTTTCCCGGTAGTGCCCTAAACGAGCCCGGAGTCCGCTTTGGCACCTTCCAGAGACTTTTCCTTAGTGTTAACCATCCCGAAACTACGAAAATTGCCAACACTGATCAGATGACCACAGCCCTACTAGCATTTTAAGTTGGCACCACGTTGGGCCATTGATCACCGAGTTGGCCCAACGAAATGCCAACGAAAATGCTACTAGGGAGGGCTGTCCGTTAATTTAACCGGTTAAAAGTTATTAAATCAGTTAACGCGAGTTTTGCTGCGCCGATGTGCACCTCAAGTTGAGGGGATAAGGTCTGCAGCTGGAGGCTTTTTTACGAGTCGCTTCGAAACGGTGTGGCCAGAAAACGCGAAAAGTAAGATCTACTTCTTCCGAATATTAGGAAATATCAGAAATACAGATAATATCAGCGAATAATAATAACTTAACTAACTGAGTAATGTATTTCGTGAGAATGAAGGTTTATAGTTTTGTACGTTTGTTTGTAGGGGATAATCTGCAGAATTACTTGTCAGAAAATATATCCTACTAATATTATAAATGCGAAAGTTTGGATGTTTAGATGTTTGGATGTTTGTAACTCAATCACGCTTAAACGGCTAAACCGATTTAGATGATGCACGAAGATAGTTTATAACCTGGATTCAAATATAGGATAGTTTTTATCCCAGGTCCACGCAGACGAAGTCGCGGGCGGAAGCTAGTAATTTTTTTTTTTTTATATGATCAGTGGGTCCCGAGATTACCCCTCCCCTTACATACACACCTTCAATCTCACGGACTTTTTCTCCTTATAATATTTGTATAGGCTTCAATGACGACTTTTGGAATTATCTCACATTAGAAAGAAAACACAAAGCTCTTTTAATTTTAATATTTCTGATTCTGAATCTGAATATACACACTCGTAATTCGACTGCAGACTTAATTTCTGACGCCGCAAGATTCTGTTTTACACTATTTAACTTATTTACTACAATAATTTAGCAGTTTATTTTCATATCAGCAACTTGAGGAGATTAAATTTTGACAGAAACGAATGCAAAATCGATTTCAAAATACCAGGAGCGAAGGAGCACAAGATCGAACTTCGATTCGATCCCTTAACGATGATGAACAATGAACAGCTTGAAAGTGCATCTACAGTGAAACCGCGGGTTTCGCCACCCCCGCGCAGCGCTGCGATCCTGGTTGCTCGGGCCAATTAAAACTTGTCGGCAATTAGCGGGCACCACGACACGGCTCTAGCACTAGTTGGCGCCCAAACTACGCGAAAATCACGAACACTCCTAACTGCGTCAGTAGATTCACTTTTTGACAGTTTTCTGATTACATAATTAGATAAGCGAACAATGAATCAAAGGAGGTTCTGTAAAGAAGTAGGGCACAGCGGAATGTGATCTTGCGTTATTTGGGGCAGCCCAACTAGGGAAGTACCTCCTTACAGCACAGCCTTCACCATTATTTGCTCAGTAGGTGCAGGTCTTAGGAGGTAGTTCCCCAGTTAGCTGCCCCAAATATTACCTTACTTATCACCAGTAAATAAGGTAAGTGGTAAATAAGGTCGCCAGAGCAAGCATCCATAAAATCCATAAAACAATCATTATGGTCCACTTTCGTTAGTAAAACTTTTATAGTAGATATTTAATGTAGCTATGGTAGCCTAGTAGTTCAGGCATGCGGCTGTCAAGCGGCGGTCGTGGGTTCGATTCCCGTCTCGTGCCAATGAGTTTTTCGGAACTTATGTACGGTATATTTGCCGTTAGCTTTTCGGTGAAGGAAAACATCGTGCGAAAACAGGTCTAATCTCAATAAGGTCTAGTTTTCCCTCTGGGTTGTAAGGTCAGATGGCAGTCGCTTGCGTAAAACTAGTGCCTATGCCAAATCTTGGGATTAGGTGTCAAAGCGGACCCCGGGATCCTTTAGGGGCACAACCGGGAATAACGCTAGGAGGAAGATGATTTAATGTAGCTATAAGTATAAGAGTATTTAGCTTGCTCTTGATTACCTATAGTTTATCAAAGCCTCTATTTTGGAAGTAGAAAACAGCTTGAACATAGCAACCTCATCTCAATATAAAAGCTTCAATTGTTCTGATTTCGATACATCAGAAACGTGTTCCGGCGTCAGCGTCGGTCAGGGCAAATAAAAGATACCTGTATTGTCATGTTGGGTCTCACAGGGGTCTATTCGACTAAACTTAATTTTAAATTAAGATGATGCTTAGTGCATTCTGAGAGGAAGCGAGCGTGCACTTGGTGTGATACCAGCTTTAGTCTCAGGGTGTAAAATTTGTGGACACGAGTGTCTACCATGATGGCTCGCAATAGACACACATTCACAAGACATTAACACCGTTTTTGAGGTGGCATAAAAAGTTGCTGATTTTACTATCAAGCAATTATCCCTAGACTGGCCAGGGTAAAGATGAGCCAAGATAAGAGTGGCAAAAAAAACAGAGTGTAGCAACACGGAGTATAGGGCGAATGATCCTTGAACAATCTATACACGCGGCAGCGAGTCAAGCCAAGTTCAAAAGAAGAGAACTGGCGACGCAGGGAGCGGCCGTGTGTTACATTTTTTTTTTCAATTCTAACAATGCCACTGATCAAGGAGAAGAAAATAAATTCCTTTAACTTCATTCCACTTTTTATATAAGAAGACTAATCACAACCACCCTCCAAATCTTCAATTTTAATGATACGTAATAATTGAACTGTTTATGATATTCTTCAATGGAACAGTTACTTTCATGGTTAACATGTCAAGTATGAAGATTACGACATCATAAAAATTTAAGACGTTTGACACAGTTGACAACGATATTATTAAAATGATATTATAAAAGGTTTTAAATACACCTCAGGCTCATCTTTCCCTGCTCAGACACACACACCACACACACTACACTACTTATACACCAAACTACTTTAAAAATTACAGTTACGCTGTCAGACATTCCTGCCGGGTAAAATAATTCATTTTACCCAGCAGGAAGAACCGATGGCCGTTGGGGCGGAAAGGTTCTCTAGTAGCGACCACGTACCGGAAGGCGCAGCGTGGGTAGACTGATGAGTGATGACCAGTCCGTTGGATGCGGGTGGAACAGGACCGGTCATTGTGGCACTCTTTGGGGGAGTCCTATATATATAGCAGTGGACGTTTTCCGACTGATAAGATGATGATGAAAATTGCCAAGACCAATATGTTTTCTCAATACGCTTGCCCGAATAGACTCCGCAGTAAAAATGCGCGGCGTGCCTCCCTCGTTCGTATTGCGAATTCGGGGATTACTTAGATCCCGTGACGTCATCGCCGTGGCTTAACCGCAATTTTTAGGGTTCCGTAGTCAACAAGGAACCCTTATAGTTTTGCCATGTCCGTCTGTCCGTGAAAAAAATCATGGCAGTAGCAAATACAATGATTTTACTTTAAAAACTATCTCGGATAAGTAGACATTAACTAGTTAACGAGTAATAGTCGATCAAATTAATAAATGTACTTGAAAAGGCCAACTTTCGTTCAAATTCGCAACGTTTAGTTGGCACGCGCGTCAACGTAACAAAAGGTCAAAGACAGACATGCAACTACGGAACCATGCACTGCGCTTGGGAACACGCACTTGGCCGGTTTTTAAATGATGACTCCTTTGACTCGCTTTATCATGACCGGCCAGGCTTAGGCCGTTATTAAGGAAAAAGTGGATTATAGGAGGGGCTTGGCTTCAGTGTTTATAACGGTATGATCACACGTTTTTATAGTAATTAATGAAGATAAATTAATTTCACTTTAATAATTTTAGGTTGATAAGACAGACACTGCTACAATGTTACTAGAAGTGGCATATGCTCTGGTTAGTCCTTACTATGGGCCTCATAAGAAGTCACCCAAAGGGCATGGAGAGGTTTATGTTGGGATTTTATCTGTGTGATGCATTCTGCGCCAGTCTGTGAGAGGCTTTAAGCCCACATCACATTGGCGCGGACCGGCCGCAGCGGACAATACTAAACTTGTCATTAGCCGTCAAGTTTACTATTGACCGCCACCGCAGGCCGCTCCAGTCTGTGTGAAGCCTTATATGTGTTTTTTTAGTTTATGGTCTAATCATTAACATGTCTCACGTCTTCCAAAAGTCAAAAAGGAGCTGTCAAAAACGATTATCAAACTGTTATTGTGAATACTTATACCGAAGATTTTTTGTTGTTATATGGTTTAATTGGTTCGTTTGTAGTAAAATCTTTTGACCACTGATTCTGGCAAAGGCTCTCGAAGCTGCCATTTCTTATTAATAATAATAATACGTATGAAGCAGATATGCAACGAAGAATTTATCAAAATACTTGTACACGGGTTTTCTGTAAATAATTATGTACATTTTGTAGTATGAAACTTATTTAAGTTAATCATATTAGTAAGTACAGTCTATATTGTCTAACCTCGAAAACATATTGTTTATTTATTTAAACTTTATTGCACAAAAGAAAACTTATCGTACAAAAGGCGGACTTAATGGCGGAGTCAAACCTAAAGGCAAAGCGGAAAAGATTGTGGGCAGTGCAAATAACAACTAAAAAGAATAAGAACATTATGGTAGTCCTATATACAACATAATTACACAAATACATATACATAAATAAAATAAATACTTACATACACAAATATATATATACTACATACATAAGTGTCACAAGCGTTTTTTTTTTTTATATGTAACCATTGTTAGCACTAAGAGAAATCTAACACCACCTTATTTGTTGGTATTCATCAAGCATTTTGACCCCGGGTATCAAACTATCAATACTAACGATCAATTTAATTAATTACCCAAGGCAAGTTAAACTCAATTTTGTTACTTTCGGGCAGAGGCCAAAAAATATATGGTAATTTTTTCTTTGTCAGTACTTTCGGAACGTTTACATGTATTCACTGAATCAAAAATAAATGCTGATATAACATTATCACTTTGGCTACGGAACCCAAAAAAATATAGACCTGCATGTTGGCCTTGTTCACAGTAATGCCGCGTGTGCTATTCCCCCTCCACAGCAGTTTCCACTCCCTCAGCGTCCGAGCCGGCGCGGGCCTGGTTGCCACAGGAGACGGCGTGCTGACCGCAGTGAGACTCACCCTCGTACTTGTTGGCGTGCAAATGTTCGATAAGGAGCACTACTTCGTCAATTTGAACTTACACCGTTAGTGTGGCTAAATGATGTTCATGCATGAGCACCTGCTAGGTCGCCAACAAGCCTCCGACGGCGCGACCTTCATCGGTGGCTCGCGAGTTTCGAGTTTTCTGTCTTGACGGTCGGCCAACCAGCCGACCACGCTACTGTACTAGCGCGCGCAGCAAAGCACTGTCTCCACGGTCGCTTGAGGGGGTTGTTGGCGAGCGTCGAGCAGGCGCTTAAGTCTAGTTGGACACATACATACATACATATACTCACGCCCGTATCCCATTGGGGTAGGCAGAAACTAAGGAACGCCAAATACTACGGTCCTTACACACTTCTTTCGCTTCGATCACATCCATACATCTCCTCATACAGGCTCGTCGGTTGCGGGTACTCCTGACCTGGCCTTTTAACAGTATCGCTGAAATTTGGTCATGATACCCTCGCCTAGGCCGCCCCCTACCGACCCTTCCATCCATCTCCTGGACGTATATCCTCTTAGTCAGCCTACTTTCACACATCCTCTCAACATGCCCAAACCACCGAAGCATACCTTGGTCAATCCTAGTCACTACATCGTCTTCTATTCCACATTTTTCTCTTATTACACTATTTTTAATTCGATCATTCAAACGAGCTCCACACATACTTCTTAACGCTCTCATTTCAACTGCATTCAGTCTACTCTCATGCATGCTGTCTAGTTGGAAGGCATGTTTTATTACAAATTTATATTCTCGTGAGCTCTGGCGACACCTACGAAGTAAGTAGTGGTGTTAGTCGGTCTTCTGGAAGAATCTTCCCCTGATGGGCGATGGGAGATGACATTTTGATGTGCCATGATTCTCTTTGGATTGCGATTCAGGTTTTTTCTATGTCTGCTAATTACCGAATCAACAAATTCCTATGTGTAGTATGGATTTCTGCAGTAATATGATTCTCAGCTTAACGGATTCCTAAAAATACGGATTCCCATGTAAACATTTTTTTTTTCAGAATCAAGGCTCCGTTACAGTATTCTCTTTGGATTGAATATATCGTCGTGTCTTTTACTATGTGCAGGAATTTTAGTGGTAAGTAATTAGATAAATTATGTGTTTAATTTATATCCTTAGATTTATAAGCACAAAATTAAACGAAGAAAATTTATACTTTTTCGCGTAAAACTTCCGAATGCATTGTGGTGATGCCTTCCAGAAGATAACTACTGATGCACAACTTCATGAAGGAAATGGGTCAAGTTGAATAGAAATTTGGTACAGGGTGTAACCACATGAATAAACCTATTTTATTTTAACTTTATTGCATAGTATAGTAGCAAGTTACAATTACAAAAGGCGAACTTAATGCCATAAGGCATTCTCTACTAGTCAACCACTAGGTCAAACAAAAATTGGACTAAATATTTTAATTAATTTTTATTTTTTTATTTATCGAACCCACGACATCCTCTTCTAGTATTGTTAGAGTTAGAAATTGGCGCGAACGTCATGAATAAGGCAGCAGACCTTCTGTCATCATCATCATCGTATCCGCCGAAAAACGTCATCTGCTGGACTCGTCAAAGAGTGCCAAAATGACCGGTCCTACGCCACCCGCATCCAGCGGACTCCCGCGACCTTTACCAGGTCATCAGTCCACTTTGTGGGGAGCGTACCCACGCTGCGCCTTCTGGTACAGTCAAGTGCAAAAATACGTATCGATAACATCCTTTCATAAATAAGTACCAAAACCTTAATCCGCTGACATAAGAATTATGGGACATATTTATGAGCAAGTTTTATGCACCCATATTTTTACACTTAACTGTACGTGGTCGCCACTCGAGAACCTTTCCGCGCCCACGGCCATCGGTACCTTCTGCACTCTTCATTATTCTTCGCTGCAGAGTGAATCTCGCCCCTGGCCAGTGCTGATGGTGCCGTGGCTGGTGATGTTCCTGTGCTGCTCCTGGCTGTACTACCCCAACATCATCTATCACAGTAAGGGGGCCTGGCCCATCGTGCTCTGCGTCGTGATCATGGGTATGTAATAGCCTTAGGCACTGGTCCCACCGCCGGCTAGTAAGCTAGAAAAGTTGGCCGAGTAACGGTTCATTGCGTGCTGACCAGGCACAGTGTGATCAATCGACCTTTACAGATCCGCAATGTAATGCTACTCGCCCAACTTTTCTAGCTTACTAGCCGGCGGTAGAATGCCTTAATCACAATTGACATCGCACAAGGTAATGTTAGGCTAGTATAGTAATCATCATCATTACTCAAGAGCCTTGCTCTTGTCGGTGGAGTAACCGCCACTCTTCTCTGTCCATTGCGATTCTCTTGACTTCCTCATACGACTCAACATCAACTTTATCCTTTAATTGGCTAAAATATGTTAGCCTAGGGCCTCCTCTGCCACTCTTGCCTTCAATTTTGCCTTTTGGGATGTTTAAAAAGACGCTGTCGTGCCGTATCAGGTGGCCCACCATCTTGCCTCTCCTATTTGTAATACATCCTAGCAAACATTTTTTTTAATACAACAACGGTGGCAATCAATCGTACGGCCCGCCTGATAGTAAGCGGACACCGCAGCCTAAAGACGCATGCAACTCCAAAGGAGTAACGTGGGCGTTGCCGACCCTTGATATGTTTGAAAATTCGCCGTGTTGACAGCTGAAGGAACAAATTCCCTCGCTCTCAACACAACGCATCCTAGGGAGCTCTGGCGACCTTGCTCACCTCCAGGAACTCAATACAGCTGACAGAGCCACTTGTACATATAATTTAGAAGTAATAAAGCACATTTTGTCTTGAACACTCGCTTCACCTCATCCCCGAACCCCGCACCTTACATGGTGACCGACCTTGCCTTGACGCAGCTGTTAAGCAATTGTGGAGGGTAATAAAGAGTATTTGTATTGTACTAGTAGGTTGGCTAATTATCTGGTAAAGGTTGCTGGAGTCCGTTGGATGCGGGTGGCGCAGGACCGGTCACTTTGGCAATCTTTAGGGGAGGCCTATGTCCAGCAGTGGACGTCTTTCGGCTGATATGATAATAATAATGATGATGACTAGTTGGGTAGAAAATTGGTTAATTTTTACAGTGTTGTGCCTGTACTGCTGGTGTGTGGTACTCAGCTACTTCTTGGATGTGCTCGACGGAGCGTCAGCGTTGCCGCGACGACTCCGGTCCGAGGACAAAGTGGCAAAGGCGACGAATTAATATAATGGAAGAAGGAGCAAATGTGATCGTTATTTATTTATGATTATTATTGATTTGTGGGCCTTTATATGCCGCTTCAACCAGCAAGTGATCTATTGTGGTAGCCCCTCTTTTTAGATTTCACCGTTAAGGCCCGTTACCTTTTGGAAATTCCAGATTCTTTGGGCGGTGATATGTTGTACCTCTTCTGAGTAGGTACTTCTTTTGTGCATGAGTGTTCCTCAAGAGCAGAGAATGTCCATTGCTGTTTCCTCTGTCGGTTCCCCCTGTTTTGGCATATTTTTTTAAGTAAGAATTCTGTTTGGCATAATCTATGTATGAAGGCATAATTGACTTTGCGCATACACTGTTTTGGCAGTAGCCGAATTTGATTTGTGCATAATTTTGATGCTCCGAATAATATAAAATTATATATTAATATAAAATATATTAGCATTTTTTTTTTGCCGAACGCTATTCTATTTTTTTTTGATAAATAAACCACAACCTTACCTAAACCTAAACTAACAGCCAGCGTCTCGACGTCACCTCGCTTCGCGGGGTGCCTATTTCCGCTCTAACGGACACAAGCGAACCCTAACCTAACCTACTAATAATATCATTGTTACGATTGTCTGGTGTTTTTGTTACTGCGGGGGACTTCGCCCCCCGAGCCCCCCTTTCTTCTAGGTGCCCTGACCTAATGTACTGTATTATAATCCTTATCGAAATCATATAATTATGTTGTTGTTATATCTCGTGAGACGTACCCCGTTTTAAGTATGCTCAGTAAGTTTCGGAGAATTGATAATATGCCGAATAAAATTATGCTAAACAAAATTATGCGTCAATATAATCGGTCGGCCATAACAATAGTATGCAAATTTAGATTCGGCGAAACACATTTTCGGAATTTGAGAAATTCGGTTAAGAAAGGTTTCTGCCACAATAACGTTCGGCGAAAACAGAATATGCCAAGTCTGTTATACTGTTATAAAAGACAAAAGTTGGGTGTCTTAAAAAAACTTTTAATTTCAGAAGTTAACACATTCACTGTCAATCTGTCAAGAAATAGTTACGCGGATTGCAGTGAAAGTGTTAAGCCATTCAGCTCCAATTACCGACAAGCGTTAGATTGCTACGGGCGCTTTTGCTACACAGTATTGGGCATTGACACATTCAGTGATGGGAACCCGACTATCGGGTGCCTACGCCGTAGGCGCTTTACGTGGAAATCCACGCGATTCTTGGCACTGATGTGTTAAGCTGTGGCGACAGCTTTTTATTAATATTGCCATTGGTAATTTAGTGTATATCATATGTGTTATTTGTTTTTATTTTCTCTTGTAAAATATTATATAAGTATATACCGTTTACTCAGCCGCGGCAGCGTCGCGCGCGCTGGTTCAAGGTGATCCTCATCACTCGGCTCACGCCGCCGTACATCGGCGAGCGGCCGGCAATGTTCGTGCGCGCTCAGAAATCCCGCGCAGTCGGCTATTAACCATACTCAAGGCTGGACGCTGCGCTCGCGCCGCTCTGAGCTAACGGTCAATGCTTATGCGTTAGCTTTATACTTATTACTTTATTTCGGTTTGCGCAGTGCACCGTTTAATGTTTAAGCTTAGGCTTTATGTTCGCGTTTGTATGTGCTTTTTCTATCCCCTGTGACTTTCTTCAAAACTACCTAAGTGTTTGTCTTAAACTGTTATTCCTTCTCTTTGTGCTTGTGACTCTTGAGTGCTCTGTGTTTCTCTATTGTGCGTGTTTGACTTTAATATAATAATTAGTGTGGAACTAGCTTGTTTTACTGTACTCGTTAGGCTAGTCACCCACATAATTGGTGACCCCTGTTGAAACGGACGGTTGTGTAACGGACATTTTAAATTTTATCTTTTAACGGACGATTTTTGAATTTTATATTTTAACGGACGATTTTTGAATTTTATATGTTAACGGACGTTGTTTTAAAGATATTTTAGCGCATGTATTGAAGGATTTTAAGTTTTTACAGTGGTTTAACGGACATTTGTTTTCTTTTTAACAATGGTAAATGATGATGTGCAAAAGCTTGGCACGGTGGCCACTCCAAGTGCTGGGGCGAGTGCCAGTGAAGCAGCTGTGAGTCACATTAGTGTGAAAGTGCCACCGTTTTGGGCGGATAAACCGTCTTTATGGTTTGCACAGCTGGATGGACAATTTTTGCTGGGGAAGATTACGAGCGATTCTACCAAGTTTTACCACGCAGTGTCAGTGTTGGATTATAAGTACGCGGTTGAGGTAGAGGACATTATTACTAGGCCGCCGGAAAATGATAAATATGGTACTCTTAGGCGAGAGCTCATATCGCGTTTGTCAAGTTCCAAGCAGGAGCGTTTGAAGCAGTTGACGATGAAAGAAGAGCTCGGAGACAGGAAGCCGAGCCAGTTTTTACGTCACATCAGGAGTCTGGCTGGAGCAGATTACCCAGATGAGTTTATTCGCCATCTGTGGTCAAGCCGGTTACCTACTGTGCTGCAAAGTATAGTGGCTTTCCAGGATAATTTACCTCTGGACGATGTAGCGCAAATGGCTGACAAAGTCCATGAGGTCACGCCATCAGTACCTGCTTACCAGGTAGCCGCAGCATCGTCATCGGGTGCTCCTACTTCGGTGCTGGACCAGTTGCACCGTAAGATCGACGCTTTGACGCAGAGGCTTGACGCGATGTCCACCTCCCGGGGCCGTCAGGATAAGCCCCGGTCGAGGTCCCGCGGCAAGCCGCGGAACCGGTCGCGCAGTCATTCGCGCGCTACCAAGCCCAGCGGCGACGGCCAGCGTTTGTGCTGGTACCACTACAAGTACGCGGATAAGGCAGATAAGTGTATTTCCCCCTGTGCGTACCCAAAAAACTAGTTGATCGGTCGCTTGTAGCGGCCAGTGAAAGTGCGTCGGTGTCTAACCGTTTATTTGTTACGGATGTAAAGACTAAGGTACAGTTTTTAGTGGACACTGGGTCGGATTTGTGTGTGTACCCGATTAGTTTTTTGCGTGCGCAACGACGTCATAAGACATCATATGAACTTTACGCCGCAAATAATACTACAATTAGTACCTATGGCTGGCTTAGCTTATCGCTAGATTTCAATTTACGCCGTATGTTTTCTTGGCGCTTTGTTATTGCTGATGTGAGCAAACCCATTATAGGAGTGGATTTCCTCTCATTTTATAATTTGCTTGTCGATGTTCGGAATGCTCGCTTAATTGACAACATTACTTCGCTTTCATCAGCTGCTCTAGTCGCGTCAGCTAGTGTGTGTCCGCAAATAAAGGTAATTTCAGGAAATTCGCCATACCATAGTTTGCTTGAGGAATACCCTGATATTATAAGACCTGCTGGTGATCCTGTGGAGCGAAAATGTAAACACCAGACGCAGCATTTTATTAAGACTACGCCTGGCCCGCCTGTGTTTGCGAGGCCGAGGCGTTTGGCGCCAGATCGCCTGAAAATAGCGAGACGGGAGTTTGAAGACATGGTGCGGACGGGCGTTGCGAGACGATCGGAGAGTCCGTGGTCCTCACCGCTGCACTTAGTACCTAAGAAGGACAATAGCTGGCGTCCTTGCGGCGATTATCGCGCTCTTAACGCACGCACTATTCCCGATAGGTACCCAGTGCGGCATATTGCTGACTTCTCGCACAACCTTTTCAATTGTAAGGTGTTTAGTAAATTAGATTTGGTGCGCGCATATAATCAAATTCCCGTTGCGCCCGACGACGTTTCGAAAACAGCGATCACGACGCCCTTTGGACTCTTTGATTTTCCATATATGAGTTTTGGTTTGCGTAATGCTGCGCAGACATTTCAACGGTTTATGGATGAGGTCCTCAGGGGTCTTGATTTCTGTTTTCCATTTATCGATGACGTTTTAATAGCCTCTGCCAACGACTCAGAACACAAAACGCATTTGCGTGCCGTTTTTGAGCGTTTTAATGACCATGGCATATTACTTAACGCTGGTAAATGCGTTTTTGCCGTTCCCGAGATCGAGTTTTTGGGTTATCTGGTCTCTTCAGAGGGTACTAAACCGCTGACTGACAGGGTTAAGGCGATACAGGATTTTTCAAAACCTAAAACTATAAAGGATCTGAGGCGTTTCCTAGGGGCCCTAAATTTTTATAGGCGGTTTATTACTGGTGCTGCTAAATTGCAGGCTCCTCTCCATGCACTATTAGCTGGTCCAAAGGTGAAGAGCAACAGCCCGGTAGTCTGGACTCCAGCTTTAGAGGGTGCTTTCGATGCTTGCAAGTCAAGTATTGCAAATGCTGCCCTTCTGGCACATCCTGACTTTTCTGCCCCCTTAGCAATTGTGACGGACGCTTCAGACTTCGCGATCGGTTCGGTAATACAGCAGGAGGTCGAGGGACATTAGCAACCGTTGGGATTTTTCTCTCGCAAATTGAGCCCCGCCCAGTGTAAGTATAGCGCTTACGATCGCGAACTGTTAGCCATTTATGAGTCAGTGAAGTATTTTAGACACATGATCGAGTTAAAACCTTTCTTTATACTCACTGACCATAAACCCATCGTTTCAGCTTTTAAAAAGTCACTTGATTCGTGTTCTCCGCGACAATTTAGGTATCTGGATTTTATTTCCCAGTTTTCTACGGATATCCGTTTTATATCCGGTGAGGACAACGTAGTCGCGGACTCATTATCTAGGACCGACGTTATTACCGACGGACTTGACTTACACGCTTTAGCATTATCACAGGCTACGGACACTGAACTGCGAAATTTAATCAAAACCGGTTCATCCTTAGTTTTGGAGAAAATTCCCTTTGGAGCAATTAAATTATTTTGCGACGTGTCCGGGCAAGTCCAGCGTCCCTTTATAACGTCGGAATTCCGTAAAATGGTTTTTAATTCCCTTCATGGACTTAGCCACCCTAGCGCTAGGAACACAATTAGATTAGTGACGGAGCGTTACGTGTGGCCGGGAATTAAAAAGGATTGCAGAGAATGGGCGCGTTCGTGTATTCCGTGTCAGAGGTCCAAAGTTTCACGACACGTACAGGCACCAGTCCACGATTTTAAACCACCTACTGGTAGGTTCTCCCACGTCCACATTGACCTTATTGGCCCCTTGCCCGTGTCTAATGGGTATAGATACTGCCTCACCGCTGTAGATAGGTTTACGCGCTGGCCGGAGGCAGTACCCTTACATGACATCACAGCAGAAAGTGTAGGCAAGGCATTCATTTCGATGTGGATTGCTCGTTTTGGTTGCCCGCAAAATATTACCACCGATCGAGGCAAACAATTTGACTCTAATCTGTTTCGCCAAATTGCGGCGATTACTGGTGCACGGCATTTGCAAACGACTGCGTATCATCCGGCAAGTAATGGTTTGGCGGAGAGATTTCATCGCCAGCTCAAGGGTGCCATAATGTGCCACGCAGATGAGTGCTGGACTGAAACCCTTCCACTAGTACTTTTAGGAATACGAAGTGCATGGAAGGAGGATTTGTCTGCTTCGACCGCCGAGTTAGTTTACGGCGAGCCGCTAAGACTCCCCAGCGATTTATTACAACCTACTGCTGACCGACTGACGGACTACACTGACTTCATGTCACGTTTGCGTCTGCATATGAGGAACCTGCAACCAACGCCAGTTACTCGGCATGGTTCCGCAAAAGTTTTCATTTTCAAAGATTTGGCCACTGTTACACATGTTTTTGTGCGACAGGATTTAGTCCGTAGGTCGCTTCAGCCGCCTTATGCCGGTCCCTATAAGATTGTGGAGAGGTCAGACAAATATTTTAAAATTGACGTTGCCGGTAGACAAGTTTCTATATCAATTGATAGGTTGAAACCAGCCTACATTTTGTCTGAAGCACCTGGCACTACTAAAACGTTATCGACCGTTCCGGTTACACCCGTTTCAGTTCCTTCGGAGCCTAGACCTGTTAATGTTCCTTCGGAGCATATTAAGGTGTCGCGTTCTGGTCGTCGGATACGTTTTCCCGATTTTTATCGACCCTAAAGGTCTCCGGGGGGGCTGATGTGGCGACAGCTTTTTATTAATATTGCCATTGGTAATTTAGTGTATATCATATGTGTTATTTGTTTTTATTTTCTCTTGTAAAATATTATATAAGTATATACCGTTTACTCAGCCGCGGCAGTGTCGCGCGCGCTGGTTCAAGGTGATCCTCATCACTCGGCTCGCGCCGCCGTACATCGGCGAGCGGCCGGCAATGTTCGTGCGCGCTCGGAAATCCCGCGCAGTCGGCTATTAACCATACTCAAAGCTGGACGCTGCGCTCGCGCCGCTCTGAGCTAACGGTCAATGCTTATGCGTTAGCTTTATACTTATTACTTTATTTCGGTTTGCGCAGTGCACCGTTTAATGTTTAAGCTTAGGCTTTATGTTCGCGTTTGTATGTGCTTTTTCTATCCCCTGTGACTTTCTTCAAAACTACCTAAGTGTTTGTCTTAAACTGTTATTCCTTCTCTTTGTGCTTGTGACTCTTGAGTGCTCTGTGTTTCTCTATTGTGCGTGTTTGACTTTAATATAATAATTAGTGTGGAACTAGCTTGTTTTACTGTACTCGTTAGGCTAGTCACCCACAAAGCTGCTACGAACTACGGCTGAGTGCTACGACAGAATGGCTCCCTTGACTCACAGCTCATTGACGGAATGAACTTCCAAAACTTAAATTGCAATATTTTATACATTTATTAGATATGACGTGAATGTGCGCTACGAAATAGCTCCATAGGATAGGACTATTTTAATAATTATCCTACTAATATTATAAATGCGAAAGTTTGGATGTTTAGATGTTTGGATGTTTAGATGTTTGGATGTTTATTACTCAATCACGCTTAAACGGCTCAAACGATTTAGATGAAATTTTGCACAAAGATAGTTTATAACCTGGATTCAAATATAGGATAGTTTTTATCCCGGGTCCACGCAGACGAAGTCGCGGGCGGAAGCTAGTACATGTCATATTCTAAGAATGTATTCATAAGAATATTATTTTGCTTGTAGTACTTCAACATTGTTATAAAGGTAGCAATAATATTAACTACTATTTTGTTAATTAAATATCCTGTTCTGAAATACAATTCGAGTATGCAATTTTTTGTCGATGGCAAAAGAGTATTATTTTCATGGCTTACAAGTACTAAGTAGCATATTAATGCAGCATCTTTATGGCACAATGTTAAAGTGTACATAAAATCTTGCAACGATTATCTCTACGGTACTTCCCAGGGGTTAGACAGTAAAATGTACACGTGGTAGTACACACGTATAATATGTACACGCGTACACAAAATATAAGGCATTCGCATAGCTCATAATCACGACGTGCGTAAACAAAGCGAATAAAAACGAAAATTACACTACAGGCCAATGCAACATGTAAACTTAATTGAAAAAATATTTATACAATCACGGATTACATTAAATACATAATTATGTAATAAATAAATATATCCTTACGTTTCGAGACATTTTATAAATGAATAATAATCGTTGTAACCGAAACTAATAAGAGAACGAAATTAGTTAGGATTTTTCTTCAGTTGGTTGTCCTCCAAATCATGTACCGTTTAATTGATTTAAATCACTGTCCATGCCTAATATTTTAACCTAAGTACAACAAGTTCATTGAAACTATATATGATTTATTGGTAGATAATACCTGCTTTTCGTACACTTATATTTCCGGTATATAGATATATATAAATAAATTGGCTTTCTAATGCATGTAATTTTATACAATACTTTGATATTGAAATAAGATATTGGTGTTTTGAAAAACGACACCTCGCATAATTTTTATGCCAATTCTTCTCGTGGCAGAGATTTTCTTTCCGAACCGGTGCTAGTTTATCGACATTCACAGCGGCGCTACCACGAAAATCGAATCTCGAAGTTCGTATATCTCTATCTCTGTCGTTCGAGTACCATAAAACATAAGTACGTTAGCGACGGAGATATTCGAAATTCGTAATTCGGTTTTCGTGGTTACAGATAAGGTGCATGTAATATGACTAAAATGGAGAATAAATATTTTTGACTTAGGATAAATAAAATATGTAAATATAATTATAATAATAAAATTATTTATTTCAGGCAGAGCCCATAGTGTTAAAAAAAATTACTTAAAAAGCTCAGCATTCGAGACATAATTATAACCGACAAAAAATCGGAGATGTAGGTATAATGGAAAATATTATCTTTGGTTAGATTTAAAATTTTAAATTGACAATTGAATAAAATAATTCGAACATTCAAAATATAATAAACTTCAATAAAAGTCAAAAATGGTTACAAATAAAATGAATTAGATCACAGAATATATTACGTGTGCAGTTTGCGTGTCCTGCTGTGTAGCGCGGTGATTCGGCGGTGCGCTATCCTGAAACGCATGTCGTTTGTTTTGATTACTTCACGTCTTGCGGTTATTATGTATTTATACAGGATGTTTGGCATTGCGTGTTCCAAAAGACTAGGGTGGGTAAGTAGGGTCACTTGCAACACATTTTGGGCCAATTGACACTTTTCCTGCCCACGGTGTATTTTTATAAATATCTTTTTATTTTATCTCGGCATTTACCAAAAATTTACCATTTTGCTTACCTATTTCTTTTTAAATGTGACTAACTTTATCATAAAACTTTATGTTTTTTAAATCTTTAATGTATGCGTATCCTATAGAAATGTTCTTTTCATTTAGATAGGAAATAAAAAAGCTTATGAGCCGACAAAGTGTGAAGAACAGAAAATAAAAATCATCAAACTCGACTTTATGGCACAATTAAAAAAAAGTTGAACTTCCTCAGATCTTCCAATATCATCAAAAGTTCTCCAGTTCGTGACTATTGTAATATACGACATTTGTTTAAAATGACTTACAACTTTCCGGCAAAAAATGGTGTGTCTAAAATTATGGTTTTATTCCGTTAGTAGGGACCTACTTTATTTGGGCTGGACAGCCAGTTACATGGGCTGAATGCATAAGACCACCAATAATAATAAAAAAACAAAGTGGGCAGGACGAGTGTTAATTGGCTCAAAATGTGTTGCAAGTGACCCTAGTCTTTTGGCACACGCAATGCCAAACACCATGTATAGTCCGTGGATGTACAGTCGAATTTGTGTACGTTCCCAGAGGTTCAAATATATCTAAGCATCCTTATGCCCTGGCAATAAAATCTTGTTAACATTTTTTTATCAGTTAAGAGAACAATATTCCTTTGAAAATCCGCTATAAAACGTGCAGGTCTATTAGAAACCACGTCCAAAAGTTTTTGCTCAATGGACGTGGCGCAAACAACATTGCCTGATGATGGCTCGTAGAGAGGCGAAACACGTGTCGAGGTTTTGTCATTATTGGTGGTGGTTTGCTATAATTATTTTCATATTTGCACGTGCGGAGGGAAAGTGGACACATTAACCGCACGCAAAAATACGCAAATAGGTACGGCGCATCTCATTATCGCTAAGACCTGCGCGTTTTGTTTGCGGAATAGCAAAGCAATATTGTTCTCGTAACTTACCATGGCCACCCGCGAAGTAACGCCTGATTAAATCAATTATTTTTTATCACTTTGACCGTGCACATTTTTTTTAACCCGACTGTACCTGGCGACGAGATACTTATAGTCTGACAATACTTGTTCCTGAGTCTTCATAATCATCATTACATCAGCCGAAAGAATAGAATAGAAATGAATTTATTGCCAGCCAAAATAACACCACATCACAATTTCGTTCTCAGTTAGAAAACACAATACATAAAAATAAACTTAATAAATACCAGCTTAAACTAAAAATAACGTGTACGTAAAGAAGACTGGTGGTGGTGCTATTTATTTATTTATTGGTTCAAAGGAAATTACACAGCATTACAGTAGGTACTAATGCACTGCGAAATTAAAGACAGAAAGTACACATAAAAACAATCTTATTAACTAACTGAGGACGGACGGTCATCCATTGCCTCACAAAGGTTTTCGCATTTCTCACAAATTAGCATCAAACTACTTGCAAAAACATCGCAGTCAGGAGCCGACTTGAGAAGTGCGTTGATGTAGTGCAAAGCGCGAACCCGTGGTGATTGCCTGTATGCAACAGTGCGCGCTTTAGGTGCTGCAAGTAAGTCGCAATGACGAGGTCTAAAATTAAACTTTGCCTGAGACAGAGAGGGGACGCGGAGGTGCAACAGCTAGAAGACCAGCTGAGGGCAGTCTGAATCCCCACGTAATATTCTGCACGCCCCGGTCATGAGTGCATAATTACGCCTCTAGCGCGCTATAGTGGCCGCAAGTGGACACCACTCAGCATATGCTCTGACATTAAACAATGCCACAGCGCTGGTTTTCCGTGGAGCCCAGGGCTGTAAGGTAGTTCCGAACAGCAAAAAGTGGCAAACGTGGTACTACGAGTACTCGTACAACCTACATTTAGGGATAAAATGATGAATTAACGTTTACATACCCAGTATATACATTAATTTTATTTAAGAATATAATATTTAATTACTTATAAGAGGTAGGAGTAGGTTTGTACGTGGCGAGTTGCATGCATATTAAGTACTACGCGTATTAAGGAAACGGACTATATAACAGAATATAGGATAATAATTATATGGGATAAATTATGTCGATTTTTGAGACTAACGTGACGCTATACAGCTATATACGACTAACAAAAATATATGAAATAGTTAACGACACGGGCTAGGAGAGTTGTAGGGTAAATAGATATTTTTTGAAGTGCAGCTTAAAAGTACTTACAGTTATAGAATTACGAAGAGGCGGAGGGATGTTGTTCCAGCATTTCGTGGCTGAGACGACGAAAGACGTTCACTGCTAGGCATATGTCTCCCCCAAAGTGCCACAATGACCAATCCTACGCCATCTTTACCAGGTCACCAGTTCACCTTGTGGGGGGGTCTAACCACGCTGCGTCATAGGTGACTTAGGTAGTCTTAGGTATTTTCTATGTACGAGTAAGTATGTATGTCGTCGTCTAGTCATATCTTACAGCTATTCTTATACTTTGGGACGGCTTGTTTAAAATTATTTATAACATTCTGTATAAATATTAAGAGATAATTTAACATCAGAAAGGTGATCCGTTTAAGGCTTTAAAAGTACCACACCAAAAAAGGGGGTTCGTCAAAATTTGCTAATCCTCATACATGTTTGGCGTTAGTAATTTCTATGAAGTTCTTATTTCTAGTCACAATGGTATACACACAGGTAGTATGATACACTTAGGTGATATGGTGGTGGTAACGCCTTAAAGTGAAGTTCTTCTGATGAGTAATGCATGCGAACATTACTTTTGGATTTTATTAGCATGTATCTCGGGCGTTCTGATGGTAACTCCGACTACTTACTATCATAGACACATTAAAATTATTTTTAGGATAAAAACACTGTTATTGCAACTTGGATCTTCAAGCTTAGGCAATAAAGTCGCTGCAATCTCAAATCTTTTGAAGTTCTAAGTAGAATCGGTGTACCTGCGACGCGAGTGTCGTTTATTTTGATTACAGCTACTATACATTTATATGGCTGCTGTGTATACATTTATATGTTCGTAGAATGAACCTGAAAGAGAGGTCTTGACCTCTTCATGATATCTCTCTTCCCTGGAATACTGCCAATGTCAATATTGCTGGAAGTTTACCAGTTTTGCTGGTAATGTTGAAAATACAAGGAATATGGTGCCGGCAACATTACCTTCGTTGTCAGTCGTTGCTGAAATTTTCACACTCACTAGTTTATCCTGACTGTCACAGAAGAGAATATTTACTGAGCGTAATGTACTGTTTTTTATTTCACGCTCTCTATTCTTAAAGCTGTAAAGATTTTCATATTAATAAGTATTTTAAGCACACAAAACGAACGCAAGAAACATGTTGAAATGCTATTTGGATTTTAAAGAGATGAAAAGCCTACCTGCGATAAAACTAAACATCAACCTGATCCGTTGAGCAAACCCAAACTACAGCGACAGTGATAACGGCATCCGCCATCTTGTAATTGGAACGAATGGCGCGCAACACGTGTGTTGCCAGCCGCACAAACGCTGCCATCAAATGGCATAACGCTATAACTTGCGTTACTATGTTTTCGCGCAAAAGCTAGAACATTAGGCCCACGTGCCTGTATGTAAAAAAAATGTATAAGCAGTGCTGTCTCATCCACTGTGTATGCGATGAGTAAAATGTACACGTTCTGGTTTCACATAGTTATAGAAGATTATCTGTCAAACACAACCGACGTTTGACAGCTAGAATACTCAAATCATGCCATGCCACTCTACTACTAACACTAAACTTACTCTTTTATCAAGTTATGGTTACGTTTTGTGTCGCATTTTGTGTAACACTGAATTGTGACAACGCCGGCCGCGCGAATATGTGCGAACGATACTCATTGTACAACAGTGTCCGCGTTCGGGTGAATTTACATCTCAGAGGTGAGTGAGAGCCGAGTTGTTTAGTTGTAAGCATAGAACTTCGCTTCGGTCCCTCGTTCGATAAGACCTGAAGCATGACAGTTCAGCAAACAAGTTCAACAAATATGAGGTAATCCTAGGCCGAATTAAAGTTGGTATCTTTTAACAAAATAAGTATTTTATTTTACTTGCGGCGTTATGCTACTCGGCGGCGGGGTTGCCACTATTTGTTCCCCGCTCCCATGTTATTGAGAATAATGTGAGGTGAGGTTTTTTCGTGTCATTCATGCTGAATGTTGTATTTATTATTGTCATTAGTTACAATTCCTGTGTTTAGAGGGTGAGGTATGATGAGAGTTTGTTGTCGTTAGGGGAACACGGAGATTGCATTACTTGGTTATTTTGTTTGTTGGTAACATTTGCTTGTGCATTTTTGATATAGGAAAGGTCTCACTGCCGTACGGAATAAGTATGGTGATTTTTTATCACGCTTTAGTGTGTGATTAGCATTGTGTGATATTGTGATATTCGTTTCAGAGCCTTGCATATTTTCTATGTATTTATATCTGTTTAATATAATGATCATCTGTTAGTACCCACAACACAAGCTTATAATTTTTCATGTTTAGTAAAAATCACATTAATATCATATAAGAATACGAAACGCAAGTGTCAGATTGACTCTCGGTTATGAATCGACTAGCCTAAAGCTTTATTATTTAAGTTCTGAACTTAAAGCTGTTCGACATTTGAACTTTAGGGTACAGTTTAGACCCATAACTGGGATATAGGTCAATACCTAAACTTCTTGAAATAATAGAGCCCAGTTAATAAGGTTTTACCAACTTTGAAAACCAAATTGACTACGTATATATTATTGGAGGGGTTCATTAGTCATAAAAACTTTTTGTATAATTTCCTGTAATAAAAACGATTATTATAATTTTACTAAGCGTAATGTTCAAATTGTATAACACTCATATAACATAACCACTTTTGCTTTAACGTTTATACAGCATAATACCGAATATCATAATTCCATACAAAATTATGGTATCTGTTTTTATGCATCTGAATCATGCCAACAATCATTATTTTTTATGAAATTATGCTGTGTTATTATATCATTTGTTTTATGCCACTTAATGACTTCTCTAACTTGCAATTATGATATTCGTTTACTTATATAGAAAATGAAATCAACGGTGGAAAGGCAAAACCAATGAGGCGACATTTTGGTCAAAATAGAGTTATATATATCGTTGAAATCAGCGATTTTTTCTCCGTCATTTGAGCTGGGTTTTACGACTATCGATCTGTGGGCGTAGCATGGTTGCCATTTTATCACTTATCGTTGTGGTAAAGACGCCCATCACGCTCTGTCGAGTATGCGAGTGCGAGAGTGACGGATGCCTTATCCACAACGATAAGTGATAAAATGGCAACCGTGCTACGCCCGCTGATGACTTTCATTTCGCTGAAAGTAATACAAAAATAAGCGCCAAATTTAAAAAAAAACCTTACTTTACGACACACAATTTGAGTTAAATCTAACCTGTATCACTTAACCGTACACTCAATCATAACCATGGTCGCATATAGTATTTTTAATATTTGCGATTTTACCTGGAATAAACACTTTAGTGACATAACAATTTATGTCACTAAAGTGTTTATTCCAGGTACAGTCAGCTGCAGAGAAACATGCCCCACTGCATACCAAATTTCTATGCAGGGGGGGCATGTTTCTCTGGAGCTGACTGTACATATTTCATAAGATAAGGTACTTAAGTGTTTCTTCCGGAAATGTTGAAAATAAGTGTTGTTGTTGTTGTTGATTTCATTACTTTACGCGACACTCATAACTTTGCCGAAGTTGACGCTTCAAGTATTTTCTAATAACCGCAATAGGTCGGTTAAGTGAATATCGAAAGAGGTGCTATGGTTATGGCACTTGAAGTGTGATCCAACTCCGTGGAATGTCGTTTAAGTGAATCGTTTTTATAAATGCAGTGTAACGGAGACGGTCGCTTCAATGAGCGACAAGCATTGAAGGGAGGAGGTTGTCTCGCCGTTCGCTGCCATAAAAGGGCATTGAAATATTAGGTTTCCAGAAAGCATACTCAGTTAAGTATGAATTACTTTAGTAGTACGGAAATATAAAGTAAATACGAAGCACTCGAAGGCTTGCCTTATATCCTATACGAATTAAAGTATCTAAACTACCTACCTAAACCGAATTCGTAATTCTGTATAATTCAGTCAATACCCATTATTATAATCTCTTCATCTTTAATTTTAACCAAGTAAATCAACACACGGAAAAAGACATTGAGCGAATCGGTAAGGAACTACGGAAAACATAGGTATGTACCAAACGCTTATTAATGTGATTAGAACTCGAAGGAAGTCAATAAGCCAATATGTCAATAAGCCAATATACATAAAACACGAGCAATGAGTAATATTCCCGACTCCAACATTACTGAGACACTCCACGACTCTTGGACAGATTTTATGTTTAATTTACCAAACGCTCTAAACAGCTTAATATTACTACACGTCAACATCCGGTCAACAATAAAAAACCACTCTCAACTTGAATACATAGTCACTAGCAGTCCACGAATAATACATCTAATAATAATCACAGAAGCTAACATAACAGAAAACATAGCGAGCTTGTTCGATATACAGGATTATGTTATGTATACAGAATTGCGATCACAAAGAAAAGGAGGCGGCATTATCGTCTACGCACATAAAAGTATATCATTCATCAAGACTCTAGTGAATACAGTGAATTTTGAGTGTATGCATGGTGAAGTGGAAATCTATAAAGGCGGTAAAATAAATTTATGTGCAATATACAGGCCACCTAACTTAAATAAGGCTAATTTTATAAACGAACTATCACAGTTACTGTCAAAATATCCCACACAATCGGATTGTATAATAATAGGTGATGTTAACATAGATATTTCATGCACAAATACTATTGTAAGGTCGTACCTAAATAGCCTATATGAATTGGGTTTTGTTTGTTGTATCTCACAATTTACGAGAGTTGAGTCTAATAAAAATGGAATATCCAAATCCTGCATAGATCACTTATTCGTTCGTGACGTCGGCAAGCCAAGTGCGCCCGCGCGCTCGTTGCGATCAGCTGTTGTGCGAGATGCGCCGGCCGATCACTACATAACTGGACTAGCCCTTATCAGCGCTACGAGCGTGAGTACCTTTAAAACAGTAAACAAGATGAATAACGACCAATTAAAACGAGAATTAAGTCAAATTGACTGGAGCCCGGCTCTACGATGTGACGACCCGAACGAATTAGTCGATCTCATAATCAATGAATATCAATCAACCTATAACAAGTGTACATATAAGTCCAAAATATTTTTAAATAAAAAACAGGATAACCGATAATTTAATAAATATGTGTAACAAAAAGAGAGAACTCTTAAAAATATTTTTAGAGGACCCAACTAACAAACAAAACGAGCTTATATACAAAAAATATAGAAATAGAAACAATAGAAAAATATGTCAAACTCGAAATAATTTTACAAAGAAGGAAATATGCCAAAACTATAGGAACCCAAAAAAACTTGGGAAATTATAAACAAATTGTCAGGCAGACTCATTAAGGCAATTGATGATGTACTTATTAAATCATTTAAGTTAAAAGCCAAACAACTATCCAACAAATTTGCAATGGAGTTTAATGATAATGTCAAAAGTGTAAAAAATAATTGTAATGTGCCATTACTTGACGAGACAAAATATATTAACACTCCCAACCTAACATTTCGCTTAGAAAAAATTAACGAACAAATAGTACATAAAATAATATCGAAAATAGACGACAAAAAAAGCCCAGGATACGATAAAATAAGGGCAAAAGATATAAAATGCATCTCCGAACAAATGACCCCTGTCTTAACACACCTTATAAACTTATGTATATCGCGCTCCATTTATCCGGACAAACTTAAGATAGGGCTGGTAAGACCAATATATAAAAAAGGAAGTTATGCAGACACAAATAACTATAGGCCGATAACAATTCTACCCGCCATAGATAAAATCATAGAAAAATATATTGGCAACGCATTAAACTCATTCTTATCAAGTAATGGCATAATTCACGAAAAACAGTTTGGCTTTCAAAAAAATAAAAGTACATCACAACTCTTATCATTGTTTACAGACGAAATTAATGAACATCTAGAAAAAAAACACCATGTACTTGCAGTAATGATTGATTTTAGTAAAGCTTTTGACACTTTGGACCACATTACATTATATAAAAAATTAGAACAAAATGGTATACAGGGACCCATGCTAGAACTTATTAAAGACTACCATGCTAACAGATACAGTGCCGTAAGCATAGCGGGCGAACAGAGTGACCTAATTCCGACCTTATGCGGCTCGGCACAAGGCTCAATTTTGGCTCCGACGGAATACTTGATATACGTAAATGATATGTGTAAAATCTTCCGGCACGGTTCTGTATACCAGTTTGCAGACGATACGTGTATAATCACAGCCCATGAGAACCTAGAAACTGCACAGACTATGATGCAGCATGACTTTGATATACTGTACAAATGGGCTCACGACCTAGGTCTGTCACTAAACTACGCGAAAACTAAACTGATGCACATTCACTCACCGTACAAAAAAACCAACTTCACACCAAAGATCGTGGCCCATGAGCACAAGTGTCTACATATGCCTAGTACAACTTGTAACTGTAATCATCTGGATATTGTAACAGAACATACTTACCTCGGGCTAATTATAGACCATAACTTCAACTGGGTCCCACATATTCAACGGGTATGTAATAAACTTAGATCTATATTAGCAAAGCTATGTATACTAAAGCACAAAATCCCGTATAATACACTAAAACTCCTTTACATGTCTTTAGCGGATTCCATAATAAACTATGGCCTAGAAAGTTATGGAAGATCATACAAAACCTACCTAAATGATATTTATAACCTCCAATTACGTTTACTGAAGACGATCGTACCTACGAAAGTTAAATATAAATATAAAAGTAATTATGGAAACCTATTCAATTACTGCAGAGTGCTAACTGTATATGAAAAAATAGACTTAGCCATAGTAACCCAATACTACAACAACATAAAGTACCTAGACAAAAAAACGCGACCCTCACAGTTACGCAACTTAGATAACATCCCAACGTTTGAGATCGCAAAAACTAACAATGAATACGGTCGAAGAATATGGAAATGCACTTTACCGCGGATATTGAATAGATTTCCAAATGAACTAATAAGCTCATTAGAAGGCCGAACATGTAAACAAGCTAGAAATATGATAAAAAAACACATGCTTAAATTGAGAGAAGAGATAAACCTATAAGTTATGTAATTGAAATTGTATAACTAATATAACTAATTATAGACTCCTTAACTCAAAAAATCTTTAGAATTTAAGATTAGTAGTTAAGAAATATGTATGCTATTTTTAAAAAAAATAAGTGAAATAAACAGATTAAATTTTAAATTTTAAATTTTTTTTTTTAAACTTGAAAACGTTCTTATAAGTTAATCACTGACGTTTGGGTAAAAAATATTGGAACGCGCTTAAATTGTATTAATAAATTAAACTGGTTTCAATAGACGTTTTTTAATTCATCGAATAATTGAATACCGTTCAGTATAAGGGAGAGTAGGGTACCTAATTTGGTACATTGAGAAAAATACACACAATTCATAATTATCTTGACTCCATTTTATTATTATCTTGTTGTTTAAGTTTCACCAAAATCACTTTTGTCCGAACACTAGTTTTTTTCCTCGTTTTATTTAGAACTTTGTAGGTAAAGTCTGGAGGTAAGTAGTTTGGTAAAAGTTATTTTTTATGTTTTTCTGTTATTAAAAGTCTATTCGGAATTTTTGATACCTAGTCAAGATATTAAATAAATGGGTAGACAACCTACGTCGTATTATAAACGTCCAAAAGAGATAAAACAATTTTTATTATTTTGTTTTATTTATTTATTTATGCTTATATAAACTTTATACTTATTTGAAGACCTCTTTAGAATAAATAAAAATAAATAAGCACTCACTGAGAATAGACAGTGACAGTTGCCTTCAGTGATGGATGACAAATTCAGTCACAATTACCGATTTTTGGTTCAGTATTTAGACTTTGATGAGGTCCGCTTTAGCCTAGTGACCCTGCCTACGAAGCTCAGGTCCTGAGTTCGAATCCCGGTAAGGGATCCTGATTCATAGATATTTTCTATGTATATATAAGTTTTTATTTATCTATATAAGTATGTATACAGCCTAGCACCTATAGTAAAAGCTTTGCTTGGTTTGGGATTAGGTCGATTTGTGTAAGATTCTAAAGATAAATATGACCCCACATATTTATTTATATTTAGAAATTGAAGAACATTTAATATAGCGCCAACTAATTGAACCGCTTACTCTAATTTCGAAAAGCATTATTAATTCAGTTTGAAATCCAACAAGTATCTCTGACTCAACCACGGATCAGAAATATCAAAGAAGCCCAAAAGATTCCCAGTGATTTGGCTGTTGTCTACGTTAATCCCCTAGCCTGATCCCCCAGGGGAAAAAAACGGTTAGGTTGTTAGTTGAACTGCGACCCTACAGCGCGCGAGCCGAGCGAGCCGAACATTATCATTGTTTCCTAGTTGAATATAAAATAATTGCCGCTAATTCCCCTGGGTGATCGGGGTCAGATGATTAACGTGGATAGCGTGGTGATTTGCCACGTCAAACGAAAGCCAAGTTCGTCTAGAAACCCCTCCAATGTTTGCCCAACGGTCAGACTTTAACAAATCAAAGGGGCCTGTCGACGACAGCCACTTAAAGAACTTCTATCTATTCACAAACGCCTTGACTCGTCTGTGAACAGTATAGTATAGACCGATCCTTAGTTTCAAATCACTCTATCAAATTGGAGCATAATTCATGCATTCAGAATCAGAATCAGAATCAGAAATAATGTTTATTGTAGAACATAGGTAGGCTGTAAATTACAGAGTTGTTAGTACATTATGTGATCTTCTATGTCTTGCCAATGGGCGTACAAACATTAGGTAGGTAAAGATACAAATCTACAGTCACGTGGAATTGAAGATAAAATACAATTGATGGTAATTACATGTCAAAAAAATGATTACTCTAATTAAATGTAAAATATAAATAAAATCGAGATTGAAATTGTGCAAGCATATAATGTATAATAATTAATAAAGTCACATCTAGAGCATTCATTTAGGTTAAGTATTACTCAAATTTGTCATTTAGATAATCAGAAATAGAATAATAACATTTATTAATAATTAATGTCAGCAAATCCTTTTTAAAACATGGCAAAGGCAGCAGTACCAAGTCAGATGGAAGCTTATTATATATCTTGCACCCTAGATAATAAATATTTGTTGACGGTACACAAATATTTCGATTACTCCTTTGTCTTAAGCTCTTATTAGTAGTAGGTTTTTTAAACACAGTTGGGTTATTTTTTATAAACATTACGACCTCAAAAATATACATGGAGGGTAATGTTAAAATATTCATTTTTATAAAGTATGTTGCGCAGCTGTCCGTTTGCTGAAGCCCACACATAGCCCTGATGCACCGTTTTTGGGCTCGGAAAACTATATCTCTATTTGACGAATTACCCCAAAAGATAATGCCGTACCGTAGAGTAGAGGCTACAAATCCGTGGTACGCATCAGGACTTGCTTGTTTGGCAAGTTTATACAAAGCAAAGGAATATTGATTGAATTTTCTACATATCTCTTCTGTATGAGGTTTCCATGATAAATGGTTATCTATGTGTATACCTAAAAACTTAGTAGTTATAACAGGTTCTATCATTTTATCTTTATAACAGCACATAATAGACCAAGGCAGTTTTCTTTGATAAAAATGCATGATTTTTGTTTTATCAAGGTTTACTAATAATTTATTGCTATTCAACCATGTCATTATATTTCTAAAAGTACTATTAATGTCATTTTCATAATCTTCATTGTCTTTTCGTTCAATTATTACTGTGCTGTCATCAGCAAACAAAACCATAGGGTGTTTGACGTACCGAGGAAGGTCGTTGATATAAAGAATAAAGAGCAAGGGACCAAGCACGCTGCCCTGCGGTACGCCACACATGATTTCTCGTTTTCTAGATAGGTATGATTTTAGTTGCTTCGTATGCACGCATATCCGAGTGAGTTCAGTGTATTGAAATCGTCCATTAAGATACGACTTCAGTAAATCCAAAACATTGCCACGTATTCCATAGTTACTAAGTTTATTGACCAGTATTGAATGGTCCACATAATCAAACGCCTTGGTTAAGTCCATATAAATAGCGCAAATATCATTGCGCTTATCTATGTTATCAATGACGGGATATAGAAGGTCAAAAACTGCCATATTAATAGTTCTTTGTCTACGAAAGCCTTTTTGTTCATCTGCAAATATATCGTTTTTATCCAAATAATCGTACAATGCATTATAGATTACCTTTTCAACAACTTTTGAGAAAACTGTTGCCAGCGCAATCGGTCTGTAATTCGTAACATTCGCTTTATCTCCTTTTTTGTATAGTGGCTTTATGACAACTGGTTTTAGCTTATCAGGATATACACCCGAAGTTATACAGAGATTAATTATATGGCTCAGTGGAAATGCAATGATGTATGATACTTGCTTCACAGCTCTAGTACAGACGTCGTCGTACCCAACACTCGGTGTATTTTTTAAGGACATGATAATATTATAAATATCGTGCGGAATGGTAGGCCTCATATACATTGACTGACTATAATAAGCGATGTGATTGCTGGTACAATGAACATTGGAGGTTTCAGTTTGGATTTGGTAAATGAAAAAGTCATTGAAAGCATTGGCTATATCAATCGGATCAATAGTAGTAGTCGCATCATCTGTACTCAACCTCAGTATGGGTTCCTTAGGAAAAAATTGTCTTGTTTTGTTTATGACTCTCCAGGTAGCCTTTGGTTTATTGGATGCCGATTTAATAAAATGGTCATTTTGCGAACGTTGCGTGAGGTTTAATATTTTTTAAAACTTTGCATTATATGTTTTCAATGTAGTTTTATTGGCTGTGCTCGGGCAGAGGCGATATTTCCATAGTAGTCTTCTGTTTCTTTTACTGCATAGTTTAACTCCCCGAGAGATCCATTTAGGTTTTTTGGTGGATTTGAGCTTTGTAGTCTTAAACGGGAAACAAAGGTTATAAAAACAGATAAAAATATCAAGAAATGATTCTAAAGCTATATTTGGGTCACTGCATGTGAATATCTCTGAGAAAGACAGCTTACTTAGGGATTTTTCAAATAATATTGAATTTTCAGAGCTAATGTCACGCCGCTTTTCGAGCCAGTGATTAACAAAGCAGGTTTTCTTTACAGGACACTTTAATATCTGGGCCGTATGATCCGATAAACCCAAGTCAATAACTTCTCCCTTTGACCCTTTGATATTGTGTGCTAAATTGTCGATACATGTATTGCTGACTAACCTAGTCGCTTCCTTAATTGCTAGTCGTAGATTATGGTTTAACAGTATATATTCAAATTCTATGGTGTTGTTATTTCTCTGTAAAATGTTTATATTAAAATCACCGCACAATATTATTCTTTTATTATTACTCTTATCACGCACATTGCAGAGGAGTTCCTCGAGTTTTTCATAAAATATAGTAACATTCGACTGTGGTGATCTATAAAGACATATAATGATTAATTTGTGTTGGACTAACTCAATACCACAACATTCTACAGAACACTTCAAGGCCACACTTTTGACATACGATAGTTTTTTGCATGCATGACGTTGCTTAACTAATATACATGCGTCTCCTCGACGTTTATCTCGGGAAAAACTAGCAGCAAGTTTGAAATTGGGAATAGTAATGAGATCCTCTAAGCCGTCCAGCACAAAGTGTTCTGTGATGCATAACACATCAATTGGCATATTATTGTCATCGAGTTCCTCCAAATATACCGACAACGAGTCTGCTTTATTTCATTTTTACAAGCTTTTATTTAACTTGCCCTGCTCGTTTTTTTGTTAGGGTATTCGATTTGTCCAAGATCTTTGTCCAATGTGTGTGTATTTGCGTCCCACATTTTGCTTAAAGAGTGAGTGAGATGCAATGCACATTCGACAATGATCTTGAACAAGTGGAAATTAACTAATGAGGGACAAATCTTGCAAGTTAAATTTGACCAGTTCCCGGTGACCGATTGAGCTGAAATTTTGGGGAGGTTAGGTTAGGGCATAGTTTGGATGACGATTCTATATTATGGTACCAACAAACTATTCTGATGATGGAGACAGTAGGTGGCCGTTGGAATTAAGAATAAGAATAAAATAAAAATGTATTCACTTAAACAACCCTGGTTTTACAGCATTTTCTTCTGCCAAACTGCAGGACAGATTGTTGGCAGAGGGACTCCCTTACAAAAAAATAGATGGGTAGGCTTAGCTATTAGTTAGTTACATAATTTTGTTTTCTCATGGTACAGCACACGTGATCACTTTACCTACTACATTTCCAATTTAGATTTTTTTCAGTACTTAACCGACGTAACCCCGTTGAGTTTGGGCTCGGTAGAATCATTTCAATAAGTAGTTGATGACGGTATACAGAAAAGTACAGTTGGCAATAAAAGCTAGTTACCAAAAATTACTTTTTTGACAGAAACTTATTTATATCATGACAGTGTCAAAAATACACGGCCTACCTGGTAAGTAGACCCAACTAGACGTTTACAACTTCAGAAAAGTCACAGCAACGGCCTTTATCAAATTGAGAAATTGTTGTGTCTATAACTGGCGACCGTATTCACCAGGAACACACCACATATCTACGAAGGAAGTAGAGGCGTATTATAGTAATTGCATCCATGCTGCAGTAACAGCTTACCATAGAGCAGGCCTACTTTTTTGCTACCTGATATTAAAAAAAACATTGCGACAATCGGCGGAGCGACGTAATCACAAAGATCAAGATCACATAGAATTACAGTTGAAACCGTCCGCGTGGTCATACTGGAGTTTTCCCTAGGCTACTCTCCCACGCATTTCGATTATTTTATTGATTATTAACAGATACAGTTATTAACAGTCAGGTTAAGATATAACAAGTGCAAGTCGGACTCGCCCAACGAGGGTTCCGTACAAAATTCCAAATGTATACAGTTTTCAGATTTTTCCCTGTAAGTACTCGTAATATAAGACGATAATAAGTACGTGGTAAATTTCATAGTTCCAGGTTAACGGAAAGTTTAAGGGATTGTAAACCTTAGAATATAGTTTTAACTTCAACTGGATACCTCAACGTGTTTCCGAGATAAAGGCTCTTGACAGACAGACAGATAAAGGGTCTTGACAACAAAGTGTTCCTATAAGGGATCCGTTTTATCCTTTTGACGTACGGGTTTAGGGAACCGTGAAGGTCAGGCATATTCTGGGCCACCAACGTATCGGTTGGCAAATATTTTGTGAATTGCCGTCCTGGATTTGTACCCATTGACACGGCACGAGGATATAATGTATACACAACTGTTTGCTGGACTCACCCTCGTCTTCTTGACGTTTCAATTTGTATCACCTCAGGACACCTGCCTACTTATTCGGGATTTGAAGGTCTTTGTAAGAATTCATTTCACAATAACGTGTATGTCGTTGAGTTAATCGTTCTAGAAAGCTATCGCTTTTGAGAGCAGCATGCGATTGAGGAGAGAGAATGTACTGTCATGCCAAAAAGGAAATATTAAAGGCTATCTATTCAACTCAAGGCCACCTTTTGTTAGCATTGAAGGCTAATGAGAGCAAGAAATTGATGAGCAAGTTTAATATCATTTATATGACAACGTAATTCAAAGTTGGGCCCAATTCTATTCATTACGTAAGTGCATAAAAGTAACATATTCATTATAAATATAGTCCTCCTTGGCGTATCCAATGACAGCGACCCTTACAATAATTAGATTTAGATTAGATTAGAATAATTTCAGACTTTTAAGTAACCGTCGCTAAGGACTTGGACGCAATAAAAAAAAATCGCACGTATTTTCAACATGATCGAAAATATCTCTATTTCTTCAGAATAGGGATTTATTCGAAACTGGATACTCTGATGTTTACTTATATATTACAAAGTTTACCTTTTAGCGGACACGCGGCATTGACAACACCCTAATCAAACAGTAGACAAGCAATATGTGAATAATAAATTGTACAGTGAATCTGTATTCCTTTTTATGTTGCCGCCGATATATTTCCAGTATTAACGATTGCGAATAGGTAGAACATTTCGCTCGCGGAAGCGACTAGCATACGAACTTAAAATTGTTAGTATTAGTAGGTAGTAGTAAAATTAGAAAGAAAGAAAGAAGACATTTATTCACAAAAAAAAAGACACACAGACAAAGGAAGTAGATATACAATACAATTGACACATACAGTGTGTCTTCGCGGCAGTGAATCGGTCGCGTCGCGTCACAGCATCATGCCGAGGTGTCAGGCAGACACCTACAGCGGTGGTTTTCAGACAGCACCGTACGTGACCCACGGAACGCAACACAACATACTGCAGATACAAACGTATACAGATATTAATTAACACGTTAAACGTTCTGCAAAAAAGCCTGATGTTCCATTCAAGCCGCTGGGGACACATGTGAGTGATCGTGTACTGTACCGTTCAGGCCACGGAGGTCACAGGTGAGCCTTCGGCCGGTCGGACTTCAAACATTTTTTACAGCCCACACAATACAGATACCGTGCAAAAACGATAGCGAGGTGAGCCGCGCGGGCCAGCAGAACAATTTAGCCGGCTTGGTTCTCATTTAAGGCAAAAGACTTGGTTTTTTTTACGATTTTCGCCACTATGATAGGGTTGTGCTGAAGTTGACCAAATAAAGTAAATATTCCGATTATATTACTCAGCTAGTAGTATGCTTTTTTTTAATGTTAGAGTAGACCTTATTTATTATACCTTATTATGGCGCTCGCAGCGCATTGGCGTTAAACCGGTGGTGCAGATTTATCAGTCTTTGGCGTTGTAAAGACCATGTATGAAACTGTATTCTTACAAATAAATTATTTTGAATTTGAATTTCGAATTTTAAAGACCACTCAACTGTCATTCTTGTATAAGAAAATGACAGATAAGTTGTCCTATTGCACGTTCGAAGAGTTACGCAATCACTCCTCTGACCGCTGCCAACGCTTTGAATTGCACCCGCTACATCATTTAACCGCTGTTAAATGATGTAGCGGGTGCAATTCAGTCTTCTAATATCTCTGCACAAATTATCACCACTTAATACGTACCATTTAATGAATCGACTCCATTACCGCGCTGCATCGCTTCTTCGCTAATTTATCACTTGAAAAACGAATAAATCTCCAGCAACAAAGAAAATACATTACCCAAACAAGTGAACGCACAAAATGGTGCATCTGTCATGGCCGCTGCATGCACTATTTTTTGGCAGGATCCCGCCTGTCACATCGTTGATTTAAAATTGTAATGGAGTTTCATAGTTGGGGTAAAAGGTATTGTAGGAATATGTTTTAATGTATACGTCACGTGAATGATGACGAGTTAGTTTTCGGATGTGCTACGGCAGTTTAATATTATATTTTGACAATTTCGGCGGTATTACTATTCAAGGCAAGGGTTTTAACTCGAAGAGCATTCCACTCCTCTTATGGAGTGTAGATTTTTACAGAGGAGCTATGGTAATAATAATACCACGAGCGAGCGTGATGGTAGTATACAAATTTCAACACGAGACAGAGGGATATAAGTATCATTCATTGTCCTTGTTATAATTCCACTGTTTTTTATTTGCCACAACTGAGTTACTATGAGATTGCAGCAAATAAACCATTTGGGCGGCCAAATTAAGTTGATTGTTTATGGTAAGCCGTCAGTCATTTTAAGACCAGTTCTTAATTTAGCTGCATATGCCTTTATTTATATTCATTAATTTCAACTTTATTGCACAATAACAAGGTGAACTTAATGCTATAACTGCTATAAGGCGTTCTATAGCATTCCACCTTTAAGCCACACAAAAAATAGTCATACCTATCTGGTGCTGGATATGGGAACCACCCAGAAATAAAGAAAGCGGCCACATTACTGGATATATATTTATATGTTATTGTTCAACTTCCGACGCGGGCGCACAGGGAATCTGCGGAACAATTATATGTCCATTGCCCATCTAGCTAGAAGATCCATTCCATTTACTATATCCAACATTTCTACTACTACAAACACTCACAAATATTACCTCTTTATAATATTAGAATAGTTAACCAATGAACTCTAACCCTCTTTCTCTTTCCCCGAAACAAAAGGCGTGACGAAGTCACTAAATCGAACTGACATCTGCTAAAAATCGGCTAACACAAAACTGAACAACCCAAAACTTGCACGATAAATATAACAAACGTCAAAACTATCCAGCCGATAACGTCCTCGGCGAATCGCCGAATAAAACTACCATCCCCGCAATGGCCGCCTTATCGGCCGACAATGAGTCTAAGAAGCTGTGCTATTCACAATGTGCCTCGATTCGTCTCACAAGCCAAGTATAATTCTCCCTGAAGGTGGTGATAGACTTGATTATTCTTTGTAATGAGCTTGTAATGAGCATTCTAACAAAATAAACAGGAGCGTTTTATAGAGCGTTCTAGCGAGCATTCTACCGAAACGACAGTAAATTAGCTTCGAGCTTTTTGCCGAGCCGAGCAATTTTGTTATTGTTTTGCTGCCGTCCCTCTCCGCCCACACATCTCGCACAACATTTACTAGAGCGTTCGCTAGAATGATCTTGAAAATTTTCGCAGCGATGTTTGGCTCTGTTCGTCAAATAAAATAAAAAAGGCAAATGCTCGATTCATGTAATATAAAAAAGAGGTAGATACGTTGTCTATACGAAATTGGGTGTTTAAAACCAAATATGGCAGCTGAGACACGTTTAAACGTTTCTATTGACGACGCGAAATTCAGGTAAGTTGGTGCAATTGACTCAGATTTACTGCGCCACTTTTGGAGCGCTTATATCCTATCTACCTCTTTCTTATATTACATCATTGCATGTGAATGTTCAAGCCTATCATCACCTTTAAACTCGTTACTACAGTGCATAGGCTTGCATACCGCGACGGTTGCAAACATGCAAATATCCTCCCCGATAGTAAGCAGACATCGTAGCTTATGGTGAGTGTGGTCGAGCCTTTATTGATTCGTTGATTCGTTGTGACAACAGCAAGAGACAACATCATCACTCAACAATGCGACCACCGATCACCAGGAACACAACACTACATACCTACAGAGTTAGTACTTAAATAACAAATGAATAAATACTCTACACGGCCCTCGTACTACTCGGGAGTAAGCTTGAGGTGGCAACGCCTTAATATTGGAGAAAGTACGGTAAAGCTCACTATACCTTTTGTGCCCAAAATCGTCTTGAGGCCGAGACATCCCAATCTCCTGGCAGTCCCATCAACTCGCACTGTCCCACACGGAAACTCTCCTGCTGTTTTTTTCCGTATTTTGTGGCTTTTTGCTACTTAGTCACTTTGCTCCTGCTGTTCGGGCACTTAAACTGCTGAACTCGCTTCTGTCAGAAGCACCTGAATGCGATATATCGATATTGCTAGTCGATGGGCGAATGTATATCATATTTGACTGGATACATTTTGTATGATTAGATAAAAATTGGGTCTTTCGTCGGGGATGCGGTCAGCGGTGGACGCCTTGCTTCTTAAGCGGAGCTTCTGACGCTGATTGCATTATTGACGACTGACCAAACTACCGAACAACGTCGCTTTATAAGCAAACTTGACATTGGCGAAATCATCTTAACTTAGATGGAAGCCATTTTTTTAAAGAATAAGATATAAAAATTTATAAATAAATGATAGCTGCGGTTTTCTGTAAGCTGGGAGCTTCTTCCCCCCAATGCTCTAAATATTAAGCAAGATGATGATCAATCGGAGGTTACACGCACAATGGTTCGCTTATCGGAAAGCATCGTGAATATCACGGCTTCCTGATTCCGTTCTATATTTTTGACCTACATCTGAAAACGTAGCACAGCCGAATCACAACTCTAACCAAACACGTTTAGCTACAGTTTCGATTGGGACAAGATTAGACGAAGGTTTCAACCATAGGTTGTTGAGACGTTAGTGAATCTGTCCTCGTAAACAAGTTGTTTTTATTGAGCGCATGTTCTGTGGCTTTTAGAAACTTTGAATGTCTAGGATATCGAGTGAGATTACGGGACAGTTTTGTTTGTCGGTATCCCGAACTCGGAAGACAATTAATTGCAAGTAGACTTTGATTGGCACTCAGTTCTTAATTATACCTTAGCAATATTAAAAATACTTTTCTACATTATTTCTAATTCGCAAACATTGGATAAGTGAGAATTCTAACCTAGCTACAGCAAATAATGCTGCTAAAACTGCAAACACATGATTTTAAATACTTATGTAAATAAAATTAAAAGTAGATTGCCTAAGTAGGTATTCACAGGGCATAAAACTGGCAGATTTCAACGGCGTGCCGAAGCCATGTTTTGGTAACATTTCAAGAGCGCTGAACTAAAAGAAATAAAAGTTGTGTATAATATGTAGTTACAATACTAGTCCTAAGGTATAAATAATAATAATAAAGCTTGTAAGCTACGGTAGTCTAGCGGTTCAGGCATGGCACAAAGGCAAACATATGGGATAAATATATGGGATCTCTTCCAGCCTTCGATGAATTAAGACAAGATCAGGAAATTAAAGATAGACAAACTAACACGTTTACAGAGATGTAGTGGGGAAGTGGCAGCGCTAAATGAAATCTTTCTCAAAGAAGGCAGCAGGGCTTTGCGTGATTAGGCCTGTGAGCAAAACCTGGGGGCGTGCCCCCAGGTACTGCCTACCAAGGTAGTAAAGTAGAATTTGTAGAGCAGAGCTGGTAAGTTAAGCCGTGTAAAGTAGCAGGCATGCTTCTTGCGATCTCATATTCTTGGTAATTACTTTATATGAAGTGATTTTGGTGGGATCTAGTTTCCTGTGACTTTTACCGACCAGTGTGGACCTCTTTGGGGGAGACTAATGTCCAGCGGTGGACGTCTTTCGGCTGATATGATGATGATGATAGTTGTCGTATCCATCGCTCGATATTACAATGCGAGCTACGATTTTTTTTTAGAATTTTCTATCTTTCCTCATTTGACTACAATCAAGCGCAAGAGGCACGTGAACCGGTACGGTTCCGATCTAATCTCAAAACTTCATTAGGCCGCTCCGGAAGAGAACAGCATTCCAAATACATCTCCAAAGGAATTCACCCTCATTTTTCCCCTTTGCATTTCGTTTTAGTAAAAGCATTTTCTCTGAAAAATAATGAGGCTTCCCTATGATATGTCATCCCATTTTACATAGCTTTCATAGCCCTTGCATTTTCACAACGCAAAATAATGAGACTTACTGCAAGGTTGCACGATTTTTAAACCTTGTGAAATATTGTTATACGTATAAAATGTAGGCGATTTTTATTGGCGGTTATGACGCTTTTTGATTGGCTATTCGATTTTTTTACTTTATAACTACAACTTAGAAAAGTTGAATAACCCCCGACATTTTCATTTCTAAAAACGGCTGAACAGATTTTCATGAATCATAGCTAAGAACACTCGGGATCACATCAGCTTTCGAATAAAAAGAACCGCATTCAAATCGGTCCATCCGTTTGGGAGTTACGATACCACAGACAGATACACAGATACAAAGATGCATAGACACGTTAAACTTATAAAACCCCTCTCTTTGCGTCGGGGGTTAAAAAGATGTTCTAGCTACTAGTATCGTCGTCGCAGAGGTGTCAGAGGGGTTCGACGGTTGTGCGGGAGGTGACTTGAAGCTAACTTCAGAGACGCAAACTAACTTAAATACTTTACGTATGTTTTGTATTTCAGAAACTCTATTAAAAGTACAGCTAGCTAATTTATCTCAATACCAGCAGAACTGTATTATCATTTCAAAAAAGTGTGTCGATCCAGATACATAAGGAACCGCTATCAGTTCCTGATCGACACAGGAGGAAAATAAAATGTAGGATATCGACCGTTATGTTTGCTTCTTTGTGATTGTTGAGGGCCCAGGCTGAGGCTCCGACGACCCCAGCTCGTATAATGCCCAATTCCCCTTCACTACGAGAACAGGTGCTGGGCCGACAGTATAATCGAAGTGTCGTACCGTTCGAGCGTTTGGGCGGGGACGGTGCCCGATGAACCGTAAAAACTAACGTCTGCGCGCGACGCGTCGCGGACAACCCGTAATAGAGTAATGAGGCGGGGGAACTGCCCTCGCGGTACTGCTGGTGGTTTATATACCATGCTGTTATAGTACAGTCGAAGTCATAAGTAGCCCAATGTCGTGTCGCTTTAACCTGGTTAAGAACTTCGACGTTTAAAGTGTAACGGTACAGTTGTTCAGCCCGTTTGTCCTTAAGTTTGATCGTACCAAAGAAGCATTCTATTGTCTGCGATCGGCAAATAGGTACTGACACTTAGGAAAACTGGCATTTAGGCGTTTGTTGTCCCATTTGTTAATTTAATTTTCCAATTAGCAAACTAGGTATAATTACTTTGGTACTTACTCTAATTTAAGTATTATCTTTTTAATACATTGTTTATTTTTAGCTAAGGATCACCATTATACGAAAGAGCGGATACCTGCTAACACAAGTTTTTCTAACTTAAAAGGAGGATTCGACACCATGTAAAAACGACGTTGGTTAAAAATAAATAATTTTGATTTTTTTGTAAAAAAAAATTAAACGAGCGAGCGAAGCGAACGTATTTCTCCGTTTTAGCTTTATGGAAATTGCGTTCGTATGTGCAGGTGTCCTTCTTTAAAGGTTGCATTTCTTAACCGGTTAACGTCAAATTTTTTCAGTGAGGTGATTGTATAGTTTTTTTTATCCAATTCAATATATTAAAATATACTTTTTTTCCAAGACAGACGTTCGTGTTTTTTACAGCTCACAGACACACTAGTGATATTTTGGGGTGACATTCTGTTTAGCATTACGATGATAAACATTATTTGAAAAATCCTACAGAAGAACAGTTAGGCCACATTCCCATTTGGCGGTGTAGATTCGGTGCGGTGTCAGTAAATCAGTCAGTAGGTACTGCATTGACATGCGATGTGTCGGACCAAATTTAAATCTGACACTTTTATAACACACTAGCTTCTGCCCGCGACTCCGTCTGCGTTGAACTCGTTTATATCGTAGATCCATACAAAATTTCAGGAATAGACAGGAATAAACAATCCTATGTCCTTCCTCGAGACTCAAACTATCTCTATACTATCTAAATCGGTTCAGCGGGTTTAAGCGTGAAGAGGTAACAGACAGACAGTCAGACACACTTTCGCATTTATAATATAAGGTATGGAAGTATTTACCTATGGATTTAAATTGACCAGCACAGCTATCACAAGACGGCGCGCGATTTCTGTATTTTTCTCGCACTATCCGCCTCTCTCTTATTAGAAAACTTAGAAAGAGACATACAGTGCGAGAAAAATCGAGAGAGCTCGACTTGTAATAGCCATGCAGTAAGTATACAATTCCGAATGACCTGCTCGACGATCTGCGAAATAAATTATCAGCATCCAACGAGTCGGCCACAATGCGAAAATTTCCCCAGAACACTGGCACAAAAACGCTTCGTGGAGTAAACGCGGGCAAGGGAACATGAGGGTACGCAGATACTACGTCGGTCTCACTCTTGCTCGTATCCTGCCACGTGAGGGAACAGGATGAATGGCATAAAAAAGGAGGGTGCTAATTGCATTATGGTTTTTTCTCGGAGAGCTGTTAGTCACCCGGCCGGCGCTTATCTCGCTCTTTGTACTGTGTCGGTGAAATTTACCTAGAAAACTCAATTTGTGAAGCGAGAGTAATGTAGTTACTGGCTACGGGAGGTATAAATGTCACGTGATAACTTGATGTACCATTTTGCAAGAAGAACCGATGGCCGCTGGGGCGGAAAGGTTCTCGAGTGTTAACCACACACCGGAAGACGCAGCGTCGATAGACCCCGGACAAGGTGGACTAACGACCCGGTAAAGGTCGCGGGAGTTTGCTGGATGCGGGTGGCGCAGCGCGGTACCAGTCACTTTGGCACTCTTTGGGGGAGGTCTATGTCCAGCAGTGGACGTCTTTCGGCTGATATGATGAGACAAACATATATTTTAAATACACTTGCCAAAAGCTGATGTTACTTTGCTCATCACGCTATAAACAAACGTATGAAGTTCTCTTATTTTAGTATTTCGTTTTAGGTTCAACAACAATGTGAATTTATCCTGATATTATTTGTTTTCCGCATTTTTGTTGCTACCACACAAAAGGAAACCAGTGTTGCTGACCTCGTGCAGTCGCCGCGGACAGACACGCCTACATGCACGTCCCCTGCCGCCTCGGTAGGTATGGCTCTCTCGTGCCGGAGAGAACACCAAAGCCACGACTGCGCTAGGCAACAAGACCTACCACGCCACGAGTAGCTTGACCTAATAACTCAAAAACTCGATTATCTCACGACGTTGAGAGCTTAGCAGAGTGAGCGGAGAAGTTTCCCTGCCTATTCGAAGGTTCCGCCTAACAGGTGCGACAGACAAATAAAAACACTTTATTTTACACGAATTTATTAACAAGTCCCAGAACACATGATTTTCTAAGTCCAAAAAACAATCAAACAGACGCTAAGGCCTAAATGCTCACAAAACACGGTCGAAGAAATACACTCCCAAAAATGACTGTCTAAAAAACACTTTGACGCCGAATTTACGACAAAATTAACCAAGCTCTAAAATACACTTTAAACGCGACGTATGGACTGGGTACCACTGGTCGCTTTCTCACTGATTTATATTTCTGTTTATATATACATAGATACACTCACGCCTTTATTCCCAAAAAGGGTAGGCAGAGCACATCAAAATTATGTTCCAGCGCCACTTTTAACATAAATGTGAGCATAAAAGATCGCCAAAATATGATATTGCAGTGATAGGTTGTTTAGCATAAATGTAAGTTTGAAAGATCGACGAAATGTGATATTGCAGTGATAGGTTGCTAGCCCATCGCCCACAACACACTTCAACTCTACTCCCTTAGTCGACTGTTACGACACCCATGGGAAGGAAGGGGGTTGTGAAATTCTAACCCGACCCTCTGCTTCTGTTTTTACAATATTTTTTTCCAATAACTTTACATACAAAAGGTATAGGTAATCTGTACATTGCATAGTTTCTATGTAATTGATGACGTCATTACTGGGGAGACCGCTTCGCTAGATGGCTCCCGGCAGCTTTGGGGTCCACTTGACATGCCTAATCATCAGCCTAAAAGATTGCGCTGGTATCCAAAAGAAAAGTATAATGTGTTAGACGGAACCCCGTAATAAAACAACATGCACTACAGGGTTTTTTAATCGTCTTAGAGCCGAATCCCAGTCAATGTATACATTACAAAGAACTTAAAAAAAAGGTTTTTTTTTAATGTAATAATATTGGTTTTTTTTGTATTCATTTAATCATCCAGCCGAGTGACCGCAGTGACTGCTAGCCGCCCTCTTATGAAGCTAGGTACGAACTCTAACCGGGTCAATGATCTTCGCACCGCGCGCCATACAGGATTTTTCAACCTTAATTTTATTACTAAAAACTTAACAAATACTTTTTTTTCCACGAATAATTAGTATGTTTTGGGTACTTTAAGTGGGCTTCGGCTCTTAGACAGTTAAAAAAACACGTTGTATAGTGGGGTGAGCCCAAGCTACCTGGTTCTACCTGGTTATGGCCGCAAACAGAGGAGCCTCCTGTCTGTTTCTACGCCGTGTCCAGCAGGTTGATCGCGTAACGCTTCATACCAGGGATGTTGCAGATATTCGCATCCGCATCCGCAACCGCGGAAGTTCCGCACAAATTACAACATCAGCATCCGCATCCGCAAAAATCGATGTGGAGTTTTTGCGGATGCGGATATAGTGCAATTTACGACAAGAACCCATGCGGCGCTTACCGCGCGTTTTATATATTTTCGCCATTAGTCAAAAAAAATCTTTTCGTTTCTGTGACCAAGAGCTGACGCGTTTTTGATCAGACCCCGTATCATGGTCGGCCTTATCACACGATAAGTGACACGACAGAGCGTCCGTCCCGTTTTATCGAACGGTGTCAGCCAGTGACGGACGCTCTACCATGTCACTTATCGTGTGATAAGGCCGACCACGTTACGGGGCCTGTTCGCTACGATTTTAATTTATTCTCAACTTGTTTGATGATTAGGTGATATCATAAAATGAACGTTGTTTATTTACGTTTTTTAGCGTTTGACCTTAAAAATCGGCATCCGCATCCAAATACGCGGATGCCAAAAAATCGCATCCGCGGCATCCCTGCATCATAAGTTCGTTAAGTAGATCTAAGTTTAGTATTTTTTTGGTAAATTGACAGTTGATTTGTACGAAATTATCATTGGAAAAGTTATGTTATTATTACTGTGAGGCACCGATCCACGCTTGATCCAGTCATCCAGTGAGAATCTCTTAGGATGTGGGGCTTTATGTTATTCGACACCCAATAACTATTATTATGATTGCCTTGATTCTAGTCGATTCGCAAAAACCACGCCCATTTGTGAGAGATACGCTTATAATGTCTTCCGCGCACGAGAATAAGAAACGCAACAATCTTCGGAAATTCCTTTGTTGGACCGATAAATATCTAACTTAGTGTCCCCGCCCTGAGTGACCCCGCTACGGATCAATTTAGTAAACTTCTTGGTTCGGAAGTCAACGTAAATCTCATGGTTCCGTCCGTTGTAACGGCTTATATACCCCTGGGGGTCCACATTCTAGAATTTCAGATTCTAAATTCTATTTTTAAAACTTACAAAGTACTAGGACTGCATAAAATTATTACAACCTAAGGGTCACAGCTCACTGGACCCACCCGGCACACGCACCGCACCGCCTCGCCATACTACGTTACGTTAGCGACTAGCACTACGTTACGTTAGCGACTAGCGAGTTAGTATGGCGAGGCGGTGCGTGTGCAGGGTGGGTCTAGTGAGCTGTGACCCTTAGCCTAAAAGTATACAAACTTTTCTCCATGGTAGCGCGATTGACAAAATCGACGTATCTGTCGTTGCATGACAGATTGTCAAAAAGATAAAAAAATAAATTCTTTTTCAGGAAAAACCTATACATATTTAGTGCAAACAGTGATAAATAATTGCCCAAATTAATAGAAAACAGGTAAGAAGTGTGCCTAAACCGCACGATAACATTACTTACCAGTGCGCAGAAATGTATTGTTTAAACTTTGGCGTTTCAGAAGGAACCAAGGGACCGCAGCTTGATAAATATTGCAAGAACGCCTAAGAAAACGGCAAACGAGCAAAAGGGAGGTTGTTGCACGTGCAGAAATAGTATTTGGCATCAGCTGCAACCATCAGAAAAACAGGTACATTACAAGTGAAGTTTGATTCATATTTTAATAAGGGAGATTTTACATGAGCTAAAATACCATAATATAAACTTTATTGTGTCATAAAATAATGTATTGTTTGAGTAGGTTGAGTTAAAAAAAGAAAATAAAGTATTTTTGCTCTCAAAGAAATGTTAAGCAATCATGTCATTGATTGGTTAAATCAGATAAATAAATGAATACCTAGTCAAGAATCATATATCTAAAAGTCTGGTTTTTTTTCCTAATCTAATCAGGATGGCGTTTCAAATGAGAAAAATTCGAACTAGTCTCACATTTTGTCTAGTTCGGGAGTAGCACCTCAAATTGGATCATTGATGACGGCCGGCAAAATCTGTAATCTGGTTTGTGCTGACGTCGCAGATTATTCTAAACGCTTAAATAACAGCTTGATGTTATTACTTTTATTTTATCGTGAACAAAAATTTTACGATTCTGGTTTTACGGTGAACTGTCATGCGTTTTCATTAAACGGTCCATATAATACTCGTAAAAAAAGTAAGATTTTCCAAAAAGCGCTTTAATTATTAAATTATTATGACACGGGTCACTCACGTCGTTGAGCTCGAATATCGCTCGACATGTTGAAATGAAATGAAATAAATGAATTTTATTCTGCAAGTAGGCCGTAATGCCACTTTTACAAGTCAAAATTCTACAAGCGTGTCTGAAAAAGAAGGCCACTGTTAAGAAGAAACGCCGAAACAAACTCAACAGTCAGTCACTTTTTGCCAAAAAAAAACTTAACCTACTTAAAATAAGTGAAACTGAATATGAATCAAAGAAAAAGAAACATCATAATGCGTTCTTCAACAAGAACACATGTCCGAATAAGCTATATCAATGATTAAGCTATTTTAGGCTCTGAGGGCCTACCGCGAAACCAAAACGAACTTTGTTCGTGTATCTCGTCTTTGTCGCTCGAACTAGCAAGTGCGACGGAGAGGGAGATACACGAACGAAATTCGTTTTCGTTTCGCGGTAGGCCCTCTGGTTTGGGCCATGCATTTCGGTCAGTGAGATAGTCCTCAACCCTGTTATAAGCCTTTAACATCAATGTTTTTTCCAAGTACGTTTTAAGAGCTGGAAACGGTAGAGCCAAAATTTCATTGGGTAATTTATTTTCTTTTAGGTGTTTCAATAGGTTCCAAAACAACACGTGGCCCTTAGTCGTGAGCACTCGCTCGAGGGTTGATTCTCGCCACGCCACCGCCGCCGCCCCGTCCGCCCGCGCAAAGCCCGCTCCGCCAGGGCACAGATCCGCCGTGTTACGTGCGCCGGCATCGCGAGTGCTCACGATTAAGGACCACTTATTAGTTGTAAACATGTGCGATATGAGTGAGCCGCGCGTCTTTTAGGTCGAAGATCTTGGTTCATTATATTTAAATGTGTCTGAGACATACGAGAGTTTTCTATATAAAGAGTTTTAATTATTTCTAACCGGACCCTCCGAGGTCTACATACATACATACATACACAAACCCTTGAAAAACATATCCTTCCTTTAGAGGCAGTCAGGTAAAAAGGAATCTGACGATGAGACTTCTAACTAAATAATGGAACTTATCAAATAACAATTAATTAAGTATGAAATAAAATAATAAAATAAAAGACGATTCTAAATTAGATTTGACAGTTTTAATCGAATCTAATAGTATTGGGCACTAAAAACAGCCAACTATAGATTTTAGTAAGGCATTGCTGCTACCCCGCAGTCTGCTTAAAAGTGAATGCTGCTTTCTTTCGCATAATGGCGTGAAAAACTTCCGTGTGTAATGAATGCCCATAACAAACATAGTTGACGCGCTGCAGAAGTATGGCCACCCCATTGGTTATATTGTTGTGCACCCATTGTTATATAGGACTCGCAGAGCATTTAATGTACGAGTTTGGCTATATTTGTTTGTTCTTCTTGAGGAAGCACAGCACTCCAAGTCTTGTGTTGACTCTTTGACCATAATGCAGGCATAAGCTATCGCCAGCACAGCTTCAATCCGGATGCAATCGCGTGAAGTGCGAGCGCGGCAAAGGCTTTGCGCACAAAGAGAAGGTGCTAACAAAGTTGCTCATTACCTAAAAGCCTAGCTCGCCTGTCATTGTTCTGGAATTAATCAGGCCCACGTTAGTCTGTTGTTTTTTTATGAAGGGGGTTATAAAGATTGCTTTGACATGGACAGTGCCGATATATGTTTGTTTCTCTGTGTGAGTGATGACACGACACTTTTACTAAAATGTAACAATAATTTAACTTACGAACGGGACTTGAATAATGTATTAATGAATGTTATCAATTGGATGAATATTAATGATCTACAGATTAATATAAATAAAACTAAATGCATGCAATTTCTGTCCTACAATTCGGCTGACATAAAATTACATTTGAATTATAATAATGAAAACGTTGACAAAGCTGACACGTTTAAGTTTTTAGGCATTATAATGGACAAGCACTTGAATTGGAAGCTTCACGTAGACGAAGTCTGTGCGAGCCTAAATCGCTTCGTTTTTGCCTTAAAACGACTACGGGATACAGTCTCGCCGGAGGCTGCGCTCACAGCATACCACGGGTATGTTTCTTCGGTGTTACTGTATGGTTTGATTCTGTGGGGTAATTCGGTAGACGTAGATAGAGTTTTTAGGATTCAGAAGAAGTGTGTCAGAGTCATTCGCAATGCGTGGTTCGATGATAGCTGTGTCCCATTGTTTAAGAAACTGCACATTCTGCCTTTGCCTAGTTTATACCTCAGAGAAGTATGCGTATTTGTAAAGAAACACCAATACTACTTTAGCAAACGTGGGGAATACTCGCAAAGGCAGACTAGACTTAAAGGGAAAAACCTGTACCTGAAACCACAATGTCACAAGGATGTTTACAAGCGGAACGCATTTAACATGTGTATTGCCATCTTCAACCGTCTGCCCGAGGAATTAAAGAAGTTAGAGGGTAACCTGTTCAAATCTAAGTTGAATAGCTGGCTGCTGGATAAATGTTTTTATAGTATAAGATTATTTTTGGAGACATAAGATTGCTTAATTATAGACCTAAAATTTAATTAACTATGATTATAAGAATTATTTTTTCCTTTTGACATGTAATATAAATGTAAATAATAATATAAGTATTATGTAAATAATTATGTAAAATTAATTTTAGTGTGTATTGAATATTTGCACGCCTGAACCGGCTTAATACATGACACTATTCGTAATACTATGACATCCACTTGTACTGTATTTTATGCAAATAAATATTTGATTGATTGATTGATTGATTGTGATAGAGTCAATTTTCGATAGCGCTGATCAGTCTGGTAAGTCATACGAAGGGTTAACTTTGCAATGTATCTATGTGCGTTTGTTAAGGTCTTACATCTTAATCGGTTGAGCGGTTTAAGCGTGAAGAGGTAATAGACAGACACATATACTTTTGCATTTATAATGTATGGATATAAACCCCTGACTGCTGTCTACATTTGAAAGTCTGCCTTCAGGGCCATGCAAATTATGCTAAAACGATATTGCATTGCATCATTTAATTTAAATAGGTTATCCATTTAAGTGCTACCAGATCACAGAGGGACAGGGATACTTTTGCATTTACCCACGAGTATAATATTTTTCGCGGGAGATTCTTCGCACCCCTGACCCCACTGGTACCCTGGCCGGTACCATAACCAGGGTACCGGGGGTCGCCGGAACCTCGGGGCCGTGGATTTTTGTACCTTCCATTGGGGGGTATATGCCATAGTCGCCACGCTTGGCATGCGGGTTGGCGATCGCAGTATTTCCACCGCACTCCAGGGACGCTGCTGCCCATCCCCCGGTGGTCTTGGTCGTAGTTTGAGTACCCGGGTCAATGATGATGACAAATTTTTATGGAATTTTGGATTGAGGCTGATACGTTTCCCGAAATAGGCTCTCATGTTTTCGTTCCCAATTTTACGGAGGAGGGAAATTATTATAATGCATGTATATGTTACCGGCCAAGCCCGATTTTAGGACAAACTAGTTTCTTTTTTCTTGTCTTCTTTTCAAACGTTGAATCTATTAATTCAGTTTATGGAAGACGGACATATGCTTAACATTGTAATACCATAGTAATATGGCACCTTTTTTACGAATTACGGTATAATATGATGTTTTATTTCTCAAAAGATTTACAAAATCACTTGCTGAGAAAATAAAGTTATTTACTTAACTCATTTAAGGCTTACATAGTTTATTGTCGCTTTCGAATCTTTTCCTCATGTCAACCTAAGAAATAGAATGGTAGCTTTTCCAATGACGGTTCATATAGTCATAAGTACCTATACATCTTACTATGTCTTCCAAAACCTGGACAAAAATAAAAAATAAAATATACGCATTGACTTGAGAACCTCCTCCGTTTTTTTCGTCGGTTAAAAATTGCACGCCATTTTGTTAGTGACAAGACAAATTTGAGTAAGTCGTCCTACTAATATTATAAATGCGAAAGTATAGATGTTTGGATGTTTAGAACACAATCACGCAAAAACGGCTTAAGATGAATTTTGATATACGTGTTCATAACCGTTCTACAAGCGTAGCCCAAAAATTCGCTTGTCCTTATCTGTCACATGACTTAATACATTTCTGTTCGTTAGAAAGGGACAAAGCAAATTTTATTTAGCAGAGGCATTTTAAGTTATATAGATAGGGGGGATAGTGTTTAGCCTGAATTAACATATAGAATATTTTTAATCCCGGGAATCATCCCCTAAATGGGGGTGAAAGTTTGTATGGAAGTAAGTGTCCGTCGCGGACGAAGTCGCCGGCAAAAGCTATTTAGTAGAAAATATGTAGTACATAACAACGCAAATTCAAAAAGGACCCTCTCTAAGCTGTGCATCTCTTTCGTCTCGAATACGTATCTTCTATCTCCACGAGCTTTTCTTCTCCGGTGTCCCATCGCCGCGTCAGTCGCGCCAGCCCCGCCGGACGATAAATCATACCCAGTATAGAGCAAGGCGTTATAACCTTTCCGGCGGCAATACCCGACTTGCTCACACGGGGCATTTCCGCCATGATATTTTATAGGCGACATTACGCGCAAATGGATGATAAAACGCATTAACGCCTTTTTTACGCGCTCCCGCACTGTTTTACAAGCATTGTCCGATTACGGGGGCGACTGTGGGGCCATTTCGTGGAGTTTGTACAATTACTTCGTGTAATGGTGGCTCCGGTATAACGATGTCAATTCTGGAGTGAACGGTCATAATGCAGAGGTAAATCATTTTTTGTGGAGAATATAAAACAAGAAATAGGGAAATACCTAATAGGAAAGGAAAACGAATGCACAAAATGGTTATGACACAGCATGGCTGGTAATCAGTTTGCGTAACGCTTTTTACTTAAAGCCGAAAGACATCCACGGACTGCTGGACATAGCCGAAGGCCGAATGAGTGCCACAATGGCCGGGCCCGCCCCACCCGCATCTAGCGAACCCCCACGGTCTTTACCAGGTCGTCAGTCCACCTTGTGGGAGTGGGGTCTACGTAGGATAAGTAGATCGAACTATCATTTTATGTAAGGGAAAATGTCAGTAAATTTGTTGGCTTCATTACAATACTTACGTAACTAGCATTGAAAATTCACCATTTATTTATATTATTAACTTTTCCTTCCTCTAAGAAGGGAGCTTGAATTTGTATTTTTAGGCTGATCTCTGTAACAAGTGAAACATGCCTAATTTGACCAGAGGAAAGTTTGCCTTAAAGCAAATTTTAAAGAAATCTGGTTATGAACGAAAACACAACATATTTATGGCAAACTTACTATTTCTAGTAGAAACTAGATTATATTTATGACTTGACTTTGAGTCATACATGTCTTCAACTTCAGCCAGTGGCTTGCAGCAAATTGTGGAACGGAGATGTATAGACTTGTGTTGGTTTTATGGGTAAAGATTGAAAATACCCAACCTACCCAGATAACATTGCCCCATCTGTACTGTGTAAAACTTTTCGTAGTTAAGACCAAGATTTTGAAATGGAACGCCATGATTGCCCAAAATTTTGGACTGAGTCTGGTCTCAATATCATAAGAGCTATAGTTGGGTCAATAATTCGACATTGAGAAGCATGGGCATGTTGACAAAATTCCAGATAACTTTACCCGCGATCAAAATAAAATAAAAATGGAATAGATGTTGATTAAAAAAATATTTCTCCTCATGAACACATGCGTATAACTACGATGGATACGCGAAGAAAAAAAATAACATCCTGCTATGTAAAAAAAAAATGATACTCGGTGTTTTTCCGAAAAAGCGGGCAAAGTAGGCATGTTTCACGTACAAGTATTCAGAAACTGTAATATAAGTAGTGCTTTGCATCCCGGGAAAGGAAAAAGGATAGTTTTTATCCCGGAAATCATACCCTAACGTGGTGAAAAAGCGGGGATTAAAGTGTGTATGGAGCTACGATATAAAAGAGTTCCACGTGGAAGGAGTCGCGGGCCGAAGCTAGCACGTATTTAAACAAGGACATACATAATTATCTGTACTGGACTCTTTTGTCAATGCCATAAAGGCGTGTACAGATATTTAAATATGTACGTATAGAATAGAATAGAATAGAAATGAACTTATTGCCAGCCAAAATAACACCACATCACAATTTCGTTCTTAATTAGAAAACACAATATATAAAAAGATACTTAATAAATACCAAATTAAACTAAAAAGAACAACATGTACGTAAAGAAGACTGGTGGTGCTGCTATAGTGGCCCCAAATGGCCACCACTCGGCATATGCCCTGACTACATACGAGTAGACCATACATAACAGTGAAAAGAAAAAAAAACCGGCCAAGTGCGAGTCGGACTCGCGCACCGAGGGTTCCGTACAAACCTGTAGGTATATAAGTAATAACTTTAAAATTATTAAAAATATTTTATTTATATGATGTAACTAAAAATACAAAGACGACGGTTTTCGCAATTTTTCCTTTATCTGTGCTATAAGACGTTGCTTCGTACCAAATTTCAAGATTCTGAGTTCACGGGAAGTACCCTGTAGGTTTTGATTTCCTTGCGAGTTTCGAAAAATTTGCGGCATAAACGGCTGTATCTTTTGATTGCGTTGGTTTAGAAGTAAGTTTGATTTTTTCACAGCTCCAAGGGACAGTAGACTTGAGTATTTGGTATACATTTTGGCTTGATACCTCCACGCGTTCCTGAGAAAAAGGGTCTTGACAGTCGGACGGACGGGCGGACGGACGGACAACAAAGTGATCCTATAAGGGTCCCGTTTTTCCTTTTGAGGTTCGGAACCCTAAAAATCGGCACAGCCAAGCGGTGGAGTTGAAGTTTACGCAATAGACTGTGAATCCACAGGCGGCATATTCGATTTTTTATCTGCTACATAAAAAATACGAAACAACAATATTTCAAGCAGCTAATCTTAATTTCATTATTATAGCCCGCCGGGATTACATTTCCTACTTTTCCTTCCTTCACACCTTATCTGCGAACAGGGTCACTCCGTACCAGATTAACAAAAGACGGCGATGACAGCTATTGCGTTTCAAACAAGCTTCCACCAAGTTATTATAATAAACGACTTTCTGGCCAGGCCGAGCGGAAGCGTTCGGGAAGGAACCGCCTAATTTGCATTTGACGCGAATAAATTCAAGATGGGGTTGATGAAAGCAGAGCTACATACCTATTGTGAGTTGTGTTAAGAGAGTTTTGGATTAACTCTTTCGCTTACCAATTTAATAAAATGCACTTCGCGCGCCCTCTCTGGCACATAAGGACAGTTTGAAATGTGAAGCAAAGAACAATGATAGGCCGCCAGTTTTTTCTGCTGAGATACTTCATGTGTATTTGGTCTCTAAGTATTAAAAAAATGACTGTTTATTTCAATAGTTTTACAGAGAGATATGTCTTATAACTTAGCACAATCTCAATTTTCTAAGATTACATATTAGCTGTTTAGTCTTGCGACTTTACTTCAGAATAGGCATGATGCCTCATGTTCAAGTTGATAACGTAGTGATGCTATATGGATAGTAAATCATCAAATTATCGTAATAAAGTATAAATTATAAAATATGATTAAAATCATATAAAGATATGAACCCTGAAAGTTTAGAAAAAATATGCATTTTTCTAATTGTACAAGAGTATAAAGCTACCAATAGAATCCTTACGCTTTTATAGAAACAAAATTGTACAACAACTATGTACTTAAACGGAGTATTTCGCGATCGAAACAACAATTAACCTGATTTTCCATAGAACGATTATTAAAAATGTACAAATGTGACGTCATACTTGTGTATCTATCAGTATGAAGCGTTTTGCGCTGCCGCCAGCGAGGTCAATCTTTGTCTCAAATTTTTGGGTATTTATGTTATTTAATTGTAGTTACTCCCATACAAATATTTGTTCCTCTCAAAAAACTGGTTCGAATGATATCATAAAAAAATCTTATTCATCATCCCTATTCCGAATGATATGATATTCAATTTCCAATTCATTTATTAAACCACATAAAAAGTTGCATTATTTGTTAATGTTATTTATGTATCCAAACTTTATTGCACAATACAAGATAAAATACAAATGGCGAACTTAATGCCATCATGTATTCTCTACCAGTCAACCATTGAGCAAAACAGAAACATTTATCCTTAGAAAGACTACACAGGTATATGTCTACAAATTATAAAAGGATAATAAGATTAAAATGTCAATAACTATATAATTAAGATTACCGTAAAAGGGTCGTCATTGATTTTAAAATACCTACAAAATTAGACGTTTCTTTTCTTTGCTTGGGGTAGGCGCTCGTAAAATGTTGGACTCGGAATGTAATTTATTTTTTATTCTGAAATTAGGTTCCACTGAACGCATTGTTCAAGTTCACATACACACCTACATAAATCCTCACCGCAGGCAATACTGCAGTTAGCGGAAAATGGTATTCGGAATTTTCAAATTTCGGAATGTGCCTCCGGACAGGTCAATGACTTTTCGGTTTTCTTGTGTCCCGGTTGATCCAATAAAGGCTGCCCAGAAACCACGTTTTTCTTCAAGTAAGCCAAAAAGAAAATCCTATTCGCATAAAAACAAGAAATGCGTTAGTTAGGCACACATTAGGCTGAATTGAGAAAGTCCCATGTACCTATATGATACTCGCCAAAAGGAGTTTTGAAAATTCCGCGCTAACATGCACTGTATATCTCTTTCAACCATTAAAAATAAGAACAAATGCTTCCAACCCATAAACCGATCAGATCTAACTCCTAACTTATCCCCAAACTTCTTACGGAACCCTAAAAATACTTTATGTCCCATCGCATAAAAGCAAACAACGCTTTCAGCTTCTTTGTGTGCCGTTCCGCGATTTATGTAAAATATTGTAAAGACCCATTAGTTGCTGACTTTTGTCTACGGCAGTGAGTGTTACTATTATTAGACTTCTTATAGCTTTGCGAGTAAATCAACTACAGTATTGTGCCCGGCAATAAAGAGGATTGCTATGATTATGTTATGAGATTGTGTCGTGTTGTGTTCTTTGATTTAAACGCGTAACATACATGTTTTGTTTCTTTCAGGATCAAGTTCAACGATTTGTTAGCTGTTATTTGAAACTGGAAGGTGGGCAGTGCGGCCGCTGCTGCTGAATCTGTAAAGCGCCGCAAATACGCATCTTCAACTCACAGTTACGTATTTGCGACGTTTGCCGTGTAGACCTTGGGTCCATGGGGACCGGAGGTCTTAAAACTGTTCCAAAAAAATATCTAAAATGCTCATCCGCTCCACTGGTTACCGTAGGGCAGGCTCGTCCCTCGCTCAACGCATTGGCATTGCCATTCGGCGAGGTAACGCAAGTGGTCATGATCTAGGGGACATATATAAATATAGTGTAGGTTAAGTTAGTTTTAGTCATTTTAGTTCCTAATTTTATTTACAATCCTCTGTATAGTTTAATAAACAAACTATTATTTAGAATAATTGGAAAGAAAGGAGTACAATATAAGTACCTACCTCGATACTAATAGCTTCGATCTAACAATAGTGCCATTCAAATGTGTCTTAACTAATGGTGTGTCAATATTGTACCGCTAAAAATCAATAGTGCGTGGAAGAGTTGAGGGAGAAGATAAGGATAACGGAGTACGTATGTGAATCTGCCAGTTTGCGTGGGGGTCTGTCTAGTCTGACGAACAAGTCGTGTCATAAAAAATATGCTACTAACACGAAATCCATAGAGACGTAATGGGTAACCTATACCGGTTATAAGATAACCGACAGGTGATTTTATAGCTAAAATTGTTACCTATAAAGAATTCGAAAACAATCTTTTGACATGATTCGGTGGCCTGACTCTGTAACTGTCCACGTAAAATGATAAATAGATACATACATACATTCACGCCTCTATCCCTCAAAGGGGTAGGCAGAGCACATGAAACTTGTGTTCCAGTGCCAATTGTAGCATAAATGTGGGTATGAAAGATCGACTAAATGTGGTATCGCAGTGACAGGTTGCTAGCCCATCACCCACAACACACTTCAACCCTGTTCCCTTAGTCGACTTTTACGACACCCACAGGAAGAAAGAAAGAAAGAAAGAAAGAAAACATTTATTCGTGGACAAAACAATGGGTATACAAAACAAAACACAGTAAAGTAAAAGTAGCAGGGTCGACGAAAAGGCCCCGACTCAGCATGGTGCTAACCTAGGAGGCCAGCGCTGGTCTTCCGTCGGAACCTTTACATGAGTTACCTCCTGGAAGGCAACACAAAACAAATACCTACGCTAAAACATATTTTAAAGAATATACATAGGTATCTTAAGTAAAAATAAGCAGTATGTAAGTGCGATAGAGCGAAAGGGGTGGAGCTAATTCTAACCCGACGCCACACGGGGATTGGATGATAAATGTTTACACTTTTGAACATGGAATGGAATTCTAGTAATAATTATACGTGTTTTTGACGTCAACTGTACCTAATATTTGAGTTATACCGGCAATAGTCCGGACCAACCATCGCTATTGCATTGTTCGACGACCGCAGAAATTACGGGCCGTCGCTTCCGCGCCCGATGCACTAATGCCATAAATCGGGCTCGGGAAAGCGTGCCTACTATTCAAAATGGTTAGTAAGTACTCGTATGTGATAATTAAACCGGTATAGCTATAAGCTTCTCGGTGAAGAGCATTGTGAGGAAACCGGTCTAATCCTAACAGGGTGATCAGACTCATTCCATATAACATTATCATGACTTTCATGCGATTATCCGAAATAAAATTTCATCCCTGATGGCTCGAGTGAGAAAAAGTGCTAACGGCATCCTGAAAATGTTGGCTGATATATTTTGCCTATTTTCATAGTATCATGACCTACGGTATTCTATTGTGGGGCTGCTGACATTGATTCAATTTTTATTTTACAAAAACGTGCTATACGCAATATTTATAATTTAGGGTCACGCGTTTCCCTGAAAGATAGGTTTAAAGAAATCAATGTTCTCACCGTTGCCTCACAATATATCTATGAAAATATAATGTATATTCATAAAAATCTTGACATGTATAAATTAAATAGTGATGTTCATAATTATAATACTAGAAATAAGAATAAATTAGCCATTCCCGGATACCGTCTCTGCAAAGTGAATAGGTCGTTTATGGGGAACTGTGTACGATTTTACAATAAGTTACCTTCTGATATACTGAAATTGTTAATGAATAGATTTAAGTTCAGCGTTAAACGCCATCTCATAGAGATATCTTATTATACTATAAAAGAATTTATAGATGACAAAGAAGCATTTATATGTAAAATAGCTTAGTTAAGTTGAGTAGTTAAGTTAAAACATGACGTGTAAAAGAGCTAGCTTAAGCCTATTTACAAAATAAATATTTTGATTTGATTTGATTGGATTTTGATAGGTTTGACGGCCCAATACTGTATTGGATTGGGCCGGTCAAATCTACTTTATTATATATTAAATAAGTGTATGTCCTCTGTATCTCAGTCTCTGTTGTGTGTCAAATTGTTGTTGTGTAACCTAACCTAATAAATAATTAAAATTAAATGTAACTAACACCTCTTATATGGGTCGGTGAAGACCTGAAATAAAATATTTCATTCATTCATTCATTTATATTTTTAACGGACACTTACGTCTTCGTTTCTCCTTTATCTAGGATATCAAGGATATAGGAGCTACATACAGGATATCCGCTCCTGGGGGTCCATGCACAAAAGAAGTACCTACCTAGAGCGGCACATCTAGCACTAAGAAGAGGTACACCATATCGCCGCCCAAAGAATCTGGAAATTCCTGAAGGCCTAAACGGTAACTCTAAAAAAAAGGGCTGCCACAATAGATCACTTGCAGGTCGAAGCAGCATACCAAGGCCCACAATCAACAATAATAATATAATTATTAATTTTGTCTTAAGCAGTAACGCTGCCAACGAAATTAAAAGTTTCAAATGAAAGGAAAAACAATCTATATAATTTGTGTTACGAGAAAGTATATCAGTTGTACTTACGCATTGTAGTGAGCGGAAGTGCACCTGTGCGTTTTTGAGCGGTTTACGTAGTATGTACTATCGACAACACAGCTAACTGACCATCGGTGCACCTTAAGTGCATTGTAATAAGGTTCTATATAAACACAGGATGGTCAGTTAACAGTGTTGTCGTTTGTACTTCCAGCGATGCATTTTCGTCCTTTAAGAAGTCACTTCCATGGATAATAATTTAAGCATTGTAGAACCGCATTGGTTGAAATTTCTTTTCAACGTTTTGTGGCTCGTTAGGTTCTTATGTTCGTGTTAAGATCATGTATTAATGGCGTGTATCGTTTAGCCGTAATCACAACAAACGATAGTGGGCGTCATTTCCCTGGCGCCATTTCGCTGTCAAATATTGAATTGTCACAAATTGAATTTTCTATACCTACTGTTTATGTTATATTTTATATTCATAAGTAAATCGTACTTGAAAACATAACATTCCGTTAAAAATGAAATATTTTTCAATACAGCCGTCATTCGCAGCCTCGAGCGTCATTTTGATGGCGCAAATAATCTAAGTCACTCTTTGATAATAAACTATTGATCTTTAACCGATGCCTAATATAGGTACCTTTCAAATTCGAAACCAAAGGTGTTTCATTTCCCATATAAATTGAATTTGTAAATGTTATAATCTCTTGAACCAATCGCAATTTTCTAATTCAGCCGTCATTTCGCTGACGCGAATAATTTCAATATCTGTTTGCTACTTAACTATAGAGTTTTAACTGGTGCCTAATGTACCTTTTAAATACAAATTAAAACGTGTTTCGATAATTGTAGCTTTTTGTGCAATATAAAAAAAAGAATAAGCCACCGAAATGAGGCAAAAATATCATTTCAAAATTTTACCCAACTAATTACATTTGCAAGAATGTTTATTAGGGTGTCTATTAGAATTGCCTTTTGGACGAAATAATATTTTAATTTAGGTGACATAATTACAGAGCTTTCAATAATGTTGTTTATGTAGCTGGAAAAGACGAACATAAATGATGAAATGAACAATAAGCAAAAGTTTCTATCTTTGTTATATGTTTGACGACCGGCCTACGTACTCGTAAGTCTTCTGGTAGATGTCGCTATACGCCTCCCTAAGGCGTTGTAAGAAGGAACTGATTGAAAGATTTAGTGGCCGAGACAGATTGATCCGATAGCTCAGTTGGTTAGTAGCCACGGGCCATGAATGCCTGTGGTCGCCCCGGTTCGAATCCGGCTCGGAACATTACACTTTTCCTTCAGTTTAAAACTAATAATAACAAAATATGATCATAACTCTTTGAAAATTAATAAAACTAGTATGATTGATAAATCACACTAGTTTTATTTATTTCAATCATTAAGCACTTTTCAAAAAGTTTTCCTTGAAATCGCATTACGATTAACGCACAATTTTTCTTACTTTATCTGGAATGCCTATGAATTAGGTGCCAGAGGGGTACAATATTATAGGCTATTCTACGATTTTTTTAAATATATTTTAAAATGTTCGTATACCTAGATTTGACACACCTGATATTTTTATTTCCCCAAAACAATACTTATCGCTTTATGCAAATAAATAATGGTTGAAATTTGAAAGTTATATATTCGCGCCAAAAAGGCAGCTGCCATTATCGTGAAGTCATAACTGCAACACCAACAGACCACAGACTACTAAGAAGATACTATGTGCAGAAACATAGAAACGTCAAATCTCTCTTTAGATTAGATTAAATTAGTTTATTTCATTTTGAAAATTTACATGTCATTTCATAAAATTAAAATAGCATCGATTCACAAAAAGATCGTCAGTGTATAAGAATAAAAAACAATAATGAATAATAGTCAATATAAATCCAATTTTAAATGAAAACAAACATGAGAAACAAAAATACTAATAATAAGGCAACAGGAACAATTCAAATACTTAATGATAAGTGGTACAATGTCAATTATTAATAATTAGCTAGACCAGGCCACCCTAGATTTAATTTACTGAACAGAAAATAATCGCTAGGGGCTAGGTCTGGACTGTAGGGTGGGTGGTCGATTTCATCGAAGCCGATTTTCTTCAGAGCCTGCCTCGCAACCCGGGCGGTGTGAACGGGTGCATTGTCTTGCAAAAACAAAATGCCTTTCCTGGATTTGCCCCTCCTTTTCTCAACTATCGCTTTTCGCACCTGTCTCAATAGATTGGCATAATAAAGTGCATTTATTGTAGAACCTTTGGCCAAATAATCTATTAAGAGAATGCCATCACAGTCCCAAAACACAGTGGCCATTAACTTAGAAGCCGATTATTGCACATTAAACTTCTTCGGTGGTCTTTCACCCTTTTCAATCCACTGCATGGATTCAGACTTACATTCCGGATCATACGGCCTGATCCATGTTTATCAACAGTTACTATTCGTGAGCAAACTTCATCTATACCATCTCCGCACAGATCTAAAAACGCCTGGGAAGTTACGACACGACGTTCTTTATCGAACGCCGTCAGCATTTTCGGTACCCAGCGAGCACTGACCTTAGTCATGTTCAAATGTTCATGTAAAATCTCCCCCACCCGTTCTTTACTAATGCCTACAGTATCAGCTATTTGCCAAACCTTAACTCTCCGGTCTTCTAATACCAATTTTCTGACTTTTCTTACATTTTCTTCAGTCAACACTGATATTGGCCTCCCTGAACGGGGATCGTCTTCAATCAACTCCCTACCCAGTTTAAATCAGCGACTCCACATTTTGACCGTAGCATAAGAAGGTCCAGAGGCACCATAAAGACTAGCCATTTCTTCAAAAATACATTGCCGTGATTAAGCACTTTTTGTAAGGAACTTAATTACAGCACGGTGCTAAATTTTCGTAATATTGGTTGATAATTTAGACATGGTGAACTTTGCCGTTGAATAACTTAAGAAAAATTCAAACAAATATGACATGAATTTGTTTTTAAATGGCCTTTCTAGTAGCCAGTACCATAAACGCATAAAGGAACTTGAAATACCATAGGCTTAGGACTTATCAGCCGCCCCTCGTAAGCCGGGTCCGCTGCGCCGTGTTTTCGATGTTTTCAAACATCTAACATGTTTGGCCAATCAAAACAATACCCTATTTGTTTGCCGAAACTGACGGATGAGATGTTATAGGTTTAAAAACATCGAAAACACGGTGCAGAGGACCCGGCTGTATCTACGCCTTCTGATTTTTGCATTTGCTGTTCTGACGCCACTCACTCAGCGGTCGGAGCTTTCGGTCACGTATCATACAGATAATAAAACTACGATTTTAATTTTCAAATTAAAAAATAATCTATTGTTTTTGTAACAAAATAATGTTATATTCGTATATCTTGTGATAAAAACTATATAAAAATATACTTTGATCATTTAATTTTAACAGATGAAATTACATTACTAGGAAAACACTCGGTGTGATGAACAAATTCCGTTCTACTCTCTTCTATTCCTATTCTTCTAATATACAATGGTATATTATTAAATCTTACGTCTACACTCTTATTCAAAATATACGAACAATTTTAGTGTTAACAAAAATTACGACAAACTTTGTATGTTTTAGAACTACGGTCCAATACTGGCGATACACCGTTTCAAAGGCTAGAATATTCAACAGTCACGTCTATAAATATGTTGACGTTTGAGAACTTACGTCTGAGGAATAAGGGTTAGATTTGTGTACATATTTTTAGAGTGCACAGCTGTTTATTTTAAACCGATTACATAAAGCGGTTCATTATGAAGCTATTAGCGTGCGGTGGGCGATAAGTAGTAGCGGAGCAGACTGTAATAATTCCATTTGAATATAACCGAAATAAATTATGAATTGTTGAAATTGAGTCAATTAGTTTTGGTTTGGCCTGGTGCGTAGAGAGAGGCCCTGACTACTAAGCTGACAGTCCTCGGTTCAAATCTCTGCAAGGGCAAATATTCGTGCGACAAGCTTGAATATTTATTTCTGAGCCTTGAATCATTTCTATGTATTTAAGCTTTTATATCTATTATATGTATAGTCGTCTATAACACAGCCTTTTTTAACTTACTAGTTTGATTTTTGTAAGACCAGTGAACGAAGAAACCATAGAATGCGAGCGCCTTACACGTGCCCAAACACGTGCCCAAAACCCGGTATGAATTTGAACATGTGAACTAAACGGCTGCCTGGCACCGTTTGGACTCACCGCCCCCCGCCCCCCGCCCCGCACATGACAATGGCACCCATTCTGTGAAGCCATTTTGTGGCGGTACTGAGACCTATGGTTTTCGGTCGCGTAAGACTGATTGTTTTACTAGAATCAGCACTCGTCAATATGTTTATATCACATCTGTGGTAAACAATATTACGACCCGTCTGTTCGCAAGCGGCCACCGAAGCCTATGAACGCTTGCTACTTCTGGGGTGTCATGCACCTTGCCTAGATTGCCACCGACGTGGTATAAAAAAATGTAACTGATGGTTCGCATAATTATATATTAAATGATTGCCAAGACTTTTTCAATTTAAATGGAACAATTTCTTTTCAACTTTACTTATAACACAGGCCAAGTGTAATCATTATTATAAGTTTATACATATTTAACATTCGCCACAATTTTCAATTAATAATCCAAGTTTAACAAAAGTTAACCCAATCCACGAAAGCCGAAGTATGGAAACAATTCAAGAACTCCATTTTCACACCGCCATCAGTTTGAAATTAAATATATATTAGATTAGTAACCATATTATGCTCTCGTTTCTTCTCAACCGTAATCTGCTATGAAAGAGCTAAACGTAAGTCCTCAGTCTAAATCAAATTAAATTTTACGAAGATCATAAGGGAGCGGAATAGACTGCAAGGAAGCTATTGCGTGTAAAATTTCGAAATTAAATCCACAAGAAGTTAAATTGAAATTAACGAAAGAACTTAGACACGGTGTCTGGAGCAGCTATGAAGGTTAATTAAAAATGTTGATTGTGATCGTAGTCTGCTGCCTCCGCGAATTACTGCTCACGTTTAATGGAACGTAATATAATCTTGAATATAATTTCTCGTAAATGCGGTGTTGGAAGGCCCTAAGGATTCGCATAATAGGTATACAATATTATAATGTTCACGAGGGTAAACAAAAAACGTAATATAAAATAGATTTTTCCCATTTAGCGAGCACACCTGTTGTTTCTGCTTGAATTGTTGACTGGTAGGGAATGTTCGAAGGCATTCTTTCACAATAAATGAATAAAAATAATACAAAACTTAATCCTCCCCCAAAGAGTCAATATATCACAGAAAGTTTACTGACATATTTCCTTGTATCTCAGAATACTTACTATATTTCATATCTTTGAACACTAACAAATTATTCCGTGATTTGGCGAATTAAACTTATAACACCCCTCATTAACCCCCGACGCCAAAACAGTGGTGTTATAATTTTGAGGTGTTTGTGTGTCTGTCTGTGGCATCTTAGCTCCTAAACGAATAGACAGATTTTAATGCGGTTTTTTGTCCGAAAGCTGACGTGATCGAGGTGATTCTTAGCTACGTTTTATCAAAATCAGTTCTGCCGATTTTGAGATATTGAACTTTGAAATGAAAATGTCGGGGGGGCCTTTTTACAGACGCTAATTGCGATCTAAGTTTTCTGACGTAACTACGTACGCGGCCGAAAGGACCAGGACGAATTCCCGTAACAATTGTCCCAATACGTCGAGCCAAATAGACCTCCTGATGAAGCTATGCGTGAGACACGATAGTTCGTGGGTGTTTCCAGCTCCTTCCACACCATTAGACGAACATCATTTGAATCTCGTTTGATTTGTCGCCTATTATAGCCGTACGGGGTTACGATCTTGTCTTTGTACGGCAAAGTTTCCATAAAGTTCATATTTCCACGTGTATTCTATTCCACTGGATGTATTTAATAGAAATCGGTTTCGTATTTGCCCCGCGATTGGGCATTTAGCATACGTGCTTTACCTTAGTGATTTTATTATAGTTCATTTATTTTTTAGTATTTATATCCAGGAATGAAGCTAGATTATATATATACAGACTGCTATTAATGGGTGTCTTTGCAAGTACTCTAAAAACTACATACATATAGTATGTCCATATGTAAAGGTGTCGAAAAGTTAAGAAAAAAAATAATGAAATATATACAGTTTTTTCGGGTAAGGCTCGTAAAACACACTTTCCCGAAATGTGCACTTTCACTAAAGGTGCATTTTTTTAGAATGGTCATTTTCCCGGAAAGTACACTGTCTCTAAAGTGCACTTCCCGATATGTACACTTTGTCAATAGGTGCACTTGCCCAGAATTTGCACTTTCGCAGAAGGTATATTTTCCCGGAAATTACACTTTAGGGGTAAGGGTGTCCCTGTTTATAGTACTAAGGGTTTCCATGAAATAGTGCAAATGCAAACAGACGGACAGACGGACAGAAAGACCGAAACTATAAATAATATATGTGTACCTTTTGAGAAAGTGCCCTAAATGGGAAAGTGTACATTTTGGGAAAGCATGCGTTTTGGAAAAGTGCACTGTTTGAAAAAGTGCACACGGTAAGGTAAAAAAAAATCGCGTCAATTTTTTTTCCTGTTTTTTCTTATCAGAACACGACACCTGTTAAGCCCTTGATCGGTTCATACCCCATTTTTGTTACACCCTGTATAGTCCCAATTGTACCAAACCAGAACACAAAGCACCTATTACAATAAAACCTAAAATAAATGTCCCTCATCGGGTGATAGGAAGGTTCCTACCGTTGTTCCCGGTTGTGCCCCTAAAGGAGCCCGGGGTCAGCTTGGACACCTATCTAAGTGTGCCGAAATTGATAACGCTTTCCACTGATTCTAACTCAATATGGCGGAATTTGTGCCATTCTTTTGCATCTTTAAATACATTCCGAATGTCACATTCCGAATTCTGCGGATATGTTGTCAATTCAAAACCCTTATTTTTACAGGTTATTTAATTTAAGATAGGTCTCGATCGGATCTACGGTATCTCTTGACAGAACTTGATAAGTTATCACGCTAATTTGCAAGTGAAATAGTTTACTACAGTCGATACGGTATTTCTCGATATCGTCTGTCTAATTTGCGACACATGGTACCGATGCTGTAATACGAGACCAACGTTAAATAATTACGCATCGAAAACTAAACGAAGCGACTAACCTTATGTAGTTGTTGCCGGAGAACATCGGTACCATGAGATACAAATTTGACGGCTCTAATTTGTGACAGTCGAAATCTACTCGAAGCGCGTTTGTACGCTGTCGAGAATAGTATCGTAATGTGTGTTTTTGATAGCCACTCGTGGTAGCCCTACTGTAATACATTTACCACATTCACTGATAAGAATCGCTACGCTATACGTTCGTAGCCGAGCCCGCGGTTTTCCTCGTATATAGCGGAAATCAACTACGGCGTAGACGCTCGATAACTAGGCTAGTCCTGGCAGTGAAAGTGTTAATAATTATCGTCCTAATTTAATATTAAAAGTTTTGCATTTGCATACGAGTTTCCTTACACGGCGATATCATCATCGTGAATATACTCCCTAAACTAAATGCATAGCCACAATATCACACGTACCCGCATCAAAAGACCTCTCGCTTCAAGAATATACAACAACGAAACCTCAAATACCAGGGGATCATATCTTAGTAAGAGGCGTAACAGGCGCGGTCGGCCGTGCATCACGTCTCGCCGCTTCGTTAGCGAGTTGTGCTCCGAACTAAATACCGCGTGAAATTGAAGAGCCGCCCCAATTGGATCACCGATACACACTTAATCTGACTTGTAAGGGAGTCTGAACAATGCCTTTCTGCCAATTCTCATAATACGTGATTCATTTAATAAGTCGTATAATATAATCAAAATTTCGAATTTTGCATTACGTCCCTGTCGAGGATGAACTAGTTCGCTGGATAACCGTTGTATTTACTGAGCGGCAGTTCTTGATGATATGCTCAATGTCTTGCACCGCGGCCCAACAATCTCACCCTGTGTGATAAAATTGTGCCTTAAACTTTTAGACGACAACACATGACATCAAAATACTCCAACGATTTAGTAAACTATAGGTTGGTTATTCCAAGATAGGTATGATACCCTATCTATATTTAGTAAAATATAGATAGGGTATCATACCTATCTTGGAAAATTGATTCCACCGCTTGTACTTCTGCCGCACGAATCCGAAATAACAACCACTCAATTCGATCTTGTAGACGCGTCATTCATAGGAAAATCCCTAAATTTCATCACGCAGGTCGATTTCGTAACGCTTTGGGACGTACGTGATGTGATCAAAATGAGCGTTGATTTGTCGTAACGTTCCATCGAACAAATACGCAATGACCCCTCAGAGGACACGGAGGTGGAGGGGGAGGTTTCAAAGAACACGCGCACCCAAAGCCTCCAAAATAACCAACAACGTCACGTCAAATACCAGGACTTCATACCTAACAAGAGGCTTATAAGCACAATGGACCTGCTCGATTGCGCTCAAACAAGCGAAACGGCTTGTCGGCTTAATGTTTGACACAAACGGGCCCTAGTTTATTTGACGCTTGGATTACTGAAGTATAAATATAATAGTCGACTTGGCAGAGTACTCTCATCCATCTCTCGGCTAATTGGTACTCGGATACTGGAAAATTGCCCTTCCATCTAGATTAAAAACAAAGCAGGGGAATTTATTTGTATTTCCAGATCATGTTAAGGCCAATTTTTTCGCACTAGCAGGCGTCAACGAATTTCGTGCCGTCATCTTCTCATATTGCTTTAATAATTGACATGGGTTTGCTTATTGCTTGATGCAGTTAGCACTGTCAAGGATATTTGCCATCGTTATGAAACCTATCTCATAACCACTTACGTAATACGCGTATGATGTCCTCACATCTCTAAATCCCAGACATCTGTAAAAGTCCCAATAACAGTGAACCACGTAAATTCTTCCATAATACGCGTATGGTGTAGTCACATCTCTAAATCACAAAGACATCCGTAAAAGTCCCAATAACAGTGAACCACGTAAATTCTTCCTTAAAATCATACTTTAAACTTTTATAGCTAAGTACTTTGTAACTGTAGATTTTGAGTATTCTTCATTGTTGCATGTTATGTGGAAAACGAAATAGGATTAAGTTTTCAGTTCACAATCCAGTACGTTTATTCGAAGTTTACGAGTGTTTAATTCGACAGAGGTTCCTTGGGTTGTGGAGGAACGACAATGTAGATCCTTCGAATATGAGTGTCGATGTATGAGAGTTGGTCACACATGTATAAAATCAGGTTAGACCATCTATTGACAGAATAAAAATGCTCCTGTAGTTGGCGTTATGGCAATTATCAGTTTTAAATGCTAAATTAGTAGTAGTACAAAATTAATAGCGCAAGTACAGCAGATAATTTAATTTGAGGAATTGTGGACGGACATGGTCGGTGTCCAGATCAGGGATCGGAAACCGGTATTTTTTGTATGGGAAAGAAAACGTTATTTTTTCGTGCTTTGTTAATTATTTCATTTCTAATCGGGCAATCTAATAATACGCAGTCGTTACCTCAAAACACAACTGAGTCCTACATATTAAGTATAAAATAGTACGAGATATGTGGTTATATCGAGGTTTTTGCAAAAACCGGTTCCGATCCCTGGTCCAGATTTATTCGTTTTCCTTCTAAAAATAGTCGTATTATGGTACTGACTTAACTCACTACAAAATGACATAAGTACTAAACTAAAAACAATAAACAGTATCAGTATAGTAACACAACCTTTTTCGCAGGTTCGGTGAAATTCGCTGCTCAATTCTATCAGTAGGTACCTTACTGATAGAATTGAGCATTCACTTGAGATGAGCATTCCAAATGTTACAAGGTAAAAGCGTGGTAAAAACTCAAAAAAAATAAAAACAAAAATAATTATGTATTATTGTTTAAAGTGTTTATTTCAGTAACTTAATTGGTACAATTATTTTTCTTATAATTACTTAGCGCAATCTCAATTATTAAGATTATTGCTTGCTTACCTAATTTCCAGGTTTAATCTAGATAAATGTAAATTAACCAGCGCTTTAGCGGGTTGATATGATGATGATGTTGTAGCGGGAATTCTAGCGAACGGAACAACAGTAAAGCTTCGCGCTTTTTTTGAGCCAAGCTATTTTGTTATTGTTCGGCCGACGACCCTCTCCACCCAGACCACTTGCACGCCGTTTACTAAAGCGTTCGCTAGAATAACCGTGTTTTTTTTTTCAATTCGTCATATTTAGGAACCGCGAATACTCGATAGTTATAATAATAATAAAGCGGCTTTTTAAATGCCAAAGACCTCCACAACCGCGAGGTGTGCAGTCTTAGGGATTATTTCCTAAACAACGAGTGTGGGATGCATCGTGACGTAGTAGCAGTAGACGGAAACTTCACCCCGCTCTCCTTGGCAAACGAGAACTGGCGCAGACTTAAAGTAATGAGCCCCGAGGTCCGCAGGGCGGTGTGGAGGAGCAAGGAGCTGCACGGGCGGTTCTAGTACGAGGCCCTCACAGGGCCCGATGTAGATCTGCTCGCGTCGGTGAACTGTGCAATTGCGGACGAAGTTATCATGACGAACAATTACCGGAGGTATATCCTGAAGGACGGTACGGTCGAGATTTGTTGGGCATGCCGCCGTCCCGGGGAGTCACTCAGGCATATTATCTGCGGTTGTGGTCATCTTGCTAACGGCGAGTACTTGCACTGACATAACCTTGTAGCCAGGGTTATTCACCAGCAGCTTGCTCTGCTATACGGTCTTGTGGCCTGATATTGTGCTGACAGATCGATCGAAACGCCAGGCAGTGCTCGTCGACATCACCATCCCCCATGATGAGAACCTCGTGAAGGCCGAGAAGGACAAAGGTAACCGCCATGTGGGATGTTGATTCGACGATCATCGTCCCGATAGTCGTTTCGGCGAACGGTTTAATAGAAAGAAAGAAAGAAAGAAAAAAATTTATTCATGACAAGTATCGTGTCACGAAAAGGTCCCGAAAAGGTCCGTAATAGCGAAGAGTCTCGACCATCACCTCAAGAGACTCTCGCTAGATGGCTGGATCAAGGGTCAGATACAGAAGGCGGTACTCCTGGATACTGCGCGGATAGTCAGGAGGTTCCTGTCTCTGTCGCCCTGACCGTCGGTAGCTTAGGCCCCGCCTCGCTGCCGGCTGCACCCTAGGTTAGGTTTTTATAATGATTTTATGTTTTGTATGTATAGTTTTATATTTTGCTTTTTATATAATTATTGTACAAACCTAACTTAAGATAGAAATTGAATAAAGAGATAATAATAATAATTTATTAATAAAACAAGATGTACATCAGTTTTACTATAGAGCTTACTATTAGAGGCAAATAACACGTGCCTGAGCTAGGATACCCTGTGTGAACTAACAATTGAAAATGTTATTCATATGCAAAATATAATACAATATCATTTTTATTGACTATTACAAATGTTTAGGCAGTTATAACCTAGACGGTACCTATAAAAGATAGAATAAAATTATTTTAAAACTAAATAACTTCTCTGTATCGTCATAGGACATATTTTGTCGTTGTTCTGTAACATGTGAATACTCAAGTGCTACCTAATAACTGGGAATACTTGTTACCTAGAGTATCCTTAATGATTTACCATCTGATGTACTTACAAATACCTATGTGTGATAAACCGCAACATTTCGTATAATGAAATCTTCTTGCATATCCCAAACCTGAGAATGCTAACCTATATTATTGTTGGCGTCGTAGACGTGCATTCCGTTTTTGAACCGCCGTGGCAATAGGATAAGAAACTGTTTGCACGCCTCCAGCGTGCCCCTAAGTGCTGCGCAACATATTAATAATAATAATAAATGTCTATCCCTCGCTTTATGGTAAAGTAAGATTGGTTTTATTCTTATATAACATCTGTTGTACTCTTGCTTATACAAATATTTTTTTTTTGATTGATTGATTGATAGATTATTTTTATTAAAAGGGCATCTGGTCTGTTGGCTTCGGATCCATGCATGCCTTCCAAAAGTCTAGGACCCCATGGTCCTGAGATAACATTTAAACAAATACATTTTGGGGACAATCTTACACAAATCGACCTAGTCCCAAACTAAGCAAAGCTTGTACTATGGCTACTAGACGACGATATTCATAGTTATACAGATAAATAGATACTTAAATACATAGAAAACATCCATGACTCAGGAACAAGTATTCGTGCTCATCACACAAATAAATGCCCTTACCGGGATTTGAACCCCGGACCTCCAGCTTCGTAGGCAGGGTCGCTACCAACTAGGCAACAGAGATCGTCAAAGATATATACATATATATATAGCAGATATATGGAAAAAACATACAAATAATAATAATAATAACCAGCCATCTAGCGAAGTCTCGACCGTCACCTCAAGAGACTCTCGCTAGATGGCTGGATCAAGGGTCAGATACAGAAGGCGGTACTCCTGGATACTGCGCGGATAGTCAGGAGGTTCCTGTCTCTGGCGCCCTGACCACCGGCAGCTTAGGCCCCGCCTCGTTGCCGGCGGTACCCTAGGTTAGGTTTTTATAATGATTTTATGTTTTGTATGTATAGTTTTATATTTTACTTTTTACATAGTTATTGTAAAAACCTAGCCTAAGACGGAAAATTAATAAAGAGAATAATCATTTATTGATAAAACATAATGTACAAAAGTTTTACTATAGACTAGGAGCTTACTAGATTACTAGCTTATTAGATGATTATGATGATAGGCAATCGCTGGGTAGTTTATTTATTATTCATAACTGCACCATGCTGCTAACTGGTCTCCATAATCGCACCCAACGCATAAGCTCGTTATCCTGTGTTACAAAAAAACAATTGAGTGAATGCACTGGCAGTTACCCTGCTGGGTTTTGTCCGCTGCCTGGCCGTGTATTGTGTAATAATTATATGTATTTATAAAAAAAAACCTATCGGCACCTTTGTGCCAACCTAATAAGGACTATGGCAGGGAAAATCTTTCTCAATGTAACTAGAATTTGCACTAAAGCTCACGGAATAAAAAAAAATGATAGAAGATCTTCAGTCTGTGGAGTTTCAATTTAGTTGATTGAAACGTCGTTCCCAGAAATTCTATTACAAATATGTAGTTTGTGCAATATTATTCCTCTGTACACTGAGTTCCAGCAAACAGACGTTATGAATAACCAGAGGCCATCTTGTCAAACATCAACGCTCAAAAACAATCACAAGGAAACAAACATTCTGGTGAGGTAGGCACAGCGAAAGGTCATCCCGCTCGAATGTGGAGCAGCCCGACTGGGGAAGTAGGTACCGCCGCCTCGCAGAAGACCACAGCAGTCGCTCGCGCTCCGTATAGTGTGAACGTCTGCCACCTAGTTAGTGCGGTGTGGGGATACCGCGTTCGCACGCTAGGTTCCTTAGCTAGGAAGTCTCCTGGTAGCGGTGTGGGGATACCGCGTACGCTCCAGGAACCTAACCCCCAACCTTCCTTCCTACCCCAGGGGTAAGCGGAGTGGTATTTTCCACCGCCCTACGCTCACCTGGGTTCCACGTTCCACGGGGAACCTCCGCTCCAACATCCCTAGCCAGGATACACCGTCACCCCTTCAGGGCCAACCGCGCCGTGGTCTCCGAGACCCTTAGTATTTCGTAATCCATAGAGTCCGTAGTTACTAAGCTTACCGTGTCCGAATCTATTTGTTGTTATTTAGGTTTAATAAAGGGCGTACACGACCTGTAACTTGTGTTTACATTTTATTCCCTATTCGCATTCTCCCCACATCTGAGTTAGTCTGGAAACCTCCGCCTAAGGAGGATATGTGGTGGTCGGTTTCACCGCCCATCATCACACCATAATAACACTACTACTTACTCTGTAGTAGTGTTGTGTTCCTAGTGGTAAGCAAAGTCGGCAGAGCTCCCGAGGATGCATTGTGTTGATATCGAGGGAATTTGTTCCTTCAGCTGTCAACACGGCGAATCCTTAAGCATATTAGGGGTCGGCAACGCCCATGTTACTCCTTTGGAGTTGCATGCGTCTATAGGCTGCAGTGTCCGCTTACCATAAGGCGGGCCGTACGCTTGTTTGCCACCGTCGTAGTATTAAAAATAAAATTAATTGAAAAGATATTAAACTCAAAATTATCTCAAAGAACACATTCCAGCGGATCTTCATTCAGCGGTATTCAATCCGCCTGATCGTCAACCCGCCGTATTAAAAACAGCGCTGGCGGCCTAGACAAGGTTACAATCGACAAACGCTAACGCCAATAGAAAACTAATAAAATATATGGGAATGACAGATGTTAACGAAGTGTTTCGTCGGCATCTGACATTCCCCTACATTTTATTATTTTCCTTGGCATTAGCGCTTGTCGATTGTAACCTTGTCTACGGCTCCTATGTGAAACGGCGGATTATACAACATGCCTGCGACATTATTAATAGTACATTGTTTAACGAGGGGCGTAAGTGGAATATTGCGAACAAGAGTCTATCAGAAGCCCGACGCCGAAGGTGGAGGGCTTTTGATGACTCGAGTTTGCAATATTCTTACGCCCGTGTTATACACAATGTTTTTCATCACATTTGCGAGAAAACAAATACATTTTAGATGAAGTTAATACAAATCGTAATAAAAACTGCGACATGTCAGTTGTCCTTTTGTTGAATTTGACATGAGGCGCGTATGGCAAAGACCCTTCGGTATACAGCCACGATTTGAAAACACTTAAAAACATTTTACATAGACACGAAATAACTACATATTAAATCTGTAAATAATTATGTTAAACATGTTTTAGTAGTGTTTTTAATTTTAAATTTATTTATAAATACGTTTTCAGACATCGTATTTGATATAAAACCTATTTGCGTTGTAACTGCCGCATGAGTGACAGATACAATTTAAGAAAAAACCATTATAGGCTGTGCATTGTAGGCATTACAGCTCTGTATGTCTGCGCATTATGAAGCCCGTTTCGAGCCAGTATGATGAAAATATATATAACAACTCACCAAGAAATATGTCTGCTGAAGACAAGTAAGTAGGTACATTTTTTGTTACCAATTTCAAGAACTATCCATGTCTACATTCCGAAAATGTTCCACTAAGGCATGGACCTCTTATACTCAGGACAAATATACGTGTTGCCACAATGAGTGACGGAAAGGCTAATATGCAGCTAAATTAAGAACTGGTCTTATAATGGCTCGTGGCTGACCATAAACGACCTACATGGTTTGGACATGGCAAGAATAAGAATAAGAATTTATTTATTTAGCACACAAAACACGGAAAAAAGAAATGCAATCAAAAAGGTAACCTTATATTACAGTGCTAAACGGGAGCCTCACTCAACATGTTGTCACGGGGCCGTGACGCTGGTTTTCAGTGAGAGCCCCAAAAATAAATAAAAATAGGACTAAACTAAACAAACAATTTTATAATTATTGGGCACTGTATGCCTAAAAATTACAAAAGTGAACTTAAAACTAGCGGGTAACATTAGAATTTATTTGCATGCAACACTGAAATATGTAATTAACTTTGTACGTTATAAAAAACGTCAAATAAAAAAGTGGTAATAACCAAGCGTAAAACTACTATTACAATGAACATAATCCTATACAAATAAAAAAAATAGCTATGTGTTATGCAGCAATAAGATAAGTAAGCAGCATACTGCAACAGTCGGACTGTACTTGTGTAAGCAGTAAAAGTAAGTACCTATCTACCCATAGATTCATTTCTTATTTTATAAGTAACAAGTAATGAACGACCAATCTGTACATTAAAAAGATGTATCCGGAGTTTTAATTTAAAGCTATGAATGGACTTTAAGGCACGGAGAGGAGGAGGAATGATGTTCCAGCACTTGGTTGCTGCGTAGCGGAAGTTGTCTCGAAATGCTGCCGTGTGCGGCCTTGGACAAACAAGCTGAAGGAATCTCGTTGACTTGACTCCCGACGACCTAGAGTTACGAAACCACGTCAACTTATGGCAAGGACAACGAATGATATTATCATAGGACAAGCTATGAGTATTATCCATGCACTAAAGAGATGAAATGGTGATGGCAAGTGGTCATCAAGTAGATAATACTGTATTCTTCTTCTTCTTCGTGTCAAGGGTACTCAAATAAGAGATGCCCAATGGCCAGCGGTGTGGGCAGCTCTGGCTGTCGCGTCTCTCAAGTCGTGTTCCGAGCAAGAGTGTGGGCATGTGGAGCACGCCATAAGGTGAGCCATGGTTTGCGGAGCTGTATCGCAAACGCATTGGGTTGATTGGCCACGCCAATTTTGTATTCTAAAACGAGGTCATTGGCCTGGAAGAAATAATTAACGGAATACTATTTTTTTATTGGACGTGTAGCAGTATGTTTGATGTGAATGAGGTTTACACCGATTTGTTGTCATAGTTTTGATCAGTAATGTTACTGTTTTTCATAGTTTCCACAAGGGTTGTCTGGATTAGATCGTTTTTAAGCGATAAGACCGCCCGTTGGCTACCAACGTTTATGTTTAATTTAAGTGTTGTTTTTCTCTTAGTGTACAGTTTTTGGGTGAACAATAAAGAATGGTTGTATTGTGTTTTAATCTTACTTTAATCTTGCTTCGAATTAATTTGTAATTAATTCGAAGCAAATAAAAATAAAAATAAATTGACTACATACTCAATGAACCATCCTTTACGGCGCCAATGAAGAATTCCATCATTATTGGCATCCAATGTTGTTTATTTCTTCGTAAAAAACGATGTCTTCACTGGGGATTCCTCGCGTGTGAAATTGCTTTATTTTGCTCCCGACGTAATGAGGAGAGGAAGAAAATCATGGCAAATGAGGACTTCCGTTGATCATGCAACAAATTTACGGTCTGCAGCTGGAAAACTTTAAGAACAGCGAAATGGAACCTTATGTCCCCAAACATAAGCGTTGTTGAGTATTTTGTAAACGTAAATTGTCAAGGGAGAAATGCGTGTGTTCGAATCTTGGGTGATTTTTCTTTGTGACGTTCGAAAACGCGTACGTCTGTAACTCAGGGGTGTTGTGTTAACATCTAAAGCTGTCGGGGATTATACGTGGTAATTTTTGGCGCGATTGACAGATAATTTGTTTTTTTTTTGCCCGATCACGCACGCCTAATATAAATTGCTGTAAGCGTGGAAGAAATATCTGGGGGTCCCCCGCCAAGTCGAGCGCGAAGCAAACACTGCCGTACCATCCTTTACTGGAACCATTTCGACGCATTTTCAGGCCCCTATTTGAGAACCTCTGGATAAGACCAGAACGCAGAAATTTTCGTCATCCAGTAAGCTATAATCACATACTTAAAATCCATAATTTAAAGTCTGGGTCATTTAGTTCCGAAGTTAAGCGAAAGCAAAGTTTCGCATTTATGACACTCACTCACTCACTCACTCATGATCATCAAAATAGAGCTAGTACTTCCCATAAACTAGGATAATCGAAGATCTGGAGTACCTGGTGACCCTGATTAGAAAACACAAGAGCCCAACCAAACTATTAGATATATCTATACCGCCTTTACAAAAAATATTCAACTTGGTGGGCCGCTTCATTTGATGTCAAAAATCGAAGGTCTGAAACACCCTCAGCTGGTCTCAGCTGTATTAGAGATATGGTAATGCCCCCTTCTACTATTAGTACATAAAAAGTCGATTCTCATTGCAAAAATCCAGCGTAGTGGGACACATCTTCTAATTTAAATTTAATCTGGGGGCACGGTAGTGCCCCCGCCAAGTCGAGTAAAACAGCGGGCACGGCCGTACCGTCCTTTTCTCGAAGCAGTTCAGGCCATTTTCGACTCCCCTATAACTTCGTTGTGGATAAAACTAGAAGCCTGCATTTCCACAATATATTTGAAATTTAATTTAATTTGAACCAGCGGCTTAAGATTTATAGCTAGTCAAAGTTTCTTAATTTTGTCACTCACTGACTGACTCACCGATCATCTAAAGTCTAAGGCACTTCTAGCAGACATAGAAGTTTAAAATTTAGAATACAATTAGTGTTTAGTGTATAAATACAGGGGACGTCAAAAAAATATGCAATTTAAGTCCAGTTTTCTAGATACACCGACTGCATAAATAACTTGACCCATATAAACATACAGGATTACAAAGTTATATTTGCAGTAAATGGGACAAAAAATCAAGAATGGGATATTGACACAATAACCTACAAAAAGAAGTGAGATCCCATAAAATACATTCCATGTAAAAAACTCTTCCACCGCAAAAAGTTGTGAGATATTTGGTAGTACCAAGTCTCAGGCATTCTTATTATTCTTTATTTGCTAGCTAAATAAAATTTTGTGACTTGACAATCACACAATAGTTACTACATAGTTTTAGGTATGCAAAAATCCATAAATGCAGTAAAGTTGTGTGATTGCCAAGTTGCAGAATTTTATTTAGCTAGCAAATCCTACTAATATTATAAATGTGAATGTTTGGATGTTTGCATGTTTGGATGTTTAGATGTTTGGATGTTTGTTACTCAATCACGCTAAAACGGCTCAACCGATTTGGATGAAATTTTGTACGTAGATAGTTTATAGCCTGAATTAAAATATAGGATCGTTTTTATCTTGGATCCAAGCAGACGAAGTCGCGGGCGGAAGCTAGTAAAGAATAATAAGAATGCCTGAGACTTGGTACTACCAAATATCACAACTTTTTGCAGTGGAAGAGTTTCGAGACTTGGCCTCTTTTTTACATGGAATGTTTTTTATGGGATATCTATTTGTAGTGTCTAGCAGATTCCAAACCGAAGTCAGTAAGAGAAGTATTATTATCCATAACTGGCTATAGTATAATAATACAATCACCTTACCCGCTACAAAATCTTGGGTATCCAAATGATTTATAACCTAAACATAGTTTCCAATTATGTAAGACAGCATGTTTCATTTTAAACCACACATAATGGATTATTATCAGAACAAAAATATTTTATTGCGATATAAATTCTCTCTCTCGATATAGTTTCTCTTGATTCATGGGACGAACTAATATAAAAGGCTATTTGAAATGAGCTACATATTATATTGAATTTCTAATTGCTCACATACAAAATTTATTACATACAAGGGATTTAATTAAGTGATAATACATTTCTTTTTGATACTAAATAAAAAATAATAAAACGAAAAAATTAAAACTAATTACAAAAAAAAGATATATATTGATAAAATAAGGACCCGGAGATGTAGGTACTACATCGATTTCGCTTCAATAATGTGTTATCTGTCTTGTGCCACCGGCATCGTGATAAGACAGTCGCGGCACATTGAAATGCAAAACAGAAAGTGAAGCATAAAAACGGTCCTCCAAGCTCATATTCCATAGTGCATCGTTCAGTGACGTCATACCATTAATCTCGCCTGATTGCCTAGTCATCGCGCTGTTAACTCTCTTGATTAATGCCTCGCACATGCACGCTCTTGTAGCAAATTAAGAGATACAGTAGCGTTCCTTGCATATGTATGGCTCATAAGGAGATATATACCACTGACTGGCCGCCCGACAGCTTGAAACGGAGACGCGGCAGACCTCGTTGCTGATGGCGGCAGATGAGCTAGACCAGCGATGGCCTTTACTAGCATTACGCTGAGTTGTGACCGGTTCGTGACAAATATGTATGTGTGTAATGTCTCTATGTTGTTATCTTTCTTGTCACGAATAAATATTTTCTTTCCTTTTTAAAGGATTTGCCAGAGACTGCTCAGGATCGCGAAGTCTGGAAACGGAGGGGAGAAGCGTTTGCCAAGAAGTGAGACACAACGGTGTCTTAGTAATAACACAAGGAGATATAGGTGTTAGTTTGTTTTCCTTTCAGCGCTCCGATCCCACTATACCCTATTCCATATTAAGATAAGGAAAATCGTGCGATACTCATCATGCGATTTCAAGGAAAACCCTTTTTAAACACAAAAATATTTACATACAGTGAAACCTGGTTAATTGGGACCTGGATAATTGAGAAACCTCTACAATTGCAACCAAATGGCCGGTCCTGGTCCCTTGGCAACAAAAGACCTCTGCAATTTAAATTTTGGGACCTCTATAATTGACATTTGGATTTTAAAACGTGTTTCTTGATATTACCTGTGTAGCGCGCCGCGCGCGTCCCTTTATCATACAGGCAGCAGTACTATCGACAACACAGCTTTCTGACCATCGGTGCACCTTAAGTGTATTGTAATAAGGTTCTATATAAACACAGGATGGTCAGTTAACAGTGTTGTCGTTTGTACGTGCAGCACGGTTGCTTTGTATCAAATACATACCCGACACGTTCTGGAGTCAGCCAGGGTTCAATATTAGGTCCGTTGCTCTTCGGGATTATGGCCAATGATTTGGCTTCAGTTCCAAAGTGCGCCAGCTGTCTGCTTTACGCCGATGACCTGAAGCTAATGTATGGTGTGCAAGATATTTTGGATTGCAATTCTCTCCAAAGTGACATCGATAGGTTGTATCAGTGGAGCATCGAGAATAGACTTCTCTTCAATGTTGCTAAGTGTGCGCATGTAACTTTTAGCAGGGCCCGTAATCTGCTGTATAACAATTACTCCCTGGATTCTGAAGCAATTACCCGGGTTAATTCCATTCGGGATTTAGGCGTTATTTTAGATATGAACCTAAATTTCCATGAGTATATCAACTCTCTGGCTCATAACTGTTACAGGAGATGAGGGTTCGTCATTCGGAATGCTAGGGACTTGGTTGGACCCAGAACCATAAAACTTCTGTATACCGCTCTTGTCAGAAGCAAGCTTGAATCGGCCGCTGTTGTTTGGAATCCTCATGAGACAATATATATCTTGCTTCTGGAAAAGGTACAAAAAGATTGCTGGGCGTTTTATGTTTAAATTCACTAGAGGTGAGGCGAAACTTCGGTCTTCTTACCTTAGCTGGTAGCATTTTGCGTGGTGATTCAGACTGTCCCGAATTAGTAGCTCAGTTGGTGCGCCTGTATGTTCCGTCGCCCTCTAGATATAAGTCTCGTTGTCAACATTTACTAGCGGCGCCGACAGCGCGAACGTTGTCTCGCAGAAAGTCCCCACTTATTCGAGCATTGCACTTCATAAACTCGTTGCTTGAATCAGCACCAAACTGTGATATATTAGCCGATGGATAGATGTGTGTGATGAATGTTTGACGTTTTGCGAGAAGATGGATGCTTGACCGTCTTCTGTGTTATAATAATAATAATTTGTTTCTTTTGTGTATATATGTATATTTCTTTTATTTCACAGTGCTTCGGTGTTACTGTCATGCTGTGAAATGTATGGGAAAATAAAGAAATAAATAAATCGTCATACCCCTGCACCCGCTCGCCGCATAGGCGAGGACAGCATTAAACTGTCTATTAATGGTTGTCTATTTGACCTAAAGTGGTTCGACGACCATACAAAACGTCTTTTGACATTCGCAAGCTAACGGCGTGATATTTTAAGAAACATGTAACAATCTTTCATAAATAAACAAACTGGCGCTGCGGCTGATCAGGCCCAATTACTTAAGCGCCGCAATACTCTTCTCTAGTTCAGAACTACGAGTTTGCGGCGCTTGCAGTTGAAACAATGGGACCGTGGTCAGCCGACATGACGGCCTTCATGAGGATCCTGTCGTCGCGGCTGGTCCACGCCTCAGGGGACCCCAGAGCTGGCGCGTACCTTTCACAAAGGATCGCCCTTGCGGTCCAAAGGGGAAATGCCGCAAGCGTCATGGGGTCCATGCCGCAGACAGAACTTTTGGACGGACAATTTTTTTGTAATTAGTTTTAATTTTTTCGTTTTATTATTTTTATTTAGTATGAAAAAGAAATGTATTATCACCTATACTACCATTAGATATATTAATAAAAATACTTACTCTGTGAATACATAAAAAAAAACTCAAATTATTCTATAGTTTATACAAGTTTATTCTAGGAAAGGGGGATTTCGCGCAAATAGAAGGGCAATTATGAAAGTGTGGTACATAATTTTCTTAAAATATCACGCCGTTAGCCTGCGAATGTCAAAAAATGTTTTGTATGGTCGTCGAACCACCTTAACCCAATGAATCGAACTGGTTTTATGTTCCCAAAGTGTAAGCGCGAATTGATTCCATTACGTTCCATTAGTCGACACGTGTAACGTATAACAAGTGAAAAAAGCTCACCTGAAACCCTTTAACGTACTCGTACTTTCATTAACTATTGTATAAAGATAAGCCACCAAAGGGCTATCATTTAAAATAACGTCGCATCCTTAACATCTCGAAACGATAAAAGAACGTTCCTTGGAGAATCTTTGCTGAAAAAGTTTTGTGAGCGTGAATTCTTTAGCAATAAAAGCTTGTGAAGCTTTGCCGAGCTTGCGGCGTAGAGGGAACGGATTCCTGCATTTACGAAGGCTGAGAAAATATGTGCATGAATTTGCTTTTCAAACCATAACGCTGTCATGGTTACCTATCGTATAGTATCGTATATTTTATACTCTAATACTAATATTATTAATAATATTAGTATTAGAGTATAAAATATACGAAATATAGAGTATAAAATATAGGAAAAGTCTGTGAGATTGTTGCTTTGTAAGTGTATAAGTTTGTATGTTATGGGTAATCTCCGGAACCACTCTGGACCGAATTCAAAAAATCTTACACTTGAGTGTAGAATGGACTTTCTGGATGGTTCTAGGCTATACTTTATGCTGCGGGTTTGCCTGTGTTCTTTGCGATATGCAGGCAAAGCGACGCGGGCAGTTAGTAATATTATAAGTAGGAAGAACCGTAAGGTTGTAAGTTTGTATGTATGGTGTAATCTCCGGAACAACTCATCTGATTTCAAAAATGAATTCACCAGTACATAGAATGGACCTTTGAGGTGGACATAGGCTATATTTTATGCCGCTACTTTGCTCTTGTTCTGTGTAATAAGCGAGCAGGACAGCTAGACAACTATAAAAAGCCGCATAGGTACATGTATGAGAAGAATTGATAGTGTAAGAGATGCCTTAAATGGTTAAATTTGCCTTTCTAGTTGCTCCTTTGGAAATATCACCTACTTTTTGTTATCGTCTTCATACATTCATACATACATATAATCACGCCTATTTCCCGGAGGGTTAGGCAGAGATCACGGATATCCAATTGCTACGATCTTGACAAACCTTTCTTGCTTCATTAACTTTCATTCTTCACACACGCTCGTTGGTTTGGGGCGGTTGACCGGACCTTTCGTCAGGATTTCCCCGATTTGGTCGAAAAAAGTTCGACGAGTTCGTCCCCGTCCAACTGTACCATCCAATTTTCCTCGTACACTCTTTTTTGTTAATCTTCTTTCATCCGTCCCTTTTCAATTTTCGTCACTACATCTTCAGTCACTCCACAACTCTCTCTTATCACACTATTTCTTATTCTATTCCTCAAACTCACTCCACACATACATCGCAACGCTCTCATTTCCACTGCATTCACTTGACTCTGATCCTTCTAATATTATAAATGCGAAAGTTTGGATGTTTAGATGTTTAGATGTTTGTATGTGTGTTACTCAATCACGCTTAACCGGCTCAACCGATTTAGATGAGATTGTGCACGAAGATAGTTTATAACCTGGATTTAAATATAGGATAGTTTTATCCCGGGTCCACGCAGACGAAGTCGTGGGCGGAAGCTAGTGTACAATAAAGGAATAAAGTACTTGTATCTTGTACTGTACTACTAGCAGGTGCATATTTTGTTTGTTTGTAGTCGACATTCTTGCGGAACGCCTCTAACGGACTGTCGCAAGCGTAACACAAGTAATACAGTTATATTCAGTTTTAATGTTAACGTGGCATAATGCAGCAAACCACCTCTCACAAGTTACTGAACTAATTACAAAGACTGCAAACAAACGAAGTAAACAAAGCTGTACGAAGTTCGCGGAACTCAACGCCTTATCTCGCGTTCGCGGTGCGAACTATTTAACACCGTGTGCGATAAGCAGTAGAAACATATGGCGAATTGTTAACTTATTTCTTGTTTGGTTGGGGTGTGGGTGTGGGTGTGGGTGTCGCGACGATTTACTGTCAGTCGGCAGAAATGGAAAATCGTCGACACTAAATGACCATTTTGAAATTGGGCCAAAAGTAATAACATAAAAAGTGAATTAAGTAGGTAAAAATGTAACGTGTCTATAGGTAATCTTTCAAGACCATTTTTTTCTTATTAAAAATGAATCTAGGAGAAATGGAATTTTGTCCAGTGTGAAATATTTAAAAACGTGCAATGTGAATGTTGCCTTATTTAAGTTAGTGTAATTTTTTTATTGTTTTGTACTAAATTCGTATACGACGTATTTCCGATTGGTCATAATCATTTCTGGAGTGTACGTAATTCAATATGGACGTATTTTTTTCGACCTGTATGAAGTATGACAATTTTACTTTTAGAAGTAATTAAATTTTAGTATTATTCAGGCTGGACTATATTTTTCATGGCGAGGATATTCAAAATGACATTATCCAAATTCGACTAATAATTCAGAGTGGCCAATTTTCCATCTGTGCTGAATGTCATTCTTTAAATCGTCGCGACGGCCTTCGACCCCGCGGCAGACCTAAGAAGCGATGGCTGGATGTAGTGAAAGCCGATATAACCGAACACCCTCACAAAGGAAGACGCCCAGGACGGCTATCATGCGACGGCACGCGAGCTCTCTCGATTTTTCTCGCACTATCCGTCTCTTTCTTATTAGAACACATAGAACAAGAGATATAGTGCGAGAAAAATCGACAGTATGTCGCGGCCGTCGCATGATAGACGTGCAGGAATGTGCAAAGTGGAGGAAAGCGAGTAGGACAGCGGACCGTGGCAAAGTTCGGGATAACGGTAGAAGAAGATTTCTTGTGTGTGCGTCCTGATTTAGGTGGGCGGAATCTGTATGCGGTATTTTCGACTTTACCAAGTACTTATTGATGTCACCCACCTCCTTACTGAGTTTACTATCAGTTCATTGATATTGAATTGTTTTTTTTTAGCATCAAAAATAGCATGGCCGCCATTCAGGATTCGGAATTCAAAATATGAGGTCACCGCCATGACGTAGGGATATCCGCACGTTCATGTATCTGTATTTCGACACTCTATGTCTCTAAATCTCGCAAGTGTGGCATAGTTTATAAAAAATAAGTATTATGTCTCCGGCCCTGCGATATTGTGACCTAGTGTTTGTTTTGGGAGTAGTACCGTCAAAGTTTGCAGCGGTCATTTATTTACAATTAGCTTCCGCCCGCGACTTCGTCTGCATGGACCCGGGATAAAAACTATCCTATATTTTAATCCAGGCTACAAACTATCTTCGTGCAAATCGGTTAAGACGTTTAAGCGTGATTGAGTTACAAACATCCAAACATCTAAACGTCTAAACATCCTAACTTTCGCATTAATATTAACTAATTGTTGTTGCCGCTGTTGGTGATCCTTAATAATAAACAAATAAATAAACTAGTATAGGATTCGATCGCTAACCCGCTGGATCCATTGCTCGCCCTATCCACTGCTTGTCGAAGATGTCGTCCTAATAATTGATCGCCATGCTTTTCTATTTGAGATACCATTTTTTTCTTTTTAACACCTCGTCGATGCCAAACAATCTTACGTCCCACCAGATGGTAAGTGGATACCGTAGCCTATGGATGCTTGCAACTCCAGGGGTGTTACATGCGCGTTGCCGACCCTTTAAGAAATATACAAATATACACTCCTTCCTCCTTTCCTTATTAGGACGTAAGTTAGCAATTAGTATGTGAATGGACGTACGGTCGTGTGAATAATATGATCATCGCATCACACAGCATGACGCACGAGCGTCATTTCGAAAGCAAACTTTTTCAGACTTTGGCGGAACATGAAAGACTATTCTAATGTAGTAGTTATTGCTTGGTTTTGTAAATCACGTCACTCATATCCCATAAATAAAACAACGTGCAATATTTAAATTATACTATGTACTCACATGAATAGTTTTCAATTTTTTTTTAAACATTGTAATGTGTAAATTATACAATGGTCAGCTATCACCAGCTGACCATTGTATAATTTGTGTCGGTAATGAGATGAGGTGATTAAGGAATTAGAATAGTAAAAGTATACGTAAGTTTTGCCAGTGACTTCGTTCGTGTTGATTTTCTTTTGTTGTAATTTCACTGGCATAAAGCGTATTCTATAAGTTAATCCAGGCTATACTATATTTGTATATAGAAATTCATCTTAATCCATTCACCCACTTTAGCAAACATCCAATTCAAATTCAAATAAAATTCTAAAAAAATTTTTGTAAGAATACAAATAATAATATATCCAAACTTTACACTTAGCGTGCATAATGTTTGTATGTAAAATAAACCAAAAAGTTACCCCCAAGCGTGTCACACCTATTAGGTACTCAACTTCGCACCTATTGTATGCAACCTCCACACGTTACCGTTCGTTGGAGTTGTTATACTCCTTACACTCTGCTACAGTCCCGGTATCGATTCGAGCGTCTATATCTCCCGTGACGCCATTAATCCCGTTTATCGCTGGCAAAGATACCTAATCACTAATGTATTGTATTTTCAATGCTGCAGAGATCCCTCGCGGGTAGTTAGTGCGGATAACCTTGGAGAAAAATATGGCCCGCAGCGTGTGTTGTTCCAAAGAAAATTGAATTGCGATGATAATTCATGGCGTATTTTGAATTTTGTGACACAATGAGGTTATAAGGAAAGAGCGAATTATTGATAAATCAAAAAGTGTCTTGAAAGTGTCAAAAGAAACCGCCCTGTGATTAATGGTTGGACGGGAGAACAAACAGACAGTGCAGCCAGACTACTTCCCCATCTGGCCTTGTGGAGTCGGTGCGCATCCGAGTGTTGCTCGAGAAACGTTGACATCCATCTTAAGAGTCCGCAGTAAGCTCGATTCCCCATACAAACGTAGTTACGCTCTCATTTTAAAACTACGGGTTGGATTGTAATGAAATTGCATGTACAATGACATGAGGTACATGTAGCTTCAGATACCATAGTAAAAAAAATACAGCGAATTTAAGTTTTTCATACAAAATGTGTTTTTGCTGTATTCCGTTTGTTTTATAAACTAACTACAGACATAGATATACCTCATCTCATTGTATATGCAAAGTTTCATTACAATCCAACACGTAGTTTTAAAATGAGAACGAAACTCCGTTTGTATGGGGAGGTGAAATTCGGCCGTGCTTACTGCGGACTCTTAATCGCATAGGACACAAAATAAAACACTGCCAAAACTACTATATTCGTAGCAGATCAATAATCGGCCCCGGTGTACGAGAACCCAAACGGGGTTCAATTCAATTCAATGTTTACAACCGGGGCGTTAACGGCCTACTCTCTACTGCGTATACCACTTCGCTACATCCTAAACTATCCTTGATGTACTTACTTCTTGGATAATATTTGAATTCATTCCCTTCAGCACCATCAGGCGAACAAGGCTATAATGCCAACGTTTGATCATCTGAACGGGATTGACCTCCGATCGTGAGGTCAAGACACTTCGTCAAAGTTAACGACTGTTCCATCATATTTTGATATCCAATATCAAACATTTTTTACGGGGCCAGGGTTCAAATAGCAAATCATCTGAATTAAGCGCAGCGTGGAAAAGTTAGTAAATAACCCCTAAACCGAGATTAGGGTGGCATCGAGAAACCAATCCAAACTTGTTGGGAAATATTTCATATCGCCGCTCTGGTAATAAGAGAAAATAACATTTACGCTTTGGTGTTGGGTTAAAAATGTAATTAAAAAACATAAGTCTGAATCCTCTTGCATAAAGTTGCGGACTGTTCCAAAATGTATTTGTTTTGTTTGTGTTGCAGATTTTCAATATGCAATGAATATTCGAACAGGTCACAACTACATACTTCAGTTATAACTTTTTTTTTTATATATATATAACGAAAAACTTAGTCTACATATCTTCGTTCGCTTCGCTCGCTCCTCAAATTGTCATTGTTCTCCGTATTCATATCAAATTGGCACAACTATGTCCATTGTAGAGTGATGTTCTGACACGTAAGTCCCCTTCCGTAAGCTGTCAGTAAAATCAGTACAGATGGATTACTACGCGCCTGTTCCTGAAGCGGGGCGATACGAATGCAGTACTGCGTGCGTACCCCCATGCTTACCTCCCCTTGATGCAGGACTTCCGAAGAACCCGAAACAAGTCCCCGCCATTATTGACAATTATGTGAATTTGAACTGTAGATATGATATTGATAACTTATTGAAAAGGGCTTATCTTGCTTTGAACACCAACAATCTGATTTAAACTTTCGTGAGACATGTCTAAAATGCTACTACTAAATTCACGGTTACTCTCGTTTTAAATGTCACGACAGGCGACATGTTTCGAACTCATCGGGAGTTCTTCTTCGGGGTGTGTGTTATGTCGCCTGTCGTGACATTTAATACGTGAGTTTATTTATAGTTTGCCAGAAATAAAGAAGCATTAATTAATTAATTAATTCAATCATTAATTCATTCCACATCCATTAATTCATTAGTGGTAACAAAATACACCAAAGCAACCTAGAAGGCATGATAAGCTCACTGAACGAACATAGCTTAAAAATAAGACTCGAGACGAAGACTGCAAGACCAAAGTGATGACAAACAGCTACATAAACCCCATAACCGTTTATGCCACTACCTTACAATAGACTACGTGGATAACTACACATACCTAGGGAAACAGGTGTCATTCTCAAAAACTAACAGAAGAAGAGTTCACAAGGCGATCAAATATAACTTGGAAAAAGTACTGGTCTAGAAAGATATTGATAAGGAGACCTTTCTTTAAAAAAAGTGGTGTGCGACACCTGTCTTGTACCATGCTTAACTTACGGCTCACCATCATGGGTCTACAAACAAAGTCAAAGAGAAAATAAAGTGCAAACAAAGAGACTGCGAAAAGAAATCAAGGAAAAAACGAAAATTACTGACGCTCTCACTTACGCCCTCAAACAAAAGTGGCAGTGGGCCCGCCACATCACACGAATGTCAGATGGAAGATGGACTCAAGAAACCACCATGCGGCAAGGGGCCAGACGGTAAACGAAATGTTTGCAGACCTTACAAGCGATGGGTTGATGACATCGTCCAGACAGCTGGCAAACATTGGACAGAGATAGGAAGACAAAGAGAAGGCTGGAAGAGACTATAAAAATAAACTACAAAAATTTAATACAAACTTCAAATGTAATATTGGACTAAAAAAGGCTTAATAATAACAATAAAACAAAATACACCTACTGAAATTTGAAAACCTAATTGTTATCACGAAACGACGGCGCGTCAAAACTAGACTCCGTAAACAAGCCTTTGTTGCGCCGTCTCAATTAGCCGCCATTGTCAAAAGTTCCACCTTTGAACCCTTTTTAACGCCTCTGGCCGACCATCGGCCTGAGGTGCCGCCCATTGGTGTATTCAGGACCGCTGTTGTCGGATTAAAATATGGATTAAATTATGCGCCCGAGGCAAATATCACAGGATTTTTATTATTGTGTTAACGCGATATCTTTTTACATTTATTTGTGACGTTTCCACACGGTACGTCCCAGGAAGTTATCAACGGAGGCGTGGGTGCACAACTTTTAACTACCCTACAAAAGTCGATAAACACATGCAGGGTAGACCCGAAAAAAGTCCACCGCCGTTATTTATATATTCGTTTATTGCTCACCATGGTACATTTATTTAAGTAATCAATACGAGTAGTCTAAGGCACCGCGCAAAACACTCACAGTATCCGCGTGCGCGAGATGATAAATTAAACATCTGTATGTGATGTTTCACCTTTGGGTCTCTGGGTGAGTACATAAAACTACTCTTTAGGCTGTGAGCTTAGGCGCGTAATCGTGACCTCGCTCCACGGCAGCTCAATGACAAGTGGCAAGCTCTCCCAGCTCGGCCTCTTATATGTTTTCATGCGATTAAAACATTTTTCTTATGCACAGAAGCCCTGAAGTTTTGATCATAGGAACGAAGACTATTGTTATTAAATCTTTATGACCCAGCTGTAGTAAATAGATTAAAAAATAAAACGTACTGCAGATGAAAGCAGGGAATAACCTTGTACTTATCTCATTCCAAGAAATTACGGAAATCCTTCAATAAAAATCAGATTCCTTCAAATCGACTACAATATTTAATCTGTTTATTTACCCGAGCAAAAGGTACAGTAATATCGTTTAACCGTTCAAATATACCGGAAAGTAATTCCAGAGTATTTGCCCGGAGCCCGACAGAGTAATTAAGTTACAACTCAAGGAATTTGCGTTTAAATTTCACTGAAATTCGGCATAAAACTTTTATTGTTTGCGGATTTCATTGTTATTGTAATTTCTAGTATTGAATGGCGGACTTAGCCGCGGCTTAGGCTGCGGTGCTGCTTATTCAGATGCAGGCTTTAACTGTGAAAGGCGGCTTTAATCAAGTATATTTCATTTTGACGTGAAAATAAGTTCCTCTACGCAAAGTGAAGTTAACTCAAGCTCATCTTAGCTTTATCTCGGTTGCATTCTCTCAGACAGCAGCAGCAGCGATACTCGTACGACTGGTTTCTATGTATTTTTATGAAACACCTTTCGTAGCTAGCCGGGTTGCCGGGCGTCGCCGTCATAGGAATAATACAGACCTGGCCCCCTATTTTGTAACTTGTAGTGTGTGTAGAGGTCTTGTTTCGTGACGGGTGACCGGCGCGGCGGGGAGAGCCGTTTAGCGCGTAGCAAATAACAGCCCAGTCGTGTCGCCGCAAAACGTCGTCTGCTACTGCTGTCTGCGGTCGGGTTCCAACTTGTACCTTAAGAGGGAACATTATAGCTGAGTGCTTTTTCTGAAACCCTAGATATTTGCCACGCTGTGCAGTGGGAACGTGCGCGAGCGTGATAAGGACAAGGTTAAGGTTTTGGTGAGGTAGGGCACAGCGAAATGTCATCCCGCTCGAATTTGGAGCAGCCCAACTGGGGAAGTAGTGGAAGTACCTCCGCCTTGCAGAAGACCACAGCCATAATAACACTACCACTTGCTCTGTAGTAGTGTTGTAGTAGTGGTGAGCAAGGTCGCCATAGCTCCCGAGCATGCATTGTGTTGAGAGCGAGGTTTTTTCCTTCAGCTATCAACACGGCGAATCCTTAAACATATCAAGGGTCGGCGACGCCCATGTTACTTGAGAGTTGCATGCGTCTATAGGCTGCGGTGTCCGCTTACCATCAGGCGGGCCGTACGCTTGTTTGCCACCGTCATTGTAAAAAAAAAAGGACAACTGCAGCTTCGACTAAAAATCTTATGTAAAATCGAAGTTTCGTTCTCCACTGTTTCCTCCTCTGGAACTTAACTTATCGTAACAACATTTTGGAAACTGATTAGCAAGGCGATATTCAGTGATGGACTGTTTACATTTTCGATTACGAGCTTATTGTAATTAGGCGTTGTCCATTGTGTGAACCTCTTTTGTCATATGCAATAACCGAGACCAATAGCTCAACCTGGATGAGCACGGAAGCGCTTAACTACTTCTCTCTTAGCAAGCGGGGCTAAAGTAGTTAATTTAGCCCCTAGGGAAAATATGTATAGATCTTTATGATTTATAAAACATTTTAATTTGACCAATAAAACAATGCTATCAACTAACCAGAATACAGCTAGCTGTCGATTTTAATATCTAGATATTAAAATCGACCAATCAGAAAACGGAATTAATTTCAAACATTAGGTGTTATTTATTTCGTAATTCATACCTACTAATAGGGAATATGCATGTGATTCAGAAATGGCCAAAAAAAATCATGCGTAATCTTTATTTCTTAATAAATATACTCACGATTATTTTTACAAATAATCATGTTTCTATTAACAAACTTAATTATTTGAAAGTAGTATTTTTCAAATTCCCTCGCAAATTTTCAAAACGCAACGCTATCGGCCGAGCGAATCGCGACGTCACCGTGCACTCGGTGTCTACTGTTAACAGGTCGTTTGTATGATTATTGAAAGTTATTCGCATTGTTTTGCCGCTGTTTATGATAAACAATGAGTGTTTTTTGGGAATTATTAACTGAAAGCAGTGACTCCTTGTGAAAAAATACTCGCCACAATGACTGGAAGCGGTTTTGTCAAGGCAAAGTCGTATAATCTGCCTGAAATTGATGTGTTCATGATGACTAAGTACGTACCTCGTAGGTGTCTTTCTTATATAAGTGGAATCAAAACATAGTACATACGTTCATTATATACCTAATCAAAGATATGTTGGTATTAGGAATGTTACATGGTGAGAACATCTTTATAAACATAACAAATTATGTTGTTTTCGTCAAGGCTTATGAATAAAACAAATTTGTGTAGGACACTCAGTAGAAATGATTAAATTCTTACAACTTCGATCAACAGTGCAAACATAGAAATTTAGCTAAAACGTTTCGTAATCAAAATCAAGACTCGTAGTCAGCTGTTGATCAACAAAAATCATAATATTTTGTAACATTAATAACTAAAAAAATGGGAATCAGAATAGTTGTATGAATAAGTATATACATTTTTAGGTTAGGTTATTGTTTATATTGTTCGGGAGTCCTAATAAAAAAGATTTTAGGTACAAACATATTTAATAATCACTTCGAAATGATGTTCATAACAATATAAACTTTTTTTTATTTTTTTATTTATCAAAAGTACAAAACAATTAACAATGTTATGTTACTCGCCAAACTGCGATAACAGTTTAACCGCGAACCGCGCTCATTTTAACGAATGTTAAGTACCTATGTTAAAACTATGTTAGGTATGCTATATGAACTACATATGATCTCAAAGACTAACTTACACACTAAACTTGACAATGCCTGAGCACTTCACCTCTGCACTTAAAGTGCTATACTTTTACAATTATTTATTTGTTCAGTTATTTTTTACTGCGAGTATTCTTTTTTACCTATGTAAGTATTAATGTAGTTTTTCCAAAAAATATCTTTTTTAATCTATTTTTTAATTCAACTTTGCTGCACTTTTCTTCTTCTCTTAACCAATCAGTCTCGTTGTATATTTTTGGTATCATAAATATATTAGCTCTTTTGCCATAGTAGTTTTTTAGCAGAATTCTGTACATATTTATATGCCCTTACATTTTTAGTTTTATATTTATTTTGTTTTAAAACCTTATACTTATTATTAAAATAGTTTTCTACAGCTATCATATATTGCACCCTTTGATGTATAGGTAATATGTTACATATCTTGTACAACCTGTCATAATCACCTCTAAGGTTATTTTTAGTTTTTTTACTAACAAGGTATTTCATAAATCTTATTTGTAATTTTTTAATTTCATTCAAATATGTTCGAAAAGTTCGACCATAAACACTAAGCCCATAACCAATAACAGAGTCGGCTAACGCGTAATATACAACAAGCATGGTTTTTTTACTAACTATTCTGTTTGTGGTACAGCTTACTTAGAACTGAGCGAATCCTAGAACAAACTGCAGTGACATGTGTTTTCCAATTTAAATTATTATCAATGTGCATGCCTAAATACTTAGTCTGCACGTATTCTAACGGTTCACAGTTTCATTTTTTATTTGAATGGTTGTGTAAACAGTCGTACTCGTGACCGATGACACCAAAGTCTTTATAGTTGACATAAAGAGCCCTGCGATTGTATGGAGAGTAAATGTGCATAGTTTTTGTTAAATTTATAATAATTCCGTTATCATGGGCCCATTTAATTACATTATCAAGGTCACTCTGAATATTTTTATGGGCTTCCGTCATATCTGCATGTGAATACAGTAAACACATATCATCCGCATACATGTATACTTTACAATTACTCACGACGTTGACAACACTGTTGACGAGCATCACGTAGCCGACAGGGCCGTACACCGACCCGGTCGGCACCCCGAGCGTGACGTCACACTCCGCGCCCGTGGTGCCGGCGAGGGTCGTGCGCATGCTCCTGCCCGCCAGGTAGCTGCGGAACCAGTCGTTGACGGGGCCGGCGATGCCACATTCTCTCATCGCCTGGAGCAGCACTACGTGGTCCAGGGTATCGAACGCTTTTTGTAATCTATAAAAAGCGCCAGAACTTGCTTACCTTCGTTCAATCAGCTGTTTATTTCGTCTGAGAACTGCGCCAGCGCCGACCCCGTGCTACGGCCTCTTCTAAACCTGTTATTTGTCCAACGACTACTTTTTCAACGATTTTGTTTATATTTAGTTAGTATATTCTAAGTGATTACCGTTTTTATAAATAGGTCTGATAATAGATTTTTTCAGGTTTTCTGGATAGACACCTTTCAACACACACATATTAACAAAATTAGCCAGAATGGGACATAACTGCTTCTTAATATGTTTAATATCTTGCACTCTAATCTGATCAATGCCTGGCGCTTTTTTTGTGCTCAATTAACAATTTTTTCAATATCTATAGCCGACACTTTTGTCTAAAAGACAAATCTACTTTTGTAACATAAGAATTACGATCCAGAAATTTAACGTTACATATGTGTTTTATATTAAAAATTTCACGAGTAAATGTTTCTGAGAATCTATTACATATATTATACATACTATCTGATTTTGCCCAAGTATCGCATAACTACCTCGTCAACATTTAATTTAATTCGCCCTAACCAGTTGTTAATTGTATTCCAAATTTTTTTATAATCATTTTGACAATCTTTAATTTCTTGTCTGCGGTCCTTTTTTCTTGCAATATTTATTTGTTTATTAACTTTATTTCGATACTTAGTGTACTCTAACCTTTTATTCATATTATTTGGTGTCGCCCTCCACGCTCGAAATAATTCGTCCCTTTTAGTTGTCATAATAAATAACCGCTTATCTATCCATGGTTGGGTAATCCTACCTCGTTTAGGATTTTTTTCGACCTTACTCTCGCGATAAATTGATTCAAATACAAAACAAAGTTTATCATAAAGAAACAAAGGACAAATTATAAACAATAACTGTGACCAATCGTAGTTATCTAATTTATCTTTGACGAGTTCATCATCTATTACTAAGCGCGTATTTTTTTGCAATGCATATTCACTGTCAAGGTTCAAAATTAAGCCGATCATGTGGTGATCCGATATACCGCACTCGATCACACTCGCAGCCGCGTACGCACTGTGCCCCTGTTGCCGTCTCGCTCGCACCCACACATGGTCTATGCACGATTTCTCCGGGCGCCTACTAAACTATACTAAACTACTCAAACACGATACATTATATCTCCTCATCGCCTTACACCCCTTTTTCCTTATATTTTGCATCGTTGGGCATATGAAAATATATCATGTCAGGTGCAGTTTTAGTGTTATTTTCATAAATACTGGCAATACAATATTTATAATAAGCTTTTGTGTGCTCTTCCGTTACAATAAGTTGATCTTACAAGCTTTAATAACTCACTTTTACTAAAACTGTGAATCAAACACTTCGTTGTTTATTTATTCTAAGTGCACGGTGACGTCACAAAATGAGCGCGCCAAAATGGCGGCGTTTTAATCGTCCGAAAATGATAGTAGTTTTAATTATTATTTTTTAGCTCATTCAATAATATTGTGTGTTATATTTTTTTCCGGTTATATAATTACTTATAGAATAGTTAAAAAATAAAATAAAAAATGCTTTAATATACCCTATTAAAATATAAACGCCTCTGACCGTCCAAACGTTGCATACATGACATAAGCTATGAAGATTGAGCGGGATAACTGCTGTCTATCTCGTTTTATCGTATGCCCCGTATGCTGTCCGCTGCACTCGGCCGTTTGGATGCGGCTGTTAGACGGTCAGAGGTGTTTACTTTGTAACTTTATCAAATCATTTTATTTAAAAAAAGAATGGCGCCAAATTGAACAATCTTTTCGTCGTGGTATAATTAATTGATTGTGGATGGATCTTTGTTTTTACTATTATCTCGCGGTCGAAGTGAAAAGTAGAGTGCATAACTCTGGTCTAAAGGCCATATTATCCCTCGAACTACTTCCCCTCACTTCGTTCGAGAAAATAACCATCTCGTGGTAATATGGCTTATGTTAGACCATTGTCATACAATCTACTATACTTTAAAGAGATCAACCAACAAAAAATGGTTCAACTCGGATTGGCCAAGTGGTTTCCAAATTTTTTATCATAGGAACGTACGAAATAGCCTATTTTAATAAACGACACCGCCAGACCTCCATTTTAAGTACAAAAATATTTTCTTCATATTAATTGAAGTTCCAGGAATCCATGGCTGGGGGGATGATCCTAATCCAAAAGTCGCCAGCAGCCATTAGCCGACCGGGTCAGCGAAGTGTCCGCGCCGCGTTCCTTTTAAACCAATTCTATGACTTTTTAATTAAATTCCATTTCCGAGTTCCGTCTTGAGCGTATTTCCGATCAGCGTAATAAGTGATAGACGAGAGTAATGGATTTCCTTCTATCGAGGTTCTAAGAGACTAAATAATATAAGAAAGTGATTTAAGGGGATGCCTTGATTTGAGTCGTACACGCCCCCAAGACAGAGACACGCTGATGCCTTCCGCTCACGAGAAAAAGAGATGTAACACTCTTCGGGAATCGCTGTTTTGGACACATTTCGATAAATACCTAACTTAGGGAAGTTTTATCAAAATTTCATAAAGTGAGATTTTAGATAAGATAAAATACTATAGTATTAACTTGATTGTGTCGTAAAATATTGTATCGTTTGAGTAGGCTGAGTAAAAAAAGGAAAATACAGACCCAACTTTGGATTTTTTTCTATCGAGGAAATTTTAAGCAATCATGTATCGATAAAATCAGATGAAAATCAGACGTTATTGTTTCTTAATCTAGTCACAACGGCGAGTCAAAGCAAGCGATAATTTCCAATGCACCGCCTTAATCTGCCATATTCTGAGAAAGGTTCTCAGAGTGGTTCAGAGAGTGATATTAATGGTCTGTTTTAATTTTTGAAGTGAAAACTTCCTTAGCGGTGCACTTTTTGGGATGGGTTTTTTTTCTTTTTTCTTTTTTTTTGCAAAATTAAAATTATTCAAGTTTTCACTTCTGCCGGCACTCCCGGAGTGCAACCCAGTCTTTTTTTATCTATAATCATATTTATACTTACTAGTTGTTCACGTTATTTTGGTTTAGTTGTAAGCCTTTATTATCTGTTGTTGCGTTTTTACTAATATTTTGTTATTATCCAAGAGTAAATTTAAAGCTACCAATAGAATCCTTTCGGTTTTATAGAAAAATTGTATCACAACTATGGATCTAAACCGAAACAGCATTTACTTGATTTTCCATACAACGATTAGTACAAATAGCAAACTGCGACGTCATATTTCTGTTTCAACTAGTTTAAATCATTTCAGCTGCTGCCAGCGAAGTCGGTCTATGACAATTTTTTTTGGGTATTTAGGTTCTTTAATTGTAGTTGCTCTCATACACATCATTGACAATTATGTGTATGGGAGCAACTACTATTAAAGAACGCCAACCCTTTATTTGGCAAGCAAGCTCTACAAGGCTCTACAAGCCTCGTTTGCGGCTTGTAGAGCAAAAAAATTGTCTGCGAAAAAAATGCAAAAAGAGCATGAAGAAATGAGTATATTGGGATATACATAATCAAATAAAGGGCAGCCAGTTTTTAGAGAGGAAGAATTATTAATTGTTCCTCTCCTAAAACTGGCTCTAATATCATCGTAAAAAATCTTAGGACAGAAGCCTATTATGGAAGAGACAAAGAGACAAGATATTAAGCGAGAGTTTATTTCTTTTCCCCATAATCTCACTACGATTGGTCCCTTAACCTAGTTAACTCAACATTTAACGGAGTTAGCGCTCACGTGTAACAGTAACCTAATTATTGGTTCCGGCGTCAATAGCCGCCCGACGTCAATAGACGTCTTAGCGCTATCTTTAAATTACGTTTACCCTTACTCAATGGTCGGACTCCGATTTCCAATTACACTTAACGATCTATTTCTTTTGCTTTGAAATATTGGATTCGTTTTAGTACTAAGCTGGCTTGAGAACGGCAAGACATAAGATAGATATTAAATTTTAAATTAGTAAATGCTGTTTTCGGGCTATGAGGTTCGTTATGCGTAGTTTTGTTTTTGTTTTATTCGGGAACTAGGTTTATTCTTTTATTTATAATCGAAATAAAATTGAGTGCTCCATACAAACCTTAGAGAACTCAAGAGACATGCACATATGACGTTTTTTTTAGATTTCGTATTTGGTGTTGTCTAATATGAGATACAGATATACGTCCTTGGTTATTGATAGGATTTAACAACCCTCTGTTAACTAAACTGCGATTAAACCCTTTCCTGCACTGCTGCATACAAAGGATAACCAAACGAAGCTTAACGGCATTTTATTCCAAATAGGTTTGATTAACGTTTATGAATAGAACTTTACCAGTGCTTAAAAACCCCTTCCAAGCAAGTGTATCTTCCTGTTCATATTATGACAATAGAACGACGCCAAACGTGTAAATATCAGGTAATCCACAGGTCGGCAGAGAAGCTTTCATCTGGTTCCTTAATGGCCAATCGGCAGTTATCACTGGCCGCGCGAAGTTAAAATCGCATTGCCTCCAAGTAGCTCTCTGTTCATGGTTATAGCGGAAAAAGATCAGCGGGGCTATAGTTAGACTGCTTAACTCCGTCCTCGCCTGTACGGCGCGCGGGTGCAGGAGTATGACGATAACGGGTCGCGGGCGACGTGCCGGAGGCAAAGCCCGGCGCCCGCGCCCGCTCGCCGCGCGCGCCCTAAGCCTAAGTTCAGATGACCGCGCGGCGACGCGCGCTCCCGCGCGATTCAGCTGTTCACATGGCAGCGGCTTGCGCGCGGCAGTCTAGCGTGAACATTCAGTGAGAATGGACGTGGAGGAGGCTATTTGCTTGTGGGTTTTATACCGCAAACTACGACGTCGTCATTGAAAGCAAAGACGATACTGGGTGCACCCTATTTTAAGTCACAGACTTTCTTTAAGCCTGTTTTTGACTTTCTATCCCACACTAAGACTACATGAAGATCGATTTTTCAACTACTTTAGGATGTCGATTGCATCTAAATCCAAATCGCATCTCTTTTTTCAATTTCGTCAATTAGTAAATCAGTAGATATCCCGTCCTCCATTTTCGTCGCTCCGTGCGTCCGTCCGCCTCAAACCGCGCGAGTCAACTGAACAGGTCGATACAGGAATGCAGATCTCAAACCGCGCGTCACCGCGCGGTTCAAGATCTTGCGCGTGGTGCATGGCGTTGCGCGCGAGCACGCGCGGTGACGCGCGATCATGTACACAACAACATTGATTTGTTAAAATCTCAAACCGCGCGCCGAGCCAATCGCGCGTTGTCGCGCGTTTATCTGAACTTAGCCTAAAACGGCTCGCGGGCGACTCAGAGACTACTAATCTCACTCCGTGATTTGGTCCCGCCGCCGCCGCTACTAGTGCATTCCGGCGTATGTTAGCGTTGCTACAGCACGCACGCGTTTTATCGCAGCGCGTTACAAAGGGAAGGCTGTTCTGCATACTTAAACAGGGATGTGCTAACAGAGAACTGTACGTACTATTATTTATTCTGTGACTGTGCATATTAGAAAGAGGAGGGTAGATTTACTCGTCTCGCGTGGCGTCGCGGCGTCAGTTGTGCTAAGCTTGGCTGGGCTCTCTTCACTTCCCAATACTATTTCAATGTGTTTTGCGCGCTCTTTCTGAGACATTGGCTAAACGCGCGTGAAAGCGAGTGAGCTTAATATACTAAAATGTGACTGGGGTTACAAACGACAGACTAAAATAGACGCAGATTGTAAATATCCTGAAGTAGATATTTACAATCTGCGGCTGCTGTGTCACTCGCAGAGGAAAAATAAGGATGAGGAGGGACGATATCCCTTCGAATCGCAGCGTCCGTAGTGCTAGTTCCTCGGGAAAAACAACACAACATACCTATCACATTCAATAGATTAGCTAAAGCATGCCTTCCGGATGTCGGAACGATGGACGGACGAACCTGCGCTCCGTTGACAACCAGTTCTACGCGGCACATGCGCGGCACACGTGACTGATGCACCACCGAGCCTGCCAAAGTTGCTGTAGCCCCTCTGTATTGTTTGTGAAATAAATATTTATTGACTCATTAATTTGAACCGGACGTAATTTTTACGGATTTGTTTTACTGCTTGAATAGAACAAGTACAACAAGATGTTCTTACAATCTCTTGAACTATGGTGGCATAGACTTGACCGCGACAGCTTCTAACTTGACCCCACTCGATGTCTGGCCCTAACGAGGTGTTAATCGGAAAGAAGTGCGTGAGTGGTCACACCACCGGACGCGCCAACTGCGCTAACAACGCCGTCCGGAACGTGTCTGGCTGATTAAGGGGGTGCCTTGATTCGAGTCGACCACGCCCCCTAGACAAAGACACGCTTATGCCCTCCGCGCACGAGAAAAAGAGATGCAACACTCTTCGGTAATGGCTTTTTTGGACAAATATCGATAAATACCTAACAGTGAAGTTTTATTTATATTTCATCAAGTGAGATTTTAGATGAGATAAAATATTATAGTATTAACTTAATTGAGTCGTAAAATTATATATTTTTTGAGTAGGCTGAGTAAAAAAAGGAAAATAAAGACCCAACTTTAGATTTTTTTTCTATCGAGGAAATTGTAGGCAATCATGTATTGATTAAATCAGATAAACAATCGTATAGTCAAGAATCATATATCTGAAAATCATAATTTCCAATGCGCCGCCTTAAGAGTCGTTTGCCGAGAGGCGACGTGACTTGTCGTGGTTGTTGTGTTGCTGATTGGGATAGTGTACAACTTAGGTAAAGACAAAGACAGTTTCCGGGTCAATTAAGTCGAAGGGGAACGATTCAAATCACTACCGATACAAATGTAGGACATTTGAGTATCCCTCGGGATACTGGTGGATTTTACTCGGTTTTATTTAAAATATATAAATGAACCGAATAAATATTATCGAATTTAAACTTTCGTGAGACATGTTGAAATAATACGTGATAGAAAATAGAAATAGAGTTGAACCGTGTAATTTTGCATTAGATTAAATTTAATATTCTACAACGAAATTATCCGTTAGTCTTTCATGAAAAAACATTGTAGGTATGTATAGCGTATCACTTGGTGTCATTTTAACTTGTTTAATATCAGATTGATCAATAAAATTACATGTTTAAAGTGAGAAATTATTAACAAATAGCTTTTTGATTCATATTGGAACGGAGCTTCTGAAATCGACAGCGACGTAATTTTAAACCATATTATCATAATTATAATCCAGTAGGTAAGGAGTCAACAATGGATACAAAAATATAGCATACTGAAATCGTACATTAATTACCAACCTAGGGCGTTAAAACAAAAAATCTCACCGATATTCGACGTAATAAATTGCGATCTACACCGCTGTCACGGGACGGCCCGCGAGCTTTGTCGTGGCAAGATAGACTATCCGTCTCTTTCTAATTAGAACTCTTTGAAAGAGACGGATAGTCTATGTCACCCGCAGCCCTAGCCTATGTGGCCCGCAGGCTGTGTCGCGACACAGCCTGCGGGCCGTCCCGTGACAGCCGAGGTTTTGGATTGCTGCGCGTGGTGGTTAGTAACTAATGTATGTAACTATATTATATTAATAAATATGTCTCTCCGTAGCCAGGATGTAGGAATTCCCGCATGCATTACTATGCCTACTGGCGGTAATTATCACATTATATCAGGTGTGTCATAAAATTAACTGTGGTCAGAGGTTATTATTAATTGAATCATTAGAGTACGAAAAGGAATATTATTCGGGGCGATGGAGACGGTGTCGTCGTATTGTGTGTTAAATATGCGGGATTTATGATGCAATTTGCCTGTGCCTTCAGCTTAGTGTTGTTATGTATTCTTTACAGCTACTCTCTGTGAGTCAGTGCCAACAATGTTTTAACGATAATCATTTAAGTACAGAGACTTTTACTACGTATTTTCTTAACTTTAACCTTCGTATTTTTGGTGAATTTGGGGTTCAAATTGCTCACATTACAAATGCCTACTATACAAACGTGATATACAATTAACATATAAAACGTTACAAACCTACTAAGTACTTCCTTTACCTACCTACTATGTTCCCCAAATGTATGTTACAGAAACCTTTAAATCTGTCCTACTGCGTATTACCGCTTGCCATGTCACCCAAAATGTTATTTTTGCTAACGCAGTACACACAGAAATGTGCCACTCTAGTTGTCACGTAAAATAACTTGGAACAGTTGGAACCCAAACCCCGAACGCTAATATGATCCGACGAGCCTCTGTTGACAATGCTGGCACGGGACCCAATAACCGAAAAATTCTCGAACCATGTTTACTAGTAATGTATTTATTATAAAAAAAAATGTCCAAAATATTTCTTTTAGTATGAGTTAATGTTCAGTTATGTGTTTTCAATAGACACGGTGCGAGTACACAGTTTTAAGGCCTTTGAGGCCTAATTTTGACGCCATCGCCAGCCTCTGTACCTATGCAAAAGCTCTTTTGTTTGATCGGAGCGTAATTTATCGTAGGTAACATAACTGGCGAATGCATTGCTCACAGGAAAGACCCCATGTTTTTATTTCCTATTTTAGCATATTTACTTGTGGCCGCGTCTGTGGGAAAAGCGGCCTTTTGTCCTTCATTTAATTTGGCATAAAAGTAATGGTTCTCTTGCCCTAACGATATTCTCTTAGTACGAATATTTTCACAAGAATATTTCAACGTCGTGTAAATGGTTGCATAGAAAGTTCACTTTAGGGCAATGGCTATGGGAAACTGATATAGATAGATAGATAGATAGAATTAATTAAGATATTTAGTAGACAGTAATGCTTCGTTTCATTATCTTCGACGGAACGGAGCCACGCTGGTTTGTCGCCTAAATAGTAATTAATTTTTAATTTTATAATCGTATTTTATCATCCTTAATTCGTAAAATATATTATACTGGCCTTATTTCGTAGAACAGTGACAGAACAAAACATTAGGTACACAATAGGGATTATTTTCTAGTGTCGACACATTTTGTCCAATGAAAAATTATGGAAATTAATCGTGACACATAAAAAAAACATTCAGTCATTCATTCATATTCACATCACATCCTAACTCGCCGAAATCCATCGACAATTAACGACGCCAATTAAACGACCGATTAAAAATTTATCGTCGACTAAAACGTAGGGCCGGCCATAAATTCCGATAACCCATCACGAGCCATTGCGTTTTAAAATAAATGTAATTTTCAGTACAGACAATAGTCACGGAACACGGTATTAAATTAAATGGTTCATTATTCATCCTTCAAGGGCCCCTGGAGGTCTCAAGATAAACTGGAGGAAGGGACACGCCTTTAGACACGCCGTGGATACGGGAAGATTGTTTTTGTTGTATTCACGAAGGCGGTATAATGCGACACGCATTTTACCTTCGTACTTGTATGACAAGCTAACCTGGCCACGTAACTCCAGATCTCTGGCAGTTAGGTCTTGCAGGTTTCTGCAGCTGGTCTGCCCTCGTCACCATTCCGCCGCATTTCGGGGCAGCTTCCGATATGCTGCCACCAAGTGCTGGAACAATCTGCCTCCGCCACTCCGTGGGTTTAAAACAATTAACGGGTTTAAATTCAAGTGTAGACTTCATTTTTTAAATATTCAATTAGGCGAAGCTAAATAAATATCTTTGCATATGTGTAAATATATATCAATTACGCTCTCACTTTCAATGTTTTAGGACTGGCATTAAATTCTTACCTGTTGATCATTATTCAATACCTACATGTAATCTCCTTTTCCTTTGTACTTTTTTGATCCTTTTCTTCCCGTGTAATTGGTTGGGTAGCGGTCGGAAACTAGCAACATGACGGTATGTTTGAAAAGTTTGGTTAATCGTTTAGTTGATTCCTCATCCGTCTAGTTTTAGATTTAATTATAGAGTAGTAGTTTTTTAGCTAGGGCCCTACTGAAAATCAGCGCCACGGCTTTTCGTGGCAATATGCTGAGTGCTCCTTTGAGCGTCGCTTGTTGTTGCATTGATATGTTTTGTGTAATCGTTTATTGTGGCGTTAATAAAGAATTATCTTATCTTATCTTATCATGTCTTTCCCGCTCACGGGACAATGACGTCCCGGACCTTTGGGAGGCGTGCGTGGAGCTAGGTACCTACAAAGTACCAACTGAGCCAACACGTAGAGGCCCTTTTGACAATTTAATAAAATGCAAGGAGTACACCGAGCGGATGCTGTCCCTGCCCGTGTCATGGGACGCACACAGGGACAGCACCCGCTGAGGAGTATAGGGCCTATTGATGGTTGATGGAATCTAAATGAAACGGGTTATTGGGTGAAAATGATGGACTAGTGGCTGGGCTATTGGGTGAAACATCGGACGCCTGCCTAATAAAACTGTCTCACTTTTTATCTCTGGCAGACGGTGACTCGCCAACTGCTAGATGGGCCCCTATTAATAGCGACATTAAAAAATGGCCTAAGGGCAACACCGGTCAGAAAGCTGGGGGGAAGAGAGGTGGCACTGGACTTTAAACATATAGCCAACTCGCCACTTAGGTGTCCATCTTATCATTATTATTATTAATTATTATTAAGAGCCTGTGTGTCCTACAGCTGGGCAAAGGCTTCCTTGCTCTTTTTTCAGCTCTCTTGATTCTCAGCAGACTGCCATTCTTTTAAAAAGGAATCCAATACGTCGCGCCATCGCCGACGAGGTCTGCCGCGTCTCCGTTTCGAGCTGTCGGGCTGCCAGTCAGTGATGATCTTGGCCCACAGCTCACTCAGCTGACATGACCAGCCCAGTCCCACTTCAACTTGGCCGCCTTCCGAACAACGTCGACTATTTGAGTTCTATTTGAGCGCAGCGTGGTGTTCCGGATACGATCTATCAATTTTACACCTAATATTATGCTGCACTTCATGGCTTGCTGGCAAATCCAGAGTTTGAACTTTTGAGACGACGTCAAAGACAAAGTCTGTCCATCGTACGTGGGGACTGGAAGTATGCACAATGTCCATGAGTCTCCGCTTGAGTGACAGTGGGAAGTCACCTTTCATCAAATGTTTCATGGACCTCTCCTTCTTTCGACCTCATTTCATTTATTCATTGCTTTGTATATTTATATTAATTTTTCCTTCTCCTGCCGCGCTTGGACACGCATTAAGCCTAAAGAAATTATATAATTTTGTGATGACTATTTTAATTAATATTCTGCTGCATTCTTCTCTCATGTAATTGGATATTCATTGAGTAAAACAGACCTAATTTTTAACGTTCATTAAATTCGGATACCAGCACATTTAACAAGTTTTCTACTTCACCACTGAGATAAATGCTCTACTTAAAATACTCTAAATTTAGGTTTATAGTTGTTGCGAGAAATTGCAGAATTACAAATATGATGAAACTCTTTTGTGTAAATGCCTAAAATAATCCATTTTAACCCCCGACGCAAATGGAACATGTTATAAGTTTAACATGTGTATCTGTGTGTCTGTCTGTCGCATCGTAGCTCTCGAACGGATATTCCGATCTGAGTCCGGATGTGTTCACACACATGGCGTCGAGATGGTTCCCAGCTATGATTGATGTCGGGGGTTTTTAATTTCTTAGTTATTATTTATTGTGTGTAGCTAGTGCTAGCCTAGTGATTCAGGCATGCGGCTGCAAGCGGCGGTCATGGGTTCGAATTTGACCATTGAGTTTCAAGTATATATACCAATGAGTTTTTCGGAACTTATGTACGGAGTATTTACCGTTAGCTTTTCGGTGAAGGAAAACATTATGAGGACACCGGTCTAATCCCATTAAGGTCTAGTTTTCCCGTTGGAAGGTCAGATGGCAGTCCCTTTCGCAAAACAAGTACCTATGCCAAATCTTGGAAAGAAATCTTGTGGAATCTTGTTAGGTAAAGTGGACCCCGGACTCCACGGGCGAGGGAACTGGGAATAACGCTAGGGGGATGATCAGTTATTCTGTGTAGTATTTTATGACACGGCACCTCCACCAACTACCCTTCCTGCTCCCAGCCAGCCGCAGCCCCGGGGAACTCCAAATAAACAACTCATTAAGGCGTTTAAAATTTACACGAACTTGCCCCCGCTGCTCGTATTGATTAAGACAACGCTTCGCAAAACGGCGTGTGATCTTTAACTTTGGGATTGTTTTCCTTCGTTACATGGTACATATGTATGTTGGCATATGAGCTGAGTAACTTTGTTTTATGCCTTTAAGATTTATGTGAGGTTGTGTGGTGGGAAAATATATTTAAAAGATTGTTAGGGTTTGCTTAAAATACATTTTATGATACGAACGATTTTAATGCCATAAGGGTACCTATCTCAAAAAGTCTTTTAAATAAAAAATGGATCAAATCGACCATATTTTTCCAACAGTCATGTTATATTTCATATTCCATCAACTGAATTAGACAAGAAAGCTTGAACTAGCCGAAAAGGGGCCCAATCTGACACATAGGTTTTGCATTCCAGTTTTAAACCGTACTTGAAACTTCCAAACAAAGTAATAAACTTTTGTATGTATCAGTCCTGCACACGATTGCTTCTCATATATACCGAACAAGAGACGATCTGTGGATGAAACCACTGATAAAGCGATCTTCAAAAGGCCTGCGGACAATGTAGTATAATTCACGAAGGCTGGCAACCCAGCGCTGGAGCGTCGCCAGTTTTACATAATAAAGCTTAATGCTGTTCCGTTCCAGGCGTAACGTACAGCGGCAGTGGGAACGGACGTAAATAACTTCATGTTAACGATATTTTTAAGATTATTTAGCCTGTAGTTTGTCGGAGATATTTACATTTTTGATGGGGAAATAGCAAGGACACGGTTTAAAAGCACTTTTATAGACACACCGTTTTGTTTGTGCCAGTTTCTGCATGACCTTCATGAGGGAGTTCTGGCCGAAGGGTGTAGTTTTCCGGCGATTTCGAGGCCGGCTATTTGACACCCTGAACTTGCGCCGCGCGTCGCCGTCTTAACGTGTTTTTGTGTTATGTTATAAGTTTTGTATATTGTTATGTATGTTAGTCTGTAAGGTATTTGTAAATATGGGCCTTGATGCCTGACTCAAATAAATAAATAAGTCACACTGTGCGCAATAGTAAATCACCCGCGAATGAAAATGTTAACGGCTGAGCAGATGCCTTTGGCAATGTCGTGTTATGGCATTAACTTCAGCGGAGCCAGTAATTCCCCATAATCGTCAGCTCCACAAACAACTCTCGAAGCGTTGTTTCGGCAGACAGACTTCATTTGTAATTACTTAATTAGAATTTATAAACATACAAAAGCACTCAAAGTATGAAGAACTAAATAAGGTTTTGATGAAACGTGTAACATTTACATTACGTTAACATTTACGTTCAAACATGTGGTCATAATTTAAAGGTGTTGCTTTTGCGAAAAATTTGCTGCCCATTTGAAAAGCGGCCAGTATACTCCAGGCCCTTGTTCATTGGTTTTTCTCCTTCAAAATACATGAATATTTTCAAATTTCGGCAACTGAAACGATTATGCCTAATGTAAAACGACATACAGAGAGTGTATTAGTATAAACGTATATCCTCAAAGACGATTAAAGTCACGTCTGCTGCTGTTGATTAAAAATGTATATTATGGTGTATATATATACAAGGTGGAACGGAACGATGGACTTTCCCGCAAGAGGGGGATTATTGGGCGCTAGTACGTCACATTTTCCAGATAAACTATTTTTTTTGACGCGATTTTTTTTTTACCTTTGTATGGAGCGTTTTCCGACTGGAGCGACGAGCTCCATACAAAAGTAATAAAAAAATCGCGTCAAAAAAAATAGTTTATCTGGAAAATGTGACGTACCAGCGCCCAATAATCCCCCTCTTGCGGGAAAGTCCATCGTTCCGTTACACCCTGTATATCTTTGTCCTTTCTAATAAAAAGCTACAGATAACGTTGCCTAAAAAGCGCGAATTAATTGAATGAAACGATTGACTGACATAGCCATGTTGATATTACACATTCAGATACATTTTCTTTCGATCTATTTGCATCAGCTTTTGTGACTATAGCCATACAATTTTGTCAACTGCTTTCTCTTTGCAACAAACTCAACTAAATAACTTCATCAATGCCAGCGTGAATCTTATGCCGGTACATTCAATAACCAATCGCAATGCTCTAAAGCTGGAATCTGTCTGTCGGTCGTAATTCTATTGAGTAACTACTAAACATATTAGCAGCGAGAGAACTAAACTGATCGCATTTAAATGTAATCCCTGAATCGCCAGAGACGGCAGCCTACTCGGCTAGGCTCGGTTGTTTCAATATCAACCTATTAAAAAATATATTAATAAAGTTTTTAGTACAGTCGAGGTCAAAGATATGTTTACACTTTTGCACCTTATTGCCTTGTAATAAGGTGCAAAAGTGTAAACATATTTTTGACCTCGACCGTACAAAGAGTTTTTACACTACAGGATTTTTTTAAGAAGTGACCTAGCAAATAAAATAAAAAAATGTTCTTTTTACCAACTTGTGTAAATATGCATAATAGTTTGTGTTGGACTTTAATATTAATTTTAACTTTAAGCTTATAGTACCTGTACCAAACTGATTAGTACCTAATAAGAAATCAAGTTAAAGCAAATCTAGTTAGTAGGGTCATTACGCTGGTTACGCGACCACCTTCGGTTGGCGACCACCTGAAGGAGAAGGTTTTTTCTATAGAAGATAACATCAATTCTACCGACCCTATTGAGACAATTAGTTGTACATGCATTTTTTTGTTGTTTTAGAATAGAAATCTACTAAAAAACCGAGGAAATATCCTTTCAGTTTACGAACTCAGCTAAGTGGTCGCCAACCGGTACATAAAAGGGGATTTCCAACACAGCGAATTTTCAAATAAATAACAAGTTTCTGTCAGAAATTTCATTTTTGGTACAAGCTTTTATTGCCGACTGTACTTTTCTGTATACCATCATCAACTACGCATTGAGACGATTCTAACGAGCCCAAACTCAACGGGGTTACGTCGGTTCAGTACTGAATTCCCATGGCCACCTTCCGTCTCCATCAGCTCGATGGTACCATAATATTGAATTGTCATCCAAACTATACTTATATCCAAAATTTCAGCTCAATCGGTCACCGGGAAGTGGGTCAAATTTAACTCGCAAGATTTGATTACAGATAGACAGACAGACAACGGGACAGGTGAAACTAAATAAAAGCTTGTAATAAAAAGTCAGCCATCCACACGTCACTCCGTATTGTAGCGTTCACATGCCACTATGCGGTGTCCGCTTACTCACAAATAAGGTGGACATATCCAATAGGCCTGCTCCAAATTCGAGCAAAATGATATCCAGCTGGGTGAAGGTGGGGCGATGACGTTCGTGCAGGGCAGTGACAGCGGGCAGGGATTGGAGGAGAAAAGTTGCAAACCAAGCTCAGTGGCGTGCCATGGGAGAGGCCTATGTCCAGCAGTGGACTCACACAGGCATCAGTCTCAGACATGGTCACATGATGATGGTGATAATGATACCTCCCTCTCTTCAAGGCTGAAGGCTGTCCTCTCTAACCAGCGCCGGAATCGACGGTTCAAACAGAGTTTAGTCGGATTAATTAGACTCGCTCGCTGATAGACGAAAAACTACCAATTTATTCCATTGCATTCACAGTTTGACTATATTGGAGCTTTTGTGAAAAAGGCTATCCAATTTTTTGTAAGTTCATATAAATGTAATATATCTAAAACCTTTAATATCAAGTTTTAATTCGAAAAAACAATTAAAGGGTCTTTATTCTGCATTGTATGACACATACTACATTCATACCATTGAATAAGTAGGTAGGTACTTATTGTCTGTGTTTGGTATCTTCTCGCTCCGGCAACCAGATTCTATATTCGTATCACATTACATTAGTCATTTTAAAATACGTCTAAGATAAAATACTACTAATAAATCCAAGGTTAAACTCGTGTGTTAAATATCACGACAGGCGACATGTTTCGAACTCTTCGCCTTCTTCTTAGTGCTTCAAGGGACATTGCCGCGAAAACACATCCTGAAGAACTCCCCAAGTGTTCGAAACATGTCGCCTGTCGTGATCTTTATTACGTGAGTTTATATTTCATTCCAATTATATTCAATTGTTTTTGTGTACACTCCTTACGTGCCGATCTAAAGAGTCCAATCCAAACGACCGCTTACCATATTCATACTTACAGAAACTTATGCCCCGCAATTAAGATAAACATCCGAGTGCTCTACGCTTTACTACTATATAGCATGGGTACTCTATGTCAAAGTGACATGGCTTAAATTGGAATGAAGAAAAAATATTTCAGTTAAACAGAAGAACGGGATTTGATAAGTTGCTAGTGCATCGCCCGTGTACATTCGACCCTATTCCCATATTCGACGTTTACAAAACCCACGGGAAGAAAGCGGGTGGTGCTACGGTAACTTCACCCCACGCGGGATCATATTGATACATATTAAGTTTAAACACGAGATATCTCGGTTCGAGAATCGGTTCGACGGAGATAATCTGTCACACTTGGAAGCGGATACGGACAATCGATTCAACACGTATTTCATGGAAACAATTAGGGTTTAGATTAAGTTTCGTAGATAGGTATACTGAGATTTCTTGTTTTCTTGCATTCTATAAAAAAAGGGTAAACAAATTCTTTGACAACTAAACATAAGTAATAGGGGTGTAGACACCAAATAAAATAACCAATAATGTTGAATTTTCCCGAAAATGGATTAAAAATATTGTCAAATGGAGAAAAAAGTAAAGCAGAGGATTAAACAATCATAAAGTCTTAGTCCAACTCCCATTACAATCGGACACTTTACACTCGAAGTTGTAGACGATTATGTATACCTAGGACAAACTATCCAGTTAGGTAGGTCCAACTTCGAGAAAGAGGTCAATCGTCGAATCCGACTCGGCTGGGCAGCGTTCGGGAAGCTACGGCACATCTTTTCGTCCAATATTCCGCAGTGTCTCAAGAAGAGAGTCTTTGACCAGTGTGTGTTGCCAGTGATGACATATGGCACTGAAACGTGGTCGCTTACTATGGGCCTCATAAGAAGGCTCAAAGTCACCCAAAGGGCTATGGAGAGGGCTATGTTGGGAGTTTCTCTGCGTGATCGTATCAGAAATGAGGCTATCCGCAGCAGAACCAAGGTAACCGATATAGCCCTCCGAATCGCTAAACTTAAGTGGCAGTGGGCGGGGCACATAGCACGTAGAACCGATGGCCGTTGGGGCGGAAAGGTTTTCGAGTAGCGACCACGAACCGGAAGGCGCGGCGTGGGTAGGCCCCCCGCAAGGTGGACTGATGACCTGGTCAAGGTTGCTGGAGTCCGCTGGATGCGGGTGGCGCAGGACCGGTCACTGGCACTCTTTGCGGGAGGCCTATGTCCAGCAGTGGACGTCTTTTGGCTGATATGATGATGATGATGATGAAAGTCTTAAGTGTCCAAAGTTATATAAGGGGGTATATTCTGTCCCTTTTCTGCAAAACGCACCTTCATATGAAACGATTGTCATTTACTATGACGCTCACAGATCGTGACGTCACGATCTGCGAGCTCTCTCTAATAAGCCAATATGGGTAAGGTCGCCGACATTGTTAATTTTGGTCGAACAAAATTTCCAGTTCGTTTTCTACAAATACTGCAGTACTGCCGTTGTTGTTAGTTGATTCTATTAAGCAATTATTGAGCTTGTTTCCCCATTTCGCAAACTGAATAAAAGTTGTTGTTTCTATAAAATACTTGCATTTATGTTCATCAAACCCCCCTAATTTTGGTCGAAAATGCCGTGTCGCTTTTTTCCGAGTACTTTTAAACTATGAATTATTTTAATATTTAAACATTTACAAAAAAACGTTTAAATACGTTTGAAAGATTAGACACAACTTTCTGTTAGTACAAGAACAGTGTTTAAATACTTTGTTTTGCGTATTTCATAGATCTTTAGATTAGTGGGCAGTTTTGGCTTTCGTGACACAATTTTTATGTTATGCCTAATTGCCCCTAAATATTAACAGAACACCGGGGAAAACCGTATTTTGGCACAGCAAACACCGTAAGGTGTCAATCAATATTGAAAAAAAGAAACTGCCATTTTTAGTTTGTCTATGAGAAACGTATAAAGTGTAAGTATCTCAAGTAAGTAAGCGTTTCAGAAGTTCGCTTTATTACAGTTGTTTTCGTTTATGTTTATAGCTTAGATGAAACATGTACATTTGCGTCTAGTTTAACTTAATTTGGTTACATTGTTGACCCTTAATGCATTCTGCCTCAAGACATGTGAAAATAGTTTATTATGACATGACTAAGTCATTCATGTCAAAATTAAAATTAAATTTAAATTGCGGGCATATATTCTTAATTATAAATGTCAAAATACGAATTTACTTTTGTGTTATATATATGGCGCTCGGCAAGCTACAGTCTGGTCTCTCAATGAATAGATCCAAGACCCAGATAATGACCAATGGCACGAAGCGTATGGTTGAGGTAGACGGGCAGCCAATACATTACGTCGACGAGTACACATAATATTTAGGCCAATTAGCTTCCTTCAACCAAAGGCAAGATAAAGAAATTGAAAGACGAATCCAGAATGGCTGGAGAAGCTATTGGTCTATAAAAGAGCTTCTGAAAGGAGATCTTCCTTTGGCCCTGAAGCGAAGACTCGTCGATATGTGTATTCTGCCCGTCCTAACCTACGGTGCCCAAACATGGTCACTCACCGAGGCACAAAAGACCAGATTGAAGGTTTTCCAACGGGCTATGGAGCGTAGCATACTGGGAGTGAAACGGATCGACCGTGTCCGAAACTCTACGCTGCGCTCAAAAACCCGCATTGCCGATGTTGGGGTTAAGACCTCCAAGCTGAAATGGGAATGGGCTGGCCACGTCTGCCGCATGCATCCACAGAGGTGGGCGAAAATAGCCATGGACTGGGTGCCACACGATGGGCGGCGGCGACGTGGCAGGCCGAGACGGAGATGGCGGGACGACCTGGACGCATTTTGTAGCGATTGGCCACAGATTGCTCAAATCCGGGACGAGTGGAAGTCGAGAGGGGAGGCCTTTGCCCAGCAGTCGGACACTGTATAGGCTTTATAAATAAAATAAAAAAATATGGCGCTTTTGTGTTAGTTTTGTGTTAACCATAACACCAATTTTGTGTCCAGTAACACAAAACAAGTGTAGAGTCATGTAGATTAAGAATACTGTAATAGTAAAGAAATAATTTATTATTATCGTGAGATTTATTCGAATTGTTATTTTGAATAGTACTTACAGGCTAAATGTATTATTTTTACAGTATGGCCGTCGGGTGACAACCAAACTCACTACTTAGTGCATTTGCAATAAATTAAATTAAATTAAATTCATTTATTTCAGACAACCACGGGTCCATAAATGTTAAAATTATATCTAGGTATACTTATTAATTACTAATGCGAATTGTAAGTGTTTAATCAACCCGTAATACTATCGAACACCGACACGAGCAATCAACGGGTAATCCATTTATTCTCGCATTACTGGGCGCATTCAATGGCTGGAATATTACAGCGTTTCGCAGGAGCCAGCTATCCCCGCGTGTATTATCTACACTACACAACGCACATCCAACGCACTATAATGTTCTGGGATAGTAACAGTCTCTTATTGAATACAATACAAATAATACAATACTTTATTGATAACACCATAGTTTGATGAATGAATGAATGATAGAGAGTATCTCTTGTTGAAAATATGATACGAGTAGACTACGGGTAGGAGCGACTCACTCCGTGGTTCCGCTGCACCGCTACAGGTGGGATCCTGTTGTTTTACCAAATTTGTTTTGGTCAAATTTCATTTCCCAAACAAATTTAAGCAACTATTTTGTTTGCCAATGCACTTTGGCACAATTTTAATACGAATATTTTCATTTCGTCAAATTTTCATTCAGCAAAATATTATTACGAAAACTTACATTATGGCATTTGGTATTTTAGCAAATGCCTTAATAAGGCAAAAAAACATTAGACAATAAAGATTTAGTCAAGTTAATGTTATGGCAAACCATAAATGGACAAAAATCACATTTGTTTGGGTTATGAAATTTTACTAAAATCGTATTAAATTAATAAAACGGCACGGTCCCTTAAATAAAAATGCACTGTTATTTCAACAAAAACATATTTATTTGTTTATAACGTGTAATCTTCACTTACAATTTTATGTTTTTAGCAATGCTCATTAACAATTTTATTTCGGAGTATTCGGACTTGTGTTGCAGAATTCGACTAATTTTGTCGTCTTTATCCGATTTTTTTTTTCTTTTTTCCGGTGTTGCACCCGAAAGTATAACTTCAATGTCAGCAATATTTGATGAAGACTCTATTATCAATTCTTTAATTAAGCGATACACTCCCGGGAGGTGTTTATCAATGAGAATGTTTATTCTACGATGCCATGCCTCGGCCGAGTTTGAAGTTCTTGGTGTTTGATTTTCGTTTTTACAACATGGCAACTCCAAAAACTTGGTGGATATTTCGGTTGCGTGTTCCATGATCCGCTGATATAATTTACTTCAAACCACTGTAATGATGTGAGGAATGTCATGTGGCTTATAGTGACATGTTATGTGTCTTAGCTAAGTGTATTATATGTATGAAGCATGAAATTATTCGTTCCATTAAAGCGGAGATATTCATGAAAATTCATGTTCCTTATTTATTTATTTTCTTCAAAAATAAGAAGAGGAGAATGCTGAAGTATAGCACTTACTAACGTTGTGACCTATCGTCAGAAACAAAATCAAGCGGAAAATCTATAAGGCACAAGATGTTCTGTTACCCTGCCATAGCCTTTGATAACATAGGAGCGCGTGACTGCTATGCAAAAAGAAGGAAGGCATGAATCGGAATATTTGTCCTGTCAAACATCAGGTGTGTTCAACAGTAGAGCGGTACGTAAAAGTATGATCTAATCTTTGGCAATAAGTCTAGTAAATATAACAGTCACGGCATGTCAAGGTGATAGTTAAATCAATGTTTTAAGTAATTATTTGATTTATTTATAGCTAATCTGATACTATTTCTTGTGTAACATTTATATTGTATTTCTAGTTTGAAATGGTAATACGTAAATTACATTGTTTATTTTTGTTTAAAATTAATTATCCACTTGTTGTTAAATGACAATCCGTAATCGTAGATACTATTTCCACATTCTGTATTGACATTTTGAATATTATTTAATTTTTATTTCTTATTATTGACGATCGTGATTAGGTTTCTTATAATTTTGACAATGTATGCGAATCTATATTGTAATTTTTATCTCGATATAAATAAATCTAAATCGGATTTAAATGTGGTGTTTGTCAAAAGGTAGTGAGCGAATTAAAGTTTGTGTGAACAACCAAAGAATTTAATGTATTCGAAATCTCGAAAAGGATTAATGAATCCTATCTAACCACACCAGTTCAACAGTTATATGAAGATCCCGGAGCGGGACAGGTTTATAAAACAAATCCTTTTGTGATCGTTTTCTGACTGCTTCTTCGACTGCTGCAAATAATAGATCACTAGAAAATTACTCAGCTAGTAATTACTCTGTGCTCTACAGAGGATATTTGTAAGCAGCCTAACTGGGGAAGTGCCTCCTGACCTGACTGGAGACTGCAGCCATTATAACACCTCGACGTATTTTCTACTATACCAAGAACATACCGATGTCACCCAATTTTCCTTAGGCCATCACCTCATTTGGGGGTGCGGAGTCGGTGTGGTATGAATAAATTATACCGCGTCAGTACAGATTCATTATATACGTATTGTAATCATACCGGGGTGGCTTCCACGCATCTCGCCCCAAATTGATGGATTATAGGCGAACAGTAAATAATCTGCACTGGCTTGGGACAACTTATTGGTCACCGCCGAATAAGGATGCCTTTTATATTTAAACCACGAACACTAATTAAAGAGGCCGGCACTCCGTCTCCTGACAGGAGCCATAACTGGGCATGCACTATTAAACAAACACTTTTTCACTCTAGGTGTTACAGACAGTCCTCTTGCAGAGCCTGCATGGCTTATATTTACGGTATTCTAGAATACCGGACAAAGCACCGCGGAACTCGGCGTCACTGCCGGAGGCCGGGCCGGAGCATAAAGGGTCTGCTAGACTTTCTGGTGGAATTGGGTCGGCACGAATAGCAGTAGTGCCAATAACCCATACGCAAAATAGGCACAATTATGACGTAGAGTTGCGGAAACCAGCCAGCGAATACTTAAGCGTTAAACGGAAACTATCGACCCCGCAAATGCCTAAATTTAATTTCCCCGGCTCAAAACCACCCACAAAGGCATGGAAGAGTGAGCGCAGATGTCTTATATACCTACTTAATCTTTATTATTCAGATCTTGAGTCAGTGCAGTACGGGCCGAATTAGCTGCACTCGAAGAATTTTGTACTTATACTTATCCTAGAACTCGAGCTCGCCTCGTCTCGTCCTAGTTATACATTTATCCTGGGGGTCTGTTTGACTGAATCTGTTGGATTTGAATCGAATTCATTGTTACAAATCGAAGGTCAAGACATTCAAAGTTGACAATGTGATTCAATATCAGACTATTTGGTAGGTCAGAACCTCCAATTACAAACAGGTCCAGAGTTGTAAAAAAATGGGGTTTATTTACTGTAGCCCAGCACAAGAGGGTCAATCGGGCATTTAGGTTCCGCATTCTGATATGACTGCTGATTTTGACACATCAATAGAATACATTAAATTGACGGCATTTGCCTTAGCGGCGTGCGTTTCGATCACCAGATCGCAGATTTAAGCTGGTTTTCCACCGGAGGGGCGAGACGAGACGAGACGATGCGAGAATGGAAATCGTATGGGACTTACTACCTATTTCCACCGCGCGCGCGCGCGCTCCGTGGAAATAGGTAGTAAGTCCCATACGAATTTCAATTCTCCTTACACAACTACTTGCTCTGCGGGTAATTATGTTAGAGAGGTATGGCATAGCGGAAAGTATATTTGGACCAGCCTGACTGGAGAAGTATTTCCATTATTTTTTTTACTCTTGATTTCACACAATTATGTGCGAGCTGTGGTCACCTATAAGTGGCTAAGCATCTTACCACAGTATAGAAGAATAATACAGAAGGTAATCTGAAGCCGTTCAGGAGCGTTCGTTACCTACTTTCACTCGATGCGCAGGGCTGTGTCAAGTTTGTGGCTTGGCATACCTATAATACAAATTTTGCTTTTAAGTATGCAAAGTATTTCTGTTACAGTTTAATAGACAATATTGTATACACAAAGTAATAATATTATAGATAGTTGGGTATGTGTTTTTAGTTTCCCACTTCATGGAATATTTTAATACCACTATACTATGCCTAAAATATTTCCTAGTAAGTATAATAGTTGCTAAACTACACTAGGTTGGTAGGTGCTTAGTTACAAGCCTATTCGGCTCCTTTTGATATCGTGGCACTGGCGGCTCGCTGTCTTCATATACCTACGAGGCGGCTTCCTTTGACGTAGCGAGTGAGAACGAGCGAACACCGCAACGGCGCGGCCCCGATTGAAGCATTCTCCATCATTCCCGAAGGCTATGTGTGTGTGCGTACCGAATACGCGCGCATGTGTGCAGCCGTGCAATGTACCTCTGTTCGAAGTTTATCTACTGTTCCTATACTGTGATCTTACTTAGATGTTTGTATTTAAGCCAAATATATTGTTCAGATGTGTTATCCGTAAGTAAATAAATAAATCATACAAAAGACGCAGTCATAATAACATGTTTTGATCTGTAGGTATGTGGTATTACGTTCCCGCTGAAAGTGAGATACCTACTGTATCATGATCACTATTGAAGTCTGTCTGCGGAAAACGGAACGGAATTTGAAAAAAAATCGTTGCGCAATGGTATCTAATTAATTATGAATACAAACACACAAAATAAGTTCTTTACTTTATAATCGTACATTATTTCGTGATTTCAGTCACTTAAAGTAACAGTTACTGGCGCAGTCAGAAGGGATAACTTCCAGAAAACACTAATGATCCCGAAACTAAACCTTGATTGGACAAGCGAAGCGCCAAGACACAAGACCTTCTAATACTCGCCGAAATAAAAAGAAATAGCCTACGTCTTTAGAGAAGCTCTTTCCTTCAGTTGTAAGTGACGTTCCCCTAATTAGGGAAACGTTGAACAAAGCCAACTAACCAAGAATTGGGAAAAAATGAGGCTAGGCTTTTGTCAAAGTTCGCAACAGTTATTGTTAAGTTGATTTAGTACTTAGTACTTAGTAGATAAGACACTAGGGGTTCTGGAGACCGACTGCAGCGCCACCTACCGGGTTCTGGAGACCGACTGCAGCGCCACCTACCGGGTTTTGTTTTGGTTGCTAGCGGACCCAACAGACATTGTACTGTCCTAACGTTGATGCTTTGTAAGGGGAGCCTACTTAATTTCGACATAAGAAATGATGCTATATGGTTATTATAATTATAAATTGACAATATTACCAATAATAAAATATTCACAATAATAAATTAGTATAGCAGCATAGCAAGCCAAGGTGTCAATAGGAAAACGCTATATTTTACATTTAACATTTACATTTTTTATATTGGGATTCCATAATTACTTTTGACGAATCTACGTTTCAATCACCATTTTTGAATATCTCACTGCTGTTTGTGGCCACTATGTCTAAATTATTTAATTCTTCAAGTTCTTCCAAATCTTCTATGGTGGATGTATTGGCGGGAAGTTTTTCTTTAGTCGTTGGATTTTAGCTAACCCTTTCGATGCATTTTTTGCGCTTTATGTAAAGTATCGTTTTGTATGCTAAAAAAATATTCGACTAATAACATAATATTAACTGAATGAAGACAAAAGAAAACATTAAAATCGTCCCTGCCGTTTAGGAGAAGATCAGTGACATGCCGACAGGAGCACCACCTACATGGTTCAATTGTGTTTTTAAACCATCCAGGAAGTCACTGAAATGTACACACAAGACTTTATCTAAATCGGTCCAGTCATTTAAAATTTAAGTGACAAACACACGTAATGAAGAATTATATATATTTAGATCTCAGATACTAAGGGCGTGTTATAGTCGTAAAGTAACATCGCCAACACAGTTAACTGACCATCCGTGCACTTTATGTGCATTATAATAAGGTTCAATATAAATACAGGATGGTCAGTTAACTGTGTTGGCATTTGTCCCTATTCAGGATTTCTCCAATACAGTTGGATAAAACCAACAAGTTTAGGTGAGGATTATTTTAGTAAATCTCTACCTAAAACAGAAAGTTACTACAATCTCGGCTTCCAATCTACCATAATCTTTTCATCTTTAAAATTAATTTAGGATTAAATTAACCAATTTAAAAGTTAACCGCTTGCTATTTACTAAACCGTCGTTACAAATCAATCTATTCGATCTTAGCACAATCTTAATATAGAGCTCGCCTAAATGGTTACGTAATGCTATTGTTTCTATAAAGTATTTATTTATTTATGTCTATATACGTATGATTTTTACTTTTTTCCTTATGTTTTTCTAGTACCTAAAACAGCCTATGGAAATAGTATACCGAATTTCTTCCACTTTTTAAGGACGCCAACGAATTTTAGAGATGCCCACAACCTTCTCGAGACATTTAAAGGGCTCAATGAAGCATAAGAAGATACGCAGCCATTCAGCGGCGTTTTCAGCCTCTCTTAATCAAATTTTAATGATCTGTAGTATACTTGCTCACCACACTAAGGTAAATGAAAATATTGCATAGTACTACTTCGTTTAAACTAATATACATTAAACTAGTTTCTGCCTTGTTTACCCGACACCATATGGAGGTATAACAAAACTCAAAGACAAATTATTGAATGCACACATTATAATATTGACTCACGCTTTACATTGATCCAAAACTCAAATAACTTATTGAGACTGGAATCGTATTTTCTCCTTGAGTTCCTGCGTTCGGAACCCTTTAAAGCCAAATATTTGTTAGTTTATAGAGCAATTAATGTTTGTTTCTAAGTCTTTGATGTTTTCTATGTATTTAAGTATTTATATCCATTAAATATACCGTCGTGTAGTACCCATAACACAAGCTTTATTGAGTTTGCTATGGTGCTAGGACGATTTGTGTACGATTGTCCCCTAATATTTATATATTTATTTATCAACTGGTGTCCTGTAACATTCACTCATTTTGCCATGCGAAATAAAACAAATAAATGTGGAGAGGCCGAGGATAAATCAGGGAAATAATTAAATAAGAATTTCATCCGTCAAGTTAAAGTTCAAAGTTCAAAGTTCAAAGTTCAAAGTGCTTTATTTGTAAAACATAGGTATAACTGAAAGATACAGAGATGTTAAATAATTATAGCGAACCACTATGTTTTGCCAGTTGGCGTACAAAAACATTATTTGCATTACATTATAATTATATATAATTTGCGTCGAAGTCATTAGCATAATAATAATATTCATAATCACAAAAAAAAAAAAAAAACAATTGAAGTCGTCACTTAAATAATTAGAAATAGAATAATAACATTTATTTAAGAGTAATGTCATGAGTTTGCGTTTTAAAACCGGTATCGGGGTCAGCTTAAGTTCAAATGGTAATTTATTATATATCTTGATTGCTAAAGAATACACACTTTTGCGCATTAAAGCGGTTTTTGCAACAAATGTGCATAGGTCCTCTCTGCGTCTTTGTCGTAAAGGCCTGCCAGTGGCTTCAATCTTTTTGAATAGCGCTGGATTATTTTTAATAAACATTACTGCTTCAAAGATGTAGAGAGAGGGCATAGTCAAGATTTTCATATCTTTAAAATGTGATACACAGCTATCTGTTGGTTGGAGACCACGCATTGCCCTGATACACCTTTTCTGTGCTTTGAAGACCGCTTCTCTATTCAACGAATTGCCCCAAAAAATTATACCGTAGCGCAGCGTCGATGCTACAAATCCATGATATGCAGTTAATACGGCATCAGGACTTACTTGCTTGGCCAGTTTATAAAGAGCATAAGCATACTGATTTAATTTTCGGCAGACTTCCTCAGTATGAGTATTCCAGGATAGATGGTTATCTAGGTGTAGTCCTAAAAATTTTGTAACAGAAACAGATTCAACGATTGTCCCATTATAATTACAACAAATTGGAGGGGGCAAAAGACGCTGATGAAAGTGCATGATTTTAGTTTTCTCAAGGTTAATTAACAAATTATTCATGTTTAGCCATTTAATTATGTCCTTAACAGTATTATTAATCTCACTTTCATAGTCGTCAACATTATTATATTTGATTACAACAGTGCTATCATCAGCAAATAAAACCATGGGATATTTGACATGTCGGGGAAGGTCGTTGATGTAAAGTAAAAACAGTAAAGGTCCGAGGACACTTCCCTGCGGCACACCATACTTGATTTGCCTCTTTTCAGATCGGTAAGCCTTTACATATTTTGAGCGCATACAGATTTGAGAGAGTTCAGTGTATTGCTCCCTGCCACTCAAATAGGTCTTCATGAGATCCAAAACATTGCCACGAATACCATATGCACTTAACTTTTTCAAAAGAATCGAATGATCTACGTAATCGAAAGCTCTAGTCATATCCATGAATATGGCACAGATATGGTTGCGATTGTCTATATTTTTTATTATCGATTGGATGAGATCATATATTGCCATATTTATGGATCTGTTTCTGCGAAAGCCTTTCTGTTCTGTTGCAAGTAATTGATATTTCTCCAAATAGTTGTAGAGTGCCTCGTAAATTACTTTTTCTACGACCTTTGAAAATACTGTTGCCAGAGCAATGGGCCGATAATTTGAGACATTGGCTTTATCCCCTTTTTTATGTAATGGTATTAAATCTCTCTTTAAAATGCTTGATAGTGAAAGCTCTTCTGTAGTGGCTCTTAGGTATTTCAGAACGAAATTATAGCAAAAAGAATCCTCATTTTACCAGTATTTCAGAAGTCCACATTTAAATTATTTTTGAAGACTGACACTTTTGAAGCAGGTTTTAATCCAAGTGGTAAAATACAGGCTTTGGGTTTTTAGGCACTTTTAAGTAATGTAAAAGTGTACTTTTTAAGTGAGCGGTTAATCTTAAAAGCTGTAGATTATGAGAGATCTGTTCAAGAATAACTTTTTTTACATAAAACTGGTATTTTATTCTAAAAAAATATAAGCAGTGTTCATTGTACGTCTGTACGGGATGTTTTAAATACAATACAAAATATCGAAGTTTTGCAAACCTAGTATTTGTGACCAGACGACTGGACATCTGCCAGGAAAGGATTCTTTGTTTCTGTGGACTTATCATGCGTTCACCTAGGCATGATCTAGAGAAACAATTGATTCTTGGTTCTGCGGAAGGCAAACGCGCTAGAGGAAGCATTCCAGTGCGCTAAGAGGGCTGCAAAATGCACTTTCCCATGCAGTCCACTGCACAGAAGGTAAAGGATAGCATGCGGTCATATGGAGGTAGTTAGCCATGAGGGCTCGACTAAGAAGAAGAGAAGAAGAGAATTTTGATTATCATTTCGGACTCCGACACAAAATACATGTGAAGTTAAGGCATAAATTGGAAAATACTAAAATGTTTCGATTAATTTATAAAAAGAAATTCCTAATTATTATTTTTTGGATATATGTATCTTGACTATAGGTCTATTAGTTTTTGTCAGCAATCAAAACATTATTGATTAAAAAAATGTGTATAGAAAATAAAACCATCCACAGTACAATGCGTCGAGGGCCTCTTTTAGATTTAACCCAGTTTTGATTTAATTTAATTTAGTTAATGTCATATCCTACTAATATTATAAATGCGAAAGTTTGGATGTTTGTTACTCAATCACGCTTAAATAGCTCAACCGATTTGGATGAAAATTTGCACGAAGGCTGGATTAAAATATAGGATAGTTTTTATCCCGGGGCCCAACGCAGACGAAGTTGCTCGTAGTTCATATATTCTCATTCTTACAATAATGGACTAGTCTCCCAGGATTTTTTCCGAAAAAGTATAAGAGCTTGGCTAATTAGTAGTCTGTTTATTTCTGTAAAGTAGCTATTAGCCCATAAAAAACCTAATTCATGCTGTTTAAAAAACAGGAAACGACCTTTATCTTCCAACAGAAATTATTTCTTGCAAATGTGAAAATGTCGTCAGTGAATATTTGATTCCAGCGCTCAGCGTTTCAATCATAATTTACCTTTTAGTATATTTATTATTGCGCTTGGAAGTGCCCTTATTTATATCGTAAACTCTTCGTTAAAATTAGATTGTGTCAGATATTTTACAGTGCCCTATGGGAAGAGAGCTCCCGGCGCCATACCTATTTATTTACAATTTCAGAAGAGAGACTGTTAGTGATTTTGTTTCTGAAATGACACACAAAACCTTTTGTGTTTTTCTTTGATGTTACCCACATTATATACTTTGATACTTTGATTTGTTAAAATAACTTTTTGTTTATAATATTTATTGTCTGCAAAAGATTTGTGAACGAAGTTTAACAGACCAATATATAGGTATTTAATACGCTAGTATAAATAGGTTGAATGGTTTTTTATTTGTAATACAAGTGATCAATCATCAATGCTCCAAATCGGCTCAATAATATTTAATTTTGATAACATTTGTAACATAGACTTTTACAATTAAAGTTTTGTGTGAAATTACTTATGTATTATCCATTTGATAACTTCTTTTTTTACTTGTTTCGACTAGGGAGATCTATGGTCAAGTCTCCCCTGTGCATTGGCCATGTCTCCCGTTAAGAATAAAATTATTTAAAATAAAATATTAACTAAATCAACAATCTTATAATACCACATGGTACGGAATTCAATTTCACACATATGGGCGCAAAATTTTGGTGAGGCACAGCGAAATGTCATCCCGCTCGAATTTGGAGCAGCCCAACTGGGGAAGTACCTCTGCCTTGCAGAAGACTACAGCCATAATAACACTACTACTTGCTCTGTGTTGTGTTCCTGGCGGTGAGCAAGGTCGCCAAAGCTCCCGTGGATGCGATGTGTTGAGAGCGAGGGAATTTGTTCCTTCAGCTGTCATCACGGCGAGTCCTCAAACATATCAAGGGTCAGCAAGCTTCCTTTGGAGTTGCATGCGTCTATAGGCTGCGGTGTCCGCTTATCATCAGGCGGGCCGTAAGCTTATTTGCCACCGTCGTTGTATCCTACTATCCTACTAATATTATAAATGCGAAAGTTTAGATGTTTGGATGTTTGTTACTCAATCACGCTTAAGCGGCTTAACCGATTTGGATGAAATTTTGCTTGAAGATAGTTTATAGCCTGACTTAAAATATAGGATAGTTTTTATCCCGGGTCCACCCAGACGAAGTCGCGGGCGGAAGCTAGTAAAATATATAAAAAAAGTCGCTGCGACTCACTTGAATTTTTAAGCACCTTTAAGTAAAATGGGTTTCATGTCTCCTGGACTTCCCCTACAGATACTTTTAACCTAGAACGTCCACCTAACTAACCTAGGGCTTTGACTAAACTTATTAATACTTTCACAGCCAGGAATCCGCCTAGCGGGCGCCTACGCCGCAGTCGCTTTCCGCTACATACGAGGAAAACCACTGGATAAGCGATGAGGGCGCCTAGCATAGCGATTATTGGCAGTGAATGTGTTAAATTAGAAACAATCTTGTTCTAGACGTCCACCCTCGTTGCCATGCGCGCAAAGCCAATCAGCTCTAGATAAAGCCCGCACAACGCTCGCTTTGTATAGGTAGGTATTTTACACGTAGGTACTTTACACAATTAACACGTGAAGTCTAAAATTTGCACAGATATCATACTGCCCACATGGTACCAATTTAAGAGTCCGCAGTAAGCTCGATTCTCTATACAAACGTAGTTACGCTCTCATTTTAAAACTACGTGTTGGATTGTAACGAAACTTTGCATATACAATGACATGAGGTATATCTATGTCTCTAATTAGTTTATGTAGCTTCAGATACCATAATAAAATACAGCGAATTTAAGTTTTCATACAAAACTTGTTTTTGATGTATTTCGTTTGTTTTATAAACTGGAACGATATAAACTAATTACAGACATAGATATACCTCATGTCAATGTATATGCAAAGTTTCGTCAAAATCCAACGCGTAGTTTTAAAATGAGAGCGTAACTACGTTTGTATGGGTAGGTGAAATTCGGCCGAGCTTACTGCGGACTCTTATGACTGCAAACATGCTGAGACGAATTATCACGCGTTTAGAGCATTTTAACGTCATAATGAGTGCGCGCTACTATTAACTTAATTACCAAAACAATACGTCGTTCCGATAGACCACCTGGCTCGTTGGCTCGAGTGACGAGCCACTAAAGCACCTGTTGCTCGACTTAGATTAATTAGCTCGAGTTTTTCTTCCCGTTTTAATTTGTCAGTTGTTTGTTAAACGCTTAACTTGGTAATTGGTTTCTTTGTCCTCTAGCACAATACCCCAAGTTTTATGACTGTTTTGAGCTCTTCAAATTAATAAAATTATTCTGTTTTCTTTCAAACTTGGATCAATAAAATTGACGGTTACATGTCGGGCGTGAGTTTGATAATAAAATTCAGTTTTGATATTTTAATTACAAATTTGAACATATTATTCATCCGACTGAATTTATTTCAGAGATACGAGTAAAAACCACTTAAGCGTAATTTAATAACAGCTTCCTTCGTTGTGTGTGTGTGTTGTTTAAAAAATGCATTTTATGTACTTTTTCGTTGGAAACCGCCTTGGTGTTTCATAACGTCGGCGTCCTTATTTGGATGCCAATCATAGATTTATTGTAATTCTAAGCAAGGGTACTGAGCATAAGCCTCTCTTCGAGTACTTCACTCATCCCCGGTCCTTTTGCGACGAGCGGTGGCCCATATTACAGTCATTAAAGTTGCTCGAATGTATGAACTGCCGCTCATCGCCCCGCTGCCCGCTGACTGCGGCCTTATGCAGGAGTGACACGCGATTTTTTTCGAGCTGGTGAACGAGCGACGTCTCTTTTCCCTAATAAACTTAACTACTTAACTTGACATAATGCAATTCGTGAAATCACGCATTTGGTTTCATACTCGTATTACATACAGTAGTATTAGATTTTTCAAATTTAGTAATACGAATAGTACCTAAAAATTTATTTTTTGAGTATAATTTTAACGGCTTCTGGTGTACCCGTATTAATCAAGCTGAAAATAATTCCGCTTTTATAAAAAAGTATACCAGATACCTATTTATTTTTTGTCCATAATTTGCAGTAAATAATACTCCTAATAAAGTTACACATAATAACTTCCTCAATTTTAAAAAGGAAATTTCACAAAGTAAAATGAGTAACGTTATTATACTTTAAGTAAAAATGGATCCCGTAATTTCATAATATTGCCGGTACCGTCGATAAAACGGTATAGAAGTTAATATTCGTCCATCATACCTACGGGCCACGCACTAAACTACAACCTCCTAGTTAATTTAACATGGCTTAAATCCTGGTATAAAATTACACCCATTTATACCCAGCGTTGTGTGAAATTGGATTGCTTTACTTAAATTGAAATCTTGGTAAGGAGAAGACGAGGTTTTCGAATGTAAATCATCTGTCAGTCACATTGGTGAAAGGGTGAAGTTTAGCGAATGTACTAGGGGCACATGAGTTATGATTATAAAGGTCCATGTTTGGATAACTAAGTAGCCATTGAGAATAAGGGCTTTTCAGAAAGCGATAAACCGAATCCATATTTGACTCACCTGACGTGGAACGAAATCGGTTTCCAACCAGCCACTTGGGCACTCTTTGGGCCTATGTCCAGCAGTGGACGTCTTTCGGTGATGATGATAATGATGAGATTCACATTCATCTGATGCGCTCTCGACTCTGCTGTGCCAGGTTCAGGTGCCAGAAGCGCGTCCGATAAGTACTACTTAATCCGGATTTATGTCAGAAACTGGGGCTCGATTCGAGATTCTTAATGTGGCATCCCCGGCATTTCATAGAGATAATCCTATTCTCACTTTCCTGTCTCTGCCTTTCAAAAGCGGAATGAAAAAAAGGAAAACGATGTCCTGAGCACGTTCGCTTTCTGTCATTAAGACTATATATAAGTCACTGGAATAGTGTTATATACTTACTCACCAAACTTAACAAGACTATATTATCAACTATGCTTTTTGATTTTCTCACCAACATAAATGTCAAAAAGGTAGACACAGGCGAATTTTAACGGCATTTTACTAAAATATGTTTAATGTTCGTAATATTAGCATTGGTAAATGACCATTTTATGCTATTTTCCTAACTGTAACATTTACTCACAATCCACTTCATCACACGTGGTCATGTCTTATCACTTTAATATCTATCCTATAGTGGACCATTTTCTTGCCCACACAGGGTAACTGTTGATACCTTTTCCCAGCATATCTTCTATCTTGTACACAGTGATCAATAAAAAAAATCTATTCTATTCTATCTAATCCACTGGTCCTTAACTACTGCAGTAGCGCAGTCAATCTCCGTTCCGTCTTCGACGCTCGATCGGTGCGGATTCTACGATCGACTCGTAAAACAGCGCTATTGTGCCTGCACTATACGAACGCGTTTAAGTTATTTAATATGACGATGAAATCAGACTTTCAGGAACCTGGCCATATCATATCCTCGGAATGTCTTAGGGGTATCTAGTTTCATGTCTCTGTGTTTCGAAATCAAAATTAAAGACACCAACAGAGACATTAAAGTATACCCATTACCCACTACATAATTCCGGCGAATGGTTATGGTGTTCTCCACCATTTTTTTTTTCACCGAATTTTATCATTCTGAAAACCACGTTGCGCTGAAAGAGTTTCTGAATTTATACGATAAACTTACCCAACTCAACCTACTTACGAGTATATAGGTATGCGATTAAATTACACGCGCTCAAATTTCAATTTTGCGAATAAATATATAATTTTCTAATTGCGGAATATCGATACTTTTCAACAAATTACCAGATGGATTACTGGTCCATAATGACAGCGACATGAAACAGAAGCGAACCCTAGGGATGTCCCCTTCTGTCACTTAAGGCAAATTATTATTATTAAACATTTATATGTAAGGTAACGTAACGCAAACTTACCTGTGTTGAAACTTGAAAGGAGGTAAATTAGTTACCATACTCATCACATCTTCTGCTTAGTGAGACTGAACATGGATTGAACCAACGTTATTATTTACGTAATGCAAAGCTAATTGGCCAGACAAACCGGTGGTTCGTTGACTCCGATCGTTGATGGAGATTCCTGTACAATATCTTTAGTCAATGAACTTTTAGAGGGTTGTATTATAGAATAATATGCATTAACTAATGTAAAAAAATATGGAAACGTACCTATGTAAAAAAGGGAATGGTGACAATCTGACACAAATCCAACTAGCCCCGCATAAACGCGGTCTAAATTTCGGATTTGAAATTAAATGTAGTTTTCTCGCTATAATGTTGTCCAATTATATTGGCCCCTCCTCCATAAGGAGGTCAATCTGCCTGAATATGTAACATGGAAATATGATACGAATGTATTTCACGTCGTCATTCTGTCAGCAAACGCGAGCATGAGCAACTGATTGATATAATGTTGGTTTGACAATAAATATGTCGAGTCAAATTGTCTCCCGACCAGAAGAGATCCATGAAGCTCGTAAGAATATAGGCCTGAAATTTCTAATCGCATTGTTTTGGGTGCTCATTCTGACACGTTGTCTCGGTGCGTGTGGTGCCAAATAACACAATGAAATGCAATTGGAATCGGAAGTGACTGCCAGAAAAATACCGCCAGATTCCCTAAAGCTGTGTATATTTGGTATATGTATATCAATAAGCTAGGCTGTTTACTGCGGGGGTAATCTGCGAGTGCGGCGGTAACTAGCCGTGACGGTAGAACCGTTTCGCTCGGATGCGGCATCTTTTGTAACACATTTATTATTTATTATTATTATTTATTACAATTGTGGTAAAAACGTAGTGCGAAGTTGTATATTAAACCCTCACAAAGTGAATGTGGCCTGATTTAAATTTATAGCAACATTTAAAATGAAAATTGACTATTTTGTACAAATTTTGTGACGTATTTCCGGTTGGTCATATATTTGGAGTGACCTAAATGGGGCATTGTCAGGCAAAAAACACATAATCATCTTTTAAATATGTTTTTATCACATAGAATTATAGAAAAGGCGACGCCGTTTATGCGGATTACGAGTTGGCTATTTCCACTGAAGAGACGCGAACCTAAATCTAACAATGACCCAAATCAAGTATGACTAAGACGTAAATAAATAGCATCCTTCATACTGGAAAAATTTACATTCAGAACATTAGTAGGATAGTAGGAAGTAGGGTAGTAGGGTAGTCAGTCCCCGTATCTACTACCTACGCTTATATAATCATTACCTCATCTGACATTCCTGACTTGGCAGAGCTGTATCTGCGGTATTTTGTACTTTGACGTGAGCTTACTGATACATACATAAATTCGAATATAGCCTTCATTCCCAAAAGGGGTAGGCAGAGCACATATTAAATTTTCCCAACAGTCGGTTTACTGTCAGTATTACATTTGAGCAATAGTAATATCATGAGGGGAAGTGGGACAGTGCAATTATATTGAATCACTGCCATTCATCCCGCACCAGTCAGGAAGCACTCATTTAAATGCAGGAACCAATAAAGAATCAGTACTGACTCGACTAACCGTTCACACAGACAGCATGGGTAGGTACTGATACCGCATCGCTGTGCCGCCAAATTAATGCGAAACTGCGGGCGTAAGCACGGTTGCCATTTTATTACTTATCGTTGTGGATAAGGCATCCGTCACTCTCGCACTCGCATACTTGTCAGAGCGTGATGGGCGTCTTTACCACAACGATAAGTGATAAAATGGTAACCGTGGTACGCCCGCTGGCCTTTGTTAAGACACTGACAGCTTACCGACTCCGTACCGCAAAGCGCAGAAACCCTCAGTTAAACGACATCAAATATTCGTGAGCACAGTATCGTTTGTCTCTCTATGTATAAGATGACTCCATCGCCTCCAGCCACTTTGCCTAAGTGTCCGCGACGACTCGCGTCTTTGTCAAATTTCATTACCCACCGCTTAATGCGTCCGGAAAGATGCGACTCAATTTACTCATCCTGTGCTGGAGTCTTTTTTTCTCTTGTTGAGTGGTGAATGTTTACGTTTGGCAATGAACAGTTAATTAGAAAAGCTCTAAGTGTACTAATAATTATTTATAATAAAGAGGAAAAGTCTGTGAGTTTGTAGGATTGTAAATTTGTATGTAAGGGTAATCACTTGAAATCGGCCTCGTGACTCTTAAGCAATTTGCCATATTTTCTATACTTTCAGATCTACCTCACTGCCCACTCTCACACTGGACTCCTCCTTGCGTCGTGTTCCTCATTGCTGAGGGTCGTGAACTCCTCGATGTGAAGTTAGTTTTTTGCGCACTATGTCTCTCCATCTATTCCGGTCCTTAGCAGCGTGGAGTGCTTCATGCAATTTGGTATCCAGCGCGTATTTGATCGGCCTATACACCCTGTATTATTGGCATTATTGCTTCGCAGTGCGTAAGTTGCGTAACTGCGTTGCGTAGCCGCCCAACAGCAATCTTTCGCGCTGGCAATGCATTAGTAGTGTGTAGATGCGTAGATACCACAAATTCACAGCCTAATAATGGCGAAAGTGCCAACGATAATAAGGTTTATCAACAGAGCGACACCTTTATGTTAGCATAATTATTCTGAAATTTCAAACTGCGATTTCCGCTAATCATAACTTTGGCCGCAGATGATTTAATGGGATGTATAAATACTTCGGTTAGGTTAGTTAATTATATAGATGTCCACTTGTGGCGCAGTGGTCAGAGGTTAGACTACAGATTGGGAAGTCGTGGGTTCGAATCCCAGTGCGGAAGAACTTTTGCTATTTATTTTTCGCGGAAGCTTTCTCGTGGGTCCGCCAAAGGGCAGCATGTAAATAGAGCACCGTGGGGTTTTAGACGGTATTCCGATGGTTCCCGGGAGTCCGTCATACCTTTCCTGGTTCCCCAGCCAGGCGGGACGCGTAAAAGCATTTTCCCTCCAAAAAAAAGTTTGGTTCACATTACAAATGCTTACATATATACATACATTAGCCTATTGCAGTTTGCCTATGTACAGGAGAATACAGACAGGCCAAGCCAGAGGGTAGACCATCTATATACTCAGTGACAGTCAAGCGGCCCTTAAAGCACTTACGGCGCCGAAAGTGTATTCTAGACTACTCTTTAATGGCATCCAGGCACTGAACAAGCTTGGAAAGCACAATAAGGTGCAACTAGTTTGGATACCAGGGCACGAAGGCTTCATCGGCGACTGAAGAGCGGATGAGCTTGCAAGAGGGCGGTCTACAAATCACTTTGTAGATCCAGAACCATTTGTAGGACTCTCGCAGGAAACCATAATTTCGGCGTGGAGGAATGAGGCGGGCTTAAGGCACCCTAAGCTCTTCTTAGAAGGCTCAGGCTGGACTAACAAACTATGGAAATCCAGTAGGAAGCAACTCAGAATCATATCTGGGGTGTTCACAGGTCACTTCGGGGTCAAGGATCTATTGGCCAAGATGGGACTATCGGATAGTTTAGACTGGGTGTTTAGAATGGGTGGCGAGGAGGATGAGACTATGGAACACTTATTGTGTGAATGTCATGCCCTTGCCAGACAAAGAATGAATTACTTCGGTAACGGCTATCCGCAACCAAAGGAATTCGAGTTGCTTCCGCTGAGTTGCATCATCCGCTTTGTGGAAATGATGGAGCGAGCTTGGGAGTAGGCAAATGCACAAAAGATCCCGCTGGGTCGAAGTGCATCCGAAAGGGACCTCATCTAGATAAGATATGATAAGATAAGCCTATTGCAGTCCAGTAGGCCTCCCTCAAGGGACGGGACGGGAAGACCATTATCGGAACATAGTTTTCTGAATTATGGAATTCGGAAAAATATGCATTCATCAAATGTACCAATGGTACCAAAAAAAATTTAAAAATTACTTGAAAAAGAAATTGATGTCAAAAGCTTATACAGGGATGAGAGCCCAAATCTGCTTATTTTATTTTATTTTTATTTATTTATTTCAATTTATTACAAGACAATTATGAGGTCCACTGATGTTAGTTATTCTTAGTCTAGGTTAGTACTTAATGGTAAAAAGGGATTTGGTGCGGTCGGTAAGTATTTTTGTCAAGGGACAATCAAACTTACCAGCTATCATTTTCAGGATGCTGTTGCTGCTCCCGCGCATTCTATTCAGGAGAGAGGCAGACTTTTTGCGCCAAACGGCGTCAAAGCCGTCTGTACGCGCCTCGGCAAACATAAATTATGCACTGCAGAAGCTCGGCAGCCACAACAGCGCCCTGAAGGCATCATTAAATTGGATACGCAGAGCATTGTATGCCTTTTGGGTATATTTGAACCTTGCCGAGTACAGTGATGTGGAATACGCTTTGAACAGCGTTATTTTCACCGTATCTGTACATCGAGCAAATCTGCGGGCCAACATGTTCGCCCGGACTGACAACGCTCTGCGCTCCCTTTCCATATCTAAATCGTCCTTAAGGTCATCAGTTACGAAATGCCCAAGATACTTAAACAAGAAGACACGTTTAAGAGGGATATTATTAAGTATTAAAGGTGGAACAAAACTTGGGCATTTGGATCCCGCCTTAAAGACCATATATTCTGTTTAAGACACATTGTAAGTCAAACCATGAGATGTCGCATATGACTCACAAACTGCAACTAGTTTTCTAAGTGCGCCGATTGAGGGAGCCAGGAGAGCCATGTCGTCCGCGTAACTGATGTTATTGACACACACATCGTCAATAAAGCAGCCAACATGCGTACTACTGAGTTCCTCAATCAGCGCATTAACATATAAGATGAAAAGCAGCGGTGAGCTCAATCCTCCCTGCCTCACCCCGCATTCCAACCTCCAGGGATCCGAAAACTCATCTGCCAATTTTACACGATTCTCCTGATTCAAGTACCAAGACCTGAGAAGGGGATTTAGCTCAGACGGAAGATTAATCATTCATATAGCTTATTCGGACGTGTGTTCTTGTAGAACAAAGCATTATGATGTTTTTTTCTTTGTATTCATATTCAGTTTGACTTACTTTAAGTAGTTTAAGAACTATCATTGTAATAAGCTTTTTTTGGCAAAAATTGCTGACTGTTGAGTTTGCTTCGGCGTTTCTTCTTAACAGTGGTCTTCTTTTTCAGAAACGCTGGTAGAATGTTGACTTGTAATAGTGCCATTACGGCCTACTTGCAAAATAAAATTCATTTATTTCATGTAGCTATCTTTATTTTTACCAACGACACTGTTACATATTATTTAGAAAAGCGATATCCGGCGAGTCCCAAACTAGGCTGAGCCTGTATCTTGGAACTCATGTAGTTACACCTATTATTTATAATTAGGTATAATTAGCTACGTGACAGAAGTTGTGTTAAAAATCAAAATCAATTTATTTCAGTTACCCATTTATGTTTGCAACTCGTACTGACGCGTCTACCCATGTAGTGGCTCATTGCAAACAAACCTTGCAGCGTGCGAGTTATGTATTTAGGTTTACAGCAAAACGTTTTACCGATAGTTTGTTAATTAAAACTCGATCCTAACGCCAGGTATTATTTACCTGGGGTTAGGGAGCAAAGTTGGATGACAATTTTAGGAAATTCAGTTTGATTTGATTACTACAAAAACAAAACATAGGAGAGGCAGAGATAGTCGAAACGAGCATTTATGCTGGTGCAAGCGTATAGGTTGGAGGTATTCGCGGGCGTTGGTTTTCCGCAACTTGACATCATAAATGGCGACGGCCTCCGGTAGTGAGCGGGGGGTGTTCCGAAGTGCTGTGCACAGTGTGCCCGGTATTCTGTCATCCAAGGGCATGTCAGAATGACTAGGGTGACTGTTTTTTCGTCTTCCGTGCAGGCTCTGCAGAGAGTATTTTAAATGGATCCGTTTTATTGTGCTGGGAAGTGGTCCGGGCTCGCTGGGACGCCTGGTTCGCCTGCAAATCGGGTTTGAAGTTTCGCGCGGACGCCATCTTGGATTTTTGGGGGCCGAGTTGGGGCTCATCTGGGGAGAGTGTGGGGTGCCCAGAAGGTACGTGAGCTCAAATTCGCGAAAATCCCAAAAAAAATTGGAAAATTTTGATTTGTGTTTTTGTCCCCTAAAATTGATAGCCGTGACCATCTGGACCGCCATAGAGGTGGTCCGGTTTTGCTGAGCCTTTTCGTTCGGGAGCTGTAGCCGTCTAAATTTTGACACTGACAGTTCAGAACTGTCAAAGTCGGACTGATAAGGCGTAACTCGGGTCCCCGGTGAGGTATATTTTAAAAGGGTTTTGTTCATTAGTACATGACCAGCTACGAGTATGTCTCCTGTCAGGATAGTGCCGGCTTTTTTAGCTGTTTTATCTTCCTTGACAATCCAGGGTTAATTATCAGGAGAGCCTCTGGTTTGCCTACAGGTTCCTAGGGTCTGCCAATATTTTTTGGTATTCTACCTTGGTGTTTAGTCACAGTGTACTCCGCAGCCATGCCGAGGGTAGAGGAATTGTAGGCTCCGGTCCGGTGTGGTGCAAGCGTGCTGCTAACTGCGGTTACATGTAGCAACTTTTTGCATGCTGATCTGATGTTGATGACCTGGTAAAGGTCATGCGAGTCCGCTGGATGCGGGTGGCGCAGAACCGGTCACTTTGGCACTTTGGGGGAGGCCTTTGTCCAGACGTGAACGTCTTTCGGCTTATATGATAATGATGATGATGAAATTAAATTAAAACTAAGTTGGCTTATTAAAAAAGGCCATCGAGGAAAAGCCGCCAGCATCCTCGGTACAGTGGTACCGAGGATGCTGGCGGCTTTTCCTCGTTGAATTGCGAGACAGCTGCCAGCTCTTCGGTCACCGTTACATCATCCAGCACCGCTATCATGCGACGGCGCGCGAGCTCTCTCGATTTTTCTCGCACTATCCGTCTCTTTCTTATTAGAACACTCAGAACAAGAGATACTGCGAGAAAAATCGAGAGTATGTCACGGCCGTCGCATGATAGACGTGCTGACCAGTATTAGATTAGTTTTCGATATACAACAAACATGCAGGATTATTTCCTCGTATTCAGTATGGAAGTAAAAATTAGGACTGTGGAAAATCACGAATGTACTGAAATGCTGTAGTAGCATTTCGTAACAATTGCGAGTAGGTAGAAACGCTTTTGTATAAATAAAGCCTAGCAAGATTGAGAAAATGTGATACAGCAGTGACAGCTTGCTAGCCCGTCGGCCAACGCACATTTAATCTATTACCATCGTCAACCCTTACGAAACCCACGGGAAGAACAGGGATGGTTATATTTTAACCCGACACTATACGGGGATTTATTATCTTCTGTATTTTGAAATCTACTCGCAGGTTAAATTATCTTTTCACCCTTGGGCGAATTAACGGCATTGCAATGAAAATGAAAAAACGCCTCAGACGCCAGACGCGCATATTTCTCATAGCAAACGAATTGCAAAACGTGTTTTGGTTAAAACAAGGGGGTGGGCATGAATATGAAAATACGAACGACGCTTAGCCACGGTGTTTACATTCCGGAGACCACACGGTGTAAGATAAATCAGGACTAAAATCGGTATGAATGGAAGATTCGAGTGTGATATAATTTCGTTTATACCAGGGTCCAACCAGTTACTGTGTCCAATCAAAACAGCCACAAGGTTATATCACTGTAAAATCTCCCGAAGTGCTTGAAATCCGTCTGTGTAGAAAACTTTGTAGGTGAGTGAATGAGGAGTGCTGCCAGACGACATGAGAACAGCTCAATCAAACGGTATCTCACTCGTATTTGGATTAGCCCATCTGGAGAAGTTCCTCCATTTTGCATGTGGCCTTTTGTGAGCAACCATTCTACCACTACTTGACCTGTGATGTTGTGTTCCTGATGGTTGCCAGAGCTCCCGAGGATGCAAATAGTAAGGGTTGGTAACACACTTGACTCATCTAAAGTTTTAAGCGTTTGTGGATTTCAGTGTTGGCTTATCATTAAAGAGGCTTTATGTTCGCTAAGTATAGCATAATTTAACTGGCTAGCCCTTAACATTGTGTCACAAAATCGAAGCCTGGCGGGGTAAGATGGTTGCCATTTGACCACTTATCGTTGTGGATAACATATCCATCACTTGCACTCGCATACTTGACGGATATTTTATCGACGGATGTTAAAAGATTAAGGGGCTACCCGAGGTTTTCATTGATTTTTGACAAGTTTTGAATCGTATCTCTATTTTTGCACTACAGATAGAATTATTCAGTCAAACGGCTATCGGATTTTGAAAGAAATGAATACTTAATTTTGTATGATTTTTTAAACATTGTCTAAAAAAAAACTTATTTCGTATCTCTATTGACGTGAAAGGTCTAACATATACGAACTCTACATATCTTGGTTCGTCTTTGACGTCTCTAAAAATTGGTCTAGGGTTTTCATTTTAACCTAATTAACACAAAAGTTATGGCCAGAAAACCAGTTTTATGGCCTAAAATGGTTCAACTTTGATGCCAAATATCTCGAAAACAATGAACTTTGAAATAAATATGGGATACTATATTGCTTCAAGCCGTTGTTTTTAATATAATAAGTTACAAAAAACATTAGAAAACTAAGGGATTCAGATCGAAGGTCATTGGCGTATGGGAGCCCCGACAAGGACATATTTTTAAACATTATTGGACCGACTGGTTGTTGGACAATTGAATATTATAGTGTAAAGGAGTTCTTTGATAACAATACGATATTATGTTTATCATTACTTTTGACATTGTTTATTTGTTGTGTTGTGTAATTTTGCCTTTTTGTCATTGATTATTTATGTACCTATGTCATGAAACTCAAGAAATTGTATGCCTGTATGTGGGCTGAATACTGTGCAGTGAAATATTATTGACACCTATATTATATACCTACTGTATTCTGGGAAATAAGTTTGATTGATTTGATCGACACTGATAAGTGATAAAATGTCAACCACGCCACGCCCCGCCCGCTTAGACTCGCTTACGTCATTAACACGTCACCAATACTCGATATAATTTTAATTTAAGCGAATAAAAGCGGCATAAGCAATAATAAAGTGAGACGAATGGAGCAATATCATCACCGGGCGTCGATGGTCCATTAGCTGATAAAAGCTGATCAATCAGATGCTACTTCATTTTCCTGTTCCCCTGTTCATAAACCGTGGGAACTCGTCTGACACATCGCTAGTGTAATCTGCTCCCTGATATCGAGAAGCTCGTGAGTTTGGCCAACTTGGAAGGAGAATGCCGAAATAATGCCTGGAATGTACAGAGTTGTCCAATATACAGATTAAATAAAAGTCTGCTGACCTCAGAAGTAATACACTAATAAATTAGTATATTACTAAAGTAGGTAACGAACATCTCACATTTTATGTCACATTAGAACATTGAACTTTAGCATAGACCTTAGCAACATCTATTGTAGTTTTTATATCCATATAACCTCTTTGATAGTTAATAATAGCAAAATCCCAAGTGTTTGAATAATTTTTTGAGGAGTTTTCGATACCTAAATTTTTTTACGTATCAGTTTTGCACATATCAGGCGTTTCCTTGTATGGATAGGAGCTTTTTTTTGTCAGTCTCTTACCCCCGGGCGATAACTTTATATACTCGGTGTTTTAAACGCACGTTTATAGTAGAAAATATTTTAACATTTGTCAGTGTGACCAGCTGACGGGTTTTCCACCACTGTACAGCCAGGGTGGCTGCTGCTGGTAAACCCACCGACGGAGCCGCAGCTGACGTCCACGGGGCTTCATGATACAACATTCTGAACCTTCCTCACAAGTTATCGCACGGGGGTCGATTGGTCACGAAAATCTGTTGCTAGCTCGCGGGCTTTTTTACAGGTCTAATACTTTATGTAATTAACTTTGTTACATAACCTCGCAAGAACAGCTTTTGATGGAATTTACCATAGAAATAGTTTATAACTTAGATCAAATTATGGGGTAATTTTTGAAACACAAATATTAAAAATCTTAAAAAATCTAGCGTTTAAGGAATTTGAGATGGAAGTTGATATGGGACTTTTTGCGGATGCAATTATCGATACAATTTTAATAGTTTCGCAACCGGAGGTTATTTATACTGGTAAGTCTTCAGTACAGCGGTCGAGACAATTTGTGAATTGGGTTTGCCTTTTAATAATCGATGGCAAATGGACGCGAATTAAAAAGAGCAGAATATTTCGGACACATGAGGCCGAATAATGGAAAGGTTTAGAGCAAATTGATCGATTTATCGGCGGTCGGAATGGAGTTTCTGGGTCGTATAGAATAATATATGGTGGCCTAACCATACAAGCAAGCAGCTGCCAAACGGAGGTCGTAAGTTTGTTAAACGAAGCTCTCCATATCAGCTTGGATGAAATTCGTTCGTCTGTCCGTATGTCCGGCGTCTGGCCGGCTGTTCAGTTCTCCTCTAGAGTTCGAATTTTTTAATCGATTCTCGCGAAACTTTGTGAGCAGGTTGAATAAGTTCTTTTTCCTTTTTTTTAAGTCTCGCGAGTTCTATTATTATATTAAACAAGTTTCGCATCAATAATGTGTGAATAAATGAAATTAATTAAAATATTTTAACATTAATATAATGTATTCATTTAACACAAAATTGGTTTCATTTACAAAACTAGAACTATAGTACAAACAAAGACAGTACAATGGGTTTATTTATACCACGTCGGTGGCAAACAAGCGAACACCGTAGCCCACTGGCCTATGGGCCATGCAAATATAGTGGTGACACGTTTGCGCGTTTAAGAAGTTGATGAACTCCATACGACAGTATAGTTGGTGGATGTAACTGGTGACCGAAGAGCTGGCGTCTTTCTCGCGCAACGCATCAGCATTGCAATTCAGCGAGGAAATGCCGCCAGCATATCCTCGGTACAATGCCTCGGGGGCCTGTTTTAGAATTAACTTAGTTTTCATTTAATTTAGTTAATGTTAATTATCATCTTGTATGTACTTTACAAAATAAATGATATTAGGTTTATAAGAGCTACATTTAGAACCGAAACACTATAGTTGGACAGAAAACTCACATTATGTGGGCACCCTACTCAGCAATACCCATAGCCTAACTAGCCGAGCGCCAGTGTTGAATTTTTAATATTAAACAACATTCCATGAATACGGTGCTGGTTCCAATTTAAATACATCATAATATTGAAATAATCCGGTGCGGATGCTATATGTATTACATTTCGCTTAAAACGCGATAATTATGATAAATTATTTATTTATTTGGGAATGAAAGGCAAAAACAACATACTTAGCTAATAAAAAAACATAAGCCAAACAGTTTCCACTACTGACTAATAACAGTGGCACTCACACGGCGTGGCACTCATCCTGAAGAAGAACTCCCGAAGAGTTCGAAACATATCGCCCGTAGTGCCATTTAATATGTAAGTTTAACCGTGTAATTATAAGTATCATTAATAACATTTCTGTTGCTCAGATCAAGATAATAAAACTACAAAATAACACTAAATCAAGCTAAAAGTGGACAAGTAACTTAAGATTGAACCAGAGGTCAAATGACATTTCATTCTGGTTAAATCTTAAGTTACTGGTCGAGGCGATGCCAGAAATTTCAAACAGTCAGCGATGATACATCACAGACACTACTCTACAATACTATTTCATCACAGACGGTTTCAAACGTCTCACATGGCCTCGCCTCTTCTCGCCGGTGGAAAACCTCCACTAGGCTTAGCGAACTTGAAAACGAGGGCGCACTTAGATGTGACCAGTTTTGTCGAGACGTCGAGTCAGATATACCTCCCTGAAGTATCTTGCGCGTGGGACTAATCCTACGCCCGAAATACTTCAACCTAAGTTGCAGAGAAATTTCTACGAAACGAAGTTCCCCCAAGTGAAGTGAAGAAAATGGTAATCCATCCTATAATAAACGCCGAAATATAAATAAAATGAGGTAAAGCGTAATTCCAAAGCACCAATAAAGGTGGGAACCAAATCAGTGAAGCGATTATCCCCGAGAAAATTGGGCGCGGAGGCGTCGGTCCTGCTTTGATTCAACACTCCCGACTTTTTCACCAAGCAGCCTATTATCATCCATCGCTTTCGGTACTAATTACATTTCAATCTGTATCGCGCGCTTGCTTCGACACGCGTCGAGCTAACGAGTCAGAACGAGAGCAAAATATTGATATATGTTTGGGATGTGACAGAGATGAACCCAATATTAATAAAAATAACAAGAGGGAAATTGTCCAATTACTCATGCTTAGGTGGCTGTAAAGCCGCTTTTTCTAGTAAGGTTGGGCATCCTACTTTATATAAATGCGAAAGTTAGGATGTTTGTCACTAAATCACGCAAAATCTTCTAAACGGATTAAGATGAATCTTAGTATACTAATAGAGTAGAGCCTGGATCGACATATATATACTTTTTATTTCCTGAAAATCCAATAAAAGGAAGTCAACGCGAACCAAGTCGCGCGCAATATCTAGTATGTAATAAGAATTGTTTAATGAACTGGACACATAGTTTGTTTTTGTCACTTTTTGGGCCAATTCGATACCAAAAACCGGCCCCAAATAACGTTATATTGAAACAACTAATTATTAGCGTTTTCAGCCTAGCCTTAATAATAGTAGTTCAAGTCATTGCTAAACTTGAATCAACTTTAGTAAGGGCGTTCCTACCATTACTCTCCGTGTTGGCGTCGCCGTAGTCGGTAAAGGGTCGGTAGAGTGATGGTGCGGTTGCCCAGTGACTACGATAAATGACTGTGGATTAGCTGACGAAATATCTAAGGAAAAGTACTGACATCTCTGTAAAATGCGATGGTTCTTTGGGTAAGTTAAATGATAGAGACTATTAAGCTATTAAAATAAGTAATTTGGTTGTTTTTGGCCGACTGCGCGACGCAAAGGAGAGTAATGTTTACCAGTCTATGTATGTACGTATGTTTGTTCCTTTGTGGTACTCTATATTGTATAAAAAACCAACGAACTATGTCATGTGGGGTACCGTTGATAAGATATTTTAAAATCAATATTAGGTTTATTTAATAACTTTTTCGGTAAAGTAACCTGAGATCACCCCTAACAAACAAACTTACAACCTCACAGACATGATCTCCATAAAATATTAGTAATTAGGCAGTCAGATTGTGTTGTTATCCATTCAGAAAGCCCATTCTATACACAAGTGAAAGATTTTTTTAATCGGATAAGTGGTTTCGAACTTTCAGAAGATCACCCCATACCTATACAAACTTATAAAGCCCTCCAAAGTCATCAGGATCTGGCAGACTTTTTTTATTTAATTCATTAGAATAAAAGTCAAAGTTATTTATTCTTCAATTTAGGCATATTACATGCTGCACCTATGAATATCGATAAACTACCACTGTGCACCGGTTCGGAAACAAAACCTCTGCCTCGAAATGAACCGGCGTAAAAAAAAGGCGAGGTTTTTTTGTTTTCAAAACAGTTACCTATCCGCAATATACTTTCATATTATAAAATTACTTTGCTACAGTAGAAAGCCTATTTATTTGGATCAGTAAAGATAAAGATATAAATTAAACCACCCACCCTCCATATCATGAACTCCCGACTGGTAAAAAAAACTATACTTACTGAATGATTGGTTGGAATTATGAGTTCACTGAGGAGTTCCTGAGATTGTGGACCTAACACATACACTCACGCGCATACACGAACACTAGTAGCACCTACCCACACACATACACACAAACACACGCACGCACACACAGGCACACACGCACACTATTACACACGCAGACTATTACATATACACACATATACACACATACAGCGTTTGCTTAGTCCTCATAATCTACTTTTACTTTTCTTCGTTGCTGTCATTAAGTCCGGGTTTTGTTAAATTCTCAAGTTCTACTATTACCGCTAAATACCTTCTTCTGTGTCATCCGCACTCCTGGGATCCCAAGATACAGGCATTGCCTAGTTTAGGGTCCATAGGACATATCATATCTTAACAATGTAATCCCTTTTTGGCAAATAAAGAATGTATTATTATTTGTTATTTTTGTTATATAATATAAAAGTTTAGACAAGTCAATTTTGGTGTAATCGCGGTGATGCAATTAAGCTTATCGAACACCGCATCGGACAGGCGTCGCGTTAAACGCGCGTGAAATGCCGTTCAACAAGATGGCGGCCAATTTCACAGCTGGCAACGCGCGCCAGCCACCAGATACGAGACACAACGCTGACGGGATCACGTGTTTATATTGGAACTAACTGTTGCCCGCGACTTCATCCGCGTAGAACTTGTTACCGTCTTAGAAAAATGATTGCTATAAAATTATTGTGGGTGGAACCTTAATTATCGCCGACCCAAACAAAGTTCTACCATCTTAAGGCATGATTTCCGACATAAAAACTATCCTATATATCCTTCCAAGGGTCTCAAGTTATCTGTATGGAAAAATTCATCTAAATCCTTTCAGGGATTAAGCGTAAAAGGTAACAGTGCGAAGAGTTCATTAGTTTAAATTGCTAAATTGAAAACTTCGTTATTACAAATATAAATAAGAATCATCAGCAGACGTTTTTGCTTAAACTTTATATTTTTTCATAATGTAATACAGAAAGCTACAATACTGGAATTGTTTGCCTAAATCCGTCCAGTAGTTTTACTCACGCTATTCCGGGCTAACCTGCATAGTTTTGAAAGCAAACTTATCTAATGCCAAAAAACGTAGAACTTTCCATCCGCCGTCCCCATTGAACAGTGTTAAAGAATAAATTATTTTGATTTTCCAAAATAAACTTTTTATTTTAACTAAATAATCAGCAGGTTAAATGAAACATTACCTTCTTTTCGCTTCTGGGAGCAGCGCAGTTCTAACCTAACCTAACCTAGATTTCTAGTAGCTGTTCGGTTCTGTATGGGTTGTGGTTCTAACTTAACCTAACCTTCTTTTCTGCTAGCAGTCGGATTATGTATTTTGACTAATACTTATTTTTGGCTTACCATATAGTATATGTATGACTTAAGAACATATTTCTAACCCTTATTTAACCTCCTTAGAGGATGAATTTTAAGAAACACTGTAATCAGTTTCCTAGTTTTTAGCCGAAGTTACAGATCCCTTACTTTAAAATTGCCTTGTTCCCCGTAGAATCATCCAATTCCTTTTAGCCCATTCAGGAGCTGAATGTTTTTAACCCCCTTATGGAATCAATTTCAAACAGACAGAATCAATTACAAATCTCTTACTTTAAAAATGTGTTGCTCTTCATATAAACTTTGAACCCCCTTTAACACGTATAGGGAATGTATTTCAAAAACTCTGAAATTTGTTTTGTAGTCTTTTAACAGATCGAAGTTACAAATCTCTTACTATAACATTTTCTTAGCCTCTATAATAAACCTTGAATCACGTTTTAACCCCCTTAGGGGTAGAGTTTTTCCAAAATGCGGAGAGAACTTTTTTATTCTAATAAGAAATCTTTAGACAACGTTTTAGGTCTCCAGCTCAAAAAAGATTGTTCCTCATCCAAACCTTGCACCCCTTTTAACCCCCTTAGGAGTGGAATATTCTAAAACGCTGAAAGTACATTTTTGTTTCCAAATAAGTAATCTGTCTACAAAGTTTCAAGTTTCTAGATAAAAGGAAAAGTTTCCCCCATACAAACTTTTCACCCCTTTTTAACCCCCTTAGGGGTTGCTTTTTCCAAAACGCTTAAGGTCCTTTTTTGTATTTAAATAAGTAATCTGTCTACAAAGTTTCAAGTTTCTAGCTAAAAGGAGAAGCTTCCTCATACAAACTTTTGACCCCTATTTAACCCCCTTAGGAGTGGAATTTACTCAACGCTGACAGTTCTTTTTTGTTTTCTAATAAATAATCTTTCTACAAAGTTTCAAGTTTCTAGCTCAAAAAATAAAGTTCCCTCCATACAAACTTTGCACCCCTATTTAACCCCCTTAGACGTGGAATTTTCTAAAACACTGAAAGTACTTTTTTTGTATCTTAAAATGTAATCTTCCTACAAAGTTTCAATTCTCTAGTTCAAAAAATAATGTTTCCCCCATACAAACTTTGCACCCCTATTTAACCCCCTTAGGGATGGAATTTCCAAAAATCCCGTCTTACCCCTTGCCTACGTCATAAAAGGAAGTTCTGGTGTACATTTCAAGTTTCTAGTCCCAGTACTTTCGGCTGTGTGGTGATAAATCAGTCAGGAAGTCTTCTTTTTAACCGACTTCAAAAAAAAGGAGGAGGTTCTCAATTCGGTTGTATTTTTTTATTTTTTTTCAATGTTTGTTACCTCGAACTCCGTCATTGATGAGCCGATTCATAAAATTTTTTTTTTGTTTGTAAGTATATGCTTCCAGGTGGGTCCCATTTTTTTGAAAATTCAATTGGATGATGGGATCCATGAGGAATTGAGGGAACTCCTCAATTATATTAGGCATGCGTGTAGTGATTTTGGTATTTTCTATTATAACTCGTGTATTTACATCCGGAAATCATAAATTGGTGGAGTGGAATTGATGATGAAGACCACAGGTGACTTATGGAATTCCTCAATTATGTACTTAAAAGTACAAAAGTATATCACAGATTCTGATAAGATTCCGTTGAAATAGCAACTAATGAAGTGCCAAGGGTGATCCTTGTGGAATTGACGGAAGTCCTCAAATATTATCGGGTCACATACAGCGATTGGGTTTTTTTCTATAATAATCAACGCATTTGCTCTCGGAAATCAGTTCATGAGGTAAATTGGAAAATAAATGTTCTCGTGGCTTGGCGGAGTACTAAATTGAAGTCGGTTAAAACTTTGTTTTTAAAGTAAATGATATATACATAGATTAATATAACTTTCAGACAATTTGTAGTACTAGCTTTGTATTTTTTGAACATTCATTTCGTTGAGCCCTCTCAACATCATTGGTCCCTACCAATGAGCCCAAACACGAGTAGTTTATCTTGTGTAGTTTCGGAGTTGATCTGGCCACCTTCTAGTGATAGCATCAGATCAGCTCGGTGGTGTCATGATAATGCGTTGTCACTGAACTGTCATAGCTACTCAGGAGGGAACAGGCTGGCTTCAGACCGAACCGTTCCTGCACGGACCAGATCAACACACTTCGAATCATCGTGGAGGAGGCATCAGAATGGCAACGCGAGGTATACCTTACCTTCGTCGATTTCGAAAAAGCCTTCGACACCGTCCGATGGTCCAGAATCTGGTCCCGACTTGACGAAATTGGAGTTCCACCCAAAATCAGGGACATTCTGACAGTCATTTACAAGAATTACACGTGCAAAGTAGAGCACGATGGCCTTATCTCCGAAGATATCAGCGTCCACGCGGGGGTTAGACAGGGCTGCCTCCTTTCACCTCTGCTATTCCTGATCGTCCTAGATGGCATCATGCAAAGAACAAACGACAGCAAGCGGCGAGGTATAGAGTGGGGGTTAACCGATACTTTGGATGACCTAGACTACGCTGATGACCTATGCCTGCTTAGCCACAAGCACGTTGATATGCAAGCCAAATTGGACAATCTACATAGTGAGGCGCTCCTCGAAAGTCTTAAAATCAACGCGCGGAAGACTCAAGAAATGCGAACGGAGGGTAGGAACTCATCACCACTGTTACTAGGCTCGGAACCTATAGAGCGCGTACAGAAGTTTACCTACCTTGGCAGCATCGTGTCGCAAACTGGAGGAACGGAAGAGGACATCGCTTCTAGGGTAGCCAAGGCCCGGGCGACTTTCGCGCAACTGCGACCCGTATGGCAGTCGTAGGGTGAAATTAAAAATATTTCGCTCCAACGTCAAAACAGTCCTGCTCTACGGGTGCGAAACGTGGAGTCACTAAAGACATCACGCACCGTATCCAGGTTTTCGTCAACCGATGCCTTAGGCAGATCGTCGGTATTTACTGGCCCGAAAAGATCACCAACGAAGAACTCTGGCATATCTGTTCCGAAACACCAATCTGTCACCAAATTAAACGCCGCAAGTGGACTTGGATCGGTCACACCCTAAGAAGAGCTCCCAACCACATCCCAAGACAAGCCCTGGAATGGACACCACAAGGGAAGAGGAAACGTGGCCGGCCGAAACACACCTGGAGACGTTCAGTGGCAGCGGAACTGAAGGCTATCGGGCTGACGTGGTCCGAGGCGAAGCGCGAAACCCAAGACAGAACGCGATGGCGAGGCACTGTGGAAGCCCTCTGCCGCATCAAGGGGACACAGGACATTACGTCAAGTCACTGAACTTTCATACCTAAGTATATTACAATCGGTTACAGGCAAGTGGCTTGCCTGATTAGAAAGAACGAAGATGATTAAACTGAATTGTTGGGATGATCACCTTACTTTTCGAACGCACGTTATATTAGGACTCATCTCAACAGTATTTTTTCCATACAAAAATGACTTTTTTTACCTGACATAACATTTTCTATCCAGCTTTTTGAAACGATCAGCGTTTTTGTCAGGCAAAATTATGAGAAGTTAAACAAAATGACATTCGTCATAATACTATTTTATATTCCAATACCATTGAGGTTCAAGAAGGTATTCAGTCAATTTATCGTTCATTTGATTGGAATGAGAACAAGATCGATTTATTAGAAATGTCCCGACCTCTGGAGCCACGGGCACGGCAAGGACAGACTGAGGTCTATTCGACCTGGTGTATTGGATTTGGAATAAATTGGTTTCATAATTTTTCTACGCTTGCTTTCTCGCACGAGACTTAAGGGCCTTTCTCGGATCTCGTTATCCACAACCCCGTCTAAAAAATTAATATGTCGCAGGGAAATGGCCTAAACAGAGATTTGAACAAAACTAAGGGATATGATCAAATCACGCAGGATATTAAAATGGCGAATCCATTTTATCATTTGCCTAGAAAAAATCAGTCATTTGATCAAATCTCTGAATCTGTTTAGTGAGATGACGAAATCGGCCAAAAAAGGCAACTCGTTTTTGCATTTCACTAGATTTGTTTAGTGATTTGATAAAACCCCTGAAACGCGTTAGTGAGTTGACAAAACAAACTCGCAGAGTCAACTCGTTTTATCATTTCACTAGACACGTTTAGTGAAATGATAATGTCTCTACTGTAACATGGAGTAGGTGATTTGATCAAATCTCTGAACTGGTCCAGTGTTACTCTCACATGATGTTTCAGGGATTTTATCAAATCACTGAACAAATCTGGTGAAATGAAAAAAAAGAGTATGCCTTTTGTGGCTGATTTCGTCATTTCACTAAATAGATTTAGGGATTTGATCTAATAACAGATTTTTTGTAGGCAAATGATAAAATAGAATGGCCATTTTCACATCCTGCGTGATTTGTTCGTATCTCTTAGAGATTTGTTGAAATCTCTGACATGATTTAGTGAAATGGTAAAATAAAATGTCAAAAATAGGTAATAAAATTGTTTGTTAAATCAGATTTTTTAATCGAGTACAAGAATAGGTAGTTGTAAACCGGAATATAATCATTTTAAGGTGGTTCACTTTGCATACAAAACGTTCTTTGATTCTCGGGGTAACGGCGTGATATTTTAAGAAACTTATGTAACAAACTTTCATAAATTGCGTCTAAGCCGGCCGGTGCCTAACACGCAAGGGTGAAACCGGGAAGCGGTAAGGTGCAGGAGGGAGGTAACACGACCGCACGAACGACTTAATCTGTACTAGAGTTGAGATTTTCATCATTTCACAAAACGTGTCTAGTGAAATGATAAAACGAGTTGACTCTGCGAGTTAGTTTCGTCAACTCACTAACGCGTTTCAGGGGCTTTATCAAATCACTAAACAAATCTAGTGAAATGAAAAAACGAGTTGCCTTTTTTGGCCGATTTCATCATTTCACTAAACAGATTGAAAGATTTGATCAAATGACTGATTTTTTCTTGGCAAATGATAAAATGGATTCGCCATTTTAACATCCTGCGTGATTTGATCATATCCCTTAGAGTTTTGTTCAAATCTCTGTTTTGGCCATTTCCCTGCGACATATACACTCTTCGAAATTATGTCATGTAATAATGGTTTACATCATTGAATACCTAACTGTTTGAGTTGGCAGAGGTAAAAAGAAAAATACGCACCAGAATATTCGCCTCTCGAATTTTTACTTTAAAAAGAAATTCAAGCAATCGTGTGTCGGCTTTCATTAAACAACAACATATAATACATACTATTATACACACACACACACACACACACACACACACAAGCGCGCGCGAACGCACACGCACACACACGCTCTCACACACACACACTCACACATACACTTACAACACAAACACAAGCACACACGCTCTTATTTTAACTTTTGTATTATTTTTTTTTTTTTAATTTGTACGCATTTGAAAGCACAGCGTCCAACTCCGAGGCTTAGGTTCTTCTACCGACCGAGCCCTAATAAGGCCCAGGCTGAAAACCAGCGCTGAACTCTTGTTGTTCAGCACATGCTGAGTCTGGGACCTATTGCCCCAAAATAATTGAACTGTACTTTTTATTTTTTAGCATATTCTTATTCTGTATTTGTCACTGTTTGTATATGTCTGTACTTGTTTTTGGCAATAAATTATTATTCTATTCTATTCTATTCTAAAAAACATAGATACTACAGTGTAAATAAAATACAATACTAAAACTACTATTAAATTAAAATAACTAAAAGTAAACCTTAAAATTAGAAAAAATAATTAAAATAGAAACTAATTATATAAAAGACCTGGGCCTCTTGGCAGGGTGCCCATCACGCAGGCAGCATTCCCGCGCTGAACTGCGATACCGATTCTTTGCGCAAGAAAGCTGCCGGCGCGTGGGTCGCCTGTTGCCTCCCTGTGGAGCTCCAGCGCACCCTTACCCCAAGGACCTAGTGTCTCGACGCCGAAAGCGAAGAACTGATATTGGGCGCCGAGACAGCTGTATTTTGAGACCTTGAGGCGTTCTCGAGCGTCTGCCGCCGCACGTTTGGTAGTTGCTGGCAGGTAGGAAGCCGCCAGGGTGTCAGTACAGGTGGCGTCTCACACCAGCGCACGGCCCGTCTTCCAGGGTATCAACGACATTCCATCAGGGCGCTTGCCATCGCTCCGCACAATCTGGGGCTGAAGACAGGAATGCCGGCAAAGCCACACTTGAAAGTTTGCGGGTTCCCAAGCCACCGTTCCTTATTGGTAAAGCGGCTTGGGTCCATGCCTGTTCGCTGAAGTGAATGTTCAGGAGGTTTTCAATTTGGGATTTCATTAGACTGTCAATAGGTGTGATCAAGTGGGGGAATTTCCAAATTGGGCAACAGCGAAGCAGGTAAGTGAATTTTGGGACAAACAGACAGAATTTTAAAATAAATAAAGCTGTGGCTACTAATTTTGACAAGGCGGTCCGCATACTTGCTGAATTTTGTTGTTAATTTATTTAAAAAAAAACATTATAAATTATATTCTTTTTAAACGATATGATACAGACTCAGACCAAGAAAAAAATACAGACGGAGCGTTACGAACAGTCAAGTGAAGCCAAATCATCAAGTTTAATACGCGCTCACGCACACATATATAAACAAAATTGCACTAAACTCGTCAGCACGTGTCGCAATGATTAGATTAGATTAGATTCATTTATATCATTTTGAAAATTAAATAGAGAGTATAAGAATAACATTAATATAAATGAAAGTCAAAAATCTAAATATGCACATTGCAAAAATGAAAAAACAAGAATAATAATAAGGAACAATTGAAATAATATTAAAATGGTACAAATGTCAAAGGAGTAAAATGTGTTTAAATGTCAAATTATTAATAAAAGCTAGGGTATCATAGATATAAATAGTCAATGGTCAAAAAATTAGATTTTATTATGAATATTGTTTACAATAATGAGAAATTTTAAACGATATTCATAATAAAATAATAATATCATTTTAAAACTAAAACATGTCAAATACACATACAATTTACAATGTAATTTGAAAGTAAAAGTTCCTTTAGTCGGCGTTCAAATATGTTGCTGTCAATCAATGCTGTCAAGATCATCTATTTCGAGTTTTGTGCGATTTAATTTGCTTAGCGTGTGCTAAACTTATGGGGCTTGGTTGAACACCGGTTGGCTTCACTAGACTGTTCGTAACGCTCCGTCTGTATTTTTTTCTTGGTCTGAGGATACAGAGAGAAAGAATATAATGGAATAAATAATAAACCATCTTCGTCTGTAGCCCCCGACAGGACTCGAACCTGCGATCTCTTTATTAACGCTAGAGTACTTTGACCACTAAGCTACGAGGACAGTGATGGAAGTCGCGTATCCTTCAACTATATTCCCGCTACGAATAGATAATATGATCGGGGTAACTTCCTCGTTAAAAATAATCCGTAATGTAAATATCAATCCGATTACAATTTCATACGTGAAGCTGAATAGAGTCCAAGATTCGCCTCCACTCATAGAATTGTTATAATTTGCGGCGTAAGCGCAATTTCCTTGTATGAATCGTAGCCAATATTTTTTCAATGGTATGAGCTTAAACTCATCAGCCACTTAAGGGTCGAACACACAGCACCGTCGCGGGCGCGCAGCGCGATATTTCCCTACAAACCGCTAGCGTGGTCAAACAGGCTGCGCCCCGTCGCCAACGCGCCCCGCTTCTGTCGCGCCCCGCCAGCCTCCCGCCGCGCGACCGCGACGGGTGCGCGGCGCGTCAGTGTGACGCCAGACAGCGGAGCGCGCGGTGCGTACGTGATGCTGGCGGGTCGATGGCGCGAGGCCAGCGCGAGGCGCGCGGGACGCGCGCGCGTTGCTGGCTGGTTGATGGCGCGATGCGCGCGTGCTCTGTGTGACCGGCCGTCCCGCGCTCGTCAAGCCCCGCTACCGTCCCGCTGGCAGTCTGTTCGACCCTTAACAATTTAATAACTCAATTTCACAAATAAGGACATAATTATGACATTGACATACAGTTTTTGAATGAATGAATGAATAAGATTTATTTTGAAACAACAAAAATTAAAACAGTGTACAGAGATAAGAACTCTGTACACTGTTTTAATTTCTTTTCATCTAAAAGTATTAATTAGCCCTTATTTATGACGCATATTAATACCCGAAGTTATCCCTATACTTAAGAGCTTTCTTCCAGCTAACCTTTGAGTAATTGAGAGGAAGTTAGGTATAACGCATCGCACCTTACGTACTTATTGCAAACTGTCATTCACAAGCCTCATTTACACAGTTAAGGCTAAACAGCAATATCCTCCTACACGTGCGATGCATTGGATATTGAATAATATCGGTAATACAGCGCCGTGTCAATTTCACGGACGACGGCCGGCAATATCCCGACACGTGCAAGCTACGTGCACCACAGTGTACACTCTACCATATGGCGTTTACAGCGTAGCAAACGTAACATTGCTTTTTTTATTACCAAACAATGGGAAAGAAAACATAACCTATCTTTTTATTAGTTTGTCTGCAGTAAAGTCTGTATAGAAATATATTTGACTATTACAATTTTTCTGGTTTTTAAATAAGTATGCAGATACGCACATAAAGCGTCGTGCTAAACGCTTGTGTGGCATTTGCTTGTAACTTGTAAGTAATTGTCACTCAAAAGTTTGGAGTAAGTAGGTACTTTTTCAAACCTTTTTTTTAATTTAAGCCTTTTTTTATGTAGGTAAGCTTATTTAAATATTAGTGTAACAGAGGTGCAGATATATATAGACAGATCAGATAGATTTATTTGTATCCGAATAGGTACCTATACAAAGTTTTTTTTTTCATATTATGATCGTTCAGTTTTAAACATATCGGATCGGATGACTGATCCTTTACATAGGTAATTTAAACTATCGGGCTTTGTATTTTTCATTTATTGATTTATATATATTCGTATGGCTAATTCAATCGCACATCTTGAAAAGATTAAGTAGGTAGGTACGCGGGTTTAACGTAATATTTATTCGTCAGCAATAATGCAAATATTTAATAATCACGTTATGCTCGTGTCAACTAATCTTTTAAATAGAAGCAGCTATAGTTAGAATGAGACAGTCGCACATTATTTCATTCTAAATATATCTGCATCTCTATCGGTTGTTGTGATTGTAACTACGTGTGTCCGGGTTAAAAACTATCCCATTTATGACTCTCACGCATTTACTATTGGGTCAGCGAAATCAGATCAATCAAATCAGAATAAGTCATTAAAAATATTTCGTTTAAATCCTTCTTCGTAGTATAACGTTGTGGAAAGTTGCAACAAATCAATTAATCATATTTATTTGCATAAATACAGTAATTGGATGTTATATGATGGGCTTGTACAATGTATTTTGCTTGCAAGCAAGTGTGAAAATATTCAGGACTGTCTGCTTGGATCCGGAATAAAAACTATCCCATATTTTAAACCAAGCTATAGAATATCTTCGTGCAAAATTTCATCCAAATCGGTTGAGCCATTTAAGCGTGATTGAGTAACAAACATTTAACATATTTAATTTACAATGTCAACAATTATATAATCGGTCAAAATTAATCACATATCATCAATATCAATCAAAACAAAATAATAAAAATAAATTGCGATAATCACAGAAAATGTATATAAAATGAAACATTTATCTTAAATTCTAAGTATTTTTTGATTATATAAAAACACTATTTTCCGCCCGCGACTTCGACCGCGTGGTCCGGGATAAAAACTATCCTATATTTTAATCCAGGCTATAAACTATCTTCGTGCTAAATTTCATTCAAATCGGTTCAGCAATTTAAGCGTGATTGAGTAAAAAACATCCAAACATCTAAACTTTCGCATTTATATTATTAGTAGGATTAGTAGGATTTGTCAAGAAGCTGTTACTTTAAGGCACCTGGAAAATGGTTAATAAATCTTAATACACATGTTGTAAACATTTTTGTCATTACATCGCCTTGTTATAGGCATTCTGCATAAAGTGTTTTTTCAGGTTTGCCATTGAGGAATACACGAAAATACAGATATTTTGTATGTATAGACTGTGCATATTTAATTTTACACAAAAAGGAAACATTAAAAAACTGCATTCACCAATTACCAGAAACCTACTTTCGGTTTCTTAATAAATATACATATTAAATCGTATATCCTATCCTTCGATGTACGAGTAGGTATACAGATCTGAATCAGTTTCAGCTCTACTTAATTTGTATGCAACTGCTGTTGTTATTAAGCTACATATGCACCGGCTCGCCGGCTGCAATGGGTCATAATACAAATTTCCATGTATTTCGATTTGCGCTGACTTGCTGGGTATATGCAACATGGTCGTATAACGAGCGCGCTCACCGAACTGTCAGGAAAATCAGGAGATTATTGAAATTTCTGACAGGATCCATAATTTTGCACGGTTTGTTCGGAAACAATGTTGTTGTAACATGTACGGCAGGAGATATATTTACAGTTTTGCACCGTATTGCAAAACCAACATTATATTATATATGTCGACCGGTTAGCCTAGTGGGCAGTGACGCTGTCTTCGCATCTGAAGGTCCTGGGTTCGAATCCCGGTAAGGGCAAATATTTGTGTGATGAGTAATATAAATACACAAGAATACCCGGCATCTCGGGATCTAGCAGTGCGCAATCTTGTACATATTTCACATGTAATTGCCGGTAATTCCAAATATATCGTCGTTTAGTACCCATACTGCCTTATTGAGCTTACTATCTAGCTAGGCTAGGTCGATGTGTGTAAGATTTTCCTCTAATATTTATTTATTTATGTACATTATCTTTAACCTCGACTATACGAATACAATTGAGATCTGCGATCTCAGACCAAGAAAGAAGATAGATGGTCCATGACGAACAACCTAGTGAAGTCGGTTTTCAACCGAGCCAAATAAGTTTAGCACACGCTCATGCACACATAAACAATTGCACAACACTCGATATGGTGATATTGACAGCATTGCCACACGAGCTGAAGAGGTCTGAGCCGGTAACGAGGGTCCCGCTTTTGTTTCTGGCTCACACACACATACATACATACATACATACACACACCGAATGGTCAAATCAGTAGAGAACCAGCAATGCGCTTGGGACTTGCTGTAGTACTTATTAATAAAGCACACAGAGTATTATTTTGTATTGTTTCTTTTCCCTACGGCCGCGTATGTAACCGGAGTTTTGTAACCAGTTACCTAAGAAGAAAAAATGATCGTCATAGGATACTGGTATCCAGGTGATATTTTTTTTTTCTTTCACGTAACCGAGTTACAACCTAGGAAAACTTCCTAATGATTACGAGAAAGTATTTTATATTCCTCGTAGGTAACTGCTTGAAAGATAGATAGGAATGGTATTATCAACCTCTTTTGATATCATGGCACTCAACATTTTCTTCAGACGGACGGACATGGCGAAACAATAAGGGTTCCTTGTTGACTACGGAACCCTAAAAATCGGTTCTGGCGCTTCGCCGGCCGGTACCTCGGCGCGCTTGCTTCGCTCGCTCGACTCGCGGGCGTAGGGTCGCACTACGCCTAACACTCCTCCTCGCTTCGCTCGTCGTCGTACCTACACGGACTTGCCTTAGAATTGGGAATCTGTAGACGTGAGAATCTGTAGAATTGGGAATCTGTAGACGTGGGCCTAAGCCGGTCCTAGGTAAAGCATGGGTCCGGATCACTCATGGTTTCATAAGAGTATGATTTAGCCCTTACTGGATACTAGTTACGAACAATCATACAGGTATCAGTAAAGGTAAAAATCCTATTACTTGGATGCCAGTATCCTATGACGATCATTTTTTCTTCTTAGGTAACTGGTTACAAAACTCCGGTTACATACGCGGCCGAAGGGTTTCTTTTAATATTTCCTCTTAACATATACAACCAACTTCCTTAGTGTGTGTACATCTTTTCACTTCCAATGTGTGACGTTTCATTTTGTCACCAGCCTGTACTCGCACAGACGCTATCTTGACAGCCAGCTGTCAAGTATGTCACTCAGTTCATTTAATAGCGTCTGTACAAGTTACACTTGCAAACAGCCATAGGCTATGGTGTATGCTTACTGCCCGGCCGTATGCTTGTTTGCCTCCATCGTGGTATTAAAAAAGAAGACCATTAATATCGCATTTTAGCACTTAAACCTCTGCTTAACACATCAAACTCGAAAAGCTCCCACCTACCAGTATGCATGGCGGAATGTGATAATATATGGTACCTACATTTAAGGGCGGGTTGCACCAACTAACGATTACAGCCCGATCAACGTTAAATATGGCGCCGGCAGCTGTCATTCCATAGCAACTTGTCAAACTTTCCATATACAGGGTGTAGCAAAAATGGGGTGTGAACCGATCAAGGGCACATTTTTTTATCAGAACTCGATACCTGTTATGCCATTGATCGGTTCACACCCCATTTTTGGTAGAGTGTATTAAGATTTATACGAAAACTGCTTACGATTACAGACGGATTAGTGCAACCCACCCTAACCTAAATCTTGCCCTAAATCTCTCTATGATACTACGGACCTTTTGGTGAGATAATATTATAAATGCGAAAGTGTATCTGTCTTTCTGTCTAACTGTCTGTCTGTCTGTTACCTCTGTACGCTTAATCCGCTGAACCGATTTAGATGAAATTAGGTAAAGAGATAGTTTGGGTCCCGGGAAAGTACATTGGATAGTTTTTATCCCGGAAATCATCCTCTAGGGGAGTGAAATGGGGGGCGCGGACGATATTTTATCTTTTATGGCAAATGTTAATAATGGCAATTGTAATTAGGTTAACTTCGTTTTTATAGCATAAGTACTAATATTTAATTATGACAATTGAGATAATTGAATATAAAATTATGGAAAATTATTATTATGGATAATAATGTTTATGAAATGTAAAAAGAATGGCATATCAAATTAGTGCATTTAAAATTATGGATTTAATTAGTAACCCCGTTAGCACACTTTGTACGGAACCCTTAAAATAATGAAATATTTGTTTGTTTATTTATTCAAAAATGGAACGCCGAGTCAGATTGATGGCGGCGCCGTCAAATAAATCGAATGAATGAACGACGCTTGTAACGGCCATTACCGACTGGGATGAACGAATGAAACGAATCATTTCACCCGTCATTAATCCTACACGCGGGGCGCTGAAACGTCGGTTAGGCAAGGTCATATAGGGTGTGACAAGGATGGATCAAACGAATGATTAAAATTGTATAAATAAAATACGTTTCATAAAAAAAACTCTCACTAACAGCCTAGAGTCATCCCAATCAACAAGACTTTCGGTGTGATAAAAACGCACTGAAATTCGCCCATCGGTTTGGGAGCTACGATTCACAGACAGACAGACAGAATAATAAGCATACTTCTTGCACAGATTATTGTCAGTCACCTAGCGACCGCACGCAGCGTATGACATGAGTGAATATTTGTTTATTTTAGGAAAATGCCGTATTGCGTTATTGAAATCTGCTCCAATAATAGCACATAAAAAACTTGTCTCATGGAGGTATTTCTTATCATCGTGAAATTATATTTAGAATACGTATACAAAAAAAATTAATTTTCAATTTCTAACACAATTTGCGCCTGTAGTCAAGGAAATATCAATCTATTTCTCTAACAATAAAGTTCATAATCCTGTGTATTATTTCGCTACTCAGATCGTGAATGCACACCAAATTTCCCGAAGGGTCGCTACTCAAATGCTGTGGCTAAGGTCGATAATTGTTATCGATAAACCAAAATGAAAAAGATTATATTTTTATGAGTAATATGCAGAGCCCGGAATTCTCGTAGCACTTTTGAGCTGTCATAGGGACTTCTCGTTTATCGACTTCCGTTTATACATATGTATTATTCTATAATCGGAAGTATTGTAGTATTATAAATAGAAATTAAAAAATATTGTTTGTTCCTTTTATTGCTTTTTAATGTTTATAATTTATGGATTCCTTACCTATGCCTTTTAATCAGGACAAAGACCATCCTTATTATTTTAAAGAAATAATAAAATATTATTGTTTCAATTTATATTTATAATTTCCTAAAAGTTGGTATCCAAAGGTTATCTCGAAGAGATCGCTCATTCGCGATAAGACTGCGTGTTGTTAAGTCTACTCGTAATCATATTTTAGATATTGTATTCTGTATTTATTGATATACATATTGTATAATCGGAAGTCGATAAACGAGAAGTCCCTATGACAGCTCAAAAGAATTCCGGGCTCTGGTAATATGTATCTGAATATTTTGTCATACACAATAAAATAACTATTATAATCTTATAGTTTTCCTAAAGACACAAATACAAAGGAAAAATGGATTGATGTCACGGGGAGGAAGGATTGGTTTCCGCAACGATTCAACATCATTTGTTCGAAACAATTTGATGCATCTGATATTTTAGTTTCGCTAAAAGGAAATCGCTTCATTCATGAAGATTCAATTCCCAAGCAGAGTATTTTATGTAGCGTAATTACGAACAATTGATTCAATTCGCAATACGCACGGCGAACTACTGACATTTCGTTTCATGTTATCCCGCACAACGAACAGACGGTAAATTCTCCCTAGACCGCACTCGCAGTGTAGATTGCTGGTAAAATCATTCTATATAGTATTAGAGATGTGCTTGTATTAAATTAAACAAATGATATTCTTTGTTTATTAGAAATCTGTGTTTAATTGCTACTACATTTATAACAAAAGTAATTTAGTATAAATGTTACCTACTACGAATTATATAATAAACAAGATTTTATTAGAAAACATTTGTAAATAAGTCTAAGCTTAATATTTACCGTATGAATATCCGAAAAATATCGATAGTCAAACTTATACCATACCCACATCCCTATTCCGTTACAGCCAAATAGTCGTATCATCATACACATTTTGCAGTGACTTTTTGGTTTCAAGCGGTCGCATCTCCATAGTTTTGAAAACACCGCCACCTTGCGTCGAGTAGCCGAACGACCACGCCTCTTGCAAGTCTTGCAACGCATATGGTAACGGACGTAAGAAATATTTACTTGACACTCTAAATGAGACCGTAAATAGTACTATTTAAAGTAGATTTTGCATATAAAATTTGCTACCGTTAACAACATATTTTCACAGCACGTTTTAACAAATCGAAAGCGTATTGCAATTGTGTGTTCGTGTATTATTGAAGTGTGGTTATGTGGTTCTCTATGAAAATCGGTTGAATGCCACTTCCAATGGATTCTTTATTCCGTGCTCCTACGGATTGTTTTTTCTCCCGGATTGACCTATTAAGAAGTAACCTATATGAGATAAAGCGTTCGTTTCAGGGCAATTGCCCTCCGGCGGGGGGTATTCGGCCCAATACCCCGGGCACTGAGGCACGAGGTCAGTGGAGCAGAGGTTTGTTGTGAGTACATGTGGTAAGTGATTAATGGTCGGATCCAATAATCAATCCACCGATAGTTTTCCTTACCAACAGTTATACATTTTGACACATTTTCTACGGGTAATCTGTCAAAATGTAACTGCCGGTAAGGAAAACTATCGGTGGATTGATTATTGGAACTGGCCATAAGTCGTTTCTTTATTAAAAAACTCCCCGCGCGGTTTCGCCCTTGTATTGCAAAGAACGCAGGCAGTTCCACGGGGTAAAACCCTATTGTCTATCCGAAAGGTCCATTACATTACGACGACCGCTTTAGCCTAGTTGGTAGTGCCTGCCTACGAAGCAAGAGGTCCTGGGTTCGAATCCCGGTAAGACACAAATAAATGTGTGATGAGCACGAATATTTGTTCCTGAGTCATGGATGTTTTCTATGTATTTAAGTATTTATTTATCTATATATGTATGTTTATCGTCGTCTAGTACCCATAGTACAAGCTTTGCTTAGTTTGGGACTAGGTCGATCTGTGTAAGATTGTCCGCAAATATTTATTAGGTATAAATACCGGTTTCCATTTGTGCTGAATGACAGTAAATGATTCCATTGAAGGTGAGGCGTTTGGGCGGCTAGAGGCTATGATGACCCTCATTACGAAGGCCTATCCTTGAAAATACTTGTTTCGCTAGTTCCATGACAGTAAGGCACTGGTCCCACCGCCGGCTAGTAAGCTAGAAAAGTTGGGCGAGTAGCGTTACATTGCGGATCTGTAAAGGTCGATTGATGACACTGTGCCTGGTCAGCACGCAATGAACCGTTACTCGCCCAACTTTTCTAGCTTACTAGCCGGCGGTGGGACCAGTGCCTAAAGCAACGACCTGTCAAATTATAAGTTTATTCAAAAGGGACTACTGATTTAATATAACGAGTCACGGGCCGCCAATACAAAAGGTCGTATTTCAAACTAGAAGGTCGCTGAAAATGTTGTAAATACCTACAATAACAGAATTAGGCAGGCCTTTTAGTACGGTACATAAGTCCTTTTGTTTTCGACTGACTGTCGGCGTAGGACAAGTTTCGTCGCGAAAACGATTATGGCGGAAGTTTTAATGTGTCTCGGCATATTTTTACATTACGAGTTTTGTGTTAAGCCGGTAATAAAATGCGATAAAATTTGAGTCGCGGTGCTTGGTAATATTTTGCTTGATTTGCTACAAAAGAATAACTATATTTTCATAAGATATAATGTTTAGATAATAGTCCCTGGGCGACCGAGCTCTGCTGATGGGGAAAACGGAGAAAATACGGAGAAAACGAATGTTCCCAGACACCTAGCTAGATCTTTTTTCCACCCCCTAAACCCCTATATTCCAAATTTCATCGAAATCGTTAGAGCCGCTTTCGAGAACGTGAATGCAAATATATATACAAATATTGCTCGTTTAACAGTGTAGAATAATATACATTATACGGGGTGGCCCCTGTAACAGGAGCAAATATTCAAAATCACGCTCCTTAGAGCATTTGCAGTAACGCCTTGTGTCCAATTGTTTGTTTTTTTTTAGTATCTTGGCACCAAGAGATCAGAACACAACATTCAATGCAGATTTTGAGGTAACATCACCCTAAACCTTTTTTGTTTTTAGATTATTACTTTTTTGCGTTTTAAAATATAAAGTTACTTATCACTCCCAGAAGAGTAAAATTTACCTACACGTAAACCAACGTTAATTTTTTTTTTTCAATTAAATCCACTTGGGAATAGCTCACAAGCTTAATAATCTACCGTTTAATTGTCTGCTCCTGTCACAGGGCCCACCCTGTAAATAATAATATATGCCATAATACTCATCTTGCCTAATATAAATTCATATAAACATACACAACGTATACCAATTGTAATGTATACAATGTTAATAATATTCTCTGCTGTTACCTACTAGCTACCCATTCTACCTTAATAAAGGTCTCAGAGGTATGACGACAAGAATTTGAACCTTTCAAATGTCAAGGTCATCTTTAGATTTTGACATCCGCATACGAGAAGTTAAACTATGACGTGGCAAAACATACGACACTTTAACCGTCACGGACGATCGCAATCACCGCTGTTCCAGCATAGGTACAGTCAAGGTCAATATGTATTCACTCCAAGTTTCATGAATATGTATACTACAAGCTTATTGTTGCAGAAATAAGGTCTGCCTACATATTTTTGGGACTTTGTAGATAAATAAAAGAAATAATAGTACGTCATAAAATATATTTTATTCTTTAACAAAGAACATATCAATATAACAGTTTGTTCTTAATCTAATCATTGAACTAACTAAGTAACGTGGTTACCTTTGGAATGTCAATATTAATATAATATTCTATTAAGTATAAAGGGACTTGCACAAGGACAAGCATATTTTTTAAGAAAACAATGATACTTATAGGTTTATTGTACATTACTTACCAAGGGCTGTAAAAGAAAGAAAGCCCGAAATCGCAGGTATTTCGACGATCCCAATTAAAAGAGTCGGATCTGCAAAACAGCTACTTTTCAGGAGCAGCCGTCAGTTTTTGAAAAAAAAAATTATAGGAGAAATTGTTAATTAATGGAATATCGTTATCAAACTTCGAATGTATGCTTATTAGTAGGTTGTTTATTACTAGACGTTGAGCGTACATGTACTTTTTCAGCCATTTTTCCAAAAAAATATAAAAACCTCCTATATTACTTTTTTTACCGGAATAGCTTAAGCATCATTTGTCAGAAGTGCCATACACGACATTTTTGTCTGGAAAATGTATACATTAATTCATCGGATAGTACCACATCCGACAAAAAAGGTACTTCAAAAATGTCGTAACTGGCAGAACTGACATTGTTGCACGGAAACTCTTATGTAGCAATTTAATACAGAGAAAAATTACATGATAACTTAACAGGCTGTAAACTACATAAAATACACAACAAAAAACACGCTATACTTTTCCGTGAAAAATAGTAGAATGTGTAATACTAATATCCGACACTTTATACTCACTGTGTGTCCCGTAAAAATGTCGGAACTGTCACAACTGACGTTTTTAAATGTCATCTGGTTTAAAAATTTAGGTAGAGTTTTTTACGACCTAAGCCGCTGAAAAGCAAAAATCTCAATTAGACAGATCCGACTCTTTTAATTGGGACCGTCGATTTGTGACCCCAGCCGCAGGCGAGGGTTGTAAACATGCGATAGAGGGCTTTCTTTTTTACTGCCCGTGGTGAGTACACAATTTTACGTCTTCACCTGGCCACAATGCGAGTTTTACCGTACCGTGCGGTAAAACTCACATTATGGCCAGGTGTAACGTAAATATACATTACAATGCCTAAGTGCGCAAAAATATCTGGCGTCTTATAAAATCTCAAAGAATAACAACATTTATAATCTACATGTGGTTTAATATCACAAATGCGGATTAGTCGGTGTGTGAGATGTACACTCAATGTCAAATATGTTTACACTGGCATTTTCATTCATTGCAATGAAAAATAGTATATTACTTACTAAGGGTTGTAAAAGAAAGAAAGCCCGAAATCGCAGGTATTTGTGACCCGAGCCGCAGGCGAGGGTTGTGAATATGCGATAGAGGGCTTTCTTTTTTACTGCCCGTGGTGAGTACACAATTTTACGTCTTCATCTGGCCACGATGCGAGTTTTACCGTACGCACAGCGTACTAACTATACGATGCTGACTGTACATAACATTAGCTATGTGTGAACCGAGCGACAAGCTTACGGACATATAAAATAAACAATTTATACAATACAGTACAGTTAGCATCATATAGTTGTTAGCGGCCAAAGTAGTCAAAAATATCGCAACACGCCTTTGTTACTATAGGAGTAAGGATGTGTTACGATATATTTGGCTACTGTGGCTGCTAGCTTACTGTACCATCTCATACAAACACGACTAAGCCGCTTTTATAATTACAGCTCTATTGATTAGGTAGGCTTTACTGAGTTTCACTGTAACTTAATTTGACTCGAAATTCAATAATAACAATATCTTACTTTCAGTGAAGAATCGTAGGTCTTCTTTGGATATCCAAACCTGAAAAAAAAACAATAATTTTAATAACACCGTTTGAACTAAAGTGATCACAAGATGACAGCCAGTCTGCAGTGCCGGATATTACTTGTCAACATTGGATTTGTATTTCCAACCATATACAGCCTACTGCTTCATAAAATTACTTTTCAACACAATTGCTCGTAACGTACCTTTGTGTCGCTTTTAGACTCATAATCCTGGATATTAAACACGTGTGTTTTATAACATTACGACACTTGTGTGTTTATGGTTATATCCCGATTAAGTCACGTTGGCACCTTGCAGCAAGATGTATGCATGCACACGGTGCATTCTTCAATTAACCGGGTTGTACAGATTGTACTGCTTTTTTTAATTCTCGGCAAATGGATTCTTACTCGACTAAACAAATTAAATCATTGTTGTTAATTAATTGACTATTTATTTTTGGATATGATATAGAAACGTTTAATTTAGTAAAACTTTTCACTTTTGATAACATCTTGACATGAATTAATAAATATAACATTTTAAAACGAAAATATTTATTTAATTTTGTATTGGCTGTTTAGAAATTTTATCTAATGCGCGCGCACTGCGCAAACTTCACGAAAAAAAACTATTGCGCGCCATTTGAGGTTATATCACAGATATTTGTAAACATTTTTAATGCGTGTTTGGTTATTAACAAAAATGTTGACTCGGGGTGACTAGAAACGTGATAAAAAGAATGGACGCCACTGGAAATTCTTGGCGATGTATACAACATGTGAGTAAAAACCTGTTGCCGTAAATAAGTAAAGAAAATAACTTGGCAGGCCTATAAAATTTTCATCTTATGAAAAGGATTTTTTCCTCGCAAAATGTGTTGCAAAACGTCGTATGAAACGCGTGAGCTTTGATAATTACATCCTCGGCTCTCTTATCACGCTCACTTGCGGCTCGCGTGATAATTCCGCCTCTGATGTAATTATCAACATACCTCACTTGTATCACAATGTACTATTGAAAAATACCAAAATCGCCAGTGTGCTTCGGCTACCGTGTCTGCTTACCATCAGTCAGATCGTATGGTGAATTGCCACCGTCGTAGAAAAAAAAGTAAATATACCTATAGTCCTCGCCTGCTTGCGCGCGGACTGATAGATAACAAGCTTCTGTCAAAAAATGAATTTTTGATACAAGCTTTTATTGGCGACTGTACTTTTTTGTATACCATCATCAACTACTCATTGAGACGATTCTAACGAGCCCAAACTCAACGGGGTTACGTCGGTTAAGTACTGAATTCCCATGGCCGCCTGCTGTCTCCATCATCAGATCAGCTCGATGGTACCATAATATTGAATTGTCATCCAAACTATACTTATACCCAAAATTTCAGCTCAATTGGTCATCGGGAAGTGGGTCAAATGCAAGATTTGATTACAGACAGACAGACAACGGGACAGGTGAAAGTAAATAAAAGCTTGTAATACATGCTAGTCTATGTTGAAAAAACTTAACATAAGTACCTAATATATGCTGGTCTATGCTCGGTCCCGCCACGAACTTGTCTTCGAACCCTGGCTGCAGCTCCAGCAGCAGCCGCTGGTGCCGCGCCGAGAAGTTCCACAGCAGGAACCGGTGCTGCTGCTTCTCGAGGTCCACGATCGTAGTTAGCAAACTCTGCAAGTTTATGGGATCCTGGTATTCTTGTCGGTTCTTGGGAAACACTGGACGAAAATCGATAGCGAGACTAGCACAACTGGTGTCCGCGACGCGACGCGAGACGAGTGAATACCCTCATCTGTCTAATTTGAACAGTGCGAGTGAGACAAGAGCCGAAGCCGAAGCCGAAGAACTGAGTCACTCGCGACGCGACTAGACAGCAAGTTGTGCTGGCTTCCCTTAGAGCCACATACGACGTCTCCCCGTTTCTTCGCGGGACCTATTTTTTGCAGGATCCGATACTGGATCTGACAAAAATTCACGCCGTGTGAACGTCTGAACGGGCTCTCGTGTGGTCACCGGACTCTGCCAGATTATGGGACTCTGGTATCACGAGTAGGTACTCTAGTCGATTTCTGTATGGCTAGCAGACGAGCGCGCACGAGCTGTCTCTCGCGCGAGATAAAGTGCCCGTCTCTTTCTAAGTGTTTTAATTAGAAGCAAGTCAATTAAGCGCGCGAGACAGCTTAGATCTGGGTTACTGCGAAATTTTACCATAACGTAAACGTAAAGGGATGCGTGTATGTTTCTATCGTACTTGGAATACGGGTGTAGATTCGCCACGAACCACCCTGGTATGTAGTACATTTTTTTCTGTCACGCTTTCCACAGTTGTCAGTAATTTATAAGCCAGCTCAGCACGTCTATCATGAGACGGGCGCGACGTATTCTCGATTTTTCTCGCACTATACCTCTTGTTCTAAGTGTTCTAATAAGAGAGAGACGGATAGTGCGAGAAAAATCGAGACTATGTCGCGGCCGTCTCACGATAGACGTGCAGCTCAGCGCGCCCGCCAGTCGCCGCCGTGAGCGAAATGCACGACTGTGTCCCCTGCCCAGTGGTTAGTGTTGCACTTGGAATTTATGTGACCCTGGTATGTATAGCCTACTTTCACAGTTTTCGTGTGAGTTGTCCGCAATGGGCTTGAATGTATTTGTATTTTAGCTGATCGTACCTCAGCGACGCCCAGGTCCAGGGCGCGCAGCAGGCGCGCGTCCAGCACGAGCACCCGCGGAGTGCCGGCGGCGGCGCGGCGCCGCGCGGCGCGCGCCACGTGCCCCGCGCTCGCGTAGCTCAGCGCGCCCGCCAGCGTGAGCGAGATGCACGACTGGTTGCCCACCTGTGGGAAGCGAGATGGGTTTGCCTGTCATATATATAAGCGTACATAGAAAATTCGATAGATGGCGTCCTAGCGAATCCCCCGACTGGAATGGAGGTAAAATTAACCTGACTAAACTGAGAAGTATCAGGATACTGATACATCCTTGGCATCTCCTGCCCTATGTTCTTTTGTCGTGTTATATCCGTGACGTCAATTTGAACAGTGATAATAAATTATTTTAAGTATTTTCAAATCGTGGCTGTATACCGAAGGGTGTTTGCCATAAGCGCCTCACGTGAAATTCAACAAAATGGACAACTGACATGTCGCAGTTCTTATTACGATTTGTATTAATTTCATGTAAAATGTATTTGTTTCCTCGCAAATGTGATGAAAAACATAAGCGTAAATTGCAAACTCGAGTCATCAAAAACTTCTGATAGACTCTTGTTCGCAATATTCCACTTACGCCCCTCATTAAACAATGTACTATTTTTCATTAGAAACAGGTACACATTACGAAAATACTCAGAAAGTATAAAGCTTTCATTTCATCATAAAAACTAGCAATAAGGACGTTGTTTGACTGTGACATCAGAAGCAAGTAATCCCTACAAATTACATACTAACGGAGCGTTTTTGACGTTTCATAAAAAGATGCTGGTTTGACTTGTCAAATATACCGTATTGTGTTTTGTGGTGATAAACAAAACAGGCATGTAATGAAGGAACAGGAGATAGACGACATTGTATTGCCTACAGCTACTGTCGCAGTACACTACAAGTACCAGGCTCGCATAAACGCGCGCTACCTTGAAGACAACCGGGTGCAGCTGTGGCCTGGCGGCAGCAGCAAGCACGCGTAATGCATCTCCGCCGGCGCCCGCTGCGATACCGTACTCCAGCCCCAGCGTGCAGCCTACGACTACTGTGGCAGAGTACACTAGGAGCTCTAGTTCTGGAACACACAGATCACATTTAATGGCAGTTGACCTTATGTCGATGCAATAATAAACGCTACGCTGGAACTTAAGACGAAGAGGTTGTCTCGAGTATAGCTTTACGACAGGATTATCACCAACCACCAGCCCCGAATTTATTTAGTATGATACAAACGATCTTGCATCTCTGTCGTATTACATACTAAAATCATTCGATTTGTTAGATTGGTGGCCCGAACGCATTTTGCCCCGGAGGGTTTTTTATCCCCATACGCATTTTGCCACGATCGTTTTTTTGTCACATATGACCTGACATGGACTAGCGCCATTTCCTCTGATAGAGTATTTGATGCTGCAGGGATAGCATTAACTGTCGCCGCGACGCGACGCGAGACGAGAAAATCTACTCTCCTCTTTCTAATCTATGCAGTGCGAGTGAGCCAGAAATCGCAGAGTCGTGCGCGAGGCGTCTTAACAAGTTGTGCTACACGTATAAGTACCAGGAACCCAGAAATCAATAGGCACTTACTGCTATTCCTCCACAAGCGCGGTATGATGGCATACTCGATGATGGACATCATGGCGACCATGATTACAGCCGCTAGCACAGCGCGAGGTATGTAGTAAAACGCGTCAGTGAGCAATGTCACTGACAAAAGGACTAGTAAGGCTGCAAATGAAAAGGACAATTTATTATATGATTTTTTTCCGACTGTTACTATGCAGTATTTAAAGTGAGAGAGAGAGAAAGGGGCAGGCGCTACAATATTTTAACCAATCACAAAGCACACAAGTCATTACTGTCTCTATGAATGTTTTGATAGCATACCTATTATTATTACATATATTTTGATTATTAATGCAGCTATTTAAAAGAGAGAGTACCTTTTATATTGCAAGTTATGTCTAACCGAAAGATAGCGTCCTTATTTGTCTAGGAAAGGTAAAACTTTGTATGTAAAAAACGTGACCCAAACGTCACCAAACGAAAGTGTGCGGCGTACGAACATGTCAATGTCACCGAGCATGTCAGTTTGGCCTACATTGATCACGGGCAAGTACCAGGCTCGCATACCTTTGAAGAGCGAGCCGGCTGGTGTGACGACGCCGCACGCGTGGTTGAGCGCGGTGCGCGTGAAGGAGCCCGTGGCGGGCATGGCCTGGCAGAACGAGGACACCACGTTGCAGGCGCCCACGGCGAGCATCTCCTGTGTGCCGTCCACGGGCTTGCTGCCGGCTGGGGGGACACAAAAACAATTTAAAAAAAAGCTGGCTGACCACTAAGTACTTAGGAATTATCATGTGAAAATGACAATTGGACGTACATTGCTTGGTCCATAAGTATACTGCCCAGCGACCACCTTTACTTATCGATCCAGCAATATATGTATCGTCGAGGAATGAAAAGGTTCGCCACTTTTCGACACTATTTTAATGATGATAAAGAAGGTTCAGCTGAATGAAAAGGTTTTGGACCTCCAAAACCTTTTCATTCAGCGACTGCACGTCGAATTGTCATTGTCAGCTGACACAAATGTCAACTAGGTAAAATGGCCATCGTCCATCTACGACCAGGATTCCATAACTCACCGAAAGCCCTAGCTATAGCGATGCTCTCCAGTATGGCCACCAGCGGCATCACGAATCCTTCCGGGCCAAACACGCCCAGCATGTCTTGGAAGTTCAACGTCTGGTTGCCCACTGTAGTGGAAAATGGGGGAGGGCCGAATTTGGGGAGACCACCGGTGATCGTACCTGTAATGGAAATAGGAAAAAAATCAAAATTCTGCACAGTCTGGAGTAGGCAGACGACCAAGCTATAGTGTCCAGTGTCTTCTAACAGTCAGGCGCTTATTGTCACTGCCACCATCATGGTGCTAAAAAAACTCATTTTCAAAGACTTGCTACCAGGAACACAAGACAGTATATGAGTCGCTGGCAGCCTTGACGTCACCATAGTTACAGAGATGACGCGCGGACCACGTGCTGGCACACGCGCGCACAGCGCAGCCGCGAGGGCGATGGACATCATCCTCGATACGCTTTCTAAAATGTGTAGTATTGACGATGTTATTTGTCTTTTAGACACGTAGCGAATCCGCGAAATAGCGATGATTGTATGTTTAATTTAATAATATACCTACACATGAAAAAAATACAAACAAAAACAACGCAATTTTATAATGAACTAAACTAACAAAGAAAGAAAGTAATAAAGGGTTGACAATGCGCATGCGACACTCTACGGAGAAATAAGCGACCGAGCTAAAATGTTTCAGTCCAGTGTCCTTCAATCATGCGGGCCGCAGGCTTATTTGTCCCCATCAGGATGCTAAAAAAACATATTTTCTCAAACATGCTCGGAAATGTATGCGTTAATATCATGAAATTAAGACATGAAGTTTCTTGTTTAAGGCTCCCTACATTTCTTCTTGGCCTAACGCCAAGAAGTAATGTATGAAAACAATAAGTAAAACCATTATTGTCCGCTACTCTCACTTTTTAAATTTGCTTACTAATATTAAACTGACAAAGGAAAAATTACATTCTGCCAACCACAACATAAAAAAAAACTATGGTACTATACTTATGTGCGGTTAAACATGGTGCTCGAACGGCTTGTTCAAATGGCATGTTTAAAAAATAAAGAGGGCGGCAAATTACCTATTATTTAATTGATTACCTTGTATTTATTTTAATTTAAATATTTCCTCACATCGTTTGAGAAAAGCACTATACAATACTCGACCGGAACAGGGATTGCTGGACTCGCTGTATCCGGTCTACTCCAAACTCGTCCAGCAATCCCTTACTTCACGGCCTCTGCAGTAATGTACTATTTCAAGAACTTACTTATCAGGACCTGTATAAAAAAAGTCGCTGGGAGCAGCGATGGCGTCATGAGAATCGCGCCTAAAAATGGAAAGAACACGACTTCAAAAAGTTTAAAAGTACCAGGCGCACATGACAGTACAAGAGCCTCACCAGTCAACGCGAAGGGTAGTGTACCCTTCAAAGAGATGAGGTAGGCGAGCAGCGCGGCCGCGAACACGAGCAGCGCGTTGCGGGCGCGCACGACGTGCCGGCACACGCGCGCGCAGCGCAGCCGCGAGGGAGGGGAGGTCTCGTTGGTGGAGAGGGATGCGCGCTGGAAAACAAAAAGGGTGTCACCACAGTACACACATATGCCTACAATCGTCCGATGCGACGCACTCACACAAACACGCGTCGATACAGTCAACTTACGTGCAAGTCGGGTTAGTCGGCAGTACATAAGTCCGCGTGCCGCCCGTGCGCCTTATAGAACTGGTTTCCAAAGGAGCGCAGGTGTAGAAAGGTATTCAGGGAGTTGAGATTGAGATTGGCGGTTACTCTTCAGGGCTTATTTATATTAAAGCCCTATTTAGACTCGGTTATTTTTTGGAGAGTAACAAGTGTTTGTATGGGAGCAACCACAATTAAAGAACATAAATACCAAAAAAACTGTAATTTATACTTTATTATAATAATTTGATTGGTTACTATCCATTTAGCAACACTACGTTATCAATTTTAACACGAGTCTAAAACCCGTAACGGGATCTAATAAAGCGGTCACGAATAGGCAGCTACTCACTTTAAGCAGCAACAGAATGGCAATACTGACGACGCCTAAGACGGTGTCCCACAGGTGTATTGTCTTGATGTTTTTGAACAAATTCTCCACCGCCTCCAAAAATGTGCTGCCCGATGATCCTAAAACCATACAACGCATCATAGAGTACACATCCGCCATCAAATATTAGGTAGGCATTCCCTGACACAAAGTTGTATCAGTAGGTACAGGTAGAATGCCGACGAAGTCGGCTCCAGGACTTTTAACCAAACAAATATGGTGTTATAGACATTGGCAGTGAAGCGAACAGAATCGCGGTGGCAATTACGCCTCTGATAAGGGTCGAGGCTCTTTAATATAATTATGATGATGGTAATTTTCGTGCCCGAGCCGAATATCATAGGAGAAACGAAATCCTCAAGACTCCGATGGCTCGGGCCCGTAGTCCGCATGGGTGACGATCGTGCAGTCCGGGGAGCGTACTCGGGACGTCCAACTCAAAGACCTGTTGGGCGTCCTAGGTACCGGTGGGGTGAAGAAGTCCAGAAAGACCTGAACGAACTCCTGGCCGTCGATTGGACAAGAACGGCATTGGACAGGGAAGTAAAAGGAATAGTGGCGGAGGGCAAGATCCACTTTGGGTCATTGCGCCACAGCAGTAGACGGCAAACAAGTAGAGCAAATGACCTTTTCACGCCACTGTTCGGAAATGTGGCAATAGATGGTCTAAAACCACGCTGGAAAGTAGGCAATAGCTGTAGCAAGTGAACCACCACTCCTACAATGTTTCATTGTAGTAGTGGTTGTTATTGTTGTACAGTTTGAACAGCGATTCCCCAATCACAGCTCCCGTACGTTAAATTTTCAAGCAAGAAAAATAGTCTACGATGTTTATTTTGATTTTTACCTTCAAAGTGCATAGTGAGTTCAAAATAAAATATACACAGTATTACTTATTACACAAAGAAATGTGGATTCTGTAGTTCCATAAAAGTGGGTTCCTTTTTTGATCGTTAGTATAGGATGCGCAAACTTCCCCCCACCTCGTGCGTGCATCTAATGCGAAGAAGTTTGCCGGCTACTGTAAGCAGCTTGATATCTCCACAGCTATGCTATACTACATAGTTGATCACATACCTGTCAGCCTGAACAGCGACTTGAGCTGCGCAGCGCCGATCTGCAGCGCAGCCGCCGTCGTGAACCCACTGATCACCGGCTTCGAGATGAAGTCCAGCAGGAACCCTGCCAAGCGAACACTCCACTTACAGAACGGGCCATGTCAGTTTGCGTCTGTGATGTTCCTATAGCGTCGCAGGTGTCAGAGGGGTTCGAGGGTTGTGCGGAAGGCGACTTGAGGCTAACTTCAGAGATGGAAACTTAATGGCGCGTATTTTTAACCTACTTGAAAAAAGAAGGAGGTTCCGCGATTTGAAGTGTTAATCGAAGTATTATAATAACATTCCAAAAAATAATTTCTCGATTATTCTAAGGAGGAAATACCACGGTGGGGAGAAGCGCCATGACAAGAGCCATGTTGCCCTATTAAAAGTTGTAATATTGTACCCTGTAGCTTTGTGTGACGAGCCACCTAAAAAGTTATAATACGGTTTAAAAATGTATTTCTCCAAAATAATACAATTCACTTATCTAGAGATCCATATAATCCATATCCGTACTGACCTCACCACTATTATAAATGCGAAAGTGTGTCTATCTCTCTGTCTGCCTGTTAGATCTTCAAGCTTAAACCGCAGAACAGATTTAGACGAAATTTGGTAAGTATAGAGATAGTGTGAGTCCCGGGGAAGTAGGTACATAGGATAGTTTTTATCCCGGAAATCAACTCCTAAGGGGGTGAAAGTTTGTATGGAGCTTAATTTTTTTAACAAGGCCCATATTACATATACCTTAAAGACTAACATACATATCAATATAAACTTATTAATAACAAAAAAACACACAATTACTGCGACGTGTTGCGCCATTTCGTGGTGTCAGGTAACCGACCGCGAAAACGTCGGAACTTGACTCCCTTCGGCCAAAATTCAAATTCACGTCATGGCGAGACTCCTGACGACCCTCAGGATGAATCCAGTCTTCACGCGCACATACTCCACTACTTCCTCTGCCTTCGTAGTGTAGTGCACCCGGGACACGTGAAGCTGCGTCGAAGGTGTAGCAGGACGCAGCAGGTGATTTAGCCCAGTCGGTGCGGTACCGCACAGATTCCGACAAGTAGGCTTCTTCTTTTCCTCCACCTTGTCGCGTCGCGACTTCTTTTGAGTCGTATGTATCTGGCAGATCCTTGCGAATAACATCACACTGGGTTGGTGGGGTTCTGCACCCCCTTTTTCGAGCGCTGCTTAGGTTTTGCAGTCATCGGTAAAGCGGCAGTATCGGCGTAAGTAAGTTGAGGGGTCAACGTACTTTCGCATCGCGTGCGCGTCTCCAGCAGCGAAGACGAGCGGGCGGCGCGGCGCGGCGCGGGCCGCGGCTGCCTGCTCGGCAACTGGCGACGCATCCAATTTCGCGGACTCTACTGCACGGCCGGTGGACACATTCCGCGCACCGTGACACATGACTATGTTAGAAGTATTGTTTGACCTACATTCCGAATTGTTTAAGGAAGGACAGGATAGTTCTTATCCCGGAAATCATCTCGTACGGAGTTAAAATGGTGGATGAAAGTATGTATGGAGCTACGATATAAACGGACGAAGTCGCAGGTTTCTAGAAGCTAGTGCCTTAAAAAGCTATAATTTTACAAGCCAATATCGACATTGCTAGTTGTATATTAAATAGGTAAATCATTAAGAGGGAAGAATACCTTTGGCATACTACGTACTCGTCCATACAAAAAAAGAATACGATTTTCCACTTCTAAATATTTTCCAATCTCAACGGTTTTTTAGTAGGTACTAGGTTTATAGGTTTTCCTTTTTTCAAAATTTGCAATTTATTCAAACCATCAAAAACTTATAAAAAAAAAAGCGAAACCTATAAACCTAGAATATATTATGCTGAAGCGATCGACATCAAATCAAAGTGGTTTGTTAAGATTTCGTTAGTGGAAACCGTTTTCTCCCGAAATGGAAATTTCATATAAAGAGAACCTATTGCCAGGCGCGAGCTTCTAGCTATTCTTCCCTCTTAAGGCTGTGCATTGGAAATTATCGCGTGCTTTGAAACGCCGTTCTGATTAGATTAAGAAACAATAAGGTCTGATTTTCAGATATATGATTCTTGGCTATATGATTGTTTATATCTGATTTTATCGATACATGATTGCTTAAAATTTACTCGATAGAAAAAAAATCCAAAGTTGGGTCTGTATTTTCATTTTTTTACTCAGCCTACTATAATGATACATTATTTTACGACAGTTATTACTATATTATTTTATCTCATCTAAAATCTCACTTTATGAAATTTTAAAAAAACGTCTCTAAGTTAGGTATTTATCGAAATTTGTCCAAAAAAACCATTCCCGAAGAGTGTTACATCTCTTTTCGTCGTGCGCGGAAGGCATCAGCGTGTCTCTGTCTAGGGGGCGTGTTCGACTCAAATCAAGGCATCGCCTTAAGCGCTGTGTTAAGGACGGACCGATTTCTCTCTGAATTTCTGTATACTGAAATTAAGTATGTTCTAATTAGAATACGTATTTTATCAGCAGTTCCTCATTGTGCAATAGTACCTAGTTCATGCCACTTGCAATTGACAAAGTTAACTATCAACAAGGACTTCTCACTCTACCACTTTATTACTAGACTTCTATCCATCACTTGAAGGTTACTACTTCAACTATTAACGAGTACAGTAGACAACAGATAATGATGCAAATGACAACGGATAAAGGCATAGATGCGAAAATATCAAACTAACTGATCGCGCTCGTATCGGTTCGCGCCGCGCCGCCCGTATCCCGTGCCTGAGCCTGAGGCTCTAGTATAAGTTTTACCGAAACAAAACTTTACGATCGCGTTTGCGTTTTACCCTTAATTTGTATGGGATTTGACAGCTAAACGCAAACGCGGTCGTAACGTTTTGTTTCGGTAAAACTTATACTAGAGCCTCTGTATTGGTCATGTAGACCACTTCAATAGCTGTCGACTGTTTGTTTCTTACGCTTCGCGTTTGCGAGGATTTTTGATGTTGATGGCGACTAGAGGGGGTAATCGGGGTCGCATTGTTCTGGCGGGGGCCGGGGCACTCGCTTAAGAACCACAGGGAAGGCGACAACATCTCTTTTGAAGAGTTAGGGCTTCTTGGTAGGTAATGACAAGTCAAGACTCGGGTAATAACTGTGTTTATTCAGAGAAAATGTATGGCTTATACACTAGTGCATTTCCCTGTATGAATGGAAACTGCTATCAAGGTTACAGTACAAAGTCCAGGCATGTGCAGGTGGCTATGCCGAGGTCGAGGTATCATGTTACAGTTTGTTATGATTAAGTACTAATGGAAAATAGGTATAAACTTTCCATCAGGTGTGCCGTGTGCCCTCACTACAGGTTCCCCGTTTTTTGAGTCAAAAAAATTTTAGAATACAATGAATACTATGTTTTTGACTTAACTTATCTTAGATTTACTTAGGTCTATGGTTGTAGTGTCTTACTACTACTTATAATGTTTACATTTGTTGTTCCTTATATGGTATGTTGGTATGCGGTCTAATGGTTCTGTCATTGGTTTCTTACAATGTCTTACTTCTACTTAGAATGTTTACATTACGAATATATTGTTTCTAGCGTATCAATCTTCGCGGGTGGTCGTCCCTACTGTAGGAATTCGTGGAATTTTTTATGTTACTGGCTCGCTGCAAGTTAGTTTAGATCAGTGTCTTCTGTGAGTTAGTTGCTTTAAACTATTATTGTGTTTTATTTAAGTTATTAATATAGAGTTTTTTAATGTGTTAATTAAACAATTTGTATATTGTTAAGTGCCGTGTTAGTGTGCGTTTCCGTCTTCTATGTGTTAAACTTTTGTGTAAATAAATTAAAAGATTCACGCCTTTATTCCCACAAGGGGTAGGCAGTGTTAATTAAACTATGAAAGATGGACAGTAACTTCGCGTGTTGTTTGTTGCTGTTTGCTGTGAAACGGTAAGTTTTTAATTTGAGTTTTATTGTTAATAGTAATAGAGTTTAGTTTTAATTGTGTACAATATTAAATTTTACTATGTTAGTATTTAAACTTGAACTTGAAAAGTTGATCTTGAATTGGTTTATGGTTCCGTGTTTTAAGGCGTATGATTTTGGTGTTTTCCCTTTCTTATATGAAAGCTCTTATCCTACAGTAAATATAGTTATTAAAAAAATGCTTATTATATGATTACTTCTACATGATTAAAATATTATATAAGTATTTTCCTTAATTTTTTTTACTGAATTTTAAAAAATATGTAATACTTTAATGCTGGTAATTAATTGCAAGTTTGTTATGAATTTATGTCATTTGATACGTTTCCTACGTTTTGATGTTATTTTTTTTATTTCCTTTTATTCTGACCTTCAATGTTTTTCTTTAATATTTATTTTTTTCAGTGCTTTTTATGTCATATTTGTCTTGGTTAATGTTTCTTTATTTAATTTTACATGTCAATACTTCTCTTTGTTCACGTTATTTTTCATCATTATTATCTTTTATTTATAATTTTTATAGCCACTTAAGTTACTTATTTTTCACTCTAGCCTGATTTGTTATCTTTTGTAACTAGATACTTAGCTCTATTGCAGGGATACGCATTTATGTCGTCGGAATTTGAATATAATGTTAATAATTACTTATTCTCCTATTTAAAATATTATCTAGTGAATTGCATATAATGAAAGTAATAGCTTATTCGTCTATATAATATATTATCTAGTGAATAGGCATGACGACTCATGTTCAAATTGATAAAGTAGTGATGCTAAATGGATAGTAAACCATCAAATTATGGTAATAAAGTATACATTATAAAATATAATTAAAATCGTAAAAAGATATGAACCTTGAAAGTTAAGAAAAAATATGCATTTTTTTTATTGTCTAAGAGTAAATTTAAAGTTACCAATAGAATCCTTACGCTTTTATAGAAACAAAATTGTATGACAACTATGTACATAAACGCAGTATTTCGCGACCGAAACAACAATTTACCTGATTTTCCATACTACGTTACTTTGTACTAACAATATTGTGACGTCACAATTAGCTGTCTATTAGTATGGAGCGTTTTTCGCTACCGCCAGCGGGGTTAATCTTTGTCTCATTTGTTTGGGTATTAATGTTCTTTAATTGTAGTTGCTCCCATAAAAACATTTGTTCCTCTCCAAAAACTGGTTCGAATGACATCATAAAAAAATCTTAGTCGTCATCCCTATTGAATATGATGAGTCATGGCTTATTTTTCTATATAAAATATAATCTAGTGTCACTGGTTGTTAAAAAATAAAAAATACATTTTCCTTATATTTGGAAATTATTATAATTAATTGAATAACTTGTTTCATTAACTTGTCATATATTTCTTGGAAATTATCTTACTTTTCACTTTATTGCATTTCTTTCTACGCATATTGTGCATTTTGCATCATGGTCTCGGTACTGCATATCTATCTTATTTAATAATATGTCGTCGCGTATATTAACTGCCGTCGGAGTCTTTTGCTCCTAATAATAACAGGATATGCGCCTTTTGCGCACCCTTTTTAATAAGGCATATTAGGTCGCACCTTCGGTGCACCTGTATTTAGACACTTTTTAGTGCTCTTTGAATAAACCTTTGTACCGTACCAGAATGTTTAATCTTGCTTGCTTGCAGAAGGCGAAATATAAGTTATAATTATACTACTATAAGTTTTAATTATACTAGCTAATGTATAATTGTAACTAAAGAATGTCTGAATTATTGCGATATTTAAATTAACTCGGAGTTATTAAATTTCAGTGACACTAAATTTACACATAATTTATCTATAATATATGAATGAAGTAGTTCTTACTTAGCTACTTTTGTAAAATACGTTAAAAAAAATTATATTAGGATTATTTAAAAGTATACGATACGATTTCGACGTCTTCGTTATTTCGTCTCGTCTCTCGTCCTCGAAGCTGGCTGGCTGGTGGCTGCTGGCTGGCTAGGCGGCGTCTATGGGCTGGTGCGGATCTAGGCTGCCCGGAGCAGCCGTCTGGCAAGGATCGCCATGAAGTGTTAGGGCTTCTCACTGTGTTTATTTAGAGAAAGTGTATGGCTTATATACTAGTGCATTTCCTTGTGTTAACAAGGTTACAGTACAAAGTCCAACATATGCAACAAGTTTATTATGACTTTTTGTGTTTCTAAATAAATTTTAAAAAGTCCAGGCATGTGCAGGTGGCTATACCGAGGTCGAGGTATTATGTTACAGTTTGTTATGATTAAGTACTAATGGAAAATAGGTATAAACTTTCCATCAGGTGTGCCGTGTGCTCCACTACTGTACACTTTGCCCTGGGACAAGCCAAATGTGGCGCGGCGCGAGGGCCCCGGTGCGTTCAGCATGAGGTCCCGGAGCCCCCTGCATGAGAGCGCAGACGCAGGGCACCGTGGAGTTATTAGTGGATAGAAATACCACATAAGCCAGTCATCTCCCTGTGAGGTACCAGGCTCGCAGGTCTTCTCAACGAAAAAAGAAAATATAATAAAAGGACAATGCGCAAAGACCGAGGTTGATCCTCTGCTGGGCTATTAGGGTCATTTCGCCGGTTGGCGACCACCTAATTTCATGTGCCGGTTGGCGACCACTTAGCTGAGTTGGTGAACTGAAAGGATATTTTCTTGGTTTTTTAGTAGATTTCTATTCTAAAACAACAAAAAAAGGCATGTACAACTAATTGTCTCAATAGGTTCTGTAGAATTGATGTTATCTTCAATAGAAAAAGCCTTCTCCTACAGGTGGTCGCTAACCGAAGGTGGTCGCGTAACCAGCGTAATGACCCTATTAAAAACCCGCTAATGCGCCTGACCCCACCCGCCGAAACTAGACCTCTATCTACGCTTAGTTACTACGAATCGCGACGTTAAATACGCATATTTAGCTGCCTTTTATATCGAAGCTCCATACAAACATTCACCCCCTTAGGAGTTGATTTCCGGGATAAAAACTATCCTATGTACCTACTTCCCCGGGACTCACACTATCTCTATACTTACCAAATTTCATCTAAATCCGTTCAGCGGTTTAAGTGTGAAGACGTAACACACAGACAGACAGAAATACACAATTTCGCATTCATAATATTAGTGTGTAGGTATTATTAGGTAACAAGGAGTCAGTCAGAAAATTACTGAGAATGTAACTTGTTTTTCCTGTTCCTAATCAAAATCAGACCTATCCGGAGCTGAACATTTAACATGTTAATATGAACACAGCTTCACAGGAAATACGACAAATTAAGCCGTCGGACTTGGCCAGTACGAGGGCTGCTACTTATGTATCCGGAATAGAAAGAAGAATCAAACGTACATTACTAAATATAGTTTTATTGTTTTTCAAAATATTCTCCGTGATGATCGATGCACTTTTGCATACGTGTAAACCAATTTTTAAAGCACTTTTGCCACTCTGATTGAGGTATCTCCAAAACGTGTTGTTTGAACGCGTCGACCGCATCTTCACGGGTCGAAAATCGTTGACCACGTAATTTATTCTTTACATTTGGAAATAAATAAAAATCATTGGGTGCCAAATCAGGGCTGTACGGTGGGTGACCCGTTAATTCTATATTTTGACCCTCCAAAAATCGATTTGTTTCGCGTGATGTATGACAGCTGGCGTTGTCATGGTGAAGAATGATTCTGCGTCGCTGGTTGTCTTTACGTATTTCTTCAAACACTTCTGGCAAACAAATGGTCGTGTACCACTCCGAATTAACAGTTTTACGGTTTTCTAGTGGCACTGTAGCCACATGGCCATTCATACCAAAAAAGCAGGCGACCATTTGCTTCAAGGTGCTTTTTGCACGAGTAACTTTCGTAGGGTTCGGCTCATTTTGAAACACCCACACTGTTGATTGCTGTTTAGTTTCGGGATCATGCGCATATATCCAAGATTCGTCACCTGTGTAGATATTATAAACAGCTTTTGAGTCCCCACGGTTATATTTTTTCAACATTTTTTTGCACCATTCGACGCGAGCCTCTTTTGATCCTTAGTTAAATTGTGCGGTATCCAACACGAACAAATTTTTTTTACAGCTTAATGTTCATGTAATATCTTATTAATCGCACGTCACAGATATCCCCAGAATTGCCTCTATCTCGCGATACGTAACATGACGGTCACGCATTATAAGTTTCCGCACTGCTTCAATATTTTGTGGTACAACGGCCGATTTCGGGCGACCTTCCTTAACTTCGTCCGTAAGCATACTACGTCCACGATTGAACTCACTAAACCAATGATACACAGTAGTTTTTGATAGAGCTTCATCACCAAAAGTCAAAGTTAATTGATCTATGCATTGTTGTTGCGTTAAGCCACGCCGAAAATCGTAATAAATCATAGCACGAATATTTTCACGAGTAAGTTCCATTCTTGCAACGAGAAAACATTTTAAGCCCGCCAAAAACAAAAGACTAGCGTACTCAAGAAAAAAAACATCGCTATATGTTACCAGTATTAAAAGAAAGTTGAATTTTTACCATGGAGGTCAAAAATTGTGTTTAAGAAAGTTGTAATCCTGGATTCCGGGTACATAAGTAGCAGCCCTCGTAGAGCGGCGAATATGGCCCAGACAGTACTCACCTAACTGCAGCGCCCCTAGTAACATAATCACACAGCCGGACAGGAAAGACGCCAAGTAAGCGAAGCCCTCTGACTTGGCGACGTACTTGGCCAGTAGAGCGGCCAGTATGGCCGTGGGGCCGACAGTGACGTCCTTGCAGCTGCCGAGCATTGCGTACACGAATCCGGGGAATATACTGGAGTAGAGGCCCACCTGGAAAAATACAACGGAGCAGTGATCTTATGCTAGTTTTGTTTTGATGCTGGGTCTCAATTATGCTCATCTGTCACATTCTAATATCAACTTGAAAATCGACATTATAATATATTTCCCGCGCTCATTGACATGTTAGATTGAAATGTGATGGAGATTGGAAGCTACAGATATAAATTGTTATTAACGTACGTTCATGAAGTGTCATGAAATTCACGTATCGCACGTCATAATCGAGACCTAGGGAGTAAAAAAAAGAAGGTAACGTACAATTGGCACTGGCCCTAAGAATCTAGAGGTCCCGGGTTCGAATTTGGTTAGCGACGTTCCTGCGCATGGACTATTTTTCTATGATATTGTCGCAGAATAAAAAGGTTCGTTACTTTAGACCTTGACAATTTTGAAATAAAATAGAAGAGTGGTAATCCTTTCCATTCCTCGGCTATATTTAAGCGATCATTTATCTTTAATTAGCTTCTGCCTGCGAGTCCCTCCGCGTGTAACTCGTTTGTATGGTAGCTCTTTACAAATTTTCACTCCCCATTTCACCCCTTTAGGGGATGATTTTCAAGATAAAAACGATCCTATGACCGGGATTCAACCTATCTCTATATCAAATTTCGTCTAAATCGGCAGCTAGGTACTAATATAATAAACGCGAAAGTGTGTCTGTCTGTCTCCTACTTCTTCACGCTTAAACCGCAGAACCGATTTAATAGATGAAATTTGGTATATTGATTGTTTTGGAAGGACATAGGATAGTTTTTATCCCGGAAATAATCCTCTAAGGGCATGAAATAGGGGTTACAGTTTGTATAGAGTTACGATATACAGAGTGTTTGCTCCATCGATCGTTTGCCAAATTAAAACGGCAGGTAAAGGTCATTAGCTATATTTTCCGGCCTCCACAAAAATGTTGTGTCCACTGGTATTTTTTTTGTATTCTTTAAAAAATATTTTTGAAATTTTCTATTTGCGTTTCAACTTGAATTTAAAAAAAAAAGAAGTGGTAGAGCCTAATTTTTTATTTTATTGTAATGTGTAATGTTGTACGGCTCTATCAAAGTCAAAATTATTTGCAAGTAACGTCTACTTATTTTTTTATTAACCCTAAAAAAATGAAGATGCAAGAATTTCGTCTTGGGTAACTTTGATTTCCAAAGTTGCAAATAATTTTGACTTTGATAGAGCCGTACAACATTACACATTACAATAATATAAAAAAATAGGCTCTACCACTTCCTTTTTTTCTTTATTCAAGTTGAAACGCGTAAGCATATAGAAAATTCCAAAATTATTATAAAATAATATTTAAAAAAATAACCAGTGGACACAACATTTTTTTGGAGGCTGAAAAAGATAGCTAATGACCCAAGCTACCTGACGTTTTAATTTGGCAAACGATGGAGCAAACACCCTGTATAAATGAGTTCCAGGCGGACGGAGTCGCGGGCAGGAGTCAGTCTGTAAATATTTAATTTAATATCATTAAAAATAGATTACCTGAGGTGGCAAGCCAGCTATGATGGCGTACGCGATGCCTTGAGGGATAGAAGTCAGGCCCACCGTCAAACCTGCGCGTACAACGTGTTTAGTTAAATAAAATTGTGAAGATAATCTTACACAACTTGAACTAGAACTCTAAGCTAAGCAGTAAGCTCAATAACGGGCCGGCCACGACATTGCGCGAATTGCGGCGCGGCAAGCGTTTTATCTGTTCATTGCGCGGTCGAGACGCGCAACGCACTGCGGTTTGTTGGGATCACACGCAATGAATTAGAAAAACCGCTGCCGCTCGAAGTCGCGGCCGGGTCGTAAGGCTTGTGTTATGGATAGATAGCTAGATGACAATATATTTAATAAATATAAATACTTAAATATATAGAAACCATGTCAAAACGGACCCCGGGCTCCTAAAGGGCACAACCGGGAATAACGCTCGGAGGATGATGATGACAGATACCATCCAAGATTCAGGAATAAATAGTCGTGTCCATCACACAAATATTTTCCCTTACCGGGATTCGAACCCAGCATTTTAAGCTTCGTAGGCAGGGGACTAGACTAACCGGTCGTCAAAACGTTTGTATGTATTTAATACATGTTTTCGTGAGTATTCAAGTTGGGCACAGCGAAATGATAAATTGGGCACAGCGGAATGAAAAGTTGGGCACAGCGGAATGATAAGTTGGGCACAGCGGAATGTAAGTACCGCCACGCCACCTACAGAAGAACGCAGCCACGATAACATCACTACTTGCTTCGCGAATATTTGGTGTTCTGTACAGAGCTCGTCCGCAAAACTCGTTAAAAAGAACTGGAAAATATGCTGTTTGTTTTTGGCCCACTAGAATTATGCAACGAAATATTATGTGTGCTTAGTGCTCCGTAGCTAATTGCCTGGCTAATCCCCGTATGTAGCGATGATCGCTTGTAGGCATGTAATACATACGTACAGTCTGTGGGCTAACTGCACAAATAAGGCGTTCAATGCTCAGCGCGTCCTGTATAGTAATGGCTTTGTGTAGTTAGTTTAGCGCTATAAGTCGCAAGAGGACTGCCTTCTTGAAGCGGCGCGTGCGCGAGAGTCTCAACAGTCCTCTGACCCCTATTGAAGTTCTATTGAACGGTGTCAGCCAGTGACGGACGCTCTATCTTGTCACTTATCGTGTGATAAGGCCGTCCATGCTACGGGGTCTGAAGTTAGTGTTGGAGTACTCGGCCAGTGCAATGTGGAAACACTGATGCTAATCCAGAGGGAGTGTTTACCATTTATTATGAATAATGTTCTTACATAGTAAGCAAAGATTAGTGGATTATACTGACATATTTTTTGGACCACCAGGTCGATCACGCGTAACGCATTGTAGGTACATACGTTAGGTAGGTCTAAATGTCAATTTTAATATGGAATAATGACAGTTGGACTGTCCTAACGCGACTTAAAAACCTTAAGTGAATACCCCTGTGATCTGATTTAAATTGAAATGAATATGTCCCAAAATGCTAGTTGGCTAAGAGCGACGGGCCGCGTATGCCTGACTGACGGTCACAGATTCGAATCCTGCTCGGAGAGAAACTGTATACAACATGTTAAAAAAATTACGCAAAACCGTTAAAGGGCTTAAAAGAAAAAAGTAAGAGATTTTTTTTTACATTTGTATTTAGCAAGTCGCCCCAGTCGGCCAACGCTCCATATTTAATGTAAAGAAAAAATCGCGTCAATTTTTGTTTCCTCTTACTTTTTTCTTATCACAACACGATGCCTGTTATGCCCTCGGATTTGCGTTATTTTTTTAACACGTATCACTGTATCATTTGGAATGTATGTCCGAAAAGACCAATTACAATAACCATATTAGGTATTCGAAGGCCGTTCTTTAAAAATATGATTTTAATAACAATGGTAAGATTTGGTACGGCAACGGTCTTATTATCAATTTGTCAGTCCACAATACATAGCACGCCGTTGCGTATAACAGGTTAGCATTTAATACACGCTCGTTACAAGTGTGTAATTTAATTAGTATCCTGCCAACCATATACCTATACTAAACAACCCACTTACAAAAGGTTATATCTTCATTAGTACGCTATCAGGAAACTAAGCCTAATTGCCAAAAGCATAGGGTTAGATTTTGAAGTGATCATGGTCAAGAAACAAGACTTTTTGTCAGTTGGTCGTATGTTGGCACAGGTGTGGCGAAATAAGTTCAAGTTAGACAACTGTGGCTAAAACGAGTTCAATGGTCGTTGTCTATAAAATGCCCGCCACGATTCACGAACCACGTAAAGGTACAAGTTGAGATCCGACCGCAGACAGCGGCGACACGATCCATACTAATATTATAAATGTGAAAGTGTGTCTGTCTGTGTCTGTTTGTCTGTCAGTCTATCTGTCTGTTAGTTACCTCTTCACGCTTAAACCGTTGAACCGATTGAGATGAAATTTGATATGGAGATAGTTTGAATCCCGGGGACGGACATAGGATAGTTTTTATCCCGGAAATCATCGCCTGAGGGGGTGAAATGGGCGATGAAAGTTTATATCAAGCTACGATATAACCGAGTTGCACGCGGACGGAGTCGCGGGCAGAAGCTAGTTGGTTTATATGTATTTCTATGAATTATACGACACGTCGCCGGGCGTCGCCGTCATACAAATACAAACAAGCCAGTCGTGTCACCGCGACACGTCGTCTGCTGCTGCTGTCTGCGGTCGGTTTCCAACTTGCACCTTTAAAGCTGAGCATTCACGAACGGCCCAATAAGCCGATTTGGGCGGCGTCGCGCCAATATCCGTCCACCACCTAGGGGCTAGCACAACTAACGCCGCGCCGCAAAGCGAGTCGAGAAAGATCTACCCTCCTCATTCTAATTTGCGAAACGGTGCGAGTGAGAAAGGAGACACTCAGTCGCGCGCGAAGAGACTAAACAGTAAGTTGTGCTAGACGTACACGACTGTCACAACTAGAAGTCCTTGCAAACATGAACAGACCGGACTCCGCAAACAGCACCCGTTCACGAGTATGATGCGCATCTCAGCCATTTGTTACTGTTTTATCCTGTTTGTCATACGATTACTTAAATAAATAAAATCACAGCCATCGCCTCTCTCGACCATGTGTTATAGGGAAGGTTGCGACCCGATCAGCGATACCACCGCAAGCAAAGATCTTACATACATAACCACGGCGAAGTCACGGTCAAATCGTTTCATTGATAAGTGCCAAATATCAACACGTGTACAAAAATGTAAGACGGAGAAACAATAAACCATACCTTGCTTGCTCAGCTTGCTTGCAAACGACGCTCGAAAACATTACAAAGTAAGCGACAATAATAATAAATCATCGTATACGTATACGTCCCACTGCTGGGCACAGCACTCATGGATGGGAGGGAACGGGTTATAGTCCCCAGAGTCCCCACGCTGGCCCAGTGCGGGTTGGGGACTTCACATGCACCTTTGAATGTCTTCGCAGATGTTGCAGGTTTCCTCACAATGTTTTCCTTCACCGAAAAGCTAATCCGTTGTCATACTCGTACGAGCGATGTGACATATTTATGAGTAAGTTGTGTGCAACCATATTTTTACACTTGACTGTACGATCCGGGATTCGAATCCACGACCGCCGCTTGACAGCCGCATGCCGCTGACGCATGCTGACAAACACCACATAGTTTCTGACAGACGAAGCATGGTTTCACTTTTACCACCTCGGCACAGTTAGCACAAGATGGCGGCGAGCTATCTCGCAGCGAGATAGACTATCCGTGCCTATCTTTCCGAGTGTTCTAATTAGAAAGAGAAGAATAGTATATCTCGCCGCGACACAGCTCACGGCGCGTCTAGTGCTAACCGCGCAGACCGTAGTTTTCACTTCGAAAAAGGTGTATGGGCACAGATATATTTGCGCGAAAGATGATCTGCGGTGATAAAGCCGTAATCAGACTGTTTGTTTAGACTGTGGTAAACAATGGAGACTGGAATGTAATGATTATGCCGTCATGTAGTAAGAGGTGAAAAGTCTCGGTAAATATCGATCTGAGAAAAAAAGTTTAAAGAATAATGCATGCTTATTTTTCTTACGCGTTTTTTACGATAAGAAAGTAGAACAAAACAAAACATTCTAAAAATATATAGGTACTTATATCAAAAATGTTACGTCCAAAAACCGGCCTCCCTTTCCTATATACCCGGCCTATATCCCTTTCCTATAGCACTGCATAACACTAGTCTTGGCTTTACCGGCTCGAGTTTTCAAGGGCGACCGAGTGCTAAACCAGGTGTCATGTTATTTGGATTCCAAGACCTCTTATTTCGCTCACGCAGGGCTCTTTTACTTAGCCGGGCAGTGTACTACATACGTTTGAATAATACACCATGTATAGGACCACATGATTTTGAACTTTAACTCACTATCATAGAGTCCAATGATAAAGAAAAAGTGGGAAAAAAAAACATCTATAGCATTGCTGACCTCGTATCGCTTTCTAGTGGTGCATTCCTCGCTCACCGCCTCGCAAACTCGCACAGCTGTGGGTACTCAGCCTATGGGTTAACTGTGTGCTGTCACCCTAACCAATACTGACCAGCTATGAAGTCCCGGAACAAGTATTCTGCTTTGTAAGCGGGCAGCCATGTTGTGATGGGGACCCGCCGCCGCCAGGACTCCATCCCGCACAGCTTCGACGCGGCGCGGCGTAGCCTCGGCTCCGCCGGCGGGGGGCCTGAAGATGGATATAGGTATTTAATTTTATTTATATATTTGTAGAACTGGTGGCCGTTGGGGCAGAAAGGTTCTTAAATAAACAAGTTTCTGACAAAAACTTGGTACAAGCTCTTATTGCCGTACAGTCGGCCTTATTTAATCCCAAAATTTGGCTTAAGCACTTGTTTTACGAAAGCGACTGTCATCTCAGCGTCCAACGGAGAGGGAAAACTAGACCTTATTGGGATTAGACGGCTTCCTCGCGATGATTTCCTGCACCGAAAAGCTAACGGCAAAAATTCCATACATAAGTTCCAACAAACTCATTGGTACGAGCCGGGATTCGAACCCACGAGTGCCGCATGCAACCGCTAGGCTACCGTTACATCGATAAACATAACCTGCGTGTGTAGTATACTGTATACTTATAGAGCATGTTTTATGCTTCCTCTGCCATAATCGGTTACATTCTTAAAGTGACATTTCTAACTTAGAGACCTAGAACAGCAATGCTGTTTGCAAATCCATTGATGGCGTATGACCTTCGAAGAGCCCTGTCTTCTGGCATAAACATATTTGCCACATTACTTAAACACGTTGTCGAATACAATTAAATAATTCGATATCAAAACGAAGACACATTGGCAATACACAGACCTCACTCATTAAATATTTAAAAAAATATCCCTGACCACAAATCTAACCGATTTCGATCGTAAGCATGCAAAAGAAGTAAAGGGTTGAATTTAGAATAAAATCAAACTTGCTATATCTGATATATTTATAAAAAACTTACCAATGACACCGCTCATTAAGATCAAATTAACTATCAATTTGAATCGGGCACACTACATCACATTATGGACTCTATCACTGTGGCACACGGTGCACTTTAGGTTGGGCGCGACACGACACGTGCGCTGGCTTCCGTAGCCGGCACCGTAATGAAGACAGCTTACATCGAGTTATCTAACAGCTTGTTTTATATTTTCGATACAGTTAATTAATGATTATGATGAATGAAAGAATGCGTACATTATTTAGTCTGAAGGTGGTTCGCTTTCCACACAAAATGTTATTTGACATTCGCAGGCTACCTAATGGCGTGATATTTTAAGTAACTTATGTAAGTAAAAAAACTTACATCAATTGGTTTCAATTTGTGCGAAATTCCCTTTCCTTGAATTAATTTATATAAACTAGAATAATTTGAGGAATTAGTTTGGGACGTGATACTTTGGGAAAATTATTTTTCTCTAATTATTCGAGTTTATTTATACGCGGCCTCTATTCAGGATTAAGGCCTCCTCCTCGCGGTCTGTTAAAAACGTAATTTTTGGGGAACTAAGACTTTGAAAGTAAGCCCCCAAAAATTCTGAAAAAAATCAAATCTAAAACTTTGGTATCTCACTAACTCTGTTAGAATTTATTTTAGAACAATAGATATGTAAGACCTATGATACTGTTTTTACATAAAATTTGCTAGAGCTTTTTATTTAACTGTAAGTACAATTTTGAGCGCTCGTTCGGGTAAAGAATCAAAATACATTATCTAAAAATTCATTAATTTCATTATCCACTTTTTTATAATGATCAGTTTTGATGCAATGCCGGTCTTAGCAAGCTTCCGCGCGCGGGCGCGCTTTTTTAGTGACATTCATTAGTTAAAAGAAATAATGTAAAACACGAATTCTCTTTTTTTTCCGATTTCAGAATGTTACCTAGACTTTAAAATGTTACCCATACGTCAATTTAAAACATAAACTCTTGACATTTTTGATTGAAAATTGTTTTTATTCTATTTCTGAGTTTTTGCTGTATAAATTTAATAATTTGATATGAAACATAAACTCTTGACATTTTTATTCTTTTTGCTGTAATAATTCAATATGACATGATTTCTGACATTAACAATAGAGATATTTAAATTTATTTTGCATGTTAGTATTTAGAAACATTGCTACAATCAAGAATTTGTACGCCGTCGGGCAGGGTATAGTGCTACATATAATTAATTATTTACCACCACTGTGATCAGATTGACATATACTCACAAATAAAAATCTTTGAACTTTGAACTTCAAAAAAAGGAGGAGGCTCTCAATTCGGTTGTACCTATGTTGTTTTTTTATGTTTCATGTTCGTTACCTCATTATTCCGATACACGTCGATTTCACAAATACATAGTACCTAATAAAATATAGGAAGTAAAAAAGTTATAAAGTATTGAAAATCTGTAAACATAACCTATTAGTTGGGAATCCATAAATAACAATAAAATATATATAAAAATGTTCTATACAAAAACCTTTCTTATCATAGGTAAATTAACCAAGCTATTGAGTAATGTAAAAAAATGACAACGGTTTTTATCTCAATGGGCCAAGTGCTATGGGTTCAAGTCCGATGATCGATGCAAAGATTGGGAAAGCAATAATTAAATTATCTTGGTAGCCCGAAGTCGAATAGTTTATCATTTAAACTTTATAAGTAAACTTATCATCTTCCATTCTTGGAATCATTCGAATCCTCAAATCAATAAAGGGTCAGCACCGCGCTTGAGCCTGTGAATGCGAGTGTCGCATCGCAAGTATCCGTAGTGGGTATGCTCGTAGTGCAAAAGGCAAGTCATATGCTTGTTTAACACTATCGTAGTATATATATATTTATATATTTGTCGAGAGGTGGGCGTATCCTAGGTTCTCGGGCATTGATAGAAAACGATGGTATGTTCCCAATAACTGCAGGGAATATTCCCATTGTTCCGGGGAATATTCCCAGGAACATTGGGCATTTACTTTTGCGGGTAAATTACACTGTTTAATGTCTTGGTAAAAAAATCAAGGGCCCGTAGGCCATATAGTCTATATATGTACCTATAAACATACACAATTTCAATATTCCCCTATGTTCCCTTGTTTGGGAATATTCCTGGGAAAGGCACATCACTCACGCCGCTATTTTTGCGGCTAGTTGTACAAATTACTAGATACCTTCCCTCCCATTATTAAACCTGACATGATATAAAGTAAGAGTTGCGTGTCAAACGATACCATAGGTATTACAAACTAGCTTCTGCCCGCGACTCCGTCGGCGTGCAACTCGTATATATCGTAGCTCCATACAAAATTTCGCCCTCCATTTCACCCCCTAAGGAGATGATTTCCGGGATAAAAAGTATCCTATGTGAAAAAATATATGTCGCCATATTCAGGCAACCGCTGTTTCAATCGGCTGCCTCGCGACAATTTTTTTTCATACTTTTTTTTTCTTTTTCTGCTCCAGCCCAAGTTAGCTCAGTTCGGGTTGCACAGGGCGGTTCCACAACACTTCGGGAGCTCAAATACCGCGATCCTCTTCCCATCCCGTTGCCTCTTGGACACTGCAACTAAGAGTCATCGCTCTGAATATATAGAGTTTTCAAGTAGATACTTCTTTATACATCAGCCGTTCAGTGTAATTTTATGGGCCGTAGATATTTTATTTTTGCTTATCTCTAATCTCTTCTAATTACTGCAGAACCAAAAGACCTAATAAGACGATAATGCTAAACAAATACTGTTTATAATCAGGATTAAGTGAGTTTAAAAAAAAAAGTAAGTTAACCACGTCTGTCAGGCGTAATCTGAGGAGGTAACGTAGGTATTTCTACTATTTACGTAATCATGTCTACATTTGAAATTATAAACAAAGGGATTAAAAATAGTAAATTCTTTTCATCGGCATTCACCCCATTCCCCACTACAAGTTTAAAGGGGTTGTTTTATCCTTGACTGTTGCTATAATAGGACGAACTCGTAAAACACGTGTGTGAGCTGTGCTCACTTGTAGGTGGCTAAGCATCTTACAATGATTTTTGTACCAGGTTAGTTTTCTAGCATATTGATGTACTATCAGTATTAGTTGGCGACCCTTAAATAAATCCCATAAAAAGCCAAGTCTCGAAACTCTTCCACCGTAAAAAGTTGTGAGATATTTCGTAGAGCCAAGTCTCAGGCACTCTTATTAATCTTTATTTGCTTGCTAAATAAAATTCTGTAACTTGGCATTATGCAGTTGGTGTATCTAGAAAACTGGAGTGAAATTGCATTTTTTTTTGTCTTGATTTATTTATACACTAAAAACTAATTGTATTCTAAATTTGAAGCTTCTATATCTGCTAGAAGTGCCTTAGACTTTTGATGATCGGTGAGTCAGTGAGTGACAAAATTAAGAAACTTTGACTAGTTATAATTCTTAAACTACTGGTTCAAATTGGATGAAATTTGAAATATATCGTGGTTTTACAATGCGTGCTTGGTTACTGAAAATTCAGGCTTCTAGTTTTATCCACAAAGAAGGGGGTCGAAAATGGCCTGAACTTCTTCGAGAAAAGGATGGTACGGCCGTACCGCTCGCTGTTTTGCTCGACTTGGCGGGGGCACTGCCGTGCCCCCAGATAAATACATAAATAAATAAATCCAATACAGCAGTCGAATTGCGTGGTTGGAGAGTAGCCTAGGGAAAATGCAGGGGAATCCACGCGGGGGCGGTTTATAAACTGGAATATACTCTACGAGTTTGCGCTCCAGTGAGATTGGATGAACAGTTTTAACCGAATGTGTGGTGTAAATGGTGTCGACCTACTGGGAGTTTTGTCGCTGGTTCGCTAAAACCTAGCCAAGCTGAGAAGAGACACCTGACCCATCAAGAACAGCGAGGCCCGACTTGGGTCGCCACTCACTCTAGCCGGCATGCGGCGCCGGCGGTACCGCGGGACGAATAGGGACTGTTGTATTGCAGGCCCAGAAGCAAGACTAATGTCCCCAATTCTCCCTGTCCCCACTAAACGGCACTGCGCGGATTAGGGACTTGACATGCATTTTTGATTTTTTTCGCAGAGCATTGGATACAAAACCTACATGTTGTTGTTGATTGTCGACCCACCTTTTACGATATTAGGATTAGCAGTGACGGTGTCTTCATCGTGTCATAATTGAAATATCAAAACGCGAAGTGCTATGAGCAGACTTCTCATAGGTAATATAAATACTAAAGCTCCTAAGAGAATATAATAGCAAACATTTAGCTATCTACTGATTTTCCCGCATAAACCGGAACTAACACTATTCAGTCAGGCGTTTCATCCTACTAATATTATAAATGCGAAAGTTTGGATCTTTATGTTTCGATATTTCAATGTTTGTTACTCAATCACGCCTCAACAGCTAGATTAATATATAGGATAGTTTTATCCCGGGTCTACGCAGACGAAGTCGCGGGCGGAAGCTAGTTATTCATACTTCATATAAGTTTATAAGTATTCTTACAGCTGCCCGCGCGGCTTTGCTCTTTCAACGGGAGATTTCCAGTAAATTATTATTGTTAGAAATTATTGTAACAATATTGTATGGACCTGTCGCGCTTTCTGTGAATTCATTTTATTTAAATACAAAGAAAATTTGTAAAATAGAATGTACTCTAATCATAACTAGTTACCGAGTAATAGTTGATCAACTTAAAATATACTTAGAAAGGCTAACTTTCGTACAAATTCGACCGACGCAACCGCACCATTTAGTCGGCGCGCGCGTGTCGATGTAATTAAGACAGACAGGCAAATACGCCGCGCGTGGCCCGACACGTGCCTGGCCTATTTGTTATGTTTTTATTTCATTTTGAAAGAGTAACTCGACTAAATATAATTAATGACCCTGTTCACAAAACTTCACGAGAATGAGTTGAGAAATGCGACCTGTGGAGGAGAACAGCAGGGCAATGGGACATCGGACACCGGAGGAACGATTTTCGGCCCCAGCTCAAGCATAGAACTTCGTTCACTTCGCTCATTCGTTCAAACATTATAGACATGTCTTTCCAATCTTTGAATTATTCGAGTTTCCAGGTCTGTCTGTACCATTTGTATATTTTTTTTATCGCATTGTGAAATAATCGGTACATATGGATACTAGATAGGTAGTGTTATCTGGGGTTCACCGCGAATGCTACGCAATAATAAATATGATCCAGTTTTCCGCTATATGATATTGTATCAATCGTATCATAGCATATCATGCACATATTACAGTTTTATTGCCGGTCAGACAGAAGATACATCATGAAGTGTTAAATATTTGTCTGCTTAATTGAAATTATTAAATGTTAGTACTACACACAAACACACTGGGCTCCTTAATGCATGTGTTGACCATTACATAATAGTGGATCTGTGTGCTGTAGAACATGCAAGCCTATTTATGTAAAGAAAAAAAAACGAAAAACTGAATGGTCAATAAAAGTCTATATATAATTTAGGGGAAAGTGGTTGGTGATTGTGTCCACTGCCTGGCAATAATTACGATGTTGATGGGGGAGTAGAGAGGGTGAGTGTGGACTGCACCCCAGAGGGGTTTATCCCAGGCAGTCCACACTCAGAGAGACACTTTGAAGTACTATCAATAAAATGGTTATTTATTCAATAATGAACACAGTACAAGTACCTACACATGCATAATCACTCATACATCTCGCACACACTTAATCTATGGCTAATCGTAGGCATGTATTTAAGAATATCTTATCGCTACAATAGAATGTGCCTTGCTGGCACATATAATTACTAATCCTACTTACAAAATTTCACGACAATTTGTTGAGAAATGCAAATGGTAGAGGAAAACCACTGGACATACAAAGGAATTGTATGTATGACGCCAGTTCAATAATATATTTATCCAGTGTAAAGTACCCCTACTTTGTACAATGTGATCAGATATATTTCATGCAATGGTCAATAAATTCATTTCTTTTATGACATAAGTTCTGTCTGAACTTAAACAAATATCAACAATATTGAAGAACAATGCAAAGTAACTGAGGGTCGGAAATTTCTAATCCACAGCATTTGCATAGTTCCTGTGTTACCACACAGTCGTAAAAGCCAAATGAAAATGTTATCCATTAAATTATAAACTGGTTTCCCAAGGCCGGACAAAATAAAACCAATACACGCCAAAATAGCGCAATACAATATCTAAATATCTATACAAAGGGCGCGTGACCAAGACCAGTTAATACAACTTACTGTTTATTATAGAACTAATTGAATTAATACTAAATAAGTTTTTATAACTACGTACCGAGGAGCGGTGTAGTCGGGTCATCCGCATTCATATTGTTACAGCATCGCACTACACCGCACTATAAACATTGCGTGCATTGGAAACTACTTACTGTAATTTTATCTAATAGGAGCAACAAACATGAATAATAATGTACTTTCAATTTCAATACCTACGATGTTTTTGTTTACTATTCCGTCAGATCAATTCATTTTATTTCATTTCAAGTGACGGCTGACTGACGGCTACGACTTTTTTTTATTTTATTCGTCCATTCGGACAGGCTAGGACCATAGGCCATACTGCCTGTGACGGCTATGACGTTAGATAAGATTGACTTTAGGTGAGTGTTTGCGGAGATAGCTAGCTAGGTGCGACTCGGATAGACGCGGAAAACACGTTCGAATACTAGACCTTATTGTGATTAGACCGGTTTTCTCACGATGTGTTCCTTCACCGAAAAGCTAACGGTATATATTCCGTAGGTAGGTACATAGGTTTTAAAGAACTCATTTGTACGCGGGATTCGAACCCAGGACCGCCGCTTGACTGCCCATGCCTGAACCACTACGCTACCGTGGCTACGAAAAACAACAATATAATAGGGTATTTAACAACATTGAAAATAATTGGTTTTTTCATTAGCAACACATAAAGGTTACGAAAATACGCGGAAACTATCAATCTTTCATTTAAGTTTGCTATTTTACGATTTTTTAATTCATTAAAACTAACAAAGGACGTATTGTTTGATTGGGACGCCACAAGTAACAAAGAGAATATAATCACTACGTTTTAGGGGAGAGAACTCCATATAACACTTTTTGAGGAGGTTTTCAATCTTGTAGTACCTACCACCATTCGCGTAAAAACTACATGCTACCAACATGAGAATGAAGAACTGTCAAGGAACTGTTAGTCTAAATAGGGAGGTCCTACATCATATCGACCCTTTTTATTTCATCGATATCGATAATTTATGGGACAGATGCAGTAGGGTACTTTTTAATGGGTTTTACAAAAAATAAACAAGGAATTGTTGCCAACGGAAACAGATGTTATTGTATTGTTGGTAAAGGAGTTAAAAAATCCATACAAAAAAAGCCTTCGGAGTTACGAAAGACTGAGAAGCAAGTAATCTCTACAAATTCCAGACTAACGGAGCGTTTTTGAAGTAACATAAAAAGAAGCTGATTTGACTTTTATCAAATACCGTATTGAACATCCGGAGCAGTTCAGTTAGTGTCCAACAGATGGCGTAAATAGTGGCGCGTCGTTATTTTGAACATCCGTAGCAGTTCAGTTAGTGTCCAACAGATGGCGTAAATAGTGGCGCGTCGTGATTATTAACTTAAATATTTTTAGCAGTCTTATTTCAAAAATGCAATTCGGACGAGAATTCGTTGCAATTAACATAAAAAGCTTTAGGAACAGTAGGTAAGTAGAGGTAAGTACATAATACCTACCTCGTATCTATCTAAACTACAATGTATGAAAAGTTTGGCAAGTTTCTATAGAACGGCAGCTGCCGGCGCCAGGTAAGTAGAGGTAGGTACATAATACCTAAACTACTGTTAATTTTGCCGAAACGACGTGAAAGTGAAGTATGGATCATCATCATCATATCAACCGAAAGACGTCCACTGCTGGACATAGACCTCCCCCAAAGAGTGCCAAAGTGACCGGCCCTGCGCCACCCGCATCCAAAAAGTATGGATATTATGTTACCTACTAATATCAACCCCGGAAGCCCGGAACTAGATGTAATAGGTAGATGTGTAGGTAGTGTATAAGTACTCATTCGATTACAAAAAAAATTTCACCAGTAAGTCCAGTTGGTACATAAGTGGGCCTTTAGGTTGGACATAGACTATAGATAGGTAAGTATATATTCATTGCTCAAAAAAAACTTATAAACGCCATAAATAATAAAATGACTATTTTTAGTGTCCAACTTAAAGATGCACGTCAATATACCCACCGACTACGGAAAGCTGGTTCATCATATCAGCCGAAAGACGTCCACTGCTGGACATAGGCCTCCCCCAAAGAGTGCCACAATGACCGGTCCTGCGCCACCCGCATCCAGCGGACTCCCGCGACCTTTACCAGGTCATCAGTCCACCTTGTGGGGGGCCTACCCACGCACGCACGGAAAGCTGGTTAATAGCTACAATAACGGAATGGTCTTCCCAGTTCTATAAGAGCTAACTGTGTCGGGTCGCAACCGATGTCAGCCGATGCGGCGATAACCTCAGCCGGATCCGAGTGGACACCGCCGGACTCCGTGGCGCGTGCTAGTCGCTATTCACGTCCGTACGTGGTAGTAACTAAGCGTAGGTATAGAGGTCTAGTTTTGTGACGGCTGACCGGCGGGGTGAGCATTAGCGCGTAGCGAATAACAACCCTGATCCCGTAGGCCATAGTCGACTTTTGCGAGAAAGGGGGTGGTGCTATTCTAATCCGACACCTCACGGGTACATACAATACTTATTTACCTGTCTTACCCAACCCACCATGGGTTTTCCATGAAACCAGCGCCTTTTAGCATAATATTGGCAAATTGGCATATGCTGGGTAGCATCTATAGGTATATTTATGCCCGAGTACGGCAGAGCCGAATGGAAGGGATACGATTGTATCAGGCTATGTTTCTATTCTGTGCCATACATCATCACTGGCAACACACACTGGTCAAAGACTCTCGTCTTGAGAAGCCTCGTCTTGAGAAGGGCCTCATAAGAAGGCTCAGTCACCCAAAGGGCAATGGAGAGGGCTATGTTGGGAATTTCTCTGCGCGATCGCATCAGAAATGAGGCTATCCGCAGCAGAACCAAGGTAACCGATATAGCCTTGAAGGCGCAGCATGGGTAGGCTCCCCACAAGGTGGACTGATGACCTGGTAAAGGTCGCGGGAGTCCGCTGGATGCGGGTGGCGCAGGACCGGTCATTGTGGCACTCTTTGGGGGAGGCCTATGTCCAGCAGTGGACGTCTTTCGGCTGATATGATGATGTTTCTATTTACGTGTGTTCCGCCATAGCGTTTAAGCTGCTGAACCGATATTGAGTTTTTTTTTTCATTTAGTTTTCCATAGTCCGGACACAGTTGTATTTTTTTTTGTTATTTACACCGAATGAATATATTTTATTTATTTTTAAGCGGTATATAACCGTGTCTCGATAACCATGCAATCTGCAATCGTCCATGCAATGCTCGCGCTTGTTGCATCATGTGGGTTTGTTTACGTCTCTGACATGTTGCTTACGCTAAGTAAAGCTTAAGGCGATCGGTGGTAACTTATGGCCGCTCCACACAATGGGCCATCCTGACCCATCATACAGGACGCAACTATGTGTTAAAGGGAGTGAGACATATTTATTGTCTCGTTCTACCGCATAGCCGCGTCCTGTCATGATGGGTCAGGATGGCCCATTGTGTGGAGCGGCCATTAGGTACCACTTACATAGTATAGTAGTAGGCATAGACACGCAATGAATGGAGCCTGCACGGCTATCATGCGACGGCGCGCGATATCTTTAGATTTTTCTCGCACTATCCGTCTCTTTCTTATTAGAACACTTAGAACAAGAAATATAGTGCGAGAAAAATCGAGAGTATGTCGCGGCCGTCGCATGATAGACGTGCTGATGCCTGAGGCCCTCGACAGGCTTTATCGTTATGTTTTACGCGACGATAAAACCTATCGTGCTAGCTGGACTGATGTTGCATTTTTAATACTAGGTGCCGGTGCGGCTATGTCCTAATTAAATACTTTCTATTGTCGGGTGAAAGAATTTTTGAAACTCCGAAACTACACATCCGATGTGTAGTTTCAGAGATTAACTTCTATATAAATACTTACAAAGATTAAATTGATTGTTCTCATAGACTTTTCCCCTTTGTAATACTAGAATACATACCTATATACGAGTATAACCGCGGTTATAGATAACCGGGATCGGCGTCGAAGTCGGCTAAAACACAAACACATGGCGTTGCTTCTGCTTTCTGTATAGTTTAAATACTTTAAATAATATGAACTGAGCTCATGAATGGGCATTGTTTGTGGTAAGCGCGTACGATATTTTGCAAAAAAAATAGATTACCGCTACGTAAAACGTTCATATGAACTCTATCGTCGTATAAGTACAACTATAGATTCAAAATGAACGAACTACTTACGAGGTAAAATACCACACACAATCTTTTTATTGCAAAATATCGAACGCGCCGACCACAAATAATGCCCTTCATGAGCTCAATTCATATTATTTAAGGACCTAAGCAGAGTGCGTTTTTTCACGCACCGTAGACGCGCGTGCCTCTACTACTACCTAGCGGATGCTAGTAGGGAAACGCGCGTCGACGGCGCGTGAAAAAAACGCAGCCTGCTTAGGGCCTAAACTGTATAACTACCTACAGGCGTGAGCGTTTTCATAGTCGCCTGACAAACCGCTATATTTCAATGCCAGGTGGCTAGGCTAGCTCATCGCCCACAACCACAAATCAACCCGATTCCCATACTCTATTACGACACCCACGGGACGGAAAGAAAGGAGATGGGGGATGGTGCTATTCTATTCTAACCCCACAGCGCACTGGACATAGGAACGAAGGTACAGTCAGGGGTATATATAAGTACTTACATAAATAAGGATGATATCTGTACAGGACTCTATTGGCAATGTCGTAAAGGCGTGTACAGATATGTACGACCTTTATGCACGTTTATATACCCCTGACAATACCTATATCGATAGCAATGTGTCATATGTGGAAATTTACTCATCCCCAATTGAGATATGCAGAAACAGTTTCTTATCAGTTAATCGCGCCAGATATTTCCGCTAAGTTTCGTGAGATGCCATTGAATGCCCATATTTACTTCGGATAGAGATAAACAATAACTTGCGTCAAACAACATATCGTTTGCGATCACTAGAATCAGGTCTCATTTGTTTTGGTCCCCATTTGCGGTGATAACACTGATAACGATGACGCAGTCATTGTAGGCCGCTCTTCGATTATGTCGTCAGCGCACAAGAGAAATAGATGCACGAAAAACTCTTTTTTTTTGAAGTGAAAACTTCTTTATCGGCGCTGTGTACTTATTGGGATGGGGAAAAATTGTTAAACTCGCCACAGGTGTATGAGCGTAGGAGGTCACGTGACTGTAAGATGGTGAGAGATTCGGGACGAGTCTTGGGGCCGGGGGGGGGGGGAGAGCGATGCCGTAGTACGAGACTGGATGCGCCATTCGAGTTAGCGAGAAAAAGGGCGCAAACGCCATGCAATCCGCGGCGCTTACCCGTTCGGCCGAAGCACAATAAGTTCTCACGCGCTACTTTGCAAGTGAAATAGTTTAGATACTGCTGTTGCTACGGTATTCGTTGATTCGAAATGTCAAAATATTCAAGTTTTCACTTCTACCGGCACTCCCGGAGTGCAACCCGGTATTTTTTTTATACAACGATGGTGGCAAACAAGCGTACGGCTCGCCTGATGGGAAGCGGACACCGCAGCCTATAAACGCATGCAACTCCAAAATAGAGTATCATGGGCGTTGCCGACCCTTGATATGTTTGAGGATTCGCCGTGTCGACAGCTGAAGGAACAAATTCCTTCGCTCTCAACACAACGCATCCTCGGGAGCTCTGGCGACCACCAGGAACACAACACTACTACAGAGCACTCTCTTTGAAAATGGCTTGTTCGGACTAGTGTTCGTAAATATCTATTTTGGCGGCTGGCGCTGCGCGACGTGCGTGCGCGCCGCACTCGCCGCGCTTAAAACCAACTTGCTTCGTAAAGCGCCTATCAGTCGAGCCGTATACAAACTAAAACTAGTTGCTGATCTTCATCGTTGTTCAATGTCCGAATTCGTTAAAGTATGTCTGTGTGTAATAATTAGGCATTTAACCCATTCAGGGCCAAGAATCGCTACACGCTACGCTAGACTAACTGGACCTTATTGAGATTAGACCGGTTTCCTCACGATGTTTTCACTTTTCCTTCACCGAAAAGCGAATAGAAGACAGAAAAATCATTGTCACGAGCCGGGATTCGTACCCACGACCGCCGCTTGACAGCCGCAGGCCTGAACCGCTACTACCACTAAGTTACCGTAGCTTATAACATGTCAACACTAAAATCACTAAATAACTTACTCATGCCTTGGATATGAGAGGAAATAGAGAGATGGACACAACGGAATGTTATCTCGTTTATAAATATTTGGAGCAGCCTAACTGGGGGATCTATATCTACCTAACCTACCTCCTCTTTATGGCCGCTCCACACAATGGGCCATCCTGACCCATCATACAGGACGCGGCTATGCGGTAGAACGTGACATAAATATGTCTTACTCCCTTTAACGCATATAGTTGCGTCCTGTGTGATGGGTCAGGATGGCCCATTGTGTGGAGCGGCCGTTACAGAAGAACGCAGTTAATATTTATTTTAACCTATGTATTTATTATGAAAACAACAACAGCTTACACCAATTACACTTGTTTACACCTGTAAACAAGTGTAATGATTATATTACTTGTAAAACTTCCTAGTTTTACAAGTAATATAATAACAATATCATATATTAAATTATAGGGGTCGCAAGGGTGAGGTTAGGTTAGGTTAGGTTAATTGGTGGCGATCTGTCGCTGCCGGTAGTAGTAAAATCTATGGTCGACAGCGACAGGTCTTGGGGGGCAATGCTTTCCTTCTGTGAGGAAGTAGTGGCACAGAAGGATAGGGCGGAACGGGCCAGGGAGGACGCCGCACAGGCGCCCCAGCAGCGCCGCCGGAGAGTTGGCCGCAGGAGGCTGGCGTACGACCGCCGACTGCCACCATAAGGAGGCCCTCCAGGCGACGAACACGGGGACGTTCGTCGTCGAAAATTGAGCTTTCCAAGTACACGTTAAGTTGGTTGACTATTACTCGGTAACTACTTATGCCTACTTGTCCGTGATAGTTTTCCTTTTAAATTCATTATATGTAGGTACTACTGCCACGATTTTTTTCACATCCCCAGTAGTAGCCATTTAGCCGGCAGGGGGGGATACATGACTCGAACAAAAATTAGGGCTTAAAACCCAATATCTCGCAAACTAATCACTAATCTGAAAAATAGTTAGGTATAGGAAACCCATAATATCTATAAACGAGCTATCCAACGATACCATGGGTTTAACGAGAAAAATATTACATCCCTGCTTCAGGGGTAGGGGAGGTGCCCTAAAAAAAATTTTTTTCACAGTTTTCTAATTACTGAGCTAAGCCGAGGACGGACAGACGTACATGGCGAAACTATAAGGGTTCCTTGTTGTCTACGGAACCCTAAAAACGGGAAGTCAAAACCGACCAAAAACGATGACGTAATGGTACAAGCCCCATATTGCAAATTAATGGACAGCACACATACCTATAATGTCTACAAATAATAGAAGTCCTCCGCCCGAGGGTTATACTTGACAAAACAAACAGCTCGATAAATTCAATCCGAATGTTTCCTATGTTTACGTTCGTATTCGCGACATAAAATTCCAAATAACTGCCCGCGGATATTCACAATATGTTTATGTAACAGTTCTTTCGAGAAATGTGATTGTGTGAGGTCATAGTTTAGAAACGAATTCTCCATTTAAGTCATCAACTCCACTTAAGTACACAACTTCACACAAAGCAATGAGTAGGTATATATTTCAAATTGAATTTAAAATATGTGGTCTTATTATACCTATATAAGCACTCTCCACAGCATAGGGAACCTTTGGGCACACAGTATAATCCTACCCATCTAGGTATATCGTAATTAATAAACTACGTACAAAACATGAGAAATAAGTGCGTTACTTAGGTAAGAAAATTTACAATTCATAAACATCTAAATCTTATATTTTGTCTTCAAATTTGAACACAGTAAAGATTTTCCCTTAAAGGGATCATTTTGCACACATGTACCCTATTCTTTGGCATTGGCAACATTTTTTAATTACAATTTATTAATTACGTACTAGGTATAACTACTTGAGATTATTTAAGTTGTACGAATTGCATCAAAATGGAACTCTACCGTCCACGGCAAAAGATTCAAATTCCAATGACAGTCATATAAAAAGCCGGCCACGTTAAAAAATCTCGACTATACTATCGGCAATGCCTTGCCGTTGCGCCCGTAACATTCATTGGGTAATTAAATGCGGCCCCGTTGAAATAAAAACACATTTATTTCGGATAACACAAGATCCCTAATTACAAACACAAACAAGTTTACTTACTACTTACTTACTTAATAATTAATCACACCTATATCTTACAATAATTGTAAGACACAAGTGAGATATAAGATGTGCAATATACGACATGTAATTATTACAAGTCGTATATTACAGATCCCTGAGCGTATCGACCCATTGCTTTTGGATGCCACATTGACACATTCTTTCAGCAATCATATTCAGACCCCGTATCATGGGCGGCCTTATCACGCAATACTTAAGTGACAAGATAAGAGCGTCGTCTCGTTCTATCGAACGGTGTCAGCCAGTGACGGACGCCCTATCCTGTCACTTATCGTGTGATAAGACCGACCATGATACGGGGTCAGAATGCTGTTGTGACTTCCCGTTAGTCGCCTTCTCAGCGATGCATATTTTTTGCCCATGACGATGACGGCGTGGAAACCATCCACGCGCCCGCTCACGAACATACCTGAAGCGCTGCTTCTCCGGGGCAGTCCCATCAGCATTCTGAAGGTATTGTTGTAGAGGACGCGCCGGGCATCGTATGGTCGGTGTGTGTCATGCGCAGGCGTCGCCGCTTTAGATCGTTTACATGGTTTGGGCGTAAATAAACAATGTATATACAGGCTCCGGTGGAAGCTTTTAAGTTTATAATAAGAAATAATTTTTTCACCTCAGCAGCTCGAACAAGCACATTTTGCTGCGTGAAAACAGTGTGCAAAATGCGATTTTGCTCACTCCGTGAGACAAAGTAGCTTTTTAATTTTGATGCGGAGCACTGACATTTCGTTGTATGGGGTCTATTACAAGTTCAGAATATTAGAACTTTTTAGCACTGTCCCTTTCATTCCATTACGAAAAATGAAAATGACAGACGTAGGTCGATCCATAGTTCGACCATCAAATTTCAAAGTAGACCCCCAAAAGAGTACACGTTCGAAAACTATCAAATTAACAAGTTTAAATTACCAAAATAATTATACAAAAGAATTTTCAATTGAAGAATATTTAAATAAAAGTTCTCAGAATAAACTCCATTTTTCATAGTAAATAGGTAAACATGTTTTTTTTACGCTAGCTAATTAATAATTCTATTTCAAACAATCTTAAATTTTATGAATGTATACCACAGATGCAGTTTCCGAACGCAAGCGCGGCGCCCCGCCTCATTTAAAAAATTGCGCTCTGTTATTTGTTTCAGATTTTATTAGGTATAAGTATATTATTCTTCATTCTTGCGTTATTGATATTAGTTTTAAATAAAAAAAACTACTAGGATAAATCAATTCTCTATCTAACTAGGAAATATAGTGAAGTCAATGACATGACGAGGGCAGTATTTTAACAACAGTACCTACGGCTAGTTTTTGATGTGCACGCGAGATACACGTAATATGCTAATGTGTGCCCTTGTGATAATGATAATATATTTCATAAATATCTCGAAGATATTAGTAAAATCAGTGAATTTTAACAAAAATACGGTTAGTTTTTAGTGATGTGTTACAAGTGTAACGCGACACTCGTATAGATACTGAAATATCCTTTGGTGTCTCATGCCTTGTCTCGCCTTTCTAGTATTGAATAACGGAGCGGCTGGCTCTGAGGAGTTAAAACTAGCAGTAATGAACGTCTAATTAAGTTTTCTTCCTGAATAATCTTGAGACGAATAGGTACGTGATACTATGATATATTTTTAATGTGAATATGTTCTCACTGCTGAGGTGAAAAGTTGTATGTGTTACTCGAGAGCAAAGTATTTGCATCTCGTGCTTTTGAGTCCTTCGCTGCTCTCAAGATTCAAACGTTGAATTTTAGAATCTTTCGCTTCCTCAGGACTCAAAACCAGCACTCGCAGCAAAAACAAACTTTGCTCTCTTGTTGCACAAATAACTATTGTTCTGTTAAATGTCCCTCATATTATATCGAAATTGGAACATTGCGGATTTTTGGACACTATGAGACGCGAGTCCGGGGAGTCATTCCTTTACGCTAGGTATTATTTATTAAAGTCAGCTACTGGAATTTAGTAAATGGAATATACTCGTAAAAAAAGTTAAGCTATTTTTCGTTTCTACGTTCGATCGTATTGCACGGCCAACTACAACTTAGAAAAGTTGAAAAACCCTCGACATTCTCATTTCCAAGTCCAATATCTCAAAAACGACTAAACAGATTTTCATGAAACATTGCTAAGAACACTTGGAAGCAAATCAGCTTTCGAATAAGAAAAACCGCATTCACATCGGTCCATCCGTTTGGGAGCTACGATACTACAGACAGATACACAGATACACAGACACGTTAAACTTATAACACCCCTCTCTATGCGTCGTGGGTTAAAAAATGAAGTTCATTCATTAATAACCCTAGTTTTTTTTTTCAATATTCAACGGATTGTCATTATCACGATTATGAAAGAAATTGTTTAAAGAGTTAATGATTTTTTAATAACATGTAGTAGGTGTATTTTTTTAAATCGAAAAACAATACATTATTTCAATAAGGCGATGCCACACAGTGAGCCATAATTGATTACACTCAGGGTGATTTCAGAAATGAAAAATCCCAAAACCATGTCTTGTCTTCTGGCTCTCAAGAAATTGAATTATCTCATTGCACATGGCGTTTTCATATAGCATTTTCAAAGATAAAAAATGGATGTCAATACGTACGTTAAAAATGTAACGTTCAAGGACGATTTCCGATTTCGAGTATACCTAAACGTGATCTAGCTCGGCGTTGTACAAGAATCTCTATAAAAGTTTCAGGCACAAATCGCAATCTTAATCCGCATTTAATTTGTCCACGTTAATCGTAGTAAATAACATTGTTCTATGCCTCTTAGTTTTTTTTATTAAGTATCAAAACGCTTGCCTGAGCGTAAACTTGGCAAAAATCAGGCTAAAATTGGGGGAAGGTTTGACCTGGTCAAACCGTTGACTTCTAGGCTCTGGTCATCAATCATCATAATATACATAAAGGATCATAGTCTCTCGAGTTCTCTACAAACGTCCAAGACGGGCACAGAACAGTTAATAAGGTACAACACGGGTGCGCGTGCGCACAGACGCACTACACGATGCAAATTGCAATGCAAGGGACGGCGCGATTGCGTCAGCGCAGCGTGGCGTTGGACATGGCTGGTCATTAGAAAATTTGGTTGGTTAAGTGTGATACAAACGCCAACCCAGTTACCACCCTGTATTTATATTGCACCTTAAATGTACATAAAGTGCACGGATGGTCAGTTAACATTTCGGCGAATATAATTTACACTGCAAAGCTATTTTTTTTTCTGTGTATTTCGATATTAGCAGTATAATATATATACTACGTAAAGTATAGCTTGATCCCTGCGACAGCTGTCATCTCAGTACAATTTATAACCTTAAAACGTAAAATTGTACTGAGATGACAGCTGTCATAGGGATGAAGCTATATTTTACGTAGTATAGTTAAAAATAATCCAGTTAAAATTTGGATTATTAAACCTGTGTTGGCGATGGTACAGTCAGCATCAAAAGTAGCCGCGCAATCGAATGAGTCAAAAGCTCTTATTACCTTTTAATAAACTTTTGACGTCTTCGTTTGCGCAGGCGCAGTTACTTTTGATGCTGACTGTACGTTGGAGTTCGCATACTAACGGACAAGGTGATCAAAATATGGGAACACGATTTTATTATAAAGGGCATAAGGTTCCTCGCATATTTTTGAATCTTTTTTTTTACTTTGATACCTACCTTTGGGACTGTTCATACGTAATTATAGGTATTTATGAACTGGACTGTAGATAAGTAGCGTGGTACTGGTAAATCATTGTGGAAGGGCATGTAGAAGGGGCGCGGCAAGGGGATCAAGTAGAATGCCCAATCAAAGAAAAGTAGTTTCTTTTTCATTCTAGCGTTATCTCAATTATATCCTAAGCGAGGCCGGGGTAGAGGACTACCCAATCGCACATAGGCACTACTTTTTGCTGAAACTGCCATCTGGCCTTCCAACCTACAGAGGAAAATAGACCTGGTTGTGTTTGCTTTGTCAAGCAAATGGGTAACTTTGTTAGAAGTAGTCAAGCCGCCCGGAAGCCTAACTCTCGTAGTTCAACGGCTTTATGTGCCTTACAAAGCACGGAAGCGCTCAGAACAAATCAAATATATAAATGTATATATGTAAGTATGTATATTGAGACTAGCTGTCCGCGCTGCTCCGCCGTCGTCCATCTCGAAGGTCCATGATACCTACCGATGAAATGATTTTTGAAGTCGGATTAGTGGTTCCTTATATTAACCCTTACACAAGTACAAACATAAGATACATACAAACACAAGAGTTACAAGTCAGCAAACTCACAACGCTACAAACTAAAAAACTTTACATCTTTTTAATAGAATGAATCAATGAATTGATTAGGTATGTACCTACAGAAAAATATCTGCAACAGGCTTCGTCAATTGCTTACAAAAACACATCAATAGGTAATAGAATTAAAGATTACTATAAAATAAATAAGAACAGATATAGACACGAAGCATTTAAATTTTATTGTCGATAGTAGGTACAAAACAAATTAATTACCTAAGTAACCTAGTGCAAATTATCGATAGCTTATTATAAGTACACATAATACGTAGAATTAGCAATAAAATAAAATGAGCCAATACCTTCAAGAATTTCTACAAACACACTATTCAAGGTGTCAGAGCGGGACGGCGCGATTGTTTATATTGCCGTCTCTACCGGATGTCTAATGCAAGGCGTCCGACTCATTTCGTCATTGCATTAGCTACTCCCAGCGACGACCAAAATAGATAAACCCCTCTCAGTGAGGAAAACGTATGATTGATAAGGTCTCAAGTCGTTGGAGACTAGAATATGAACCACCAAATTGATGGAACCCTCTCGCAGTGGTAAATGCTCGATTTCTGCGGTCTATTGATGGTGAATACTCAGGCTATCAGATAAAGCAAGAGGAAACTAGGACAGGCTCGAAGACTTGATCGCTTGCGAAACGCTATCCGTCATGTGTTTGGGATTTAGAAAAAGAAATATAGGGGTTGCTTGGTGTTTCATCTGAAAAACGACGTGAATGCTGAAGAAAACAAACAGGATTTTAAAAAAACAATGTAAAAAAAAACTGGTTCCATAATTTTAAAGGCTTCAATGAATTTATAACATGGAACCTTCTTAAGAAATCAAAAATATGTAGCCATCCTCTATAGCATTTGACGAAATCTATCGCGGAAATTGAACCGTACCTACATTAACCGTTGCATAGTGCAAAATAATAATTTATTTTGCAAATTAATAATGAATCCTACTAATTTTATAAATGCGAAAGTTTGGATACTTGGATGTTTGTTACTCAATCACGCTTCACCCGATTTGGATACAATTTTGCACGAAGTTAGTTTATAGCCTAGATTAAAATATAGGATAGCTTTCAGCAGACAAAGTCGCGGGCGGAAGCTAGTAAACTATGTAAACAATAACAAAAATCCGTGTTCATAGCGAGCACAACACACTGCGCACGCGACTAATATAAATGACGGGAGACATTCCTAGCGACATTTGCTGTGAGAGCGTGCAGTAGACAACATCTCCAATAATCAGACTATAAATACAACTATCTATAATAAATATATAACTTTAAGAGAACTTGACAAGTGAAGTGAAGTTTGTGTGATTTTTTGGAAATTTTAAATTATTTTTAGGTGAGTATTTATTTAAGTACCTACACTTTTAACGTCTTAGTGTTTTTAATAGCTTATTATTATTAAATGTAAATTATGTATTTTGATTGCATGCCATTATAAAATAACAAGATCAATATCAGGCCAAAATCTGTTTTTTAAGCAACGGAAATATTTATTTTGTTACTTATTTTTAAAGGAAGTTAAATCCAATTAAGGTATAAAGGTGCATTGGCATCGCGTTTTTCCATCATCTAATCGAATTGCTTCACAATCATGCGCAAACGCACATTCGCACGCGTGCAGATGCATGCAAACCGCATTTTTTGCGTGCGGTACCACTAAGAGAACATTCGATTTTTAAACGGCTGAACTTCCATCTTTCGTTGAGTTTTTTTTTAACACACGCACGTCAATAACTGACTGTTGCTTACTGAAGTTAAAGTTACTGATTAACTTAAAAAAAGGTCACTTCAAAGTTCAAGCCGTACTTAGGTAGTCGGAAGTAATCCGTACGTCCTCAGTCAGTTATGTTTAACACTCTCACTGCCAGGTACCCGCCTCGAGGTTGCTCCGGAACTTTTCTCAGGTGCCGGGTCTGAGTAATTAATACAATGCTCCGGAGCACCCGCGACGCGGCTTTCTGGCAGTGAAAGTGTTACATTTTCTGACTATAAGGGTAGGTAGATTTTTTTCTGAGAGATGGCTATACATGTCGGTGTCATTTTTTAATGCTGTACTTTCTAAACGGTTATTTTTTAAACACTTTGAATGCAAATTGCTTCAAGGGGCCACCCGGCCGAATTGGCTGTTTTAACCCTAACCTTGGCAAAAGTTAAAAAAGTCGTGCGTTCAGGCCTCTGTATAAAACGCGAAAAATCGTTCCACCAAAAAATGCAAAAATGTGACTAAAAAATGTGTGCATTTAAAGATGCACTGTCAAGTTTAGGGTTCGTCGCATAGTATGCTTGAATGTTATATAAACAATAAAGTTCATTAGACAATATTTTAGTTTGGTAGCTATATAATTACTTTTTAATTGAAACTACAGCTATCACAAGAAAGTGAACTTTCCGTGAACCCTATTCTCGAGCTAAAATCCGTACAGACTCCCTTAATATGAAATGTTTACCTAACACATTAAACTATATCCATTTATAAATTGAATTCAAATAAATAAACATTTCTCCGGTCCAGAGACCAAATAAGACAGTAACATTTGGTAGCCTACCTAATTCAGGTACTTACATATGTATAAAAAAAAGGGTAGCTCAAAAAACATTTAAAATAACGTTTTCTCTATGTTCAAGTCCGATTCAAGTAATATACTATATACGGACAGGGAAAGGCCTTAGCGAATGCCGCGATGTGAACGGCCGTCAGTCATGTGATACGCGTACAGTCCGCCAATAAAGTTCTCTGTTGAACCTTTAATGTACAAATAATAGGGTCGAAACTGGTAGACCACGTTCTTGGCTTACTGTACCACAAGGCCCACGCTTGAAGGACTGGCAGATTTAGTGTTGCTGTCAATCGCAGTAGTTGACGAGTACTTACAACTTAGAAACGAACCTTGTGCAGTCATAGTCAGCAGTAAAAGTAGCTGCGCGGGTCAAGTGTTCAAAATGACCTACACACGACTCTTAAGTCTATAGTGTGTTATTTTGCGTAGCTAATTCTGCTGCTGACTGTACCAACCACCGAATGCGAAAAATCGTACCTAGTCGTTTTGAAGTCCTAAGGACTTATCCGATACTCATAAACGGTCCTAACGATTTCGAGGAAGTTTGGGGTTTACGGGGGCGAGAAATCCATCTAGCCCTAGGTCTCATGTCTGAGAAAAATAAGTTTTTACTTTATTTTCTCTATTTTCACCCCAGCAGAGCTCGGTCGGCTTCAAAGTAAACGGTATTTTACTGTTTATGAACTGCACTTAAATTCTAATGATTGAAGCATCTATGTTAGGGCGTTTGCAGGCCATCGCTGTCATTGCACGTTTTGAAGAGAGTATCTACTCCCACCTCGTTAAATCGGTTAGACGCACTAGTTCGGTTTTTAAATATTTTACTCCTAGTTCGTGAACAACTCATACCTAGACGTAACACCGCCCATCAACTCTACTGTCCTGTCGATGTCGGCAGTAGGTATTTAAGCATGCATGCAGTATTTAAGGGCAAGTCAGCTCATAATATAGGGTAAATGGGTCATGCAGAGATTTACCTACTTACGTTTGCGAATCCCCTGTGGACATTGCCAAAGTTAAGGGGTCTAAAGCTTCATTTTTGGACACTTAATAGACCGTGGGCTCACTCCTAATACACCTACGTCACATGACAACATGATATGCATGGCAGCAGGTCGAGAAACTAATGCTGAGCAAGAAAAACAACATCCTGGCACTCCAGACAGAAGACAGACTGGCTTAACATGTGTGTGCCCGCCTGTACACGTCTGTCATGCTGTTCTCCTCTACAGAGGCTCTAGTATAAGTTTTACCGAAACAAAACGTTACGATCGCATTTGCGTTTTACCCTCAATTTGTAAGAGATTTGACAGCTAAACGCGAACGCGGTCGTAACGTTTTGTTTCGGTAAAACTTATACTAGAGCTATTGGTCGCATTTTTCAACCGATTCTCGTGAAATTGTGAGCAGCTGGTTTGTTAGTTATACAATTTTCTTTGTCGAGATACTTTCTTTTTTTTAAAGGACGGCCTTGCGTGTCCTATTGGTCACAGAGCCACTATAATATATATGTTATAGGCCTTGAAAGGCTTACATAATTGCCATAGTGTTATTGGTTATTACTGCCTCAATGAGGACAGGCGCGGCGCGTCTTTGGCAATATGGCGAAATAAACAAGATGGCTAACCGTGATCCGTTCGTGGGTCGTTCTCTCATTTCGTGCAAATCGAGGCATTCTCTCGAGGTTTTCTAATTTCTCAAAATGTAATACTATTAGGTTATTTTGTGGTTGTAATCTCACTTATCAACAATTTTGTGCTAAAGGCACCTTGATAACATTGTTATTTTTTATATAATAAGACTATCGGTGATGAAGTGTGCGCTGGTAATGAAATGAGCTCAGATGGTAATGGTTACTTAAGGAAAGGAATGAAATGAGCATTGGATGGTAACTTTGCCGGGAGACGGTAATGAAACTTTATATATGATATCACATACAAAAATAGTTAATTAGAAATAATATTGGTAACATATATACGTATGAAAACTACTTCGAATTGCGATGTTAGAATGAAGCCTTGCAATGAACAGAAAACAATTTTGTAACTTCGTTTATTTTGTTGTACTCGGGCTAAAATTATAGAAAACCTTTCGTTTAATCTATCTTTTTACACTTTTTAAAATTCTATCAACCTATATTTTTTTAACTTATTAAATTTACGAACACAAAAGCTCACTAGTGGCTTCTTTCTGAAAGGGGAAAATGCAGATATAAGTTCAGAAAAAAGTTAGAGACCATATCTACGATCACCTGTAAAGTCACTTTCTAAAGCGACAAACATAAACCTAAAGGAGGAAAGAGAATATCTAAAGAAGAAAACAGTGCAAAGTGATATCCCAGGTGAAGCGTGGAAGTGTCTAGGAGACAACGGTGTTGTATTACTGGCGAGTCTTTTCAAACACATCATGCAGGAGACCATTCATATGCCGAAACAATGCAACTGGGGCTAAGCAATATTTCTTCCTCAGTATAAACATAAAGGCAGTTGTTATGAATATAACAACTACAGGGGCATTACCATGAAGTTGTACAAGCCAGTTTTTGATGGCCGATTACCAATGGAAAGCACACTCTAGCAACCAATACCGGCTTTATGCCATCCATGACTCAATGTTTGCTTTCAATATCATCGCTGAAGAATACCGAGCTAAGAACAAACCAATGTATGTGACCTTTCTCGAAATGGATAGGACTTTTGACCACGTACCTCGTAAGACGGTATGTTATGGTGATGTCTTTGGACTAGATAGTAATATCCCGAGCATACATCACATTATTAGCCGATATGTACTGGGAAGCCAGATTAGTGATCAAGCGTGGAAGTAACGAACCAACTTAATACCAGTCACCGAAGGTGAAATGCAATGTTCCTGATTCACACCTCGAGCCAATTTTGGTAGACAGGCTAGAAGTAGTGCAGTAAATATAAATTACTTGGGAGCATCATGTAAGACTGGAGACAAACATTAACCACAGCCATTGCGGCAGCCTGGTTTAAATGGATGGAGGTAACTGGTGTGACCTGCGACTGTATAATATATATTATTATAGTATAACAGTTATAGCAAAACATTGCCACCCAAGCCATCCATGTCGCAGAGATAAAAACGCTGTGGTGGCTGTCTAGCGTTTCAAGGATAGACCGATCAATAGAAGAGACATTGGCCAATAGCTTTAAGGAAATTGGTTTTGATGGTTCGGACTTATCAAAGAATACGTCGGCACTAGAGCACTTAGGCCTATTGCCTCGCTTGGTTCTCGACGAAGAGGCAATTTTAAGTCATGCTGGCTCAATGTCGTCACGTCACTAAGAACTTGAACGCCTGGTGGCTGGATGAAGGTGACGTCCAGATTGGAAGAAAGTGGAAGTAGAAAAAGAAAAATGCAGACCTCGTCATAAGACGACCCAAAACCTAAGATAATGATGAGGACACACTGGCATGCTGCTCATTGATGGATTGATGGTATTCATTGTTATGTGGATTACAGTACTAGGGATACATATTACACGGACCGCACTCACATTTGCTCTTTTGTAGAGAAGAGTCGCGGACAACTTGTGTCCAGAATTGAGAACACTCTATCCAGAGTCTTTGCCTAGGGGAAGAACAATTTGGTCCGATTTAACCCCCTAAGACAAAATTATCTGCATTCACCGCTAAGAAAATCTCTTTCAATGTAGCCCCAGAGTTCGAAGAGAAGTTCTATCTTTCAGATTATTAGGATCCTTGGTGTTGACATTTCTAGCGACCTCCAGTTTCAAAGCGGTCGGTGTGCTTAACAGAGCGAAGTGGCACTTCTCCCCGGGACAGAGACTTGTTATACGAGTCTCAAGTCCGTCTCCACATAGAGTATACTTGTCATCTTTGGGCGGGAGCACTAGGCTTACCAGCTTGGGCTTTTCGACTCGCTTCAGAGACGTGCTGTGCGAATCGTAGACGATCCCAAACTCACAAGCGGTATGGAACCGTTAAGTCTAAGTTCTATTCTTGTATAATTAATGGGTTGTACTCCGAAGAACTGTTCCAATACTGTATTATCTCAAGAAAACCTCAGCAGGTTTTCCTGAGGGACTACAGTATGGGATTCTTCAAGAAAGAACCCCCAAACGTGGGATACAAAGAAAACCGGTCGTTAAACACAGATGGGTCAATCGTGGTTCACTAATGTTAGACCAAACAACTTATGGCCAAATGTTTCATTTGACAAAAGTTTCATTTGACCTAACGCATTTTTTTCTTAAATAGAAAGTTTTATAGGATTATTATAAAACAAACATAACCTAACCTTATGACTTCTATTTGATGATATTCAAAGAATACCCGAAAATACCACTGTTTTGACGAAAAATGCATTAGGTCAAATGAAACATTTGTCAAATGATACATTTGGCTAAAAGTTGTTTGGTCAAGAGACAGGACCCCGTCAATCTTATATTAAGTAGTTGATGTCCATGATAACATGACAGAAAAGGCTGTTAAAAACAAAGCCAGTAGTGACATAATAAAGTTGATATTTGCCCACTTAGCCAGGAGCCAGGAGATAACATGACATAGAATTTGGGTAAAAGCTGAGCTAGTTGTGATTAGGCATCGGCGGCTTGTGGCGTTTTCTAGTAGTGATATTAACAACTTTTAAGTCGGCATCGGGAAAATAGAGAAAAGTTTAAGAGGATTTTACTCGTAAACCCATAATTTATTGTGTTACTACGCATAATCTAATTAAAAACGCATATAACAAACTTAACATTATGAATGATGTCCCACTCTTTCCATAAAACAATGGCTTTAATATAAACATTCATTACCTTCTTAAACTGTTAATTACCATCCTTCTTAAAATTGGAAAGAAAAGGAGGTAATGATGACGATATGAATGAAATTTTCAATGTTTATTTCGTCTAACTCGTTTCGTAATTGACCTTGAATCTATAAAATTATTTGACAGAACCGTCATTCAAAACAGCACAAACAGACAATAATATAGAATTTTACATGCAGTACTTACTGAATGCGTTACTGGATGGCGATGAAAACCAAACGATACCAAACCTCTTTTACACATGCGAGAACGCAGGTATATCCGTCGGGAGCGCCGTAGAGGCGTCTCTCAAGGCAGCTAGCGGTTGACCGAACTACTAAAAATGTTTTGAATTGACGGTAGGCACTGCCTGGATACGCTATCTAGCGATATATACCTTATCCATTTCCCACGACGGTAATGTAGGGATCAACAGTGGCATACACTTTAGAAGCTGTAATTTATTTTCTGTGATAAATAAAAAATCATAATTTAACACTTCAAAACATAACTATATTCCCTATCGATTGAACATAAAACAAAAACTCAGGGTTGAGTATTTAAGGTTCAACTGAAGGTCAAAGTCATACCAACATGCATTTTGTGTCGAGATGAATGAAAAAAACGGGTCTTAATTGTAAATATAAAGAAAACAACATGTTTTCTACGGTAGTTTTTTCGATGCCTCTATACCTTTCATAAAACGCAATAATCCTGCATTCATAGATTTTTGAAAATTCCAGTACTTTTTTTTAAATTACCAATAATACCGATTTGTACGAAATGAGAGAACGACCCTCGTAGGAGAAGACCATGGCCGTTTTAACCCGTGAACTGTCTTGTCACTTAGAAAACCGATAAAAAGACTTTCTTTTGTTTTTTTAATGACTCGCTAAAATTATCTGTAAGTATAATTAACGAACCTGCTCACAAAATATAACGATAACCGTTTGAGAAATGAGAAAAATAATAATCAGTACTTAATCGTAATCACCACATTCACGCGTCAGATTTTCTAATAAGAAAATTTCATTGAACACACTCACATTGATCCCAGCCGTCAACTGTCAGCCTATTCATAACCCAGACACGGGTCAGTACTCAATGCACGGCATAATTTGGTCTCTAGGATTAATGAATCTACACAACATAATTATACTGGTTCAGCTGCAGGGATAGCTTTGTGAATCTCAATCCTGCAATATGCAGTAGTTAAAGTCAGTGATAAGTAATTAGGTAGCTGGACTAGAGGGAACCGGATGGATTCGGCCTTATCTGCCAATAATTTGTTTGCTCGTTTGTGTAAACAGTTTTTGGTTTAATTAAGGTTCGTTAATTTAGAGTAACATTGTTCAAGTGAGGGGTAGACTGATAAGGTGTGATTAGCGGCTACCCTGCGTGCGATCGCTGTTATAATAATAATCAAGCAGCCTATATATATATATATACCCACATCGGTCCCACTGCCAGCAGTGGGACCGAGAGGAGGCCTGCGCCCAGGCGCAGGCCTCCTCTCATGGATGAGAGGGAACGGGCAGTAGAGTAGTCCCCACGCTGGCCCAGTGCGGGTTGGGGACTTCACATACACATTTGAATTACGTGGATGTATGCAGGTTTCCTCACGGTGTTTTTCCTTGACCGAAACGCTAACGGTAAATATCAAAATGATATTCCGTAGGTACTATCGACAACACAGCTAACTGACCATCGGTGCACCTTAAGCGCATTGTAATAAGGGTCTATATAAACACAGGATGGTCAGTTAACAGTGTTGTCGTTTGTACATAAGTTCCGAAAAACCGCTCCGGTTGTGGAATGAGCTCCCTGCCGAGGTTTTCCCGAGGGACTATAGTATGGGGATATTCAAAAAAGGAGTGCTTAAATTCTTAAAGGGTCGGCAACGCGCATGTAACACCCCTGGAGTTGCCAGCGTCTATAAGCTACGTTAACCACTTACCATCAGGTGGGCCGTAAGCTTGTTTGCCACCGACGTGGTATTAAAAAAAAACTCATTGGTTACGAGCCGGGATTCGAACCCAACGACCGCCGTTTGACAGCCGCATGCCTGAGCCGTTAGGCTACCGTAGCTTCGGTGTTAATATAAACCAATATATTTGGGGGCACATAGGCCGAGAAGGCGCCGCGTGGGTAAAAAAATGTTCTAACTTTACATCTAATTACATTTGTGAAACATTTCTATTTATATGCATTTTGAGCTGTAAGTACCTTATAATTTAAATCATGTGCTTAGGTAATCTACGTCAAAGGTCGGATGTTCGTAAATAATGCGATAATTTTATTTTAGTTTATTTTCCTGGGTAAATTACCTACCTACATTCCTCTTATAACAAAATAGTGTCTAACGTAAAGTTTTTATATATTATTATGTAAACGTCGGTCGCAAGTGTATTATTTTTCCATACTTTAAATGGAACATTCTCTGCAGCGTTGTCCTTGCGGAAAATCCGCCGTTTACCTCTTAAGCATCATGGCTTCCTGGTACCCTTATGCAGACAATTAGGTACCATAATAACAGTGCTCATTTAGAACGGGAATCGGCATTTATTACACAACTTTCTATGAAATTAAAAGTCAAGGTTCTGTGTTCGTTAGTGTATTGTTGTTATAAGCTGTGCCAATATAGAATAGAATATCTCTATCTCTGTCGTTTGAGTACCGTAAAACATAAGTGCGTTAGAGACGGAGATATCCGAACTTCGTAATACGATTTTCGTGGTACCTTATCCAAAAATAAAAATAAAAACATGTTATTTTTTTAGGTATTAGAACAGGACGCCTCAATTAAATTTCAACTTTTCGATTTTTAAGGACCACCATACTAAAATCGCATCGCGGGTTCGCGGCCGATCGCAGCCGCAAGTGTGTGTGAAAATGCGCACGCTTACTGTACATAAATGCTCCTCGTTATATACTTTTCGCGTATCTTCCGTGCGCGCGCGCTGCCTACCTTACTGTGCATAAACGAGGCCTTGTTACAGAATATAATTTACGTAATGAAATTTTATCGGTACCCTTTCCAGCTCTTAAAAAATACTTGGAAAAAACATTGATGTCATAGGCTTATTACAGGGTTGAGGACTATCTAACTGACAGAAATGCATGGCCCAAACCAGAGCCCAAAATAGCTTAATTATTCATATAGGGTCATTCCGGGGTAGATGGCCATAAGGGGGAGACGGCCCATCGAAATATTTCATGGAACCAGTGACTTGATTTCGCGAGTTTTTGTTTATTTCGCTTCGCTTTGTGCGTGGGAGCACGGGTGCAATTAACAATTAGGCGAAGCACAAAGTAAGTAAAATCGTCTTTGATTTTTTAGACTAGTGTCAATATTTTTTGGATTGTTCATGTTTTACCTGGTTATAAAGTTATTTTCTTCAAATAATGCTGTTTTTTGTATTTGTTGCAAAGTATATGAGTGTCTTATTGTTCTAAGGTCAGATTTTGGCAAGTTGTGTCATGGTCATCTCTCCCGGAAGAAAAGTAGAGATAGTTGTGATGATGTGTAGGTTTGATTCCCTTGCGAGCTTCGGAAATTTGCGGAAATTTGCGGCATAAACGGCTGTATCTTTTGATTGCGTTGGCTTAGCTTACTTAGCACAGCTCCAAGGGACAGTAGACCTGAGTATAAATTTTAGCTTGATACCTCCACGCGTTCCTGAGAAAAAGGGTCTTGACCGACGGACGGACGGACGGACAACAAAGTGATCCTATAAGGGTTCCGTTTTTTATTTTTGAGTTACGGAACCCTAAAAAGGAGAGCATATAACAAACCAGGAAAGCTAACAATGAAAAAATATCCAAAATGGGGCTAACTCGGTGTGTAAACGAAAGAAACTACCGCGGCTGTGAGGAACATTATGAGTTATCTTCTTCGACGACTGGTTTCAGTGTAGTTTGGCTACTTAGGATTGCACCGAATTCGAGGACATTATGCTTAAGAATTTAAAATAAGTAAAACGAAAAAATACTTACTGAGAGATTTAAGTTATGGCCATCTTTCCTGTAAAGGTATGGTCATCACACCTGGACACCTTGGGAGAGATTGCCAGTCTTCTTTTTTTCAACAGTTTTTTTCGAGGTGATTTATATAGATATTATACTTTTTTTCATTACTCATGCTCGAAAAGTGTGTCATATTAGGCTTAGATAGCAGGGGTAGAATACCACATTTAGCCCTTAGGGGAAATATGTAAACATATTTATGATTTTAAAACATTTGAATTTGACCAACCAACACTACTAATTACAACAACATTACATTACACAACATTATTAATTCCACCAATCACAACTATTAAAAAAAACCATTAGCATTTGCTATCAACTAATCAGAATACAGCTATATTAAAATCAACCAATCAGGAAACAGAATAAATTTCAAATATTATTAGGCGTTTTTTATTCCCGAATTCGCTGTCATTAAAAAAATATACTCTCTCGGCCGGCTATAGCCGCGTCCAAACGTTCAAGCGTGGTTGGCTGCATACCTACATGGTATAAGCTATGAGATTGAGCTGGATAGACGCTGTCTATCTCGCTTTATCATAAGCACCGTATGCTGTCCGCCGCGCTCGGCCGTTTGGACGCGGCTATTAGACGGTCATAGGCGTTTATTCGTGGTGTCAATGTTTTGTACCTGTGTTAAAGCAGTTTATTTAAAAAAATGTGGCACCAAATTGAACAATCTTTTCGCCGTGGTATTTATTTCCGATTGTGGATGGATATTCTTTGTTTTTACTATTTTCTCGCTGTCGAAGTGAAAAGTAGAGTGTACATATAACTCTGGTTTAAAAGCCATATTTCCCCTCGAACTATTTATTTCCCCTCACTTCGTTCGGGAAAATAACCATCTCGTGGTAATATCGCTTACTTACTTTAGACCCTTGTCATACAATCTACTTTTGTTTAATAATCTTAAGTTAATTAACCAAAGTTTAATAAGAAATAAAAAAAGTATTCGTAACGTATAAGCTTTTATTTTAACATTGTTCCAAAAAAACTATGGCCAACTACCCCGGACTTACCCTAGCTTATTCGGGCATGTTTTCTTGTAGAACAACGCATTATGATGATTTTATTTCTTTGTACTCATATTCAGTTTGACTTATTTTAAGTAGGTAGCTTAAGAACTATTGTTGTAATATGCTTTTTTGGCATAAAAATACTGACTGTTGAGTTTGTTTCGGCTTAACACTGGTCTTCTTTTACGGAAACGCTGGTAGAATATTGACTTTTAGAAGTGACATTACGGCCTACTTGCAGAATAAAATTAATTAATTTCATTTTATTTTATTTAATAAATAATAGTACTACATACAGAAGGATCTCTGTTAACAAATCCCCTGTTTAGGTATGCCAAACGAGCCTAAACGTGGCCATCCTTTTCATGCGTTCTGTCGCATGCAACGCGCTGCGACAGAACGCGTGCGAGCCGTAGCAGCGCTAACATAGGTACCCCCTGGGACCGGTAGCCACGTAGGTACTTGTAGCGGTGCGACCAAATCACGGAGTGAGCGCTCCCTGGCTACAATACCTACACATTCTAGTTGGTCCTTCCTAGGACCTTATGGCTTGGAGATAAAGGTCGAAAAGTATAGTATAAATATTTATGATGCTGACTACCTTTAGGGTAAAACCCGGATAGTTGCCCCAGGGGTATAGTTGCCTCGATTGCAATAACTGTAGTTTCACGAATGAAACACATATTATTTTATTTACTATCTATCTATCTATCTATATATTACTATAATCTATCTATCTATCTATCTATCTATCTATCTAACTACAACCAAGTTGACCGTATTACGTGTCTCTGCGCGATTGCATGGAACGGCTAGGTGCAACCAAAGTTTTTGCGGGATCAATGTCCTCTTTCTCGACGGGGCATCTATCCTAAACGTCATTTACATGGATTAGGCTACTATATGGGATAGTGGTCCCATGGTCCCAAAATTTAGAGGTCTGCAAAAATCCCTAATACTCTGGAAATATTAAAGATAATGTTCATTCCTTTCATACATTTGAAGATAATAAACCAAAGTACCAACCCGTGTTACAAATAAAGAATCTTGATTTTTGTACAAAGAAATATAAAGTTATTTCAAAAAGTGGGGCATCTACCTATCCGGGTTATACCCTATCTGGAAATGTATAGACATTTCTTCCCTTATTACATGGGATTAAGGTGCCAAGTGCAAACATATACTTGACGCCGACTGTACCAACATTTCGCTTTTGGTCTATGAATGGGATGACTCGCGCACGTCTGCCCAGACCAATCGCTTCAGAAAACGCTGTTCTCAACTATGTGTAATGTATCTAGAATAACCGGACCCCTAGGCTCGAAACAACTGTGCGTGTTTGGAGACCAGTCTTATACTATCGCACTCTTATAGCGATGGAAAACTGTGAATGCGTGGTCGAATGCCAGAAATCTGCAATACTGTGACGTTTGATGCGATGACAGATGCATTTTTATTTAGCTTTGGACAGCTTCCATTAATGAAACGTGTCGTGCTGCTGGTCGTACTTTGTTACGTACGTTATGTTAAATAATATGTAAATGTAGGTATTGGTTGGTAGGCAATCTATCCAAAAGTTTATTTTATAAAAAATCAGTAAGAACCATCTCGAGAGGCAAGTCTTTCGATATTTTACTCAAATTGGTTCATCCGTTTGGCAGCTGCGATGCCACAGACAGAGACAGATTGTATACTGCCTTTTCGGCGAAATATGTTTCGCTAAATTTCACTACGGAACCCACTTTTCGCAGGATTTTCATTTGGTAAACTAATCGTTGGCATAACTTTACTTTGCACTTTTAGTAAGTATTTGGCAAGACTTTTATCCTTAGTGCAAACTAACTCTTATGAGGCAAATAATTATGAAGCAAATGATTTGCTTAGGCAAAAAACCAATTGTCAAATGTAATTTGGGTAAATATAAAGTATGCTTTGGAATTATGATAATTAGCATAATATTTTTTGGTAGACTCTAAGGCAGGTCGGTGTAGGTACGACTATGAGCAAATCAGCCATAATTTTTTTTGGTAGACTCTAAGGCAGTTTAGTGTAGGTGAGTGTTAGGAAAAACCGCAAACCTACAGCGCGCGAGCCAAGCGAGCGAAGCGAGCGTGCCGCGGCAGTGGCCGGCGAAGCGCCAGAACCGAACACTTTTTTACCTGATAGTTACATAATCATATAGTATTCAATATTTTCAATGTGTTATATGTTGCAAAATTATGGTATGCCAATGAATACATTTGACGAATACATAAATGACATCTTAAAAAAAGCCTAGGTAAATCTGCCTAACAATAATTTTACAAATCATTGGTTGGGAAATGATATCAGTGCGCAACGTTGAGTTGGGAAATAAACCTTCGCCCAAATAAAAATATGGGATAAATAGTTTGGGAGTAAAAAAATTGCTAAATATTATTCGCCGAAACATTAGTGAACCCAGACAGATACACGTATTAGATATTTATATATACCTACAGATACACGTATTAGACATTTTAGAGTAAACTTATAACACCTATATATCTCTTAGGTATCTGTATTGGCGTGTTTCTATTTGTCTTGGATTTATACATTAGCTTTCAATTGATCACCATGTAAGTTTGCCCATCTTGTTCTACCTACCATTTGCTTCCTCACATTTGCGCAAAGGCTAGCTGGAGGAGATTCCTTATAGGGATAAGTTCGCCTTTGTACTTGATCTATTGTATGACATGTATATTCTTTAACCTGTTATTGTGTACAATAAAGTGCTTACATACATACATACATACACACATGTGACAGAACATCGAGCATACATAATCCTTCCCGGAAGTATACATGGATTAAGTACATGTATATACTTACCAACTTTTGATAAACTCACTCACTTGCACTGATTTCTCAAGTATTTCGTTACCCAATTTCAGTTCGGGCAAAATTTCCACTATTAATGGGGATTTAGCTATTTGACTGAAAATGTGTACCGATTAGTTAGTTTAGTTAGTGGTTTAGCAAACAGGCAGATGAGCAGATAGATGAGGCCAGGAAACAACATAGGTAACTAAAGAAAGATTTCGCATACAAAGTTGTATGTTGTATAAGTATCGCCAACAGTTAGAGGTCGTGTGCGCGTCATAGGGTCAAAGTCCTCAGAGTTAAAACGAGAGCGATAAGGTGTTGCTCAATTCTGCCGGCCTGGTAACTACTATCGCGATTATTGCCTAATTTCATAGTCACAGTTAAATAAAGTGCGTTAGATGAGACGATATCGCGAAGTTGAATAATGACCTTGACTGTTTTTTTGATTATCTGTAGGGAAATCTGTAGACGACCCGCAAGGGTAGCACGCGTAAGGGCAGCCTATATGCATACTGAGGTACTTACAGTCATCAGTGTTTCAGTCGAATATTTCTTGTGATGTAAATGCTATACTTTAAGTGTATTATTAATATTGTACGTCCGAAATGGGCAGACTGTTGAGACCTATTATATTTTATGATATGTTATGTACACAGTTTTGACAAAAAAAATCTTATCTTATCTTATCTTATCATAGTTAGCAGCCAAAGTAGCCAATTTATCGTAATCCTTACCTACTCCCATAGTAACAAAGACGGGTTGTGGTATATTTGGCTACTTTGGCTGCTACTAACTATATGATGCTGACTGTACGAATAATGTACAGGACCAACGATATAATCAAGCACAAAATATGTACCGAAAAGAAATTAAATATTGACGACAGAAAACGATCAGTGCGTAATGAAAACGTTTATGGTAAAGAGCATAATTAGAAGAATATAAAAAAAGATATAGATAAACAAATCCGTCGGAGAAAATAATTATTTAGGTACAATGAATGGAACAAACTTCTGAACAAATGGGAAAGATTCCTTTCTAAATTAGAAACCGTAAATTCTAAAACGTCTCTTAAATATTCCCAATAAACTATACTTTAATATTTCCATTTAACTTCGGTAAAAATATACTTCTCGGCGCCCCGATTCTGTTTTTCTTTACATTACGAAAGACTCGATGCATATTCATTACAACGGAAAGATTCGGTAGTCCCAAGGCTAAAGTCAATATTATGACTTCACCCGATAGCGAATCCCAAAGTATAGGTAATTTAATCAAGTCTCGTAGAAACAGCAACATGACATCGTACGTTGGTTATTGAGACTGAGTGTTACGTAAAGGCCTCCACCCACCGAACGCGTGTCGTGCGCGGCGCGTGTCGTGCGCGGCGCGTGTCGGGCGCGGTTGAAGCGGTATATTCACACCGCCGCGTCAGCGACGCATTAGCAACGCGTGTGTAGCGCGCGTCATATCTCTCTCACCACCAACACATTTAATATGTATTTGACTATCTCTATCACACTCAGCAGCGCGGGCACGCGCGGGCCCGCGCGTCATATCTCTCTAACTACCAACACATTTAATATGTATCTCAGTATCTCTATCACACTCAGCAGCGCGGGCCCGCGCTTCACACGCGACGCGCACGACACGCGGCCGCGCTGCCGAGTTGTAACTTTAGCGCCGCGGGCCCGCGTTCGGACCGCGTTCGATGTATGTTTGAAGTGTAGTTTCAATGCTTTACAACTTGCGCGGGCCCGCGCAGCACACGCGCCGCGGACGACACGCGTTCGGTGGGTGGAGGCCTTAAGTAGCTAACTGGAAGTTAAGGCGACTTTACATGTAAGTCCACCCTTTGTGCCTGTCATGTCATGAGTGGGAGAAGTTATGTACAAACATCAACACAATTAACTGGCCATCCTGTATTTATATTGAACCTTATTACGATGCACATAAAGTGCACGGATGGTCAGTTAGCTGTGTTGGCGATGGCACGAGAAAACTAGCGTGTATTAGACGGAACAGACACCTGTAAACCTGATCCCATAAAAAACATTCCACGTAAAAAAAAAGAGGCCATGTGTCGAAACTCTTCCACCGTAAAAAGTTGTGAGATATTTCGTCAATTCTCAGGCATTCTTATTAATCTTTATATTTGCTTGCTAAATCAAATTCTGCAATTTGGCAATCAACTTTACTGCATTTATGGATTTGAAATATACCATTTTTATACAATATACAATGCCTGCTTCTAGTTTTATCCACAACGAAGTTATAGGGGGTCGAAAATGGCCTGAACTGCTTTGAGAAAAGTATGGTACGGCCGTGCCGCTGTTTTGCCCGACTTGGCGGGGGCGAGGTCTGCCGGGTCTCCGTTTCGAGCTGTCGGGCGATCTGGCCCTCAGATCACTCAGCACGCGGCACAGTCCAGTCCAACTCCAATTTAGCCGCTTTCCAAACTTCGTCGATTATTTGCGTCTTGGAGCGCAGTGCAGCATTATTGTCATCCATCATCACCATCATATCAGCTGAAAGACGTGCACTGCTGGACATAGGCCTCCCCCACAGAGTACCAAAGTGACCGGTCGTGCGCCAGAATTATTGTACTTACCAGTTGTTTTGACACAAATCTATCTCTACCCGTAAATGAGGTGCTGTAACTTAACCAACTCCCTGAATTTCCAGCGATGTCCCGAGCATGTGTAGTCGGCGCCGGCGCGGCGGGTCTCTGCGCGGCGCGGCACCTGCTCGCCGAGTCCTGCGTGAGCGCAGTGGATGTGCTGGAGCAAGCGGCGCAGGTCGGCGGGACGTGGGTGTACACTGAGCACACGGGCTATGACGACTTTGGGCTTCCTATACACACCAGCATGTACAAGAGTCTCAGGTTAGTAGCTACAACGAATACATCAATTATCATATCATCCTCCTAGCCTAGCGTTATTCCCAGTTGTACCCCAAAGGAGCCCGATGTTCCCTTTGAAATCTAATCCCAAGATTTGGCATAGGCAGTAGTTTTTCTAAAACATGCAATGAAATATTGACGTTGTGATCTTCATAAAGACTTGGCTTCAAAGTGTCACGTTTCGGGCGCAGCGAGACGAGAGACCCGTAATGGCATTTCATACAAAATTGGAGGCCTAGGCCTGCAAGATGGTCTTTTTAACCCCAGACGCAAAGAGAGGAGTGAAGTTTAACGTGTCTGTGTGTCTGTGTATCTGTGTATCTGTCTGTGGTATCGTAGCTCCCAAACGGACGGACCGATTTGAATGCGTTTTTTTTATTCGAAAGCTGATGTGATCCCGAGTGTTCTTAGCTATATTTCATGAAAATCTGTTTAGCCGTTTTTGAGGTATTGGACTTTGAAATGAAAATGTCGGGGGTTTTTCAAATTTTCTAAGTTGTAGTTTTATTTAATTTCCATTCCACAATTTGTGGCTCCGGATCACAGCGTTCAGGCATGAAAATTAAAGTTTGATTTCATGGAGTTTTTTTAATTTATTTCATTGCATGTTTGAGATAAGCACTACACATACCTCGGCGTGAAAGGAGTTGCCAGCCTCATAACTATCCGACCTCGCTACGCTCGGCCGTCTATATGTACTCGGCCGGCAACCCCTTACTTCCCGGCCTCTGTAGTAATGTACTATTACGAAAACAACGGCCATCTGACCTACCCACCCAGACTGAACCCAAAGGTACTGAAGTGGATCTACATCATGATGGTGAGGCCCATACTATTGTACGGTAGCCTGGTATGGTAGCCAAGGACTTTAATGAGCACATGCAGAGATGCCCTGACGAAGGTACAGAGATCGGCATGCATGGCTATAACAGGGGCGTTTCGTACCACACCCACAGCGGCGCTAGAAGTCCTTCTGGACCTACCGCCACTTCACATGGTGATTAAGTCAGAGGCGCGCAAATCGCTCTACAGACTAAGAACTCTTGGACTGTGGAGCGACAGCAAGCCAAAGACTAAGCACACAAACATGGAGACTGACGGTTTCTTAGACAGAATAACAAACATGGGATGTGATAAAATGCTACCCAAGTATGTATTCCACAGGAACTACACAACAAAAGTTCCATCCAGGGCCGAATGGGCCGAAGGTCTAGAACCACCGAGGTCTGGTGTCGAAGACAGTATATGGTACACGGACGGATCTAAAATGGGATCCGGTACGGGAGCAGGCATTTATGCGATTGACTACAGTAGTAGTGTAAGCATGGGTAGTTTGGCAACCGTCTTCCAGGCGGAGACATACGCCATAATTGCCTGTGCACAGGAGAATATAGACAGGTAAACCAGAGGGCAGACCATCTATATCCTCAGCGACAGTCAAGCGGCCCTTAAAGCGCTTACGGCACCGAAAGTGGATTCCAGACTAGTCTATAACGGCGTCCAGGCACTGAATAAGCTTGGAAGGCACAATAAGGTGCAACTAGTTTGGATACCGGGGCACGAGGGCTACGTCGGCAACGAAAGAGCGGATGAGCTTGCAAGAGGGGGGTCTACAAATCACTTTGTAGGTCCAGAACCATTTGTGGGACTCTCACAGAGAACCATAACTTCGGCTTTTAAAGCATACGCCAAAACCAAACACCAACACGAGTGGAGGAATGAGGCGGGCTTAAGGCACTCTAAGCTCTTCATAGAAGGAGCGGACTCGGGCTGGACTAACAAGCTCTGGAAATCCAGCAGGAAGCAACTCAGAATCATATCTGGGGTGTTCACAGGTCACTTCGGGGTCAAGGATCTCTTGGCCAAGATGGGACTGTCGGACAGTTTAGACTGTAGAATGTGTGGCGAGGAGGACGAGACCATGGAACACTTACTGTGTGAATGTCATGCCCTTGCCAGACAAAGAATGAGTTACTTTGGTAGCGACTATCCGCAACCAAAGGAATTCAAGGTGCTTCCGCTGAGCTGCATCATCCGCTTTGTGGAAATGATGGAGCGAGCTTGGGAGTAGGCATAAAGGAGAGGGCAAATGCACAAAAGATCCCGACGGGTCGAAGTGCATCCGAAAGGGCCCTCATCTAGATAAGATAAGATAAGATACCCACCCAGAGGGAAAACTAGACCTTACTGGGCAGCTGGGATTAGACCGGTTTCCTCTTGATGTTTTCCTTCACCGAAAAGCTAACGGTAGGTATATATTCCGTACACAAGTTCCGAAAAACTCACTGGTATGAGCCGGGAATCGAACCCACGACCGTCGCTTGACAGCCGCATGCCTGAACCACTAGGCTACCGTAGCCAAAAAAAAAAAAACTATTCCTGTAAAAACACCAGCAGTAGTATTCTTAAACTTAGCCGTTCCAGTCTCATTCCAGATAACATTCGAATTTTAACGGAAATATTCTTCATCGTTTCTTCGTTTATCTAGAATATCAAAAGGAACTGTTAGACTACTTTTACTTATACTTACCGATTATAAAGTGCTCGGCAAACATAACAGTACTAAAGTTTTTGCGTTATGAAATAATTCTTCCTCAAATCGCATGACAGTTAACGCAAGATTTTCTAATCTGGTTACTTATAGGCACAGGGAGGTTCTTCACGTGTAAAGAATAGCGCAACCATCTTTATAATGCGCCTAATCTTCATGCTTTCTAGGTATCATGGTATGGGATCGCCGTTCTGTACTCGCCTGCTCTGCCGTCCTAAGCAAAAAGGACGCATCTGACTGAGACTCGTATTCAGATGCGTCCTTTTTGCTTAGGACAGCAGTGCTGCTTTTAAAGAGAGAAAGAAGAAGATCTCTTGTCCGATTGTATAACTCGCACACTTCTCAGTTAAACATGGAACATGATGATTGATGACATTGTCCCCTTCTCTCTCTCCTTCCCACCCTTCCTTCCCTCTTCTTGTTCTTTATATAACAACACTATTACTACCTAGCTTTACTTAATTCCCGCTATCGATTAATTGTCACGCACGTGTCTGTCCACGCTGCGTAAAGATGGGAATTTGTAAAGCCAGTAAATACCTATTTAACACTAGAATTTATCATAAACCAAAGGATACATTTAAATACTATAGAAACTAAAATAGGAGTTACATGTTACTTTAATCCGAAAATTAAAATGGACCTTCCCGATAATAAGTGGACTCTCTCCATCAGTCATAATAGTCATTCTAGATTAGCGTGTGTACTTTCTCCACTATTACATACATGTGCGACCTCTTACCTTATCAGAGTTTTTCTTAACAAGCGAACCTAAAGTTCACTGACCTAACACACCCAGTCTGATCAACGTATCGATTCATAAAATGTTTGCTTCCGACTCTGAGCTCCTAGTATAATGTTACCCATTATTCGTAACATAATGCGCAAGAATCGGAGTTCAGAATGACTAGTCTATCGGAGCCAAAGTCGACGAGGTCTAAATATTTAAGTAGATATGCAATTATCAACCCTAGTCCCCAGACATACGAGTGTCGGAACATATAGGTACATCTACATCATTCACCATACATTGTACCTAAGTATAGACGCATAGGCCTATGTACCTAAGTATGTATCTCTTGATGAATAGGTTTCAGGTTATCTCGTTACTACATTACTCTGGATTCCTTTCCCGTATGTTTTTATGCAATAATACAATTATGTGTAGTACTTATTGATAAATTAACACTGGAAAATTCAATAGAACGCAACACAGAATAGGAGAATTTCTGGACCGCGCTACCACTATTACCTACATATTTTGTGGCAATAGTTCGCTACTGACTTGTAGAGATTTCATTGGAATTGAATTTTCAATCATATTGTATTTGAATTCAAATGCAAATCCTGCTTGCCATCAATTTTAAGGAGGAAAAAGTTAAAACAAGAGTAGGATTTCCAACTAAATGGTTTTAGAAGCGCGATCTTCATCATGTCCTTTTTAGGGTTCCGTAGTCAACAAGGAACCCTAAAAGTTTAGCCATGTCCTTCCGTCTGTCTGCGGCTTAGCTCAGTAACCCTTACTACTAGAAAACCGGCATGGGTATATAAATCAATTACGCCGACAAAACAGTTGATTAAATTCTTTTTTTTTTATGGTACCCCCCTACCCCCTACACCTAAATTGGTGATGTAATATATATTTTTCGTTAAACTAACAGTGTCGTTAAATCGCGTGTTAAAAAATATTCTGAAACCATTTTTCAACTCAGTGATTCGTTTGTGAGATGGACTTTACAGCCCTAATTTTTGTTCGAGTCATGGTTCTGGACCTACAAACCTACAGCTCAATGGCTACTACTGGGGATGTGAAAAAAATCGTGGCAGTAGTACATATAATGAATTTAAAAGGAAAACTATCACGGCTAAGTAAGCATAACTAGTGACCGAGTAATAGGTGGCCTGATACGCACTTGGCCGATTTTTACTAGTTATATTGGTTACAACCTATTCACCTTGAAGAAAACAGCCGTTCCATGAACCACAGCTGTGATAATGATATCGATTGCCTTGAAAATTGGAACCTTTAAAAGTGCATATGGTAATACCGATAAGAACTATTATGACCTAAATATGCAATAGCGCACCGGTACTGTGCGGTGCATTTAATTTCGACATTACAAAACTGCACGAGTATTATGGTGGCCATTTTTGAATTTTTCCATTTATCGCTCTGGATACAGAATAAGTGATAGTACAACGCTGGATAAGACATCCATCACGTTCTTCTGACAAGTACCTATGCGAGTGCGAGAGTGACCGATGTCTTATCCTCAACAAACTAATAGCAACTGTCATGTGCCCCTAGTCCAGCTGGCATGATTGCGTTTATGCCGGAAAGATAGCATTCGTTCCACTCGCACTTACTTGCTAGTTCCTTAGTCCTTTATGCTTTATGTCCGACATAAGCGCTATCATGTTAGCTAGGCATATCACTGTCAAGCAGTCGATATAGTGGGTGATTAAGAAGACCCATACCTGAGACAAGTTATCCTTTCCCCTCATTATTTTGGTTTCCACTGTCACTGTCTTACATAATTTTCTCTTTCTTTCAGAACGAACCTCCCCAAGGAGATCATGGGTTTCCCAGACTTCCCGATCCCAGAGAGCGATAAGTCGTACCTTCCAGCAAAGGACATGTTCGCCTTTCTGCAGCTCTATTCCGACAAGCATGGAGTCACGGAACACATCAAGGTGAGGGCACAGAATAAATAATATTAGTTACTACGTAGAGGTTATCTGTTAACCAATCCCCTGTTTAGGTATGCCAAACGAGCCTGAACGTGACCATCCCTTTCGATAGATAGCATACAAAGCGCTTCGATAAAACGCGTGCATGCCGTAGCAGCGCTAACATACCCCCTGGTCGGCACCAGGGGCAGGCTAGGCTATGCACATGTAACGGCGCGACCAAATCAAGGACTGAGCCGTCCCTGGTGAGGATAGATTGGTCCGTTAAGTTAAGCCGAATTCATAAATCGTGACTGACAGAACGATGTCGGTTTCATACATTTAATCTGACGTGACGGTTCCTTTTGTGTGATGCGTCAGAGTGCTTCAGAGAGCTTTTCAGATAAATATGTATCCAACTCTAGTCAATGGGCTACCGCACAAATATGAATCTGTGAAGTTGGGGCTCTTTATTAGCTCAAGTGGTCTTTATTAGCTCAATGTTACATACAACGCATCTCAGTAGGTAGAAATAGGAATCAGACGGGAATTCGTAAACATGAAAACATCTATGAATAGGAATATGTCGCGTTGGGAAATAAAATATACGAAAATATAGGAAAATCTGTGAAATGTGAATCTATATAGATGGTTAGGAAATCATGTCAATTGCTCGCCTTGACATCGCGACATATTAGACAGGCGTGGTAACGAAATACTCGTACGAGTACGTATAACGTTTCCAGAAGAACAGACTCGTGCCGATAAACAGGCCCAACACTGGTAAAATAGTTCTGTATAATTAATGTATTTACTTATCACTTATCAGACTCGACGGAAAGATGATTTGTTTTTACGAATCTTTGTAATTTCCAGTTCAGACACCACGTCCAGCTCATCAAACCCCGAGAAACGGCTTCGAGTGAGGTGTGGGATGTGACCTACAAGAGTCTAGAGACCGGGGCGTCAGAAACTAAGGAGTACGACTACGTGTTCGTCTGCAACGGCCACTATAACACACCGTTCATACCGAATATACCAGGGCTTAAGGAGTTCCAAGGTACATACTCTTAAGTACTGAGTTGAGGGAATTCACCATCTCTGTCTTACAATAAGAAACTATGCTATGATCATTTGACTAGACAGCAGTCTGCAGACCACAGATCTTTGCTGAGCTCATACACAGATATATTTTAGCGAGTATGCACCACGCATAAGCTAGTACCATTCCATAAAAATCTAGCCTAATCTAATCTATCTCTCCAGGCGACATAATGCACAGCCACGACTACCGCGTCCCCGAAATCTTCACCAACAAGCGGGTCCTCGTCGTCGGCGCCGGACCATCCGGCATGGACATCGCTCTGGAGGTCACCTCCGTGGCCACCCACGTGACCCTCAGCCACCATCTGAGGGAGCAGCCGAGGACGGTATTCCCTGAGAACCTGGTCCAGAAGCCGGATGTGGAGCGAGTGGAGGGGAGGACGGTGGTGTATGTGGATGGGAGTGCGGAGGAGGTGGATGTTGTGTTCCTTTGTACAGGTGAGTGTGGGTTTATTGGAGCTAGGTTGAAGCTTAGTTTGTATTTTGTGGTTTGTCACCAGCCCCGAAAAATGGTTACTCCGAATGAGTCACTTGCCAAAATTGAAATTGTCCCAATTGGTTTTATAAGGAACCCTCAGCATCATCTTAGTCGTATTGATGAATTGGCGGAAAATCGTCGACGAGAATCCTGGAATTTCGGAATAATTATGCTTTCAGACAAATTACCCTTCGGAATTTGTTGGTATTCCCTAATTAAATATCCACCGGTTTTCAGGCTACCTGTACAACTTCCCGTTCCTCCATCCATCCTGCGGCGTGGTCGTGGACGAGAACTGCGTGGAACCCCTGTACAAGCACCTGGTCAACATCCGACACCCGTCGATGTGCTTCGTGGGCGTGCCGTACTATGTGTGCGCCTTCTCCATGTTCGACCTGCAGGTGAGCTCCTCTTGGCTCTGCGCTCCTGGTACTATTAGGCTGCATTAAGGACGTGACTGGCACGAGCAACGGCGGATGGAACTCAGAGCTCGGTAACTTTTAGGAAACTGAAACGAAATAATTTATGGGTTGACACAGATGGTGACCAACAAGCTGGTGTCAATCAAAAAAAGGGTATACGCACTCGCTGGCAGACAGATTTGTCATTGTTTCTCGTTCCCACTTGTGGTACCTATTGTCTATGCTTAGGAACATGCTCGAGACTCACATGTGTATGTGTGCGGGAGTTCCTCTATTCTATTCTTTATCGTGGTCATGGCAGACATGGGGCGAACCGGGCTCGGCACTTAGTCATCCTTTACGCATGACTTGGTTCTGATCCAATCCTATCGAATGAGATCAATCATCAACGTGTAAACTTAGTAGACAACGCACAGATAACTCTATAAAGCAGCGGCATAACGTCTGCGAATCAGCTTCCATTTCGTTTAACTAGTCGACTCAAATTCATCTACCACGGCGCGATCAGTCGTAGTTAATTTGGTATCGTTTTCCTCGTCATCCAAGAGCTATGAATCATTATTAGCCCAGCCTTTACCAGAAAATGTAACCTGTATTACTTATAGGTCCGATACTACGTGAGGTCAATGAACGGCACCTTCAAGCTGCCATCGCAGCAGGCGATGACGCAGAACTGGGAAGAAGAGAAGCTGGACCGAGCGGCGCGCGGCTACACCAAACGCCAGACACACATGATGGGGCCGGACCAGGTAAGCAACCAAAGTTTCCACGGATCACTGTTGAAGAGCGCGATCTATCTTCATTAGGTTTTTTTACGACGACGGCCAGTCAAGCATGCGGTCTGTCTTATGGTAAGAGTTTTGGCATACATTTTGCTCTTCGTAACGTATTTTAGGCGTGAATATGAGGAAAAAAAACAACAAACTGAGACTCAGAAACAGTGTCGTACATGCTTCCGTTTCGCCAGCAGACCATTGGTAGACCATTGGGAGCAGTGGCCCGTTCCACGAAGTTACAAGTTACAATTTTACAAGTCGAAACTGGCAACACAGAGACGCTTGACCAATAACAACTATACAGCGCAGTTTAAACATGTAAAAATATTGTAACTTGTAGCTTCGCGAAACGGGTCACATCACAGCAGATCACATTACGGTGAGCTACTATAGGCGTCTATTCGTAATCGTTTATTCATGCCATCACATGTATATGAGTCATCCAACAGTTTCATGATACCCTGGTGGGGCGCAGCAGAAACTTAGAATTATTACAAGCATAAAGCCATATTAATTACAATAAAAGAAAACTATACAAGTTTAGCTGAGAAAAAGTGATCCAAGGTATAGTAACATTTTTCGGTTAGGATTTTTTTTAATCGGTTGGTAAACATTCTCTCACTTTCTATGCCGTATTCACCGATTTTTGGGCGGACGAGCTGAACCAATAGGCAAACGCATAACAGGAGCTGACCAGGCACGCCCGGAGTAGGTGTCAATAACTGGTTGCAAGATCGCAATAAGTCTGTCAGCATGGCTAGCCCAAAACAGACTGTATAACTAGACTACGTGTCGCAGAAAGACGGAATGGTGTCTAGCTAGAGCCGTGGTGTATACCTAGCCAGGTACGCTTCCACAGGAGTTCTGGTGTCCACCAGTTTGGAGTTGAATTGAAGCGAGTGTCTACACCAAGTGTTCAACAGACGAGGGACTCTGACACGATCTACACCTGCTCGGAGAGGACTCGATAAATACAGTAGGTATCCATTTCATAATCATCCTAGTAGTGTTTCCCCGGTTGGATCCTAAAGGAGCCCGAGGTCCGCTTTGGAATCTTATCCCGAGATTTGGCACTGTCTAGTTATGTGAAAGCGACTGCCATTGATCATGTGACCATTCAATTCAAAGTAGCTAGGAATCCATTAATCATTGAATTTTTACACAACCTTCAAAGAAGCAAGCAAATTGGAACAAAGACATTAAATATCAGAGGTCACATTATGCACACGGAAGGAATAAAAAGGTCCGATATAAGTATATCGCTAAGTGGCAATAAGTCAGGGCCAACTGGCAGATAAAGTATGGATGAACTTGCAATGCCAACTGGTTGCTATAAGCAGTGAGGTCTTCTCAGTTCAAATGATATATGCTATCGGAAATTCTTTTATAGTCAAGGAAAAACGGCAGCGATGAACAATGCTAGAAAATATACTGCTATAAGAAGCAACACAACGCTAAATACAATACCAAATAGGGTATACATCCACTAATGATAAATGTAAGCATAACAATTTTTATTTTTATTAGTGAAGGAACACATCGTGAGGAAACCGGTCTAATCCTAATAAGGTCTACTTTTCCCTCTGGGTTGGAAGGTCAGATGGCAGTCGCTTTCGTAAAATTAGTGCCTATGCCAAACCTTGGGATTAGGTGTCAAAGCGGACCCCGGGCTCCTTTAGGGGCACAACCGGGAACAACGCTAGGAGGATGATGAGTTTTGGCACAAACGAAACTGGTTTACTAAATGTTTATTGCTACAAAAACCAAAATCCGCAGGATGCGGGTGGCCTACGCTTAGTTACTACGAATCGTGTCAAGATGTATTTGTGGGTGAGCGTTGAGGTGAGCTTAAAACAAGTTACAGCAGAGCGGGGCTGGTGAGACCGACTGATAATAATGTAGAAAACATTTCTTCTCAACGTAACTTTCGTATTAACACATTTTGTTTCAAGAACCTCAGCACGGCTAACTCAAGACGGCGCCCGAGCTCTCTCGGTTTTTCTTGCACTATCCGTCTATCTCTTATTAGAACACTTAGAAAGAGAGGTATAGTTCGCGAAAAATCGAAAGAGCTCGCGCGCCGTCTTGTGATAGCCGTGCTGATCTTACAGGTATTTAACTAAATTCTGTTTTGAAAAACATTTGTGACGTTTGCATTAAAGTCAAGATTTGTAAGATATGTTTGGCAACTTTTCAATGGTTCTGATTCTATACCGTTGGCTTCTATAATTAGCCATCTGGCCTGCGGTTATATTATCCTAAAAACCAAACGTGCCGGTTCCCGTTCCTCCCCTTAAAACGGCCACCCCAGTAAACTTCTGCCATCCTAGTCAAAATCCACAGGCTAATTGCGTAAGTTCAACGGTACCGTGAAACCACCTAACGTACGTTTGTCTTCTTGACTGACGCGTCGGAATTCGCAATTACCCTGCCGTTGCCCCCAGGCTGAATACTACGTGTCCCTCTCCCTGGAGAGCGGGGCGGCGCCCCTGCCGGCAGTCTTCACCCTCATCCACAACGACAGCAGCCAGAAGTTCCTTGACGACCTGGTCAACTATCGCAATGGAATCTACTGCGTCATCGATGACGCACACTTCGTCTGCTATACTAAAGCTTAGGGCGTTCATGGTTACCTAATTGCGTAACTTTTCGAATGGACGTTAGGATAACTCCACTGTCAATTTCCCACGAAAAAGGAGCATTTAGATCTACCTATTGTACGTACAAAATATGCAATCGACCAGCTAAGTAGGTTGAGGACCGTAATTCGAACGAGTGGACGTAGATAAGATTATATTAGATTCACAATACGAGACTACATTATAATTATTATAAATGACATGTCAATTTGAAATAATCCCTATTGTGACATCAATTATAAAAACAATACGAATTAAAAAAATCAACAAATAAATAAAAATAGCATATCAAAAATTACCTACACCCAAAAGTATCGTCATCATAATATCAACTGTGTAACTATATCGTAAAGCAATACAAATTGCAATTGACATGCAAGTAATACGAGATATAACATAAACCTATAAACTGCATTTTTTCTTGCTTCACGCACAAAATAATTATTCCTCTGTAAATCGGCCACGAGGGCTCATTTACATGTGAAACTGCAATTTCCAATTAAAGCATAAACTAATTTGCTCGATTTATTTAAGGGTGGGCAGGGCCGGTGTAAAATGCGGTATTACAGCCGTCCTGCCCACTTCCTTGCTCACAAATTAAGACAGAGAGTAAACCCACACAAACTAAAAATATATTAAAGAAAATGTTCATTGAGGCCCCAAGTAATATTATAGATAAATATAATTAAAGAGTAAGAATAAAGTTTAGTAAATAATCTTAAATAGTAAATATTGAACTAAACGTAACCCGTGTCACCGAAATTCTACCTAAAAAAACAGTAAAATTTTTTTTTTTTACTTCGGCTGAACGTAAATTGAGAATATTAAAACTTTAAAAGAAAATTTACGTGCATTCGAAACGTTACGCATTTACACTGCGGCACTGCGCAACTTATGGTTACGTAGGCTATGCTATACCAGTCTCTAATTTTAAATCGTTTTACTAAATTCGCAAATACTTAAATCCTATATATATTCACGTTCCTAGTTAGATTGTAGAAATAATTGATGCAATAGACCAAATTGGTGCATTCAGTTAGTGACTAACTTAAACTTTGTCCAAGTTAATGGGAAAGATTTAAACAATTACGTAGTTGTTTGATGTAATTTATTGAATAAAACATTAGTATAACTAAGTGCACATATATTTAAAGTAAGTAGACGTTGTGATCTTTAATAAATATACAGTCGATATGCTTGTTTTTCAATGAACTGATAACTTAATTGACATTTGACCTCATTACCTAGCCGTATACGAGAGAAGCGTTGAAAACAAATCACTAACTACACACACACACACACACACACACAGGAAAACATATATAAGAGAGACGCTAACTTTAAGGGCCTACGCAGACTGCGTTTTTTAAGCGCGCCTTTGACGCGCGTTTGTGTCAATTTACTTGTGATTTGACACAAAATGCGCTTCAACGGCGCGCTTAAAAAACAAAGTCTCCATAGGCCCTGAGGCACAGATAATAAATAAATAATAAATAAATATTTGGGGACAATCTTTCACAAATCAACCTAGCCCCAAACTAAACAAAGCTTGTATTATGGGTACTAGACGACGACATACATACTTATATAGATAAATAAATACTTAAATACATAGAAAACGTCCATGACTCTGGAACAAATATTCAAGCTCATCACACAAATAAATGCCCTTACCGGGATTCGAACCCGGGACCTCCGGCTTCGTAGGCAGGGTCACTACCAACTAGGCTACAGAGATAGAGGTCGAGATCCTGAGGGACGAAGACATGATGTGTACCTTATATTATTTTGCTCGCCTGAATTTTCGTGTAATACAATAAAATAGTGTTAATTAGTGAAACACCGATACAGTAAGCATCACAAACATGTATACACTTTTTATCTCCAATGGACCCGATTCTACGTGCACATGGCCTAAAACTAAATTGTCTAATTTTTAGACATAATTTAGGCGGCAGATTAAAAACGACATATTTAGAATAGCATTTAGGCAGCTAAGTAAGTTGTATAGACCGCCTAAAATAAGAAACGTCAGATTCAAATTAGCGCTGTCATTTGTTTATGACAGCTGCTCATAGAATAGCAAAGTGTTTTAGCGACACCTAAATAAAATTAGGAAGTTTAGAGGCCGCTGTAGAACCGGGTCCGATAAGGTCCTAGACCCACCAAAAGTGTATTTATTTATTTAATAACTTACATAGCAGGCTTACTTACAGTAGTAATACCAAAGCGCCTACAATGTCCGGACTTAAAAATAACATAGATATACGCCAGATACACAAACAAATAAAAAGTAGCACTAACTAAATGTACACATGTTTATACATGTTTATGATGCTGACTGTACATCATTTTCCATAATTTCTCATTTACCATCCCATATGGCCAATGGTTCGATGATTTAAGAAAAACACCACGGAAAATGCCTATCATGTTATATTGAAAATTGGTCGCTTTTCTGTCGACTGTACATATTTACGTACAATACAGTTAGTTAGGGCCTAGGTCGATGTGTATATAAGATTATCCCCAAATAATATTATTATATTGCTATTATTTATTATTAATACAAATACTCCTTATTGCTCACCAGAAATAGTACATAATAGAAAAACAGAGGTAAATTAAACATAAAAATGGTCAACAAATACCACAGACAACAGGCAGTCTAATGTTATGGAACTAATTACTAGAGATGCAACGGATATATCCGGCGGTGCAGCTGGCCGGATATCCGCTATCCGGCCGCCGGATATTCGGCCGAATGTTACATGCCTAAAATGAAGCAAATTCGACCGCACCCGTGCGCGGCGCTCTGTGTAGGTTGCAACTTCTCTCGCTATCATAGAAACAGGCGCAATTTTTTAAACTGACTCTTGACAATTGACTACTTTGTAGTTCGTTATTTACTCATCCTTATTTTACCTACTGCAGTTCTCTTTTTACCATTGGAATATTTTACCTTTACATTACATTACATTTAATACCGAAAAAGTTATATTTTCGGTATAAAATACTACTAATATCCGGGATACTATGCCACTATTCGGTATTCGGCTGAATACTAAAATTGTGGCCGGATAGGCCGGATACCGGATAGTGACCGGATATCCGTTGCATCTCTACTAATTACTCCGTTTCGAATCATTGGAAAAGGTTACATTATCCATACCAAAATTGTGTCTGTCTGTTACCTCTTCACGATTAAACCGCTGAACCGATTTAGATGAAATTTGGTATACGATGGTTTGAGTCCCGGGGAAGGACATAGGATAGTTTTTATCCCGGATAATGTACCTATTTAATTATACTTTTTGACGACAGCTAGAGGTCCTGGGTTCGAATCCCGGTAAGGGCATTTGTTTGTCTGATGAGCACAAATATTTTGTGTCTGAGTCATGCATGTTTTCTTTTTATTTACCTAAGTATTTATTTATCTACTAACTTCTGCCCGTGACTCCGTCCGCGTGGAACTCGTTTATATCGTAGCTCCATACATACCTTCATCCCTTAATAGGGGGGGTGAAATGGGTGATAAAGTATGTATGGATTTCTGGGACAAAAACTATCCTAAATCATTCCGTGACTAATTATCTGTATATACCAAATTTCATCAGAAACGGTTCAGCGGTTTAAGCGTAAAGAGGTAACAGACAGACAGACAGACACACTTTGTTTGTAGTTATATTATTGGTTGTTCACATTTATAATATAGGATGAATATAATATAAGTATGTTTATCGTCGTCTATTACCCACAGTACAATCTATGCCTAGTTTGGGACTAGGTGGATTTGTGTCAGATTGTCCGTAAATATTTATTTAAGTATTGATTTTATTTATATTCTAACGAGGTTCTTGCCTGATAAATTAGTGCAAGAGTCAATAGCTTTATTTCTGGCCTAAATGTGTTGGTTATGCGCTACATATAGGGTTAAGATACATTTACATTAGTAGATTTAACGGTAGATGAAGGTTTTTGGAAATATTTATGAGCAAGAGCAAACATGGTAGGTTTTATGGCCACGTTTTAAGTATCATCTTGGGTCATAAAAGCTATCGTGCTAGCTGGACAGGCAGCACGTGGCGAGAGGTCTAGGCGTCAACATCCACCTACCGTGTTTCATCATTACCTACTCGATTGGTGAATGTTGAAAGCTACTATCAAAAAATCTCTGCCTAGGTAGCATGATCGCGTTTTTGTCGCACATAAAGCATTCGTCCCTCTGGCACTTATATATTGACCTACTGACCTAGACCTATTGGGCTGCTGGTGGCATAAAGAAAATGCGTCAGTGCCGCCAGTTTTCATGAAGATGCCATGGACCCTCACATATAATATAGTCTTGGCAGGGCAGGTACCCGAGCCTTGGTTTTATAAAGGTGGCTACAATATGAGCGACATTACATTCCACTGGGAATGTTGGTGGATGATTACAAGCAGTTTAAAACTGTTAAAAATAACTTTTATTTTGTGTAAATTCTTAGTTTATACCGTACGGTACGAGAGTTGGATGATGAGAGAAATGGTGACGTGTGACCGGAATGTAGTTTTACAATTATCATTCAAAATGACCCATTCGGTCTGTCACTCGTCTAGAAATTATTAACAAACTAGCTGACATGCCCGCGGCTTCGCCCGCGTGGCTATAGGAAAATGTAACATATTGAATTTTCCAGCGGGAATTAGATGTTTTCCCGCTGGAAAAGGTAGCCTATATCACTCTCCAGCTTCTAAACTATCTGCATACAAAAAATCACATCAATATGACGCTCCGTTGCGACGTGAAAGAAGGACAAACAAACACACACACACACATATTAGTAAGGATGGTTTCGTTCAGAAACAGGGAATGTAATGTCGCTCATATTTGGAGCAGCCCAACTGGGCAACACAAATGCCACCTTAGTAGTCGTATTCCACTTGTCCAAGATCTTTGTCCAATGCGTGCGTCTCACTCACGCTTTAAGTAAAATTTGAGAAGCAAACACACATTGGACAAAGATCTTGGACAAATGGAATACCACCCTTACAGAAGACCCCTCCCATATTAACATCACCATACTTGCTTACTTGAGATTTTGAGATTACTTGAGTTGGCCGAATTGTATCAAATTCATTCAAAAAGCAACTCTACCATGCTAGGTAAAAGATTCAAATTCCAATGACGGTTTTATAACAAGTTGACCACATTACAAAAAAAACCTCAATCATTATTATGGAGCTGCATAACTCGTGCTCGGGTAAGCATGCAAGGATATGCTGTGCTGAGTTTGAAGCACCTGCGGACCTAAGCTGGCTGCGATGTTATCACTTATCGCATCGGATGAGTCACGTTCTGACACCGTATCATGGTCGGCCTTATCACGCAATAAGTGACAAGATAGGTCGTCCGTCACTGGCTGACACCGTTCAATAGAACGAGATGGACGCTCTATCATGTCACTTATCGCGTGATAAGGCCGACCATGATACTGGGTCTGATCAGTATTCGAATGCGACTGTCTTATCCACAACGATTACTGATAATGGCAATCATCTTAGCCGTCTCTATTTGGCACTAGTAATGTTGACACAAGGAATCTCAATTCAATAAAAAAGTCGGCCTCGCGGTTGTTGCTCGTCACATCAAAACACAATCATCTCTACCTGCCTACTTGACTCTACCAATATTAATTCTAAGGCAAAATTTATTCTTAGACTCTCAGCCCAATTGCGAAACAGTCCGACAGGTCGGCAAACGTTCCATTTGGTATTAGCGTAATTAATTATTATGGGCCACGATTCCATTCCAATTCACTGGCAGAGGCATCGCTAGGATATCACTTAAAGCCCTCGTACTGATTTTATAAAAACGACCAAAATTGTTGGGATTGTTTTGAAATTAGCCTGCACATCAAGAACAAATATTTTCAATATTTCCTTAATCAATGACCATTGATGGCGTATAAATTAAACAACAACAACAAAAAGCATTTATTTAACAAAAACACTATTTAACAATCATGAACGTTTCTATTTACCAAAGTACCAGGACCGCATAAATCGCTAGCTGCTAAACTAACACCATTGCACGCCCACCACGTCTTGATCCTTTCACTCGGCAGCAAGCACTGATTGCGACACGCAGCAACTGTAAATGATTTTATCAAGTACGCCGTTAACAAGCGAACTTTAAACGTCTTTTAAAATATACATATAAAGGTTAGAATCGATTGACGCTTTGTCGATTAAACTTCTCGCGTTTATACATACCTAGTATTCGTGGATAGCAGTTATTAGTTATGAATATATAACGGTTAGATAGATATATATGTTTGTAGAACCGGTTGTCTTATCGGCCTTAAGTCTTTACTACTGATAGGCTAGCGATACCTTCACTAGAGTAGAGGCAAACCGGATGCGTGTGTCGTATCAGCATTTCCTATGTTGCCAATTCGAGTGTATGTTTTGTAATAGCTGTAGGTATCAACATACAGCAGTCAAGTTTCTGATAACAGTTGATTTTCTGAAGCGCGATTAGGGCGAAGTATCCAATGATATATGTGAAACTGTGATTGACCACCTCATCAGAGAATAGAAAGATATAATATTATAATGCTAAATTATTTTGAATAATTGCCTATATTGTGAGTGCCAACAAAAATGTGCAAATAGCAATTGACCCACAATTATTTGTACTGGTTTACTGGTCGATATCGGAATGCATTGAACTAGTTAGAAATCTATCTTGATCGCTTAATTTTCTTCTCTCCATTTGCACTTTACTGATGCTTTGAAACATTGTCAGTGCCGATACCTAGATCATAAGTTCTCAATATTCGCTTTGTTAATTTCCATCTCTATCGTTCGATTTAAGCAAGCGCGATAGAGATGAAGGCGGTTTACACTGTATAATTCGAAGGCATACTTATCATTCTGCTGAAGATAGAGTTCCAATTTCGTTATCCGAAATCCATCCAGCAGAATCAATTGTTGGTTTTTCAGGGAGTAATACTTATAACCTGACCTATTTATATTGTATCAAAACGTACGCGTCTAAATAAATAATTATGCTTTCAGAAAACATATTCTTAGGAACTGACATTTCAGTCAGTCCACATTTAAGAACCGTTATTCATGTATAAATGCCTTTATTCAGACACATTTTTACGATTAGGACTGATGAATCGACATCGGCAACTTGGTAGTTTACCCAACCTTGGCAAATGCCCTCCTCCGTTCTTCTCTATTTAGTGCTGCCCTGGTCAATGGATTTCCTGCCGTTACCTTAATTTTATTCTCCCATCTTCGAAACTGTCTTCTGCGTTTCCTCTTTACTAGCTTTTATGTAACTATTTTAGTTCGGATGGAAAATTGCAACTGAATTTTGAAGCAGATAGGTATCTTCAACCGATTGAGCTGAAATTTTGGGTTTAAGTATTAGTTCGTATGACAATTCAATTTATGGTACCATCGAGCTGATCTGATGATGGAGACCTTGGGGATTCAGGACTTAACAGACGTAAAACCCCGTTGAATTTGGGCTCGTTAGAATCGTCTCAACGAGTAGTTGATGACGGTATACAGAAAAGTACAGTTGGCACTAACAGCTTGTACCAAAATTGAAAGTTTTGACAGAACACCATAGTTTAGTTCCATTTATACTTGTGCGGCCTCCACGTACAAAGCCTCAACCATATCTATCCTTTGTCCACAGGAGAGATACTACGCCTCCCTCGCCACCGAAGCGCAAACCAAGAACCTGCCGTCGGTGATCACCAAGATCCGAGAAGAGAGCTCCAACCGCTTCCTCCACAACCTGCGGAGCTACCGGCAGGACATCTATAAGATCATTGATGACGAAACTTATGAGGTTATAAGTAATGGCAAGAGTGAGATTCTTTGTTGACCCTAAACGGGGACCGCTGATGACTTGGTTAAGGTTAGCGTAAGGAGGCCTGGCAGTGTAATAGTTTATATACTTAACCAACATTTTATATAGAAACCTCCCGTGGGTCTCAGACATATTCAAATGTTATGAAACGGGTCACTCAAGTCTGTGAGGTCGAATATCGCTTGACATTTTTGAAACTATGTGGTCCTTAATCGTGAGCGCTCGCGATGCCGGCGGCGGCGCGCTTAGCACATATGACGAGCGATATTCGACCTCAAAAGACTTGAGTTGCCCGTTTCATTATATTTTAATATAACGAATATTATACAAAATAAACTAGGTAGGTACAACGCTCTTTCCCGAAATACCACATTCTGAAATTTCCTAATCGTAAATGTTTGGCTCCGTGATAAAATATAGCCTATGTATATCCCAAAAGTCCTCTATATATATATATATATATGTCTATACCTAGAGCGGTCCATCACACTTGCTCGTAAAGGGCTCCATAACGCGCAGGCATACAGCTACAATAGCCTAAATTAAGCCCACGGGCGTAATGGTCCTTTTCTTATATTGTCTCGGTCACTCATGCGTCAGTTATTTATAACACAAATACGATGTTTGAACCGGAAGGCGCGGCGTGGGTAGCCCCCCGCAAGGTGCACTGATGACCTGGTAAAGGTTGCTGGAGTCCGCTGGATGCGGGTGGCGCAGGACCGGTCACTTTGGCACTCTTTGGGGGCCTATGTACAGCAGTGGACGTCTTTCGGCTGATATGATGACGATGTTTGAAAACCTATTTATAAATAAATCTAAACTAAAAATTCAATGTGGTAATTTAGGGTAGGTATCTATAAAATGATTTTAACAGTAATTTTAAATCCTGGCTATATGCCGAAGAGTATTTGCCTTCATATTCATATTCGTTTATTGCACCATGGTAAATAAAAGTTGTTACAATTACCTTACGCGCCTTACGTCAAATTCAACGAAATAGACGATTGTCATTTTGTATTCTTTATTGCGATTAGTATTATTTCTTTAAAATGTATTTTTTTCCTCGCAAATGTGATGAAAAACATTGTGTGCGATACGTAGATACGCTATTTTCGAGCACATGCATTGTAAAGAATTTTACAAACTCGAGTTATCAAAGACTTCCGCCTTCGTAAAGTATTGGTATAGATTAGTAAGCTGGAAAATACATGAAAGCCACCGCACAAAACCGATTTTTTTAAACCTGGCAAGTTTGAAGTCTAACAAGTCACGCATTTCGTATTTTTTTAGTAAAAATGTTTTAATAATGTGGTAGTTTGGGAACAAGCGAATAGTGCTCAATGCATAAGGCCTATTAGAAGTAAAAATTTAATTTTAATCTTAATTAGGTATGTAGGTTAAATATTATGAATAAATAGATGGAATTGGGACTGTAGAGTATAATTTTGTCAAGTACATAATTATGTTAAACTAATTTATTGTTAACCCTTAATATATTTTCTCTAGTTAATAAACTCAATTGATTGCCACTGGTATTAAATAAAACAATTGATTCAGCCAAAAATATTTTATTTAAGCGTATTTATAATCTTTATATTATCAATGCTGATATATTATTAATCTTTAATTCTAATTTTTATGGCTTCCCTTTGATTACAATAATTAAATAGGGATATTGGTAAAGTTCACGGCCGGTGCTAGGGTAGCACGAGTTGAAAGTATTGCCACATACAAGGGGTTAGGGGGGGGGGGGGGGGCGGCGCCCCCAGAGCGCCCCTGACACCGCGCCGGGAAACTCACCGCCGAGCTAGTGGCTACAGACTGGGCCGAGCCACAATTTCATCAACAAGTTTGTACTTATTTTATAATAGCTTTGCTTCAGATAAAATAAAACGTTACCTCATTATATTATAAAAATACTATTTATCTAAATATTGTTTCCAAATTCGCACTTTTCGTTTTCTTTATTATACATATATGTGTCAAATTGTAGAGTTGCATTAATCCTTTATATAATTTTGTATACATATAAACCGTAAAGAAACAAAATCCTTAATTATACTAAAAGTAAACTTAGAAAGAAAAGTACATCTGACAAGGAAAAGAACAACGGACAGACGCTGCCGGCGCGAGCGCAGGCGCGAGTAATCTACTGAGTAACTCTTTACATTTAAGGCTGATTCCTTTCCCACATTTTCTTACAAACGTTTGGCCACTCCGTACAAAACCTACCTAACCCTATCCTGGTCGATCCTGTCACTTCCCTGTCTTCTCAGTCCCTACGCCTCCTCGATATGATCATACGGGCAGAAAGAAGGGCTTACCCTGTGGAAATCATACCATAAATACTACATAAAAATATAGAAAAAGTCAATTTTGACGTAAATGGCAAATTTTATAGCAAGCCGACAATCATGAAATTGTGGAAAATAGTATAATTAAGTTCCGAACTTATCTAAGTATATACAGTCTTAACTACGCGAACATAAACGAATTATATCAAGCGTCTAGCACCATTCCGATATAAATGTATACTTCCTCAACATAAAATTATTAAACAAGAATATAAAATAGCGAAAAACAATAATAACAAAGAGCTGAACCTCCCGCAACCATAGACACTGGATAATTTTGAACAAAGAGACTAGCTGAAACTGTATTGCAATCCAAAGATAGACACGCCGGGAGACAAACACCTACTGTACTCGTAATAGCATATACAACTACCTAAACACTGAGAAACAGCGTTACACGTATAAAAAATAAATCACATATCGTCGATCACCAATCGGCCACTCCAATTTTGACCTTATAACACATGTCAAAAAGTCTATATTGTCTCAACTCGCCTCTCACGCACTCGGCCCGAGGAAACAACATTCCGAATTGAAAACCACTAATATAACGTAACAAGGGTAACTAACATACTGAGTCGTACTTTATATATAGATCGTCTCCAAAGAGGACGGTAAATCTGAAAAGTGTTACAAATTTGAGCCTCAAAAATCTAGATTGTACTTTAAGACCTGTATAAGTGTAGTCGTTCAAGCTACGTGCAACGTTTCAGGAGAGTAAAACCTTACCACTGGGATCTACTGAAACTGACGCTAACATCGAGATAGACAAAACTGTGTACTTTCATTTTATATCTACCACCGCTAACACAAATGTGACGTGGGGGAAATTAAATCTATACACTGATCAAGATTGTTCCATTGCGCTCCACTTCTTTTTTTTTTACTTTCGCCATAATTTTTCTTCAAATCGTTACCAGGGCAACAGAGCCGGCTAAGAGGTCTTTGAACGTTATGTTCCGCTACTCCCTCCTCTAGAAGATTTGCGTCAGCGGACTACGAACGCTGGATGGGTTTCATAACGGTAAATCATCGAAGTCCATACCAGGGCCGCATAACTGTCCAAGAGATTGAACCGTATGTCCTCTTATTACAAAATCTTCTGTGTAAACCAACTTCGTATTCGGTAAATTTTTGATGTCGCAACATTCGAGTTAGTTCAACTCGATACCAGGCCATCATAACCGCCTAAGCGGTCTTGCTGAACGGTATGTCCGGTTCCATAGTGAGCGTCTGCTGCGTGGGATCGTAGTGCCCGGCGAGGTAGTACACGTCGTTGTTGTCGTACACGGCGGTGTAGCGCGACGGCTCGTCGCCCATGCGCTCCTTGTACTGCGCCAGTGGGAGCACCTCGCATTTGTGCGAGATTGTTTGGACGTCGTTCTCGTCTGTGTGAGGGGACTCGAATAGGCCTCCCTGGAATGCAAAAGGGAATAAATAAGCATGGTGTTAAAATGCGGCCGAAAGCGAGCTTATTTGGTCTATATTTCTCTCACGTGCTTATGCCAAAAAAAGGAGATTCCATTCGAACCTGAATAGTTGACGTTTTAAGAGCTCAAGGAATTTATACGAGCTAATATCAACTGTAATTTTCATCCTACTAATATTATAAATGCGAAAGTTTCGATGTTTGGATGTTTGTTACTCAATCACGCTTAAACGGCTGAACCGATTTGCATGAAATTTTGCACAAAGATAGTTTATAGCCTGGATTAAAATATAGGATAGTTTTTATCCCGGGTCCATGCGGATGAAGTCGCGGGCGGAAGCTAGTTCAATAAACAATAAATGACAGTATACCCTAAATAAAGTATGTTGAAAAAGTTACGCTACCCAGCTGGGCCCTGAATGTGCGGTGCTATAGGTACGCGCGTAGCGTAACAAGGACTTTGGAGGTGACTGCTAACGTGCAAAGTACAGTCAAGTGTAAAAATATGTATCGAATTGATATATGTATACTGAAACATTAATTCGCCGACATAAGAGCCATGGGAGATGCTTATGAGTAAATAAGTTGTGTGCAGATTGCAGCTCAAAAAATGCAAAATATTGCAGCCAAATTATTAGTCACGACGACCGACTAGTAAGGATGCCAAAGAACACATTCACGATGGCTTTACAACGGAAAAAAGGTGGAGGAAAGAGTGGTCGGAATCAGCTACGAAACCCCCATTTGCTTCACTAGACCCAACACAGAAACCAACAGGTTTCTCCCTGCCAAGGGAACACTGGTGCCGTCTGAACAGAATCGGCACTGGGCACGCCAGGTGCAATTTTACGCTATTTGACTAAAGTCAAATCAGCTTCTTTTTATGAAACGTCAAAAACGCTCCGTTAGTATGGAATTTGTAGCGATTACAGGCTTGCGACGTCACAATCAAACAACGTCCTTATTGTATGAAAAATTTATAGTTTCCCAGTATTTTCGTCATTTTTATCTGTTGCTGATGAAAAAACAAACTGTTTTCACTGTTGTCAAATACCCTATTACCTAAAGCACAAATGGGGATTGACAGATAGCCAATTGTGTGACTGCGGCATTGAAGATCACACCATAGACCATATCGGGAAGCGATGTCCTAAAAGATGTTATCAGGGTGACCCGGGACCTCTATAATTGAACACCAGAAGCTGTGGATTGGCTGTGCAATATGGATGTGGATATATAAGTTACTATTGTATATATAATATGCCTACTACATGAAACGCCGTACGATTAAATAAATAAAATGCAGCTGAGCCAAGCTTGCAGAAGGGGCTCCGGTGAAGCCTCTAAGTAAGCTAGTGCCGGGCACAGGGCCCCAGCGGCCCGAGCCAGGTACACACCGGGTAGTGCAGCGGCCGGCAGCCCCGGGTCTCCTCGGGGTGGTAGAACCAGCGCACGCGCACGGCCATGGCGCCGCGCGCCTCCCACAGCGCCTCGATGCGCCCGATGTACGGCCGGTCCGGCCGCCCGGTCGACAGGAACACTGCCGCCTCGCCCACCTATATCATTCCGTATTATCAATAACTAATATAGCACACACGTTTAAGTTTCCTCATATTTATAGGTAAATACTTAATAGGGACCGCTTAGAAATCAAATCCAGAACCAAAAAGACAAGCAGTGTGCAACGGAGGAATTGAAGAGGACGTCGATACCAGGACAGCAGAATTGGTTCAGAGATTGTGTTATGTAGTTGCCATGTTTACCTGCTACTTGGTCATGACATTCACGACTAAAGAGGTCAAGGCCGCGTCATTTTATTTTCCTGTTAGCTTTTCGATGAAGGAAAAACATCGCGAGGAAACCGGTCTGATCCCAATAAGGTCTAGCTTTTCCTCTGGGTTGGAAGGAGAGTTTTGAATGGAAAGGAAGAAAAAACACGGCGTACACTGACGTTAGAACAAGACTTTTTATTATTTTTACACCTGTGTGTTTCAATTAAATATAAATAAAACCTACGGTAGCCTAGTAATTCAGGCATGCGAGTGTCAAGCGGGGGTCGTGTGGACTCGTACCAATGAGTTTTTACGTCACACCTGGCCATAATGCGAGTTTTACTGCACGCTGCGGTTCGGGCCACAAACAACTGCGATTTGGGCCATTCACGAATTCACCGCCCTAGGTATGTAATGTACTATTATGTACGGCATATTTACCGTTAAGCCGGGTCCGCTGCGCCGCGCCGTGTTTTCAATGTTTTTCGTCACACCTGGCCATAATGCTAGTTTTACTGCACGCTGCGCGAAAATTCGCATTGTGGCCAGATGAAGACGTAAAATTGTGTACTTACCACGGGCGGCAATTCGTAAAGCCCCAGATCGCATATTTATGGCCCTCATCTTCGGTTCGGGCCACAAACAACTGCGATCTGGGCCATTCACGAATTCCCCGCCCTAGGTAAGTATGTACTATTAAACATCTAACATGTTTTTCCAATCAAAACACCTACTTGTTTGCCGAAACTGACGGATGACATGTTAGATTTAAAATCATCGAAAACACGGCGCAGCGAACCCGGCTTTAGCTTTTCCGTGAAGGAAGACATTGAGAGGAAACCGATATAATGACGTGACGGGTTCTAGAGGCGGTGGCAGCGGTGCGTCATACAGTGGAGTGTGAGATCGGAGCGAGAAGCAAGAGGTCCTGGGTTCGAATCCCGGCAAGGGCATTTTTGATGTGATGAGCACGAATATTTGTTCCCGAGTCATGGATGTTTTCTATGTATTTAAGTATTTATTTATTTACTTATACTTATCTTTATCGTCGTCTAGTACCCATACTTAGTACAAGCTTTGCTTAGTTTGGGGCTAGGTCGATTTGTGTAAGATTGTCAATATTATTTAAAAAAAAGTAGGGGGCAGTACGGCCATACATTTCGTTGTCTCGCTCTCATATGACACAAAATCGACGGCTTAAAATTTGAGAAGAAGATGATCGACATTGGAGAAGGCTGATAAGGAGAGCCAACCCCAGAGAATGGGAAACGAACAGGGGCGTTGGCTGGTCGTGTGTAAAGTGACGTGAAGGACTCGCGGGGCCGAGCTGTTCTGCAGGTACCAGGGATCCAGAGTCAGTAAGGTGCTCACGCTGACCACCTCCTCGCCGCTGGAGATCAGCGCGGTATCTTAGAACAGCTTGTGTTGCCAGTACAGCTATCACAGGACGGCCCTCGAGTTACGTGGCGAGATACTGTCTCTTTCTAATTAGAACGCTTAGAAAGAGACGGATCTTCTATGTCGCCGCGTTAGTGTAAGGCTGAGTGCACGCCCCGCTAAGAACGGGGATCAGCACGGGTATCGCAAGGCGGCGCGCGAGCTCTCTCGATTTTTCTGGCACTATCCGTCTCTCTCTTATTAGAAAACTTAGAAAGAGAGGTATAGTGTGAGAAAAATCGAGAGAGCGCGCGCCGTCTTGTGATAGCCGTGCAGAATCACATACATAGAGTATATTTTCTGTACTCATACGGCGCGCAAGTAGCCAGTGATTGTTCAGCTCTGAAGCGATGCGGGTACCAGGAGGCCATAACAAGGTAGGGACAGGGACTCACGTTGAGCACCTCCTCGCCGCGGGTGATGGCGCGGTAGAACAGCTTGCGGTGGCGGGGGCGCGCGGTGCGGCGGTAGGGCGCGGCGCGCCACCGCCACAGCGCGCCGGGCAGGAAGGCGGCCATCTTGCTGACGCCCGCGCCCCCGCCGCCCCCGCCCCCGCCGCCGCCCCCGCCGCCGCCCCCGCCCCCGCCCTCCGAGCCGCACGACGCGCCGGACACGGTGCGCTTCTTGCTCTTCTGAAACGTTAACATATATTTAACAACGGCGAAAACTCCTCCAGGTAATTAGAAACAAAAGAAGCTTCTGTGAAAAATTTCATTTTTGGTACAAGCTTTTATTGCCGACTGCAATTTCTGTATACGATCATCAACTACTCATTGAGACGATTCTAACGAGCCCAAACTCAACGGGGTTACGTCGGTTAAGTACTGAATTCCCATGGCCGCCTGCTGTCTCCATCATCAGATCAGCTCGATGATACCATAATATTGAATTGTCATCCAAACTACTTATACTTATACCCAAAATTTCAGCTTAATTGGTCACCGGGAAGTGGGTCAAATTTAACTTGCAAGATTTGATTACAGACAGACAATGGGACAGGTGAAAGTAAATAAAAGCTTGTAAAAAGGGGACAATCTTACACAAATCGACCTAGTCCCAAACTAAGCAAAGCTTGTACTATGGGTACTAGACGACGATAAACATACTTTTATAAATAAATAAATACTTAAATACATAGAAATCATCCATGACATGACTAAATGCCCTTACCGGGATTCGAACCGATGACCTCTCGCTTCGTAGGCAGGGTCAGTACCAACTACGCTAAAGCGGTCGTCAAATCAAAATTCAAAGTTCTCTCTTCCGTTTTCGAGCATAGACCTTCCCAGTCTTCTATAGTACTATTATTGTCCATATTTAATAGTTATTTACTGTGGTGGACTACGGAGCCTAAGTGAGTGATTCTCCGGCGAACTTTTTAGTCATGAAAGTAAGTAAAGTAAATGAAAAGTACGCTAAAAAACTAGGAACAGTGCAGATCTATGAAGAGTAATGATTTCCATCACCATGTTAACGTACCTACAGTTGTTACATTTCACGAAGAGTGGGCGCGTTCCTATTATTATTACAATTGAGTATAATTTCGTCAAATCCACTCTCCGTGAAATGCAAGAAGTTTAAGCGAAGGGTATTTAACAAAATGCTGGCACTCAACAAACCAGAAAACATTTGTTTCGAGAAAATGAAAAGTTTCGATTTATGGGATCTCCTCAATCAGGGTCTTTGAAAAACATTGAATTGGCCTAGTTTATACTTATACCCTTCATCCAAATTAACTACATCTACAAAGCGTCGAGAAATATTACCTTCTTAGGAACTTCGCTGGTCGAAGCACCCGCTTCCTCTTCCAACCCAATGCCACTATCCTTCAAATTATCCTTCGGATCGTCTTCTTTCTTCACCGTAAGCTTGCCCAGATTACTAAAGTCCAACACAGCCGTCTTCACCAGAGGATTCTTGGGCAACATCGCCTTCTTTATAACCGTTTTCATCTTTTCATCAGGAGATTTCTCCACGGCTATCAGTGTCGACAACCTATCGTTCGAGTCTCCCGAATCTTCGTTGGATTTGTTGGAATCCATGTAGTCTGAAGAAGATTTCTTGTGCTGATCGTCGCCCGAGGAACTGGTCTCTTTGCTGTCTGAATGGTGTCGTTTCCTGTGTTTCCTGTGGTGTTTCTTGTGGTGACGACGATGTTTGCAGTGATCTTCACAGCACTTGTGTTTCTTCTTCTTCTTTTTCACGTAGTCCGCGGAATTAGGATCTTCTTCGGAAGACTGGAGGCGTTTGAGTTTTTCTTTTCTATGCTTTTTGAGTTTTTTCCTGTCTCTCCGGTCTTCTCCGTCAGTTTGTTTTTTAGTGAGGGGCTCTGAAGGCGCGGGTTTGTCTGTGCTGATGGAAGTAGTCGGTTTCTTATCCTCGGTGCTATTAGCGCTGGTATTTCTTCTTCGCTTGCCAAGTGTAAATAATGGGTTTTCGTATACTGAAAAAAAAAAAATTGCATTAGTTTTGCTCTAGGAGGATTTTAGTGCATAATCGATATTTAGATAATTATGTTACAATTAGGTACAAAGGTTTTGGTGGAGTAACATTTAAATTATCACCACATCACTATGGCAACGAGAGAGCAGCAGAAAAAGGTTGACAGACCAGTCTCAAATCCAATAGTACCAGGATAACATGAACGTGGACAACTCACCAACAACAGGGTAGTTAGGCTCGAGGAACCTTATGTCCTCGATGGCTATGCGACCCGAGTCCCCGTCATCGAACTCGACAGCCACGAACTTATCGAAGTGAGGGTCCGGGGACGACACGGCTACCGTACCCGGGTACAGGCATCGGTACTGTTGCGACCAGTACGCGCAGACTCGCGTGCCGGACGCTAGCTCTGATACTGATGATGGAGACACTTCCAGGATCTGAAAGGGGTTGAAATTATTTTTAGTCGTGTAAGTTGATGTGCTGAATGGTCAGTTCATCTCATACTTTGATTCGGACTTGCAGATCCTTTTGCAACAGAAAATTTACATTTTGAATTGAAATAACCCGTCTGTTGTAAAATTATTCAACAACCGCATTCGTAAAGTCATCTCAGTCAAACCTAGAAGTTTTCTTACCTATAGAACAGGATCCAGCGATATCTTTCTTTAGGATAACAGCTCTAAGCGTAAGAAAAATCGTGAATTTGATAAGCTACTTGATCCACTGCCATATTCCAGCTACAGTAAATTCATATAAAAATCAGGACTGTAGTCTAAAGCTACCAAAATCCTCTATAATATAACCATTAATATGATGATGTCTGTGGTACTTACCGCATCTCTCAGTGTCTCCTCCCTGGACAGTATGTGCGGCTTGTTCCCGCGCTCGCCGTCGAGCGTGACGGCGTACACGTCCGGGGCCGTCACCGCGCGGAGCTTGCCCGCGTAGAACAGCCCGCCCATGGCCGTCAGCACGCGCGGCGACGCGTCCAACTTGTCCTCAGTCAGCGTACACTTGGACACCGGCGGAGGTTTCGGTTCCACCACCGGCTCTTTAGTTTCCTCCCGCTCTTTGGACTTGAGGCTCTTTCGCCGCTTCTTGGCTCTTCGTCGTTCCTTCTCGCTGTCGCTGGAAGCGCTCGCTCTGCGCATGGCGAATTCTAGTTCGGGCATACCGTCCCTCGAATGCTTTCGCGCTAACCTATCGACCTTTTCCCTATTCTTCTGGCGAACCTCGTTGAGACTCTCCATGGACGAGCTGGCCGACCGATTCAGACCCCAATCGTTCTCTTCCTCCTCGGAGTACACTTTCAAAATCGGCTCAGCCTTCAGCTTGGGGCGGACCTTGCTGGTCCGGTTCGTGTCTTCCCGGGAAGGTTCACCTCTCGAACAGACTATGCCGCCTTTGAGCTTGCTCTTAGCTAGCAGGTAGCCGACTAGACTGCTCTTCGATTTGGGTTTCTTGGCGACTATGGTTTCGGTGGAGTCCGGGCTGGATACTTTGCGCGGGCGACCGACCTTGCGCTTCTTGGAGGAGCCGCGGTCGGAGTCGGGCGAGGGCGCGGGCGGGGCGGCGGCGCGGGGGGAGGGGGCGGCGCGGGGGGAGGGGGCGGCGCGGGGGGAGGGGGCGGCGCGGGGGGAGGCGGGCGGCGGCGGCGGCGGCGGCGTGAGCGCGTGCAGCTGCGCGCGCTTCTCGTCGCACTGGCGCTGCAGGTCGTGCAGCCGCTCCCGCAGGTCCTTCTCCATGGCGTTCACGAGCGCGTGCGCGGAGGGAACGCTCGAAGTGTGAGCGCACGGCGTGGCTCCACACGGACACGCTGTGACCCTTCGAAAGCTCGCCTCCAGCTCCCCGCCACTGCTTCTACCTTCCTCCTTCTCCTTCTTGTAGCGCCGCATTTTATCTATCTTGTGGAGATGTCTCTCCTCGCGCTCGTGGCTTCGTTTTCGCCGCCGCTCCGCCGAGGAATCCCTTCGGCTTCTGTCTTTTTTGATAGGCAACGCGCTAGGCGGGTGAGGTTCCGTCGGGCTCAGGAGCTCGCTTTTGATGAATGGACGGGTAGTCGTGGACATATTCGTGGGCGGGCTCTCGACTTCCTCCATGAATCTCTGTTCCGCGAGCGCGCACAGGAGACCTAGGCCATCCAACGAAGGCTTCGCCCGCTCGCTTGTGCTCGCCTCGGCGACAGGGAACTCGAATCTCCTCTGAGGCTCAGCGTCGGTGCGTAGGGGCGACTTAGGACTCGATTTGATCATAATATTCGTCGTAATCCTGGTATCGACAGTCAGAGGCGTCGGTTCCAAAGTCGGCATGCTGGCGGGAGTAGTTCTCTCGAACTGTTCGATGCTATTCGACAACAGCTCTAACCCGCTCACGTCAACCATGGACCTGGTCGGTTGAGGTGGCACGGGCGACGTGCTCGCCGTGTCGATCACGAGGTCATTGGAGGTGCTACTGCTGGAGCTGTCCACTAATGCCTCGTCTCTCTCTATAGCGTGTATCGCTTTCTCGACCGCGCCAACAACTGCGGACGTCGCCAGAGCCTCAGACGACGAATCCTCGGCGCTGTCTATCCTGGAAGGCTGGAGCATCGGCATATGCAACGTCTGCGGTTCCTCGGGGAAATGCGCGACGCCGACACAGGCGATCTCTCTCTCGTCCTCGTCGGCCTGGTTCGGAGAATCGTCATCGTCATCGATGTGGTCGGTCTGATTGGACGCGTCCCTATGAGCCGGGGCCTCGTGGCTGTCGGGCGGCGGCGTCGGCGGCGCGACGGGCGACGTGGCCTGGCTCCTGCAAGCCTGCTCCGTGAAGTCCGGCTGGTAGTACAGGTGGGTCGCCATCATCGGCTGCTGAACCGGATCGGGAGCAAACGTGGGAGGCGGTTTCTCCTGTGGCTCCGCTTCTATCTTGATCAGGGCGTGAGGATTCATAAGAGGTTGCATGACCGGTTTCCTGTTGTCGGGTTTTTGGTGCGACTGGGGCGCGGGCGCGAGCGTCACGAGCCGGGTGGAGTGCGTGTGCGTGTGCTGCAGCGTGGCGGTGGAGGCGAGCAGGTCGCCGGACAGCAGCTGCAGGTGCGGGTGCGGGTGCGGATGCGGGTGCGGGTGCGAGTGCGGGGGCAGCAGCAGCGGCCCGGCGGGGTAGGGCACGCCGCCCCACACCACGGCGTGCGGCAGCTCGGGCGGCGCGGGCAGCAGCAGCAGCGCGCCCGACGTGGGCTCGCGCACCAGCTGGAACCCGCCCACGGAGCCCACGCCGCCGCCCACCGAGCCCACGCCGCCCACGCCCACGCCGCCCATCACCATGCTCTCCATGGACATTTGAGCTGGAAAGTAAAAGAGTAATCGGTTAGATTTCATTTATGACTTAGGTATTATTATATATATCGGATTGGGGTGGACACCTGGATATTTTTACTGAGTGACTTTTGTAAATCATTGGAGTTAAACTTAAATTAAGAAACAAATGCACACTTTAAATCAGAAATAAATAATTGTTTAAATTACGTTCGCGCGGAATTTAAATTAGCCAAGTATCGTAAAAACGACAAAAGCATTTTTACTGAATCAGTTGAGCCATTGCTGCATCGAACACGTCGAAAACATCGTTGAACCTAAACCTTTCGAACCCGAGAAACACGACCGTGACAACAGCAAACACTACGACAACGTCATTTACGGGATCCAGAGAAAAGGGATTTTGTTGATTATACTTAGTCTTAGCCGAAGAACGACATAAATAGTAACATAATAGTAATCAACATGTGACGTACGTAGCCGACCCTGAAAAGGTTTAGGCTTTATTTACGCACAGTAGGTACAGGTGAAAAGTCCAGCGACACAAGACGCGTTCAGTCAGGTGACTACATCATCGTCACATCATCATCATCATATCAGCCGAAAGACGTCCACTGCTGGACATATGCCTCCCCAAAGAGTGCCACAATAGCGCTCCCATACTCGCATGACAACACGCGGATCGTGTCGACGGTACATAAATATCACATGGATATTCGCCTATTCTACAGATCGCCATACGATTAAATAAATAATCAAGTTGGGCATATGAGTCGAGACTCTACGTGAACATGTTGTCATACCAGTCAATTTGCGCAAGTTAACAGCCCAGCTTACATTGGACGATGGCCCTACAGCTTTAAGTCCGCCGCCGCGCTCCGTATGCGCGCGCGCTTCCGCCGCGCCACGTGTTGGAATGTTCGCGAGGCGTGGGAATCATACTAACATCGAAACATACCTACCCATTAGGCCATTACCTACCACAGTTGAGCGTGATGTATGTAAATCCAGCGGCATATAGTTAGTAGCAGCCAGAGTACCAAATATTTCATAACACACCCTTATTCTTACAGTAATAATGACGTGTACCGAAATATTTGGCTACCTTGGCTGCTACTAAGTACCTATACAAGGTGTAACAAAAATGGGGTATGAACCGATCAAGGGCTTAACAGGTATAATGTTCTGATAAGAAACAAGTTTCTGTCAAAAATTTAATTTTTCGTACAAGCTTTTATTGCCGCCTGTACTTTTTTGTATACCGTCATCAACTACTCATTGAGACGATTCTAACGAGCCCAAAGTCGATGGGGTTATATAGTTTTATTACGGAGTTCCTATGGCCACCTTCCAGCTCCATCATCAGATCAGCTCCACGTCATCATAATATTGCATTGTCACGCGATTTGCATATTCGTGCAAAATTTCAACTCAATCGGAAACCGGGAAGTGGATCAAATTTAATTCAGACATTCATTACAGACAGGCAGACAGACAACGGGACAGGTGAAAGTAAATAAAAGCTTGTTAAAAAACTGAAAAAAAAAAAAAAACACGCGATTTTTTTTACATTTCTATGGAGCTTGTCGCCCCAGTCGGCCAACGCTCCATACTAAAGTAAAAAAAAAAGCGTGAAACAAATATTTTTCTGTTTTTCTTATCAGAACACGATACCGGTTAAGCCCTTGATCGGTTCCTACTTCATTTTAGTTACACCTTGTATGACGCTGACTGTACAGTCAGCATCATATATTTAGTTAATTAGCAGCCAAATCTGGCTGTTAATTAACTAAGTATACTGGCCACCTCATACTAAAAATTTATTCTATTCACCTATGTAATAGTATAGTAGGTATATTTCTTTGTTAGTATAAGGTGTTAATAACTGGCCACCCTTTTCAATAACTGGCCACGTTATACTAAAAAAAGAATTCCGTTTGTAGGGAAATAGAGTTCATTATTAGTATGAGAGGGGCAGTAAGGTTATTTAAGGGTGGCCAGTTATTAGCGATTTACCCTACTGCTCAAAAGAAAATAAGGGCCACTTACATTTGTTAATTATTGGTTATAAACTAATTGATAAGTGGCTAATTAATGATACCCCGCATCCGTCAGAATCCAACCTCTTTCATGCGATATTTAAGTCTAAGAGCTGGAAAAATTACAGTACTGTATAATATAATTTTCACGTAACTATCACCATATACCTACTTGTGTAGTATATATTAGGTATAAGTTACCGTGTATGTATGTATCCCTAATAGTGATCCAATCATGCCCAAACTACCAAATAAACCCATTTGACCTTATAAGCAGGACGCATGCCTGTTTAATCGATCGACAACCCCGCCAAAAACAAAACATAAAACATTTTAGAACCTACTCCCAACCAATAAAGATTCAAATTGTATTTTAGTTCTGACCGCACAAAGCGCATTTTATGACAGCCGCTCTCAGGCTGGCTGGCTCTCATACATGTTTAATGACGTGTATGGGACGGGACGCGTAATTAATTTAATTGGTTCATCAATAAACATGTTACGCGAAGGATAAGAAAGTTTTCGACACAATGGCAATACGCGCCTGCTTAGTAAACGAGATGATATCGGAATTACAATGTGTTGAGCCCTTTTGAGTATCATTAAAATGACCCAATACGTTGTATGGTTCTCAATTCGTATTTTTGAATTGATGAATAGGTAGATATTTTTACCTAAGTACCTACTTATAACTAGTGGCCGCGTGAGACGTATCCAGAATTCGCGAGCCAGACTTGAAAAAAAGTATATATTTATTTATTATTACGAAAGAGGGGCTCAACAAGTTGTAGGTAGTTGCTGACTTGTATAGTCAAAAATATTCTGACCATTTTGCGCCTTATTCTTTTGTAATAAATTAATAGTGTTAGGTACTTACCTTAAGTACTTAGTACCTAAAGAAGGCTGGTAGGTAGGTTAGCTAGCTAAGCATTGTTGAAGATCCTAAGACAAGCAGGGTAATTCTAATGACGTAATTTTATAGCATTTCGAGAAAGCTACGGTAGCCTAGTGTTACAGGCATGCGACTGCCAAGCGGCGGTCGTGGATTCGAGTCCCGGCTCGTGCCAATGAATTTTTAACTTATGTACGCATATTATAGGTATATCGTTAGCTTTTCAGTGAAGGAAAACATCGTGAGGAAACCGGTCTAATCCCAATAAGATCTAGTTTTCCCTCTGGGTTGGAAATTGGGAGATCAGATGGCAGCCGCTTTCGTAAAACTAATGCCTATGCCAAATCTTTGGATTAGGTGTCAAAGAGGACCATTGGACCACATACGGAAATCACAAAGATCTTAAAGCGACACATTCTGAATTAACTTATAGCTAGCACCTTCTCGTTAAAGCCCGACATAATGCGGCGTCATGCCGGCGAGAGGCGAGACGAGACGAGGCGAGGCGAGAATTGAAATTCGTATGGCATATTTTCAATTCAGCTCTCCTCGCGCGCGCTCGGTGGAAATAGTAAGTGCCATACAAATTTCAATTCTCGCCTCGCCTCGTCTCGTCTCGCCCCTTGGGTGGAAAATCAGCTTTATGCTGGCACCCCAGCAGGGTCCCGCGACTGATAGCCCTGAAGTTACTTACACGCGCCAAATTGCCTGTTTAATGGCTAAAAATACCTATATTAGGTTTCGAGAATGAGAAAACCAAGCAAATACCTATATGTAGCAAGCAGTGTACCTACACATCTAATTTATTTATAGATGTACAGTATTTATAGACGTAAAATATCGAAAATATCCAGCAGGAAGAAAGTAGCTTTTGCTACCAAAACCCACCCTATTACCTATTACAAGTAGAATTATCTATTTATTTGGTCTATTTAATATGCATTTCATTAACAGCGTCAATCCTGAGTGTTTGCACATTATTTTTACTATGTAAAAAACCCTCCACCAGCATTTACAAAGAAAACGTTTTTTTTAAACGTACAAAGAAATCGCGTGACGCGTCAAATTCCGCATCAGCGTAAACGGCGTAAACCGCCAGGCCAGTAATCGCCATGATAACCGTACCGAACCACCAGTAAAACATAAACAGAAAAAACTAATTCACAACACTAAAACACTTGAGGCGTACCAGGCGGCTCCGCCTTGGAAGGCGAGGCGGGCGCGCATTGGCTTAGACGAGAAAGTGGGCGGGGCGTGGAAGGCGGAGTTAGGAGCAATAGGGCTGGCACACGCTTGGGTTATCGATAATTTGAGTTTTTATGGGTTTTTTTAGGATAGATTATTTATGGTAGGGAAGCGACAAGGGAGCGTGTGAAGCGGTGAACGATGCGGGCGTGTGTGAAACTGGTTAATTTTAGTATTTTGTGTGCATTTTTTGCCTAACAACACCTCGCAGCGGGGTTTGGTATGACGTAACGTTGTTCAGAAAGGCTTGAGACCAGGCGTTACAACACTAGGATATGTATTTTTACCAGTTTCGAAATACCTACATCTGATATGATTGAGTCTATGTAAGGCTAGCTCCGAGACCTTGACTAGTCAATTATCGTTACTTAATTTTACGAGTTCCAAATGTCATTCATATCATACCTACCAGTGGTGTCACAGCGAAGTCACTGCTTAAAATAAGTAGGTAGGTAGATCTAGATATCTACAACTTATATTATAGGTAGCGGTCACGGGAGCTGACTGTGCGTGACATTGACGTTTCAATCTGATTGACTTGACGGCATCACAATGTGTATAGTCATCTACATTATAAAAACTCGCAAAGTGAGTTGTCTATACAGGATGTATCAAAAATGGGGTGTGAACCGAGCAAGGGCATACCTATTCGGTAGCGCATTGCTAAAAATACTTTTTACCTAAGGTAGGGGGTATCGGCTTGTATGGGCGATCCGCCACTGGTACCTAGGTACCTAGTCTGATATGAAAGCAATGACGTCCTATGTACTCATATTTTAGGTTTTAAATCATGGTATTAGGCTATGGCAGAATAACAGTGTTGCAATTAATTCGCATTCTTCGCAAATAGCAACACATGCTGAGTCTAAGCCTTTTCTCTATCGCACACGTGAAAGGCACGGGCACGTTTAACGTAAGTATAGATGTACAAATTTAGTTCTTAGTAATAGCATAGTTAGTTTAAAAAATATAAAAAGAGTGCTGTCTTCGCCAACAAACTGCTTTGCAGTTTGGCGAAATTAATACATGTATTTGTAACAATGGCTCTTGTGAAAAAAAAAAAAAAAAAACATTACTGGACCGGTCACAGAATATCTACCTACTACGCAATGTGCACTCTCTTTCTTTCTTTCTAAAGTTTAACATCGATACGACCAATCAAAGTAAAGAAATCAAATTGATTGCCTACTTCTATTCGTCGTTAATAGGTATATAAAGGCTTATTAAACCAGTGAGAGAACCGTGTAAAGTGCAGTAATTAAAATAATTAATGTCGTCACGCATAGGTATGTTACAAAGGTTCGAAACCCGCAAAAGTTTATAGAAGTGCAAAAAGTTACTTAAGACTAAAACTAGTGGCTCTACGAACTGTAGAAATCGCAAGCCATGGGTTAAAAAAATATTTTTTTTTCGGAAAAGTACAAAAACAATTCTCATATCTAATTAACGAACCTGCTCACAAATTTTCACGAGAATCGGTTGAGAAATGCGACCTGTAGAGGTGAACAGCGGGACAGACACGGAAAGACAAACGATTTTCGGCCCAAGCTGTCGCTCGTTCGATGATTGATTGCGCCATCATAGTCATCGGTCGGCATCAGGCCGTGTCTAATCGGTCACTGCCTTCTTTGAATGTATGTACTTATAACACAATTCTGACCCTGAAATTGTTAATTGTCCCCAAAAATATATTAAGGTAGGTTAGGTATGTCATTCGTCGCGTTCCTGCTAGTCTTAAAACTCTTACCTAAGCAATAATCGTAATTGGACTGAACGAATGAAGGCACACGTGATAAGTGACAAGATAAGGGCGTCGTCTCGTTCTATCGAACGGTGTCAGCCGTGACGGACGCCCTAATCCTGTCACTTATCGTGTGATAGCCGCTAAGGCCTTTAAGTCATCATATCAGCCGAAAGACGTCCACTGCTGGACATAGGTCTCCCCCAAAGAGTGACAAAGTGACCGGTCCTGCGCCACCCGCATCTAGCGGACTCCAGCAACCTTTACCAGGTCATCAGCCTTTAAGTATGGTGTGGTAATTGGCCAGAACTCTACCTCTACCTCCTCGCGGTCCGCCCCGGGCAACGGCTTCTCAGAAGACGGCTAAAAGATACCAAGCCGGTTCCTGGCTAGTTGAACTTGCTCCCTCTGAGCCTTTTTTTGTATGCACCAATTTTTTTGGCCTTTAAGTCTATTACTAGGGCGCGTTCAAATTGTAACACAATTACCATGCATGTCATACCTCTCTACGTATGCCGAAATAACTGTCACTGATAGCATATCACCAGCGCTGATCAATCAACAATGCGCTCGCAAATACCGTCAGTCATCAAGTGAAATGTCGAGTTCGAACAATAATTACGGGTCTGCTACATGGGAATTGTTTGAGCAATCATTGTAAACCACCTACAGCCGTCCTGCTCTTAGCCTGTAAGTAAGAGTGAGACAACAGTAATGTTGAAGAGCAGATATTGCTAAAAAAATAACATATGTAAGAGCACCTTTGCGAGATAGACTAATCGCGCAGCGTAGATATGTATAGACACGTTTTTGTTTTTTTTTACAGATCAAGACAGTCCCAAACTAAGTAAAGCTTGTAACTATGGATACTAGACGACGATATACATACTTACATACCTACTCAAATACATAGCAAACAACGTGCAAAATAATTGGCATTAAAAATATAGCTTCGTGAAACACTGTTTTGATGTTTGTGCGGCCTGAATCGCATTGTTTTAAGCCATCCATGAGGCGTTTTCCTTGGTTTTATGTTATTTATGTTTTTTGATTGTGTAATTTTGTGGTTTAACTATATTTCTTTTTATTTCTTGTGATCTTATATATACGTGCGTGTGCGTTTTGTCACTGTGCCGTGGTATCACCAAATGGTCGCAACGGAAGACCAGCGCTGGCTCTGCCAGCATTACGCCGAGTTGTGACCATTTCGTGAGAAATTGCGAAAGTTTAATGTCAATTATGTCTGTAAATTGTCTTGTGTTTTGTCATGAATAAATGTAGGTATCTTTCTTTTCTTTCTTTCTTCTGAAACGGGTCCCAGTTGTGTAAAGTTTCACAAATACGACAAATCCTACGTTCGTTAAGTAACGTATCATCTCATGACACCATACGTACGCACGCCTGCTAATCAAAAATGCCGTTTTCCGCGCGGCTGCAGCCAAAACCGCGATTGGTATCAATTACGCGCCGTAAAAATAATCCGGTGACCGCAGCCACGAGCGCCGGCTGCCCGGCTTCCATGGGGTCCGTAGGAGACGGAAAAACGATTATTTTGCACTAGCTTCTGCCCGCGACTCTGTCCACATGGAACTAGATCTCGTATCTCCATTCAAACTAAAATTAAACCAGACCCCGTAGCATAGACGGCCTTTATCACACGATAGGTAAGTGACAAGATAGAGCGTCCGTCACTGGCTGACACCGTTCAATAGAACGAGACGGACGCTCTCTCTTGTGTCACTTATCGCGCGATAAGGCCGACCATGATACGGGTTCAGGTCGCCCTCGCGCTACTTGCCGAAGCACAGGCTGCAGCCTCAACGAGCCTTGACTGGAAGGTTGAGGTTGCACTCAGGACAAATTTTTTTCTAAGAGCCCTATGTCCCTGAGGACGCCGTCTTTATCTTCATCAAAATGCTGTTGCCGAGTTGAGACTCCTCTAAAGAGCATTAAGAGTCCGCAGTAAGCTAGATTCACCATACAAACGTAGTTACGCTCTCATTTTAAAACTACGTGTTGGGTTGTAACGAAACTTTGCATGTACAATGACATGAGGTATATCTATGTCTGTAATTAGTTTATGTAGCTTCAGATACCATAGTAAAGAAAATACAGCGAAATTGAGTTTTTCATACATAACTTGTTTTGGCTGTATTTCGTTTGTTTTATACACTGGAACCATATAAACTAATTACAGACATCGATATACCTCTGGTTATTGTATATGCAAAGTTTCGTCACAATCCAACACGTAGTTTTAAAATGAGAGCGTAACTACGTTTGTATGGGAAGGTGAAATTCGGCCGAGCTTACTGCGGACTCTTAATAAGATGAAAAGGTGTGTCGATAACTTTTGACCACTTCGAATGCGCAGCTACATCAGTCCCCCTATTCTGTAACTTGTTTTAAGCTCACCTCAACGCTCACCCACAAATATATCTTGACACCGCGATGCGTAGAACTAAGCGTAGGCAGATGTCTGTGTTTTGTGACGGGTGACGGGCGGGTGAGCCGCATTAGCGCGTAGCGAATAACAGCTCTGCTTCTCCTAAGCCTGGAGACACGTCTAATAGGAATGCTACAAAATATATACGGGTGTTTTTATTCATTTGCTTTAATTTTCAGGGCAGATTCTTTACATCTTATGTAAGTAGATAATTACTCAAAGAAACGTATGTCCTAACTCGCACCGTTTTCAAAATATTTCAAATCGAAATTTAATCACTAACTTAAGTTAAACCAGTGTAAAATCTTCTTAATAACGCACAGCGTTTAAGGTACTGACGTAGTTGACACCAAATTGACGCTAACTCTTCCTTAACTCTAAAAGACCTTTTACAATAGTCTGCAAGTAAATATTAAAGTATTTTGTATGAAACCTGAAAAAAAAAAATTTTTTTTTCGAATGTCGTTAAACCGATATACAGGATAACTTATATAATATACCAAGCACTGTGCTGTGTCGAGGTTAAAGCAAATGAATAAAAACACCCGGTATTGTAGACAAGGCATTAGACAGAGAAGTTACCGTCTTTGTATTAGGTATTAGGTATAATCTCTATATCTCTACCTATAGCCGCGGCCATCGCACGTTGGTATTTACTAGAGAAATCAATGTGGAAATATAGAACAGTTTGTTTTGTCGACCACTTGGCCTAGTGGGTAAGGTCCTGGGTTTGAATCCCGTTAAGGGCAAATACTCGTATTTGTATGATGAGCATGAATATTTGTTTCCGAGTCTTGGATGTTTTCTATGTATTTAAGTATTTGTATCTATTAAATATATAGTAGTTAATCTACCCATAACACAAGCCTTATTGAGCGAGCGAAGCGAACGACTGAGTCAATTTAGAATGGTAAAAAGTCTCTTGGAGACGAGAATAAATAATAATTCTGTAATCATTAGGCAAGCGGAGCCACTCTACACTACAACACTACGATACGTTTACTACGCCTATTTAGGCGTATAACATCATTCAATCTTGTTTTTGATGATAGACCAAGATTAAAATCACTCGGGCCTCAGAACCGAAGTTATATGCAGTAAAACGATCCAGTGCCTAATTTATTATGCATCCGTAATTCGAAAAATAAAACGCCAGAGATTTATAAAGACCGCGCCCGTAATAAACGAGCTTCACATTACCTTAATAAAAACATCCGAACAATTAAGAATTCAAAGAATGAAGAAACAATTAAAAAAGTTTTGAAAGAGTTCACGCGAGGCGCTAAAGTAGCTCCGCGCAAACGCGTCAGCGTGTTAACCGACCGAGTTACAATAGCGAACGCTTCAATAGAACCTCTTTGGTTTGAGCGGTCTCTTTAAATCGGCCGGTTTGCACCAAAGGCCGGATGGAATGTCAACAGCTATTGACCGGACAAATTCAGTTGCAATGCCGCTACCAAAGCAGCATGACTCAACAGGGTTCTTCGGATGGGCAGCTCCGGCGCTGTTACGGCGGTCTCGCAATGCAGTTGGCGCGTAGTTACCAGGCGAGCAGCAGTCAGCAGGAGGTGTGGCTTACTTACCGGGGTATTGCCACAGGGGCGCGGGAGGCGGAGCGGGCGGGGCCGGCCACGCCAACGGGGCGGGGCGGTCGTCGCACAGCACCGTCATGGCCGCCGAGCCGTCCGGATGACAGAATGACGCCGGCCCTGAGAAAGAAGAACTGTGTTATGCGCGTACGAACAATTTATTATAATTAATGGGCATTAACATTTTACTGGTTACTTAATGTAGTGGCGGCTTACAATGATGAACCTAACGATAAATAGGAAAACAAAATTATAAACTTTAGGATTGACACTTCTTTTCAATAAGAGATATAGACAAATATTGAAGAAAAGAAAGGTACCTACTTAAATAAAACTACCTAATTGAAAACAACGTGATTATAGTCGATTCTTATTACTTATTCCTACCTATTATATATAGATATATTACGTCAATCAGTTATCATATCTAGTAATTGTTTTCAAACATAGTATACCTATAGATTTTTATGACAACCTCAGTTTATCGGTTAAGTTATGACACCACGCATTTTTTTATAGAATTTAACACAAATATTACCCATTCGCCAAGTAAACTTTGCGTTTTAGTCAAAAAGACCTACCTATAAATAGTAAGAAGGTAAAAAAAGTGCAAATTAGAAAGCGCGCTCTGAAACTTTTTACAGGTAATTGGCAAACTCGTGTTAATAATTGTTTTATTAAATCAGTGATGCTACCTCATCATCAACGCCAAAGTAGACCATGACATTTTACGAATCACATTTTCATCATCAGCCAACTCTCATGGATGAGAGGAAATAGGCCGGTAGTCTCCATCACGCTGCTGGGTCCGGATGATTACCTACTGATCTGCAGTCCCGGTGTGGACTAATAGGTACGTAGATTTATTCCAGTTTCCACACAATGTTATCTTTTACATAAAAATATACCTAGGTACATAGGTTCAGATTGTTCAGAACTACTAATTGGTTTGACTGAGCCAGCATTACGATTAAGATTAAGATTACGCACGACCTCCGTTGCAAAAATTGCGTGCCTAAATCACACCAGTAGCTTTATGATTTAATTTCAGTGCCTATTTTTTTTATATCAAAACGCATAACATTCTCATATTTTCCTATTAGCGGTAATAAGGAATAGAGGACGTGATTGAGGATGAGGCATGATGACTGAGGCTTTTTGTGATACTTGTGATTAGATTTTCTATAGAGCGAATAACTTCTACGCAAGTTTGTATCACATTTTGTCGATCTTCTACACCCACATTTATGCTAAAAGTGGCACTGCTGGAACATAAGTTTCATGTGCTCTGCCTACCCCATTTGGGAATAAAAGCGTGAATGTATGTATGGCACGTATGTAAGTTAATAACCATTTAGTAAGCACTTTTGTTAGTTCGAAACATCTAGCAAAACTACTAAAAATCAAACAAAGAAACGCGAATACCACGAATCGGCCCGGTCATTCCTTTCCTTAAAATAATAACATAAAAGTGGTTGCATAGATAAGCCAAATAGCAGGAAAAAACTTTACGTACACGTTTTTTTGACTTCTTTAGCGGAGCTGTGCACTTTATGGGATGGGGAAAAATTGTTAAACTCGCCACAGGTGTAGGAGCGTAGGAGGTCACGTGACGTGACCGTAAGATTTAGTGTTGCCAGATGCCGAATACAAAAAGGATTTTAAATAAAAATGCGGATTTGCGGAATATACGTTTATAGGTTTTTGTTTTTTTGATATAAGACGTGTGGGCGGAGGCGGGGGGGAGGCATTTTTTTAGCAAAATTAAAATGAATTAAGTTTTCACTACTGCCGGCACTCCCGGAGTTCAACAGACCGGGTTTTTTAGCTAAATTAGTCTGTGTACCCTTGGCTGTTTACGTTCTGGTGTGTTAACATCCTAAAGCTGGGTCTACGCTAGGCGAGCCGAGCACGAGCCCAGCAAGTGCGGGGCCGTTCTGTTCGCAGGCTTGTAAGTCGGTCCACACTAGACGAATTGTGGCTCGGCTCGTGCTCGGCTCGCCTAGCGTAGACCCGCTTAATACTGGCCAGCGGACGCTGCGAGCTGCGAACTCTCAGGTGGCTGACAACTTGACAAGCCAATTTTACGAACCTGAGCCCCGCCAGCTGCTCGGCACCTACTGTACAAGCCAATCGTCGAGCCTGACGTCTCATGCATTTACATAGGCTTTCGTTAACTTGTAAAAGTGCCATTACGGCCTACTTGCAGAATAAAATTCATTTATTTCAGTTAATAACTGACGTTTGGCTATAGACTGCTGCTGAAGTTTTTTTTTTCATTGTGTGTTTATTACAATATAAACAACTGTCTGTTAAGGAAACTTCCTCATTGAAGTATCAAAGTAGTCTAGTTTAGAGCAAGAGAATCAAAAAAATGCTGCAGAACCTTTTGCCCGACTGCGGTAGGAACGAAATGAAGGTATATGATATAGCAGTCTATGTTTGTATTTAGGTACGTGTATTTCATCGTAGCGTTTAATATACTGAACCGATTTTGAAGAATCAGCGGTCAATCGATTCGGAATCATGGTCCGGGTGATGTAGGTAACCTTTGGTATGAAAAAAGTTACTTTATTCTGTTAGATTTCCGTCGTAGGGTTACACATAGAACCGATGGCGGTTGGGGCGGAAAGGTTCTCGAGTGGCGACCACGCACCGGAAGGCGCAGCGTGGGTAGCCCCCCACAAGGTGGACTGATGACCTCGTAAGGGTCGCGGGAGTCCGCTGGATGCGGATGGCGCAGGATCAGTCATTGTGGCACTCTTTGGGGGCCTATATCCAGCAGTTAACGTCGTTCGAACGTTTGTTGAACTTTTCATGCTTTTCATGCTTGTTTATATTCCTATATAACCTATAAACTAAATCGCTTCTGTGAACGTACTCCACCAACCTACAGAAATTATTAAATTACACCTATAATTCACAACAAGTCTGGTCCTCGCAACAGTACCGAGGCAACCGTGGGCCGACAACAAGCTCTTGGCCTTGTTGCGCGACCATTATCGTAAATATTCAATCGAGAATACATAGAGTAGGTAACTAGCCAACATCAGCTGGTAGGTAAGTACCTAGGACTTGACCTAGAATTATGTATCACCATAGATATACAATGATATAAGTATTCAGATCTTTCAATTCTATAGATGCTTACATAATATGCATTATGTTATGTACTTATAAGGGATTCGTTTCAGTCTGATTTATGTAATTATAGTTTCAGCGTTAGGTACCTATCCACATGGTATTCAAATAGCTGTCAATATTTAAAAAAAAAAATTTTTTTTTTCACGAACACATATTTATATTACACACAATTTTTCAATCAATCAATCAATCAAATCGTTTATTTGATTGAATACAGTAATGAAAATAGGTCTTATTAATTAAAATACAGTTCCATGTATTCAGCCTGCATGCAGGCATACAAACATTTCCGAGTGCTAGGTACGTTACGATTACATAATTTATAATTATAAAAAAGCTTTAATAAATAGGCAAAGAATACAATAGCAAAATAAGCACGGTGTCAAAAAATACAAATTCTATGTCACCTTTGATTTAGATAACTTTTTACGCTATAGAAGCACTTGTCCAGTAGCCAAGTGGATAACTTGTGTTTAAAACTGTTACCCGTAGCAACTTTATTTCGTCAGGTAAGATATTAAACAGTTTTATACCTACACATGTTAAACACATTTTTGCCGTAAATCGCCTTATGAGGTTTATACAACAGATTCATCATTTTTGGTCTGGTCTGCATGTGCATGATTTCAGCACGTTTTTTGAAGTGTGACCGGTTGTTGCAGACAAAGACACATACATCTCTTAAGTATAAGCAGGGTAATGGCAGTGTGTTTAGCTTTTTAAATAAGGGTATGCAGCTATCATCTATCCACGCATTGCAAATGGCCCTGACACATTTCTTCTGTATTTTGAAATGTCTATCCACATCTACAGAGTTACCCCACAGTATTAGCCCGTACCGGAATTTCAGTTCATGGTTGAAATTATTACATTAGCACTACTAGAAATATCACGATTCATGAGTGAATTAGTGGTTTCTATCCCATCGATGCATTATCCAGATGATTAAGTAACTAGCAATTGCGATATCATTTTTTAAGCTTGTCATACCTCATTATGACGAGTACCTTTTATTAATACTGATAATGATTACTAGTACAAGTAAAAACAAGAACTATGTACACGTTGCTTTTTAACGGTCGCATATATACCTACTATCAGCTGTAATATATGTTTTCATTCGCTGTATTATAATTACGATGCCGCATTAAAAAATAATAACCTAAATTATGCAAGTAAAAACGTAAACGAGCAAGTGCAAAAACATACTAAATGTGTACATGCCACAAAAACCTGAAAACTACCGCGAATACATATCGAAAACTCGCATTGTGTTCTAACGAGTTATGGTAAGCCAAGACCTAGCTAACTGTAATTAGAGTTTAATTCTGCAGATCCAACAGTAGCAGGTACGGTATTCCTAGGTTCATACGTTACCCGACCGTGCGGAGCGGAGGGCAATGTTTTTGCCGCGTGCAGGGGTGCGCTTTGGCGTTGCATAGCAATGAGTGCCCGGGAACGCTTCGATGTATTTATAACTAAGTATGTTTGCATTTGCCATGAGCTCAAAGCCGACTCTTTTAATACCTTTAATAGTTTAAATACCTGCATTATATTTATAACTGAAATGTATACTAAATAAACTACACGTAATTTTAATCTCATTAAACAGGTGTTTATACAAAATAAGTAAAAAAAATGTTGGGAATCTAAGATCATCCTAATATTTTCAATTCTGGGCCGGTATTTTAATACGAAATAGTGGACAGCAGGGGACATGCCCCACTTTGATCCCTCTGTCTGAATTAGAAAGACAGAGGATCAGAGGATATGTTTAAACCTTTAACTTTTTTTAAAGAATATATCGAATCTTAACTAGTAGTTATTTTAATGGTTTATATATCGCATATTCCAAGTTACGTTCTACATCATAAAAAAAAAACATTCAAAACCCTATCTTTAGAATTTTTTATGATTATTTTCCCAGATTCTGCCAAGAAAATAATCTAAGCCATATTTATTTACAATATTAAGTACTTACACTGCAAACGTATTACATACGTGCGCTTCATTTATTTTGCACGCACAACATTGCGTAGAAAACAAAATAAATACACAATAATTCCGATTGAACATAAACTAAACATAATAGAAGTCTCACATTTAGCCTATCGTCTGATTGGTTGCCGCTGAATACGCCACACGTATTGCAGTCGTGAACTTCATAAATAAACACAAGCTTTATCGACCACACTTCCTAAACAGAGCCGACCAGATGTTCCGCTTTGTTTTTGGCAAGTAACTCGTTCAAAATGTGCTTGCGCGCCGAAACGCAAAAATAAAAAGCATAAATAATTTGTCAATTATCTTTTTGTCGGAAACCTTCTTAGTTTTGACTATTTTTATTTACAGAATATCGTAATTGTAGATGGATAACGTGCACGCGTCATTGTGCCTATGACTTACGCGTTATGGCAATGCTTGTTTTATGCAATAAAATCCATGGTTTAATGAAAAGAACGCTGCGAAGATTGTTAATTTCTGTTATGTTTGATGATTTGAGACCCTGCAAAAAACCGCGTAACGGTTAAGTTTCTATGTTGACTAAAATAAGGTCCAAAAAAATGTAAGTATAGCTTTACAATGCTCCAAACTTAAGCTAAATCCCGGCCCATCGGGTCTCACCGGTACGTCCCAGTCCCAGCTGACAACCGGCCAAACCGGTTACCGAATAATCTGATATTACTTTTCACTGTTTTTTTTTCGGTGCACTTACGAATGACGTCTTTTTTTGGAGCTTAATCATTATCTTTTGATCCTTTTGACACTTTTGAACAGGGAAGTAATTTGTCTTAATATTTTTTAATTTTGTTTTTACTCGTAATTAAAGGAAAAAATTAAATACTCGTATCTTACCAACTAAGCAGTGACGTCATTATCTACTTTCTTCGTTTCTGCTTGTCGACAAAAATCACATAAATAATATTGATAGTGTTATTTTCTTATTTCATATTTTTTTATTACTTTCTCAAACGAATAGTTTAAATATGTAGTTTTAATTTAGCTAGATGTAGCTAGTAGTGGCCTCCTCGTTGGTTTATGATGGAGGTACCCAAGTAACTACATAGTAATTAATTTTAGGAAGTTTTGTACCATTTGTGCCCAAAGAAACATTAAAAAATAATGGAATTACAAATAAAATAGGGTGGAAAATAGGCACGTTTCATAACAATCTTTATTTGGTAGTAACTTCGTATAGAGACTATAGAGACCATTCTATTGCCAAGTTCTCGAAAACAGTATAAATTAAAGTTGATAAATTAAAACCCATTCCCAGTCTTTAAATTAAACTTAGTCCAATTTAAAGTGAAACCAAATAAAACGATTTTGACACAAAAACTATAAAAACAAAACATAAAAAAAAGAAACAACAGCTATTTCTTCTCACGAAATAAATTCCCACAATGAGATGTAATATCGGAGCGGCAGCGGTGCGAGGAGGCAAAAAGAGGATTATGAAAGGGAGCACGTGCTGGCTTGTCCCTCTCGTTCTAACTCGGCGCGCTCTCCTTTACTGACATTGGCTGGCGCACAGAGTATGTTTGTATACAGATCAAGCATATAATTCGATTTAGTATTTTAGCGGATGCCTTTCAGCAAATACCTTTCAGAAACATGTACAAGGGGCTATTCATAAAATACGTCCTTTCAAAACAGGGGGGGGGGGGGGGCTGGCCATTGGATGACGATAGTGACGATAGGGTGGGGGGGGGGGGGTCAAAAAAACGATGACGTAATTTAGAATAGTCTGAGGCTCTAGTATAAGTTTTGCCGAAACAAAACGTTACGACCGCGTTTGCGTTTAGCTGTCAAATCCCATACAAATTGGAGGGTAAAACGCAAACGCGATCGTTACGTTTTGTTTCGGTAAAACTTATACTAGAGCCTCAGAACTGCAAAACAAGTCTTTCAGGTATTCACAAGTTGGCATCATGTATTTGACTATGCATTCGTATGATAATGGACATAGTATTATATATAGGTAGACTTTATAACATTTCCTAGCTCGGCTTTTGAATAAACTAAACACTACTGGTTTACTATACACTACTCCGTCTATCAGTTGACCTTCACCGCGGCATTGCTCTCTAACTTTAGCATTCCACGCATAAGCGCGTCTCGCTTGCACTTACGCTAGCCGCGAGTCGGTCGCTTGCTCTATACCTCCTCGTGTGCGCTGCGAGCCTAGTATCACGCGCGCTGAAGAAAAGGGTTTATCCGACGCCGAATGACCCGAATGGGCAACTACGATTTTCCGAACAAACAATAAAAAGCAAGTTTTCCCGCTAAGCTTTCGAGTAAAAACGTTTTTATTTCTTCATTCATCGAAACGCACGTAAACAAATAAGTAGTTTACTATTTTATTTTCCACGCTAGAAATCTAGGCCAGTTAGCGTCCCTATTCTAGAATTAGTAGCATCGCCGTAGCGATGGCGCGGAGCAGCGTAAAATAGAACGAGACGACAGGCGACCGGGCTGATAGCCGTCTGACTAGCCAACCAGTATTTAATGTTAATCGGACGGGGAACGAAATCGCTATCGGTAATTCGATATCGCGATAACGAATCTCGAAACCTGAGTAAGATTATAAAAGTATGCGTTTTGTTTTTACCGCGATTACTACCGCGAGTTCGGGGAAAACAATTTTTGCCGGTTAAAAGGAATACCGTGTAGTATGAATGGAATCCACCTAAGAGCTGTGAACCCAATTAATTTGGAAATACGATCCCTCTTTAAAACGAGGCTCGCGAATTTCAACCCTACGTGCCTTAATTAGAATTCATATTCCGAAGTCAGTTAGCAGACTTAATCAGCACATGCCCTGAATTCAGTCTTACGACTAATATTAAGTTCAATACGGTTGATTCCCTGGCATTGTAATTTAGCTACTGAAGAGGTAAAATATAACTACTTGCCGCTTCTGAAAACAACATGAGACTAAACATACTCGTAAAAGACAAGTGAACTTGTGACTTCGATTGGTTATCTGAAAGCTTATTTTATTACCGACCCTAAAACTGATCTTATTACAGGCTTACCAGAGTGATTAATTAAACATTAGTTACACAAAACTCTCGACAAAGTATTTAATTACTCATATTTACATTGTACATAAATGTCAACATGCATTTCGTAATAGCAAGTCAACAGCATTTTATGCAAACTGGGGGACCGGACCCCACCCCGTAGCACCCTTGTATCGACAGAGTAAATTCCTCTCACGAACCTTGTGGCGTCGAGAATACAGTCCAAATTCAAGCGCACAACATTTATTGAAAACACATTAGGTTTTATCGAAATTTTAGGCTGCCTTTTAGGAAATTGACAGCTCATACGAGCCGTAAAAAGATCATCAATACCTTATTAATGAATAGGAAGGCAAGTGGAAATACTGACATAATGATATTTTTATCATTTACTACACTAATATCAAGGAGTATTACTTACTCACTGCATAACAATGCTCCCGCTGAGCTGCATCATCCGCTTTGTGGAAATGGTGGAGCGAGCTTGGGAGTAGGCATAAAGGAGAGGGCAAATGCACAAAAGATCCCGCTGGGTCGAAGTGCATCCGAAAGGGCCCTCATCTAGATAAGATAAGATAAGATACTCACTGCATAGCAAATAATTATGATAGTGTTGATATTTCATTTTATCAAGTAAAATTTACTACAGGAAAACGGAAAGCATAAATTGTAATTAGAACTCAGACGGTTCTAATAATACTAACAAATAAACTCGCTTTTTATTAGCGTTTATTTAAAACTTAGCAAGAGCTGTAAACAAATGGGGACACCCACGCGCGGAATATTAGATTACCTACAGTGCAAATTTTACATTTCATTGGATATAATTTTATATTCTTCAACTTGAGGTGGTCTGGCGATTGAGCTGAATTTTAGGAATTTGTTATGTGAACCTGCAAATCTCGCTTCTTGATTTCTAAGAAATGAATATGAGATATACCTATAATATCTAACTTTTGTACAATAGTAACTGTCACTTCTATCCTCTCTATCTCTTTTTTTCTGTTTTCTTTTTTATATGTTTATTACAATGTGTGCGCTCCTCGCCGTGGTTTCACCAATAGTTCCAACGGAAGACCAGCGTTGGTAATCGCCAGCACCATGCTGAATTGGGACCATTTCGTGACGTGTTTTATTTATATTTTTATTCAATGTTTGTCGTTTTGTGTGTCGCGAATAAATGATTTTCTATATCTATTTCCAAACTAATTCTTCTCCTTTTGGTACTTTTTCGTATTAAACCCGAGTTTTTGAAATAAACGGTCAAGCAAAAGCTGCTTGTGGCCTATTTCTTCCAGAGGGGTAATCACGTAACGTTCCGTTCCGAACGCGCGTTAGGACAATCTAACTGTTATTTTTCCATATAAAAAACCCCTGCCATTTTCATTTCAAAGTCCAATATCTCAAAAACGGCTACAGATTTTCATGAAACATGGCTAAGAACAATCGGGATCACATCAGCTTTCTAATAAAAAAAACCGCATTCAAATCGGTCCAGACACGTTAAACTTATAACACCCCTCTCTTTGCGTCGGGGGTTAAAATAGTATTTTTTTAAATCGTGTTATAATAGAGAGCTTTTTAGTCTTGTACCGTGTTTAGGCCACTGCCATATTAGTTTTTTCTTGAGGAGAGACAGACAGAGACAGAGATAGATTTTTTTAGTTTTTATTTAAACTTTTTAAGTTTAGCTATGAAAAGAAAAGTTATCACCACCGGCGTACGTAATGTTGTAGTACTGTGCTGTGATTGTCTAAATACTAGCCAATCACAAAGCGTGTTTTTTTAATTTTTTTATGCCCTGGATACAGCAGCAAGTTTAAGTAGATTTTTGACAGATGACGCGACGCTGCTACGTTTCGAAACCCCATAGATTGGCAATTTTGTAAAGGATCGAGTCTCCTTAAACAAGGACACATATTATTGAAATACGAAGTTCTATTTTCAATGTTTTTTGGGTTGTCTAGAGCGTATCGAAACAGTTATTTCGGTTGTTTCGGAAGTAACAGACTCAACGATGAAAAGATTGACTTTGCAGTATTCTCTATGAAATCTTAATACACAGATTTTAATCGACGAGTACAAAAAGTGACTATTAGATCTACCTGACGCGCGTACAATGCGTTACATGTTTGACCTGCTTCGCAACAAAAGTTGCACCGCAATTATTTTTTTTACTCGTCTCTCTAGGGACGAAACCGGTGCCAAAACGCGTCGTGTAGGAGAAAATTGACAAGACTGCGTGCTGTCGGGGCGAACGGTCGGATAGAAACGTCACGGCGGGCACCAGGGGAGCAGAGAATGGCGGGCGGTGGACGAACGCGCGCCGAGTTCGACCCCAGCGAGGGTCGCCGAGCGGGGGAGATTCTATTACATCCTACGTAGGGATGGCAGCTTCCAAGAATTGTATAAATTATAATGCACGAAACATGTAAATCCGAAGTCTCGGTTAAGTATATGAAAATATTATGTCGTAGTCTAGATAAATAGTTTACCAGTAATCAAATATAGCTCACACTAACAAAGCGGAAAATTTGACAAATCAGAAAATGGACGTCACGTGAAGTGATAACATATAAATTATCATTGACAAGCCTTTGTCGCTGAGACAGTCGCGGTCTGTTGCGTCACTTAAGATGAATTTGAAGAAGTTGTGGCTTTTCAATGACTTGTGAATTGGTTGAATATAGTATTTATTTATTTATTGTTTATTTGCGATATATATTACGTATGATAGTGTGTATTATATTTTATATTGTATATTTTATTAGGTTTTGTTTTCATTTTCTCTGTGTTTTTGTACACGGTATAAGTTTGCCTATCTCGGTCTACCTACCTTCCTCTCAATTGCTCAAAAGTTAGCTGGAAGAGATCCCTTATACGGATAAGTTCGCCTTTGTACTTTGATCTATTGTGTGACATGTATATTCTTTAACCTGTTATTGTGTACAAAAAAGTGCTTACATACATACAAGCTTATTTCATAACTTTGACTTGTCGACTTGACAAATAAGCACCTGTATGAAAACGCATCTCAAATCACTGGTGGTCATCCTAATCCACCAGCTATTTGAAGAAATAACATAACTAATATTTTAATCCCGACTCGCTGGCAGCCCTGGCGGGAAGCTCGCCAAATGTTTGTGACGGCTGCCGCGAGATTACAAATATTCCACTCATATCGGGCGCGCCCGCCCGCTCAACTAAATACCAGTTATTAGGGACTAGGAGCCCATATGGACCTAGGATCCAATCATTCTTAATCCCGCAAAAAGCAAATGCCGATAATTTGCCTAGCTAGCATGATTGCGTTATGTCGGGCTTATCCTTATGCACTACTTTATAGTAGTCGTCCCTTTCGCACTTAACTTAGTTGTTAGTAAAGGACAAGTGCTTGAAAAAGTATTAAAAATGTAGTCAAATGCAACAATTATGTTCAAATAGACTGTATATCTGGCTATAAAACTTATAGTTTTTATCAAATAGGTACACATATTGTGGTAACTGATAATTAACTAAAAACCAAGGGACAAGAAAAAGTTGATTGACCCACTTACAGTATTATTCAAACGAAAATCCGAAACTACAGAAACTTTGACGGGAAGCAAAACTTTGAAATACGGCATTGTCCTGTGATTGAAAATATCTACTGGGTTTCATGGCGATAATTGTTCCTTGCATCCAGCAGTATCAATTGACGCAAAAAAACGAACTCATATTTTTAGACTGATTTGACCGGATTCGATTCTCGGCTGTGTATGATATTCAGGTTTTCCCTCACTGCCCCGTTTTAATAATACACCCTGTATATCACAATTCCCTGGCATTGTTATACCTATACTGTTCTTGCCACTGTCCTTCCTATAAATCGACGTGTAATCCCTCCTCTCCCGGGCTAATTTTTTTTAGTATGGAATTCCATACTATATGCTGACCCGGATCGGGGTCAGCGGGAGAGTGACCCTCCTCTCCCGCTGATTCAATAGACTTACAAAAAAAAATTAGTATTACAACAACCGATACTATTATTGGTTAATATCTAAGATCGTATAAGGACTAAGGTTTTTTCGCCTATCACAATAGGTATGTATTAATTTTTCTTGAATTTCTGTCGTGTTAAAAAGTATTGCCGAGGACGTTTTTCAATGTCGACCATTGGCGATCATCAGCATTATCGAACGAGGGAGCAAAGCGAACTAGTTCTCCGCTTCATTCAGCTTCGGCCGAAAATGGTTTGTCTGTCCGGCTGTTCTCCTCTACAGGTTTTTTGAATCGAATCTCGTGCAAATTTATAAGCAGGTTTGTTAAATATAGTTTTTTTTGTCGAGTCACTTTTTTGAAATTAAACAATTTTTTGTTAACTTTTAAAGACAGGCTCGCGAGATCTACAGCTCACAGAGCCACTTAGTAATATAAGTATTATAACTTTCCTTACCTAATAGAAATATAAAAATATATATAACATAATGTACGGTATATATTTTGCTTATATACATGTATATATTGTACCCGGGTAACATGAACGACGTGGAGCATTAGCCGTCACTTATGATTGTTATTTTATTAGCCAAACGTTTTTGTCATGTAGGTACTCTGATAGTTACAATACATTAATATTAAATAACGCTTATAGTTATTTCAGTCACACACAGTCACAGGTAGACTTAATAATCTATAATAATATACAGGAAAAGTCTGTGAGATTGTAGCTTTGTAAAATGTAAGTTTGTAGGTGTGTTTTGGGTAATCTCCTGAACCGCTTATCCGATTTCAAACGTTCTTTCAACTGAGTGTAGAATGAACTTTCTCGATGGTTATAGGTATGCTATAATGCCTATAATTTATGCCGCGGTTTTGCCCGCGTAGCCGCGCGGAGAGTTAGTAACAGTATAAACGCGGCGGGGCATAAAATTTTGTTAGTAGATCAAATACTCGTAGGTTATATTTAGCATGTTTCCATAATAATAAGTAATTCGCACAACATAATATTTATAACATACACATTGAGGTACATAATTTTAGACGTAACGGCTAATTGGAAAAACAACACCCACAGCGATAGCATTGGTGCGGTTATTTAGATAAGGCACTAATGCTAACGAAGTCCTGTGCTCCTGGTACCGTGCATGTGGAAATACTAATATGACATTCAATATAATCGGTTACCTAATGCAATAGGGGTGTACACTTTTACACCAGATAAAATAACCAATGATAATGAATTTTCTCGAAATACGATTAAAAATCAAAGCACGCAAGCAGCACGGCTATCACAAGACGGCGCGCGAGCTCTCTCGATTTTACTCGCACTGTCCGTCTCTCTCTTATTAGAAAACTTAGAAAATAAACAAAAGAAATATTAACAAAAGATGTGTCCAGAGTTTTAGGAGGGTTATTTCTGTCCCTTTTCCGCAAAATTCCATATAAAACGATTGTCATTTAGGTACTTGACGCTCGAGTGTCGTGACGTCACGATCCCCGAGCGTTTTCGTCTAACAAGCAATTTTAAAACGGTTCTAGCTTCGATTTTTTTTGAGTTATATAATATATATATATTGTTGTCAGTAGGCATATTTTTTTGCCCTTTCTTTTGGACCAATACAAAAAAAAAACCTGTAGAGGAGAACAGACGGACATCTAAACAGCCGGACATACGAAAGTATTTTGGCGCAAGCTGAAACGGAGGAGATTCGTTCGCTTCGCTCGCTCGTTCAACTATATATATATATAATTGAATCAGGCATTCAGACCACATAGGTTAAACTAAAACCTATACCTACCCTTATCCACGAAAAGTACCTTCTTACAGTATGCAACAGAACATAACGTTTATTTGTGTCTCTTTCGCAGATTGATATTTTCTTCGATAGAAGGTGTGCAAAGCAGCAGTAGGTATATGCCAATCGGTAGCGAAATTATTTCCATCTTGGGCGTAAACACTTGAATCCCTCGTTATGCAAGATTCTACTTTGGAATCCCTTGCTACGCTCTATTGTAGAATCTTTCACTTCATTCAGGACTGATACCGCCCTCGCCGTAAATATATCATTTCATTTTGCTCCCCTAAGCATAATCTTCAATTTTCACTCGGCAATAACGTATCTAGGTATTCTAGAATAAAGTAGTTTTTAAAGACGATCTCCAATCAATTTCAAAAGTGACTACCACCAGGCTACCAGCACCACACAGCGTGTTCTAAAAACCGACAAAAAACTAATGCATATTTACCGTTTGAAAATTCATGAAGCTGTTAAACCGACCGCAATTTATTGTAATTGTAAACTCCGATTAGCATGTAATTGGTGTTCCGTTTTTGCGACGCGCGGTTATCAAAGCCGAGCTAATAAAACTACAACCGTCCCACTCTAACACGCGAGCCGCAAAGCAAGGAGGGAGAGCTGCTTGATTAACCCATTCGTTGATATGAAATTGCACTTTTATTTAAATAAGATGGACATTTGCTCGTGTGCACCTGTCATATAAATTCGCGAATAATTTGCGGTAAGTAAAACATCAAGTTCCTATGTAAACTGACCAACACCACGCATTGTAAATAGGACCGTAATCTTTTCAGTTTTGAGTTTAAACTATAGGTACGCATAATCTTACCTAGAGTTTTTGATACATCACAGTAGAAACCTAGTGGCTCTGTGAGCTCGAGGTAATACCTACAACTCGCAAATCTATCTTAATTTTTTTTTTTTATCAGTCGACAAAAAAAACTATACATGTTTTTTTAACCGTCTTAGAGCCGAAGCCCACTTAAAGTATCCAAAACGTACCACCATTCGTAAAAAAAAAGTTGATTAGGTAGTTATGTTTTTAGTACCTAATAAAAGGTAATTAAGTTTGAAAAATCCTGTATGGCGCGCGGTGCAAAGTTCATTTATCCGGTTAGAGTTCGTACCTATCTACATAAGATGGCGGCTAGCGGTCACTGCGGTCACTCGGCTGGATGATTAAAATTGAGGTTAATACAAAAAATAACAATATTAATACATAAAAAAAACCTTTTGTTGGGTTCTTATATTATATATATATTATATAGTTACATTAACTGGTCTTCGGCTCTAAGACGGCTAAAAAAACACCATGTATAATAATTGAGCTTGCTAGCAAAAACTTCACCATAATCACTCGAGAAATACGACCTCTAGAGAAGGACAACTGGATAACACAACATACGAAATTATTCTGGCGAAGGCTGAAGCAGTGAAACTTCGTTCGCTTCGCTCCCTCGGTCAATAATCGGGTGGAAACTGCCAACGAATGATATCATCCTCCTAGCGCTCCCGGTTGTGCCCCTAAACGAGCCCGGGGTCCGCTTTGACACCTAATCCCAAGATTTGGCATGGCCACTAAGTTTTACGAAAGCGACTGCCATCTGACCTTCCAACCCAGAGGGAAAACTAGACCTTATTGGGATTAGACCGGTTTCCTCACGATGTTTTTCTTCACCGAAAAGCTAACGGTAAATATTCCGTACATTAGTTCCGAAAAACCCATTGGTACGAGCCGGGATTCGTATCCACGCCAACGAATGATACAATTTATAATATGTCTGGCAGCTGGGTGATGTTAATAAGCTTATGCCTGGATTGGTGATCAATATAATTTGCACCTCATAAATCTTTCGATTTTGATTGATAACGGCGGAAAGTAACGACTTTCCTGATCACCAAACCAAAATCTGTTTATTAAAAAGCAATTTTTATCTTAAGAGTGCGAATTTACCGCTTGGCTGACTTGGCTACCATTTTTGCATTATATTTTACTAGCTTCTGCCCGTGACTCCGTTCGCTCTAGAAAACTGGACCGAACGTGCACAATATTTTAGTTTTCCCTTGATTTATACACTAAAAACTAATTGTTTTCTAAATTTGACGCTTCTATGTCGGCTAGAGGTGCCCTAGAGTATTGATGATCGGTCAGTCAGTCAGTGAGTGACAAAATTTTGAAACTTTGACTTTGAAAATTAGAAATATACCGTGTTTATACAATGTCTGGTTGGTTACTGAAAATTCAGGTTTCGTTTTATCCACAACGAAGGTATAGGGGGGCGAAAATGGCATGAACTGCTTCGGAAAAGCATGGTACGGCCGTGCCGCTGTTTTGCTCGACTTGGCGGGGGCACTGCCGTGCCCCCAGATAAATACCTATCGAGTGGTATAAAGTGATGTGCCTCGATTGGACAATCAAATCAGTTGTGTCAAGGGACCAAAACACTTGACTTGCTGACCCAATTCACGCCTGCGAGGAAATTAGTAGTTACAACTTACAGGCCTTACGAAAGCAGGAAGGTAACTAGGTATGTTATGATATGACAAGGTTACATCACTATTAATTAAAGTATTCCACCCACCAGAGACGTATCCTAGCACCTAGCAGCACTCCCCATCCCCTACTAACGCACTGTTAGCGCTAGCGCTCACGCTCGGCGCCCCCTAAGACTGCTGCGCCCGTGTGCAACGCACATAGGTAAAGTCGCCCCTGCCACCCACAACCACAAATACGTTGTGTAAACTGTAAAGTATATAATAGGTAACGTAGCTGTATTGACAAACCATTTTTATTATTAGTGAAATATCCCAACGAGCCTTTAAGCTCCTGCCGGTTCTCGGAATAGACTACCTACTATAAGGACAAGAATACACGGACTAGACATACATAGTAAATACGACATAAAAGTGACATAACAAAGTTTATATCCCGAAGACAACCTACAAAAAATACAGATTGACTGGTAGAGAATGCCTACCTATATGTTAGCCCTTTGTAGATACTCTATTTTACGGAAAGTTGTACACTCGACTTTTTTTTTAATTTTGATATAATCGGGTATTTTCTACTCAGAATCGAGAGCACTTTCGAACCTAATGGGAGAAAGAAACTGGCCAAAATGTTACATATAATTTTCGGTTTTCCGTTCCTGAAATATCTTGGGACAGTTTTTTTCTCCATTTCCCCATTTCCGTAAAATGGCCCAAGTTCATCTTTTGTTCAATAAATATTAAGTAAATACTTTAATGTATGTAATGTAAAAAAATGTAAAAATGTAACCATGTAATAAGTAGGTATTTATCTAAGTAGGTATCTAAAGTCTGTCTACGCTAAGTCTGCATTGAAATTATTGGGCAACACCTCCTGAACCAATCAAATTTCCAGAGAAATTTATAAGACAGTTAAGTAATGAGTGGTCTTGTCAAATTATTTATTGATAAGTTAACTTGGACGAATTACGTGGATGCAATCCCTAATTACGAAGCAGCTGTTATCATGGCTGGACTAATCAAGTGTCGCTCGCGGCAACGAACCGGCGCCATTTTCCGCGTGCGTTCGCGCAGTGCCCTGATGGCGATTTCGCGTGCGTTGGAAATTGGTGCATCGCTGTAAAAAGTTTCAAGTCGGCCTACGGAGACTTGCAACTCCAGGAGGATCACATGCGCGATGCAAACCCCCATAAAAAGTAGGTATAAATTCCTTTCTTGAAGAGCCCAATACTGTAGTCCCTCGGAGACACTAGAGTTCCTTCCACAATCGGAGCGTTCTAGGGAGGAAATTTCGTCTTCTATGCTTTTACTATGAAACTGCATACACCAGCGATGAGCTAAGCTAGCAACCAACCCGTCAACCTGTCAACCTCGTCGCGAATAAGGTTGACAGATGGTCAGTTAAGTGTGTTATAATCAGAGCAATGACGCGTAGTTAGCGTAGTAGACACTCAAATACCGCGAGCCAACCGGTTGCCTCTCGGATACTGAAACTATACTTGACGCCGTAATATAGATTCAAATAAAAAGCGGCCAAGTGCGTGTCGGACCACGCACAACGAAGAGTTCCGTGCCTATTAAAAAGGTCGTATCGTTATTGAAATCTTAGAATATCTCAGGTCCAAATTTATTTTTATTCCTGCTCGACCCGTAGCCTAAAGCTGTCTGTTCTCCCTCACCGGTCCGGTTTTATGTCTGGTTCTTTTACCGTTCAGGCAATTCGACTCTGGAATGCTCTCCCGCTAACTATTCGTCAAGCACAAAGCAAATTGACTTTCAAGCGCAAGTTACGCAAGTATCTTTCTGATAAGCGCGTAGGATAGTTGTCAACATAGTATTTTTCACTAGGTACAAAAGGTAGTAATATGTATATATATTAGTGTATATTATTTTGTATATGTGTATGTTTTTTTTTCGCATGTATTTGATAGAAGTATATCTTGGATTAAGTTTTCATTTAAATTTAAATGCCTGCACCGAATGTTTCTGTTTTGCCCAATGGTTGACTGGTAGAGAATGCCTTATGGCATTAAGTCCGCCATTTGTACTATATCTTGTATTGTACAATAAAGTAGAAAAAAAAACTTATGGCACAAGTCCTTTTCTTTAAGGAAGGCAGTTTTTTAGAAATTTCTCGAAAACCTTTGAACCGATCTTGTTCAAAACAATTTTCGCTGAAAGAATTTAATAAGCCCTATATCCATGATTTTTTTCATATTTTTAAAATGCACGATACAAAAATTAGAGGGGGGGGGACACAATTTTAGTGACTTTCGGACGATTATCTCCGACTCTATTCACTTAATCAAAAAAATTGCTAAGAAACCTTATAATTCTTTTGAAAGGCCTATCGATTAAATTGCCACACGTGAAAAATTTGTTGACTTTCAGTTTTATGTATGGAGTGCACCCTAAAAAAATTTTTTTTTTGAAATTTTATTACAAAACTGTAGCGACTAACCAAATACACCTATCCTCAAAATTTTATTCAAATACATCTTATAGTTTTCGAGTAAAATGCCTGTGACATACGGACGGACAGACAGACAGACAGACAGTCATGACGAATCCATAAGGGTTGCGTTTTTTGCCATTTGGCTACGGCACCCTAAAAAATAACCTTAAAATTGCCATTAATATGAATAAAAAACCGACACTGGCAAACTTACACTTCCAAATAACGGACGTAGCTAAAAGCTAGCTAGCTAGTTTCATTTTAATGGCCATTTTAAGGTATTTTTTTTAGAATCTATATACGGCGTCAAGTTTACGCGTCATTGCTTTAACTATTACTGTTTGTACGAAATTTTAAATATTTTCGTCTTCAAATGTAGCGACTTCTGAGCTGACTATTGAGCTCGATCGAATGAACTGCCGCTTGTCGCCCCTCTGTCCGCTGGCGTCCAGACCACCGCCTAACTAAGGGCATCTGACATCATCGTGAACTAAAAAGAACTACTTACACAAAACAATAGCCAACTAAAAATTGTTATCGACGCAATTTGCGGTTTCCGAACCACAAGATTGTGCGTTATCAAAGTTTAGAGGAAACCAGTTTCCTTTATACTTCCTATGCGCTAACTAATATGGTGCTGAATATATAGGTATACCATGAATACAGTCATACATGAAATTAATTCAAGCCTGTATTTCTGACAGGGGTGAGCAGAACGCATGGATTTTTTTCAGTGCTATTTCTAGCACTGTATAGGTTTATAGGCGAAAGTAATGTAATATTGCTGTGATGGGATGCTAGTCCAAGCCACGGTAGCCTAGTGGTTCAGGCTTGCGGCTGTCAAGCGGCGGTCGTGGGTTCGAATTTTCGAATCCAGGCTCGTACCAATGAGTTTTTCGGAACTTATATGTACGGAATATTTACCGATAGCTTTTCGGTGAAGGTAAACATCGTGAGGAAACAGTCTAATCCCAATAAGGTCTAGTTTTCCCTCTGGGTTGGAAGGTCAGGAAAGGTTGCGTAAAACTAGTGCCTATGGCAAATCTTGGGATTAGGTGTCAAAGCGGACCCCGGGCTCCTTTAGGGCACAACCGGGAACAACGCTAGGAGGATCATGAGGTTGCTAGTCCATCGCCCATTCGCTGAAAAACTATTCTGCCTTCCCAACCAAAAAGCCGTATGGACTTGAAAACGCCATACAAGTATGGCGTTTTCAAATCCATCCCGCTTACGGGGAAAGGATTTGCTACTTGGATATATATGACGAGTCTGAACTATAGTGATAACCTGACCCCGTAGTATGGACGGCCTTATCACACGATAAGTGACAAGACAGAGCGTCCGTCACTGGCTGACACCGTTCAAAAGAACGAGACGGACGCTCTATCTTGTCACTTATCGCGTGATATCGCTGACCATGATACGGGGTCTGGTCATGATGTCACCACTAGACGTGACAGTGTCATGTCATAACAAAGTTATATCATTCGAATTAGACCCCTATTTTGCACGGCCCAATAATCCGCGTACACGTGCCTTTCTCTCTCTCTCTCTAATCTCTTTATGCGTAGATGGAGAGAGCGGACCGCGTATATTTCGCTGTACATTAAGATCCTTTAAATTCGCAGTGTCCCACTCACGACTCAACATAAATTGGTAAATCCACTCTCATACCAATAAAACTCGTATGGATATACGACAAGCACATTTGTATCATTATACAAGATTGCATGTCTGTAGGCCCTCCGGGTTTCTAGACTACAACTGTTCCAAGATAACCCGCGCCCGCTGGCGAAGTACTAGGGCGTAATAACCACCTGCTAGTTAATTGATTGTGCCCGTAATACCTAACTAATAACCCAGACCTGCGTCTATGTATGGACTTGGGATTGATTAGTATTGCGTATTTTTTTGTCTGTCCTTTTGTGCAATTATCGAGAAATGTGATCGTTTATAATTACTGTGTTCAATGTTATTTCTGTGAAAAAAGACAGCGATGACAATGAAGATCATCGTGTTTTTATAGGAGCAGACGACGATTGTGTTATGACCAAATGGGAAGCTTGTTAGTAACTGAATTAAATTCTCAACGTTTTTGTCCTAGTGTACAGTCGAGGATTTTAATTGTTGAGCCATTTAGAGCTCACTTTACACTGGCCTATTCAATGGTACTATTAAAAACCAAAATTGGTTGACACCTAAATGGCCCAACAATTAAAGACCTTGACCGTACGTAATAATCAATTGTTTTAAATTCTTGATTATATGCCGACGCTGAAAGACTGACACGTCCGTTTTATTTTACAAATTCTGACAAGCGGGACATATACAGGGTGTACAGCTAAATTAGGACATATTCTCACAAGCGGAACATGCTATTGTTATAGAGAACATGCGACAGGAAACCAAGGTTAGTTAAAATACCCATTTTTTTAATGTAAATTTGTTAACATCGTCCACAATCAACTTCAATAAATCACAAAACAGTTAACCAAATTACCTAAGAGCGAACAATGCAAAAGATGATAGATAATATCAGTATTAATATTCCTGATAACAATAATTACGTAGCCACATCCATATCCATGTTTATAGACCAGGGCATCATGGGTCTGACAGAGGTAAAGCAACGTAGGCGTTTAAGGGCCCAGGTACGCTGGCCGCTATATGTATATGTTTTATTTCACAAAGGCTAGCAGATTAGTCGAAATTAAACTTTAACGTCATGATAATAAGAGCTGTCGTGAAATGGAACGTCTATACCGCATTTGCATATAATTGTCGGATGCGAGCACGCTTTGGCGTCGTAAATCTCATGTAGTTACAAAGGCGTTTGTGCAAGTAAATACATACTATAGGTCTTTTTATATGTAGCTTGAGTGTTGCAACTTTGGCTTTGGCAAGTTGAACTTCTATGCTGTTACGCAAAAGCGACCAATTTGGTCGTAGAAATTGTATGTTCTGAAAGCTGACATTTATATGAGTTGTAGTGGGTGTAGAAAACCGACCTTTTATCAACTGGGTAAAAGGTCAAATTATATCATACCTACACTAGACGGTCAACTGAACAGAAGTGCTTTATTTCCAAATATATCTAAAAGTAGCTTCCGCCCCCGACTTCGTCTGCGTGGACTCGTGATAAAAACTATCCTATATTTTAATCCAGGCTATAAACTATCTTTGTGTAAAATTTCGTCCAAATCGGTTGAGCCGTTTAAGCGTGATTGAGTAACAAACATCCAAACATCTAAACTTTTGCATTTATAATATTAGCAGGTTACGTTCAAAAATTGCTTCATATTCGCCATGACGACAAATTCCGCTCCTTAGCACTTTCGCCCGGTGGATACGAGGCAGTGCTATAAATAACTCGAATGCACAAAAACTGTCCCCTAGCCTAAGCCTTTGCGCGCATAAATTTATCACTTTATCATACAGGATGATCTTTTTGACCGTGTAACATGCGTAGGTACTACATAAATGTACTTAGATAACACTTATTAACTAAAATATAATTCGTGCAGTTGCAGATCTAAAGGAAAAGATTAGCTTTACAGAAAATGAGGAGTTATTTGTATTTTATTTAGAGGATTTAATTACATACATCATTTACCCAAGAACTAAATTCTTTTATAAAGGGTGAGTACTATTAAATTGTCGCCTTTTCAAGTTCAAGTTTACTAAAAGAAATAACATACAAGTTAGTCAAAGTTGTTTATTATAATAAAGTTTAAGATAAAATAGATCCGTTAGCACAATTTTATTCTTTGATCAGAGCACGATGAGAGAATTTTCGAACTTTACTCTTGACGCGTTTCATAGAATTTTGCACAAAATCATTTGTGATCAGCTTAGTACATTTCATCCACTTTTTTTTGAAATCAGGTAATGATGTGGCCGGCTGGCACGTTTTACGCAACTTTGTTTTAATATTTGCCCAGTATTTCTCTATCGGCCGTAGTTCTGGGCAATTTGGCGGATTAGTATTCTTCGGTAGACAGAATTCAGGTTATACCACTCTAAAGCTCGGGATGAAAAGTGACAGTTCGCTAAATCGGGCCAGAAGAATGTCGAAGAAATGTGCTTTTTTATGAGCGGTAATAATCTTTTTTTTAAGCATTCGGATATATAAATTACCAATGGTTACAAAGGGCGAACTCCGCATGCCGCACTGGCATATCGCTTGCCACACGAGGAATTTTTTTGCGATTTTTTCCACTGGAATTACTTTTTCTGATTCATGCAGACCCGGGACGTTGCGAGAAGAATAGTATTGATTTCCTGGTATCGATTTGAAATCAGCCTTTACATAAGTTTCGTCATCAATAATTAAGCAACCTGTATTTTGAACTAACAGGGTGTACAGTAATCTAGAGCGTCTAACTGCTCTGTTATATTGTTCTACCGTTCTTTTCGGGGCTTTTTGCTTTTTGTAAGAAGAAATACCGCACTTTATTTTTATTTTCTGTACATTTGTTTGACTAGTACCAACTTTTTTGGCCACATCTCGAGAAGAGATTGCTGGATTTTGATCAAATAACCTACACACCCTTGACTCTAACTTTTTGTTCCGTTTTCTTGTCGGATTACCCTCTCGCAACTTTCTTTCAGTAGTTAAACCTTGTTTTAACCTTTTTAGGGTCCTTGGCACTGTTCTCTGACTTGTATGGCACGATTTCGCAAGCTCCGAAGTAGATACATTGGGATTTACTGAAAATTTTTGCAGAATTAATTCGCGAACGCTTTTTCTCTTGATGACATCTTGACGGATACAAACAAATAAATGGTTTTATTTAAACCTAAGATGAAACAAAGTTTTAAATTTCATATCTGAAAAGTTTTATCAAAACAGGTTGCAAGGTCAGAAAAATAGAACGGAAAATGTTAGCGACAATTTAATAGTACTCACCCTTTAGAAGTTTTCTTAACAAAAAAAAACTCATTGCTGCTCTTCGGTTACAAAACTAATAAACCATAACCAATTTACAATTCGGAATCCCCGTGGATTAACCGACCGTTGCCATTTATGATATCTTATCTAAAGTGGGTGTCATATTGCAATAATCCTGGGGCCTGAATCCGGAAAGCGTTTTTGACGTTTTAAAGTGATATGTGAATCGCCTTGATTCGTGCGCTCGCTCCTGTATTGCGTATAGCCGGGAAGGTCTAAATGGGATAGTGATAACAAGTTTATTTTTAAACCCCAACGCAAAAAGAGGGGTGTTATAACTTTTACGTGTCTGTGTATGTGTTTCTGTCTGTGGCATCGTAGGTGCTGGACCGATTTTAGAATCAATAGTTCGAGATATTGCTGTCAACTCGTGCGCATTCGACATTTTACTGTTGGCCATTGAAGAGTTCCCTCTGACTCCGTCTTCGGATCAATTTGATGATACCAAATCATTGTATTATTATCTATATTATACATATCTAGTAAAGTTTCAAAAAGATACAACTACTTAATAAAAGTGGATGAAAAATTGCAAGATTTGATTATAATGTAACATACATTCAAACTTAGTAAAAAAATTGTTAAAACAGGGCTTTTAAAAATGAAAAGAAATGGTTAGTAGCAAAATAAAGACCATATGATTTCGATTACGGGGTTGATTGACAGGGAAATGTATGAATAAGAACACATCCGTTATTTAGATATAGTAGAGGCAATTGCAATGGAAATTACCCGCATGCAGGAAAACCGCAAACCGAGCCATGTGCAAGGCACACAGATATGAATGCATGTTTAATAAAATCTTTGAACTTGTATTGTAAGGAAAGGAACCCGCCCCCTCAGACAAAATGGTTGAAGCAAACGATTGAACAAAGTTTGAGTTGTCCCATGACCATGAGGTAAATAAATAAGTAAATTATACGCGATTAAGTCCCGATCACTGTTCCCTCTCATCCATGAGAGGAGGCCTGTGCCCAGCAGTGGGACGGATACAGGCTGATTTATAAGTCCCGTTTAGTAAATATTGTGATTGAAGCAAACGTCCATTGACAGTCGATAGCAATAATCATTAGGGGTGGGCGGATAGTTTGGTACGTAAAAATGATCGCCAACCGTTCAACACGACCCTTGTTACGCAGAAAAACCCTATAATTGAACGGTCCATAGACGGACGAGTTCTTGCAGTACCTACTGCATTTTCGATAATCGCCGGGGGCTATCCGGATTTCGTTCACTTTCGCTAATTAATTGGTGTTAGATCCGGTCAGTTTTAGAATACCTATTTTATCTTAGCACATCATGAATTCACGAGTGAATGTGGACACTTAGCATATCGTTACGACGGATGGTTAATGTATATTTTAGGATAGATTTAGATTTGAAAACCTGCTATCATTAATTGACAGGACATCATTAAACCATGTACCTATATAATAAGAAAATCTGAAACTTCATTTGAAACCAATATACGTAATACGGTAAAAGAAAGTTATTCTTAAAGCACTACTTCTCATGGCGAAGCAATTTATCACAATTGTTTATCATTTTCAATGATTGTAGGTATAGATTACTGCTGATAATCTCAATACGCATACGATCAAGATTACTTAAGGAACTAAGATTAGATTACTTATGAATGATCCTACTAATATTATAAATGCGAAAGCTAGTTTAGATGTTTGGATGTTTGTTACTCAATCACGCTTAAACGGCTGAACCGATTTGAATGAAATTTTGCACGAAGATAGTTTATAGCCTGGATTAAAATATAGGATAGTTTTTGTCCCGGGTCCACGCGGACGAAGTCGCGGGCGGAAGCTAGTGAATAATATGTATAAGGTACGATTCCCATCTACCCATCGAATATAAAGGAAGGTGTGGTAACGCCTAAAGTAATGTCCAAAGAAAAGATGTTGGCAAGTTTACACGTGAGTACAACATGCCAAATACGATCGGTTACAGGATGACAAAGAACGCGTCCGGCTACCGTCCGACTCCAGTACAGAAGCGATTAGATTTCTAATGTATGATTCCCACCGAACGGAACGGATGTGCGAGCACCCAGCGGCAGCCTACCGCGTTTTAATTTAATAGAGAGCAGGCAGTAGGCAAGGGCCGGACGGAGCCGGTCGGACGCGACGACAGCCGAGCGCTGCCGTCCATGTCCGCGAGGAGCCGACCGGCCGCAAATCCATTCAAATACGAAATGTAACGTATGTAGGTATTAAAGCTTCAAATTCATTTGGCAAGTTGTGAAATGCGCTCAGGCACGCTCCGGCCCGGCCCGTTCGGTGGGAATCGTACAACATAATGCATAATTTAAATCTCCGACCTAGGAGAATTGAAACTCCTCAGCGAATAAATTAAGTCCTTCGTGGAAGTTTTGAGCTAGCCGGTTTATTTTGATAAGTAAAAAACCGGCCAAGTGCGAGTCGGACTCGCGTTGCAAGGGTTCCGTACATCACAAGATTTTAAACAATTTTTTTTACTAACGGAGCGTTTTAGACGTTTCATAAAAATAAGCCGATTTGATTTTTGACAAATACCGTATTAAGTCCGACTCACGCTTGACTGCACATTTCTAACAGGGTTTCCTGTCATCTGTAGGTAAAGAACTATTAGGTATGTGTATTTTTTTCAAAATTTTAGACTCAGTAGTTTCGGAGATGAAGGGGGAATGGTCATTTTTTGGCTGTTTTCTTAAATAATTTCTAAACGAATTATTTTAAAATTACAAAGAATATATATTTTAGATGCACACAATGAGTTCTTTCATTTGATATGTAACACGATAGTATATGCAAAACTATATTTTTTAATTTTCTCATCTCCCCCAAAAGTGGCCCCCATGTTTAAAATTCATTTTTTTGCGTTACATGTTCCTCTTTGGGTCACAAACTTACATATGTGTACCAAATTTCAACGTAATTGGTTCAGTAGTTTCGGAGAAAATAGGCTGTAAAAGACCGACAGACAGACGCACGAGTGATCCTATAAGGGTTCTTTTTTTTCTTTTGAGGTACGGAACCCTAAAAAGATATACACTCTATTGCAAAGATAATAAAAAACTGATCGAGCTATTGGTCAGTGTAGATGCAGTAGGTACCTTATGTTTTTAAAGCCACAACTTAAAAGATACGTTTATCTAACAAAAAACTAATAAAACTGAAATAATAAACAGAAAACTGGAATAAAAAACGCTGTTTGCTGTCTGACTCTCTGTGCTTATTGACTCAACGGGCTCTCGGTCATATTTCCTCGGCGTCGCGTGATCGCGGCGATAACCGCGCGATTTCGTTACCGGCGCGCAATCAATTAAATACGACTACTGATTTACCATTCGATTTTCGCTCAAGGTGAAACTAATAGGTCTCCGTTCGATTGCTTTGCCAAAAGCGCCATTAAAAAGCATAAACGCCAGAAGCAGTGACTATACTGCAAAAACGATACGTATTCAAAAAATGCATGAAAAACTATTTTGCAAAAATAAACAGCCTGTAGGTATGGTATTCCAACTGTCAATTCATCAATTTATTTCGCTGTTTTCCTTTTCAATATACTTTTTTTTTCTATCAAGCGCATCGTAGTAAATACATAGTGGCACCAGGCTAACAGAGTTTGCAAAGAGATATTATAGCATACCGTTACACAGCGACACGAGTTTTGTGCGTGCTAGATACGCTATATGTGTGCACAGGTATCGCGTATCAAACGTATTGAGCGAGGCTAACCGGACAAAATATCAGTCAACTACCAGGCTCGCAGAGTTGCGGGGAGTTACGGACATAGTATCGCAGAGAACAACAATGTATTGATAATAATGTGGCTTGGGTAAAGTGTAAAATGTAATTATACGCCGGCTGATTAAAGCAGCTCCTTTCACGTTACATACGAGTATACAAAATGCCTGGATGAAAAAGTGTAACAAAAACACGATCATCTTGGGTGTCAGGCACTTACATCTTTTTCTTTATGACATTCCGGTAGTCTCTAGTTAATGTATGTAAGTAAGCACTTTATTGTACACAATAACAGGATAAAGAATATACATGTAACACAATAGATCAAAGTACAAAGGCGAACTTATTCCTATAAGGCATTATCTATCTTGGCATACAAAATACGTGCATGTTTTCGCACTTTATTTAACTATAACAAGGCGAAAATTGTACCCATATCTCTGACGCCAGCTTTGCCTTCTTAGGGGGCACTGGTTAAGTCCAGTTACTGCAGATGTTCCTGTATAGTTACCTACAATATATATGCCCTCCCAAATTCATCTAAACGAAATTGTAATTAGAAGGAAAATGTAAGAAAGATTTTTATGTGATATTTTATTTTATTTTATGGCGATTTACAGCATGATATTGTTTATAAAGTATAGGTAGTTTGTTTATCACTCTTATCAGCTTTCAGGATAATGTATTTTTAGTATCCAAATTGCAGTCTTTTTTTCACAATTTGGAGATATTTTTTAATAATCTTTAAAAATATGACAAACTATTTATTTTAGACGTCAGGTTGACGGACCAAAATTGTTGCAAATTTAGCTCTATAGTCTAGTTAAGGAATAGGCCGAAGTAACCTGTATACACTGGTTACTTTATATCTATGTGGACCTTTGGGATGGACATCGCCTATATGTTACCGCCGCCGGGACCTATTTATTAACAACTGATAGCTGCCCTACTATTACAAATGCGAAAGTTTGGATGTTTGCATGTTTGTTACTCAATCACGCTTAAACGGCTCAACCGATCTGGATGAAATTTTGCACGAAGATAGTTTAAAGCCCGGATCAAAATATTGGATAGTTTTTATCTCGGGGCCACGCAGAAGAAGTCGCGGGCGGAAGCTAGTATAGAGATGAATAAATTCAGAACTTCTTTATAACTACTTATTCGTTCGTGAGGTACCTACTAACTAACATACCTTCAGCGAAGTTGGCTCAGTTCAGGCCCTAGTCTGAAAACTTTAGCTAGACGCTTTAAGCAACTTTGTCTAAAATATAGGCAGGTGAAGAATGCCAGGGACGTTTTGTTTAAGCTAAACGTCAGAGAGGCAGTTTAATATTTTGACGGTGGTAGTCTTTACGTCTCTTTATAATTTATTTAGATACCTATTTATTCGTATGGCGAGTCAAAAGTCAGATAAAAATCATAAATTAATCTGGAGATCCCTTTATAGTAAGATAAGTGTTTTTTGGATACCAAAGGAGGATCAGAATATTGGACGCACGCGGACTCTCTATACATCTCTCGGCAAATGTGTGTCTAGGTATTTGTCTATTGTTCTATTGCTACTGTGTATTTTTGAATTCTGACATGCAAAAGAGCGCTTAAGGACTACGGAGAATAAAATAATAGTTGTTTTTTTTTCTGGTAAATAGCTGGCTGAAATATTACGGCTAGCTAGACCCCGGCCCGGCTACTGGGAATATTTTTCACAGCGAAGTGATAGGCATCCTCCATAATGCTCACTAGATTACTATTGAGACAACATATTTTATATTTTCACCAATATTGCAGATATTTTATTTTCACGAATAAATGCAAAAGATACATAAGTATTCAATAAAATAAAATTACAAAATGTAATTAATTATCCTTGTTTACAAGGTGTTCTTAAAACTCGACCACAACCAGGCGATCAGAACGCAGCAGGAGTACTCACCGAGATCGTGCAGGCGTTGCTGCGCGTCCTTCTGCGAGAGAGCCGCCAGCAGCCCGGCGTCGCCCACCCGCTGTCGGGCCACGGCGATGCCCACGGGTATCGAACCTGGGGAAAGAGTACGTTAGATTAGATATGTAGTAGGTGATAGGTGGCCTATGACTTAAAAAAACTGGGAGTAGAAATGTGCAAGATAATATAATAGAGCTAAAACCGAAGGGACATTTCGTTAAGTGGCTTGTGCCTAGTTAATCCATATGACAATTTGGACAATAATTTAAAATAGTGTTATGTAGGAAGTCATCAACCCATCACAATAAACCTAAGACCCGAGGTAAAAAAAATACAACAAAAAAAATTCTTAATATGACTATATATTTAGTATGACGGGGTAAATTCTAGAAATTGGTGGTCATAGTATAGACCATTTTTTGGGGTATTACATATGACGATTCTAAAGGTCAACTTAAATTAACTTTAACTACATATACATTTATTCTATTCATGCATGATTCATGAGAAACCGAAATAATTGACTACGAAAAATTAGTTTCCCGTTTCAACAGTTAGTAACAACTACCTACTCTTAATTGGAAGCAAACAACTCAATATTTCATTGATTAGAATCCGATCCAAAACTGTACTCTGCTCACTTTCAAAACATCTTAACTCAAACAAGTTTTCCCGACGAAACAAACATACAAACTGGAAAGAAGTGCGTAAGAGACAAAACGCCTTGTGCACACTTCGTCACACCAAATAACACATTGCCGTCTCGCATACTATCGTTCTCTGTCTACCAGGGGATTAGAAACGTTTGAAGTAAAATTAGAATATTCTAAATTCTGAAGTTGGAAGCGCGAGACATCGGAGTTCTGGAAATCACGTGAAAATGTAATCCGTTTTCATAATGCGGTTTATAAACAGCATTTGGACGCGCAGCAGTAGGGCGAGTTGCACCAACTTTTACGATTACAGACAGAAACATCGCATCATGGCGTTGGCAGCTCTCATTCCATAGAAACTTGTCAAACTTTCCATACATTCAGATTTTAACGAACAACGATTACGATTACCTATAGACGGTTGCGCAACCCATTCTAAGGTACACAAGAAAAATGGTCAGGTTACGAAAAAGCCGTTAATTAAATAAAAGCACCTAAAAAAATACTGTACGTACAATTGAACATGTCTGGATTTAGACTGATTTAAAGTATGATCTAAAACCAATTGAATTAACCGAGAGTGCACTAAATGCATGCAAGATGTTTGTGCAAAGAATTCCAGGGAAATTAAAGATGGAAAATTTGGTCATTTTAGATATCACGGGGCCACGCGTGCTCCAGTTTCACCGCGAATTGTTCGGACATGTGCATTGATTTAAATAGTATAATGGACATGTGCAAGTATTGCGGTTCCCTCTTGACCGGGAACAGGAATGCACAACGCAGCAGGAGTTCACAAGCCAGACGTACCGTTATTAATTGAGATAATGCTCCTGACATGGACCTTCATAGAACTGGTGGCACGATTTCCTCGTCACCTTGACCAGGAGTGCATAAGCCAGACGTACCGTTTTTAAGTGAGGCATGTTTCAGCCAGGCAGCAGTAGCACAACTGACGCCGCGACGTGACACGCGACGAGAAAATCTACCCCCCTTTCTCTAATTTATACAGTGCGAGTGAAACAGTAGTAGCTGAGTAGGGGGCGTCTCAATATGGCAGCAACATGAGCACGTACAGCAATCACAGCAACCTTCATCTCGAACAGGAGCCTATTGCATAACAACTTGTAGTATAAGCGGTATTTTTAATTAACTTATTTTGTACGGATCCCTCGTCAGCTAGACCAAGGAGTGCATAAGCCAGACCTACCGTTGTTAAGCGAAGCCGGTATAGCTGGGGCGTGCTCGTGCTTGTTCCCAGGGGACGCCTGCTCCAGCTTCACAGCAACCAGCTCGGACATGTGCATGTGTTGCGGTTCCCTCTTGACTTGGACCTGCACGTTCTGGCCGGCCACGCCGAGCCAGGTCACGGGGTTGGTGCGGCTGCAGCCGCCGTCCGTGTGGACAGTCTGGGGAATTTGGATTGATAAATAATAGCTCTAAACAAAAGGTTTGATGGATTTATTACAGCTTGCTGTAAATTGGGCAGGTGAAGTATCTCACTTCACACCCACCATCACCTGGTTGCCGGTTTATCTGGTTGATCAAGAGTTTTAGCTTATGTCATGTGTGATCTGCAATCAGGTTGATGAAGTGATGATGGGAACCCATCCTTTTACCGAAAATAGTTTCATCGATTATCGTTTCCTACACTAGGTATTACCTTTTTTAACACAAGAATCAACTCATCGAATATTACTTTATTATTTTATTTGTCCATCTACATAGTCGTTCTTCGAATCGCCTTTACTATAATTTCGGTTTAACATAAGTTTCAGTATCCGAAATTCTTATATTTTCGTATAAGGATTATAATAATAATATAGTAGTTAGGTCAGGCCAGCTAGAAAAAGGCTCGGGGGGCGAAGCCCCCGACACTAAACACATAATCGTAACAATGGTATTATTTATAGGTTCGGTTAGGGTTAGCTTGTGTACCTTAGAGCGGAAATTAGGCACCCCGCGGAGCGGGGTGACGTCGGCACGCTGGCGGTTAGGTTAGGTTTACGTTAGGTTAAAATGCCAAACCAACCAACAATACCAACTGTGAACCGTGTTTCGAATTTAGATAAATTAATACTATACTTAAACAACTAATTATTCTATGACAGGTAAATTCGATACTACGATTTACGATGAAAAGTTGTTTGATAATTAAGTGATTAGGAAAAAAAACGTAATGCAATTCGTGGAATAGTTTTCGGCGCCATGAAAATCGACGTAAGACATTTGATAGAATGATACGATACCCAGTGTTAAGCAAGGAGAAGTTTGTTCTACACGTTACCTTGGTGCTTTATGCGTCCCAATGGAGTTTAACCTACCAGGCGCGTAGAACCTTATAGGTGATTACCTTTTTCGGAGAATTGGTTAGGCACGTGTTACAGGAACGCTTGGCCTGCTCCGTCTTGATAGTTAGCGGCTGCATGACACTGATTCCTTCTAGTAGCTGACGTTGGTCGCCTGTGCAGCAGAGAGTATCGGGAAGGCAAGCTTTACCTAGCTTGGTATCTTCCATTTTATTTGGATCCCTGGAATAGAAAAGAAGGTTAGCATATTAGGATATTTCTATCTCATATTGTTATCTATCTCTATCTATGTCGGTCAATTTATTTCTACACGAAGTGCGCACGCATGTAAACCTTTATATAACGCGATGTGCAAGCGACATAATGTATGTCCATACAAGTTTTCATTGTTACAACGGCCACCTGCCATTAAGCGGTTCGTACGCCTGTTAAAACTTACTTGTCAGTCAACAACAGTCGTTGCGAGCAGTTCAGTAGCTCTAACTGCAACGGCGAATTCGGCGGCGGAGTGGGCACGCCGAAAGTGGACAGTGACGTCGAGAAGAGGCTCTCCGTGGTCACTGCAAGGAGAGAGGTTTTAGCTGTAGCGGATTTATGGTGCCCTGGTAGTGAAGATTGGGAAAGTGTCGAAAAAAGTTGAGTGAGTGACGTCAATCAGTAACGGCAGAGACAATTTGTGTAATTAAGTAAACAGCATCAGTATCTTTCTGTTAAACTTCACGGTGGTATCACGAACTTCACGGTATCACGACACAGGCTCGGCCTAGTGTGAGGACCACTGATTGATTGTTCAAATGAAATGTACTAGGTTAAGTTTATGGTTCCTTTTTAGGGTTCCGTAGTCAACAAGGAACCCTTATAGTTTCGCCATGTCCGTCTTTCTGTCTGTCTCTGTCCGTCTTCGGCTTAGCTCAATAGCCATTACTACTAGAAAACTGTGATTCGGCAAGGGTATATAAATCAATCCGACAAAACAGTACAATAAAGTTTAGAAAAAAAAAAAAAATGTGTACCCACCCCTACACTCACGGCGAGGATGTAATTTTTTTTTCTCGTTAAACCCATGGTGTGGGGTATCGTTGGATAGCTCGTTCAAAAATATTTCTATAACCTTTTCTCAAATCAGTAATTCGTTTGCGAGATACTGGGCTAAAAAGCTCTAATTTATGTTCGAGTCATGTGTCCCCCGCCGGCTAAATGGCTACTACTGGGGATGTGAAAAAAAATCGTGGTAGTAGTACATATAACGAATTTAAAAGGAAAACTATCACGAACAAGTAGGCATAAGTAGTTACCGAGTAATAGTCGACCAATTTATTGTGTACCTACTTGGAAAGGCTAATTTTCGTACAAATTCGGCTGACGCAACCGTATCGCACGACGATGTAACTAAGACAGACAGGCAACTACGGAACCCTACACTGCGCGTGGCCCGACACGCACTTGGCCGGTTTTTTTTAAATGTACAATGGCTTTCTGCACGGCTCACAAGACATCGCGCGAGTTCTCTCGATTTTTCTCGCACTATACCTCTCTTTCTAACTCCTCTCCATTTTTGTTTTAATTTTCGTGCTACGGGTCAAATTGATTCGTATGGCCTAAAGATCAATCGTTCCGATTTTCATGTTTTTAACAACCATTTGCAGCTTACGAGTATTTTGGCGTGCCGGACTAGACGCCAGCGGCAGCGATACGCATCACGATTCACGACCCAGGTGATGAGTTCGGGTGCCGGGAAGATTTATGTAATTTGGAGTTTGGACAGCTGTAATGGGACTACTTATCTTTTTGTATTGTTCGAAAATTGCTTAACGCAGTCTATTGTTTCGCCGTTATGCAATGTGTTAATAGTTTAAGACACTCGCGGGCAAAGAATACGGGTCACCCTAAATTAAATAACTGCAATAGGTTTTTTAAAATATTTAATCCTTGTTTTATTTACATAATATGCTATTCTTTACAATACCCAACTGTATTAACAACTTCCTGGATCCTATCATAAAAATATCGATATCCAAAAATCACGATTTTTGCGATATCTCGCTCCGTTAACGTTGTTTTATTTCATGGGTTTTTACGAGTCCGATTTAAACCTGGTAACGTTATATTTTTTACTGTTATTAGCAGTTTATATGTAAAATTAAATAAAGATCATGACAAGATTAACTGTACAACCTCTTACGCACTATTTTAGGAAATATGACGGTATTTTACCGACCCGTATTCTTTGCCCGCGAGTGTAGTTCACTTTCAACCAAGCAAGTATGACACAAAACTCTCTCTCTCTTCCTTGATTTACCACGCGCGGTGTCGGATTAGAAATTAGAATAGCACCACCTCCTTCACTTTCTAAGTGTTCTAATTAGAAAGAGACGGATATCTCGCCGCGACACAGCTCGCGGGCCGTCTTGTGATAGCTGTGCTGTGGGTTTAAAAGTCGACTACGGGATAGGGTTGAGGTATGAAGTGGGCGATAAGCTAAGCAACTTGAAACTGCACTATTACATTATCTCCGTCTTAAGTCCACTATTGCTAGCAGTTGGCACTGACAATTTAATTGCATGTGTTCTGCATACCCCTTATGGAAACACAGGCGTGTATTTAACACTAACAATGTATTAACGTGTATTTAACATTATCAATTCAACTAAATACCGGTACCGCAAGTTGTGACATTCTTCTTCCTTATGCTTCTAACGTTATACTTTACTGGGGTGTTCCTATATTTAATACGATTCTTAATAACAACTTATCTGTGAACATTTTTAGGATGTTTCTTTATTCTTTCACTTAAATATACTGATCGGAGTTTGATGAAACTTTCCTGTAATAGCTTATTAGTGTAAGTAATATCATAATCCTACTAATATTATAAATACGAAAGTTTAGATGTTTGGATGTTTGTTACCCAATCACGCTTAAACGGCTCAACCGATTTGGATGAAATTTTGCATGTAGATAGTTTATAGCCAGGATTAAAATATAGGATAGTTTTTATCCCGGTTCCACGCAGAAGTCCCGGGCAGAAACTAGTTCTGTATAGATAAGAGTTGAGCATCTACGAAAATATCCCTAAACTGAAAATCTTTTAATTTTGTAAGTACGTCTTTCTTGTCCAAAAATTTGTTAAATACATTTCACTCTTCAAACTGCAAGCATCTCCAAGTTTTAACTCTCCACATCCCACCCTTTTTACAGCATCAAAACAAAACATCAAATATAGGACATGCGCGCCACATGTGCGCGGGAGTCGGGTCGAGTGACACGACTCGTAATTACCCACTATAGCAACGCTAAGAACATCGTATCTGCGTACGAGTAACACAGCAATATACGACTGTACGTCTTTAGGGAAAACATTTGTTACGTTGAAAACGTCGTATCTACGTACGAGTTTGATAATGTCATGCGACTTTTTAAGCTCTAGGGGAAATACTCCCTCGGGGGCCCGCAAATAGACGCGCGAGGCCCTTTGTGGGGGTGACGTCATTGCGTGTCACATTAGTCGGTTTTGACGGGCGACAAGGAGGGCTAGCTTACATGTTCCAACGAAGAATCCTTTACTTGTGTTACTTTTAAAACTTTTCCTTGTCGATAAAGATTGGCGAGTAGGCCTATATTTATGCTGGTGCATTTATCTTCGCCTAACGTCACGAACGCTGAAGTTTTGAAAATAATTTTACGACCGGCTGCGTAGGTATAATATATAATATACAAGTACCTAATGTTTTCATTTATTTATTTATTTATAAAGGAAGATAAAACTGCTTAAAAAATACACAGTAACTTAAAACGATAGTGACAGATTCTCACCGATATAGAGTTATTTAATTAATTATATAAAAAACTACTGAGCAAAAAGCCAAACAAAAACTTGACGCTTTTGTGTTTTGGATCAGCTAGTTTGTTAGGTACTTGGTTCTAAATAGTCTAATACAAAGAGTTGCCTAAACGAATTCCCTACTTCTGCCGAAAAATTGCCGATATTTATAGCAAGATTCCACGATTTGTATATTCGTCGATAGCGAATTTCGTCTACTCTCAATTCGTTTAAACCGCTTTCGTTCAATAAGTAGCTCGTGTACCTATCTGTCAGCTTCTAGTAGGATAATGTTGGGTCTTACCACTTGCCATGTATCAAAATGTTTAACGTAGGAAGCTGTTTTGCAATATTGCATGTTACATGAAGTATGTGACGCCACGAACCGCCATGATGTATGTATGTAGTGGCGAATAATTTTTCAATTTTCCACTATGATATAAATTTAGAATTTCGTTAGCGGACGTTTCTGCTTAAGAGTCCGCAGTAAGCTCGGCCGAATTTCACCTTCCCTTACAAACGTAGTTACGCTCTCATTTTAAAACTACGTTTTGGATTGTGACGAAACTTTGGATATACAATTATATGAGGTATATCGATATCTGTAATTAGTTTATATGGATCCAGTTTATAAAACAAACGAAATACAGCAAAAACAAGTTTTGTATGAAAAACTTAAATTCGCTGTATTTTTTTTACTATGGTATCTGAAGCTACATAAACTAATTACATACATAGATATACCTCATGTCATTTTATATGCAAAGTTTCGTTACAATCCAAAACGTAGTTTTCAAATGAGAGCGTAACTTCATTTGTATGGAGAATCGAGCTTACTGCGGACTCTTGATGAACATTTTCATGAAATGTTTGTTGGGAACAATGCTTGTTTGACCAAATGCATGATGGACAAACGCCTATGGAGTAAAATGTGACGCGTGTTGGACAAAATAAAATTGCTTGGTAAAATACCGGTTGGACGAATTAAAACTTAAATGAAGTACTATTTGGACGAATAAGACAGATCAAATAACATTTTGCTTTATGTAGAATTCTAGGTTTGTGACTGTACTGACTGTAAACTTCCGTTTCCCAAGAATGTTTTTTTACAAATATATTAAATCAATTGAAATTCCGCACCGTCGTGAAATATTCGCGTAACCCACCTAATGTGCAAGCGCTCTTAAGACAGGTCTTTCGTTGCGACTTGATGGATCTACCTATCATTAGCCATCAGGGTGGACGATTTGAAATGAGAAGTCTTGCATCCCCGTGCATGTTACCAGATGTCCATGTGCAACTTTGTTAAGCATTTGTTCAATAAAACAGTAAAGTTGCACCTTGCAGGTTAGTATAGAGTATTAATAGAAGTGAAGCTTCCCTGGGGACTTACTAAGCTTAGCTTTTAGCAATAATATTATATACCTTTGTGTAACGTGGGCCGGTTCCCCTGCGTCGGGAACAGCGAGTACAGCGGAAACCGGGTTACACCTGGAAATGAAACTACATTTATAATCCCGAAACTCCGTGCCGAAGCAAACTAGTGCATTGGCAAATCAAGTACCAGGGATACATACCTTGCTGCAGGTCAGAGGGCGGGCGGGAGCGGGCGCCCCCCGCCGCCCCGCCCAGCATAGCTCGCCTTGATACACCTCACCACCTGCGAACAACGTGAATTATTACAATTAATATTTGGAACTCTTTGCGCTCATAATATCCGCGTGTTGATTAATACGAGGGATTATAACGGAATGGACTGTTTGGAATACAAATTGGAATTTCCAAAATGCAATATTTATTTGCAAATCCCCCTTCGGTTTACTATTCGGCAGAAGATTAATATTTACGTACATACGTACCAAATAATTTCAATCATGTTCGCTTTACCGATAACAGTTTTATCTGCAATATCGTGAATTTGATTTACGACTAGGTAAATTTTACGGTAACGGTTTAAAAATAGGACGACGAAATGCCATTTTCACTGTCGTAAAATGAACTATTGTACTTGAGAGAGGAAAGACGAGGCAAGACGAGGCGCGAATATTGATACGATCAGCGATAAAATTTCGTCCGCCGTCCGGAAATTTCAATGATACATATTTCTCGCTTCGTCTCGCCGGGTTTCGCCTTAAAAAAATTAAGGGCCGGTGCCCACTTCAGACCGTGCATATAAGTTGTCCTCCTGGCTCCTACACAAGTTGTCAGTTTGATGCAAACCTTTGACCAATTTCACGCGGTTCAATTGAGTAAACAGTTTGTAATGTAAGTACAGTATGCAATCAAGTTGTGGGATTCCGGAGATTGAAGTGGCCTAAGGGACTACTATAGTGAATAAATCCGTCGTGTCCTTAGTATCGCCCTGATAAGCTGATGAAGTTGCAAAAAAATACAGTGAAGTGAAAGTATGCCTCAAAAATCTGATGTTTTTCAGAAACTTGAGTAGGTACCTACTACTCCAAGTACTCAACATTGACGGTTATGAAACATGAAGTTTCATTTTAATGAAAAAAACTAGATCTATCTAACGACTAGTCCGCTGTTTGGTTTAGTTTTCATAGACTAGTTAGCTAATAGAATTGTTTTGTCTAAAGTACGTGTATATTTAATAATATTTATGTATCGTTATATGTCATTTACTATGTATCCTTTATCAATGTTGCCGCAGATAGGAGCGCTCTCTTGTAAGGGTATCCATGGAAGATCAGCGTCAAGGTATTTACATGGTACCTTTGTCATTAAGCTGAGTGGAGTCCTTTTCTCTGACGCTTTTGTTAGATTAACATCTCGCGATAGTTTTTAGCAAAAATGTTCATTTTCCATGTGTTAGTCTAAGTAGCGTCTTGAATAAATATTTTTTTCTTTCTTTTCTTTCTTTTCTAACGTTCTAATTACAATGACGACACTGAATTATACATTCTGAAATTAATTAGAACGTTAGATAGATGTAGTTTATTTTTCGACGATGACCTTGAAACCTGTCTGATTTAATAACCAAACACAAGTCTTAAAAAACATGACCCTTAATACAACAAGTTTTACGAGCGCGCGCGACGTCGCTCAATTTTGATTTTGAAGCATAGGTACCTATACCTATATATAGGTATACCTACCAATAAAATGTACTGGCAGTACCATGTCGCTGCCACTGAAACTACACATTCTAACCACTCCCAGTCTCTCACATATCTACGTTGCAGCGACAAAGTTCTATGTTGGATTACTTGGACGTTTTGGAGTAGCAGTTCGTTCACGTAACACCCGGGTTCGGTGACTTTATACGAGACGAAATTGAGTAATCGCACCGCTCTCGTCGATTTGAAAGTGAGAAGCGACGCGAGCCACCAGGCTAGCAGATTTTTAAAGAGCTATGATTTTAGTAGTTATACGCGTATGAAGCGATGACGTCACGCGCCTGTTTATACGATCGCGAGTCTGGGCGTGGATATGACCTATACCCGCTTATAGATATACTTATAGACGAATACGAGTAACGTAAATCGAGCCTATGTTAAACATAATAAAGTAAACACTGTATAGTATGCAGTTTAAAATAGAACTATTATACGAGACATCGAATTCTTGTTGGTTGCTGCAGCGGGCGAGTTCTGTTTCCTTTGCATGAAAAAGACCAAAGCTTGGCTATGTTTTTAATTTGCTTCTATTAGTATAGAGAGGCTATAGAATTTCTTATTAAGTAATGACTTCGTTCTTTTTCCAGTTATTTATAAATGAGCACAGTACTGGTCTCGGTTTACTACCCTCTCTGTTTTTAATCCCTAGGCGATTAATTTTGTTGACTTCATACTCTTCTATGCTGATATAGTTCCTGATATACAATTTCCTTTAGCTTTTGTATTAATTCGTAGGAAGATTTTTCTATCTTCTAAGCCAAACACAATAATATTATTTTCTCTCTTTTCTCTTAAAATACTCTCTCTCTTTCTAGTTTTTCTACTTTAATTTTTAAGATTTTATTTTCCTCCGCAATGGGAATTTATTTTTCATTCATCTCGTCAATAATATTTTATGTGATAGAATCCTTCAATTCTGCATTTTGATTTTGCATTTTGATCTTTATTTTGTCGAAAAGAATTTGAAATTGACCTTCCATCATTTTAGCTTTGAATTTCTTTCTGCGTAGAACGAAACGCAATGGTATAATGTGTCAGAATAAAAATTTACGTAGTTGGCAACACTGTCTATGGTGTCAGATTCGGTGACGTTGTAACTGTCACTGTGTGAATGAAATATTGTTTTCTAACCTCGAATCATTGATGTGTGCTTGTAAATACTCGATGGATGCCCATAATCTGACGTTGCTGATTATCTTTAGTTCTGCTATCATTTGAGACGAAGTGTACTCGCCAGTTGTTGTGTTTTCTATTTTATTTCGTTTGATATCGGTCGGAGGCTATCACTATGATGTTGACCGTTCGGACGCCGAAAACAATGTACTTAATTACTTTTTGGGAAATAAATAATTTATTATTTATAATTATTATATACCACTTAAAACTTAGGACTCTTATAACTTCGTGATTATTTAATTATTCACCCTTTTTCGAGAAAATATAAAATTATTGATTATTATATTTAGTGTCTACTCTACACCCCTATTATCTTATATTAAGCAGTAACGCTGCTAACGAAATTATACATTCAAATTAAAGGAAAAATTATAAAATGTAATGATCCGAGCCGGATTCGAACCGGCGACCACAGGCATTCGTGGCATTACATTTTTCAATTTTTCCCTTAATTTAAAACCTGTTCTACCTACCTACCATTTTTTTTATTAGAAAGGCTGCGGCCTCATAATCGTTCATTTCGCCCGATCACATTATTAGTTCCCTATAAATAAAATAAAAACGCATCTAGAAACAGGTTACAAGAGTTGAAACATCGAATAGCGCAAGCACTAAATCGCTCCTCGTATTCATACGACCCTGGTACGTGTTAGGTCTAGATTCTAGACTTCTAGACGCGCTAGGCTGAAACGGTAACTGGTAGCTCGGTCAAATCGGGAAGTTAAACAGTTTCGGTTTATAAATCTTTACTACTATATATACCTAGATACCTTCGCCCGCGTATTATATACAAAGAACGCAAGCAAAGCCTGTTCATTCTATGCACTGATGAAGGATTTTAGAAATCGGATGAGTATATCCGAGATTACCCACATTTAGACTTACAAAGCTAACCTCACAGACATTTTATCATGATTCATGATAATATTAAATCCATGCTAATCCATACATCCATACTAAGTAATATTATAAATGCGAAAGTAACTGTCTGTCTGAGATGAAATTTGGTATAGAGATAGTTTGACTCCCGGGGAAGCCCATAGGATAGTTTTTATCCCGGAAATCACCCCCTAAGGCACTGGTCCCACCGCCGGCTAGTAAGCTAGAAAAGTTGGGCGAGTAACGGCTCATTGCGTGCTGACCAGGCACAGTGTGATCAATCGACCTTTACAGATCCGCAATGTAATGCTACTCGCCCAACTTTTCTAGCTTACTAGCCGGCGGTGGGACCAGTGCCTATGAGAGTAAAAGTTTGCATGGAGCTCGGTTTAAACGCATTTGGAAAAAACAGGAGCTACATATAAACGAGTTCCACGCGGACGGAGTCGCGGGCAGAAGCTAGTATGTAAATAAATATTAGTGCGTTAAAAATACTCATTTCATGACGTGTAGTGTGGTCACAGAGTCGAATGTCAACAAACTAGACACAAAATGTGTTGTAGTTCACATTTTTTATAAAAACCAGCCAAGCGCGAGTCGGACTCGCGCACGCAGGGTTCCGTACCATTATATATAAAAACGGCAAAAAATCACGTTTGTTGTATGGTAACAGTTCTAGACTACTATTTTAATCTCTCCCTCTGCCTAACGTTCTCTGGCGCCGCGAAGACGATATCTTTATGTACGGTGTATGTAAAACAAAATCCCGTGGGAGCGGAGGCGTTGCCAGCGGACCAAAGACAATGAGTGACGTCACAAGACGGATCGCGGGCCCACTTACACGCTGCGTCTAATTAAATCGCAAGTGTATCGTGAATCTTTATTAATCGCATCGTGATGTGAAAGTGGCGGGTTTGGGAACCGAAATAAACGCCATTTTTATTTGATTAACGAATATGTTATCGTTGGCCGTTGGATACTGAATTTGCGATGTCCGAGTATGATTTATCATCATCAGTTATGATTACGCTGTAATTTAGCAATGCATCAACTAGCAAAAAAATGGACAAATGATATTCGGATCGGACAAAAAAAACTACAACGTTTTCACATCACGAATTTAAGAGCTATCCTCTGCGGCGCTACCACGAACTTCGAAAGTCGAAGTTCGTAATACATGCATTCCTGTCACTCGAGTAGCCGTCATCTCGGTACAATAAAAGTCAATGGTGACTTGATGACATATGATATATACCGGGATGATAGCTGGATGTAAGGGCATTCTCACTATAGCATTATTTATTCCGTGGTTCAATTGTTCAGTCTAATCTCAAGGTTCACTTGTAACTTGAATTATCATGTAGTTAAGTGATGTTGAATAAAGTTATTCTATTCTATCCTATTCAATTGACTGCATCGCAACCACCGGTAAATACAGTAAAATAAAATCAGTATAGATCGTCCCATTGTTAACTAAACGCGTCATTACGTCACAAAAACAAAGAAACAACTTATTGTTACCAAAACGCCACATTTGAATAACTTAAGCAATAAAAACAAAAAACTAATAAGCATTCAAAGAAAAAAACACAAAGACGGGTTACCGCTCATCATCGGAAAGGAACGGATGGTAGAAAAAAAGATATTGTTCCTATTAAACAGTGAGAGTTGTGAAGAATAAATTATGTTCTAACAGATCGCGGCGGCTGTGCCCAGGGTTGCCACCTACACATTCGAAAACTTTATCATCCCAGAAAGATCTCTGACACTTTTGGATACTTATGGCTTTATCTGCGACTTGATGATTAGAAAGAGAGGTCGGTGCTATGGAGGTTAGAGACTATTCGTATCTCGGTAGCAAAAAATAAAATTTACAAGAAATAAAAAGTCACAAAACGTGTAAATTTCTAACAAACTTAACTTCTACCATGTCAGAAAGAGCTTACGCTAGTCTGACCAAAAATCCTAAATTATACTCCTAGGTACTCTGAGGTTATTAATTCTAGAAAGTCCATTGTATACGCAGGTGAAAGAATTTTTTCAAATTAGTGATTCGTTTGCGAGATATTGGGCTTTAAAGCCCTAATTTTTGTTCGAGTCATGTGTTGTTGTTCGAGTCACTTGTAATGTTGTTGTGCTATGTGTTTCAAATAAATCACCATTCATTCATTCATTCATCATTATTAAATTAAATTTATACAAACATGTATATACACATTCATTCTTATCGTGGTAATTATATAAAAATGTTTAATGTCATAAAAAGAGTGGGATATAGAATAGATTAGATAACCTGGCGTTCCTGACTGGCAACCCTAGCTATATCGTTCGCGTACGGGTACGGATTAGGCCTTCCCAGAATTCTCAGAGTCGCAGGAACATCTCGAAAACGGAGATTTTATTTACGTCACGGTCGTCGGCGTAATTCATTGAAACGTTGATTAACATGACAATAGTGACGTTTGGTGATAAAAGGGATATTAGCTTGCAGTTTACATTATATTTGAAGTTTTTTTTTGTTCTGTAAAGCCTCAAAGGATATTTTACTAGAACTAGTGAAAAACTAGCACTCCTGATCTTTATTGGAATAGGATCTCATTCAAAGTGTCCTATATTACAAGCTTTTATTTACTTTCACCTGTCCCGTTTTCTGTCTGTAATCAAATCTTGCAAGTTAAATTTGACCCACTTCCTGGTGACCGATTGAGCTGAAATTTTGGGTATTAGAATAGTTTGGATGACAATTCAATATTATGGTACCATCGAGCTGAGCTGATCTGATGATGGAGACAGAAGGTGGCCATGGGAATACAGTATTTAACCGGCATAACCCCGTTGAGTTTGGGCTCGTTAGAATCGTCTCAATGAGTAGTTGATGATGGTATACAGAAAAGTACAGTCGGTAACAAAAGCTTGTACCAAAAATGAAATTTTTGACAGAAACTTATTTACTTTCACCTGTCCCGTTGTATGTCTGTAATCAAATCTTGCAAGTTAAATTTGATCCACTTCCCGGGTTCCGATTGAGTTGAAATTTTGCACGAATATGCAAATCGCGTGACAATGCAATACGACTACCGACGAACGTACGTTAAGATGACGTGGAGCTGATCTGATGATGGAGTTGGAACGTGGCCATAGGAACTCCGTAATAAAACCACATAACCCCATCGAGTTTGGGCTCGTTAGAATCGTCTCAATGAGTAGTTGATGATGGTATACAGAAAAGTACTTTTACAAAAAATGAAATTTTTGACGGAAACTTTTTTTTATGAATGTAACGTTCAGGTGTTCACAAATCACAAGGTGGACTGATGACCTGGTGGTTGCGAGAGTGCGTTGAATGCGGGTGGCGCAGGATCGGTCACTTTGGCACTCTTTGGGGGAGGCCTATGTCCAGCAGTGGACGTCTTTCGATATATGTGACTAGCGTCCGCCCGCGACTTCGTCCGCGTGGGCCCGGGATAAAACTATCCTATATTTTAATCCAGGCTATAAACTATCTTCGTGCATAATTTCATTCAAATCGGTTCAGCCGTTTAAGCGTGATTGAGTAACAAACATCCAAACATCTAAACTTTCGCATTTATAATATTAGTAGGATGATGATGATGATGAACGTTCAGAAAGCTAGGGCGTAATAGGCCCTTGTAAGAAGAATTAAACGAATCAAAACCTATTATTTTTACTATACAGGACTATCGCGAATAAATAAAGAAAAAAAAAAAAAAACGTGTAGGTATACAGTCGCCATCAGATATATCGGAACGGCCAAATTGCTCACAAATATCTGAACACGCCTCTAATGCCTAAACAATAGAGACGTGTTCAGATATTTGTGAGCACTTTGACCGCTCTGACATATCTGATGGCGAATGTACCATTCAATTAACGTGTTTAAGTACTATGATTGAATAACAAAACATTTTAATGAATAATAATACTGCTTACTTGTCTATATCCATACTTCATTCGCATTATAAAAAGCTATATGAATAATATGTTAAATATTATGTATACGTATATTCTTATTTTCATAATCATAACCTTCAAATTCGACAGTCACATTATTCGTCAATTAACTTAACAGCTGTCACCCTTTACAGCTATTCCCAAACGTCAGCAATTTGCCCGCAAGTAATAATAACTCTAAATGGAGTCGTATTAAGTAAACAAATTCTCCTTACATGTCTGGGAAAATTGAAGTTATATGTTTAAAAAAGTAGCATGAATGTTCTTCAGCCGAGTTGGTAATTGCAGACGGTAAGTGGTACACGTTCTGGGGAACATTCTAGTTGCCTAACGTTACGAGTAGCATCGTGCACATCGTGTTGAAACCACATTACTACACTATTCATATTTATACGTACCTAATAATGCTCTGATGGGCTGTTATTCGCTACGCGCCCCGCCGGGCAGCCGTCACGAAACTAGACCTCTACCTACGCTTAGTTACTATACGCATCGCGGTTTCAAGATGAAATGAAATTAAATGAAATATATTATTAATAACAATTGTTACAAGTCAAGGTACAATATTGAGCTTTCAATAGTTTTAAGTACAGTTTTTCGTATTTTATGTCAATTATCTTCATATTATTCAAATGTTTTTATATGATATTCAGAATATCCTTAGAAAATGGTTGATGTCCCTCTCTTATAAGGCGACTGAAGACATGCTGAAACCTATACAATAAATAGCACACCGTTACTTATGGACATACACAAACACTCACTCACACACAGACTTACACCCACACACACACAGAGCACCCCTCTACAGTTTTAAATTCCCGCCTTTCTCTAATTTTCCCTAGTGTTAGGTTATTGTATTTTAATAATTTATGTTTTAACTTTATCTCTCAATAACAGCTCTGTATTTTGCGCATCACGTTTGGATTAAATTATTCTGGAAACCTTACAGTCCTCACTACACAGGTTCGACCTAGTGTGAGGACTATTGCTTAACTCTAATGTAAATACGCTTAGGCTATGATCTTTGTAATTCTTCCTGTTTATAACTCACTATAGGTCAATAAATAAATTTTGTATTTGTATTTTGTATTGTATGTCACACTATATTTTCTACCTTTACAGTATTATTGGTAGACTAAAGAACTCGTCATATGAATAAAATGACTCTTGCGTCAACCATTTTTTCAGCCTAACTTTGAATGCTGCGCTGCGGTGGAAGTCGCATCTCTTACAGAGTCCGGCAGGCAATTGTAGATAGATGGGCCTGCATAGTACACGGATCGTTCGGACTTGGCAAGTCTGAGCGAGTCGGGGATCAGCCTGTTGTGGTGTCTATTACTGCGCAGGTTGTAGTTAATGTTAATGCCTCTGCGCTTGAACATATCCAAGTTCTCGTGTGTGAACACTGAGACCTGGTATATGAGTAAACAAGGCAGGGGCAGAATCTTAAGATCGCGGAAAAGGTCGTATTTGTGGGTGAGCGTTGAGGTGAGCTTAAAAACAAGTTACAGAATAGGGGGGCTGTTATATAGAAACCTTGCTCCTACCGTGTCAAGGCTATGGAGCAGATATTTCGGCATAAAGACATTTAAGTCTTATTCTGCAGGTGTATATGAAGTTAAAAAAAAACCGGCCAAGTGCGAGTCAGACTCAGCCCCCTTTAATTATTTATTTTATTTTGCTTTTAGTATTTGTTGTTATAGCAGCAACAGAAATACATAATTTGTGAAAATCTCAACTGTCTAGCTATCGCGGTTCTTGAGACACGGCCTGGTGACAGACAGACGGACGGACGGACAGACAGCGAAGTCTAAGAAATTGCATGTATAATGTATTCGACTAGCTAGTTTACTAAAATACTAACAAAAAGCTACGGTAGCATAGTGGTTCAGGCATGCGGCTGTCCAGCGGCGGTCGTGGGTTCGAATCCCAGCTCGTAACAATGAGTTTTTTGGAATATCTACCGTTAGCTTTTCGGTGAAGGAAAACATCGTGAGGAAATCGGTCCGATTCCAAGAAGGCCTATAGGGTTCCTCTGGGTTGGAAGGTCAGATGGCAGGCGCTATCGTAAAACTGGCTATGCCAAATTTAGAGATTAGGTGTAAAAGCCAACCCCGGGCTCTTATAGTATATGTATAGGGCGCAACCGGGACTAACACTAGGAGGATGGATGGAATAGTAATCTTCTGCCTGGACGGTAGAGTTGCCTTTTGAATGGACTACTTTGAACAAATTCGGTCAACTCAAATAATAAGTATGTGTATGATGCGTTGATTGTGTGACGATCTCAAGAAAAAGCTGGCTCTTTAGTTCGGCGTTCGATTGAAAATGAAGCATACTTCGAAGATATAGTCGTCTTCGCAATTACTGTGATAAATACTGCCTGTAAAGCAAACAAAGAAACACCAACGTCTCTACTCTCAATGCCACTCCAACTGCGAAAACACATTTTGTTGATATTTAAAAAAAAAAAATTTTTGTCGTAAAAAACATAAAACATAAAGTCACACAAAAAAATTATATGTGTGTGTGTATTCTTTTGGCACTATTTGGCATTAATAAGATTGAAAATATGCGTTAATCATAACGTTGTGGGTATATGTTGTCGATTCAAAACCCTTATTTTAATACGTTCTTCAATTCGATATTCGAGGGGATACGGCTCTACTGTACCGCGTAGGTACATCTAATTTTTGACAGTTAGGAACATTTTGTATGGGAAAAGAGAATTGAATTTTACCATTTTCTTTGTATAATTTCCATAATTTTTCATCTCTTAAACCTTCCCTGAACATCAACAATTGTTTCATAACCAAAATTAGCAAATTCTCGAGTTTATTTATGCGCGACTAACAAACACATTTCATTTTTATTTATGCTAAAAGTGGTACTGGAACATAAGTTTCATGTGCTCTGCCTACCCCTTTTGGGAATGAACGCGTGAATCTATGTATATAATATGTAGGTATGTCTCAAAGCCACCAGTTCAACTTCGGATTACATCGCAATTATGTGTCTTGTGAATGACAACTATTGCATTCGAGTTAGTTTCCAAAAGGTAGAGATGGTAGAGAGTAGAAACGCTTTCAATTACAAAATCTAACAAAGATTTAATAATAATAATGATAAATCAGCCTATATACGTCCCACCGCTGGGCACAGACCTCTTCTCACGGAGGAGAGGGAACGGGTTGGGGACTTTACGTACATGTATTTATTTACCTCCTTGCCGGTAGGGGGAAGAGTTCACGGATAGCTAAAATAAAAAGTAATTACATTTTAAGAGAATATATACCTATCCCTTGAACCAGCAGATCCAATTATGATATAACACGTAATCTAAAATCTCTCCAATAACCATAATGATTAAAGAAGAACATGAAACTTCGATTTCACTTTCAATCGTCCCTTCAGTGGCTTCTTAGGGAAGAAACCTCAGCTATAGTGTTACCCCAGGGCTCAGGTTATTAGAGTAATTTGCGACCCTGATCGAATGTCTGGAAGCGAAGTAACCAGGGAAATGCAAATCCGTGGGTTTATTATGTTTACTCTACGCGAGGGTGTGCAATCTGTCAAAGCTTTGAGCTGCGTTAACGAATGACTGGAAATGAGAATTCCACAAGCATGGAACGCTCATTTTGAAACTACAGCATTAATACTCCAGGAAAAATACAGTTTTGAAACACATTAATTAATAATAGTGTTTTTGAAGTGAAAACTTCTTTAGCGGCGCTGTGCACTTTTTGGGATGGGGAATTTTTTTTAAACTCGCCACAGGTCACGTGACCCTAAGATTTGTAAGACGTGAGATTCGAGATAGGTGTTACGGTCACGTGACCTGATCGAAAAACTGTTACAAAGTCATTGAGTTTTCACTTCTGCCGGCACTCCCGGAGTGCGACCCGGTCATTTTTTTGTTGATTTAATTTTAAAATGTTATTCTAAGATGCTTTATTCAAGAATCCGACAAACTTTCCACCCGGAAGTAATTATGTAGATATAAATGAAGCAAGCATTGTCTTTTTTGTATGATTTATCTTGAAAATTATAGAGCAAATGCGAATGAACCATAATAAAGACAAAATATTTATTAATATTTTTTCTGACTTTTCAGAAGCTAGTTGATTTATCATTTTTTTTGATGTCTGAAATTTTGCCGGATTCTATCGCTGGGTAACTATTTAATCGATAATAATATCCGTTACACATAAAAAATAAGCTATTATAAATTATTTCCAAAATTTTCATTTTTTCCATACAAGTTGTCAGTTCATTGACTGGACTATATATGGTCTGTCTGAAAATGCATTACGTCTTATGTTTTTTTTTTTTTTCTTTTTTTATGATATAGGAGGCAAACGAGCAGTCGAATCACCTGTCTTCATATCTCAGCAATAGGACACAAACAGTTGTTGTACATGGAACCCAATCTAGTGGAGATGTATGGTAGTAACGTTAGGAGTACCTCAGGGGTCTATCTATTTTTGGTATTTCTAAATTACTTGCCGTCTATAGTAAGCAACCTCTGTGATATAGTATTATTTGCCGATGATACATCATTCATTACCTAATCTTTAAGGTTGACCGAAAATCAACAGACTATAGCAGTTAATGGCACACTGGTCAAAGTACTCGATTGGTTTACCGTTAATAAACGAAATGTGTTAGATTTTCTTTGCATAATGTTCAGTGATCGGAATTAGGTGAGCCAAAATACCTATTATTCGCAACAGGACATAATGTAGAGTGGATACAACCGGGTAGAAAAATATTTTTTTTCTTTAATACCGGGTAATCGATATTTGTCCGGGTACTATAAGTAGTCGTAATGTTAAACATACATATTTTTACTAATAGTACGGGATTGTTTATGTTAGTTTGTAGTAAAAAGGGAAGGAAAAAGTATGAAATGGTTATAACTTTTAGATTAACATTAAACATCCCGTTCTATAAGTAAAAACATATATGTTGAACATTACGACTGGTACCCGGAAAAATAACGAATACCCGGTATTTAAGAGAAAATTCTGTTTTCCTACCCGGTTGCAACCACTTTATATTATGTCCTCTTGCGAAGAATAGGTATTTTGGCTCACCTAATTCCGATCACTGATAATGTTAGACCGATGGAAGATAGTATATTTGTTAATGATGAGTGTTTAGAAAAAGTAGAAAAAACAATATTCTTGGGTATAACATTAGACAAAAATCTACAATGGAGTGCCCATATAGCCGTGTTGGCGTGTATGTTCAGCCGTATTTGCTATTACAAAAATTAGACAACTGACCAATGTTGAACAGCTCGCCTAGTATATTATTTATTTATTTATTTATTTAATCTTTATTGCACAAAAGAACAACTTATCGTACAAAAGGCGGACTTAATGCCGTAAGCATTCTCTACCAGTCAACCTTTGGGCAAAGCAGACAAATTGTGGGCGGTGGGTGCAACTACATCATCATCATTATCATAGTTATGTTCATAGTATTATGTCCTACGGTCTTCTGGTTTGGGGTAAAACAGCTGACATACAGACAATCTTTGTATTACAAAAAAGAGCCATTCGTTCTATATATAACCTGAAAGCAAGATAATCTGTGAGAGAACTCTATAAAGATGCATTTTAACAGTATCGTCCTAATATATTTACGAAAATATTGTTTGTCTATAAGAACATATAGGTATTCATACTTTACTCTGATAAGTACCCATAATTTTAAGAGGAATGCCTATACCTGAGATTTTCCCATACAAACGCTCTCGACTGTTCCCTCTCTGGTTTTTGAACATAGAGCAATGAATTTTTCAAATAAGATCAATATCATCAATATCTATGTCGCTATGTTTTGATTTTTTGGATATTTGTATTTTAAAGAAACTTACAGCGCCTTGAAAATCGTAAAAACGGCTCAATTGAATTGGCTGCCAAAAAAGGCGCAGTATACAAATATTACAACATATTTATATCAAAAAAATCAAAACATAACGGCGTAGATTATTTCTTCTTCTTGCAGTTCCCAAAATGTTATAATGATTGGTTGCGTTTTGGAGAAGGAAACAGTCGAGAGCGAAACCTCTATTTTTGAGTTATTTGCGTGGGATTTTTAGTCCGAGCTGCAGTTGTCCTTATCGCACGAATTGGAGTTCCCGCCCACAGCAGCACGACAGAAACATTGCGTCAAAGTTGCTCAGCTAGGCATTGCTCTTATACACGAAATATAAATAAAAAAGCTACAGAAAAGTTTCGTGTTCGTAAAGTATACCTCTTCGGGTCAATGTAGGTATCCATTTTTATAATAAATTACCTAGTGACATTTTGTCTCTACCCTTTCCAACTCTTAAAAATTACTTGAAAAAAACTTTGATGTCAAAGGCTTATTACAGGGTTGAGGACTATCTAACTGACAGAAATGCATGGCCCAAACCAGAGCCCATAATTTATCGATAGTACGAGTACCTAGTTAACAATAGTCATTGTATCACGCCTAGGGAGCTATAGATGACACAGTTTGTGGAAGAAAGCATACCCAAAGATTTTGTTAATACATAGTCGCATTTCCATTTTTTTTAAATCTCTGCCTTGTATTATTAAGTAACAGTTTCGGACATGTTTTCGTGTAGAACAACGCAGTATGTATTTTTTTCTTTTTATTCATATACAGTTTGATTTATTTTAAGTAGGTTAAGAACTATCATTGTAATAACCTTTTTTAGCAAATTACTGACTGTTGAGTTTGTTCCGGCGTTTCTTCTTAACAATGGTCTTCTTTGTCAGAAACGCTGGTAGAATTTTGACTTGTAAAAGTGCCATTACGGCCTACTTGCAGAATAAGAATTCATTTATTTCATTCATCGCTGGAAGAAAATGGAAACAGACGTAAACTTGTATCTTTTTATCTTGGCATAAAAAGTTTTGTGGTTAGGGGTTTCTTTCTATTGCTAATGTTTACAAATACTTTGAAGAAGCTGTCATGGATGAGTCCGTTTATCATTGAGGGACAGTTAAAATGTAATTTAATTTTAACCCAACCACCGAACCCATTAATCGTGGAGCTTATTTCTAACGAAACAATACTAGGCACGCATGAATGTCAAAGGATCCAATCTAAATTCTGCATGAACGGCGCCTGTCTCCGGGGAGAACGAAACAAGACGCGCTTTGTGGAATTGGGCTCACGGATAACCTTCAGGACGTTTTGAGGTCGTCTTTTATGAAGATTGGCTATAAAAATGAGTTTTACTCGTATATGGACTATTATTCAATATTTAAGCCGTCCCACGGGGCAGTGTTTTATGTCCGATTTATGACAACTTTTTGTATTCATCAGTTTAATTTATTTGAGGCGTACGTATTCCTTTCAGATAACGTAAAAACCGGCCAAGAGCGTGTCGGGCCACGCTCAGTGTAGGGTTCCGTAGCCCGTTCCGTGAACCGAATGTATGATCAAGAGAGATCAATTTCCCAAATCAAATCGACCATGTATTATAGACAGTCACACACACAATACAAGCAATACTTAGCGAACAATTTTATTATTAGACAACGAACGACCAAAGACAACTAAGACAATTCGAGCAGGATAAATTTTCGACCTAATGTATGGGCGCACCTGCTCCGACCCCATTATATCAGGAAAAATCTTAACAGCGCCATGTACAATATGAGCGTTCCGCGTATAGCGACATCTATCGGCAAATTAAGTAAACCGCGCGCGAGCTTCAAGTATGGAAGATGATTTTTATGGGATAATTCTTTATTGCGTGAACCGATTTTCACCGTTTTTTTACTTTATTTGAAAGCACGCCATTTCATTGTGATTTTGTAGAAATTACAGGTACAATAAACACCTGCTTATACGGTTAAATTGCAAACTTAGTTCAGAAATTATTTTGTAATTTTTTTCAAAAACTATTCAACCCAAGTTCAAAATAATTTTCCTAGAAAGTTTTTATAAAGTTCTACTTTTTATGAGAGAATTTTTTAATATTTTTAAAACTTATGGTTCAAAAGTTAGAGGGGGGGGGGACACATTTTTTTAACTTCTGGAGCGATTATCTCCGAAAATATTAACATTATCAAAAAAATATTTTAGCAAACCCCTATTCATTTTTAAATACCTATCCAACAATAGGTATAACAAACGTTAGGGTTGATATGAAAAAAAAAAACCCCCCACGTTACGTATAGGGGAAGTAACCTAATAAAATAAAATAAACACTTTTTATTTTACCACTGTCGTGTCGGCGTGATTGATATACATACTAGTACCAAATTTCAGCTTTCTAGTGCTAACGGTTACTGAGATTATCCGCGGACGGACGGACAGACAAAGCGAAACTATAAGGGTTCCTATCCGACTACGGAACCCTAAAAATGGGTACAGTACAGTCACATAGTCGTATTTATGCGCGCTTTGTTCTCGTCGTTGGTGTCGTCTGTAGTGACTATACACCAACTACATTTTACGACGAAACGAAATTGTAATTAAAGCCGATTATTTATCAATCTTTTTCCCCTCTTACATCAAATCGGCAGACAATACATTTCCAATCAATATAATAATAATAACATTCCCGAAATCACTCGCCCATCATATTTAGTTTTCACCCACCAGGATGACAGAGACGAGAGGGGTTGCTTAGCAGCCCCCCAGTCAGTGATGCGTCTATGTAATTCTATAGAGCCCACGGCAACGCATTTAGATATTTCCATCGACGCTCCGACGAAATTGCAACCATTTTTGCTCAGAGGAAGCATAAATGATACATTCTGAAGAAGTAAAGTAATACAGAACATTAGTTTACTTAAATTGTCTCTCAGGACTAGACCGTAAAATTGTTCAAAGACAAACAATGCCACGTTATAAACTTGGTTTCTGTTTAATAAAGGAATTATCTTTAATTGTGGGTTCGTTCAAAAACTGTGAGACCGCGGGGCTGTCTGCAATTAACAAATTATAATTAATTACAGACGGCGTGAATTGGACAATTGAGATCAAACACGGTTTCCAAACATGGCCGGTTAGTGGCTTATGGAGATGATGCCAGCCTACGGTGTTTATGCGTGCCTGGTCATTTCAATTTGAATGGTTTCGTAACGTGAGTTCGGCGAATGGACGTTAGACACGAAACGATGATTGCATGCTTGTAGCGTCTAAATGTTATTTTTTATGTACACATAAATAATTAATGGTTTTTGTATTAGTTATATTTATAATATAAATACAACAAGTAGGAATATAAAATATTAAATAGTTGAGCGAGCATTAGTCACGGTCGGTTCCTACTCCAACACTGTGTAGGCATGCCGCTTTCCCGGAACCGGTGATAAGAGTTATCAGCGCCGAATAGGGCTGCCGGCGAATGGTGCTCACTTTATTATTAACTAGCTTCCGCCCGCGACTTCGCCTGCGTGGACCCAAGATAAAAACGATCCTATATTTTAATTCAGGCTATAAACTATCTACGTACATAATTTCATCCAAATCGGTTGAGCCGTTTTAGCGTGATTGAGTAACAAACATCCAAACATCTAAACATCTAAACATCTAAACATCCAAACATCCAAACATTCACATTTATAATATTAGGATATTACAGACACATACACAAATATATCAGCAACTTGTCATCGTCGTCGTTGCACTCTGTGTCTCGACACTCTCGACTCATGCTCACTGGACTCCTTATTTGAAGCAACACAAGATTCCGATGCGAATTATATTCCTGTTGTTGTTCCAAAATAAATGTCTATTCTATTCTAAACTCGAAGAAAGTCTAGAAACGAAACCTTCGTGTGAAGTAGCTATAAACAATAAGTGAAAATGAAACCAGTTAAAGTAACTACCGCCCGGACCAACTTCGCGCGGGTTCGCACCTTCGGGCAGCAACTTGAAACTTTTCTAACTGTAATTATTTGTGCAGTCGAAGTCACTTGCACCGTAACCCTTTGTAATAAGGTGGAAAATGTTTATGACGTCAAGCGTACTTAGGTGAGAACACAAGTGCTTTGTTCGCCTTGTTAAGTGCTTCATTAAACCCGTTTCATTTGATCACAAAATATTGGCTACTCTCCTATTTAATGTTTCCATGCCATTCGAACCAGTTAGAGAGGATCAACTGTATGTATGGTGTAACTATAATAAGAGGTATGTCCGTAATATCAGACATCGCCGCCAACGACTGCAAAAACGGCTCGTTCTAATGGAGACGTCGTAGAAAGCACCTTTTATTCCACCAACCGATTATAAATGTATGTATTGAAATCACACCAACATAAAACAATAAAGTAACAAAAAAATAAGCCAAATCTGGGTCCCGTTTGGCGTAACCAATTGACCAATCGATTTTTAATTACTACCTACCTACTTGTTTATGTTGTTATTATACTTGATAGATAAAAACCGGCGATCGATCTCAGACCCGACCAAACACGATTACATCTAACCTAGTTCGAAATCGGTAATAAATAATGGCTTCGAAAGTCGCACGAAAAAAATGACAATACCATTATTGGTGGGATGCAGAAAAACGAAAAAAAGGAAAAAAATACCGCAGCGGGAAGTGAGAATACCGGCCCGGCAGGGACGCGACTCGGGCAAGTCGGGCAGTATATTATATCGATAAATTCCTTTTTATTCGACTTAACGATAGGTTTATTACGACCGTTTGTCCATCTGATGTCGATATTTTGAGAATCGCTTTGCTTGGTTATCAGTAGCAAAGAAACACTTTTTTTTTAATTTGTTTTTCTCTTTGTGTCTGTTTATGTACTTCTGTTACAATACTTAGGTAGAAATATTTCACAATATTTTATATTCACGTGTGTAGTACTTTACTGTACAAAAGTACAAATCTATCCGAGCATCTCTGAAACGTTAGCCTTTTTTACAATGCAAATATGTTTTATAGTAGTCGCTATGTAGTAAAATCTGTATTCATTTTACCTAATAGTATATCCACCCACTTTTACGTTTATAATAAATACTAGGTGCCCACGCGGCTTCGCCCGTGCATTGCAAAGAACACAGGGAAACCCGCGCGATCAAATATAGAATATGTCCATCCGGAAAGTACATTCTATACACAGGTGAGAGAATCTTTGAAATCGGATTAGTAGTTAGTAGTAGGGGGGGGGGCAGCTCGCACGTACAATTCGCCTTTGCGCAGGCAAGGTCATTTGCTCAAATTGTTTTATGTCGTAATATGGCCTGGAACGAGTCTAATGTTGCCTCGATTGTGTTCCCAGAATATTACTCATCCTTGATAAACATGAAGTTAAAGATAATAAGAATTGCATTGCATTCGCATAACTCATTTGTTCAATGCCGATGCCGTAGCAGTAAACATAGCATACAATAAAATAAGTCATAAAACTTGTTTTTATCAAAACGTTAGCTAATTGTAAATATTACTGAACGCCTTTGATAAAACTGTCTCGCTACGAATTCATGTAAATCATCAATTCCTGATTTTACTGTAACAGCATTGGTAAAAAATATAATTTCTTATTCCGGAACCATCGACAAAATTATCGACACGTTGGTCAATCCCTATAGGCATTTTTTTGTCGTCGGCGCTACCTGGCCTCTAGGTAGGTAGACGATTCTCCGAACCGCCACTTGATAAGGTTCTTGAAAAAACAGATCGTATTGCAAGGCGTTATGTTTGAATTATGGCCGTTATGTAATGCTCGGTACAGTGCAATAATGATCATTACATGGCCCCGTTAATCGCCTGCCGAGTATGCCGCCCTGGTACTCTCGGTGAAGTTTGGCTGGTGAGCATTGCAAAATGCTCCTTCAAAGCAGTTAGCTGTTTACAGGCCCTATTACCTAGTAAATAACCTAACTTAACTGTTCTAGTATTCCTAGAATGGTAAAAAAAAATAGTTTCTGAAAATCTTAAAGCATTAAATATTTGCTCACTTCTGCCGAAGATAAGATACGCCTGAAGTTGCGTTTCTAAATAAGAAGTGGCCTCCGTTGGTAGAATTTTATCAGGCAGAGTTCAAGTACTGTTTCAGACCAATTAATAATTTTAGCATTCACACTATAAGAAACATAAATGGGTAAGGACCAAATTCTTGGCCAACTCAACTCAATTAATTACATTTTCTTTGAAAGTACCTATTCAGTTGTGAGTTGTGACACGAAAATTAACCATACAATTTTTTGGTTATTTTTTGTGTCACAACGGAACTTTGTTCACTTCTTCAGTTTGTATGGCTAACTACCGACTAACCAGGCTAACTACCAAGAAAACTGACAAGAATTAGGTCCTTACCCAAATATCGCCGGATGCCCGTCTCAAGAAGGTACAATGTTCGTTATCGGCTTTGCGCGTGTCCCATACCTAGCTGGTAAGTACTGGATAGTCAGGAACCACCTTACTCGAATACTGTGCGTTACCAACAAGTGGGCTTTTTAAAATAGGGTAAGTTAACTTGATCCTTGAACTTAACCATGACCATTTCAATGAATTAACTAAAATTCCGCCTTCATATTTTTTTAACAAATTTTAATTAGCAGCAATGTGTGAGTGTAAATAACAGCTCTTTATACTTTTTTTATTACGACGTCAAATAGACAGATGTCTGTTTGTCCGTATTTTGGAAATGTAACTGTGCAGTTAATTTACATCATTAGTATTTACTAATACATGCATATAATTTCTAATGGAACATATATTATTTTTAATAAATGCCCATAGGTAACACACTGTATATCCTAACCTAACAACCGATAAGGGGGACATAAAAAAATAATCATAATAATCAAATAATAATATTATTTATTGCACCACAACATAAGAAAAACATGATACAGTTAAGAGAAGTATGTATTTTATACAAAGCTACATTAGTAATGTTTACAATTTCGCGGTGATAAGATTGTCAAAATAAAAAAAAATGAATAATTGAGTGATTAATTGTAGTCCGAAAAACATTTTTATAAAAAGTACACCGTAGCATTTAACGAGGATAGAATCTCAATTTTATTGAAAGACTTCAATCCAGGACTAGTATAGGAGAAGTTTGCTAAATAATAAAACTAATTAATATAATACATCTAGAAACACCGAAAAAATAAAATAATCATTGTAATGATACTTAACTAATCTATGTATGAAGTGATGCTGTGAGTTGACCAAGATGCAGTAACCAAGATGGAAATGTATTAGGAGAACATAACTAGTCAGGCATTCGCTTCATAACACAAGTAAATACGTGCCGCGATTATTCACGAACGCCATCCGCTGCATAAACATTCAGCGGACGTATAACATCCTGACCTTACACATACAAAAACCTATTGAATAAAAATGAAGGATTATACTTTAAAATGGCCGACGCACGCATATCACAAGCGGCCTCAAATATAAAGTTGAAAATACGTAAAAATGCTCCTTCTATTCCAGCGACAAAACTAATAATAATCATTCTGTTGCTAACCCATTCGGCAACCATAAAAACTTTACCTGCTCGAAAACTGCAACCGGTGCATTTTATGGTTGCAAATTGCAGATAAGAACCGCATGTAGTGCAGTTTGCAATTTTAGCGGGGAATTAAAACTTTACGATATTGTCACCCCGGGGCATGACCAGGGGCACATGAATGGGGAACAAGTCGCGGGCAGTTTATCGATTGAGCAAAACTGCGCATTTTGGACTAGTTGACGGGTGATTGCAGTAACAAATATAACTTTTGATAGACCTGAGCCACGCCTATGCAAACATGCAAATAAACAGCTTATGTAGCTTAGTAATAAGGTTCAGTTTATAACGACGTAATAGGCGAGATGTGACCTTGCGTTACTTGTTGGCCGATATATATCTAAATTGTAATTCGTGACGGGACAGTTGTTTCAACGACATAATTGGTAATAACGGTATCTTATTAGTCTTATTACCAGGCCTCGGAGTATTTTTAGCACGGTAAGACTAAGGAGAGCTATGGAGTCGTTGTTAACATTAAAATTAAATTCATACTCATACTCATCCTCATTAATTTAATTCATAAAATAAATAATAGCTATAAAAAATACACCACCATCTTCATTGACGAGTAACAAATAATATGAAGGTAAACAACCCCATAGAATTAACAATCAATATCCATAGAACACGTAGCTATAGGGATGAGTTCTTCAAAATCTTCACATGGTACGTGTACGTTGTTCATTTCATCAGTCCAGTTGTAAAATGTGTAAATAATTGAGACTTTTCCATGTTCTCTGGAGTGAAACATGTTCTTTGTTGGTCAAAAATCCACTTTTGACACGAAAAAGATCTTTCCACGTAGTATATTTTTATAATATAACATTTATTTAAATATATGTAAACAGAATTAATTACATACAAGTAGTCTAAGTACTTATAAAACGATTCGGACGAACTTAAGTAATGAGGATGAGTATGAGTATGAATTTAATTTTAATGTTAACAACGACTCCATAGCTCTCCTTAGTCTTACCGTGCTAAAAATACTCCGAGGCCTGCTTATTACACACCGCGTGTAACCTAAACATTATTCGACGCATTTTTTTAATACGTAAAGATAAGTTGAACGGCTAAAGCCTTTCAAATACCAGTATTTAGACATTAGTATCGTACCCCAAAGGATCTACTCCTAACTTTTATTTACGGAACTGTACCATTTCATTTCATTTATTTCTTGATAAAATATGGTAGGTAGGTATTACCATAAAGAGAGCTTGTGTATATATTTTTGAGTTATTTCTTTACATGTATGTAATAAGTTTCTGTTAAAAAAATAGTTTAGGTACAAGCTTTCATTGCCGACTGTACTTTTGTGAATACCATCATCAACTACTCGATGACGATTCTAAGGAGCCCAAACTCAACGGGGTTACGTCGGTTAAGTACTGAATTCCCACGGCCACCTTTTGTCTCATCAGATCAGCTCGATGGTACCATAATGTACAATTGTCATCAAAACTATACTTAAATCCAAAATTTCAGCTCAATCGGTTGAAGATATCTGCTTCAAAATTGAGTTGCAAGATTTCACCCGAACAAACACAAGTTACGTAGGTACATACATATATTGCAAGTTAAATAAAAGCTTGTAAAAAGACACGGTCTATAGGTCCTTTTGTATAAGGAACCGCAGTCATAATGTCAACAAATAGCAAAAAGCTAGTCACCTAATGAGTAAACATGCTATTATAGTGCAATACTCGGAAAGGCCGCAAACTAGTTACTTTGTATTCTTTCGCCGCTACCGAGCCGTCCTATGACACATTCTCGGCCGCACGTGAATCATTTTGTGACCAAGTACTGGAAATGGTAATCGCTGCTGGTGCTTTACACTTTTATGGTTTTAATGCCCGGTACGGGTGATGAAGTTTCGTAAGAAATTGTTCGTATAATTGTAATTTAGTTTTTCTTGAACGTGTCCTATTATAATGCATACTACTTAATATTATAAATGCGAGTGTGTCTGTCTGTCTGTTACCTCTTCACGCTTTAACCGCTGAACCGATTGAGATGAAATTTGGAACGGAGATAGTTTGAATCCCGGGGAAGGACAAAGGATAGTTTTTATCCCGGAAATCACCCCCTGAGGAGTGAAATGGGGGATGAAAGTTTGTATCGAGATACGATATAAACGAGTTCCAAACGGACGGAGTCGCGGCAGAAGTTAGTAATTTATAAACTAAACGGTGAAATGAAAAGAGTAATGTAAACCCGCAAAATATAGCTATAATTCGAAATTGCTTAATTGTACAAAAACTCATGGCCCTACGCATGTGTATGTCAAAATACTTAAAATGTTCACCTACTTTTGTACCCAGTACTGCTAGTGGTACTCTATAGTTTATTCATTTGCACCAACAATTACCTGAAAAAAAAACAGAATTCAATCAGAAACAGGTAACTTCAAAACGCATGCATTTTTTAAAAATAAGTAGCCAGTTATTTTAGTGGTGTACAGTCCACGACGAAGATGTCTACTACTCTACTCTACATTTGTCTACTTTCGCCTTATTACCAAATGTGCAAATGTGCAAATGTGTGAACATAATATCTCTGACGCCGACCGTACAGTCAGCATCATATAGTTAGTAGCAGCCAAAGTAGCCAAATATACACGTCTTTATTACTATAGGAGTAAGGAGTGATACGATATATTTGGCTATCTTTCGTTGCTATTAACTATATGATGCGGACTGTATATAAGTATGTATAATATATACAATATCAACATTCAAGTAAGGGAGCGACCACACCGGTGCGTAACGCAGCGTATACGCGTTGACGTGTCGAATGCGTCACGTATTTTTCATACATTTTGCTGCGTTTACGGTGCGTTAGGGTATTTTGAGCAGCGGTGTGGGCGTACCTTAACTCTATAGGCTTGCAATTATCCAAAAAAGACACTTTACTTCCATACAATACGTTTTAGAGTCTGGACACCAGACTCCGCAGCATGGATGTCCGTCACTGGCTGACACCGTCCGATAGAACGAGACGACGCTCTTATCTTGACACTTATCGCGTGATAAGGCCGACCGTGATACGCGGCCTGAAATCAAACCGAATAGGAAACTTTCAGGCGCAGCGTCGAACGTATAAACAAAATAATACTCGTCAATAGTCGAACCTAATGTGTGGGCAATAATATTCTTAATCCAACATATATTTTTGAACTTGACCGTAGGACACTTCTGCCACTCCCCTGTCGCGTTAAGTGGGCGACAGATAAAATCTCCGATAACCCTAAACTGGTCGATGCTCGAGCATTTGCTGTTGACTCTCGATTCGAGAGAACGCGGTATTCGTCGGGTATTTTTTGAGATTCTCGGGGTTATTGGTTTAATCTCGATTTTCTCTCATTTGCTGCTTCGCGTATTTCGATCTGGTAAAGGTCGCTGGAATCCGCTGGATGGTGGCGAAGGGCCGGTCACTTTGGCACTCTTTGGGGGAGGCCTATGTCCAGCAGTCGACGTCTTTCGGCTGATATGATGATGATGATGATTGACGCGCAAAGGTGACTACCGTAACTAAACGAATATGCACGTGCCGGTATATAGAGTGGGGCGACATGATTTTAGTTTTCTGTAGCTCTGTATGTGCACCACTATTTATTTTGTGGTAGAAGAGAGCTAGTACCTAATAGTATAAAGAGAAAAGGTCTGTGAACACAGATAACCTCCAGTAGATAGAGCCTATAGGGCGACGTGCGGTCACCACGCATATATGTTTTTGCACTGATACCCTCTCGACCAGGTACGCGATCTATACGTGCGTCAAACAACCGACTAATTAAAATTGATTTTGCGCTATAAAAAATTGTTCTTGCTGTGTGAAGTGGTGTGGGAAAGAACTTCTAATTACACAAACGACGGAATAACATTTCACAGGTAAGTCAAATTTATCACATAAATGTAAATTTCATTCTGTCACGCGGAGTTCATTTTACACTGGTCCATAAAAAGTAGTAAAGTATGCATGCCCCTTTTCATCAAATGTAAATGACAATATACTGTTCCTCTCTCACGAAAGCACATGACACTCTAGTGATGGGCTAGGGATGCTTTCGATTTTTTTCCGATTCAGATTCATTTAAGGAAACAATATGTTAATTCACCCTTGCCTTCGTGTACTGTTTTAGTACGAAAATTCACTAAAGATTATATTTATATCGTTGCCATCTCCCACTTTCTTATGAATTCTTACCGCTCATGTCACCCCTCGTCCGCCGCGCTCGGACGTCTGGACGCGGCAATATACCTACTACTAGTGCCACGAGCAGGCCCTATTAATGCTGGACTTCGAAGACGGCGATTGAAGTTTTTCGAATCGTCTTTGTGAGCAATTAGGACTAGTGTCACGAGATGGCCCTGATGCTGGACTTCGACGACGTGTGACGGATGTCGGAAGTGGTTAGTGATGTAGCTTAAATACAAAATACTATGTGTAGTACCCAGCTTTTTTAAATATCTATCGTTAAATTGAAGTAATCACAATTATTTACAGTGGCGCTAGTGAGCACGTTAACGCCCTCTTAAATGATGGTGAGGATTATCATCAACCACATTATTTTGATCACATAGAAAAAATATATCTATTTTTAATGACATCGTTTTTATATGTCTTCCATACGTATACCAATCTTAAAATATCATAAATTAGCCTAGCTAGCACATTCGCGTTGATGTCGAATAAACATCGATTCGTTATTTTCTAGTAAGTATGTAAATACGAACGAGACGAAGACTTCTTGTCCGACATAAACACGATAATGCAGTAAATGTTGTAAAATGCCTAGAAATAACTATTTTATATGACTACTCGACGGGATTATAACATACCTTTTTTATGTTACGTGGTGATCAAAATATTCTAAGAACGAAACATGATAAGATAATAATATAACAGTGACAGCCGTTCAAAAATTTAAACCATGTTAAAGGTACCTACGCCATGTAAAATATTCTACTAACAATTAATGGCGGCTCCGCTAAAAACCGTTCACGACCAACGCGCCCCATCACTACGCTTCTGGCGCCATTATGTGAAAAAGCGCGCTATTTTCGAAACAGCCAATCACAGCGCCGTTACCGACCTCCCCGCAACCCGCACCTACCGCCAACTGTGGTGACCTTTGCATCGAACTAAATCGCTTATAGGCTCTATCTATTGGAGGTTATCTGTGTCTGTGAAATTGTAGCTTTCTAAAATGTTAGTTTTTGTGTAAGGGTAACCTCCGGAACGGCTCATCCGAAAAAATCTTTCCCCTTGCGTGTAGATGTAGAATTGACTTCTGGATGGCTATATTACACCCCGCAGGTTTGCCTGCGTTCGGAAGAAGCCGTGCGGGCAGCTAGTAAAAGTAGATAACAATTCTATAGTACAATAGTTCCCTTTGATATCCCAGATAAACGAAGAAAAGTAGACGGAATTTTCCGTTAATTATCTGGAACGAGCTATAGAGTTGCAGACGTTCAAAATCTACGGTAACCGCTTACCATTAGGCTGTACGCTTGTTTACCTCCAACGGATACAAATAAAAAATAGTACTCCAGGTATACTTAAAGCTCGTATCAAGATCGTTTTTTTCTCGTATTCCCGCCGTCGCTAATCGGGATTGACGGGTGACAGGAGCGATAAAATTACGTATTCTCCGTCGAGTTTAACCAGGCGTTTTATTTACTTAATATCGCTTTATCGAGACCTCGTTCGTGTAAATAACGAGCGGTATAAAGGCTTTCGTTGTTTTAAAACCTACGACATGTAATGAATTGATTGACTGACTGTCGTAATTTCGTGGGGTTTTTCGGAAACTATTTTTAATGTCCAATAGGCTAGCATTAGGCTCGATGTATATTAATCGTGAAAGTTACTGGTTTCAGGAAATATATACTTATTTACTTAAGCAATGGTTATGTTAGGAACTATCTACCTATCTAAAGGGTATCGAACCTATCGCTCACGGCAATTTTTCCATCAAAAGCGGGGACATACAGCCTTTCTAGGGGAATTTTCCGCTGCGAATGCTCCGGCAGCGGCTGTGGACTTCATGGTTTTCCCGAAGGACTACAGTATGGGGTTCTTCAAGAAATAAGTGTAGGTATAGGTATAGGTTATTATAGGTTAAAAATCGAATGCCTTTCCCCTGAAGTTCCAGGAGTCCATAGGCTACGACTACTGCTTGCCATCAGGCGGGCCGTAGGCTTACGCCTTTGGTTGTCTGTCTCCATAAGATGAACAGAATTCGCAACCCTATACAACGTATTTGATCGCCAACTACCTCTGCAGGAGAATTATAGTTCGTCCACATTAAATCATCCCAAGTTTCTACCCATTATTTCTTATGAGGGGCGCGTAAGAGAACAGTAAACAAGTCACAATCTATAAAAAACCGGCCAAGTGCGAGTCGGACACGACGGGTTCCGTGCCATTATCTATAAAAAAACGTTGGTTGTATGTGAGCCTCCTTAAATATTTATTTATTCTGTTTTTTAGTATTTGTTGTTATAGCGGCAACAGAAATACATCATCTGTGAAAATTTAAACTGTCTTACTATCACGGTCCATGAGATACAGCCTGGCGACAGACGGACAGACAGACGAAGAGGAGTCTTAGTAATAGGGTCCTGATTTACCCTTTAGGAACGGAACCCTAAAAACGGAAAATTTCGAGGTGCGCCCTCTAATCTCATCTCTCACATCTGAATCAGCTCGTAATTAAACAATTTTTCATACAAATATTAATGAAGAGTATCTGTCCCCCCCTGTGTTCGCTTTTATGAAATCTTTTGTATGGAGTATGGACGAGGCGACTCGTTTGCTCTATTCTCCGTCAGGGTCGATAACATCCGCCGCTGCCGAAGTAACAGGGACATATAAAAGTGAAGTAGTGGCCAATTATCCCCGCGTACTCCGTGTTGCTCAAGCTAACGACGCAATAAATAGGTATTAATACAACTCTGATTTGCATCGGTCGGTCACGCGGCTCGTGACTTTTCACCAATTTGCCACATAATGCCGAAGGCCCTTTGCTTGTTTTAATAAACCACGAAATTGATCTTAAAAAGTCGATGAAGCGTTTCGAAATTGACAATCGACGACAGTTATAAGAGCTATCCAGCTTTGATTTGATGCGACTACCAACTTCATTCTGTAAAAGTCGTCGTCTTATTCATAAAAAATCTTAATAAACTGTTGAAGTAAGTTTTAGTAAATAGATGTGCTCATTTCATCATACTTTTTCAAGACTCGCTGTAGCGCTTTTATAAAGTTATTTATTTAGACATGGTCGTATAGGACATGTCAGGTTTGATTAATGGGAATCCCGAAAATATTACGAGTCCATTTAATCAAATGATAAAGGCGATATCACGAAATTCAACAATATCCCCTTAATTTCGTCTTGACTTGATGATCAAGAAAACAATTTTGCTTCAACCATCCATCCCACTCCAAGTATTGTTATAATTTATGATGGTAAGTAAAACGTTTCTATTCACCAGGAAATCAGAAATGGACTACCGGTGGATTTATCTATTTCCGATTATTAATCTCCGGCGGGTAGCCCACGCCGCGCCATTAGCGCCCGCAATAGGCGAAATGACAAATTGCAGCGGTAACAGGAGGCATTCGATCCTTATACGGCATGTTATCCTGGTTATTTGAGATTTCCCTCACTGTGTGGAAGACTTTCCTATACAGAATAAACGGACGGCTTTGGTAGTTACCAAACTAATTATACCTAGACGGAGAATTTGGATTCTAACTATTAATTCATAAAACGTATATTATACATAACTCGTAGTAATGTCTAATTTTATGGTATCAATCTTACTAACACAATATAAAAGTGACAAATAAAGCCTTATTAAATGATAATTTCGAATAACTATTAAAATAATTAATGAGAGAATTGAATAGCCTGGCGGAAAAGAAAACCTACTTCAATTTCCAGTGATCATCCATCACGTATAAAGGCATACTCGTACCAATGCATATTAATGCAAAATCATCATTAAACAAACATTCTTTAAATAAACGATATCATTATTAATCTGGGTCTGAAATTAACTCGGGAACGTTCTGACTTCTACGACATAATAGGTATTCCACGCTATCCGTAAACAAATACAAACAACGGCCACTAAATCTGAATACTAGTTACAGGGAGCGTTTGGTGCGGTAAAAGGTCAGCCACGCAATCGATAGTTTCACTGAACAAGTTCGTACAGTATTCATCGTAATTCGAGTAGATTACAGACGTCAATCACTCCCAGCATCCCACCGGCGAGTGCGGGCCCCGCAGGTGCTGAGTTCAACGCGCATGTGCCGTGCCGCCCTAGCCTAACCAAATCCAATTTACTACCAACACCATCCGACGCAAGCCAATATCAACCTTACTCCTTCAAAATAAGGACAGGTGTGTTTTTGCCAGCGATTCGTTTGAATGTAGGGGCTGAACCCTCTTCATAGTTTTTTTGTAAAGGTAGGTTCCTATCGGGGACTATTTCTATGAGATAAGTTCAGCTGATATAAGGTAAACAAGTTTGAGTGTGCACAAGTTTTGGTGCAGTATGAGTCATGAGTTTTATCAGATAGGAAGAACGCTTAAAACCAGCAACAAATGGTATACCTAATATACACATGAAATGAAAAGTTTAACGAAACTGCACCTAATTACAGTAGGTATGAAATATTCTCAGCAGTGGGCGATTACGGGCCGCTAATGCCGGTGATTAGAGTAGAATTTTATACAAAAAAAATCAAAACTAAATAAAACCACTCTAAAAGCTCGTAATTCCAAGACAGCTTCCAAAATACTACGAAACAAGTGAAAACAAGAGATTTTCCGAAAAAACCAACTGCTCTTATAAAAAAGGAATCAACGACACCTCATATGTCGAAATCCATCAATCGGTTTAGGCTGCAGGACGCGCCAAAGAATAGGACATACACATATACATACATACATACATACATACACACATACGCTCGAAAAACATAACCCTCCTCTCCTTCGGCAGCCGGGTAATAACAATAGGCTTAGTTCCACGTTCTGTTGAGCTACCTACATAGTCTAAGATGTCTAACTTTACGAAAAAACATGTATTGCTTTCTGTCCTGCAGTTAATATTGCAAAGCTATCGATATTACAAAGATTAGGAAACTAAAAACGTAAAAAACCAATTGTATTTGGGATTTTGTTTAATAAGCCTACGGCAACTCTGTTTTCTGAATCTTATATAGGTACGACGGTTCCTTCCTTATTTTCCTAAACATTGGAGACAACAAAATAATTAGCGCGGCAAAGAAAACAATAATAAAATAACACTGTAATCTCCACAAAGCGGCCCTTTCCCGTCTTGCTCCGAGGAACGATTTTAATGCTCTAATTGCAGGATCACTCGGCTTTTACATCTATTCAGTGGCGTCTTTCGTTTCTTTATTTATTGGATACATTCATTATAATATATATTTACGTTAAATTAAATCGCATTAGGCATAGAAAGTATATCTAAAATTAAACAAGATTCCACGATAGGGAATCGCCTTCTTGATTGGTTAAATGTACCTACAAACTAGTTTATTGTTGTAGATCTCATACAAGACTCTTCCGCACACAAACTCTCCACTTCCCGGCCGGTGTTATTGTTGAAACGAAATCAAACATCCGGCTACACCAAGTAAATACGAAGTTCACGTAAACAAAATAAGTTCCCCTAGGCTTTAAACAAACTTTGCAATGGAAAGAAACCTATGTAAATGTTAAGCGCTGTTGCGTAAATGGGCCTTGAAGTTAACACTCATAGGGGTTTGTCTATATATAACTCTTTTTTTTGGGTTCTTGCCAGCTTGCGTCTTTTGCTTGGAGTCCTGGGCTGTTATTCGCTAAGCGTTAAAGCGGCTCACCCCGCCGGTCGCCCGTCACGAAACTAGACCTCTACCTACGCTTGGTTACTATGCATCGCGGTGTCAAGATATATTTGTGGGTGAGCGTTGAGGTGAGCTTAACATAAGTTACAGAATAGGAGGCTGGCTGTCTGTTTACGCCACTTTGGGGCTACCTGATAGAACTACGCGCGACGATCATATATTACGTCATCAATCAAATGGGGATCGTTTCCCTCACCTAATATAATTATATGATAGTTATGTAATATATAATTATAAATTTCTGTGTTATCAATCATCATCCAATGTTACGACCTCCCCCCCCCCCATTTTGAAATGACTTAATATATGAATAGACCCTAGAGGGCTTACATGATTAGATACAGGATGCTGTATGGTATGCATACAATTGAATTAATGAATAATAGTGACATATAATTATACCTAAAAAAAATATACCTAACACCTTAATGAGAATGGTAATGCAGTCAACATTATAAAATACTAGCTTCCGCCCGCGACTTCGTCTGCGTGGACCCGGGATAAAACTATTCTATATTTTAAGTCAGGCTATAAACTATCTTCGTGCAAAATTTCATCCAAATCGGTTAAGCCGCTTAAGCGGGATTGAGTAACAAACATCCAAACATCTAAACATCTAAACATCCAAACATCCAAACATCCAAACTTTCGCGTTTATAATATTGGTAGGATGACATGACTTTTACTTATCTATATTTTTGGAACTGGTAACGGACCATGTCATATGCCATAGAATAGGCGTTTCAAATACAATTGGATTAATTCCATTTCAACATCGACCCATCATTACTCGAAAACCAAATTAACGTTATTAAAGACTTGCATTATTATTTATTACATATAAATCATCTTAATTAATAAATTAGTACCAGGAAACCAGCACCCGAAGGTGTTAAATCACCCGAGCGCCAGGTCGCATACAAATCGGGTTGGCGGCGGGCGGACGCCGCGACGCGACGCCAAATAGCTCTTTCATTGTAGTCTTGAATTTTAAAGGGCAAATGGTGCCTGGCCATAGGTAATTTCGGGCTATATTTACCTAACTACGCCGAAACAAAATACAATTTAGTTCGATTCACAACAAGTTAATGTAACTCCTTGCTACATCATAAACGATGTGGGAAGCAGGACAAAGACAGATTTCATTGAAATCGTTCTTTTTTTCTCTGCTCTGCTACTAGGGTTTGCAATATCCGCCCAGTTTTTTAATATTCGGATAATTGAATACTTCAATATTTATTATCCGAATATTCGGATATTTGAATAATTTCGGATAATTTTGGTATTTTATAAAATAAAACATAATTGCAAATCACATTTTTTTAAATACCACGCGTCAACAAACAAAACAGACAACCTACCTTCGTACGTAATAGATACAGAGTGACTGACTGACTGAGCAAATGAGTTCGGTGTTCGGTCGGTTCAGAGTAGGTAGGTAATACCAATAATTATTTTAGTGACAGGTAGAAAATCCGCCTTATCTGCAAGTGTTTTCGTTGCTCATTTAAATGCCTAATAATAGTAACATTTGTAACAATTCGTGTCTGCTAGATTTAATCAATATATTATGTAATTTATGTAAGTTGGTATTCAGGTACTTGTTCAATAAAATATAATACTTAATATGGAACATTTGTCTAAACACATTATTTGGGCAATACAGATGGACATAAAACGTCATTAGTCATTAGTGTTTTTTCTCGTAATTTTTTTGAATTTTTCCTGCTTATTAATGATTTTATTAGTGTTCTCAAAATATCCGTTTATTCGGATAATTCGCGGTTTAGTATTCGGATAATTTTGAATATTATTTTCGGCGGATATTCGGATAATTGAATATTCGGATTATTCGGATTGCAAACCCTATCTGCTACCCGAAAAGTTGTCAAGAATTAAAATGAATGCGACAGCTGTCTTTGTCGAATTACTTGAGTAAAACAAGGCGGGCTGTGCTCCAGTGATACAACGCACTCTATTCACGAACATTTTAGTACAAACAGTAACGCGCACTGACCCATCGGTAGTCCTTGCATCGTTGCAATGAGGTACATGAACAGTGTCGTCGATGGCAATCGACGATGAGCTAATAACTCACAGGACGGCCCGCGAGCTGTGTCGCGGCGAGATAGATAATCCGTCTCTTTCTAATTAGAATGCTTATGTTCACGTGTAGTGAACACAACTTCAACTCAGCATTACAAAATTAGGACGTCAAAATGCAGATCCGCATACGCCGGTCGTGTGATGCTGAATATGTAAACGCACACTACGACAACATTATAATAGGGAAGATGCAATATTTTCATTTTTGCTTTCATTTGAAAGAATCGCATGTAGAACCACTAAAGTAATAAAAAAATCAAATACTATAATTTATTGTCAAAAATTCCTGACAATTTCAACTTTCGCGCCTAAACGGATCTACAGTTCCTGTGACGTCATTCATGTGTGTCATTCGCCATATTTGTTTGTCCGTGGTTCGTCCCTAGATGTCGTAGAGTTGCCTAAGTTTTGACTTTAGACAGGAGTGACATCACCAGACGCTGATTGTTGGATTAAAACACGTTCCGTTTCACATTACTTCAAATCGCAATTATTGTTTGAAATTCGTATAAACTAAAGTAAAAACGTTTCAGTAGCTATTATTTTATGTTTTTTAAACATTTTGGTCTCAAAATAATAGTAAATATTAGAGCATAGCTGCATCCTCCCTCTTGTATAGACGCACTCATCAAAAGAGAATTTGTGTATATAGGAAAATTTATTGTAAATGAATTATCTTTCTGATTTGGACTCCGAATTTACTTCATCGACAAGGGTATATTCCTTTACTGTGGCCAAGACACCTTTAGCCGTAATCAACTAATAACCTTCCGTCTGTAACGCGTATATCTATATTCCATCCTTCATATATGTATATGTTAAATCTATGCTAGGGCTAGGGAATTAGGGCTCTAGGGTTGTTTAGGGCAATAGAAGTTAGGATTGATAGATTACAGCTCTCCCCACAGATTATTTTAGTAAAATCCCCTCTGGATTTTACCTTTGGTCCTTCGAAAAAAAATTAACCGCGGTCCTCTTGTCCAAGGATTAACTTGACTGACTGACACTGGAAAGCTGCGTGCTGGTGTACCTCAACGAGCATCAGTGTGTAGTGGACTGACATACATTGTACGTCAGTGTTCCCTGAGAAAGTACATATAGTAGCAAATCGGTCGCTGGCGTCCCACGAGAAGACGCCTAAGACGAGACGCCTAATGAAGACTCCAGCATGACGTCTAAGTTAGTCATCCAAAAATATCGACTCAACCAGCTCAAGAAGAAGCTAATAATTGCACAGACCGCTATACTGCCGAAAATAAACCGGCATGGCATTTATAAACTTTAGTAAGTAAGAGCCCTTGAAAGACAATTTCAAGAAATAGACGACAACCATTATTTACTTACTCATGGAGAAAGTACAATCAGCGACGAATATTTCACAGACAAGATTTTTGAGACGCAAGATGAATATGAGTCAATAATGGAAATATTACAAGGAAGGATTGGAAGGAAAGAGACGGATAGTGTATGTCGTTGCGACACAGCTCGCGGGTCGTCCTGAGATAGCCGTGCTGATCTGGCCCCCACCACACTCCAGATGGAGTGTGTGAAGAATCACGCTACGCTAAGAACTGACCACCAAGCGAAGAAAACTTCGTGAATACGACCAGGACATCACAAACACGCACGAGATGGCGAGACGAGATCCACACGCTGCAAAACGACAAGAGACTACCCTACCCGACAAAGTTACCAACACAAATGGACCTTATTGGGATGACATTAAAGTTAAAATTGTAGCAGACGCGAAATCAGGGGGGATTCACGCGATTCACTTGTCAAAGTGCGAGGGAACGCTCGCGTGTGAGCCAAATGATAAAAGATTTTTTTTCTACAAATAGCTACCCTTATTAAAGCATGCAGTATTCGTAATAATAGCAGTATAATTAAAATTAACTACGCATGTTGCTTCAAAAGCATTGCTGTACCGTCGCCGTCATATACAACAATTCCATATAAAAGCGGTAATTTTGAGATCCGGCTCTAGCCTGATTGCACCCGCATAAATCACTATGTAAAGGCTCAAAAGTCAACGCCGTAATCTTTATTGATAACACTTAGTTACAAGTCAAATGATTAATTTAAGCAGAAACAACCATAATGATGTCATTTGTTATGTGCACGGTAGTTTACGAAACTCCTCGACACTGTACCGAGTCAAATCTAGTACCCACTTGCGCCTTCTTAAGAGTCCGCAGTAAGCTCGATTCTCCATACAAACGTAGTTACGCTCTTATTTTGAATCTACGTGTTGGATTGTAACGAAACTTTGCATGTACAATGACATGAGGTATATCTATGTCTGTAATTAGTTTATATGGTTCCAGTTTATAAAACAAACGAAATACAGCGAAAACAAGTTTTGTATGAAAAACTTAAATTCGCTGTGTTTTTTTTACTACGGTATCTGAAGTTATATAAACTAATTACAGACATAGATATACCTCATGTCATTGTATATGGAAAGTTTCGTCACAATACAACACGTAGTTTTAAAATGAGAGCGTAACTACGTTTGTATGGGGAGGTGAAATTCGGCCGAGCTTACTGCGGACTCTTAAATGCGGCGGTTGGAGTTGCATTCCTGACCGTTGCGGGCAGTCCATTATAGATGGATGAAGGAATGGACCCATTATGTACCTATAGGCAGAGCTCGCAGATTTTTCCAATTTGGGCTTAGGAGTTTACTTAGATCTAATTTTTGATATGTTATGCCTTGGGCCTATCTTTCATTTTTGTCTTAATACGTTGACTTTTGGGGCAGCCTGTAAGAGAAGCAAAGGAATCTCTATGACTTCTGTCGATCTCATTCGATCTCTCGGTGCCGAGGATTGTGAGGTTGTGACCGTGAGGTAATTGACGAGAAGAATATAATACAATAGAATAGAATGTTTATTGCGTGTCACATTACCGGTTACAGATGGTGAAAACAATAAAGGTATACATGTGACGCCCTCAAAGGGCACTGCGAACATATGAGAGGGCTAAAATTAATACTACCATTATACTTATTCATGAACGTCCATCAAACTTATTCCAGTTGCAATGCCGTAATAATACGTTTATCTTTATCTTTCACTTAGATTTCCTATCGTGGGAAAGAGACTTAAAATAACATTTCAACTAACACAGGCTTGCCAAGGTTCATGAACAACGGAATGATAATTATTACAACTAATTTGTACATAATTAAACAATAAGATAATTTCTACTTAATAAACTAATTATATTATATTAATGCGCCTTCAGTAATCCGCTAAACTATAGTAACACTTTTGTATTAGATATGTTTTTAAATGTCTAGTAAAAATGGAACCGTTAAAAATCGGTTCATCATCCGTTTGGGCCCTAGGCTCAGAACTAGAAAAAAGATAGACAGAGCATTACAAACAACCTAGTGAAGCCGGTTTTCAACCAAGCCAAATAAGTTTAGCACACGCTCGCAAGTCACACAACACACATATACAAACTTTAATTGCATAAACTCTTCAGCACGTGCCGCAATGCTGTCAAGACCATCAAGTTCATCATCAGTTCTGTGTAGTTTAATTTGTGTGCGTGAGCGTGTGGTTTGGCTTGGTTGAAAACCGGATTCACAAGGTTTTTCGCCATGAAGCCGCAGACACAGTCAAGTGCAAAAATATGTATCAATAACATCTTCTCATAAAAAAGTATACCAAAACCTTAATCAGCTGACATAAGAGTTATAGGATATATTTATGACCAAATTGTATACACGTTAAACTTATAGCTCCCCTTGATTACGGCAATCTGCTAATTTTACTTATGCCAAGCACGTACCCTATATATTTTTTGGTATAACACAAGATGAGAATTAGAATAGAATAGAATAGAATATCATTTATTCGTGACAACAACACATACATACACATAAATCAAAAATACAGAAGAAAGAACAACATTGCCACGAAATGAATTGTAACTGAATTTCCATGCATCAGACAAAGCCCAGTTTTTCAGCCGCACGTTCCATGCATTTCCCGGCGACCCAGTCAAATAAAACCCGTTAACTTCGCAAACATACGTATGAACCGGCATTTCTTTTGCTAGAGCACTAATTCCGACATTTCTAGCTCGTCAGCCCGCCCGCCACTTACGTCGTAAACATAGTGTAGGAAGAGAACTTGTGCTGCAAATGCAATTCACTAAGCTGTATACGGTTGGGCTCTACATTTTGATCAAAGTAGAAAATTGATAATTTACTTTAAAAACAAAGTTTTAACCGACTTCAATTTAGTACTCCGCCAAGCCACGAGAACATTTATTTTCCAATTTACCTCATGAACTGATTTCCGAGAGCAAATGCGTTGATTATTATAGAAAAAACCCAATCGCTGTATGTGACCCGATAATATTTGAGGACTTCCGTCAATTCCACAAGGATCACCCTTGGCACTTCATTAGTTGCTATTTCAACGGAATCTTATCAGAATCTGTGATATACTTTAGTACTTTTAAGTACATAATTGAGGAATTCCATAAGTCATCTGTGGTCTTCATCATCAATTCCACTCCACCAATTTATGATTTCCGGATGTAAATACACGAGTTATAATAGAAAATACCAAAATCACTACACGCGTACCTAATATAATTGAGGAGTTCCCTCAATTCCTCATGGATCCCATCATCCAATTGAATTTTCAAAAAAATGGGACCCACCTGGAAGCATATACTTACAAACAAAAAAAAATTTTATGAATCGGCTCATCAATGACGGAGTTCTGAGGTAACAAACATTGAAAATAAAATAAATAAATACAACCGAATTGAGAACCTCCTTCTTTATTTTGAAGTCGGTTAAAAAATAATAAATAATAAAAAAACAACCGTTAAATTTTCCACTTTTATCGAAATTTAGAATTTCGTTAGCGGACGTGTCTGCTTAGTAAACACTAGCTTCCGCCCGCGACTTCGTCTGCGTGGACCCGGGATAAAAACTATCCTATATTTTAATCCAGGCTATAAACTACCTTCGTACAAAATTTCTTCCAAATCGGTTGAGCCGTTTAAGCGTGATTGAGTAACAAATATCCAAAACATCTAAACATCCAAACATAGCAGGATTTACGGTGGTGCTCTGACCGGCCATAATATGGTGTTAAATTACATTTGACACGTCGCATGCTTGACACGCGGGATTCCGCTGGAGTCGCGCTTTGGAACTCTTTGGGGGAGGCCTATGTCCAGCAGTTGGCGTCTTTCTTCTGATATGATTATGATGATAATGAATGATGATGCTTGACAGCTTACTTTTAAGAGTCAGCTCGATTCTCCATACAAAGGTAGTTACGCTCTCATTTTAAAACTACGCGTTGGAGTGTAACGAAACTTTGCATGTACAAAGACATGAGGTATATCTATGTCTGTAATTAGTTTATGTAGCTTCAGATACCATAGTAAAAAAAATACAGCGAATTTAAGTTTTTCATACAAAACTTGTTTTTGCTGCATTTTGTTTGTTTTATAAACTGGAACCATATAAACTAATTACAGACATAGATATACCTCATGTCATTGTATATGCAAAGTTTCGTCACAATCCAACACGTAGTTTTAAAATGAGAGCGTAACTACGTTTTTATGGGAAAGTCGAATTCGGCCGAGCTTACTGCGGACTCTTAAATGTAAGAAAGCACAAGTTTTGTAATCTCTTGCGAATATTTACCCTTATGTGATTTGACACATAGTTCAATAAACAAGGTATTTTAAAGCGTTGAAAGCTGGAGAATGTAAGTACATTCTCCAGCTTTCATATCTTTATTCGAATACTCTCATAATTGAATGAGCGAGCGAAGCGCTCGGTGTTCTCCGCTTCAGATTGGCCTAAAATTTCGTATGTCGAGCGTCTGTCCGGCTGTTCGTATTTCTCAATCGATTCTCGTGAAATTTTGTGAGCATTTTCAATAATTACATAGAATATTTTTGCCGATTCAATTATTCAAATTAAAAAGAAGACAGGCTTACGTTTTCTACAGCTCACAGAGCCACTAGATACACATAAGGAAAGGTCATGTTATAACAGTTGCGAGCTCCGAAGCGAGTGGAACCGGCTTGTGAAAGAAAAGTTTCCCCCGACGTTTGTTGGGCAATTATACGTTGGGAAAATGTTGGCTTTCCGATGTTTTTATTATAGGTTGTTTATTGCGAATCTTGCAATAGACATAATAAAGGTGGGTTTGCGTTACGAGTGGCATTCGGAGCAAGTTTGTACTTAGTTTGTAGGTGTACCAGCCTTAGAACTGAGTCATATCGGCTAGGCTAGACTAATAAAACCAGCCAAGCGTCGTGAGCCACGCACATCCCACAACGGCTGTATCTTACGCGAGCTCCTTACAAATGTCTACCCAAACACGTGCCTAAAACCCTGTATGCGGCTGCCTGGCACCGTTTTAAACCCGTACCCACTCCCGCATAATGGCAATGGCACCCATTCTGTGGGGCCGTATTGCGGCGCTACTTAGACTTCTATGGTTGCTTTTCCCGTTCCCAGCACGTCTAGCACACGACGGCCGCGACATACTCTCGATTTTTATCGCACTATACCTCTTCTTCTAAGTGTTTTAATAAGAGAGAGACGGAGAGTGCGAGAAAAATCGAGAGAGCTCGCGCGCCGTCGCGTGCTAGCCGTGCAGATACGACACATTAGTATTAAATAAATAAAAACTAGTGGCGCAGAACTCCCGTGCCTAAAATAGAAAAATATATATAATCAAAAACCTGAAAGTTAAAAAATAAATAAAAAAATATTTTATCTCAAGAGAATCAGTTGAGAAATGCAACCTGTAGAAGAGAACAGCCAGACAGACAGACGCCGGATATAAGAAAGAATTTGCGTCCAAGCTTGTGAACTTCGTTCGTTTTGCTCCCTCGTTCAAAAGACCCCGTCACAACAAACAGAGCTAAGAGACCTCAACAGAAAAGAGTTTCGATTTAAAAAAAACTCAAATCTGTTAATGGCAGCTTGCGCGCGTTTCTCCCGACTAGGGAGGAATAGTGTGGTGGACCCGGCGAAGAGATTCGCGGACGGAGAGTGAGAAGGGCGTCATTGGATGGCTTCCTTAATGTAGAATCTTAATCAGACAGCAAAAAGGATTATTGGGAGACTTTTGAGAGCTCCGATGCCGCAGACAGACACACAGTTTGCGTCAGATTCGGAAATACACTTTTTTTTCTGGTATTCAATATTCAATAAATCCACGTTACTGCTGGGCATCAGGCCTCATCTCATGGATGAGAGGAAACAGGCAGTAGCCCCAGTGCGGGTTGGGGACTTCACATACACCTTGAATTTGTGTATTAAAGGGCAATACCTTCATAAAATTTTGTATCTAACTTTAAACACTTATTCACATCAAGTAGGTAACTAGGTATGAAGCCTGTGGCTAGATCTAGATAGTCATGTTTACCGTAAGCACTGAATTAAGTCCGCCCCAGTGGCCGTCCAGGAATATCGACCCGTGTGCAACAATTAGGGGATTATACGGCTAATACATACATATAGAACAGTACACTTAGCGTTACACCTTGTATCGACTAAACAGCTTCTAGAATATATTTGTACCTACTCTAGGTAGGTACAGTTCCTACGATTAACAAAAACAGTAGTCGTTATAGGTAAGGTCGGCTCTAAAAATCCATACTAATATTACAACGCTAAAGTCTGTTACCTCTTAACCGATCTGAACCGATTGAGATGATGATTGCGATTGAATTTCGGGGATAGACATAGGATAGCTTTTATCCCGAAAATCATCCCCGAAGGTGGTGAGTTTGTATTGAGCTCCGATATAAACGCGTTCCACGTGGACGGAGTCGCGGATAGAAGCTAGTATGTATAATAATATTGATTCACAAAGTATTAGTCATCATTATTAGTCGTCTCATCATCCTCCTAGCGTTATTCCCGGTTGTGCCCCTAAAGGAGCCCGGGGTCCGCTTTGACACCTAATCCCAAGATTTGGCATAGGCACTAGTTTTACGAAAGCGACTGCCATCTGACCTTCAAACCCAGAGGGAAAACTAGACCTTATTGGGATTAGACCTGTTTCCTCACGATGTTTTCCTTCACCGAAAAGCTAACGGTAAATATTCTGTACATAAGTTCGGAAAACTCATTGGTACGAGCCGGGATTCGAACCCACGACCGCCGCTTGACAGCCGCATGCCTGAACCACTAGGCTACCGTAGCTCCTTATTATTAGTCATCTCATATGTTCCAAAATGTATGCATATTTATAGACGTTACTGTAGAAATGCGAAAATATCCCTGTGATAGATCTCTGTCAAAATATTGATAGCAGTGACATAAGAATAAATATAACCTGCCTAAGCTTGTGGAATGCACTATACACAGACGGTAATGAGGCGAACTCATGATTAATTACTAATGTCAATATTCGAATTGGAAATGAGTACTATACTGATGTTGATAATCGAATGATGACTCCTAATTAGTAGTAACTAATCCCCGGCCAGGTGGCCTATTTCATGAAAGGAAACCAGTGCTTAGCGGTAGAGCGTGGGGTATGGGAATTTTCAATAATTTATGTATCCAATTAACTAAAGTTGTTACATGAAAATTTACTCGGTGTCAGTTTCGCGACAATTATTAAATATACAGTTTGTATAAAAGTTAACTTTTTCTTATCAATTTATATCAGGATAAAACTATCCTATTTTTTAATCCAGGCTATAAACTATCTTGTAAAATTTCATCCAAATCGGTTGAGAAGTTTAAGCGTGATCGATTAACAAACATCCAAACATCTAAACATCCAAAACATTCACTTTTATAGTTTTATAATATAAATACGGCCAGCCTTCTGGGCACCTTGCCCGTTGACGGCGATTTATGCCAATTTTTTTACCTATAGTTTAAGTTTTATGTTTGTTTTTATTAATTGTCGTTATTTTGAATTAAATTATTTATTTTATAATTTTAGTAGGATATGCATAAACACGTTATTTAAATGTGAAACAAGTTCATTTTGACATCCTAATTTGTATTAAATCGATTAAGCCGTTTTGCGGAAGTTTCGGTGTTCATCAAGCGAAAATAATTCATCTTTTTTCCATTAGGTAGTTTCTCTAGTTCGGAATTTCAACTAGTGAAGTGAGGATCACCAATAAACTGGCCTCCCATCAAAACCCCATCATATCTATAATTTGTCATGTACTTAATAGATTTTACCTCTTAAAAGTAACCGGTCCAGTTTTATAAGATCCTTTCAAACACGATGTACCAGGAGACCATGAATTAAAAGCGTAATAGGGACCAGCGCGACTGCTCCCCCTGCCTAATCTAATAGAAAAAGGACGGATGCTGTTAGCCCCGCGACTCGGCGTGGCGCTTTAATGGAATCAATGCATGTTCACGGTCCCAACACACACGGCCGGAATTATCGGGAATCGATAGTGCACGTTACAAAGGAAGGGCAATTCTAATATAATTCTGCGAGCAGGGCAGAGCACAAGTATGAAGCTATTCTCAATAAGTAAATAGAGCGAAATAAATATACGTAATAGGTGGGTTTCGTAAAAACTAGTGCTTACGGCAATTCTTGAATGCTGAGTGGATTCCGGATTCCTTCAGGATTCAATTCAATATTATTTGTTCAAGATAACAAGGATCTCATTTTTGTTAGTATGCACTGGAAACAACAGAACTTAAAAACCAAAACTAAATTTGGCAACCTAAATATCGCTCAGGTGAGGAGGCGAGAGCGAAGTACATATTCCTAACTACACTAGTTTTTTTTCAAAAGCGTTTGTCATCCGACATTGGAAGTTGGAACGTCAGAGAGCCTAGACCTTGTTGGGATTTATAGACTGGTTTCCCCACAATTTTGACGAATTGAAAACATAAGGACCTAGGTGAATGGCGCGTGAGCTGTGTCGCGGCGAGATAAACTATCCGTCTCTTTATAATTAGAACACTTAGAAAGACGTGTTGTGATAACTGTGCTGAGCGTGATGAAGCTGACGACTGTAAAGTTCTCAAACATCCGCCACCACGAATGGGTCGAGCGCAATGTGTCATTCGCTAATGTGCAGTAAGTACGCGAGACGCGGACGCAATGGCAGGGCGGCAGAATACTAACGCCACTCGCTTCGTCAGCAAAAAGTGGACCCACGACGCTTGCCCACCTAGTACAGTGACAAAACAGTACTCTTAGTAGAGTGCTCAATCTTACTAATATAAGACCTAATATAACCTTGTCGTAAAGGATAGTGTTAACGCGACTGTAAACATCAAAATAATTTACTTTAAAAACAAATTTTTTACCGACTTCAGATCAGTAGCGAGATTCAAGTATGCCTGTAAAATTTAAATTCTTCGGCATCCCATCATCTGATCCTGACCTGACCATGAGACCACCGGGGGAAGGATACCCTTTGTAACAAAAAAGAGAATTTTCCGATCGGTTCAGGCGTTTTCGAGTAATCGGGGAAAATACCCACATAAAAAGATTCCGTTAATACTGCCTCGCCCACTCTTTATTAGCTCGATATGCAATGCTCTTTGCTATCACAAGAACCAATTTGCGACTTTTGAATAAACAAAAAAATCAATACGAATTATTGTTTCAGAGTGTTACGTTCACAATTTAGGTAACGAATGAATAACCAATCATTTTTCGAAAGGTCGATTTTATCTGTTTTACACTACTTTTACCTATGCAAAATGTGACTGCGAATAGACCTAGGTACTTATAAACACTTTTGAAAAGCAAAGAAATAGATAGTATATATCTGATCGAGTTGCATAGCATGTAAAACAGTATTACAGTACAACATCTAACGGAGTCAAGGGAAGCTACGATAGCCTAGTGGTTCAGGCATGCCAAGCGGCGGTCGTGGATTCGCGGCTCGTACCAATGAGTTTTTCAGAAGGTATGTACCTACGGAAAATTTACCGTTAGCTTTTCGGTGAAGGAAAACATCGTGAGGAAACCGGTCGGTCTAATCCCAATAAGGTCTAGTTTTCCATTTGGGTTGGAAGGTCAGATGGCAGTCGCTTTCGTAAGCGTAACACTAGTGCCTATGCCAAACTTGGGATTAGGTGTCAAAGCGGACCCCGGGCTCCTTTAGGGCACAACCGGGAATAACGCTAGGAGGATAATGAATACACGCAAGTCAACAATCCACCTTATGCCATTGCTATAAATACGGCGGAGAACATTTTCACGGTTGTAGAAAGATTGCTTTAGGAAATTGCTACTGCATGAGCAAAATGAAGTACCTATACTGTATGAAATTAATGAAGTTTTGCATGCCGCTGGCCGCGTTGCCACTGTTGAAGACAGAATGAGCAGTACTTTAACAATATGCTACGTGGGAACTTAACATTTTGTAGCGTCATAGAAAAGTCTTAACGATACAATACGGGCAGAAACCAGAAAGCTCAAGTCTAACGCTAATCTGTGTTCAGACTAGTAAACTTATTTACCACGATACCCGTTCTACGAAGATTAATTTCGACTGTCAAATTGACGTTCCTTTTTGCTTTCAGTTAAAATTCAGTTGAAAGAGACTGAGACGAATATGGTTCATGAATTATATAACAACGATTAGCATGGTATTGTAGGTACAGTTTTACCATATACTTACGCCGAAGTATATATAATTTGACAGTTATTGCTATGCCTTACCTATCGCAGTCGAATACGGAGGTTTAGGACGTCGGGTTGCACCAGTTAGATTATAGACCGATCAACGTTAAATATGGCGGCGGCAGTTGTCTCTCCATAGAATTAGTGATTTACACTCAAGCGGCGCGTTGCCTGCGCCGCGCTGCTTGAGTTTAGGTTACTTCACGTCGCGTCGCACGTCGCCTACGTACACTTTGTATAAACGTTTTGGAAAGCCTGTGGTGCGCCTGCGCCGCGCCTTCACCTTACGCCGTCTCTGTGTAATTCGCGGCTTAGTTACGATACTGGCGATAGTTAGACGTTGCCGCCGGTCGCATGTCGCGTCGCATTACGCCGCGGACGCAGCCGGCGGGCACGCAGCGACGTAATTACGCTGAGAGTAACCCATGCAAGCACACTATAACGCTATTCTACACTTCTACAGTGCAGTGCAATGGGAAAAATGGAGCATTTCTATGTAGGTACGTTTCAACCACGATAGAAAGCATGCCAAACTAGCGGCTTGCCTTCGGGTATCTTTGATACCACGCCACTAACATTTTGTTATTATTTTTATTCTAGGTAAGTATAGAGCCTGATGTGTCCCACTGCTGGGCGAAACCCTCGCCCCACTTCTTCCACTTCTCCAGGTTTCGAACTTGATATGGCCACTCGCTTTTCAGTAATTAACGTTGCATATTTTACAAAACCCGTCTATTAATGGTTTTGTCGAACGACTAAGTACAATTAACAACCACGAAAGTTAAGGTAACTTGCACTATGCTCGGTTGTCTGATTTTCAAACAAAATATTACATTTATATAGGTTGAGCAAGGTCGCCAGAGCTCCCGAGGATGCGTTGTATTGAGAGTTTTTCCTTTAGCTGTCAACACGGCGAATCCTCAAACATATCACGGGTCGGCAACGCCCCTGTTACTCCTTTTGAGTTGCATACGTCTATAGGCTGCGGTGTCCGCTTACAATAAGGCGGGCCGTACGCTAGTTTGCCACTGTCGTTGTATAAAAAAAGGGGGAAATAAAACCCTGTCTACGCTGTAAACAAAACAACTTGGAGCTAAGGAATCAACTCCCATTATAACCTACGATCACCGTATGATTCAACATGACGGCTTAATTGCAGACAATTTGTGACGCTCTTTTTAGAAACGCTTCGACTGACTCGGAATGAAGTGAATTAAGGTCGTCACGTCCTATGTTTCAACAGGGTTCGAACCTGCGACTTAGATTTTCGTGGTATAAGGTTGGTATATTTACTGGGCAAGTTCATCTGTTGTTCTTTGTAGTAATATTATATTAGAAAGTCAACTATATTGTATTACGAAAACCTTGGATGGCTCCCAAGCGTCATGTTGTATTTTAACCTTGTTTTTTAACCCTCAACGCATAAAGAGTGTTGTTATAAGTTTGTCGTGTTTGTGCAGTAGGTATCTGTTTGTCTGTCTGAGACATAACATAACTTAGCTCCTAAACGAATGGGCCGATTTTAATGCGTTTTTTTCCAAAAGCTGACATAATCGAGGTGTTTCTTATCTACGTTTCAACAAAATCGGTTCACTTCACACATATCGGTACTTTTGAAATGAAAATGTGGGGACATGACGGTTCAACTTTTCTTACTTGTTATAAATTTTTTTAGTAATTAATTAATCGTTGTCTAACTAAAATGATAAATACAGCACACGATCCACGATCGACGATGGTTTTAACCTATTTTGTCTGTATTTTTACCTGTGTCTTGTGTACAATCAAGTAAGTATTTAAATACATACATACATACATACACCCAATCATTTCAATTACGATGTACGAGTAAAAGGCAACACAACAATACTCTAACAAGGATACAGTTCGAACCCGTGTTACTGACTTTGTTTAACCTTCTTTCCTGAATAGCTTCAGCCTTCAACGATGTTAAGAATCTACGAAACTGACACGAGCACTTTAAAACAACGCAATGGCTCAGAGGACCCTGCGGTATTTTGTAATTTACCGAGAGTTTACTGATGTCGACCAGATTCTCTTACTTGTTCTTACGGTAGGGGAGGATACTGTCTGTCGTTATAACGACCGCTTTAGCCTAGTTGGTAGTGACCCTGCCTACGAAGCAAGAGGTCCTGGTTTCGAATCCCGGTAAGGGCATTTATTTGTGTGATGAGCACGAATATTTGTTGCGGCGGGCGTAGCATGTTTGACATTTCAACTCTTATCGTTGTTTGTCAGAATTAGAACAAGACGGATGTCTTATCGACATATCGGCAACGGCTGAGTCATGGATATTTTCTATGGAAGGATTTAAGTTTTTTTTTCTTTTTATAAGTAGATATGTTTATCGTCGTCTAGTACCCATAGTACAAGCTGTGCTTAGTTTGGGACTAGGTCAATTTGTGAAGATTATCCGCAAATATTTATTTATTTATTATACTCATTCATACTCAGCTATTCATAATATTATATAAATATTACATGTCATATATTATTAATCAAAATTGCATATTATTATCATGTAAATTTTATAAAGGTTTATTCATATAATGGAATTATATTTATCCCGCGCTCACCTATAAGTACTTATATCTATGTATACCAATACCGGCGCGCATTAAATAATCTGTACTGATTGGACACTGACAGATGACAGCCACTGATAGCGCACAGGTAAATGAAGTGGCCTGAGTGTCTATAATCCCATACCTACATACCTACTCGTATGAGACATATCAAACTCAATCGTGATGACGTACCGTCGGAAAGTTAGGGGTTCAGAACCAATCCCCTAACGTTGCCTATCAGCTAAGCATAGTTATCGCGGCGGGTTACCTGACCTGACTGACACCACGAAATTGCGCAATACATTTTTTTTTTGTTTTTGTTTATTCAAAGCAAGACTTGCAAGACTTTTGCAAGTCATCGCAGTAATAGTGTTTTTGTAGTTTTTAATAAGTTTATATTGATATGTATGCTAGTGTTTAAGGTATTTGTAATATCGGCCTTTATTGCCGGATTTAAATAAATAAATAAACTCCTTGTCTTAGCGTTATCCTGGCTGCCTCCCGAAGGAACACGGGGCGCCTACCGACTACATACCCGACTAAGTAGTTGCTAAACTAGTAGATAATTGTGCGTAAAATTCTAGATTTTTCGAACAATGGGCAGGCTTTTACCTAATTGGATGGAAATGGTGGCTAGCCAAGCGTGGCGACGGCGCGCCACCAGGGCACCAGCCATTGTATGGAGATCGGCTTGGCTAGAGTAAACTCTATAGCCTAAACAGATGGGACAATTCGACTGACACATGATAGAAAGGAAAGCTGATTTATAGTCAGCCTTTTTTTTACATTGTTGCTCTTAGTTTATGAACGCGAAATGTAGGTAGTAATTACTCCAGGCAAAATACGGTTTTGAGAAACATTAATTTATAATAGCGTTTTTTGTTGATTTCATTTTAAAATTATATTCTAAGATGATTTATTCCAGAATCCGACAAACTTTCCACCCGGAAGTAATTATGTAGATTTAAATGAAGCATGCATTGTCTTTTTTTATACGATTTATATTGAATATTATAGAGCAAATATAAATAAAATATTTTTACATATTTTTTCTGACTTTTCAGAAGCTAAGTTAATGTATAATTTTTAGATGTCTGAAATTTTGTCGCATTTTTGTCGCTGGGTAACTATTTAATTATAATATATCCGTTAAACATAAAAAATAAGCTATTATAAATTATTTTCAAAATTGTTTTTTTCCATAAGTACAAGTTGTCAGTTTATTGACTGGACTATATCCCTAAAACTTTCCATAAGCCGTAGCCGTAAAAGTACCAATGAGCGTTTTTCAGAATACAGCAGTGCAGGAGCGCCCATAAAAGCTGATTCCCACCGGCTGGCCTAAAATTTATTTTCAGGCAAGCCTATAGTAGCCTTGTTTTGTTACGGGTTACCCATCGAAAATTTTCACCACAGAGTCATCAGCTGTGACCCGATTCTTAATGCTTTCAGATATAAACGGGCAAATCTGTTCATACATTATTACCTTAAGGGCATAACCGGGAATAACGCTAGGAGGATGATGAGAATGATGATAATCGTCGCCACTAGACGATTGAGCCAGATTGTGCAAAGCGACCGTCGGCGCGTAGCTGATGTATGATATGCTGACGATCGTCAGCGCTCACCGCTCAGCGTTATGCTAAAACGCTCCCCCCAGCGCCGACGGTCAGCGTGACACTAAAACCAGCCTTAAACGTGTGTCCCCTCTGACCGCGTACTCTGTGCGCCGGCCACTAGATATGCGCCGATAGATAGGCCACGGCGATGACGTCACGGACAGCTATGCATGTGAGGTGCTACGTTTACATGGGTCTCTGATGACGTCAGCACAATGTTATCTTTGCGAGGTTTTAAGATTATCAAGTTCTATAGAGAAGCGTCTTTTGTGTTTTACATACGAAGAAGAAATTCTCCAATTCGTGGTTGAAAATGCCTCTCTGTATCCTCGTAAGTCCCCGCGTACTTGTACAAGTACAAACTAAGGATATTAGTTCAGACCTGATAATGAAACTGCATAGCACGAATAACTGCCTAATGTACTTACCCAAGTACAAATTCTTCATTCGCCATGTACCGGGTAATTTTTTTTATCTCGGTCTGCAGCACTATTCTTGGTTTGTACTTGGTATAGTACATCCAGCAGATATTAATACTGCTATTGAAAAAACACAGGACTTACGAGGGTATAAGTCTTACTATTGTGTGAAGGAGTTCATAGGTGAATAAATATCAAGCTAAACGTTAAATTACAAATTGAATCAATTTTAATAGTATCACATATTTAAATTAATGACTTTCACGGGTCTCACGCGAAAAACAATAATTAAAACTCAATATTTTAGTTTATCTCCTAAATATTATATTCTAAATTATATTCGACTGGAATAGAGTTGCATTTGTTTTGTTTCGGGCACTTTTTAAAACAAACGAAAGTCTGTCAACTATTTCCGACAGAGCACGATTCCAATTTCAATGCCATTTTGTAGTGTATGCCTTACACTCAATATATAGTTGTATGTAATTAATTGGTTGATCCAGTTGACAATGTATGATTAATACAAATACAAACATGTCATATCATTTATATAAGGAGGTCAATTCGACATGGTCGGATAAACATTTTATTGTGATTATAACAGGAAATGACGCAATATCGGTTAATAAACGGTTGTGTGCGCGCATTTCGGAGGCAAAGATCAGTTATGACAAAATACTTGGTTAATTAGTGTCATGGCAGACGCGGCTCTGGGCTGTGGCCGCGTTAGTCTTGTGTCGGGGGCTAAATTCCAATTAATGTTTTTAATTGCAGACCCATACGTCAAAAAAATAAAGACAGAACCGTTTAATGATGACTTTAAGACCAATCGTTGCAATTATTTTCTATCGAGCCGATTTCGTCCAATGATGTATCGAGCCCGTCCACGGCCTTTGAAATATGGTGAATATTAACATATATTTTTTTGGATGTGCTAAATAGTTTTTCTTAAAAAGACTGCTTAAATAACATCAATTTCAACAAAATTAGGTCTCGTCAGCCTCTTAAGTGTTATACATTTAAAATCGAGTTTCACAATTGAATTATCGCAAATTGGGTATCGATGGGCTTCGCTAACATCGCCGCCACAAATTGTTAATTTATTTGGTCTGTCACCGTCACCACTCACAGGCAGTCATGAAACAAAGCGCGTCGTCTGGTCGTGAGTCGTGACGGCGGAAGCGGAAATGAGCCAAGGGGCACATCGGAAGCGCAATTCGTTGGCGCTAAATCGAATTTACCCTCGTCTGCACAATTTGTTTACCTTGGATATTCCAAAAGATATGAAAACTCAACCTTTAACGTCACACTAGATACGATATGCGCATCGCCTTATTCACAAATTATCAATCACATTTCACTTAATCGTACATTACTTACCAAGGGATGTAAAGCCCTCTATCGCACCTGCGTTTTCGGGCTTCCTTTTTTACTGCCCGTGGTGATTATAAAATTTTACGTCTGCACCTGGCCACAATGCGAGTTTTACCGTAGGCGCAGTGAGCGGTAAAACTCACATTATGGCCAGGTGTGACGTAAAATAACGTTCAACTTCGTTAGTCTTTCTCTGTCACTTATTGCTAGCTTTTACGCGACTTCCGAGGTAATGGTTTTTCACGATACAATTGAGTTTTATCGTAAGCAATGTTTCCCCCTTTGTTTTAACATGTCGATCGGCAGGTTGTACTTAAAAAACACGGGGGAGTTAGATATTGTGTGATCGCGAAAAGATAATTACGTTTTACGTCTTTAATGTGGATTTCTCTGAGCTCATGTCGTCTTTCGATGCGTAGGTAACCAGCAAAATTCTAATTCAATTGACTTTGCACTTTTAAACATGTTTGTAATCGCCTTTGCTCTAAAGTAATTGTAAATATAAGTAAAACGCAGTATTAGATTAGGGTTTACAATTCGCATCTAATTTCTAGGTACCTAATATGAAAGATGCGGATACATCGGATACCGATAATTCCATACAAGTTGGATCCGGATTTCAAAGGCTACACTACTCGTATTATCTATTCCCAAAGAACGGCTCGTTTCATAGCACAGTATTGGAATACATGCTGTAATGTTACTAGAAATAATATCAACCACATTGAAACCACTCACTCCACTAGGGTAGATATTAGTTAGATAAACATAAACATAATTTATTGATAAAATATAAAGTACATCAGTTTTACTATAGACTATAGGAGCTTGGAACTAACAATTGAAAATCAAGTTATTCATAATATAATACAATATCAATCTTATTGGCTAATATAAAATAGTTAGGAACTTATAACCTAGGCGCTAACTATGAAGATATAATAAAATAAAATTTTATTTTAAAACGATAAATAATTTCTCTGTATCGTCATAGGACATATTCTGTAGGGCTTCTCGTAGCGTTGATTTACATTTCATGTAGTTTAGAGGATATAAACCTAGCCGCTTAGCTTAGCTTAGCTTTGTAAAGAAGTGGACCTAGGAAAAGAAAAAATCTAGAAGAGAAAGCGTGTCGTTTTTGCGTATATTTAGGACAAACAAAATCTTTACGCCTTTTACTGGCATGATCAGTGTTGTAAGGGTTACAGCGTGCTGTTGTAGAACTGTGTGCAATATAAACAATTGGCGAACTGTTAAAACTTCAGATAATTTATACAGAAGGTTAGTGGGGAATTGATAGGGTCGGAAAGTAGAAACCTTGAGGATTGCTCTCTGGGCTCTTTCTAGGTTTAGTAAAGTGGTTTTAGCCAAGCCACCCCACGTAGAGATGCAGTAAATTAATACAGATTGACGTAAAGCAAAGTAAACTTGTTTGATTATGTGCGAGTCTGCAATCGTACGTAATTTTTTTGAAAATAAATATTAAATCATGTTATAATAAGTACAATATTCACTGTTCAGTTACTTTATTTCGACTGTATAATAGTACGTTACTCACCTAGTGCGGTAAAACAAATTATCTGTCAGATCGCAGGTAGGTACCTACTTATCTGACGCCCGAGCTGATAATGCAAATGCTGAAATACCTATGCTATCTAAGACTTTTATGATTATTATTATTATATTATCGTCAGTTGTGAGTCCCCCTGGTAAAGAAGTGCGGTAGTTGCTACTTATAATATAAGTTTAAGTTTCACCTGTGCCCCTTAAAATGTCAACATAGTAGCGTATGTTACGGACTGCGGGCCACTCAAGGTTTTATCGCGTGGGTAATCGCTTCTTTCGCACTTAACGTGTTTAATGACGACATTATGTCGCCGCCGAGTTTTACGTGGTTTTACCCGACTTCTAACGCGAGCGTTGTATTTCCGCGCAAACATGCGAGGGCAGCCTTGCACAACGTCTACTCATCTCACTATTCGTCACCCCATATTCGTAAGAATTGTGCTTAGTCGGAGTTGAGCCTTATAGACTGGTTCGGCTCAAGCGAGTAGCTGTGAAGCGTTCCGAATAGCCGCCCTGGCCCCTTTTTCTAACCCCCGACGCAAAAAGAGGGGTGTTATAAGTTTGACGTGTCTGTGTATCTGTCTATGGCATCGTAGCTCCTAAACGAATGGACCGGTTTTAATGCGGATGTTTGTGCGAAAGCGGACGTGATTGAGATGGTTCTTAGCTACGTTTCAACAAAATCCGTTCAACCTGTTTTGAGACTTTGAAATTAAAATGTCGGAGGTTCTTCAACATTTCCAAGTTGTTAATTATTACAAGCTTTTATTTGAATGCCACGACAGTGGAAAACAGGCAGACTGATTTTTAATTAATACTTTCATTAGTCGTTTTAAAAGCTTGACTATCGAATTAAGTACATGTTCCCGAGACAATTACCCCGCTGTTACAACGGATAAGACATCAAAGAGTCGGGTGGTCGGGCTCCAGGGCTGTTACTCTTTACACGCTCATGCGCCTCACCCCACCCGTCACGCCTAACGAAGCTAGACCTCTGCCTACGCTTAGTTACTACTAATCGCGGCGTCAAGATATATTTTTGGGGGAGCGTTGAGGTGAGCTTAAAACAAGTTAGAGAATAGCAGGGCAGGAAATGTCACTCATCGCTTCTGGGAAAAGTTGGGAGTTTTTGTGACGCTTTAGCTTAATAGCATTAGTTTATTATACGACGGAAGTCTAGGGTTGGGGAGTTGAAAATTGGTTTCTCGTGGATACATAGATTTGTTGGGAAAGGGTTAAAAGCTACTTACAGGGGTTTTCCCTAGTTAGTTGCCTTTCAGCCCTATATATATAAATGCTCCATTTAACCTTATGTTTCATTAGACCTCATGCATTATAAATGCTCCACTTAACCTAATGTTCCATATGCATTTTTCTCTTAAATAGCAATCTTTATAGGACTACTATATAGCCCCCCCCCCCCCCGCCCCCGTCCCCCCGTCCGCGTGGAACTCTTTTATATCGTAGCTCCATACAAACTTTCACCCCCCATTCAGCCCCTTACGGGATGATTACCGAGATAAAAACTGTCTCTATATACAATTTCATCTAAATAGGTTCAGCGGTTTAAGCCTGAAGACGTAACAGACAGACGGACAGACACACACATTCGCATTTATAATGTTAGTATGGATTGCAACAAAAACCTAACCTAATGAATGACTTCTATTTGATGATATACAAAGAAAACCCGAAAAGTTCACTTTCGACGAAAAATGTATTAGGTCTAGTGAAACATTGGAGCAAAAGTTAATAGGTCAAGTTACAGTATAGGTGAAAAACTTAAGTAAGTCACCTGTTGTATGTAGTAGTGGCGTATTCGAATAGATAATACATGTTTAAAATTAGAACACAAACAAAACAAATGTGTATTCGCACACATTCACATACAACAGCTGACTTACTTAAGTTTTTCACCTATACCCCGTTTTGATGACCGGTTTAGCCTAGCGGGTAACTGAGTGACTACGAAGCTGACGGTCTTGGGTTCAAATCTCGGTGGGGCCAACTAACTACAACAGAATCATGAATCTTCCAACCTATTCAAAGATGGCAAATAATAAAAATCGTCGGGAAAATTAAATCGGTCGTCTTACGCCATCGTTGATGACTTAAGAGTACCCAAAAAGCTCGACTTTCCATACAAACGTCATGCTGGGTGCTTTTTTTTTAATAATTTCTAGCACCAAAAGCTAGTTTCCGACCTATAGATATCGCAGATCCCATTGCTTGTACAAACTTCGTTATTGCCATACGCCTTTTTAAAACGAGAGCCAAACTATGTTTGTATGGGGAGCTGACAGCGTCCTGGTGACTCTTAAAGGGCAGAGAGAAAAACCTAGTAACATCGCCTTCATGTTTTTGTGAACGTCAAATAGATGCGTATGTTTTTATACTGAGAATTTAAATATGAAGCGAAGTGTGAATCTCTATAAAGAGGTCCTTCTTGCAAGTTTTATATCAGTCTGAAGTTCACTATACCGTTTATAAACATAATAAAAATATATGATGTTAAGTTTAGGAGAGGCGGCAGATGTGGCCGCGCCGCGCATATGGGGCGAGTGTCGTAGGAGAGAACAGATATAGGTAGGTACATACATACAAAATCAAACAGATATAGTAATATCTGTTTGATTCGATGAGAAAAATCGCATTTTGAGTTGCAGAAAATGCGCATTTTGTCTTCATCATCATCATCATATCAGCCGAAAGACGTCCACTGCTGGACATAGGCCTCCCCCAAAGAGTGCCACAATAACCGGTCCTGCGCCACCCGCATCCAGCGGACTCCCGCGACCTTTACCAGGTCATCAGTCCACCTTGTGGGGGGCCTACCCACGCTGCGCCTTCCGGTACGTGGTCGCCACTCGAGAACCTTTCCGCCCCAACGGCCATCAGTTCTACGTGCAATGTGCCCCGCCCACTGCCACTTAAGTTTAGCGATTCGGAGGGCTATATCGGTTACCTTGGTTCTGGGGCATTTTGTCTTACTCTGAATGAAAAATCAGTAGTCTGCTGCATTAAATTGTTATGTGTATTACTGATTTCTTTTAGCATACTAACAACAATTGATCCAAGTTGGTCTAAAAGTGCTCGAAATATCTAGGAAGACTCAATTTACATTGAAATAGAGTCGGTATCAGGTTACTTTTGAACCCACAGCCACATTTCATCTTATTGCCTTACCTGAGTAGCTGACTTTACCAAGTACCTAGCATTTTCTAAACGCGCCGTCAACGCGCGTTTGTGTCGAATTACACGTGATCGATACAAAGGCGCGTCGATAGCGCGTTTAAAAAGGCGGTGTGCATATTAGGCCCTTATAGGTTGTTACCTTACAATCTCGTTGTTAGTAAATCCCTCGTGTCGAAATGACGAAAATCCAAAAAGTTTTCGAGTTCGAGCTGTCATGTAATCTTTTAAATATTTCGAATTCCGGTAAGGGCAAATATTTGTGTGATGAGCAAATTAGGTCGATATATTTGTTTCTGAGTCTTATATGTTTTTTGGTATTTAAGAGTTTATATTTATTAGGTAAATATATCGTCGTCTAGTACCCATAGCACAAGCCTTATTTTGCTAACTCTAAGGCTAGTTCGATTTGTGTAAGATTGTACCCTTATATATGTATGTTTTTTATTTATATATATTTTACATTGCTTTTGATGTTCATTACATAAATCGCGAAAGTCGCGAAACGTCTGGTTGATGTAACTGGTGACCGAAGAGCAGGCGGCTTTCTCGCGCAATGCCGCCGGCATCCTCGGTACAATGCCGCCAGCATCCTCGGTACAATGCCGCCAGTATCCTCGGTACAATGCCTCCGGCCTTTTTAAGATTTAACTTAGTTTTAATTGAATTTAGTTAATGTTAATTATCATCTTGTAGGTATATACTTTAGAAAACACAGCTTAATCTGGTGGCATGGCCCTAAGGCCACGAATATTTCAAGTAAAAAGGTAGATTTGAGCAACACTGCTAGTCTCCGCCGAGCCGGCAGCCTATATTTCAGCGAACGCAAATGGCAGCTGCCAATAAGCATTTTATAGCCCCGCGCTTTTTAGTGCCCGCTCTAAACTTATTTACTGGGCGTCTGCGGCCCAAGCCATGAGCGACAGCGAGTTTAACGTGGTTCGACCATATAACAAAACGTTTTTTGACATTCGCAGGCTAACAGCGTGATAGTTTAAGAAAGTTATGTAACACACTTTCATAAATTGGCTTTCCATTTGCGCGAAATTCCCCCTTTCCTAAGTATCACGCCGTTAGCTTGCGAACATCAAAAGACGTTTTGTATGATCGTCGAACCATCTTAACGTGCTTTCGAAACCGTATAGAAACGCCACCTTTCGTCTGCTTTGTAAAAATCTGTGAGATGTAGCTTTGTATGGAAGCAAATAGTGGATGAGAAAAGCACAGGACCGAAGTGAGTGGCGTAGTAGAAGAGGCCTATACTCAATAGTAGATGGATACGGGCTGAATAGATAGATAGAAGTTAGAAGCAATAGCTAAGTAAATAGAATTAATGAAGCGCCAGGACATGCTGACAGGGGTCTCTGGAATACCTACGCAGCTAGTTACATAATTAAAAACTTAGAAAAGTTGTAAAACCCTCGATATTTTCTTCACAATTTCAATATATAAAAAACCAGCTGAACCGATTTCTTTGAAACGTAGCCAAGCGAAGAAACATCTCGATCACGACAGTTTTCGGACAAAACAAAGTCCCTAAACTCCCTAACACAGAAAATGTTTCGTCCCAGATCTACTGCGATGCATTTATTTATACTTGTTTTGAAGTTAAAATGTTTTTCTCAAAACGACAACTCATAACGCACACTAAAGGAAAGAATTTAACAAAATTCTTATCATCGGTCAATTCATCTGTCACTGTTTCATCATTGTCTGCAGACAATGGGTGCTTCACGTGCGTCGCTTGCGCCGCCGCCGGAGACAATTACGTAACGTCTGCGCGTACGCCGGCAGCTTCCAAACGTCTACGTACAACCTGTGAATATTGCTCACATAACTACCTACCTACTACTACCTACTCAAGCCACAGCCAACCATACGGGCCACATTTTGCGTCGCCTCCCGCACACCCGTCGAACTCCTCTATTAACACATCTGCACGGCATCTCGGGACGCCCGCCAGCTGTGTCACAGCGAGGGACTGTCTGTTTCTAATTAGAACGCTTAGAAAGAGACGTATAGATTAGGTATGTCTCGAGCTCGTGAGCCGTGCTGCGACGCTACTATAGAAGTAGTAACTAACATCACAGACGCAAACTTATGTAACGCTTAACCTTAGGTACAGGTTAGCTCAGTGGTTCTGAACCGGTGGTCGCGGACCACTGGTTGTTCCTGGAAGCACCCGAAGTGGTCCCCGAAGCCATCGATCAAAAATATTAAATAAGTGCCAACGAGTCCACACAACGACCCCTATACCGTAACGTAACAAAAAAACAATCAAATGGTCCCTCATCACTAAAAGGTTAAGAACCACTGGGTTAGGTTAGGGTTACAGTAGGATGCTTGCAAATCCATTCACTTGCGCACTCCGACCCTTTATTGAGTTGATGACATCGGTGTATAGTCTATTTTTAGGTCTATTTTCCAGGGGATAGGAACGGCCCGGCCCAGCAGGTATTTTAGTGACCGGCATAGATTTTTTGGTTGTGCACCACAGATCTCGCCGAGCAAAACAGCGGCACGGCCGTACCATCCTTTTCTCGAAGCAGTTCGGGCCATTCTCGACCCCCCTATAACTTCGTTGCGGATAAATATAGATATACACTAGATAACTTAAACACCTCAATCTGTATGAAAACCGAAACGTGTCACTTTTTTCTACCTACTGTGACGTCACACGGGCGAATTAGTGATGTGAATTCCCCGTTGTCCGCGCAAAATCGATTCTGCAATAAGGCATTTTCTTAATATTCAACGGACAACCGGCTACCACAACAGACGCGCGCGGAATGTCAGTCGGAGTGCCAACTCGGAGACCGAATTCGGACACGCGAAGTGCATGCATTTGCGTGATCATATATCTTTGCTGTGCACTTTTTGTGATGGGGAAAAATGGTTAAACTCGCCTCAGGTCACGTGACCGTAAGATGGACACGTGACCTGATCAAAAAACTGTTACAATGTCATTCAGTTTTCACTTCTGCCGGCACTCCCGGAGTGCAACCCGGTCTTTTTTTCTGAGTTAGGTACAGCCCACCCCCAGCCGAGTCGTTATTTTAGAAGGGAGTTGAAAAATCGAGCCGCGAATGGCACTATAGACGAAGTTCGGAGAGTGCCAGTCAATCAGAGGAGTTTTCTCCCGCGAACGATCCGCTTGTGGAATAAGCTAGCAAGAACAACTTTAGAGGTGTTCCCAAGGGTCCCGCAGCTGTACGGGATTATTTAGAATAGAATAGAATAGAATAGAATAATAATTTATTGCCAAAAACAAGTACAGACATATACACACAGTGACAAATACAGAATAAGAATATGCTAGAAATAAAAAGTACAGTTCAATTATTTTGGGGCAATAGGTCCCAAACTCAGCATGTGCTGAACAACAAGAGTCCAGCGCTGGTTTTCAGCCTGGGCCTTATTAGGGCTCGGTCGGTAGCAGAACCTAAGCGTCGGAGTTGGACGCTGTGCTTTCAAGTGCGTACGAATTACAAAAAATAATAATAATACAAAAGTTAAAAATAAGAGCGTGTGTGCGTGTGTATGTGTTGTGTGTGTATGTGTGAGTGTGTGTGTGTGTGAGAGAGCGTACGTGCGTTATTGTGTGTGCGTATGTGCGTATATGTGTATGTGTACGAGCTTGCGAACGTTGTTGTGTGTTTGTGTGTGTGTGCGTACATGTGTGCGAGTGCAAAAAATAAAAAAATAATGAAAATGAATACCCAAGTGGAGAACAAAACAACTAAGGGGAGATGAGACGCCTACTTGTTTTGCCTATCTAATAAGTGACATTGACAGTGACATTGGCTCACGCAGCGGAGGAGGGAGGTCGGAAATCTTTGTGGCCGCAAATTTAAAACCCCCTAAAAAAATATTTATAAAAGGATTACAGGTTTTAAAGGGTCGGCAACCCGTGGACGACTCTAAAGATGCATCCATGGGTGACAAATGGTCAGTAAGGTTGAAATCCACCAGCGATGTGAGATTTGTTTTCATGATGATGACGTGCTGACCGATTTCGGCCACAGCGACTGTGTAAGTATTAACAATTATAATTATGAGTACTAGAGTGTTGCTCTTCTACCCTCTAGTGCACTCTCAAGATATTTGACAGCTAGGTGTCAAATATATATGAAAACCCAGCGTTTCTTAACCATATTCGTAGCAAGCAAAAATAAACGACGCCATACCGTACTGTTCCTTCCACGTCACCGTTCTTTCTTTGACTTTAGCATTCTATTGTTTATTCTCTTACGAGGAATTCTTCTCAGGAATTTCCATAGAGGCATTGATTATGCCAATGTTTTGCTGCTTTGTTCAATCATGACGCGACATATAAATGTTTAAAGTATTCACTCTTCACTAGTAAAAGAGAAGATTATTTGTAACCTCCAGAAAGCGAGAGGTTTCGATTCGACATTGTTTTATTATTGTAATTGTGTGTTGTGTAATTCTGAGTTTTTGCGATTGATTATTTATGTCCCTGTGTAATGAAACTATAGATATACATACCTGTATGTGGCATGCATATATCATGTAAACATCTACATTATGTACATACGTATTCTGGCTAATAATGATATTCAAATTGTTTATTGCATAAATCACATCCTACTAATATTATAAATGCGAAAGTTTAGATGTTTGGATGTGTGTTCCTCAATCACGCTTAAACGGCTGAACCGATTTGAATGAAATTTTGCACGAAGATAGTTTATAGCCTGGATTAAAATATAGGATAGTTTTTATCCCGGGTCCACGCGGACGAAGTCGCGGGCGGAAGCTAGTTACAATATAATTATTAGGTACAATATAATATATTGATTGACAGATAGCTGTGGTACCGAAGCTCACTAACTGATGAACTAGCTTGAGGGCATTTTTTAATCGAAGTCGTTTTTTTTTAATATAGGTACTATATGCGCCTTATTTATAAAACGAAACAAAACCAATGTTAACAAAAATGTGTTTTGTCCCATGGATCACACGAAGGTTATTGGTACCAGATAAAGACTTACAAACGAATTATAACGGCGTTTTAGCTAAAATAGGGTTGATAAATGTATGTTACGAAAGACCTAAGTATTTTCTTCACTATTGATAACTATCATAATTCATAACAGAAACTGAAAACGGCATTAAACCTAAAAATATTACCCCACAAAAGCTTGTAAACGTTTCACTCTAAAGCAGCTTTTAAAACTTGCCATAAAGTGGACAGGACACTAAAGTTGCTCAAATGAACTTTCATTTTCATTACGGAGTTTGATAATATCATTTAAAGAATGCCAGAAAGTCTAGAAATAGTCATATTAACGCGATTGTGCAAAATGACAAATCGTCGGGGATAGTGCAATACCGCGTAACTAGCACTGGTAAATAGTGCGTACCTACACCTACACAACACCCATAGTGCAAAACCGCGTAACTAGCACTGGTAAATAGTGCGTACCTACACAACACCCATAGTGCAAAACCGTGTAACTAGCACTTGTAAATACTGCGTATCTACAAACACCTAACTTTACAGGAGAAGCTTAAAACGTGATAAAAAGATACTTTTTCTTTTTAAGATAATATTGAATCACGAGTTCTACAAGATAGTGACTTTAGTTTTATGGCGTTATACTTTCGTTGACGGGAAATCTTAATTTGGCTAAATTAGATACGCGGTATTAACCAGTGCCAGTTACGCGGATTTGCCCTATGGCTGTTGTGTAGATACGCAGTATTTACCAGTGCTAGTTACGCGGTATTGCACTATCCCCGACGAAATGACCTTAGAACCTGGACGGTGGCGCAGGTACGGTTCACTTTATACCGGACACACAAAGCTTAACTATTGAATACCAAAATTAGTTGACTTGACACCTAAATGGCTCAACAATTAAAGACCTTGTACTATGTATGGCGGTTCTAGAGAAATGTCCTCCCTCGGCCGCTCCGGTCGGGAAGCCTGTCGAGGTTTTCCCCAGGGAAAACAGAATGGAGTTCTTCGAGAATGGAGTGCACAAAATCCTAACGGGTCCGCAACTCACGTGTGACACCACTGGAGTTGCCGCCTATAGTCTACGGTGACCGCTTATATATACCATCAGGAAGGCCTTAAGCTTGTTTGCCACCGCGGTAATAAAAAAGATAGAGATAGAGCCAGTATAATTAACAGGTCTAAACGCGATATAAGTATTTACCATAATTTCTGACATTTCGACACGGGTTGCACTGACCGCGGTATGAGATAGCTGACCTGTCAACCTGCAAGTGAATCCTACGAAATACCATATTCCATAAAAACTTGGCTATTTCTTCTGTTCTCAGAACCGAAGGTCGACTCTAACTTCCGAGAACCACTGTACCGACTGTTTTCCTCGACCCGTACTTTTACACTTCAAGATCAATATTGGAATGTATAATGAGCTCTCAATATTGATGTTTTGTTAAACTCTGTCCCTATTTTAAAGCCCTGGGTTTACTTTACAAAAATAGAGATAGATCCAAGTTAATTAGTCGAAACAATGTGCGAATTAGTTATGTTTAGTTAAAGTGCAGACGAAAATATTTACATCTAGGTGCTAATGTATTTATGTATGCACTTTAATACACACAATAAGAGCAAATACATGTCCATAAGATCAAAGTTCAAAGGCGAACTTATATCTATAAGGGATCTCTTCCAGCTAACCTTAAAAAAGCTGATGTAATAAGCACGATAATTTACCTTGCGAGGTCGGATGTTAAGATTTGTTGATCATTCCCGCGAAACTACCGGATTTTGATGAAACTACAGCACATACCTACATTAGAATAACACAATTATATGACATACTTGTTTAGGCGTACGAAGTCGCCGGTAGATGATTGTGAGACAGTAAGGCCGCGGACTGAGCTGTTATTCGCTACACGCTAATGCGGCTCACCCCGCCGGTCACCCGTCACGAAACTAGACCTACGCTTAGGTACCACGCATCGCGGTGTCAAGATATATTTGTGGGTGAGCTTAAAACAAGTTACAGAATAGGGGGGCTGGACGCCGACAGGCATCTTTCGAGCGATTTCAATGCATGGGCAGCCGCTCGTCGCCGCGCTGCCCGCCGGCGTCCAGTCCGCGGCCTAAATACAAACATCGGACAGGCTCGCCAAGAACGCCCGAGTCCACAAATCTTTCTTTTCTAACCTACCATGGTTGAGAGGGACAGCCTGTACGTGTCGGGTGTCGGTGTAAATATGTTAGGCGGCGGTCTGGATTGAAGTCGCTCGAATGTATGACCTGCCGCTCGTCGCCCCCCGCCCGCTGTCGTCCAGTCCGCGGCCTTGGGGACTATACTATTTAATATTAATGGAAAATGTTAGGAATGAACGCGATTCACAATCGCGCGACTGATCCGACATCCGCGATTGCAGATACATCGAGGTAACACTTTACATTTCAATGCGCAAGGCATTAGACATGTTACTGTTCACTAGGGGTGTCAGTGTTCAAGTATAGGACGGCGTAATGCGAGCCAGTAAGAGGTACTGGTTGAAGTAATTTGCTACTTTTAAAACATACAATTACTTATACCTCTACTTATTTACATTTCAACTGTCGGGTTGAACACCAAACATTCATAATTGAATCATGCTAGTTAGGTACACGTTTCCAGTTTGATTGACCTGACAATGCACCTCTGTACCCGTGTTAAATTTTGCAAGCAATATACTTATTTTTTTATGTTACTTGGTCGAATCAGGTGATAACTTAGATGTGATAAAGCTGTTTGAATAAATAAACCGACACATTTTTGATATAAATGTAGCGTATCGAGTAAGGTGGCAAAATGTGTGATTTTAGGGTTAAAAGTGAGTGAGACTAGTAAATGCAATCATCGGCCAGCACGTCTATCATGGGACGGGATACCTCTTGTTCTAAGTGTTCTAATAAGAGAGAGACGGATAGTGCGAGAAAAATCGAGCGAGCTCGCGCGCCGTCGCGTGATAGCCGTGCAGGCTCGCCCACGACGGCCTAGTCTAGTCGTATCGTTATTTTCTAACTAGGGAATGCAAGAACCGGACTTATTTCATAACCGGTTATGATTTCGTTTATGGTCAAATCACATAGCTAACATAAACAAGTAAATCTCTGTAAGTACCTAAGTTCTTTGGGAAATCTGAGATCTTCGTAAAGCTTGGGTTTTGTGCGTTTGGCAACCCTACGGGGCGGCGCGGACGCATCCCTAATCCGGAGGAAGTGATCCATCAGACCTTATCTGCAGGAAGCGCACACGGGTGTATTTTTACATGGCGACCTGCGCACGAGTGGACGCGGAGCCGGGGTACGGATAGGGATACTGCTATACGCCTATACATATTCATTGATTTTATAAAATTAGACTTAATTAATAGCGAGAAATTACTACATATAGTACATCATTTATTATGTTTAGATAATTAGATTATATAAATAGATTAAGTGAAGCTACATTGATTGTCATAATTTATGTATTTAATTATACTTGATTCATATTTAATTAAGTAATACCATATTCGAAATATGCAACCCTACAATATTATACAAGAAAACGCTCAAAATACTTGATATATTTGTATATTTTTGCTCACAGCAGGTAGTCCTGTTATTTTAGTATTAAGCGTAATTTTATAATACTCTGATACTAACATTAAATATTGTATAGGTATGGTTTAAATAATATATTCCTCGCCGAGTTTTTTAAGCCGGTTATTCTCGTGCCAGAGGTTTTCTTTCCGCACCGGTGGTAGTTTATCGACATTCATAGGTGCATGTAATATGCCTAAATAGAGAAATAAAATAAACTAACGTTGACTTTAACGTTATACATAACTATGTGTTACAAAATAGACCAATAGGTATGTTGTAGGCCAAAAGCGCGGGGAGCCCCTTAATTACCAATACATACTTAAAAAGTAATGAACTGGTGGGAAATTTATAACCAAAGTGCCCGTAACACGAAAAGGAAACGGGCGCTTTTCCATTAGTCGGCCCGGCACCGACATGGCCGTGCACCGGCACCGGCGCCGGGGCTTCGTTTTCCCACTGCACCGGTGTCGATGCCGGTTTACGCCCGGTGAGTGATACAGTACTGACACGGACTTCAGCACGACGACACGTAAAGTATAATACAACGCGTAGATATTCTTTTTCTATTCATCCATATCCTGTTCATTCTTTTTCACATTTCTTCATATCCTGTCTCGAGAAACGCCAAAACTTCCTGCCAGCATTTCTCTCGTAAAATTTTAGTTTTACTTGCTCATTAATTTGTCTCAGACAAGGCCGGGCCTCCACCAACTCGATAAAAGTCACGATGTCGTATTTAAACCCCATGACGCGACCAAAACCACAAATCAAATGATTCTCTCTCCCTCCGCTCCACGTCCTCCTACCCGCCCCGCGCACACACACGCACACGGCTATAATTCATATACAATACACATGCAGTTTTGCCGGGCCGGCACCGAGTGGGAAGCTCGGTACCCGGGCGACGGCGACGGCGCCAGCGGGACTCAACGCCGGGCCGGCGCCGGCGCCGGTAAGTGAAAAAGCGAGCCATACATTTTCATACAAGTTTGCTGGCCCCGGCACGGTACCGGCTAATGGAAAAACGCCCAATGTTCGGGGTCATGAACTTTTGACGTTTGTTACGGCATTGCCCCGTTTTGCTAATTCATTTCGAGGGTCAGGTCATTCCTGTTCATATGGAGGGCGACGTCAGGAATTGAAACTGAGGTGTAAAGAACCTCCTCCTTTCCTTGAAGTCGGTTAAACTTTCTTACCGGGACCCGGGGAGCCAAGGGTTCGCTTTGACATCTAATCTCCAATATTTGGCATAGGCACTAGTTTCACGAAAGCGACTGCCATATGACCTTCCAACCAAGAGGGAACTCTAGACCTTATTGGGCAAAGCTTGTGATTTAAAAAAAACAAATATCACACGTCAGAATGAATTAAAAATCTTACTCTTGGAATGAAAAAGCTCGCCACTTTTGAACCTTAACTGCTTTGAAATAAGGTCGAAAGGTGGCGAACCTTTCATTACTCGCTAAGGGTACTCGAATAAACTTCGGACAAAATTGCAACAATAAAACAATATCTCCGTCGTGAATAGGGAGCGTATTCAGATCATTTATTCACAGGGGCCGTTCGAGATATCAGAAATGCCCTTTACATTAGTAGACCTTATCACGTTTGAATAAGGTTCAAGATGGCTCAACAGTGGTTCGGCACGCATCGATTTCAAAGCAACGGACGTGACGAACCGATTCGCACAAGATTTATACGACATCAGACACCCAGTTGAGCGCCGGACCAGGCCCATCCCGCCCGCAGTCGCCGACTAAGGATAGGCCACCATGCACGGTTAGCACAACACTACTCCGTCTCTTTCTAGTTAGAACGCTTAGAATGAGACGGATATTCCATGTCGCCGCGACACACCTTGCCGGCCGTGTGATGGCCGTGCTGATGTAGTTAACTTGTGTCGACGATTTCATAAAGGTGCTGTGAGACTTGGACATTCAACGTTAGTTGGAATGGATACCTAAGGCCGAAACGCACGACAGCGGAGGTATACCGCGCCGCTCTTTGCGGATCCTTTCATATTAGTTCTCCGCGCCGCTCCGCCACCGCTGTCAGTGCGTTTCGGCCTATAAGGATAAGTTCGCCTTTGTACAGTCAGCGTCATATAGTTAGTAGCAGCCAGAGTAGCCAAATATTTAGTAACACACCCTTATTCTTACACGTAATAAAGACGTGTACCGAAATATTTGGTTACCTTGGCTGCTACTAACTATATGACGCTGACTGTAGATACTTTGATCTATTCTAACATGTATATTCTTTAACCTTTCTTTTTTTCCTGTTAGGCCTGCTGAGCGGCCTGTTACAGTTATGTTTACGGATACCTCTCTGGGGGCCTTATGGGCCGCCCAGAAGGAAATTAAACTGTCATTGTGTACAATAAAGTGCTTACATACATACACAACATCGAGCATTCGCAGTTTTTAAATGTGTCGAACTGAACAGCGAACTGAGTCAAGCATAGAGCCAAACATCGCTACGAACATTTCCACGATCATTATAGCGAACGCTCTAGTCCAGGGTTTCTTAAAGTGTGGTCCATGGACCCCTTAGGGGTCCGTGATATGATTCCTAGGGGACCACGGCTATACATCGTTCACTCTTAACGTAGGTATAGACACATGAAACATGAGATTTTTGTTTCAAAAGGGGTCCGTGGTATTTTTGAAATTCTGAAAGTGGTCCATGCCTTACAAAAGATTGAGAACCCCTGCTCTAGCAAATGCTCAGCGGGAGGCGTGGGCGAAGAGGGACAGAGGAATAATACAAAATTACTCGGATCGTCAAAAAGCCCGAAGCAAATTTACTGTCATTTCGGTAGAATTCTTCGGAACAATGGGAATATTCCCGGGAACAATGGGAATATTCCCAGTTATTGGGAATATTCCCCCATCAGAAAAAAAACAAATTTTACAAAAGTACTTCTGAAAGTAACAAAAACGATACAAAGTTAATAAAACACTACAATAAAATATAATACGAATACAAAATATGAAAATATTTACATATTAAATGGTAATTGAGATAAAAAGTCAGAATTACTACAATAATGCTGTTTTTGGCGAATGGCACTTTATTTGTCGGGGCACTATTCATTTTATTTACTTTTATTACAACTTTAATTTTCCTAATTTGTATTAAAATATTCCCCTGTTTGGGGAATATTGCCGGGAACAAGGGAATATTCCCGGAAAATTACCATACGGAAATATTCCCGTTGCCGGGAATATTCCCCGGCACATCACTACTCATTACAAGTGAATGCTCTATCAGCACCTTGAAAACCTCGTTCATATAATTATTCGCACACGAATCATACCCATTTTACCCCTTTCCACTCGGAATGTCTTTCATATATTTGAATTTAGACAGATTTTGCTCGCAATACGCAAGCACGATGCCCCCTTCTAATATATTCTTATCGCTGTCCCTACCTGACTAGTTTGTGAGCGGAATTACCGACAGCTGAGATTTGATAAAAAATTATCATCAGTTGTTCGCACACTGCCCTAAGCAAGTCCATTGCCATTGCATTACAAGTCTTGTATTACACACTTCTGCTGTGACTAAGTCTGTATGTGTATGTATTATGAATATAATGTATGATAATGTATGTAATGTATGTAAAATAAGTTTCAATCAACAAAAAAAAATTCAAGCTTCATTGACAGTACTTTTCTGTATACCAAGCACGTGTAACTACTCATTGAGACGATTCTAACGAGCCCAAACTCAAAGGGAATTACCACCTACCGTCATCCAAAATATACCTTTACACAAAATTTCAGCTCAATCTGTTGAAGATATATGCTTCAAAATTGAGTTGCAAGTTGCAGTTACTTAGGTACAGGTTAAACACAATTAATATGGCGCGCGTCAAGGCGCTTAAGTAGTTGATCGAGAGGCTATTATTGCTTAACTTGGAGAAAAATATATTTCGGGAAAGATCTAACAAATCCCTGAAAGTAGGTACCTAGTAGAAAATTGTCTCGATTGTAAAAACATCCAAAAAAATAAAAAAAAGTTCGCAGGCTGTAGTCAAAGTCTGCCTGCTTCAAAATGGGAGATTACGATGGACAAGAAACGCCCAAACAAACTCATTGGGTAGTCATTGGGTCCAATTCTACGTGCACATGGCTTAACTAGCCTAAAACTAAATTGTTTAATTTTTAGACATAATTTAGGCGGCAGATTAAAAAGGACATATTTAGAATAGCATTTAGGCAGCTAAGTAAGTTGCATAGACCGCCTAAAATAAGAAACGTCAGATTCAAATTAGCGCTGGCATTTGATTATGACAGCTGCTCATAGAATAGCAAAGTGTTTTAGCGACACCTAAATAAAATAAATTTTCTCACGAAAAAATAAAAAGCGCGGAGGAGTGGCCATACTTGTCAAAAAATACACTAATTATAACGAACTCACAGCCGTAAAAAAGTTTGCAATTGAAAAAGAATTCGAATGTTGTGGGATAGAAATTGTAGATACTAATATTATTATTGTATGTTTATATAGAACTCCTGATAGCAACGTCATTAAACTTCTAGATCACTTAGACCAGCTTTTAAAATTCTTGTGCTTGAAAAATAAAAAAACGATAGTCATGTGTGGAGACCTTAATATTAATATTTTAAATGATAATAAAATTACCACAGATTATTTAAATCTACTTCACAACTACAACCTATACAGTCATATCAATACACCTACACGCCAAAAAAATTGCATTGACCATATTTTTAGTAATATTAAAAATGCCAAAGGTAAAACCCATGCACTTGGCCTGTCCGATCACGATACAGCCCAAACAGTGACTTTTCAAACCAAAACGCAACCCCCCAAATGTGCTAGGTACATTACTAAAAGAGATTATTGTGATGAAAATATCAAAAAATTTAGAGAATGCATCTACAGTCTATCTTTTTCAGAAATTTACGAAGAAAATTCTTTAAAAAATAAATTCCAATTATTTCACGATTTACTAATATTATTTCACGATCTTTGTTTCCCTACCATTAAAGTCAAACTAGCAGCTAAAGACAGAAAAAACAAGTGGCTTACAAAATCCTTAAAAAGATGTTGCACTGTAAAAAGAAAACTTTACTATCAGTACAGTAAAGAAAACAATATTATAACAAAGTCCAAATTCACTAATTATTCACGTATCTTAAGAAAATGTATATCGAATTCTCAAAAAAACTACAATACAAATTACATACAATTTTCGAAAAATAAATGCCGAGCAGCTTGGAATGTTGTGAAAAACACCTTTAACCAATCTACTAAAAAAGGAATTAATTACATAACAAGCAGATCTAAAGAGGACTTACACGTCCCACAAGATATAGCAGACGAATTTAACAACTACTTTATAAGTATTAGTGGCAAACCGACTACCAACAAAAATGCAACTGTCCCTAAAAGTGTTAGACCTATACAGAATACTATATTTTTATCACCAACTATTCCCCAAGAAATCTATAAAATAATTATGTCCCTCAGAAACACACAATCAACTGGCTACGATAAATTACCTACTACAATATTAAAAACAATTGCTTTTCCGCTTTCAATACATTTATCTCACCTTATCAATTTGTCGTTCGAAAAAGGACAATTTCCGGATAGTTTAAAGAAATCTATAGTCAAACCTATCTTTAAAAAAGGGGAGACAAATTGTCTTCATAACTATAGACCAATAACACTAATTCCCATTTTATCGAAAGTGTACGAGAAAGCCTATTTCACTAGATTAGATAACTTTTTAGCAAAAAATAACGTTCTGAGACAGGAACAAAACGGCTTTAGAAAGAATAAATCCACAACATTGGCTTGTTTCGATCTTAACAATCAAATAACAGAATGCATAGACAAAGGTATTCCTGTTGGTGTACTATTTCTCGATATGTCAAAGGCATTTGACACGGTTTGCCATAAACGCCTCCTCGACAAAATGGAGAAATACGGAATACGCGGGCCAGCCTACTCCTGGATTGAGAGTTACCTAAAAAATCGAGAGCAATGCACTGAAATTGAAATAGAACAAACCACAAATAATGAGCGCTCTATGTTTCAGTCGTGTTTTAAAGTAAATAAGTATGGCGTCCCACAAGGGAGTATCTTAGGACCCCTTCTATTTCTTATTTATATAAATGATCTACCGGACTCAACAAACCATAACTGTATACTATTTGCTGACGACACCACATTAGTAATTAAGGGAACAGACATAGATAATTTTGAAAATGAAATAAATACAGCACTGCGAGATGTTATTGATTGGTTGGAAGATAATAATCTTAAAATTAATGTAGAAAAAACCAAATTTATGTTATTTAAATCATATAAATCTAAAATCCACCAAGTTGTCATTAAACATAATTTAGGCTTAGTTGAAGAAGTAAATAGCACTGTTTTCCTCGGTATGACACTAGACACACATTGTAATTGGAAAGAACATGTAGACACGGTCTGTATGAAACTGAACAAATTTATTTTTGCACTTTGGCGCATTAAACGAACTGTTTCGTTTAAAACCGCCTTACTCATCTATCACGGATACATTATGTCTATTTTACGATATGGTATAATCATGTGGGGTAACTCTGTTAACGCTGATCGCGCCTTTGTCGCTCAAAAAAAATGTATCCGAACCCTTTGTGGAGCAAATAGACGAGAGCCTTGCAAACCATTATTTATTAAACATAAGTTACTATCTTTCCCTTGCCTATATATTTACGAGATATGTGTTTTTGTAAAACACAATACTCCACTTTTCTCATTCGTAGAAGATACGGAAACAACACGATCACATAGACGCTGCAGGTTAGCATTACCAACTAGTAACAAATTAGTACTTAGAAGAAAAAGCGCTTATAACATGTGCATTAGTATATTTAATAAAATACCAACTGACATAAAAACTTTGCCTATACACGAGTTTAAAACAAAGCTGTATAAAATATTGATGGATAAATGTTTTTATAGTATTAACGAATTTTTATTGTATAAATTTTGAATATTATCTGACATTTAATTTACATATTGTATATTTAAAGAAACTTGACTTATTCTTACTTTCATTATAATTTCGTTTTCTATCTTAATCTGATTATTATCACTGGATTCACTTCTTTGTAAATTAATCATCTATTCTTATAAATATTTATGAAAATTGTAATTTTAATCCTATTTTAAATGACTGAGTGCTTATATATCACTGACAATTTCATTAATCTATTTTCACATGTCTATCTTGACTGAATGTATAATGGGAAGCAATGTATATAAATTAAGATCTCAAGTTACCATATGTTCGTTGTGAATAAACGATTTCATTCATTCATTCATTAGGAAGTTTAGAGGCCACTGTAGAATCGGGTCCACTATTTCGCTCAAAGTTGAAAATTAGCGGCGGTTTTCGTTAGCGAACGTTTCCGCTTAGTAAACATTTACTAGTCTTTATTTTTTTGAATAACCACTTATCTTGTTAAGTATACATTATGATAGTAGACTTTATAAGAAATATTTAGATACTATCTAACTCGTTTTGAGAGTTATTTTATGGACCTCATAACGCTATATTTAAATTTAGTTGCCATAATCCCATCATATGACATGTGGGTATGTGTATGTGCTCGGCCCGGCCCGAAACCTGGCTCATTGCGGACGCCAATTAATTAGGATTACTGTAATGGATGGATTTGTTTTCTTTGAAATTCGAGCCGGACGACATATTTCGTAGCTATTTTGTTTGGTCGGTTTTATGGGATATTTCTGTTTTTGTTGGTGCTTTGGGTGTTAGGATTTATTAAATGATTTATAATGGCATATGATTGATATACTAGTATAATATTTAATGAGCCGTGGGGTCGGAAATGTCCAATGCTGTGTGCCTGAGGCTCTAGAACAAACCAACCATTTTTTTAAAATTTTTGATTACCATTGCATTTCATTAACAATTTAATTGATTAAAAAACTTAAGGATATATAATTATTATGACAGCAGTACTGCTTCTAAACTATAAGTGTACATTAATCTAAAGCAATATCCTACTAATCCTTCACTTCTTGAATACCTTTCAAGTTTCCGAAGTCAACTCTGAAAGAACAACTGTTCTGCAATAAGTTCTGTAACAAACCAAGCAAAACAATACTTTTTGCCCCGTTAAAACCTGAGTAGCCGTAAACGGTATCCAATTTCAATTCCGAAATGAAATAGAAATTTCTAGCGTTCGCATGATATAAACGCACGGACCCCGCGGCGCTGCGCTGCGCGTGCCTCAACAGCTGATTGCCGACCGACCACTATAAAAACTGATATTAAACACCCCCCAACCCAAAAACAACCTTAACTATCGCACATAAGTGTCACATTACAACGACTTTACGATCGCGACCCTTATTTAATGCTCACCCAAGCGATTCCTGACTTAAACCCTCACGCAATAAACTTCAAAATTCCACGTCTCAAGATAACGTACACGTCATCTCCAGAACAGTCGTCACAACATACGAAATTAAACTCTAATCCGTGCACGATAAGGTTATTTTTGCAACAAAGGTTATTTAACGAGTTAACCCGAATGGATTTTGTGCATTTCACTTGGCTGGAGGCCTGCAGTCGAGATGGATTATTCTTAATTACACTTGCAGATAGTGCCGTGCACTTAACTACCGCAAAACCGAACTAGTGCTAGCATTCGTCGAGGTTTATCCCAGTAATTATAGAACAAAGATGCCTTTGGGAACGGGCAGTAGGTAGGTTTGACCGTGCTTGGGTTATACAGTGTCAAAATACAAAAGTAGTATTTCCTGTCAATTCTTAAAGACGTATGTAAGCCCTATAATATATATATTTTTGTCAAAGATGTAATGAAATATTAACTATACATCCTACTATCCTACTAATATTATAAATTCGAAAGTTTAGATGTTTGGATGTTTGTTACTCAATCACGCTTAAACGGCTGAACAGATTTGAATGAAATTTTGCACGAAGATAGTTTATAGCCTGGATTAAAATATAGGATAGTTTTTATCCCGAGCCCACGCGGACGAAGTCGCGGGCGGAAGCTAGTTCCTTATATAAGGCTGTGAAGTAGGTATCACGTTTCAGGAGCGGCGAAACAATAATAATATTTCATATAAAAGTCGAGGCCTGAGCTGCAAAGCGATCTTCTTTTGTTTCATCTTCAGTTGACACCTGACATAAACAACACGGCGATTCATCACAATAAAAAATCTTCAAATATTTTTTAATTTAATTGATGGTTAATTTCAACCTGTAATCTGTATCATATTCAGTTGTGGTTAAGTAACGCGCGTTTGTGTAGATTTAAGTCAAACGCTGAACAAGGATTGGTAAAATACACGGCAATATTTACAGCAATCCTTATGTTCAAGCAATTATGTTGGTAGGGTACACTAATATCCTGTACGGAAAGGTCATAGGTTCGATTCTAATTTACAATTTAGAGAATGCCCGTGCCCTTTAAAGCCACGGCCGCCAACTGCAGGTTTGTGGCGCATATTAAAGCTCAGTGGCTGTATTCTGCGACCAATATTGCATACGTACGTATTCAGTACGTATTTCATTTGTTTATCAAATAGACCTGCTTCTCTCACGCGACACCAAATGCGAGTCCCATTTCAATTGGGGTTATCGACAGATAAAGGGTTTAGGCCAAGCAAACCAGGAATCATAACAACAATCGATTCAAGAGTCTTTGTCATTATACATGTGATAGCAACTCGTACACAGCCCGTAGATCAGTCATTTTAGTAACATGGCTAAAGCCTGAATCACACTCGCGCGGCCTGCGGTGGCGGTCAATGGTATGATTGACAGTTATTGTCAAGTTGACTAATGAACGCCACCGCAGGCCGCGCTAGTTTGTGACAGGCTTAAACCCTTATAATGACGGGATTAGATCAAGCGATTTAACACGAATTCTGACTTGACTGACTGATCCGTTAACTTATCTTGGCCTAAAATCAATAACGTAGAACACGAGTAGAACCCAACAACTTCACTTCTACTGTCTAACAGAACGAAACCCCGTTCACGCTATTCCAGCCGTTGTTTGTAGTTTAACTCACCTGCAGCAATAATTATACCTATTGCAAGTTATTTTGAATGTTTGAAAGGAAAGCTTTTATCGCATAGTAATCGAGTTATAAAACATAAAAATCAAGAGCATGAAGTTTATTTCTCTCTAATTTAAGTTCAAGGAGTAAACCGATAAAATAAAACTGTTCCACAATCTGTCTCGGCTTGTCAGCCGTCCCTAGTATGACTTGATCCCGCGATTTATAACAACACATTTCTCTATCATGTCCAGAATACACATGTGTGGAACGACTTCTAGGCGAAAAATTATCTTTCTAATAGGAAAGAGACGGATGTCGCCGCGACTCAGCTCGCGGGCCGTCCTGTGACAGCCAACCAAAGGTCCACTCCAGGCAAGTACTAGGAGAGCGAGTACGCTAGGAACGGCGACGGGTTGTGAAGCTTGCCACCACCAGTGATGTGACGATCGCGACCACTGCTAAAGGTGCAATTCCGTGCATCGCGGCCGATCGCAGCCGCGCGCGATGGATTGCGTGCGACCGGCCGCGATGCACGGAATTGCCGCAGATCGCAGGCCCCAGACCCTTGCGCGTTTATTGTGACGACAGCTAGATCTAGGAACTTCACTCTAAACACATATAGAGCAAGTAGTGTTGATATTATGGCTGCAGTTTTATGTACTTGTCACCTCGGCGCGTGACGTCAAATCGGCGCGGCGCTCTGACTACGGTAAATTATTACAGATATTGTGACCAGGTGGAAGCACTTCTGGGTGAGTCTACGAGCGTTCCAACCGCCGTCAATCCCTTAGTCTCCTGGTCGCTTTATTGCCAATGCACCGGCAAACTAGCATGACATGTTCAGGTATTTTTTATTACAAGCCCAGGACTACTACAAAAATAACTAGGAAAGGGGATCGAAATCTGCAAGTACTTTGACAATAATGCGAGCAGGGGACTGACGGCGCGGTGGTTGCAACGCTAGCTGAACGTTCTCCAGTTGAGCTGATTTTAATATGAGCGAGACGACATTCTGCTGCCATCTCTTACTACAACTACGCGTCGGAGTTCAGACTTACGCTGCTAGCCTGAGCCGAGTTACAGGTAATCGTGAATACCAGCCAAGCCATCGCTATAGTTTCCAAATAAGCCCTCAGCGGTCCAAGTTATAGTTTATAGTTATTCAAACAAGCATTGAGGTCCGTTTTACTATTCACGTTGGTATTAAATTGCATTTGTTGCACGCACTCGTTCTAATAGGTGTATTTCATGTTTGTGTATGTATCATACAATGATACAACCTTGATGTCTTCAAGATAAGAGTGAAAAGGCATCTTCTGGAACGTGGTCCATCTTAAGCCATGTCTTAACTTCCCTTCAGGTTAGACGAAGACCAAACGATCCCATTTTTTAATGTAATTGTAATATTATAATTTATAATAGTCTGATACTTCAATTATATACTGATGTTTTGAATGAATTATCCCTTGCAGAGTTTTTTACGCCGGTTCTTCTAGCAGAGGTATTCTTTCCGAACCGATGGTAGTTTATCGACATTCATAGGTGCGTGTAATATGCCTAAATTGAAGACTATATAACTTTGACTTTAATTAATAAAAAAACGGTAATGGCGCGTGTAAGCGAGCGTGCGCGACTTGTGTAATTCTTATTTCAATCCCCCTTTACCTTTAGTCAGATAGAAACCCCTTTGATCTGAGCTTGCGGCTAGTCTAACTAGACTTAAGCTGCCTTCAGTTAAGATTATATGTCAAGACTTTAGCAACTAATATGTATACAGACGTAGATGATTGAACGTCGGGAGTCATGTCTCAAAGCGGAGATGTTATATTCTAATGTACGTTTAGCTGCTGACACACGCTGGAACTCTCTGATATTTAGGCACTAATAAAGCCCTATCAATGAATTACTTCAAACTAGTGGTAAGAAGAGGAACAAATCTATTAGATTAGTTCTAGTCAGTGTTATGCGCTATCAATTCTTGCAGGAACTTGCTTGGAAGATGTTGCTAGAAGTTCCTACTACGGAAATGTGTTTCCGCTACTTTCCTATGGTATCATCTTTTGGGGAAATTCTGTAGACGTCCAGAGTACATTCCTGCTACAAAAGAGATGCTTGCGTACGATATATCGAATGCCCCCTGATAAATCATTACACAATGTATTTAAAGAAAAGCGTTTTCTTACTGTTACGGGGATATATATCATGGAATATCCTGCTCCTTTCTCAAAAATAATGCTGCGTATATCAGTAAAAAATCTACACAAAAAACCTTAAAACACAATACAATACAAATATGATCTGCTGTGTCCAAGAGCCAAAAACTAAATGTATTACAAAAGCGCTTTCTTTCATTAAAGACACGTATAGCGGTATGTATAAGTGTCTTTAATGAACGAAAGCGCGTATGAAATTAAAATTTTAGATAGTAATCGATTTAGGTGTAAGTCAAAATCCTGGCTCACAGAACATGTTTTTTACAATTTAAATGAGTATTTTATGAAATAAGATAGTGTTAAGAGTCCGCAGTAAGCTCGATTCTCCATACAAACGTAGTTACGCTTTCATTTTAAAACTACGTGTTGGATTGTAAACGAAACTTTGCAAGTACAATGACAGGAAGTATATCTATGTCTGTAATTAGTTTATGTAGCTTCAGATACCATAGTAAAAAAAATAGCGAATTTAAGTTTTTCATACAAAATTGGTTTTTGTTGTATTTCGTTTGTTTTATAAACTGGAACCATATAAACTAATTACAGACATAGATATACCTCCATCATCCTATATGCAAAGTTTCGTCACAATCCAACACGTAGTTTTAAAATGAGAGCGTAACTACGTTTGTATGGGAAGGTGAAATTCGGCCGAGCTTACTGTGGACTCTTAAGGTAAAAATTGTGTGCTCGAAATGGGCGACTGTTGGTTGTCAATTTATTTAACACCTTTGTTTACAATAAATAAATACTTTAATTTACTCTATACTGATATTATAACGAGAAAAAGTATGTGAGATGAGATTGTTAGCTTTGTAAATGTACCTAAGTTCGTATGTATGTAATGTGTAATCTCCAGAACCGCTTATCCGATTTAAAAATTCTGTCACCTACGTGTAGAATGGACTTTCTGGGTGGTTCTAGGCTATACTTTATCTCGCGGGTTTGCCTGCGTTCTTTGCAACACGCGGTCGAAGCCGCGAGGGCAGCTAGCGTAGCATAAAGACCTCAAAATTACTAAATCCAAATTGATTTCAAACACAAACTTGCTGACTGTGAAAACAAGATAAAAACCAGTTTTAATACGAAGGATGCGGATGTACGCTTCGATAAGGAATTGGTGAAACAAGTTTTATTATTATAAAGAGCATCCAGTGCCGGCGTTAGGATAGGGCCCCCGGCGCGCTCGCGTTTCTAATTTAGTCCCCTTCCTATCCCCGAAGCAGAATAGGTACCTCCAGGGCGCTTCTATTAGGAAGCCGTATAACTATAAACTGCACTCAAGTGAAATATTACTAATATTATAAATGCCAAAGTTTGGATGTTTGTTACTCAATCACGCTTAAACGGCTTTACTACTACTTTACTTCTAAAACTATCCTATATTACCAGGCTTTAAGGGGCTCCACGCGCTTTTTGGCAAGTTTTGACGAGTTTTGAATTGATATTCCTCCGTCAAAACTATAGATATATTTATGGAACAAACACCTATCGGTTTTTTAGTTCTTTATCTACATTTGCACGAGAGTTTTTTTGAAAATAATTAATATTTATTTTTTTATGAATTATTCAAACATGGTCCAAAAAAGCTCTGTTTTCGATATTATTATGTTGTTCATGCACTGTTATATATGAAATCTACATATAACTGTTCCTTATTGACGTCTCTAACAACCCACGAGAGATTTTTATTTTAAACTCATTTTCACAAAAGTTACGTCCATAAAACTGGTTTTTTGGCCTGAAATTGCCAAAGTTTGGTGCCATATATCCCGAAAACTGTGAGGTTTGAAGTAAATATGGGATACTATTTCGGTAAACCTCGTTGTTGTTAATACGATAAACCATAAAAAACACAAATAAACCGACAGTTATAGATCGAAGGTCATTGGGAGCTAGGAGCCCCTTAAACTATCTTTGTGCAAAATTTAATCCAAATCGGTTGAACCGTTTAAGCACGCTGAGTAACAAACATAGAAACTTCCAAACATCTCTAAACATCCAAACTTTCGCTAGTAGAATGAAGTTATACTAACAATGTTAGCGTTTATATATTTTTTTAAGAATTTTAATATCTGCAATGCTTAGTTTTTTTTTTAATTTTTATATTCATTTAAAAAGTAGCTTCCTCTCAATTGCTCACAGGTTAGCCGGGACTACTGGAAGAGTACTTTGATCTTGAGTGACATGACATGTATTTGCTTAAACCTGCAATTAAGAATAAGAATAAGAATTTATTTATTTAGCACACAAAACACGGAAAAAAGAAATGCATTCAAAAAGGTACCTAACCTTACATTACAGTGCTCAACGGGAGCCTCACTCACAGCATCTTGTCACGGGGCCGTGACGCTGGTTTTCAGTGAGAGCCCCAAAAATAAATAAAACTAGGACTAAACTAAACAAACAATTTTATAATTTCTGGGCACTGTATACAATACAATTGTGTCCAATAAAGTACATACACAAGTGCTCAGAATTAATGTGACATAACACTGTTTAGTAAGTATTGCCACTACACACATTGGTAAAGTGGCAATCATGTTGTGTTAATAGTACGTTACTGCAGAGGCCGTGAAGTAAGGGAGAAACGAGGCCAGCAATCCCTGTTCCGGCCGAGGATTGTATAGTGCTTTTCTCAAACGATGTGAGGAAATATTTAAATTAAAATAAATACAAGGTAAATGAAATAATAGGTAACAAGCGGTTCGAGCACCATGTTTAACAGCACATAAGTATAGTACCTACCATAGATTTTTTTTTTAATGTCGCAAGTATGCTTACAGGGTCTAGTGGTGGTTGGCAGAATGTAATTTTTCCTTTGTCAGTTTAATATTAGTAAGCAAATTTAAACAGTTAGTTAGTTTTACTTGGGGTTTTCATACATTAGTTCTTAGCGTTAGGCCAAGAAGAAATGTAGGGAGCCTTAAACAAGAAACTTCATGTCTTCATTTCGTGATATTAACGCATACATTTCCGAGCATGTTTGAGAAAATACACATAACAGCAGCTACAGAGTACTATTATGCACAGATCTTAATGATGCAGGACAATACCACTATTCGCTGTGCAGAATAAATAGTTTAGGCCCGTATTTCCGCAATTTGTTTCTAATATTATTAGTTATACCACAGAATAGGAACAGAAGGTTCTCTGTTAACAAAAATCCCCTGTTCAGGTATGCCGAACGAGCCTAGACGTGGCCATCCCTGCGCTGTCAGCGCGTTGCATGCGACAACGCGTGCGTACCGTAGCAGCGCTAGCATCAGCATACCGGCCGGGGCCGAAGCGGCGATGTACTTGTAGCGGCGATGTACTTGCTATACCTACTTGAATTGCTGTATTCAGGTGACAATTGTGTGATTACCAGAAATAAGTTTATGTCAAAAAATTTATTTTTGGTACAAGCGTTTATTGCCGACTGTACTTTTCTGTATACCGTCATAGTTGATGACGGTATACAGAAATGACTCATTGAGACGATTCTAACGAGCCCAAACTCGATAGGGTTATATGATTTTATTACGGAGTTCCTATGGCCACCTTTCAGCTCCATCATCAGATCAGCTCCACGTCATCATAATATTGCATTGTCAAAATTTCAACTCAATCGGAAACCGGGAAGTGGATCAAATTTAACTTGCAAGATTTGATTACAGACAGACAGACAACGGGACAGGTGAAACTAAATAAAAGCTTGTAAAAAAGTGCTTTGAAGTTGTTGACTTCATAAGCTAAAAATATATTGGTTGCTGCATTCAAAGTTAAACTATGTGATTTAGTAGTAGTCTCTTGACACAGGCCGTGACCCCGTACACAAAGCTCCAAGTAACAAATTTAGATACTTTAACTGGCAACTCTGGCCAAAAGACCAGTTGTTAAATGGTCTAGCACCTCAGTGATTATTCAATAAAATAGCTTTCAATTCCTCCATTTACAGGTTTTGATAAAGTAGACATACTATATCAAAACCTGTAAATGGAGGAATTGCATTTATTTAGGGCTTATATATAATATGTTTTCATAGCATAGAATTATAGAAGAGGTGACGCCGTGTATGCGGATTCAGAGTTCAACCAAAAATTAGGCTTTATAGCCCCTAACCTTGACAATGTCCACCGAAGTGACGCGAACCTAAATCTGACAATGACTCAGGTTTGCATAGGAATAGGACTCTGTCAGTCTCCATTTCTCTCTGTCTCTGTCCCTCGCAACTCTCCTCCAGTAGGCTCTGCTATGGCCCTTATGTAATCTTCAGTCCATGTTTATTTAGGCTTGTAAAATTGTAACCTACAGCTTAGAAACAGAAAGAAAGAAAGAAAAACATTTATTTAATTAGCAAAATAGACCTCAGGCCCCATATCATGGTCGGCCTTATCACGCGATAAGTGACAAGATAGAGTGTCCGTCTCGTTCTATTGAACGGTGTCAGCCAGTGACGGATGCTCTATCTTGTCACTTATCGTGTGATAAGGCCGTCCATGCTACGGGGTCAGGTAGCAGTTTAGGAACACACACTTGACACTACTGCCTTTGGTCACTTGTAATTCCCTGATCTTAAAGTAATCATAAAACTGACTAAGGTATGTTTATAACTCCCGGTACCTTTAATGTCATTTGTGATATTTCATGTGTTACCTGTTTTATTAGAGTACCAGGGAATCCTTTTGCTTTGCTTGGAGTCTTATGTGTGTTTCTGGAGAAAATATTTTTTCCCAGAAATGAGACGGAGATTGATCAAATTTTCGTCCTCATAAACCCATTGTATATACAATAATAAATAAGTATAAGGTGAGGTGTCATTGGATTCTTTTGATTTCTCTTGTTTCAATTTTAGTTTTTATTTTCACATATAAATAAAATTTAAGATTATCTCATTAAGTTGTTGCATAAATTTAACTCTGTGTGATGTATTATTAATTTGGTATCTTTAAAATTTAAGTATAGTCCTGCGGAAAACATAACTTTCATAACCTATTGGTAATCAAATGTAGCTGAATGAAAGCTTACAAGGTTAGATTTAGCCACAATTTGACTGACAACCATACATTAAGTTGGTGCATTACTGGTATCGTAACTGGTCACAATACTCTAAATAGACACTTGAAGGTAATAGGTATTAGTAACGATAGCTCCTGCCCACACTGTGGGAAGAAACAAGTAAGCATGTACTAGCGGAATGTATTATGTACGCAGCACTGCGGTTTAATACATTCGGTAAAGATGTGTTAGAGGAGAGGGAACTGAGGGATGTCAGCCTTAAAGATGTCCTTCTGTTCTGCAGGAAAACAAGAAGAATAGAAGAGTTTGATATGGGAATGTCGCCGGGACAGTAACCTGAGGCTCCAAACTTAGGGAATGGGGCTGAATGAACGCGACAAGCGATCAACCGCCTGCCTGTTACCGGCCAGGCATCCCTTCAGAACATCATCATCATCATCATACATTAAGTTTATATACCGACATTTTGGGAAAGGTTACTGTCATCAAGTGAATGCAGTCGCTGTGATTTTGCTGTATAATTGTACTAGGCTACTAGGTATAAACAGTAAGTGGTAAAGTGTAATTGAAATTGCTGGCTGAGAACTTTCATTATACTTAATAGGTTACAATGTTTTTAAATTTTTGTGATTAACTAATGAGGATCAATAACTTTAACGGGTTAAAGTTCTTACAAGTTTTAGTATTGAAAGGGTTTTATTCAATAATAAAGAAACTGGCAATTGTGTGTATAATAATTTTATTTATAAATGCATGTACACATGTCAGTTTATATTACATATGCCTGCCCACTCCTATGTACTTTCAGAAATATATCATTTTGTTCATTTAACACATCTTTAACTATCTATCTTTATGTAAGTTATGTTTACTCTCCATACTTGTTTACAAATTATTAAGTTATTTGCCAAAATGTTCACATATTTAGACACATAAAATTACCATGTACTTGGCACAGTTTTGTCTCATGTGATTTTCATGTCATGTCATTTCTGTTCATGACAATTATTAGACAGTAATCAGGCCACTATTTTTTTAAATAATTCCTAAACATGCAAGTTAGTAAAAAAATCCTTCAGCCTTGTGCAAATAAACCAGAAAACTCTGACCATAAAGCCGGTATAAGCAAATGCATAGGTGAAAAAACTAGATTTTCGTCTACTCTCTAATTGAATCATAAAACCTCAAGCTTTCTTCTTTAATTTAAACAGAAATTGACATTGTAATCCATCGACTTTGCCTGAAGCAAGGTAATTGTAGTATCCATCGCATTTCGAGAAGTTTTAGAAACTGCATCGCAGCATTTCCGCGCTGCACGGATAGGCCTACACTCGGCACCCGCGCGTCGCCGTGCCGTCAAACAAATCTTGCAACGTGTATTTCACCAATAAAACTATCAAATAACAACTCAAAATGAAACTATACCTTGATTTCAGGGTCCAATCCACATCCACGTTTGAAATCCAAAACGGTAAACACTGATTTACACTGAATTTTGATCGAAAACACTGACACCGTAATAGCACTTGTTGACACTTTAATTTTTATATTTGTTTTTTAATGTTATCACACTAGTGATCACCACACTTCCACAGTTGTTAAAGTATTATTCGAAATTTTAATTACACTAAATCCATTGTGTACTTCTCCTTCGAGAATTTTTCAGCTTAGATTTAAGTAACTTGCGCACGGGACTATTTTTATTTAACAATTAGAAGAGACACTTAAGACATTTAATTAGTCATTGTATGATAATTTGTTGAAAAAGTGCAATTAATGCTACAGAGTACTGACAATGATTCTCTTCCGCATCCCCAAAACAGCTGTTCGGGACTAGTGACGCCAAAAATCGATAACAACTGGATACAGAACAACCGTATCCGCACACAACTATTCACACCACAAGATTTACCGGTTTTTTTGTTAAATTTACTAAAACACACTATGTCAATGTAACTTGAGAATAACTTTTGCAGTTGTAATGAAATAAACCAGTTTGATTAGGTGGAGATTCTAATTTATATTTACATTTTAGAGAGGGTTGGTGAGAGTAAATAGTTTTTTGAATAATGGTTGTTTGTTGTGCATATTCTTTTGTGAGCACATTACAATGTTGTTGATGTGTAGCGCGGTACGCACACGGTCGCGCTCGGTCGCGGACTGGCGCCGGGCGGGGCGCGGGGCGCGGGCGGATGAGGCGCGGGGCGGGTCGCGGGCGGGCCCGACAGCGGAATGCTATTGTAGGCGAACTTGTCCGCTACTTTTTTTCTCAATTCTGGTCAAACAAGTTTCGTATACAACCAGCATTGTAAGGATTCCGCCATTCTCCGAACGGGCCGACGCTGTTTCTAAACTTTTAAGCGATTTCAAGGCTTCAAATATTCATCAAATTGCCCTTTAATAGCCAGGGAAGTACTTTAACAGTCTGCTAACCTTGCACAATTCAAAGCATTTCATTAAATTTTATATTTGCTACGTAATTTAACGGTTTTTCTAACTGGAATCTAAGTAAGAATTTTCTGTCATTCACGATTATTTAATAGCTATCGTGCTTGTTGATCGTGTGCCATCCAATAGTCTAGTTAGTCTTCCACGTGAATATTAGCTATCAGTCCTTACGGCGTTGTAAAACTGGATTTGACAAGAATCTCCCCGCATAATTAACGAGCTGCATAAAAGACATAAAAGGTTATGCTGATCGTATGCAGAGTTTACCGGGAAACCGCAACTCGCGTTCGTTAAGCAAATCGCTCTCCAGACTACGCAGAAAGAACGATAATCGCCAAGGTGAAGTTTCGTCCAGCTTGTCTTCGAATAATTTTATTTTAATGCTCGTGTGAATATAAATAGCTAGCTAGCTCCCTGAGACCCTATATGACACGTATCTACTCAGTCCTTATGTATGTTTATGGAATTTTAAATAAATTTAATTTAGCCTAAGTAAGTAACAACCATTGCTGCCGCAGGCGCATTAGCAACGAGGTTATCCTGCTCGGAAGTATCTCACTATCAAAAAATAAATGGATCCCCGCAGTAGTTGCATGAAAATGAAATGAATTAGGTATAAGACTAATAGGAAGTGACTTGAGAACATTTAATAAACCGTTTCTGATTCTAAGTATATTCCAATTAAAATAGGCATGATGCCTCATGTTCAAATTGATAACGTAGTGATGCTTAATCGATACTAAACCATCAAATTATCTTATTAAAGTATAAATTATAAATATAATTAAAATCATAAAAAGATATGAACCATGAAATTTTTGAAAAATATGCAGTTTTTTTATTGTCCAAGAGTAAAATTAAAGCTACCAATAGAATCCTAACGCTTTTACAGAAATAAAATTGTATGACAACTATGTACTTAAAGTATTTCGCGACCGAAACAACAGTTTACCTGATTTTCCATACAACGATTATTAGTACAAGTGTCTATCAGTATGAAGCGTCTTGCGCTGCCGCCAGGTCAATCTCTGTGTCAAATTTTTGGGTATTTATTTTCTTTAATTGTAGTTGCTCCCATACAAACATTGGTTCCGCTCCAAAAACTGATTCGACTGACATCATAACAAAATCTTAGTCATCATCCCTATTGCCATGATATATCTACCTATATCTTACTATCGTTGCTTTCAAATGAGTGAGAGTATAGTTCAGACTATACATTCTTATCAAGAAGTTTAAGTAAATATTATATCCTATGTAGGTTTACCTACCCAGTATACCGTAATTATCACATGAACGCCGATTATGACGACCGCAGGAACTTTTTTCTATGGGTTTTTAATAATTGATCTATTTCATCCAGATGTACATTTATACCAGTTGTTTGCTAATAAACGCTCCCATGATACCTTACCTATGTGACCAACTTCAATCAAGCATATACGGTAGGTACAGAAGGACCTACCTTAGATAGGAATTGATTTCTTAAGTATAAATGATAAAATGAATGGTTATAATGAAATTAATGAACTTTACATAACTCATTTTCCTTAAAACATTTTGTTATATCCTTATTATACTATAAATATATGTATATATTTGAAATGACGTTAACCAAAACGGCTCTAACGATTATAATGATATTTGAGATATAGGGGTTTACAGGGGCGACAAATCGATTTGGCTGGGCCTCATGTCTGGGAAAAGATTGTTTTCTGTTTATTTTCACCCGAGCAGAGCATAAATTGACAGCAATCAAAGAATAATTACTGCAGCAACATAAAAACCTTGGATATCCTTAGTAGTTAGTATTCAAATTGTTTTGATGAGACTATAGTTCATTACGTTACGTATTCTTATACACTTGCAACACCTGTTGCTTCATACATTACATGATACAATGTAATTAAGAATTATTAAATAAAACTTAGTTTTATTCACTTCATTTATTTTTGCTTTACATAGGTATAAAATATAATTTTATCAAATGTTGGATTTTCATCGTAATTAAACGCTCCCACAAACCATTCCGAAAGCTATCTAACATAACGTATCGGTTTAATCATTGTCGCGAGTCTGGAGCCAAGCTCGCAGTGACGTCACGCAGCCTTGTGAACCGAAACTCGTCCAACTAGTTTCGCGTACTAGGATGTCTAACTTAATATTTATTGTTTACCGGTTTTTAGCCCATCCTTATTACAACCCGTTGCATGAATTTAACGTTCGTAATTTTGCTTTTTGAAGGAAATAAATATTCGTAAGCATTATTAATATTATTATTCAATTGTTTAATTTACATTGAAGTCGAGAAAGAAAGGTTTTACATAGGTATTTAATGTCATTATTATTATTATCTTTATCTTACACATACCAAAACATATAAGTTGTTTCATAAATTCAAGCAAATGTTGTTGTGATGTCACAAACCAAGGGGGGTTTGAACAATAACTTACTGATAAAAGCTGGAACGGAAAACTCCAGTACCTAAGCTCAAACTTTAAAAAGCAATTTCCACCACTGTAATTGAATGGTAAAATACCCTCAATTTAAATAATGAATGTACTACAGCCGCTCGGCCTCACAAGCATTTTACAAAGAAATTTTAATCAGTAGACTCCACACAAGAGTGGAATTCCGACATTCAAGGTTACAAAGGAACTTCCAAACAAAGTATTTGAAGAGCGATAACTGAAGCCCAGAGTCGAATAGATTCGGGGAAAGAGAGAAGGACACGCAAGTCTGGCGCGCAGGAAAAGGACGCCAATAATAATTTTATTTATTGCCATATCACGTTGCTGCGCCAGGTGTGCATCGCACATGTAAGAGCGAGATCACTATACGTCGATTGGTTCTCGCACATAGCCAAGGGATTCGCTAATCAGATTTTGTGAATTAGAATTTTTAATTGGTTAAACATTGCACGTATTTATTTTTCGCAGGTTTTATATTACTTTCACAGACTTAATATGCATAGCATTAAGCGAAAACTTTGCTAAAAGAACATTCCTTCCACTCGATGTTTACTTTCTTGTATCAACATATTGGGTTCCTTGTATTTTTAACAAAAAATTGCAACAATAAAGTATGCACTAGTTCTCGCTTCATTGAACATATTAACCAACAATTACAGCTTTGATGCTTGTAGGTTATTTTGCCTTATACTTTTAGAGTCCCACTGCCATAGGACTCCAAGTGCATTCTATGGTGCACTGAGCTACGTGGAGTGTAAGTGTCAACGGTGTGTCGTGCCCGCATTAATGTGTTTTGTCGACAGCTACCGCTGCCGAGATTCGCTGAATCCATTAACTTACTACCTATGTAATACTATAAAACTCAATTAATGCATCGCATCTATAAAATAGAGTAAGTATATGTATGAAATAATGAGAAAACCTGTACTATTCAGGTTTTAATAAACATAAAATTGTACATTATTTGACATAATACACGGAGAAATCTTGAATGACAATGACGTGGCAGGCAGGAGTAAAGCTAGAGTTTGGCAAGGAAGGAGGTTGCAACTCTAAGCAAATAGATCATATCACGTCAATGTAGAAAATAAGATAGGTGATAAGACTTATAGGTACGTGACGATGTGAAATCCATGATGCTGACTCCTCTAGGCCATTCCCGGCGGTTATGTTATTTGCTGCAATTCGGTACAGATGAATCTATTTTCAAGAAAGAAAACAGGTGTTTGGTGAATCGTGATGTGTTTCTATAAGATCTTCACGAAGGTTATATATATAGAAAGTATCGTATATTCGTATCCTGGCGTTAATACCACCATCTCTACGAGTACCACGTTTAAGTACTGGTGGGGTGGCACTGATGTGCGTGAACCTGACTTTTTTATTTATTATCGGTATTCCGAAAAAGTCAGTCGACTAAAATCTATTCCATTAACGAACCTGCTCACAAAATTTCACGAGAATCGTTTCAGAAATGCGACCTGTAGAGCAGAACAGCGGGAAAGCGGGTTCGTTCGCTTCGCTCTCTAGTTCGATGATTGTTTCCTATATTGATTTTTAGCAAGCAACAAATAATATTTGTATTGTATGGTATGTCTTGGCCAGCCGGGGCGGCAGAGACTCACGAGTGTCACGCACTCGATAGTTCTACAGTTTAGCGGCAACAGGTTATATCGGGAATTAGAGGACCGGTTGTGACGTTTGTTTTAAGCCGGTGTTGCCAGTGCACGTCCCGATCCCGATCCCCAGTCCTGATCACGAAATAAGCCAGTTCAAACTGATAATTGGGATGGTTTTATTTCAACTGTTTTGAGGGCACTAGCAATATTGGATGGTAAAAAGAACAAATTAAATATGATATGGTTTTAGAAGCGTTCCAGATTATCGGAGCAATAGCGATTAATCCAGCAATTTTATTTCGATAGGTGGTGAATGTGACGTGAGGAACAAGTGTTCCTCACGTCACATTCACGTGAAACATATCACATGCAAGTGCATGTGATATGTTTCACGTCTAGTTAAAATGCCCTTACATTCAGTACAATTTATGTCAACATATGTCATAATTGACGGTTATTGTATCGGGATGACGGCTGTTAAAAAAACCGAATTATAGTTGTTACTTGTAAGATATCACACGACTTTTACTTTTATTCTTTTATGGCTGGACTTATACAGTTTGAATTCTAATCTTAAGTAATTCATTCTGTCTCACACGTCTTGAGTTTTCAGATTGATCAGTAATCTTGCGCTTATTGTCTGGCTAACGTCTTTAAGTCTGTAACCACGTGGAATTAAAATTAATACTTAATAATACGTAGTTATAAAAATGCTAGCAAAAAACCTGAAAGTATTTAAAAAAAAACGAAATTACGCCAAAATGGAAATAATTTTTCCATCAAGTGGCACATAGTGCTTTTCACACCTTCTATGCGGAAAATTTTACTCCCTCATTTCAGGGCAATAATTACTCTTTTCTGAATAGCAAAAACAGGGAACATAGGTACTTATAACTTGGATATAGGTAGCAGGTGTGAAAAATATAATTTCTCACTTCATACACAATATACAGTAAAACACACCAGTTAACCGTTTGTCCTTAAACAATCAACAACGTGTCCTGACCAGTGTCACTTGTATACAAACCACAATGGCCTATGAATGGACACAAAAGGCGAAGAATGGCCACTTGTGATCTGCCCGCACCGGGGCCTTTCCCGGATCTAATGCGCAAAAGGGTGTTTTGGGGCCGGAGTTTTATGTACACAGTTTTTTTCTGCTGCCAAAATCATCGGCCATCCATTGTTAAATCCTTTAGAAATGCTCGTAATTTTATTAAAATAATAAAGTTGTACCTGTGACCTGTGTGGAAAATGAGCCCATCTCGCAAGTACCTATGTCCCAGTCCCACAAGCCATGAAAAATTTGATTGTACAATCAGCAGCATAAGTAGCTAAGCGTAATTAAATTACTTACACGCGACTCTAATGTCAAGAGGATAAGGACAGTCTAGATTATTTTGAGCGTGTTTTTGTGTGTAGCTACTTCTGCTGCTGACTGTACTAGCTATACTCACCTTTTTTTTGCATGATATCGTAATACCTTGTGCGATTACGATATTTACGATACGGTAGGTTTACCTTTATATATTCTTAGACCCTATTTTAATTGGATTTGATTGTAAGCTTTAATTTAACAGCAAGACGAGAGTTTAATTGAACGAGCGAGTGAAGCGGACGACCTATGTTTCAGCTTGACCCAAAATTATTTCCGACGTCCGTCTGTCCGGCTGATCTCCTTACAGGTCGCATTTCACAACCGATTCTCGTGAAATTTTATGAGCAAGCTCATTTTTTTATCAAGTTTTTATAACGTTGTTTTTTTAAAAAAATCACGTGCTCGCGAGTTCTACTTCTCACAGAGACACTAGTACAGTCGACTCCAAGACGATTGTAGGATGAGTAATGTAGATTACAACGCAGTGATATGAAAAAATATACGTGGATATGTTGTATTGAGACTATTGAGTGAGGGGCCCGCATTCGTCTCTAGCTACCAACACCACGAATGCTAAAATCAATTAAGGGTAGGTAATGCGCTTGTGATTATTCTGGAATCGCAAGCGTCCATAGGCTATTGTCTGCTTACCCGCTGCCGCTACCCGTATGCATGTTTGATGCCGACAGTATAAAAAAATGTTTGTACCTAAATAATTAAAATAAAGATAATAAGGTTTGTATTTAGGGTGATAAGACTGATAAGTGTTTTATAATATTTATTGAATTGATAAAGATAACACAAAATTCCACATCTATTTCTTGGCAAATAAATGCAAATCCATGCATGCAAATTATGTAGAAAAAAAATACTTATAAAATAAGTAACTTAACCGTGTAACTACCTACGATTTAAGTTATATACTGTGTGTATAATTGCATATACCTAAACTATTGAATATAGTTTCAGATAATAAACTTTACGTATAGTCTAGCGAATCAATCAAGCTAGACCGTGAATAAATAATTTGCAATTATCATATTAAATTAGCTGTGGCGGTTCACGTTGCACTTTCGCATTATAATTGCATAAAAATGAGTTTTGTACGAAAACCTTTTATATGCTAACCAACCCCTTTTTTATTTAATGTTGCGATTATAAAATAACATCAATATCCGGGCTATTCCAATAAAGTGATTAAATTAAATTATCGGTAATTTATGGTTAATGAAGCTTTTAGTGCATCACTACTGCAAGCAGAAGAACCTGTCCGTGTCGCCACGCGTAATTATCTGGAACGCTAATCTGTGGCAATTTAGTGGAGGGGAACGTGGAGTGTTTGTTTACGGCGATTGGTAAGAATACAATGTTGTGATATCTAATCATATGGGGGAATGCCAACTCATGCAAGCGATGAATTATTAATGTGTTTGATAATTATCTTGGGTCTTCTACGTTGACTTGTATATTTACTACATTGGTTAGTTAATAGGTACTTGGTGTTAAGAATTACTAGTTGGAACTAAAGTAATTTGACATACCGTAGTAATTGTAACAAATAATGTTTATAGTAAATGTATGTACCTAGTCTGTATTTAAAATGGGATTGCGTTTGACCTCGTCACATTGTTTGGGCTTTGGAGTGATAACACAAAGGTAACAAAGGGACATTATGGCTGTTTTGTACGAGTAGGTACTTAATTGTAATAATAATAATAAATACTCTTTATTGCACCACAACAGGAGAGAAACATCTTACAAAAAAAAAATTGCTTAATATATAATGGTAACAACAGGCGGCCTTATCTTTATTGTAATAATATTGTAATATAATTAAAATTTAATTATGTACCTACGACAGATGGGGCCTGATGCACAACAACCTGTAACTTGTAATACAAATACAACCCAATGTTAAGTAGTTAGTTATAGAAATTAGTAAAATCATATAATCCTATCCTAGCAATCCTTCTCCGCATAATGATGGCGGGCGCGGCGCGGCGCGAACGGGATCGATTCAACGTCGCGTCACCGCCGCGGCGTTGCCGCTCCGTGCGTGTTTGGGCTGCACCGGCAAACGTCATAATAAAAACTTTTCGACTCCGCGCATCCAAATTTGAATTGCGCTCTATTTTCAAACATTTAGTTATATTACTAGAGTAGACATCACCTAGCATACGTTTGCGCATGTCAACATACTCTCATGGTAGTAATAGTAAGTCAATGTTTTCAAACGGGTTTTTCTTATCTGGATTTTTGCTGGGGTTTTTATCTATAGATCTACAATAGTGAGATTTCCGAACTCAGATTTCAGAAGCATACCGCATATATGAGGCGAATTGATTTCATAATGGTTCAGGTTCATCAATTCATTCAATGTTCACTGTTTTTTTTTTTAATTTTCCTGTTGTTGTTGTTGAATTTGTTGCTAGCATAGCCAAGCTTGGTGCTAATACTTGATTACGATTAACGACTAGCCGCCTGATTCACTTCAAGTTGTAATTCGTTTAGTTTGTATTAGGTAGTAAAAAAAAGGTATCTAAGTAGATTAAGCTGTTAGAGCATAAATAAGCAGACATACATTCACGCCTTTATTCCCAAAAGGGGTAGGCAGAGCACATGAAACGTATGTTCCAGCACCACTTTTAGCATAAATGTGGGTGTAAAAGATCGACAAAATGTGATATTGCAGTGATAGGTTGCTAGCCCATCGCTCACAACACACTTCAACCCTGGTCCCTTAGTCGACTTTTATGACACCCACGGCAAGAAAGGGGGTGGTGAAATTCTAACCCGACACCACACGGGTCAATAAAAAATAAATAAGCAAATAGGGATAAATAAGCAGAAGTTAACGAATTACTCAATGTATTATATTCGAATTACCCGCTCACATTAAAAAGTGCGTTCTAATCCTGATCTGACCCGCATGGCGCATTTTTGATCCCCCAGAGTTTACAGCAATTTAGACAGAGGTTTAATAGGCTTATTATTGCTATTAATATACGTATTAATATTATAGAAGGGGGTGCCTAAGTAATAATTACATCCGACAATATCGTCAAGCAATTCACGACGGTTTTAATAATAAGTTGGCGAATTGGCTTCTCGACAGATGGTTTTATAGTGTTAAGAGTTATTTAGTTTAAAACCTATAACGATATGTTTTTATAATGAAAGTGGAAAACAACGTAGTATAGCAGAACTGTAATTAATTATGATTTACAAATTCTAAGAAATACAAACAGTTTGAAGCATAGGTATTAAATAAAAACAAATCAATTATCTTCCATTATTCCGATTATTCGTGAATTCAATGTAACAGTAGGTACCTATCTACTTAATATATTTCACACCGAAGTGTGTCCATAAAATTTCACAAGGGCAATATTGTAAATATTCTAGGTAAGAAATCAAGCATTACGTAGATGAATTTCTGTCTCATGTATATCTAACAATCATATTATTAAAAGGAGTCCGGTTATTTTCTATCTCTCGTGTTTACAATCGTCTGGTCCTCGTCATACATCCCACCGTTGCATTGGCTCACCACAAATATGCTGGACAATTATCTCCCCAGTAACAATAATCATTCACTGACAAAATCTACCCTACGGGATCAGGGGCAATAATCATAAGTTGGGATGGACTATTAAGGGCCAATGTCCCATGACAAGCCCTTGCGTTGCAGCATTTTTGAAGTGAAAACTTCTTTAGCGGCGCTGTGGACTTTTTGGGATCGGGAAAACATGTTAAACTCGCGTCAGGTCATGTGACCGTCAGATTCGTAAGACGTAAGACGTATGGATGGAAGTTGATTTTTGGGAGGGGGAAAAATGTTAACTCGCGTCAGGACACATGACCGTCAGATTCGTAAGACGAGACGTATGGATGGCAGTTGATTTTTGGGATGGGGAAATTTTTTTAAACTCGCGTCAGGACACGTGACCGTCAGATGCGTAAGACGTAAGACGTATGGATTGGATGGATTTTTGTTTTGCAGAAACGGGCTATTCGGGCGATATATAAATTGAACCATAGAGACTCACTTAGAGATAAGTTTAAAAATATTAACATAATGACATTACATTGTCAATATATCTATAAAAATATTTTTTATGTACATAAAAACTGTCAATTTTAGGACAAACTGTAATATACATAATATTAATACTAGAAATAAGCATAAGCTCGCGATGCCCACCTCCACTAGGCCCCAAAAAATAAAAATAATCATTCATGGGTAATTGTGTTGTGTAAGGTTTTATAACAAACTTCCAGCGGGCGTAGCACGGTTGCCATTTTATCACTTATCGTTGTGGATAAGGCATCCGTCACTCTCGCACTCGCATACTTGTTAGAGCGTGATGGGCGTCTTTACCACAACGATAAGTGATAAAATGGCAACCATGCTACGCCCACTGGAAACGTAACTAAGTTATCTATTAATAAATTCAACTACGTGAAGCGTAAACTTATTTCGGAAGCTTATTATAGCACACAAGACTACATGAATGATAAAACTCCATTGAATTAATTGTGACTGAATTTTTAATCTATTATTCTCGTTATATTTTGTTTTTGACATTAGATTGTTTTTCTAGAAACATTCTAGACTAGTATTTTCTTATACAATTTTTTCTTCATATCATTTTTATTCTTTACGTTTTTTTAAAAATTACGCAAGAAAAAATTGGTGACGATTTGAAAGTGCTTGTTACTAGGCCTACTTGAATAAAGATCATTTTGAGTTTGAGTTTTGAGTTTGATGGAAGTTGATTTTTGGGATGGAGATTTTTTTTAAACTCGCGTCAAGTCACGTGACCGTCAGATTCGTAAGTCGTATGGATGGAAGTTGATTTTTCTGAGAGATAAACTTTTTAATATTAAATAATTGTAATATTTGTAATACATAGTTCTGAAGTGTTAAATTTTTAATGTAATATAAATTGTCATGTTTGTGTATCATAGGCATCATAGCGCAATAAATGTATATTTTACCACATAAATGATAGTACTTTTATACTGATAATTAAAGCAATTTCGTGAGAATGATTCCCTAACCATTCCAAAATATCAAAAATGCACAACGTTAATATTCAAGTTTTCACTTCTGCCGGCACTCCCGGAGTGCAACCCGGTCTTTAAATCAAAAAAGCTACTGACTCAACTACCATTTCGAAACCTTTCAAATCTTTGTTTTGCCTGTTTTTTTAACAGTCAGGAATTTTAGTTAGATTACGATTCTTGCATTTCTTAGGCTTGTGCGCAAGAATAGCCCTTAATCTTTATTGTTTAAGGATCGTGATACTTTATTAACAAGTCTCAGCCGTACTTTGGTAAGGCCTGACAGGCCTGACATGGGTTGATGGATGACTGCGCAGCGGGTCGGGCGCTTTCAGTCAAAACAACTGTCAAAATGGCATAAGTCGTGCGCGGTAATCATCGGCGAGTGCAAGCCTGGCTTTTAGTTAACAGACCTGTAAGGTGACGTGATTACAGGGTATTTATTCAGTTTAAGTAATCTTAAGTTACAACGGTTCTGATAACATGCAAAGCCAGACTTCGCAATAGGGGTGTTGTCAAATAACAGTGAAAATAAATTGATTTTTCATTAGCAACCGATAAACATTACGTTAATACTCGGATAGTATCAATCTTTGATTTATGTTTGCAATTTTAACAATAAGGATGTAGTTTGATTGTGACGTCACAAGCAAGTAACTAATCCCTATCCCTACAAATTCCATACTAACGGAGCGTTTTTGACGTTTCATAAAAAGAAGCTAATTTGACTATTGTCAAATAAGTAGACGTACCGTATTGCACAAGCAGAAAGATTTATAGAAAGAATAACAGGATTGATTTCTAAAAATGCTCTGAATGAGAATTATAATTCAAATATTAGGTGAATTGTAGGAAATATATGATTAACACACAAATAAACTGTAATTGAACAAGCGAGCGAAGCGAACGAAGCTCTATGCTTCAACTCGGGCCGAAAATCGTTTGCCTCATCTACAGGTCTCATTTTTCAACCGACTTTCGTGAAATATTGTAAACAAGCAAAATCATTATATTAAAAAAACAGTCGTTCCTCTTTGTTTTTTCAAAAAAAGACATCACTCGATTTCTACAGCTCACAGTCACCAGTATATTTATTTGTATTATGCATGTAAAGCACATTGAATTGACACATACACTATTAGCATTATTGGAAATTATTCTCAAACTGCGCACAATTCTTTTAAGGATAGAAACAACTGTACAATACAGATTTCGGGGGCCGCGATGAATGGCCGGCTGCGGAAATGAGGGTCGCAGACGGGGAGCGGGAGAAAGCGTTTGGTTTAATGCGTTATTATTGGGGACGTCACGGCCCGGCGTTGCGAGACACTTCAAACGCTACACGTGAGGTGGCTGGATTTATCCTGACCACTACAGAACAAGTTTATAACGTTTATTATAGAGCTTAGAGGTACAGATTAAAATAAACTAAGTTTTTCTTCTTTCAAGTCGAAATACATATTTCCAGAAATAACAAAAATAAATATATTTTAAAGCTGTGTTCGCTTATTTTGGCCTCCTAAAATAAAATATCAAGGTTCACATCCATCGATAGTAAGAAAACTTATATTGATAAATAAAACAAGAACTTTATTTTATATTAAAAAACAATTTTATTATACCGTCTTACTCTTAGACAACTGTAACTACGTATTGTTTCAATAGAACTACTAATTCGTTGAATTAGTCGAGATCTGAGCCCATTCTATCTTAAGCCAAACGAAATATAAAAATACTTACAACGGTGGTTACGGCGTAGGTACTTACGAGTATAAGAGCTTACATTTAGACACATACCTAAACATTAGAATGATTGATGAAAACAAACTAAAGCAAATGATCCTACTGTTTGTTACTGAAACAAGAAATCGGGAATTTTGTCACTTTTCTTCCCAGAATCATTTTAGATAAGCTCTTCTAACCTAAGGTCACTTATATACAAAAAATGGTAGATTTGTAGAGCACCTTTATCAATTATAATTACCTATGAAAAACATGAATCATTGCCAAGCCGTTTTTTATGCAATATCAATTTGCATCTTACATTACATTGTATCGATTTCAATTTAATTTAACTACCTATAATTCAACAATATAATTATGATTTATGACGCACTTAAGCCTCGTTTCACGTTCAAACTTTTAGCACTATCATTGAGATCAGGGATGTTATTCGCTACGCGTTAATGCAGCTCACCCCGCTGTTCACCCGTCACGAAACTAGACCTCTACCTACGCTTGGTTACTACGCATCGCGGTGTCAGATATATTTGTGGGTGTGCGTTGCAGAATAGGGGGGCAGGCCGTACAGTCCGGTCAGAGCTATACAGTAACTAGGAAGGATCAAGTAGCTTCGCGCGCTAGTCAACGACTCCTGTCTTACTCCCACTGTCCAAATTAGAAAAAAGAGGGTAGATTTTATCGTCTCGTGTGGCGTCGCAGAGTCAGCCGAGCTAGCCCCACTGGTCGCCTAGCTCAATAGCTGAACGGTAAATCAGAATATAAAAAAGGTAGCACATATCTACGCGTGACTGTCGCATGTGTGAAATAATGTCACATGTCTAATATCAGCCCCGCAAACAAACATCGCGTGCTTATAATTAATTATGCACATCGATATTGATAAACGAAACGACACAAGGGGGATGTATTTTTAATTTACCGTCTCATGTAAATTGTACTAAACAAAGAGATAACACACACGATTCACGTTTCAAGTAGGTAGCAGTGCCTTGGCGACCGAGCTCTGTCTGCTCGGATGAAAAGAGAGAAAATATGGAGAAAACCAATTTTCCCAGACACGAGACCCAGCTAGGTCGATTTTTCGCCCCCATAACCCCTGCTATATTCCAAACTTCATCGAAATCGTTACAGCCGTTTTCGAGAGCGTGAATGCAAATATTTTTACAAATATTGCTCGTTTAATAGTACAGGATTACAGAGATCTACTTCGAAACTTCGTTCGTGTATCTCCGTCTCTGTCGCACTAGCGTGTTCGAACGACAGAGAGGGAAATACTCAAACGGAAATAATTTCGCGGGAGCGCCCCAGTTTTCTGCTAGTGTATCTGTTATCTTCTGGGCGGCAGTACAAGACCGATTTCACTTCCGATTGTCGCGTGAGACCATTTGTCGTAATCAGTAATCACTCAATACGATCTTGCGAATCGGACGTGAATTGTCGCTGCAATGCAATTGACACGATGCGTAATCAAAGATAGACACGTGATCTAGATTTCACGCCAATAGGTAAGCAGGGTTTTGCTGCGTCTCAGCATTCGACATTATAAGCATTATCCACGTCTTCTTAAACCTATCATACTAGCTAGGTAGGTACTTATACCTTTTATTTAAATATTTACAAAGTTTTGCGTGATCTTCTGAAAGGGGACTAGCACAATACGCTTATCGCTGACATAAAGCATTCTTCTCTCGAGCTGTCTTGTAGGAATGAATGATATTACAATTATATCGACAATAACATTATCCTACCACTGAATGAATACAGACAAAGATTGACATAACGGTACTTTAGTTTTAATGGAAGTTTGTCCAAAAGGAAAGTCGTTAAATTAATAACTTAGGGCTACCTGTACTACCTACCATCGCTATGTTTTCTTATTTCTACTAGCGCTCATACTCTGCGCAGCTATCTCATTCAGTAGCATATCTTGCATCCTGCTCCTCACCACTAAGTTCCTAGTCGGCTCCAACTGCTTTAGAAATGGTGTCAGGGATTTCAGGAACATCAGATCGTAGTCTTCTTCGTCTTCTGTTTTGACGCGTTTTTCAGGTATAGGGTTTATTGGGTCTTCTTCTAGATAAACCTCTAGGTTGGTGTCTGGGACATATTTTGTTTCGTAGTCTATTTCTGTCAGGTCCGCCTCGCTGCCCGTCTGTTCCTCTCCGTCTCCCTCTGCCTCGGGCCGTAGCAGAAAGCCCAGGTTTTTAAAATGCCGCCATCTTCCTCGGTACTCGTCTACGGATTCCAAGGTGTTCTTTTTTACTTCTTTCTTGAAGAAGTCGCGAAGGTTTTTCCATTTGACGCGGATGACGTCCTCTGGAAAGAAAGTAATTGTTTGGGTGCTGTTGGCACAATGATTATCTTACGAGCTAAAATCTTTAATCAAAATATTTCAGCTATTTAAAAATTACGAAAAACTGTACGATGTATCGAGTATTTTAATAAATCTCGATAAAGTAATGGTTTCACAAAGGTAGGTAAGGAAACGGTTTCGAAATTAATCAACGTAAAATATTTTAAGTAGCACATTAAATAATTGTATTTCACTGATTGTTAAAATCAAGCGGTAAACCTTGTCAGACGAAATTGATGTATGTACAGTCAGCGTCATATAGTTGGTAGCAGCCAGAGTAGCCAAATATTTCGGTACACACCCTTATTCTTACCGTGTACCGAAATATTTGTCAACCTTGGCTGCTACTAACTATATGACGCTGACTATACAGTGAAGTGGGTGGTGCATACAACTTACTCTTAAATATGTTCCATCGCTCTTAAAATGTCAGCAGATTTAGGTTCATATGAGAGGAATAAATCGATACCTACATATTTTTGCACTTGACTGTAGGTACACACAGAATTATTACTTGAATCAAGAAATAAGTTAGGAAGATCGTCAATATCTTTACTTAAAGAGATTATCCTCTTGAATTAAGATGATTCACTCGAATCAAACGGAACAAAATTAGTTTCGCTTCAAGTATGTATTTTTTTCCGTGTAGGTATGTGGATGAAGATACAAATGAAAGCGGTTACATAAGATTAAAAACTTATTCCTTTTTAGGAATCGAACAGCACGAACATAAACAGTACTCATCAACACAACACTACCAACGCCATCTATGCGCTCCACGCGCCAACCGCCATTCGAAACGCCACACAAGCGCAGGCGACGTTACCCACCTGGCATGTCCAAAGTCTTGGCGACGTCGTCCCACGCCACCGACAAATGGTAGCGCTCGCTGTAATTCTCGTCATCAGGATTCCATATGCACCCGCGTTTTTTCACCTCCTTAATTAGCCTCAAAGTATCACTGTCGGACATTTGTATTTTGGAGACCATGTCGTGTAAGTGGTGTTCGCGCGGCGTGGTCGCGGCAACTGACGCGTCGCGATCGATGGGGGCGAGGCGGCCAGACGCGACGTTGCCGCGTCGTGCACTCGTCGCGTCGCGCCAGTGATTGCCGCGAGTTACTGGGAAGGATAACGCATTCGAACTCGTATCACTTACCTACTTAAATAGTTAAATTACATTTCATATCGATGTTGAATTGCGCTTGAATCTTTATGATAATTGATGTTTCATTATTTCGATTTGTCGCGCGGTTTTTGCCGCTTATTGAACAGGTTATGTTACTGATAAGTTGGAGCCTTCGCCTCCGGCGACACAATCAGCTTCGTAAAGCGTAAGGCATAACTTTCCCAACCAAGAGATTTGGTCCTTAGCTATTTGCTACTAGCTACTTAACTACTTCCGTAGATAATACAAATCAATAAAAATGTAACAAACCATTTCAATCTAATCCATACTTAATATTATAGGTAAATGCGAAAGTGTGTCTGTCTGTCTGTGTGTTGGTTCAGCGGTTTAAGAGTGAAGAGGTAACAAACAGACAGCTGTTTGTTACCTCTTCACTCTTAAACCGCTGAACCGATTGAGATGAAATTAGGTATGGAGATAGTTTGAATCCCGGGGAAGGATGGGGGATGAAAGTTTATATCGAGCTACGATATAAACGAGTTCCACGCGGACGGAGTCGCGGGCAGAAGCTAGTTACTTATAAAAACCAATACTTACAATGTTTAATCTACTCAAGTAGGTAGGCGGGTAGGTTAGTTCCAGCTCAAGAAATGGACAGGAGATACAAAGTAGTATTTTTAATAAATGATCCAAAATTGATGTCATCAGACATCACATATTGTAAATTCTGTAATGAAGGCTTGCGAAATTATAGCCGACAGGCACGTTCCCTTTTCGTAAACAAATCTTTAATGAATTTGTTTATTGATATCCGCGCCATCTGTGAAGTCATCATGGAACTACGTGATGCTCTGGCCGTCACCGCTGGGTATAAAGTTCGGAGCGTTGCAGTTCACAACGAGGTGACTTTGTTAACGTGTAGATATCGCTGCATTTTAGCTTTGCTTTTGACGAAAATAGAACATATATATATGTATGACTGAAATCCGGTTTCGATAGTACGTATTCATGAGGATTTGAGGATACAACCATGCAGAAGAAGTATTTTCCTTTGGAAAACAAGCCTGACATGACCCGTCGTATGGTAAGAGTATAGCGTAGCATATGAAAATATATGGTTGCAATTCCTCTAAAAATATGTATTATCCGTTTATAAAACCCGAAAATTTGCCATGCAGGTAGTTTTAAAGCAGTAGCAAATTTTAAGTTCGAAACAGCCCCTTTTCAAGAAGTATTTTGGCATAGTATTTAGTCCAGAAAAATCTCATTAATAATGAATGACATACTGAGAGAGAATAGTCGCCTTAATATAAGAAAAAATGGTGCCTAGCAACCAAGACTATTATTTGATTATAGGCTGTCAGTGCGCGTGAAAAATACATGGTTTTTTTCAAGGTCATGTATTGTGTAATTTCTTTTAGTTTCGTGAGTACCTACTTATACTGTGTGTGATAAAAGGACTCACTCCCCTTTGTAAGTTTAATTTATTATCAGTAGTACCTATATTAAGTACTAACTTCTGCCCGCGACTCCGTCCGCGTGGAACTCGTTTAAATCGTAGCTCTATACAAATTTCAGCCCCCATTTTAGCCCTTAGGGGATGATTTCCGGGAAAAAAACATGAAATCCCGGGAAGGACGTAGGACCTTCCTTGCCCGGTATTTAACCTATCTCCATACCAAATTTAAATTCTTCTCAATCAGTTCAGGGGTGTACCTAAGCGTGAAGATGTGACAGACAGACAGATTTATAATATTAGTATGGAAGTAGGGATGTATATTGGACCCCTGTCAATAAATACGTGCATTTAAGTGTCAAGTGCCACGGCCAAGTTCGGCCGTTGCGTGTTTATAGTAATACTTAATTAGCGGCTTCACACCTTATATGTATGCAAGTAGTTTGAACTGTTGAAAGACGGAAGTAGTAAGGAATTGATATATTACGTGAAGAACACATTACAAAAACACATTGTTTCCGTCCACATTTTATTTAGAGACATTGGTATAAAATATATGAGATATAAAACAGCACAGTCGTAATTAAATTAAAATATATCAATATAAAACATGTCAATATAATGATAAATATTAAAAACAATAATTTGAACAGTAATATTTAAAATTTAGATGTTGGGCCTGTGTCGCGTGACGTTGGATTCAAAATATTTGAAAAATGAAATCAGGCCTCAAATGATATTTACAATGTAAATGATGGATAGAGGTCAAAGTTTCAATAAATCATAAATACCAGATTTGAATTGAACGTGAGAATTATTCACTGTGATATATCTTTTTGTTTAGAATTATTAAAATTTAACTGTCTCATGTGTGTCTGTTATTTTATCACAGTGAACAGAAGGGTTGTTGGTAGCGCTTGTTGTGAAAGGATCTTCCAGTCCGAATGTTAGTCTGAGGAAAATAGTTACATATATATGTATGAACAGATTTATTAGAATGGTTAACACAACACATATTGTACACGATGACACATTGATTATGATCCTAAACGTTAATTTATGCGTTTCACATATAATTTATTTCATCGACGGTAATTCATAAAATACGAAGCCACAGCGGAATGTTTTGACTATTTCGAAATCTAAGGTTTATACGCGTCGCTTTCAGCGAATATTTCTATTTAAATTTCCACCACCATTTTGTTTTTCTTCTTTCTCTAGAATAGAGCAGTTACTGTTCTCTAGAAAAGAGCAAAGACCGTTAATACTATTTTTACATATTCAATATGGAAGCGTAACTAACAGATGGCGGTCGTGTTGGCTTTGGCACGGTTGCCCACGAGAAGCGGCTAACGATTATTATATAACTCTATAACAACTTTCTGAGTTAGATACCCAATCAATTCTTGCAGCACCCGCAGTATAACTTGCGATTCAGTAACCAAACGCGCAAAAAGTTTAATATATCTTTGGCAACAATTTTCATGCACGAGATTCTGAGCTGAAGCTATGATTGAAATAAATAATTTACCGTCTAATGTAATGTAGATATTATATTACTGTAAGACTATCCTTAACCTAACACATCGACGAACGTATCATAGAGTATGGAATACTTAAACAAACACTCAATAGCCTCCTCCAGCCACGCTCAAGGTGTCTGTCACTCCTTCATTAAATCATGGCCATCCCTGTTGCATTGAACATACACTAAAGAGATATTTAAAATGCGATTTATGTTATCTAATATCTAACGATGAGTATTACTCATTTACAAACAAGACTTTATCTTTACTTAAAGCATAATTGAAATATGATATATATTTCGTTTTGGGATAAAGTAGAACAAATTGCATGCCTTCTCAAATCGTCACGCAACATCCTAAATTTTACGTCGCTTCTGAATGTCGACATTTATCTATATACAGATAGAAGTATATTTTTGTCTGTGCTGGCAGGGAAGGCATGCATTTAATCCGAAGGCCAAATGTTTTTACCAAAACATTGGACCCAAGTGAAACAGATCAACAATTTATCATTTCCGTAGCGTTCTAAAGAAAACTTAGTCACTGAATTTGGCTCCGGCCTACATTCGTGCTAAAAACTTAAAAAAAGGAATTATTTTCTAGTATATTTTTGTATCAATTTAGTTACCAATTACGAAACCTCATTTGGCTCTGAAAGTGGGTGATTGGATTTTAAAATAGCTCGATTAAACAGAGCTGCCATTCAAAGGGGCCTGGCCGCTTGTTCAAAGTTAGCATTACAGTTGTATACGCGGATGCCTTAAGTTCAGCGGAACATACAAAATGTCAAACGATCCGTCACTGAAGCGAAAAAATACGTATCAAAAACCGTTAAATAAGATACTTCCTTGAAATTTACTTTAGAACACTCATTTCAGTCTCTTAGGATTTAAATTCCAATATTTCGAATTTAGTGCAGAAATCAGTTAGGGGCGCCCGGGGAACGGAACCGTTCTAAAAACTCCCGCTTAATTTTACAAATGATTGAATGTCATCGAACATTTTTAACGTTCTGCTTTATTAAATGAGAATGAATGAATTCTGTCGACTGCTCGCCCCATTCTCCCCGGGCTCCCGTTTTAATTAATGACTCGATTAAGAAGGTTGCAAAACAATATATTTCCCTATTTGAAATAGTTGGCTAAACACGAAAACAACAATATAATGATGATATTGAAGTTAGCTTGAGCTAGTTTTGGAATGTGAAATTATTAGTTTTTTTTTGTACTTTTGAATAACTAGCAAATTTCAAATAGTTTATTGGAGTTCCTATATAAATGCCTAATGCGTTTGAGCGCAAAGAAATATTCAGTGTTAAACATATACCTAATGAGTGAAAGTCTCAGACCAAATACTAAAATCACATTCCAAAACTTCCCAATAAACCCGTTAAAATTACTTTATCGTTGGTCTATGTTATGCTTGTAATATTAAAACACCGATCGACAACACCTAGTACACAAAACTATGTTACTGATATAACTATGATTATCAATTGAAGTCGCGGGCGACTATCCCAATCGTATGACGGCACAACACAACTACAAACGATAGGGCTATAATTAAAACTTCAGTTAAATTCGTCATTAAGTATGTATGACACAAATGATCAAAATGGAATCTTAACTAATATTAAATGCAATGGTGAGTTGGTTTCACAATATCTTTAATTTTTTATAATTAAAATTTGTGTGGGTGGGTATGGGTTTTTTTTCTTAAAAAGGGATTTTAAATCTCAACGCAGAATGCGTCGCAAATGTCAAAGTATACTTTAAAAAATGAAACCTCTATGGTGAAGCTGTTCTATAACCTGTAGTCGTAAGTCACTGTTCATATTTAGTTTAAAACTGGTTAAATAACGTTTTACGTAAATAAATGCCTTTATTTTTAAACCGGACGGTAAGGTTTTAGAATGTCAATTGATTTATCAGCTTCAATTTGTCGTGTTCATGTTTGTAATGAATGGTCCTTATTATAATTTTGATACCAATTTTACAGTCAGCTACGGGCCGCAGTCTCTGTAGAAAACAGTACAGATCTGTTCAGAGATTTCTTAAAATGAACTGCGGCATCTACAAATCTGTATGCTCTAGAGAGAAAAGCTTTTCCATTATTTTACCCCTTCTTTGTTTCTACACATTACTTTACGCTTAATCGTTATATACCAGCCACACGTATTTTTTTAAAAACATTAATTGCCGATTAAGGCGACCGAATCCACGCAATAAACTACGAACCATAAACTTTTCTCCCTAGAGGTCCAAAAACTAAATAGCTTTACCAATCAAATACAGAGGTTAAAATTGTAAAGGGTCTCAAAAATATATTGAAAACTGAAATTTAGATTTAGTGCTCGCCGGTTATTTGTCGCGTTTAAATATATACAGCGTATTTAACGGGAGCACGAACTTAAAACCACTACATGACCAGGTTCTAATAAAAATGATATGTAACTGTTAGTACATAGATATATGGGTATATCTAATTAATATGTACATGAAATAAATTAAGGAAAAATAACGCGATTGGAAGGAATTGTTCTTAACACGAAATAAGGAGAGTTGTGGTGCGCGAGCGGCGCCTCAGCCCGCCCTCTCGCTGCCCGAGGGCGGAGGAGATCGCTTTCTGAACATTCTAGTACTAAACATCGTACATTCAGTAATTGGGTACATCAACTGTTTCTTGTTTTTATTCTGTCCCGTAAAATGACAACAAAAACCTACATTCTGTGGATCCATATTAAAACACATTTCTAAAAAAAGTCCCACGTGACGTAACCACCAACTAGCAAAAAAAGTTGATTCACCCAATTGATCAGTAACAATCTGCGCAATGGCCTTTCTATCCTTCTAAGAATGTACACAACATTGAATTTGAGAACGACAGGACTTGCCTATGCACTTTCGTGCCCCTAATTGTTACGGTTTGAGGTTAGGTTTGATAAGTTACAGATACAGCCAGACAAGTTGGATATACTGTATGAGATATGAGTCTTATAATTGAACAGGTCAAGAGCTCTTGATGCTTGGAACGGATTCAAATGATTATGAATCACTGTACTGGCATTATTATTCTCATTTGTTATAATTAACACCCTGGTTTATATGAAACTAGCTGATGCCCGCGGCTTCGCCCGCGTGGTTATAGGAAAATGTAACATATTGAAATTTTCCCGTGGGAATTAGATGTTTTCCCGCTGGAAAAGGTAGCCTATGTCACTCACCAGACTCTAAACTATCTTATTGTATGTGACTTTTTGTATGGACAAAAAGTCACATTAATATAACGCTCCGTTGCGACGTGAAAGAAGGACAAACAAACACACACACTTTCGCATTTATAATATTATATTAGTAAGGATTAGAATATACTTATATTCAGTTGATTTCAGATTTATGATTTTAGATTACATTCAGTTTCAGAAATATATTTTTCTAAACTGAAATTGTTCTCCCTGGGTTCTCAAACTTTTTGACTCGAGGGCCACACTGCACTTGATATAAATTCGTGCGGGTTAAGACTTTGGTTTCATGGCTGGTCATGACCATCAGCCATCCATACCCCAATGCTATCGCGGGCCGGACTCTCCGCTTTCTTTCCGCGGGCCGGATTAGAAGGGCTCGTGGGCCGGACTTGTCCCGCGGGCCGTAGTTTGGCGACCCCAGAGGCTCTAGTATAAGTTTTACCGAAACAAAACGTTACGAGCGCGTTCTCGTTTAGCTGTTAAATCCCATACAAATTGAGGGTAAAACGCAAACGCGATCGTTAAGTTTTGTTTCGGTAAAACTTATACTAGAGCCTCTGTTGTAACACATTAACGCCAAGCGATGAGTCATGACATACGGTCATGTTTGAGGTTGAGTTGCATCGCTGTTAGCAACACTTATTACCAACCAGTTTAGCGTTGCCGTCGCCCCGTGTCAGAAAGGCCTTAGTTATCCAGAGGCGGGTTATCCCTATAGGCAAACCAGGCACATGCCTAGGGGCGGTTTAAGTGTGTTTTCGTTATAATTGTTAATGTACGACCACTAGAGAGGCGCCGATGAGGTCTTGTCTAGGGCGCCCTCGACATTTAATCCGCCTCTGTAATCCGCATATATCTGGTGGACATTGACCGTAAAACATCGAGAAACGCCACTCCGGTTATGAACGCCTTTATCCAACAAAATAAGATCCCAAATTCTCTACATCCACACACGGCTGGCACAGGAGCGTACACGAGAAAAGGCGCGACAAAGAAATATTTTAATGTACCTATGCCTCACGCCGTTTCTCCCTATAATTTACCTACACAATTTATGATCAACCCACGCCGGGTTTATGATACTTTGCGAGATTTTAATCAGTCGATGTAACAACTTCGTTAAGACAAGTTTATATGATATATCACTATCTCCCAAAGTGTTCCGAAACCTATAGTAATAGTCGCGCGCTCTTGAGTTGGTGTCATAGAGCTAACACAACTGACTCCGCGACGCGACGCGAAAGGACTATACCCTTCTCTTTTTTATTCGCACATTACGAGCAGTCAGTGAGCCACGCGACTTTATCAAATTATGCTAGTCCGTGGTACTAGAAGTGTCAGAAAAGCGAACCCCGCCGCCCCGAGCAGCACTTATCCTAGATCTAGTTCTAGTGGTCGAGACTTAATCTAGGTGTCGCTGGCCGCCGACGGCTGCTTGATCAGCACCTCCGCGTGCCCCACACTAGCTTGACTCTTCAGTTTGTGCTTCTCTTTCTCGTGGGTGACGTGCGGCTTGTCTTGTTTGTCGTGTTTAGCCTGCTTGTCGTGGCCCGCCTCGACGGTGGCGACGCCGTTCTTGTGCGCCGGCTCGCGGTGCTCCTGGCGGTATTTGCGACGGAACCAGTGGAGGAAGATACATCTGCGGAAGAGGGTTTACTTTATGAGATATTAAAGGCAAACAAATGATTGTTTAAAACATTTTCAATACGAGGGAAATTATACAGGTATTGTGAAACAACCTTTTCCACAAGCCAGGCAAAATTTAGGCTCATGTCAATGCTATTAAAACTTTGGCAGGGAAAAAAAATCATTTTGCCTGTACGAAAGGAAATTCAAGTTGAACCTCCTTTCTTTTGAAAAATAAAACTGTTGAATCATTCAACACAGTTTTATTTTTCACACACATATATACAGCGTGGAACGGAACGATGGACTTTCCCGCAAGAGGGGGATTATTGAGCGCTAGTACGTCACAATTTCCAGATAAACTATTTTTTTTGACGCGTTTTTTTTTTACATTTGTATGGAGCTCGTCGCTCCAGTCGGCCAACGCTCCATACAAAGGTTAAAAAAAAATCGCGTCAAAAAAAATAGTTTATCTGGAAAATGTGACGTACTAGCGCTCAATAATCCCCCTCTTGCGGGAAAGTCCATCGTTCCGTTCCACGCTGTATACTCGTATATACATTTACAGCGACCATCTGTCTATCTGAAAATAATTTTCCTCATACGGTGCAATTCATTCATCGTTTTCTTGATTCCTATACAATAGTTATTTGTGTCACAGGGGAGCAAAATGGTATATTTACGGCGAGGGTGGTGTATTGAATCCTGAACGTAGCGTGGGATCCTACAATAGAATCCTGAGCGTAGTGAGGGATATAAGTGTTAACGCCCGAGACGAAGATAATTTTGCTACCGTGAGTGACACATACTATTTTTCAAACCGACTATTAAGAAATTGAAAAAAAGATGCTGTTAAAATTACTTTACAAGTTTTAACAAATTTTCTTAATTTTTACTATTTTTTTAAAATATTACGAAAAGTTCATATCACATAACGTGATATGAACTTTTCGTAATATTTTTTTCGTTGTTTAAAGTTAAAACTTGAAATTTGTTCGTTTTTAATCGACTACGATGAAATTACAAACGTCTATAAATTTTATTTAGATCTGTGTTCAATTGGCACATTGCGCAAATGCTACATGCCAATGACTAAATTAAAAAAGTAGCTTAAACAGAAAAGTAGCATTTTGATCCCTCTCATCGTGGAGCAAAACTTACTTTTCCGAATGAAAGGTGTGAAAAATGTATTTTTCTTGCTTCCTTATCGAACAATTTTGTGGCTGTTTTTACTATAATAGATACATTGCCCTCAAGCTCAGTAGCTTGCGGTTCCGATAAAGGTACAGACAAAAAAGAAATATATAATTTTCGCCTCATGCAACGTTGCAACACTTGCTGTGAAACATTGTAAACATATCTGTGATAGCGACCGTACCTACTATAGTCTATATAGTGCAGGGTAGAGTTCATGTTATATATACTCAGGCTGAAAAACAACATAGATAGAAGACAAACAAGCCAGGAACGGGAGAGACAAATTAGAAACTAACTTGATTATGACCCCTCGGGAAAGCAGTGGCAAAGGACATTTTTTCATGTCAAAAAAGACCTATTTTATTCTCTCGGTCAACTAGACAGATCCTTTTCTCCTGAACGTCGTTTATAAACGTCTTTGTGCGCGGACAAAGCCGCTGGCAGGCGCAGGCGGTTAACAATGGCTTTTGAACGAGTGCTTGAATTAAATGAAAACAGGAAAATTGTCGGAGGAGTATATAATGCGTGAAAGATGAAAAAGAACAGCGGTTTGTGTGGAAGATAACCGTAAATTGTAAGTAACTGGATACAGTACTAAATCACTGTAAATAATTACATATTACAACGTATAATTTACTAGCACCTTAGTTATTACTTTCTTTTTTAATAAAGTTGCTCAAAAAATGCTACTTTTCGGAGCTGTTTAGCGTGCGGAAAGTTGGTTTTCGCGAACTAATGTTTTTCACTTTTCCCACTCAATAATTGACAAATTCTAATACCATTAAATATTATGTCAATAAAAAATTTAATAAGATAGAACTGTATAAAAAAAAATGGTTTTTGAACAACTTCATTATTTTTCAACTGTATATATTACAGAATTAATAATATAAAAGTTTCGAATTCCTTACTTGTTGTTTTTCTTATTTTTTCGCAACTGTATTTAAAAATGTTCGATATACGTGCGGAAAAGTCATTCTTCACTCGTCCCGAATCTTGCTTCATCTCGTTACTCGTGTCGTAATGACATACCTACTTTCCGCACTAGCATCGAAATGTACTATTTCCTCATTGACAAAAAAAATAAGTTTCAAAAAACATCGGCCACAGACGGCTTTCAGTATCAAAGCTGCCGGCAGCATCGCCTCCGGAATATGACCACAGACAGACAGATTTTACCACAACGATAAACAACTCGTAGCCCCAGGATGTGCAGCATTTATCGATCGCTGCGGCCAGATTCAATTCCAAGGCTCGCGTGGGTGTACCACGCGTACCGACCTACTCGATTTATGTTCAGTTTTGAACCTTACACCATTAAATTGTAATAAAGTGAACGTATACAATATCTTTGACGTGCGGTACCGCGTCGACCTACTTCGATGCACTTACTTTACCGGAGTTTAGTCACGCGACTAATGCTGAAATTTGCGCGAAATAATGGTTATATAACTGCCTAGTAATGATGTTGGTCGTTCCTTAGTTTCAAATATGGAGATAAGTGCATAAATTTTCATTTTATGAGTCATTAAACTCTTTCTTGTTTATTTATTTAAACTATTGCACAAACCAAAATAATGTACAAATGGCGGACTCAATGCCAAATGGCAATCTCTACCAGTCAACCACGGATAATAGTTAATAGTTTGAGTTTTCTGTAAAGTTATCAAGAATGAACTTCAGAACCAACCTGACACTTCTGCCTGGATCAAACTTTTCAAAAAACCGACTCAAAATCTGTATGTATAATATATTAGACTAGCTAGTTTACTAAAATACTAACAAAAAGCTACGGTAGCATAGTGGTTCAAGCATGCGGCTGTCAAGCGGCGGTCGTGGGTTCGAATCCCGGCTTGTACCAATGAGTTGTTTTTCGGAACTTATGTATTAGGTACGGAACATTTACCGTTAGCTTTTCGGTGAAGGAAAACATCGTGGGGAAACCGGTCTAATCCCAATAAGGTCTAGTTTTCCCTCTGGATTGGAAGGTTAGATGGCAGTCAATTTCGTAAAACTAGGGCCTGTGCCAAATCTTGGGATTAGCTGTCAAAGCGGACCCCGGGCTCGTTAAGGGCACAACCGGGAACAACGATAGGAGGATGATGATGAGTTTACTAAAATACTACTACAATTTTAAATATTCAATTAAATATATAGTTATAAATATTGTTATATTGTTTGCTTGATACCTACATTTCTGACTGAAATCATAGAACAGTAATCGACGGTGCATTTAGTCCTTAAGCGATTTTTATGTTTTTAGTTAAATAACCACCAAAGCCACATCGCTCCTCATAAATACATTGCACAACTGAAACTAAAATACTTGGAAAGGCTCTATGCTATGCGCAAATGTTGTTACCTTAACTAAGTTTTTCCATACCGAGATTATTTCCGGCCCACGTCCGACCCCGCATGAAAACTAATTTTAGGAAAGCTCACAAACTCGTCACAAGCTTTGCTAAAAGCTTGTCGCGATCGAGTTATTGCCGCCCCAAGCTCAAATGACGTATGTAACAATGTGTTGCATGGATATAGGATATTTCGGTTTAGAATGGCTAGAGCACACCCGACACGTGCTCGGCTGAGAGAACAGCCTCTTCACAATATTGGATTTTGTGGCACAGGTCATTGTTAAGTTCCACTGAGTGGGCTGTGCGGGTTGTTTAGCTTTAAGGCGATGCCTTGATTTGAGTCGAACATGCTCCCTAGACAGAGACACGCTGATGCCTTCCGCACACGAGGAAAAGAGATGTAACACTCTTCGGGAATGGCTTTTTGGTTCTGGACAAATTTCTATAAATAGCTAACTTAGAGACGTTTTATTCAAATTTCATGAAGTGAGATTTTAGATGAGATAAAATACTATAGTATTAACTTGATTGTGTCGTAAGATAATGTATCGTTTGAGCAGGCTGACTAAAAAAAGGAAAATACAGACCGAAATTTGGATTTTTTTTCTATCGAGGAAATTTTAAGCAATCATGTATCGATAAAATCAGATAAATAATCATATCTGAAAATCAGACCTTATTGTTTCTTAATCTAGTCAGAACGGCGTTTCAAAGCACGCGATAATTTCCAATGCACAGCCTTAACAGATATTGTCTATTAGATAAGGCGCTTCATTTGTAACTTTCATATCCGCTCTTCCCTCCTACACTCCCGTTGGTAGTTTTCATTCCTCAACTCTCTCCATGCATTGGCCATCTTAACTAAATCTTCCCAATTTTTCTCACCACATCACCGTTCAATCCTCATTGTTCTGATATTTATAACGCCGTTTCCATTCTCTCTCTAAGCTGGGTACCAAATATCTAAACTATTACATTAGTAATTAATTACCTATTTTCTTTCTGCCAAACCAAACCCAATTTTCATTAAGGTTACTTACCTATATAAATAAATACTAAGATCGAAACAAATTGAAAGAAAAACGTATAGGTATTTCCATATTATGGGCTATTGGTATATTTTAAATATCGCATTTTAAGTTTGATTTCCGAAACAATGAAAGCGTTAACTATTAAAATATTAAAGCGTTAACTTGTCACAGGTAAAAAAACGCACATTTGATTAGGTTAGGTTTTAATAAAAATATACGGTTTAAAAGAAATAGTGCACAAGAACTGATGCCCTTTAAGTTACACGACAATCTCCACCTCCACAGTACAGCACGCCCTACATGACTCCAGTGAGGGCCAGGGCGCGGTTGATCAGCTAAAAGCGTCCCTCGGCGCGGGGTGTCCAGGGGGGGGGGGGGGGGGGTTGTACTTGACCCTGCCGGTTAACTAGGTAATTACGCTGGAATACCTACATGTTCGTTACACCTGCTGTCACCATGTAATGAGTAGTTTAGTTAGTATATGTGGCAGGCTCTATGAAAACATTTAGGTTGGTAGGTACAAACGACAACACTGTTAAATGACCATCCTGTGTTTATATGGAACCTTATTACAATGCACTTAAGGTGCACCGATGGTCAGTTAGCTGTGTTGTCGGTAGAACATCTGGCCTCCGAAGCGTATTTTGCTATCAAAAACCCAGTATTTATATGTAGCCTAGCCATTGACTATTTAGTGGTGCATAATTCCCGTCAAAATCTGTTAAAATGAATGAAAATGGCACTCATATTTCGTACATAAGCCCTGTATATCTACTGGTTTCAATATTCGCAAAATAAATATTTTAAGGTTAACATATGGTACATTTTCTCCCATACCTAGTAATTAACTTCCTTTAAGCTATGGTAGCCTAGTGGTTCAGGCTTGCGGTGGTCACGCGGCGGTCGTGGGTTCGAATCCCGGCTCTTACCAATGACTATGTACGGAATATTTACCGCTTTTCGGTGAAGGAAAACATCGTGAGGAAACCGGTCTAATCCCAATAAGGTCTAGTTTTCGCTCTGGGTTAGAAGGTGAGATGGCAGTCGCTTTCGTAAAACGATTGCCTATGCCAAATCTGATTGACGACCGCTCTAGCCTAGTTGGTAGTGACCCTGCCTAATAAGAAGCAAGAGGTCCTGGGTTCGAATCCCGGTTAGGGCATTTATTTGTGTGATGAGCACGAATATTTGTTCCCGAGTCATGGATGTTTTCTATGTATTATTTATCTATATAAATATGTTTATCGTCGTTTAGTATTCATAGTACAAGCTTCGCTTAGTTTGGGACTAGGTCGATTTGTGTAAGATTTACCACTAATATTTAAAAAAAATAACTTGTTATTAGGTGACAAGGCGGACCTCGGGCTCCTTTAGGGGCACAACCGGGAATAACGCTCGGAGGATGATTGATTCAATGATGAGTAATTAACTTTTACATGTATATCATATATTGTATTGTAATCCTCCACGTCGTGTCCGAGGTGGGTACATACTGCAGACTTACAGCTCAGGTTATAAAACAAACCTAACTAAACGGGCTCTATGGGTAGGTACCTGCATTAATCGTTAATAGTATGTTACGAGAACAATATTCCTTTGCTATTCAGCTAAAATAATAGTAGTTTATGCAACTGATCCATAATGAGAGGCCCTAAAACATGAGTGTGGTTTTAAAATAGGATCACACGAGTGTTTTAAGGCCTAATTATGTACAGTTGCATGTTACTTTATTTACACACATATCATAAGTACTCTAAGATGTTTTCACAATTCTACTTTAGTAACAGCCAAAAACCAACAAAAAAATTACAACAGCAATGGCGGCAATTCGATCCTCCGTCAAGACGAATGTTTTTTTTTTTTAAATTCATAGACAAACGAATGAAGTCCCTATACTCATGTCACTCGAGATCAAATGTCGTGCGTAAATATTAAAAAAACATACTGTTTTAATATCTATGGATACTATAATAGAGAGAGAGACCCACTTGAGTTTTGATAGCTGTTCCAAATTTAAACCCATAACGTTACAAAAATCTATAATGTTATAACATTAAAGTACAGATTTTACCTACTACCACAGACAAGAAAGTTCTCATAGTGAAATCGGTTGTAATAATTATGGTCATTTCCTACGGATTCTGAACGCATTTTAGAGCACTAAATGATATGTGCGTAGCTAAAGAATAGTCATTAATTTCTTTCATGTTTATCATGTATTATATTCCTCCCCGTCACATCCGAGCGACTTAAGTACGTACGTACTTGCTAGCTTAGGTTAAATATAAAACAAACCTAACCAAACGGGCTCTATAGGTACATTAATTCTTAAAAAAAACCCGAAATTAAAGGATTTAAAAATGATACTAAGTTACCACAAAGTACCCAAACACTAAACTTTATTAGTTTTCTTAGAACTTTGTGAGTAAACCCGTAACTATGACATTAACTTTCATTCATCCGTTCTCGTCCACTGAGTGCGTCCATCTGTCACCGTCAATATCCAGCATGGCAGCCGGCCAAGCGCCAGGGTTGACACTTGCCAGTTTCAATCAGCGTTTTTCGTTTTGCAATGGAACTAGGAAAGCCACTCTAGCTGCACATGCGGGCTTAATTATTTAAGTTTTTTGCGCGTCTGAGGGAGGGAAAGCTGGGTATTGTATTCATGTGCCTAGAACCAATCTATTGCCTAAGCTAATGAAATCAATTCTCTTTGCATTATTTAGGGTTCCGTACCCAAAGGGTAAAAACGAGACCCTATTACTAAGACTTCGCTGTCTGTCCGTCTGGGCTAAATCTAATAGATTTTAAGTGATTAAAGACTTTATACTTGAGCAGGCGCGCTTAACGGGTAACGTAAGGAACAGGAACTATTAAAGACAGAGGAGATTTCAAATCACAACTGATTTTCATCCAAGTTGGGAGCGCTGAGCGTCATGGAAATGTAATTGGTGTCACAAAAATCTAGCTACGACAGCTACGTGTTGGAAAGTGTGGATCATTCGTACACCGGGAGTATTCGTACAGTGGCCATACCTCCAATACGATTGGTTTTTTATAATGTTTTTGCCATGTCTAAGTAGTTTTTGGATCTAACTTTGAACGTGTTAAGCAATGTGTGAAAAAAATGTTTGCAATCTGTGAAAGTAATTTGTTGTGTTGTTGTGTTTGTGGTCTATGATCAAATACCGAAGGTTATATCCAAATTCTCAATTGTGAAGGGTATCTCATAGTTATTTTTATTGTGATAAGATAGCTCAGCCACCTCATTTTATACTGACACCAAACTTCACTTATTTTAAAGCCAGATAAATTACTTCCAGCAATGTTTGATTTATTTTGATTTGGCTTTGGTTTCTAGTAATTTTTTACACATCACAGAATTCAAAAGTATAGCAGTAACACTTTACCGCCTTTGGGAACAAAAAAGTTTTGTTTTTCAGTATTAGTTCACCCTTCTAACGAGGCAGGCAGCCCTATTCAATATTCATACAATAGTCGTTCAGCAGTTTCAGAGTTCGCGAGAACGCTTTATGTGACAAACGGCTCATAACTCACCGGGCCGAGAATTCGCCGGACATCAATACTGCAATACAGTCCGGCCGAAATGACATATGTCTCAGCGATAATTGTATATGGATATGACTATAAGGTTTCGCACAGCGCTGCGCTGCGTCCATATGCAGGGCGGGCGTTCATTCATGGACTGCACTAGTTTAAATACAGTGGCACCAACAATTACGATCTTGCACCTGGGTTAATTTATTCTGTTTAGCGCAATGGTTGACTGGTATAATAATTTTAAGGTTTAAATGCCCCAATTGAACTTATTGGATTTTGCAGTTAAAATGTAATTAACTCATTAACATTTAAAGATCCGGTTTAGTTAAAATTTGTGTCAACAGAGGTCATCCCACAGACCACAGAGTACGTACACGTAATATTACAGACAAGGGTTTTGTCATGCCGGTCGTTAATTGAACGCAATAAATGTTCACCGCTGCTCGGGAGGATGTTTTCAAGACGACAAGGGCTAGGCATCAAGATCAACCACTCAGGCCCTCACCTTCGGTTTCCTGACGATATAGTAGTCTTGGCTGAGACCATGGAGAATTTAAGTACGAAGCTCGATGACCTCAGTATTACCAACTCCCATTGCAATCGGACACTTTACGCTGGAAGTGGTTGACGATCATGTAGGCAGCGTTCGAGAAGCTACGACACATCTATTCATCCAATATTCCGCAGTGTCTGAAGACGAGAGCCTTTGGCAGTGTATGTTGCCAGTGATGTCAGATGGCACTGAGGTCGAAATCGGCCAGGATGCCATTATCATCATCATTATCATGGCACTGAAACGTGGTTGACTATGGGCCTCATAAGAAAGCTCAAAGTCACCCAAAGGGCAATGGAGAGGGCTAACCGATAGCCCTCCGAATCGCCAAACTTAAGTGGCAGTGGGCGGGGCACATTGCACGTAGAACCGATGGCCCTTGGGGCGGAAAGGTTCTCGAGTGGTGACCACGTACCAGAAGGCGCGGCGTGGGTAGGCTCCCCACAAGAAGGACTAATGACCTAGTAAAAAAAAACTCGCGGGAGTCCGCTAGGTGCGGGGTAGCGCAGGACCGATCACATTGGCACTATTTGCGGGAGGCCTATGGCCAGCAGTGGATGTCTTTCGGTTGATATGTCCTTGAGGTTGCCAAATACGTTCGGCAGAATTTGGAGGCATTCCCAAGGAGGAAATGGAGCAGCGGCCGTTTTCAGGATAGAAGGCAGCATGACCTGGAGGAATGTATGTCCGCGGATATACAACCAAATACCGACAGCTATTAAAGACTGTCAATCAGACGTGACTTGGGGTCTACCCTCCAACTTAAATCCCTGCTGATGCAGAAGGCCTGATGAAGAACAAATTTAATAATCTAATGGAATAACTTTTGATTGTCCTGTATTTTATGTGCCTGTTGACATTGTCTTTAATTCTTAATAATCTTATTATGATATTTTTAATGTAATGAATGACAAAGGAATATGATGATGGACAAATGTTGTGGGGTAAGGTCATGCTATAGGTGATAGTGGCGGGTCTATTTTCTTGGGTTAATGATGAAATTTCCATACCAGTCAAGCAACTCTCTTGAACTGCCCCCCCCCACCACAATATCGGCGTCACAGCCAGCTCAAACATCAGCTTCTACAAACGCATGTTTCCCTAATAACAGTAACAATAACCCATCCGAGAATACATCCAAGTACGCACGTGCTCATTCAGGTTGTATCGGTGCTGAGCCACCTCCGCTCCTGGCGAGAGCTGGACCACGCCCACCACAATAAATCTTCGTCTCAGCTAACCCAAGGTCACTAGCCTGCTTCAAACACATGTTTCCCTAGTAACTCACCTGAGAATACATCCAAGTACGCCAGTACTCATAAGCACTGCTCCCGTGCCCATCAGGTAGTACCGGTGCTGGGCCGCCTCCGCTCCTGGCGAAAGCTGGACCACGCCCACCACCAGGATGACAATGCCCAGGAGAAGGGTGCCCACTACTGCATGGAGTGCCAGTAGCTGAAACATAGAAGAGCTGGTTACTGTACTTACTCTTCATTTGTCAAGACTGTATTCCTTAAAACGGTAGGATTATGTTTGTACCAAGCAATGATAGGCAATTTGTCTGAAATTTGGTAAAATGCATTTCTCATATTACTCGGTAGGTACTTGGTGCCTATTTTTACCTTGTGCAGTTAATTTTATTGATAATCAAAATATGAATGCGACAGTTCAGTCAATCAGTTGAGCCAGTAGTAGAGCACTAACCCATATATGGCCCTATATTCGAAAATGATATGTACCATCATATGCCCAGAACCGTTTTAATATGTATAAGGGCTGTTCATCGTTTTCGAAACAAGGGCAAATGAGATACCAAAAACAAGCATAGTTCTGGCCATATATGGGCTAAATAAAGGCACAGAGTCGGCTATCATATAATATAAAACAAATACTTACTTATACCTACTACACAGTCTACACACCTTCCCCAGCCTTCGCCAGCTGTAGCTTCTGCAGCTTTTTATCTATCTTTCAGTCTCTCTATGTGGACTCACCTTCTCGCATATCAGTGAGCAGCTGAGGCGACGGTCGAGAGAGTTTATGGGTTTCCTTCGGGTCTTCCTAGCTACAATGGCCACACTATTCAGTTCAGTTCAGTTCATTTATTGCACTCATGATCATACAGTAGCATAATACATGAACCCTTAGGGGTATTTGCAATGATTATAAAATTACACATTATTATACAAATAAAATAAATTAGTGAAAATACATTATCAATTAATAATTTAACTACATTTACAAATACTAGCAGGAAACATGTCAATAGAATTACATTTACAATACCCATAATTAAATTCATATAATATCAAACAACAGCTTATGTCAAAGTAATAATAGTATGGAACATGCAATAAAATTATAACCATAATTAAAACAATGTTTAACAACAAGTTTTGTCAAAGGTACTTTTTAGTTTTGAAATATCGCCTAGTGACTGCAATACAGCCACATCTCAAGAATAAAATACATTTGAGATGTGGCTCTATTGCACAGTGCAATACGGTCACATCTCGAAAGTAAAATACATTTGAGATGTGGCCGTATTGCAGACACTAGGCGATATGTCCTCAATATTATAATTGTTGTTGTTCAGTAAAAACATTTTAAGAGACTTCTTGAAGACGTGGGGCTCTCGTATAACTTTCAACTCACTTGGTAACTTATTGTATAAGCTTACTGCTTGATATCGCACGGAGTGTTTAGCCACTTTCAATTTTGGACAAAAGATGTTACAATTGTTTTTTTTCTTGTTGCTAAGCGATCTTGCCTTTCCTCCTCTGTTTCATGTAGATTTTTAACAAAAGACGTTAGTAGTACATGAATATACAAACAGGGAAGTGTAAGGACTTTATATTTTGAAAAATATTCTCTACATGAAACCCATTGTGGAATGCGTGCCATTGTTCTAATGGCTCGTTTCTGCAAAACGAAAGCTTTGTTTATATTATATTTAAAACTATTTCCCCAGAAACGAATACTATATCTTAACTTGGATTCTACTAACGCGTGATAAACCATTTTTAGATGTACTATGTCAACCTCATTTCTTAAACTTCGAATAGCATAGCAAGCGGAACTTATGCTGTTTTCAATATCCTGCAGCTCACCTTTCCAATTTAGATGCGAGTCTATGCTTATTCCTAAAAATTTTACACTGTCCACTTGATCTATTTTACTGCCATTCATATTAACAGACAGTTTGTCCTTTGCCTTGGAATTGGCTTTAAAAAGGATAACATTTGTTTTGCTCATATTAAGCTTAAGGTAATTTGCACTAAACCATGTATCAAACGCTTTAAGTGCTTGATTGATTTTTGAATTAAGATCAGACATATTAGTATCCGATAGGATAGTATTAGTATCATCCGCAAATGTCACAAGCCTCAAATCAGGAACAGCCCTAGACACTACTGTCACCTTCCCTTCACTTACGTATTCAGTAAGCAGCCGTGTCCTCTGGCGCCAGGTCTTCCCAGCTTCAGATGCAGCTTATTTCTATCTGTCTGTCGCTCTGTGTGGCCTCACCTTTCCGCATATGTAGTCAGTGAGCAGCCGGGGTCCATGGTCGGGCGAGGGCGTGGGCTCCCCCTCCCCGGGTCTCCCCAGCTGCAGGGGCAGCTGCGATGGCCGCCGGCCGCCGCCGCGCTTCTCCGCGCGCCGCCGCTCGTGGCGCACCGCTACTGCTGGCATAGCACCGATCATCTTGGCTGTGAACATTTGAGTCGGTAAGAGATTCTAGTACGAGCTAATGGGGGCCTTTGAAAACGATCTCTATTGAGCTGTGGTCATTTGCCGTGTTCTGGTAATGGTTTCCGAGCTGTGAGAGCCCTTGTACTGCTACCATTGCTGACCTATTGTGATCATGTACCTAAGGTGGAGTCTTGTAATTGCAACTAGGTATACCTGTCTGGTAATTGCAACTAAATTTAATAATGCCCTCTAGGATAGTGATTATACAGGGCATTATTAAATTTAGTTGCAATTACCAGACAGATATACCTAGTTGCAATTACAAGACTCCACCTTATTTAATTTATTATTCCACATTTGAGGTTCGCTGTAAACATTCAAGTCCTTGGAAAATTCTTATCTACGATTATCAGGATGACTACCATACTAGGATATACAGGACAAGGGTCCTGATAATCTTGGTGTTTGATCCATGCACATATGTTAGGGTCTAATTTGATCTAATGTCAATTCTATGTAAGATCGAATCCTAATAACAACAAACGATACATGACATGAATAAACCCACATGCAAGATGCCGTTAACCAGTCCTTTCGGCCATATTTTGGTACCAGGTAATAAACACGAGGAATGCTATATCATTAACGGGATAGCTTTATGTGATCTTATTTATGATCTTACTATCATTAGTTGGTAACCACGACTTAATTGAATGGAGAAGTTAAAGCTCGAAACCTCATGACTAAGCCAATAAAATTTTGTATCCTCATAAAGGTTGATCTGATTTGGACAGGACGGACGATCAGCAACATCGAATCCATAAGCGAATTGAAATTGGCGAAAACAATATAAACGAAACCTGTAACCGCATTAAACGGCATGATACATGCAATTTTCAATGAAAATTAAAAACTCAATAACCATTTTCTGCACGAGCATTTGAACTCGTGAAATGTCAATTTTTCACTTATATTGAAAATAATTTCGTTACCATAAATAATTTAGATGATATTTGATAATTAACGTTTCTAATTCATTTACTCTTACTTCTCCATCATAATATACTCAGTAAGTAGCTCGCGTTACGAAACTAACCTACTTCACCAACGCTGTTTATAAAATTTGGTAACCATCTATCATCAACCACGTTCAAAAGACTAGATAACTTTGTCTCAACTCAACTGTGGCATAAATTCTCTTTCCCTTTCAATCGCCTTGCGGTCTCTGATAACGATAGATTTATGTCAATGACTATCTCCCTCATTGATTATTTATTTAACGGCCGCTCCGCATTCAAATCAGGCTCGCAGCCAAGAAAGGAAGTTATTGGGGTGCCTTTGAGATAGGGAATGCTGGTTTATGAGATATTACTGATATAGATCAAGTTCCTTCAAGATTTAACATACTTGTGAACAATTGGGCAAAAGTGGTTTGGCTATTAGAAGTCTTCTACCTGAACAGGCTTATTGGATAATTCTTCTAAGATAACAGTTCGTACTTTTGTGACAATGTGTCGTGCACAGACTTAGGCGTTCATTTCCTTTTTACGACAGTTTACTAGCAGTAGGTACGTGGGTAACCTCGTCACTCGTCTGTCGTTACAGTCATGTCGAATCAGGCAGGCAGAAAAAAGCTACATAAAGAGATACCTATATGGAGATTGCTCCATTGACAAGAGTCTAGCTCTGAAATACATATAAGTATGATTATGATAAAGTATATGGGAGCATTAGTACGGATGAGAACTGCGTCGAGGGAAATTTAAGCTTCACTGACCGGGAACGGCGGGAACAGAACATATACAACTTTTGTTTTTACGACTAGAATACTTGGGGTCATGTGGTTGGTAATTTGATGTTTAATCCCGGGCTCTTTAGTTCTGTTTGATCGAAAGGCGTGACTAAAGCGATAAGCAAACAATGGCTTAGGAAAGCAGTCGTAGGTCTGATGCAAATAGATTTAACATATAATTGCTATCGAATGATTTAATCGATCAGCTATTCGGAAACGATGTTAGCATACTCGTTTGTTTCGCTTGGCAGGCGACTTGGCAAGGTCGCCCGTCTTAAACCGGCGAGGATGCGATGTCAGTTGGTAAATAAATGTAATGCGATTACTGGGATGAATAAATAAATAAAGCTATGTTATAATTCTCCGGAAATACAGACGCCGGAAGAGAATTCCAAATAGCGGTGGTTCGAAACAAAGACGATGCTGAGCTGACCTGTAGTCTTTGTGCTTTATGACTATAAACATCCATTTCAGAGAATCTACTTGCAAATGCATTTTGCATCTTTTATGTAAATGTATCACCGAAAATCTTCTTTCAACATCTTCACTGCTGAGCTGTAGGTAGACCGTTTAACTCTGTCCTCGCCTGCGTGAGCTTTGCCTCCCGCTCGTCGCCCGCGCCCCGTTAACGTCATACTCCTGCACCCGTACGCCAAGCAGGCGAGGGCAGAGTTAAACGGTCTACCTATAGGTCAAGTATTGCTAAAACCTGAACTACACTATCATTACCTAATCGCCAAGCAGTGCCGCATGCATGGTAATCAATCCCTCGCGATATTGCCCTCATGCACGACCCATTATTTATGTGACGTCCCAGCTAGTGGAAACGTCATAAGTTATGACCTAATACCCAACTCGTGAAGCCATAAATGGTGATTCACATGTCAGTTTGTATGACGTATATTTAACTAAATTACTGTGAAATGCGAAATACGTGGTTATGTAGCGATGTAATGCTTTGCTCATTATCTCAAGCTTTGAGTTGAGAGGATCAGGTATTTCAAATAATATGCAGTCATCTTAAAGGTGAGAATCTTACAGAGTTGGTCGAGGTACCGGAGTGGTGTGCGAGGAAATATCCAGCAATAGCGTCATGCTCTTTCTATTGGTGGATAATGAGTCTAAGTAGTGGTTCTTCAGAGAAAATGTATAATATTGGTGATTCATACACTCGCACCCAAGAAAAACGAACAAGAATAATACCTTTCCAGTTAAGAACACATAAAGCACTTCGAAATTGAGAAATAAAACGGAACACAGTCAGTGAGCTGTTAAAAAGTTCTTCAAGAAGGACTTCGGTTACAGATTAGGTAGACACTTCATGAAAAAGAAAGGATGTTCACGACATTCGCAATTTCTCTGGGATTTTTTAGCAATCCGGTCAGCTTCTGAGTTTACAGACTAGGTCCACATGGTGCGGTTTCAAGCGGACATTAACTTTGTTAAGGTCATATTGCTTCGTATATCATCGGGGCGCCCACGCGCTTTTTGAATTCCAAATTTCACTGTTCGTTTTTGCGCTCTGCGCGCCACGAGGATAAGTTATATACTGAATATAGAAAAAAGGTAATATATTTAGTTTGTGTAAAATAAAAAGTACATGAAAATGTTCAAGGCGCTGGTTTTCAGGGCACCCTAAGAGAAGCCCTACCCTAAGAGAAGCCCACCCTAAGAAAATGATTTTCTCAAACACGCAATGAAATATTGACGTTTTGTTGTGTTCTTCATAATGGGCTTCGAAGTGTCACGTTTCGGGCGCAGCGAGACGAGAGACCCGTAATGGCATTTCATACAAAGGACGTCAGAATGGTCCTGAAACCAACAGCACTGAGAGTTATGCATTGGTTAGGTCTTTAAATCTTCTTTATTTCATTCTATAGGCACAAAGTCTAATTCAATTGCAGAGCGAAGATATTCGTATTTCAGCCATAGTGAGTAAGTACGAGCTATGAAAAAACGCATTCTGCAGGGTAGTTATGACAAAATGTACTAATGATGAAGGCACATCGAGCGTGGCATTCATTGGGTTCGGTTCATATTTTATTAATAAAACTATTAATTAGCCACAAAAAACATGTTTATTTGACACACGAACCTTACCCTAAAAATAATAAGTTTCTGTCAAAAATTTCATTTTTGGTACAAGCTTTTATTGCCGAATATCTCAGTTCTGCAATGGAGTTCAACTCGATGCCCAAAGAACGAATTGAAGTAGATTTAAAGACCTATTTAATGATCTAAGTTTCAGCTTTGTTAGATTCAGGGCCAGGCTCCGTACAAAGTTGCCCATGGTCCATTGGAGGTCACTCCACAATTAGTGGCACAGCATCACAGAGATGTAGGCCGTAGGGTGTAAATAATACAGACGAGAGTCGGGATCTGAATAGACCTTTATTTAGGTGAGACAGGGCTTTTTATATAGTTCCTGTATCGTAGTGTGCGTGACACTTACGTAGCTTTAACGATCCTAGATTCTTATCGTTAATGCACTTAAATGGTGTTGTGTCCACACGAGCGTAAACCAGATGCTAGGTTATTGTATTTCAAGGCTAGAGAATATTACACAAGATTATTAGATATTGCGTCACACACCACAACGTCGTTCAGCCATGAAAATTAAAGTTTGATTTCTTGTAGTTTTTTTTAATTTATTTCATTGCATCTTTGAGAAAAGCACTATACATACCCCGGCGTGAAAAGAGGTTGCCAGCCTAATAACTTTCCGACCTCGCTACGCTCGGCCGTCTATATGTACTCGGCCGGCAACCCCTTACTTCACGGCCTCTGTAGTAATGTACTATTAGTATTACGCCATCATTCTGTAAAATACGTTTGTAATAAGTGAATTATTATTATTACTATTTTTTTGTATTCCATCTAGGTTTGTAATCCATTCGCTTTAACTTTAGTTCATTATGTTAAGAATGTTTTTCCCTTAGGTTTGTTCGGCTTTTGACATAAGCAAATTCCTATGATATATGTGCTCGGCCGGCAACCCCTTACTTCCCGGCCTCTGTAGTAATGTACTATTAACTAAACCTGATTTCACGGCACCGCTTCATGTGAACACAGTCTGTGGCAGTATAAACCGGTCCAACTTAATTAAAGTTAGTTTTTACTGGAAACAAGGAGTACTCACGGCGCTGATTATCTCTTGGCTGCAACAAAGACTGAAGCATATCTGCAACAAAGCACAACCACTTTAAATAATGCTGAGCGAGACCAGTGGTGAGTGTGAGTCCCGTCCCATTCAAGCGAGACCAGTGGTGAGTGTGAGTCCCGTCCCATTCAAGCGAGACCAGTGGTGAGTGTGAGTCCCGTCCCATTCACCGCGTGAACTGAATTCATCCTGAACCGTTTTTTATTTATTTATTTAAGGTTCACCTACAATTGTTGACATCGATACATTGAAGACGTACAAGCTAATGTATATAAGGAGTGGTGTCACAATTACTTACATGTAAACACGGCATGCCAAACAAATATAAGTAAACCACTATAAAAATACCTAAACTTCAACTAATTTTCTAATTACTAACTTAGTTATGTTTTAAGAAATATTTTCGGAGAGATGTTATAAATGTATTTAGTGGGTCATAGTGCATGGATATGATAAGGCGGATGCCACAGCAACCATTAGCAATTTTACATAACCTGCATATTGGAGAGTTGGTGCCTGAGACTGATCTTCTAAGCGGGGCGCAGAGAGGGGTGATAGCATTACGGGGGAAACGAGATGGAGCACGTATATTTACGTATAGTGTTACGTGATGCAATTTTTTGTCATTCGCTCGGCTAGAAAATTTCACTTTGATCTTACGTTCGTTTGTAGAGTTACGTTAATCTACGGGGGCACACTTACCGAACGCGGTTTTGGCGAATAACCGTGAATTGAGGTAAACGTCCCAATGTTTGGCACCTCCAAATAGTTGACAACTATTGTGCGAATTACTTTACCTAACTACTTACCACATTGATCACTGTAATTGTAATAGTACTACGTACAGAAGGTTCTCTGTTAACAAATCCCCTGTTTATCGCATGCAATGCAACGCGCTGCGATAGAACGCGTGCGTGCCGTAGCAGCGCTAAAGTACATGTACAGTCACGAACTTCAATTTGGTTTTTGAAAAGGGTCCTAAATTAAAGAACGCCACCGTACTTTTAGCGGCGCGACCTAATCAAGGAGTGGGCCACCCCTGTCATTACATGCTCGAAAAGCATTAGAGGTTGCTGTTTTTCAGTTTTTAGTAATTATTGTTAAATCCGCCAGCGCCTAGTGAGCTTAATTCCAAACTAATGAGCCCTCAATTGTCTATAGAGCACATTGCACACATCAATCAGAAATGAAATGTCGATCGATAACGGTATCTACCTACACCCGATGTCCGCTGTTCACCCGCAAATATCGGGGGTTCCATTCATTGGCATTGGGTGTATTTTCAAGCTGCAGGTTTGCTCGACAGTGGAATCAAACATATGTTCATGTTGGTTCAGCGAGGTAGGGCGGGAGCCGACTATTCCAGTGCGTATTTTTTTCCACTTCGCTTTATCTATAATTTTAATATGGCAAACCAGGGTGTGGTATTGTCGAGGTAGAATAGCGCCATCCCTTTCTTCCTGTGGGTGGGAGTTGAGTATGAGCGATGGGCTATTAAACTATCACTGCACTGTAATTTTTTCCATCCGTAAACCTACAATTTGCATGATGTGGTACTGAAAATATAAGTTTAGAAATGCGAGCCTCATCATCCTAGCGCTATTCCCGGTTTTCCCCAAAGGAGCCCGGGTCCGCTCTGACATCCAATCCTAAGATTTGGCATAGGCACTAGTTTTACGAAAGCGTTTGCCATCTGACTTTCCAACCCAGAGAGAAAGCTAGACCTTATTGGGTTTTCCTTTACCGACAAGCTTACGGTCAATATTCTGTAGGTACTCAAGTTTCGAAAAGCTCATTGGTACAAGCCGGGAGTCGACCCACGACCGCCGCTCGACAGCCCGCATGCCTGTACCACTATTGTAGGGTAACGTAGCGATTTGAAATCCTTGCCTAATAACGTTAAATATTCCGAAAGAACGGATTGAACCGAGCTCCATGTCGTCTCGAATGAGCTCAGCACACAAAATTATGGGCGAAGTAGTGTCGGTGACGTTTTTACAAAACAGTCTCAGCTTATTTCCCACCGGGCCGATTGTTCTCGTAACGATACGATGCTCACTTTAGTTTTTGTATGGCTTCGTGCGTTGGCTTGTTGCTTATAATCCATACTAATATTATAGATGCGAAAGTGTGTCTGTCTGTCTGTTACGTCTTCACGCTTAAACCGCTGAACCGACTAAGATGACACACAACAGAAAATTATCACTAACACTTAATTAAGGGTCTAAAAACCTAAAATAAATATTGAATTGATAAAATTTGGTATAAAGATAGTTTGAGTCCCGGGGAATGACATAGGATAGTTTTTATCCCGGATACCATCTCCTAAGGAGGTGAGATGGGGAATGAAAGTTTGTATTGAGCTACGATATAATCGAGTTTCACGCGGACGGATTCGCGGGCAGAAACTGGTATTATTCACTTCAAAGTTTACACAAATCGAACTGGCTCCAAAGTATGTTCCCTAACTATAAAGCGTTTGTTATGGGTACTACATGACGGTGTTATGAAATTGATATACACACTAAAATACATAGAAAACACTTCAAGACTAAGAAAAAATACAGTTCATCACACAAATTTCCCTTACCGAGATTTGAACACGGGACCGTCTTCGTAAACTTGTTAGTAATCAATGATGTTTGAAACATATATTTGCTTTGCGTCCGTATGTAAATATATAAATAATAAATAAATAAACAAATATTAGGGGACAATCTTACACAAATTGACCTAGTCCCATAGTAAGCCCAGTAAGGCTTGTGTTATGGGTACTAGACGACGATATTATAATAGATATAAATACATAGAAACTTCCAATTCCATGTTAAAATCCTTAATGTTTTGAAAATTCCCATCACGTTTCTCGCCTCAATGTTAGACTTCAGTCGTCTACTTAGCACAACTGGGGCCAAGTCGCGTGGCGCGCGATTCAGCGACAACTATCCTACTCGCACTGTGGCAATTCGAAGTAGGAGGGTAGATTTTCACGTCTCGCGTCGCGAACACAGTGCTGTAAGTTCACGCCGTTATATCATGTTCGCGGCAGTGCAGATGTCTCGCTGTAGTAAAATTGTGAGAATTGACTACCCTATCCTTAACTATATCTTGGACAAGGAATACTAGTTCCTTCTTACAACGCCTTAGGGAGGCGTGTATAGCGTAGCGTGTAGGCGTTGTAAGAAGGGACTGGTTAGAAGTGACGGGCCATGATTGCATGAGGTCGCCGGTTCGAATACGACTGCGAGCATTACATTTTTAAATTTTTCCTTTAATTTAAATTTATAATTTCGTTAGCAGTGTTAATACTGCTTAATACAAAATTAATGGAATACTAATTTAAAAGCTTATCATAAATAAACATCTGTGACGCATGCCGCACATATGCATATTATACATGTCTTGAATGTTAACCCTTTGAACGCCAAGAAGACCCAACTATACCTATATCTGGATTCTGGGTTGATGGGCCATGCTATCCACTTATTCATTCAGAAATGTAAGCGTCGGCATTCACGCGCGCGCATTTCACTGACGATAGTCACTGACAATGCGACGCACATTTGTAGCCCTCACAGACCATGTATCCTAAAGACCCCGCTTCAAAGACTACAATATACATACTGAGATAGACAGGCAACTCGACCAAATTGAGAAGGCATTTTATGCTTCCGTGCAAACGCCATCTGTTCCTTGGCCCCCAAAACTATTCAACCGATAAAAAAAAGAAGGAACCTCTCAATTCAGTCGTTTTTTTTAATCAGTATTTTCAATGTTTGTAATAACTGTTGTGAAATAAAACATAAAAGTGAGGGACACACAGATTTATTTAAGTTGTTAACAATACATTAGTAACTTCATGCATAGAAAGGAGCATATTACTAATATAAAGCAAGAAACTTTAAAAAGAGCACGCTCATCCAAAACCAAGGTCACTCGGTACTACATTTTCCTAGATATCTCTCAACAGCCTGCCGCGCTCGGTCGACTAGCGGTGTCTATAGCCCTCCCAGGTCCTCCATTAATAGATAAATGCACAAATCACAAACAAACTTCGTTGAATATTAAAAATAGAATTGGATTGATTGATGCAAATTATGTCAATATATTTCACGCAAAACGACATTATACTTATGTCAAGCAGACACAATGTTGTGTTACCATTATACAATATACTATTCTCCTTGACGTGATATGATCCATTTGCAACCTCCTTCCTTGTTAACCTCTAATTTTAGTCCTGCCTGCCATGTCACTGTCATTCAATATTTCCTCGTGTATTATTTATGTCAAATAATTTACAATGTTATGTTTATTAAAACCTGAATAATACAGGTTTTCTCATTATTTCACTCCTCATATTCATTTACGTAGCACATATCATAAATTTCTAACTATAATGACTTGACAGAAATAAAACGTCAGTAGCCAGAACTCGATTCTCTCTCAGAATGCATTAGTACTCAGGTAGATCGCATCAAATCAGAGACCTTAACCGCCCGCCGAGAATATTTTACAAATCGAATAATAAATAGCAAAAACCCCCCAAAAGAAATGTGGCGCGTAGTAAATGACGAAGAATCCACAAAGCCATTAAAACACGACATCTCACTCAAGGATGAAAGCGGTCACAACATACTACCTCGTCAAGTACCAAACCACTTAAACAATCACTTTTTGACAATAACATCGAAATATATTCTTAGTATAAACAAATCGGCCTCTGTACGGTACCTAAGCCGTTTCTTGAAAGACAAAAACATTCCTGACCTCGTTCTACCTACAGTTACGCTCACGGATCTAAATCGCACACTGAAGTCTATCACACGCGGAACCTTAGATATATATGATATATCGCTGAACATACTCGAGTGCATTTGGCCAGTCGTTGCAGGGTTACTCGTAAAACTCATTAACATCATGTTCTCGTGCGATGTGTATCCCGAAGTACTGAAAAGCACTCGAGTGTGTCCAGTGTACAAGGGAAAGGGAGAAAAAAGTGCTGTAGATAACTACAGACCTATCACAATTGTACCTAACATATCAAAATTAGTAGAATCGATTATTTCAAATACTTTAATGCACCATCTCGAGACAAATTACCTACTGACTGACAAACAGTTTGCTTATAGAAAAAACAGATCCACCACGACAGCTGCATACGAGATATATGATTACATAACAACGTCGTTGGATGCCAGAGATAAGGCAGCAGGGGTATTCTGCGACTTATCGAAAGCATTCGATGTAATAAATCATGAATTACTTCTGGAAAAAATTAAACAGTACGGAATTACGAATAATGCCCACAAAATTTTTACATCGTTTTTAGAAAACCGATACCAAACTGTTGAGATCAAAATTAAGGGTAAAACCATCAGATCTGAGGCAGGTAGGCTAGACCTCGGAATTCCACAAGGTTCTGCGCTGAGAAATACCCTATTTCTTGCCTTTATAAATGACCTCCCTACCTCTGTTACTGAAGGTATGATGGTCCTGTTCGCTGATGATACCACCGTGGTAGTAAAAGCTGATACGTACTCACAGCTTGAACAAAGAGTAAGTAATACGTGCGACCAACTTCACGAGTGGTTCTCGGCAAACGGCCTCATCCTCAACGTCACGAAGTCAAATGTTTTATTGTTTTCAGCTGGAAAAACCATAAACATCCCGCAAATACAAAGTCCAATACCGCGCTGTGACTCGTGCAAGTTTCTCGGGTTTACCATTGACACCACGCTTAAATGGAAGGAGTACGTAAAAAACCTATGCGATAGGCTGAGCAGCGCCGTATTTGCGCTGCGTAAACTCAAGCCAGTTGTTTCCAATGATGCACTGCTCCAAATTTATTATTCGTATTTCTTTTCTCTGATGTCATACGGTATTATCTTATGGGGAAACTCAACAGAGTCGGACGGAGTATTTAAATTGCAGAAACGAGCCTTGCGTATACTGGCAGGTGTAACTCCGAGGCACTCATGCAAACAGCTTTTTAAAAAATATAATATGTTGACCCATTATTCACTTTACGTATATGAAGTAATAATGTTCACACGTAAAAATATACACTTATTTAAAAAAGTGAATATGCCCGGCAGAATCACTCGTCAGACGGGGCGATTACAGCTCGTGCCGCGGCGCCTCGCGCTCCTCGACAAGTCGCCGCGCGTAATAGGCCCCGCTTTTTACGAAAGACTACCCGCCAGTCTCAGAAATGAATCAACGGACGATGGTTTTGGACACCGATTGAAAGACTTTTTACTGTCATAGTCGCTATATTCAGTAAAGGAATTTACCGAACAAAAACAATATTAGACAATTTATTTTTGATGCTATTTAAAATTAATTAATATATTATTACTTTTTTGGTTTTTAAGATTATTACTGTAATTTTCCGTTTTTATATTTCTTGCACGTTTGACATGTATGATGAATACATATATGATGTATTTTTATTCATTTATTTGACATGAAATTGATATGTTTGACATTCCGACATTATGCTAGGAGACCGTACGGAATACGTATATTTTTATTTTTCTAGTTTCTGACATTTTTTTTTTGAATCAATATTGTTTTAAATTGGTATTTCTGTCTGTCCTTGATAATTATTATTATTAGAAATTATTGTAACTTTATTGTATGTACCTGACGAGCTTTCTGTGAATGCATTTTATTTATATACAACGAAAATTTGTAAAATATAATGTCAATTTTCAATCAGCAATAAATGAATCTGAATCTGAATCTGAATCTATCAATCTCCCTACATTAAATAAAATATTTGAATGTAACAACACTGATATTTCAGTTCGCTAGAGCATCAGCTACCTGAGACATTACCGAGTAGGTGGCAGCACCGTTTTCAAAGATTTGCAATAAGTTCTAAGTTTCGATAGCATGCCCCGCTTAGCCTAATTTTTACTTATAAACAAAGCTGCCAAGCTTGCGGAGCGCGGGGAACGACTAGTGCGCTGTGATTGGTGCATTCAAGGCCGCGCGTAACACGTGCCTGCCTCTAGTGATGGGACACATGCAATACTTTATCTGATTTTATAAAGTAGTACTAGTAATAATAATTAGAATGATTATACTATATAATAATCAAAAATATACTCGGCAGTCGCGTTACCACGCGTTAAAATACAATAATATATTGCGAGACAAAATGTAAAGCAAACATAAATGTATGTTTTTATTTATTAGTAAGTAAACTTACTAATAAATAAAAACTCATTAATTTTTTACTCATAAATTATTTTGATCTAACATATTTATTTTGAAATAGAAGCAGATAGAATGAATTACACTCTCGATTCTGAAAAAATATATGAATATATTCTAATTTTGCATTTATTAAAGAATACGTTTAAATTTCCGATTTACCTATCCTTGACTAACAGAGACAGAGAAGGCGAGGCGGCGCGAAATGATCAAAATGTTCTTATTTAGACTTTAAGCTAACCTCTATTGTTGACATAAACGGTGCCACATTCGTTACTCACGGAACAGTATGGATTTTCCAGATCCCTATTTTTTGTACTAGCATAGCAGTGTAAGATAAACTTACTTCTGTTGTTGGTAGAGACAGTGCTGCATTCGTTACCAATAGAATAATAGTGTGTGGACTTTCCGAAATACCACTATCTTTACATAAGACCTAGAAGAATTTATATTTTCAATGGACATTTGCGCAAACCCAATTTTAGATTTTAGAAAGGGTAGATTTTACTTTCAAAACATTGATTTTAAGCTAGACGCTCAAGAGTTTTAAGCACATTAATAAATTAACGATAAGTTTAATAATATCATAGCTTAGTTAGATGAAATAAAAAAACCTTGGTTGAATAATCAAAAATACACGTCAACAATACTCAACACAGTTCGTAAGTGAAGCGTAGGCACGGCATTTGGAAATATTAGTCGCCTATTATTAGACGTCGAGTGCCGAGAACATATGACACTGCTTGGGGAAGGAAACCAACCAATCAGGTGGTCGTTTTGTAGCGTCAATCCACATTTCCTTTATGGTTGGACATTTTAGCTAACATGCTTTGAATACTTTATTATACAACACCAGATCATTTAATTATATAAATAACTGTGAACTGTGCACAAATATTTTGCATATGATATGTAATATTTTGCTATTTTCAAATTACTTACGATGTATTGCGTCTTCCGTTAATTTAATTATCTTATCGATAGTAAACGAATACATACTATGGACATCGCTACCTACTTTGCCTAATGCTAGACAAGGAAGGAGCTACTATTCTGTGCAGCGGGATAGAAAGAGACTTCTGTTAAAACACATCAACGAGCCCCGAGCACGGTTTACACTGAACTTTATATAAAAACTCGCTTATTTATTATGTAATTTTCTTAAAATCGGCTTACCTGTGAAATGATAGACCGTCTTTTTGCACACTTGAAGTTTTAGTGATTTTTCCACACAATTTTACGCAATAATAATGCGTTTTGTAACGATGTTACTTGCGCAAACGCCGTCCGCAGACTGAACTTAGTAAAGGGGGCGTGTCTCAAATATAGGGTGAATTCACCGTATGTGTGGCAGCGGGGGTCGCCCGACTAAGCGATGTTTATAGGTTTACTGGTCTGTGGTAGCCCTAGAAGTATCGATCTTTGTTAGTGACCCAAGTACACTGTAAACTTTTACGTTGCTTGTCAACCCAGACAATGTATGGTGTCATAGTGTCAGGAGACGACTGGCATGTACCGGATTAGAGCTCTCTCCAGGCTCCTCTACACAATGGCCCATCATGGCCCCAGGGCATGACGCAGTTATGCGGTCGAATGAGATAAAAGTAGGTCTTTCTTCCGTTAAGGCCTAGTAGCATCCTACATGGGCCGTGACGGACCATTGTGTAGAGGAGTCTTCACAGAATTCGCATCATTGAAATGAGGTAACTCGAGGCACGCCTGCCATAGCTTTCAATATATATTGTCTTATTGATCTTCATTATCGTCATTACTAACCTATAACCGTCCGCTAATGAGATAGGCCTATCTTCGAGTAGGTACGTCACTATTCCTATTGCAGATTAGTTTTCCACGGAAAAAAATATTTGCAAAACGTCCGTTATTTGTCGCAGTTAGAAACATGTCTCCAGGTTTCCGTCGCGTCGGCTCTAACTAAATAACATATCGCTGGAACTGGGTCAACTTGCACTCGAATATTCCAGCTCTCCAGCTTAATCACTCGCCGTGGGAACGTAGCCTTAATTAATTATTTTTCGTTCCGAGCCGCCATTTTGATTTCACCGTAACTGGATCCGGAATTCCGGAATTAATTTGAACGTTTGAATCAATGCCGTGTGAGTGCGGGGCGGGTATAACGTGTTTAAGTAATTCATTCCAAACTCTGTCCGTGGTTAATGTCAAAAAGCCGGAAATTACAATTTAACCAGTCTTCATTGGCAAGACTAAGCGCTTTAATAATAAATGAAATTGCTAGGTTAGTTTCGGAAAATTATATTTTGTGACTTCGTAATGGGGCAGCTTTCATTAAGATATATGCATATTCGTAGAACTTTCCTTCTTCGTCTTAATTCTTCTATTGATCTTCTGGGCTTGTGTAGCAAAAAGTGCATTTGCTGGTTGCGATAACGTACTTACTTAGGTATATATGTAGTTGGTATTCATAAACATTCGACTCTCATCATCTTCCCAGCGTTAAGGTGGTTTTCCACCGGCGAGGCGAGGCGGGGCGTGGATGGGCGAGAATTGAAATGCATATGGGACTTACTACTATTAATAATTGCACTGAGCGCGCGCGCGCGGTGCAAAACCACCTTTATTCCCGGTTGTGCCCTAAAGGAGCTCGAGGTCCGCTTTGGCATCTAAGTTAAAATGACTTTAAATTCTGAATTGCTGAGAGTGAGGGACCCGCGTTCGTCACTAGCCATTAACAAGACGAATCCTAAAATCAATTAAGGATCGGCAACGCCCTTGTGATTCTGGAATCGCAGGGGTCCAAAGGCTATGGCTGCCTACCCAGACAGACCGTAACATTGTTTACTGTTGTAGTACTTAGAAAATATCCGCCTCTACTTACGATAAAATGTGACGAATATTTTACCCAAACATACCCGTATAAACGAAACGCCTATCAAGCTCTCATAAATACATTAATGTATAAATATTAGGGGACAATTTTACACGAATCGAACTAGCCCAATAGTAAGCTTATTATAGCTTGTGTTATGGGTACTAGACTACGATATATTTTATTGACATAAATTCTTAACTAAATAGAAAACACCCAAGATTCAGAAACAAATATATATGCTCAGGCAGCGTCACTACCCACCCACTAGGCTATCCGGTCGTCTCATGCAAGTAAACATCGAACCTATCACGCATTCCGGAACCTAGACAGCTGACCTACATAACCAATAGGTCAGACATGCCTTGTCGTAACTCGAGCCCTAAGGACAGCCCTAAAACCCGACGTTAACGAGGTTTACACAAGACGCACCCAGCTTAGGGCCTATGCAGACTGCGTTTATTAAGCGCGCCATCGAAGCGCGTTTGTGGCAATTTACTTGTGATTAAACACAAAAGCGCGTCGACGGCGCGCTTATAAAACGCAGTCTCCATAGGCCCTTAGCGGGATCACACAACGCTACGACGCGAGACTAGAAAATTTATCTTGCTCTTTTTAACACATTCATTGCCCAGAATCGCTACGCGCTACGCTCGTAGCCGATCCCGTGGTTTTCGGTTCGTAGACACGGTCTGACGCATATGTGTCGTCATGGGCCCTGAATGGGATTGCACAGTGCGAGTGAGACGAGACTGGCATTGCTCACCGCATCTTGATCTTTTTCTATCGTAGGACTGACTTACACTGGTATGTGCTTCGTAGCTCCCAAACGGATTGAACCTATTGGAGTGTGCTTTCAATCGAAAGTCCTGTCCATCGATATTACTCAAGATGGTTCTTAGATGTTGAGCTACGGTAGCCTAGTGGCTCAGGCATGAGGCTGTCAAGCGGCGGTCGTAAGTTCGAATCCCGGCTCGTACCAATCCGTTTTTCGGAACTTATGTACGTAATACTTACCGTTAGCTTTTCGGTGAAGGGAAACATCGCGAGGAAACCGGTTATCCCAATAAGGTCTAGTTTTCTTTCTAGGTTGGAAGGTCAGATGGCAGTCGCTTTCGTAAAACTAGTGCCTATGCCAAATCTTGGTATTTTGTGTCAAAGCGGATCCCGGGCTCCTTTAGGGCATAACCGGGAATAACGCTATGGACGATGATGGTACTTAGCTGTTTTTGTTGTGTCGGGAGTTTTTAAATTTTACGTTTCAATATTTAGTAACGTAACGCAAAGCTTCGCACTACTTCATTCCTAAGCCTGAACATAGCCAGTAGCGGCAGTAGCATCCTATAAATTGAAGACGATAAGAACTTCCCTGCGACTGTCGCAAGATCGCCCCAGATCGAGTTATCTCGTAATCGTAAAGTACCACACCGTACCATTACCAGGGCTGGGGTGTAATCCACTTTCTATCTACGCTCCGTTTCCTATCTCTATATTTGCTTCGAGTAAGTAGGTATATGTGAATTCTTATTTTGTGCATGGCCACAACCGTGGATGAAAACTCCGATAGGAAATATGAATAACGCTGTTTTTATTTTACATACATACTTATATAAATTCACGCCTTCATTCCCAAAGGGGGTAGGCAGAGCACATGCAACTTATGTCCCAGTGCCACTTTTCGCATATATGTGGGTATAAAAGATCAACAAAATGTGATATCGCAGTGGTAGGTTCAAAACATTGTGCTATGCGGATAAAAAAAGTATATAAATGTGGGATTGGTACTTTTTGATGACTTTGTATGATGCTGGCTGTTAGATGATGAATAAGTAAACGATCGAACGTAGTTTGAATAGTTTTAGAACGGTGAATGATTTGACGTATGATTCAGTTTGTAAGACGATCGGTACGAATGAAGACGTATATTATGTAAATAAATACGATTTTATATAGTTCTCGAGTTTTCCCTGCCATCCCACTCTACATAAATATGTATGTAGGTGAAGCGTATACGGCTATAGCTCACGCTTGGGCTGTTGACGAGACGAAAATCGAGATGGCGCTCGGCATTCATTTCCTTGACTGACGTCTCTATCTCTATCTATTCATGGTAGTCTTTGGGTGCCGTTGTCGCCTAGGCACCTATCCTGGCAACACTGAGGCTCTTGGCCAATTACGACTGGCCAAGCTCAGAGGTCAGTGTTGCCAGTTTTAACTTGAATAATAATGCTCGGTGTCATAGAGACAAACACACACACACACACACACACACACACACACAAGCACATTGCATGTAACAAGTGACCTACATTTTCCCATAGAATGCTTAGAATTGATCCACTTTCTTGAGTCATCTATCATGTAACGTTAATTAAGTACTGAATTGTAAGGGTTCCTAATGAGGTTATTACTAAAAGATCAATGAAATTAATTAATAATCGTAATTTAATAATAATAAGTGTAATAAATTGTGTGAAACATATCGACTTTGGTGGATGACGCGTGGACCGCCGAACGGAGAAAGCGCGACTGACGAATTGAAAATATGTTTTATTTAAGATATAAAATTACTTACATATCAGTGGCAGAATTTGAAATAAAGTTAGATTCAATTGATCGAAACGTCACTTTCTCAATTTGACGGTGGTAATATTAAAACTCGTTCCCTCGCTGATAGATTGCTAAAATACTGTAGGGAATTCCGTGTTTTATAATTCCACTATTATTTGTGCTTAGTTAAATTAGTATCACTGTTTAGAAATTAAGATATCTAGGGCTAGTTTTCCCATGTCGCATGCATAAAAATACTAGATATTACAATATACAGATATTTGTAGTTAAGTATAAAGATATTTTGAGTATTCCGTATGAAAAAGTTAGATTTTTATGGACATGGTTATGTCCCCTAACTCATAATAACATCCCCAAGCGTCCGTTTCAGACGGTTTCCGCTAGATTTGTTTTCATGACAGCGTTTAGCCTTATAAAAAATTACGAGTAATTTATGCACATGACACTTACAATTTTTCTATTTCGTTTCTTTGCGTTGAGACGTAAAAAGATACATTTTCTGAATTGGCGTGAGTTGTCGTAGACGATGTTGTAGATTAAGTTAGGGTGGTGTCGTCCCAACCCATCGATCGAAAGCCCTCTACGTATTGAAAACCAACACATCGCTATTTAAATCAATCGATTCTTTTTACTTCTCAATGAAAATAATACAAGTTGTGCGGATAATAGGCGAATACGATATTACAATAATGTAAAGAGCTTGTAAAATAGCGCAAAAGCGTTCATAAATGTCACGACACCGAAAAAAATAATCACACCGAACATGTTGAGCGATACATCAAACCACATACATATAATAAAACATCTAGTTTATTTAAAAACTGGGATATAAAGTTTACTTGATACTTTAGCACATTTATTTCTTTCAGTGGAATGATATGCGGTATTCTTTATCTTCATTTTGTGCTGCGATTTTAAGTCTAGAGCGTTTACCCTAAGTGAGTTACGTCTTAATCAACTTATTAATATCGTTTTAATTTTTGCAATAATTTTATATATTTGAGAGTATAAACAAATCGTTAAATTGAAAGATTCGAGATCGATTTCCATGCAATAATCAAGAAAAAAAAACCAAGTAAATGAGTTGGTTGTACCTATATTTCTTTAGTTTTTTTTTTACTCATACAATGTTTATTTTTCTCGCATTCACGCCACCTTCAGTCTCTGTCTTTCAATGGAAAGTAACGTGCAGCGTGGCCGTAATGAAGCCTTTGCATTCGTTCCCCCCTACAATGTTTAAGTGCGTCTTGTATTAATTACGCGAGTTTTATGCGACTTGGCTGAATGCACTGTCAGAAATAAATGCGCCGTTGACTTAGCGAAGTACTACAAGTTACTGCGAACCTGCTTTGTTATAACGAAACCAACTTTATTCCGTACATCGTACGAATTAAACTTAGTTGTATTTTTGCATGAAACTGACCCATATTTTATAGCTATATACTTTTTTAGTCTTACGCTGAAACATGGATGTTACCATACCAACTGAATCATTGTCGTTGAATAATTGCGCCACGATCGATGATCTATTGGGGTTCATTGTTGCATTCATCAGTCAGAATGTTAACACCTTACAAGCTCACCTATTTTGGGTCAGTCTTTCTTATTTCACTTTCTATAATTCGTTTCCTGTCGTTACTAAATCTGTAAAGTTTATTGCTTGTGTTGAATGAGGTGAAGTATTTATAATTACGAATACTAAATCGATTACGCCGCTGAATACAAATATAATATGTACAGGTGATACTTAAGTAGCAAATATATTAAATTGAATTATCCTATTAAAATACCTAAGTATAAAAGTAGTGTAGGCACAAGAAATTTCATTATCAACGTGTGCAATCTCTATAAATATTTCGCTATTACATTATAATTATTTAGTGCAATTTGATTGACATTAATTTATTAAAACTGGTAGTGTTTACTATGGTTTTTATTCGTCTCACGCCGAGGAAATCTTGCGCATCTCACCTCACCGTCGTCGCCTGCGCGCTGCGTGGCGGACTGCACGCGTCCTGCAAGGTATCAGATAAGCGAGACAGGGATATGATCTCAAGTCAAAGTCATTCATATGGCTACCTCGTTGTATCTTAGCTTGCAGACCACCACGCAGGACCGTATGGAGTGCCGTAAATTTTGTTGCCATGATAATAGTCGAACCTTCAAACAATTTTACCAAAAAAATATAAGGGCCATTTGTTTTGGAAGACGATGAAAAGCTTTCATCAATGCGACTGTTGCGATCGTCTGCTATATTTGTATGGACCATAAAACTCAGAGTAAACACTAAACAATATGGATGACTATATATTTGGGCCGATCTTCTTTTCATTTGCTCGTTGTCATGAGACTCATGAGTATGTAGGGTTTAAGTAAATTCACTGCGGTTTGTGACGCTCGTAAAGCCATTTGACGTGGAGCATTTCCTAAGCCTGATAGGAGTCCATTTTCTGAAGAAACTATGTTACTATTGTCTCTTCGCTTACCGAGACAAAAGGCAAAGTTGACCGACCCATTTAATCAGTAAAATAAAAATGCTACTCTAAAGCGCATACGTTTGCATTCTCTCTGTGTCAGTACGAAATTTAATTAGTATCAATTGTAAAGAACATTGATCAAATCTATCTAGTTCATTCAATAAAAAATATTCTATATTACTTTTACAATGGTGATTAGGTAACGTATGGTATAGCTAACGTGAAATTCCAATAGTGATGAGTTCAAAACCTTTTTATCGACATATCTCACCTATTCGACATTAATGTTTGGGCACGATGATTTAGAATATCCCTGTCATGTATCCACGATATTTTTCCATCATTACAGTAATATGCTAAAATAGCAAAATGCATTTTAAATACAGACCTGATACTCTGACATCACTAAGTCTTTACCAATGGTCTCAGTTCGGTTCTAAAATTATGTGGAGTAAAAGTCAGTATCTAAAATTTTACCCACCAGACCAGACCAGATTGAATTCGAGTATATTGTAATTTTTGAGGATCTTATGTCTGTATGGCCGGTGGCTTGGCAACGATTCAAAATGACCTGATAAATTTCAGATCTCAAACAATCATTGATAAATAGATAATTAAAAAAAGAAATGAAAAAGTTAATGTATGACGGCCATATGTGCTGAAGTAGTCGCCCCTTCAATCCAAAATGTTGTAAAGCCAGAAGTTTATTTATTTTGTCTCTGTTTTCTGATTTAACATTTGAATGGTGCCTGACTCAGTGTATGTTAAGTATATATGACATGTATCAATTAAACTGAATAGCGTGAATCTAGTATGAATTATAAATGCTAGTAATTCCGAATATTTCAGTCGACTACCATAAAATACTATAAAATATTTTTTCCCGCAAAATGGAATGTTTTTCAGTGGTCATATATGCTTTGTTATTGGACACAGAATACAGTTTCATTCGAACTAAGTTTCGAAACCAAAGTTTATGATTGATGAGAATGGATGTATCGAACTTAAGGCCTCCACCCACCGAACGCGTGTCGTGCACGGCGCGTGTGCTGCGCGGGCCCGCGGAAGTTGTAAAGCATTGAAACTACACTTCAAACACACATCGAACGCGTTCTGAACGCGGGCCCGCGCGGGCCCGCGGCGCTGAAGTTACAACTCGGCAGCGCGGCCGCGTGTCAAGCGCGGGCCCGCGCAGCTGCCGCGCTGCTGAGTGTGATAAAGATAGTGAGATACATATTAGATGTGTTGGTAGTGAGAGAGATATGCCGCGCTGCACACGCGTTGCTAACGCGTCGCTGACGCGGCGGGCCCGCGCGGGCCCGCGCAGCTGCCTCGCTGCTGAGTGTGATAGAGATACATATCAAATGTGTTGGTAGTGAAAGAGACATGACGCGGCGGGCCTGCGCTGCACACGCGCTGCACACGCGTTGCTACACGCCGCCCGCTTGCGGTGTGAATATACCGCTTCAACCGCGCACGACACGCGTTCGGTGGGTGGAGGCCTTTACTGGGTAGTTGAACTTGTATTCTGTAGACCATTATATACGTCACACAAGCTAGCTGAGACTAGACATCAAGACAGATATGACAATGATTGTAAGCTTCATCCATTTTGGTCCTTCAGTACTTGAACACCACGTTCACAGGAGTGGCAAATCTTATTTTGCTCTCGATTTCGTGAATATAACAAATCAATGGAATGATAGAAATTTAAATAAATCTTTAATATTTATACCGTTGGAAATATTTTTGTAGAGTTCAGTTACAAATATTAATGAGAAATTGATAAGTAACTAAGAAGAAGACTAAGAATAAGTTAAGTCAGTTGAAGTGAATTGTCGGTTGAAGCCTAAACCTAAATATGAAGGACCAATATAGATGAAGCTAACTTAATTATCTAACGTGCTAGGAAAATAATAAAAAATACTGCGGTTATTTATCGAGTTTTTATATTTGCAGTCACATTTTAATATTTTCCTTTCACAACTACAACTATTTAGTTATTTAGTAGTAAAATTGTGCTCATACATTACACACAACTGGTGAGACAGTTCATCATAAGGCAATGCTATAGACAGCACTTAGATTACTTTAGAGGTAGAATTAAACTATACATGGCAAATGTGATAAATTTTACATTTGGTGTTACTCTCACAACTCAATGACAGCAAACTGTAGGATACAATTCAAATTGTATCACATCGAAGATTGAAAAGGACATTGAAAAACACTAGGAGGGAAAGAGAAAACAAACTAAGTATAATATTTTAAAATTTGAGCATGGTGAAGCTAAGCTCGTGTTAAGCTTACAATTAATATCAATGTTCACTATATAATATAATACCATATGCCTACCTTCCGCGAAAGTGGACAGAACTAGACGTGTGTCCTTATTCGCTGGAGGCGGTTAGGGGTATGACTTAGATATTGCCGACTCGTCAGGTTGCCTCACACAAACTTGTCACAGCCACAACCAAACTAAGTATTAAAATGAAGGATACAACTAAATTAATTACAACCTTCTAAATGTTTAATCACAGTAAATAAACTACAGAGATCTGATAAAATTGCCGTGGAAATTTGACTTGCACAGAAAAAAAATGCCCTTAAATGTTTGGCACTTGAATACGAAGACTGTAAGAAATTCTTAAACGGGCTGTTACTATTTAAACTACATTCCTGATAAAAGATTTTTTTAACGCCACAATGAAACTTACTTAATTCAAATGTGGTTAAAAATAGTAATCACTAAAGATCGCTAGTATGTATGCACCGAGATGCATCTTTTTAAAATCCACTCGGTTCAAGTAAAAATAGAAAACAGTAGAACTATATCATATCAAGAATACAAAGTATTTAGTGTAAAAAGTGAAGTAGTTAACAGATAATAGACAAATAAACAGTACAATTAATATCGTATAAAAACCATCGGGTATAAGTACAGTATATTAACAATCAGTCTCAAGCCAATACATGCGGGTTTCCATAGATAATCGATAATAATTAAATATACAATACGAATTCAACTCTTTTAATTGCAATCGATCTTGCGACTAATTTCGCATCGATTAAATTTTAATTTACAATTGCAATTACAAAAGGCGAATATAAGTCGACTTAACACTAAAATCTACCGAGAGTTGGTCCGTCTGTTAAAATATAAAATAGAGAAGCTGTTGATCGAAATAACGCCACTGATAGTCTGCCGTAAGCCGAAGCATATAAACACCAAGGGTCGGGCCGCCGGCGCCACGGAACCCAAACTCGATAGAACTAACCGGTACCCGCCGTCACAAATCGTTGGATTAAAGTAGGGATCGAGCAGCTCACCGAAACCTGGCTTAAGGACCAAAGTAAATCGTCGGGAACCAATCAGGTGGCACTAAGAAGTTGCGAAAGAGCCGGAAAGTCAAGGTTGTTTACATCCGCGACATGATCATGTAGCGCCCGTCCGACAGCAACTCGCGCGTATCGGACGGCGAGCCGGGGCTGAGGCTCGGCGCGACCGACGGCGTCGAGTACGTGTCCCGGTTGAATTTGCCCAGTCGCTTCTCGCCTTCTGAAGCCATCGAGCACTCCTCTTCTACTATTTGCTCGAGCGGCGAGTCTCGGAGCGCTTCGCCGTTGAGGGCTAGTGCGTTGACAAACCCGTGCGCGCGGTCCAGCGGCGGTTCCGTGTAGGTCTCTGTTATTGACTCCGGGAGTACCTCAGCGGCGCGAGCGCGCCGCGTGTGCTTCGTCGTCATGCCTCCCGTCTCTGCGTCTCTCTCCAGCCTGTGCCCGGACCGTGACCGTGTCAGTTGACGCTGCACGTAGTCTTCCAGCGCGTCTTCCTCGCTCTTAGTCAAGTACTTGTGCAGCACGATCAGGAACACCCCGATACAGAGAGCGAACAGACCGGAGCAGACCAGCTCGTTGAACCAGTTGCCCGAGCCGATCTGGCTCCAAGACGTGACATTGTCGGGCAACAAGCCCGAACCGATGAGGAAGAAGGCCAGGACGAGGAACACGACTCCGAGATGGAGCATGCCCACGGACGAGACGACGACCTCATTTTCGGTGGCCCTGGTGTTCTTGAAGCGGCGCCGCTCGAGACTGCCCGTGGAGCAGTGCGGGGACGTGACCCCGGACTCGGTGGACTGGAGCGAGTAGCGGCGCTCCTTGGCGCGCTGCTGCTCGGCGCGGCGCTTGCGCTCGCGGCGGATGGCCAGCGCGGAGTGGAGGCCCACGGCGTGCATCCTGCAAGCACGGGCACGGGTGAGTCTGTGTGGCGGCCGAGCCGGGCCGCCGTCCGCGCACCCGTGCCCGCGCCGCACAACATACGCTGCGGTGCCGGTGCCACTAACCTCTGAGCTTTCAAAGTGGCGTGGCGTCTGACTTCAGGAGCAAGTAGGATCCTGAAGTGTTTTGAAAGAAAGACAAAACGGAGAATTACTGACGCCACGCTACTTAGCTCTTTGTCGTGAAAGAATTAAAGCAGCTAAAATGCTGCTGCTGTGGACCGGCACCATTGGAGCGTATCTTCTGCGTGAGTAAAACTTAACATTACTTATGTAATCTCTAAAAAATCTCATCAACCAAAGGCTTAAGGTAAGTGGCTAGGGGCATAAATCAAGGGTGCTTGGCTCGCTGGGGCCCTGTCGAAGTGTAAATGCCGTTAGCGGGATCGGACTGGTCCTTCGTTACATTTAGCGCGAGATCGCATTGGATTTGAATAAAATTCACGTAACTTTCCATCCCTCCGAAGTTAAAGTGATTTTACGGCCCCGACGAGTTAGAAGTAAAATTTTTAGCTTTAGATCACTTTAAAAACAAAATATGTCATTTGGTTTGTCACTCATGTTGGATTGTCCTCTTTAAAATCTAAATAGGTTAGTAAAAGTTTTGGTAGTGCAACCAAATTGATAACAAAAATAATAATTTCTTTGTAAGTGACTTCGCATTATAATTTATTTACCGAATTAATACACAATTTGTATTCAATAATTCCCCGAATTCCCACATTCCGTTCCGATGAACCCGCGATATTTCATAAGAATTCCATCTTAATTTCGCAGGCCCGTGAAAAATGGGGGAAGTTCCCGGAAGTTAAAACCTACTTTAACTCGGGGTAAGCGATCTGCGCAAATTATGCGAAACAGGAGTTATGGCGCTTCGCCATCTGGGCTTGTTGGCGTACTTGATTAGGTGTGCGGTGCGATGTTAGATTAGGCGCGATTTAAGTTTTCTCTAAGACTGAAACAAAGTATTTATAAAAAATAAATAAATATAAATATTAGTGGACAATCTTGCACAAATCGAACAAGCCCTAAAGTAAGCTCAATAAGGCTTGTGTTATGGGTAGGTACTAGGCGACGATGTATTTAATAGATATAAATTTAAGATACCTGTCACATACCTATATATATTAAATATTACTACCAGTACTAAAAAGTACTACGAGTAAACAAGTGCATGCTATATTTGTTTTTAAATTTAAACTTGATATTATTATCCTTTTATTAAGGATGTTCTTTTATTTCTGTTGACTTTACTTTAACTCTGATTAGCTCCTACTTATAATAATAACAATTATTCTTCACATGTGCCTTACCAACTAAGGAAGAGTGGTGCCTCTAGCGCAGGTATTTTTTACTTAAAAAGAGGTACCAATTGTAAACCACTTTGTGACTGAATAAATGAATATTATTATTGTTATTAATTAAACATAAAGAAAAAATCCGACTCAGAAACAAATATTCATACTCGTCACACAAATATTTGCCCTCACCGGGATTCGAACCCAGAGGGGTAATCATGTAACGCTGCGAACGCGCGTTAGGATAATTGTCTTTTTCCATATCAAAAGTGACATTTAGATTTACCTGACGCGCGTACAATGCGTTACGTGATCGACCAGCAGGACCTTCAGTTTCGTAGACCTCCCACCCCCACCACCCCCACTACCCACTAGGGGAACCGGTGGCCTAGTTGTAACTATGTTATTTGAATACATTGTTACAATAGGAGTTACAAATTGGTTTTAAATGTATCACTATGCCTACACCTATGATTATGAGGACTTCGGTGATCTGTAGTACCTCTAGGTTAGTTTAAGCGTTGGCCTTATGCCGCGCATGCACATGCCAGTTGGGCCGTGCTTAGTTATTGGCCCTTCGGGGCCCAACTTAGAAAGACAGGTAGGAAAAAAAAACTTGGGTGATTGGACGAGAACCGGTGTATTCAACATGGTCTGGACGTTGGCACCTTCAACTAAGATGAAGTGTGAACTAAGTCTTACTGATTCTAAATTCAAATCCAACGTAAAACAGGCACTTATACTTAAACGTTATAAACGATTAAATCATGGATATTTTTGGCAGTGATAAAGTCCTGCACAAGAAATCTATCGCTAAATAAATAAAAAGGCTTTCTACTGTAGCTGTATGTAATTTTGTAATACTGTGATACTGAAAGTATGTATTGTAAAACTGTTTTGAAAAAAATATACCTCTCCTTATTTTTTACGCGCGTTCTTCTCGTCGCAGAGGTTTTCTTTCCGAACCGGCGGTAGTTTATCGCAAGTCATAGGTGCATGCCTAATGTGAAGAATAAATAACTTTGACTTTGGCTTTGTATGTGTATTGAATATAGAAGAATATTCTGACACACTCTCAAGAAGGGCTCATCTGCCGATATCCTCGCGTCCCGAGCTAGTGAGAGCTCTTCATTGGAACTCGACTGGAGAGCCCTTGGCTTCAACAGCAGCTTAAGGCAATGCAGGCATTTGTGGAATTTTCGGTTACAGTTTTTATGAAATCTTTTTAGGAGGAAATGTAGACAGAGCATTACAAACAACCTAGTGAAGCCTTTTCAACCAAGCCAAATAAGTTTAGCACACGCTCACGCAGGACAAACAAATTTAATTGCACAAAACTCGACATAGGTGATCTTGACAGCAGCATTGCGACACATGCTGAAGAGTTTAGTGGAATATGCGTGGTTTCATACAAATGTCTGGATTGCTTGATGGCTTTATTCTTTTGTTTCGTCAATAACGTCACCAAATTCCCGCAAAATGTATAAAAATCATAATATATAGGCGCGAATAATGCTTTATTTTTTATGAGATTTTTACACTGCTAAAGTAAGTGTTATTTATGACAGTTTTAGATGATATGATTGACAAAATTAATAGTTAACATAAACATGTTTTGCTTGAAAGTTCACGCTGTCTTTCCCCTTAAGGAGGTTAGACATATATTGTTAGGGTTAAAGGTAGTAAGTAACTAACTGTCTTGAATAGGGCTTTCTGCATTGTTTGGTATACATACAGACGTGACGTATGTATGTTTTTTGATGGCACATTCTCCCGTCTTTATGGACAGCTTTGAGGATTGGTGGCGATAGACGGATGATTATAGTATTTCATGAGTCTAGATCTAGACGTATAAATAACACTTTATTTGCAATATCGGCTATAACCACTATTACCTACGAGTATATTGAAAAAGAACTTGTAAACGAAATAGGTGATATACCGACGACGGTTTTAAAAATAAATCAATAAGGTTTGCAGGGTGCTTTGTGTGAAATGTTTATTTTGACCGGCTAGATACATATTCAGTGGCGCAAATGGGCTACATTCCACAAAACACAGTATATAATAATGAAATACTTAAAAACATAATTTATCCTGGTTTATGTCCATGACAGCAATCAAGTGTCAAGACATATGTCAAGTAAAATGGACTCAGACGGCTTGAGGACTTTAAAAGTAAAGTTTTTTTCTTGACAAAACCTAATTTCATTGAGCTCTAAGTCTCCCTTATTAATTATACAATTAAATTGGCCTAATGCGAGTCAGATATGTTTTCTCTGGAGGTCAGTACCTCAGTTATTTGCACATATTTGTTAAGAGTTTCTAAATCAACCTTACCTTCGATTCAAGTGACAAATTTCTGCGATCTGAAACATTCTTTGTTTAGAGCCTCAATAATATAATTTAAAATTTGATCTAATGCGAACGATTTGAAGGTTTATGATGATATTAAACGTGTCAAACTTATATTACGAATTTAAGGTCTAGCTCTAGGTATGTTGTTTTCTCCTCCAAAAATCAACGTTTAAAAACATTTGCCACATGTAGAATACTTAATTACAAGCTTGTCTATGTCTATTCATCAGGAGACAAGCTTGTTTACCACCATAGTAGTATTAAAAACATACTTCTTAACTTAACCCCCCCGACGCGAACGGGGTTGGCAAAATCTTTTTTATGGGCCATTTTTTTAAAATTGGTTTGGCAAAATTTAACAAGAACTTGTGTGCAATTGTGTATGTCTGTGCCGTCGTAGCTCCCAAAAGAATGAACAGTTTTGAGAGCGGTTTCTTAACGAAAGTCTTGTCTGTCGCGGAGTTTTTTTTTGTGTTGGCGGTGTTTTAATTGTATGTTTCATTGAATACCTAGCTGCTAAGTGAGTAGTTGAAGCCCAATTAATCTCGCGTAATAGCGCTCGAATATGACAGTAAATGCTACGAGAGCATGGAGCCACGAATAGTACGCTTTAATTCTCAAACTCAGCTGCAGCAGCGCTACCGCGAAAAAAGAAATTTGAATTGCGCGTGTCAGGCCAGGCCTTCGAATACCGCTATTTTCGCATAGCGCTATCGCTTATAACATTATTTTTCCAAAAGTGTTATACTTAAAGCGATATTTTACGCGCTGCATAGCGGTATCCTTTATGACGTTATAAATCGAATCCAATGGTATATATAACAAAACTTATAGGGTCTCTTTTTCGCACTAAGTTTCGCCCATTCGTCAGCGCGGTTCGTATTTTAAAACGATATTACGTTATTTGACCGTATTTTATAATGTTACGATATTCATTCGTACATATACATATATGAAGTTTGCTTATTTGTAAAATTTAATCCAGATTTATTTAATGAAAAAAGAGACTTCTGTAAATTTAACACCAGATACCCTGATCGATTGGTTATTCCGCACAAAAGAACGAAATTGTATGGCAATAATGCATATTGTATGTCAATTACTATATATAATAGATTGCACGATGACATTAAAGAATTACCACTTACTTTATTTAAAGTAGGTAGACTAAAAAAATGACTGATAAAGGAATGTTTTTACAGCGTCAATGATTATTTTGAATATTATAAATCTTGACATGTTTTTTTATATGTATGTATGTAGCAGTGATATTTTATCTAAATTATTAATTTGTTGACATTATTATTATTCTGAATTTTACATAATTATTGTGAATTTGTGATTAATACTCTTGAATTGTTTTCTTTTTGCACACCAGCTACTGGTGAAATGTGTGTTTCATTTGCTTGTATACTGACCATCTTTATGTGCCATGTTTTATGCAAAATAAATGCATTACAAAATGAATTATAAATTATCTGTTATGATATTTATAGGGCATACTGATTTTGTTATAAGTAACGAAAAATCTTAACACTAACGAAATATAACGTTATAATATCGCTTTTTTTCATAACGTTTTAAAGGTCTGGTTGCACGCTCTGCCACTGGAATTTCCAACTGCGATAAAGATAGATACACGAACGAAGTTGGCGTTATGTGATAGCCGCTCTGAGCTTGAAGTGGCTATTTTGTTGATTTCTCTCTTAAGCGTTCTAATTAGAAAGAAACCGATAGACTATCTCGCGGCGAACAGCTCGCGGGCCGTCTTGTGATAACCGTGTGCAGATGAGTGGGAATCTAACAGTACGAAATGTATAAAAACCGGCCAAGTGCGTGTCGGGCCACGCGCAGTGTAGTCCGTAGTTGCCATCGTAATCCAAGTATAGATTAAGTTGGTCGACTATTACTCGGTAACCAGTTATGCCTGCTTAGCCGTGATATTTTTCCTTTTAAATTCATTATATATGTACTACTGCCATTATTTGTTTCACATTCCCCACTGGGAATGACCAGCCGGCAGGACACACACACACACACACACACACACACCCAATATCACGCAAGCGGATGCACTAAGTTGAAAAATGGTTGTTAGAGACCCATAATATTTTTGAACAAGTTATCCAACGATACACTACACCATGGGACTAAAGAAAAGAAAAAAAAATTACGTCCCTACTTAAGTTTCTTTTAAAGATTTTATCCTATCGTTTTATCGGCGTGATTTATTTATATACCCATGCCAAATTACAGCTTTCTAGTAAGTAGTTCTATAACTACTTACTAGAAAGCTAGCGCGCCATGTCCGTCTGCGGCTTAGTTCAGTGACTATTCACTGAACTAAGCCGCAGACGGACATGGCGAAACCATAAGGTTTCCTTGTTGACTACGGAACCCTAAAAACGGTACCGTTCCATCACGGCACGTCAGATAAGTGTGCATCCGGCTTTATATTTATCGCCTAGCATTTGAAATGGTCGATGCGCGGGCCTCTCGCGGATTAACTCGTCCTTGCGGGTCTCGAGGGACGAGCGGGCGAGGACCGCTATAGCTACGGTAAGCCAATAAAGGAGGGATAGGAAACATTGTGTTACAAACGTTGCTAACATATCGTCGTCATGCCAGCAACTCGTGGTATTATTAATGCAAGAGATTGGGAGGCTGATTCTTACTCGTTCACGCAAAACTATCGTAATAATTCGATAGTACTTTAAAGACTTCGAGAAAGAGGTCAATCGTCGAATCCGACTCGGCTGGGCAGCGTTCGGAAAGCTACGGCACGTCTTTTCGTCCAATATTACGCAGTGTCTAAAGACGAGAGTCTTTGACCAGTGTGTGTTGCCAGTGATGACATATGGCACTGAAACGTGGTCCCTTACTATGGGCCTCATAAGAAGGCTCAAAGTCACCCAAAGGGCTATGGAGAGGGCTATGTTGGGAGTTTCTCTGCGTGATCGCATCAGAAATGAGGCTATCCGCAGCAGAACCAAGGTAACCGATATAGCCTTCCGAATCGCTAAACTTAAGTGGCAGTGGGCGGGGCACAGCACGTCGAACCGATGGCCGTTGGGGCGGAAAGTTTCTCGAGTGGCGACCACGTACCGGAAGGCGCGGCGTGGGTAGGCCCCCCACAAGGTGGACTGATGACCTGGTAAAGGTTGTTGGAGTCCGCTGGATGCGGGTGGCGCAGGACCGGTCACTTTGGCACTCTTTGGGGGAGGCCTATGTCCAGCAGTGGACGTCTTTCGGCTGATATGATGATGATGATGATGATGATGAGTACTTTAAAGTAATATAGGGTATATTTTATACGGGCATTATTTGATTTTTCAGGGTGTATTACTAACTAACCTATTCTTTTAAGAGCCTTAAGTGTTCCCTGCTGGGTAAAGGCCTTTCTCTTTTTCTTCCAGATATCCCTGTCCTGGGCAGCCTCCCACCAGTCTTGGTCAAAGACGTCAAGCTCGTCTCGCCGTCTCCTGCGCGGTCTACCGCGACGCCGTATTCGGTTCTGTGGGACCCACTTGGTGGTAATTGTAGCCCACAATGCTTCTGGCGTGCGGCAGACGTGCCCGGCCCACTCTCATTTAAGTTTATATTGTATTAGTATTAGTATTGTATTTTTAATATGATCCGTTAATTTCACGCTAAAATGCTGCGTTCCATGGCTCTCTGACAAACCTAACCTAATCAAAATTATATACCTACTAACTAGAACTGAACTGAATGCTTTAAAAAAAAAACTTTGAATTTCTGATGCTTTCCCAATCTATACACGTACGTAGTATCGGGGAACTACTAGGAAAATTAGTGTTTCATCTTCAATTACAAAAACACTATGGTATAAATGTACATATTTGCATGCTGATAGTAACAGTAACAGTAACTGTTAGTAACAGCTGGAAAAGGTGAAACAATAATGTATTTACTCTAAGACAAGTAAACTTACCCTATTTCTGCAAATAAATTTTGTTTGTTTGTTTGTTTATTGGCCTTGTACATCTATGAAAAGATGATTTAAATAGTGTGTATGTCATGGCGGTGCGGCACTTACGCACATGACTCGTGAGGTAAGGCCGATAGCTACGACCGCGTCATCATCCTCCCAGCGTTATTCCCGGTTGTGCCCTAAAGGAGCTCGAGGTCCGCTTTGACATCTAATCCCCAGATTTGGCATATGCACTAGTTTCACGAAAGCGACTGCCATCTGACCTTCCAACCCAGAGGGAAAACTAGACCTTATTGGGATTGAACTGGTTTCCTCGCGATGTTATCCTTTACCGAAAACGTAAATATTCCGTACATAAGTTTCAAAAAACTCATAGGTACGTGCCGGGATTCGAACCCACGACCGCAGGTTGACAGCCGCATGCCTCAACCACTAAGCTACCGTAGCTTACGTAGGTTTAGGGTTACCTTAGCTACGACCGCATATTGTAGTGTGTAATGTAATGCCTTGCTTGATTATACATTAGATTTAGATTTATTTATTACACGATCAAAATTATGCATAAATGTCAAGATTACAAGAATTTCTACCATGTTCGTCAATTTTAATAATAAAAACTTAATGAGTCAACGTAAATACAAAATGTAATATGATTCTATCTCCCTAAAAGGATCGTCATTCATTACACATAATAACATAATATAATAATAATAATAGTTAATAACATTGATATATATTATATATTAAGTTAACAAAAATAAATGTCAATTTAAGAAAACAAAATACAAACTCTTTTCCATGTACTCGTTAAGGCGGTGCATTGGAAATTATCGCTAGCTTTGAAACGCCGCTCTGACTAGATTAAGAAACAATAAGGTCTGATTTTCAGATATATGATTCTTGACTATATGATTGTTTTTCTGATTTTATCTATACATGATTGCTTAAAATTTCCTCGATAGAAAGAAATTCCAAAGTTGGCTCTGTATTTTCCTTTTTTTACTCAGCCTGCTCAAACGATACATTATTTTACGACACAATCAAGTTAATACTATAGTATTTTATATCTAAAATCGCACTTTATGAAATTTAAATAAAACTTCTAAGTTAGGTATTTATCGAAATTTGTCCAAAAAAGCCATTCCTGAAGAGTGTTCCATCTCTTTATCTCGTGCGCGGAAGGCATAAGCGTGTCTTTGTCTAGTGGGCGTGTTCGACTCGAATCAAGGCATCAACTCAACAGAGTACAGAGGGTTTTCCAATAAAAGATTTCTCAGTTTGCGCCGGAATAGATGGTTGATTCCTTAGATTGACCTGTAAGTGTTCATAATAAATGGGTCCGATGGCGCAAATAATTGTTGAAGCGCCATGCGACGAGGAACCGTTCTCAAGCGCCCAGTAGAACGGAGTTGATTCCCCGGCAAATTAACACGCACAAACTGTTCCATATTGTTTCTTACAAATAACAAGTGCGGCATAATGCGTTGAGATTTGAAGAGTTCTCTACAAGACTACTTGACTCCAAAAAGTGTACGGATTGCCCGTTTTTGCACCCTTTTAGCATCTGTAGAGCTCCCCCAGACGTGCGTGCCGTAAGAAAGAAGCGAGTGAAAATAAGCAAAGCAATAAGCAATATATCGTGGCCAGTCTAATTTCTTGTAAGTTTATTGACTTGTTTCGATATTCCAGTTAGTAGGCTAATAGGCGGAAGTTTACAGAACGTGGAATCCATAATATATATACGTCGCCTATTAATAAGTTTACGTTACTAAGCTACGGAACGCCTACGGTACGTCGTGCGGTGTCTGAAAATTGTAATCTCTCTAAAATCTTATCTTTAACATTTTGTTTAGACGTGCTAAAGTCAAATAAGTTAGTATAAATATATATATTTTTAGGATAAGCCTTGAAGCGATAGCTTATATATTGCGTGACATTGTTGTCAATTCGTGCGCATTCGAGGTTTTACTCAAGGGTTTTTACTATTAGCGGTTGTAGAGTTTCACCTTCTGCAGACTCCATTATCAGGTCAACTTGATGGTAGGTACCAATTTATATTTGTCATCTTTATATTTTAATGCATACGACTAATGGATGAAAAAGAGAAAATCAGCTTTCAAGATTTGATTACATTGTTACTTACATAGTTACAGATGAAGTTAATATGATATCTGTACCTAGTCTAGCCATAAGTTCTGTTACAAATGAAATGAAACATATTTTTAAAAGGATGTAATTAATTTACCATAAGTAAATGTTTATTTATAGGTAAGTTAATAAGGTTTCTAAACAATATATTTTTTATTCAAAATGCCCGCCTTTAGCTTTAATACACGCCCTCAAACGATCCGGCCACACGTCTATAGATTCACGCACTGTATCCATTGGGAAATTTGCCACTGCTACCTTCAAAGATTTTTTTAGAGAATCGATATTGGCATGGCGTTTAGAGCAGACCATGTCCTCTAACACTGACCACAATTTATAGTCCAGGGGATTTAAGTCGGGACTGGAAGAGGGCCAATCATCTGCCTTGATGAAGTCCGGAACATTCCTTTGCAGCCAAATCTGGGTGGTGCGAGCTTTATGACCCGGGGCTGAGTCCTGCTGAAAGGTCCAGTGTACATTTTTGAACATTGTGTCGTTTAGTGGTTTAACTACTGTTTCTAAAATCGTGTCCTGATACACTTTAGCTGAAATTTTCACTCCTTTTTCGCAAAAATGGATCTCAGAGACGCCTTGATACGACACACCCCACCAAACCATGACGTAAGCGGGATGATGACCTCGCTGAATCCTTCCAACTATCTCTTTAGCTTCTCGAGAGTTGTGTGCGTACACTTTATCATTTTGTTTGTTGTAGTGCTGCTCGATAGTAAAAATTTTTTCATCCGTGAAAAGAATATTTTTATATTTCCCATGTGCGTATCGAGATAAAAGGCTTTTTGATCTTTCAACTCTCTTGTCCTTTAGTGACTGATTTAACATATGTCCTGTATATCGTCGGTAAGCTGCAAGACTCAAGTCATCTTTGATTATACGCGAAAGTGTCCTAGGTGGTATTTTCATTTCCTTAGAAAGGATCTTCTGTTTTCTTATGGGATTTCGGCGAATTCTGGCCCTTACAGCATTAACGGCTTGTTTTGTTCTAACAGTACGTGGTCGGCCAGATCTTTTACTGTCATCGACAGAGGACGTTTTGGTGTATCTTTGAATGGTACGATACACAAACATTCGACTGATCTCTAACTTTTTTAGTGTCTCAAAAATGTGGGACGGCTCCATTCCTACCTTATGCAGAGCAATCACAGCAATTCTATTTTCTTTGACACCCCACTCCATTATTAATTTACTTATTTTAATATTATATTGTATATAAATGGTGGCAAAAACATCCAAGTACTTACGTCAAAACACAACATTCGAAATTCGAATTATTATTTTTCTTAAAATCATTGTTAACTGCCAGTAACAGAACTTATGGCTAGACTAGGTAATTAAACTGAATATTAGCTTGGAAGATACTATTAACAACTTCACCATCATCATTTCCTTACTCTTATCCCATTTACCTGGGGTCGGCGCCGCATGAGCCCGCCAGATACGCAATAGATATAAACTACGACATACAACGTATATGGTACGGTGGCTATGTGCATGGCACGGCCCGGTTCGCGCTTCCGATTTGAACTCCAATAATTGGATAGTTTCCTTTTTTAACATGTGGTTTTAACGACACGCGATTACGATAATGCGACAAGAAATTATAATCCTTACAACAACTGTAGAAATAAGAAAAATATATATCGCGCGTATTGGTATCAATTTGACAAAGATAGGGAATTCTAATAAAAAAATTAAAGAATAATTTTACGGAAAAAATAGTTATTTCGTATTGCTTGCAGAGGCTCTCGTATAAGTTTTACCGAAACAAAACCTTACGACCGCGTTTGCGTTTAGCTGTCAAATCCCTTACAAATTGAGGGTAAAACGCAATCGCGATCGTAAAGTTTTATTTCGGTTAAACTTATACTAGAGCCTCTGTTTTTTTATTTTATTTTATTTATTTAAGGATCAGTTACAACTTACAAACTAAGCATATCATCACATGCGTTTACACAAAATTCATATTTGCAAGTTAACAACAACTGTCCACATCTATTTAAGGCGTGTTTATTTATCGCTGTAGTTTCGGTAACTTTTTGTCTTTACTAACTGGATCTTAACGTCTAAAAGCGCCATTTAAACAATTTTGTTTTTGTCGACCAAGAAAAAACTTAGCTACGGCAGGTCAAGTGGCAGTCGTGGGTTCGAATCCCGGCTAGCACCAATGAGTTTTTCGGAACTTACGTGCGGAATATTTAAGCTTTTCGGTGAAGGTAAACACAATCCAAACCGGTCTAATAACAAACAAGACCAATGCACTTGATACTGTAGTGGTCGGAAACCACTCGAAATCATTTCACATTGCCATGTTGGCAGATGTCGTCGACCAGCGATACTTGTTGCGTTTGGCAGAGGTTGCGAACATTTTATAAATACTGCTGATAAGGGTAGGTGTCGGCAGCCAGGTGGTCGCAGAGCTGGCACCCCTGGCGGCCTGGCGGGTCGCCAGCTCGCTGCAGCGATAGGAGTGCCGCGATATATTTGAAAATGGAATATACAGTAAGAACTTCAATGTAATTTATGATCTTGCTACGTAATGCATCGTCCACTATTATGTAATTTAAGATTTAATATGCTATTTAATGTATTATTGTATGCAAAAGAGATCGGCCAAGCGATGGAAAAACACCGTGCAAAGTCAGAGATAAATGAATAAATATTAGGGGACAATCTTACACAAACCGAACTAGCTTAAGTAAGTACCATGGAAACTTAATAAGGCTTGTGTTATGGGTGGGGACGACGATATATTTAATAGACATAAATTTGAATTCATACATAAAACATCCGTGGCTCAGGAACAAATATTCGTGCTCGCTACACAAATAAATGCGCTTACGGGGATTCGAACCCAGGGCCTCTGGCTTTGTAGGCAGCGCCACTACCACTAGGCTTAACCGGCCGTCGTCGGTAGGTACCTAAGAGATCTTTTATTTAATTTATGAATTAATGTTTTTTTTTTCAGGACAAGTTCTAATATTCCAGAAAAACAACTGCTTGTGCACTATAATGCACAAATGCTTGATCACGATGACACACATTTCTTGCGCAGTTTCAAATTGCTTTCAAGCCTGCTAATAAACACATCTATATTAATAACCATGTTAGAGTAGCAAATTGACACAGATATCGTCCAGACGAAAGCACTCGTAACGTTGCATTACCATAATGGCAGCCCTATTTCCAGTGAGTTTCCTGTGAGCGGCATTCGTCCCAGTTTTTCCGGGACCCGGCTTCGACACAGTGTCAAGTGTTCTGTTTGTTTCGGTGATGTTCGCCAGGTCTTATGCGCCCGAAATAAGAGTGTCGAAGATATATCTTCCCAAAAGGTAAAAGTAAACAATAAGACTTTAAATTAAAATGTAATATTAAAGAATTCATGTAAAGAATATTCGAAATTTCTATCTCCGCTTTGAATTAAAATTCAGCGAACCTGCATCCAACAAATGGGAGCAATTTCATCTCATAACGAATGCATGGCCGTGTTCAGCCACTCCGATACTCAAACATATAGGTACCTACGTCCATACCTAGCTTTATGTTTTGCTTTATTACAGATTGAACTGTTTTCAATCAACTTCAAAAAAGGAAGATGTTCCATTCTATGTTCCACTGTATGTATTTGTTTCAAATATATACTACTCAAAAGAAAATAGGGGCCACAAGTATGGTGATCGTTACGTGAAAATTATATTAAACAGTAATATACGTTTTCTAGCTTTTAGACTTAAACTCCAGCATGAAAGAGGTTAGATTCTGACTTCAGAATACATTCGTATCCTTATAAGGGAGTTAATTAATTAGCCATTTATCAATTAGTTTATGTCCAATAATTACAATGGCCCTTATTTTGTTTTGAGCAGTATATGTTCACCGATATCTCTGTCGAAAGAGTATACTTCGCAGGTGCTCCCACTGTCACCAAGTCAGGATCAGATGGTGGTATCCCAGGGTTCCCTGAACGCTCAAATTTTATAGGCACGCGTGTAGTGATTTCGGTTCTTTTTACTATAGGTACACCTGCGGGGTAATCACGTAATGTTTTGAACGCGCGTTAGGACGATTCAACTGTCATTTTCCCACTAGAACTGACATTTAGATCTACCTGATCGACCTGCTGAGATGATTTGATTCTTGATGGCTGATTGTAGACTTGATAGAAAAACTGATTTCGTTAATTGATTTTATTGATAACATGTATACCTAGGTAATAGGTAGGAAAACGTATACCTATGATTGAATTAATTAAATAAGAGGTGTTAGTTATATTTTAATTTTAATTATTAGGTTAGGTTACACAATACAAAGCTTACATACAATTTAACACACAACCGAGACTGACATACAGAGGACATACACTTAGTGAATATATGGCAAAGTATATTTGACCTGCCCAATCCAATACTGAAGTATTTGACAGTCAACCTACCAGCCATCATTTTCATGATGCTGTTAGTACGTTTCCTCACATGACGAAATTTTGTGTAAAAGAATGTGTAATTTAATGTATGTAATTTGATGTATAAACGTATACTAATTCATAACTTTCATAAGTGGTCTAATCGCCTATACAGCTATTAATACCTCACCGGCTCGAAAAGGCTTGCTTTATCACTCAAAATCTGCGCCCAAAAGCTCATTATATCCGCTAGCGTGGAAAGAGTTTTTGAATTTGGAATGTGACTGTCAATCGCGAGATCCAACTTTTTTCTAAACAGAATGAGAGGTAATTGTCCTGCGTTCAGAAACTGATGGTGGTGGCCAATCATTCATTGTTATTATTTTTATAAAATTCAATTAATAATACTTATTCTTTCTGAACACATACGAAATATTAATATTTAGACTGACAGGTGTAAGGATACAATACGAATAAATAATTTTAAAATGAAGTTTTATTTTTCAAAAAATTTCGCTTCCAAATTTGGAACGCACCATTTGAAAAGTTAATTTATTAACAAAAAACTCATATACCTACATTTAATTTTGTTTTGTTCTAAAGCCATAGTATAACCAAAATAATGGTGGTTATTTATAGATTTAGTGCAGAAGATATACATGTATGAAATTTAATGCCTGCTAAGTTAGCGGAAAAAGTGAAATAAGCGTATTTGAGCCTTAGTTTACCCGTGAGTATCCAACAATACTTTGACTTTTTTAATGTAGGTAAGGGTGGAGTTATTTAAAGATGCAAAAATGTTTATGTTACATTTAATAGTTATAAAATGCTAGATCTTGATGAGTTGTAAACAAAACTTTATTGAAAATGAGTATAAGGTCCAAATTACTTCCATTACGTTTACAATTTTCTTCGCGGTGGTGAGGTGAAAAGTTGTGTGTTTCGCTCGGCAGCAAAGTTGTTTGGCGTCTCGTGCCTTGAAAGCCTCGCTATGCTCAGGATTGTACTTTTGAACCATTCGCTTCGCTCATGGTTCAATCTTACAATCCTTCGCTAGCTCGGCTTTAAATACAAGCACTTGCGCCAAACAACAACTTTGCAGCCTTGCATAACAAATAACTATAATATCGCTATTTGAATTGACAACCCACTGTAATTGGCCCAAACAATATCAATACCTATTTTCATTGTCAATATTAAAATAAAAATAAAGATATGAGTATATTGTCAATATTGACGGTAGGCATGTTAAATTTGAATAATTTCAAACAATAGCTACACAGCTCCAATTAGTTTCCACGTTCCTACGTCGCAAATTACCGCGGTTGTTCAGTAAACAATGTATCTAGTCCGTGAATTGACTGCTATAAATACCGTATTTACTGCGCGTACTGCCCCCGTGCAGCCACCATGCGGCTTGTTAGTTATTGATTAGGTACATTGTGATTCTGTTTAGAAGAATTATAGGCAAACTTACATTGCTTAGTCCATATAATGCGGCCAACGTAGTAGAGGTCTATTTTTGTCCGTCGCTTCATCCCAATCATATTTCAATATTTTTAATCTGCGAAACGCTCGCTTCCACGAGCGCCGAGCTGATGCGTCAGAACAACCACGTGAAATACATCATCACCCTCCTAGCGTTATTCCCGGTCGTGCCCTAATGGGGCCCGGGGTCCGCTTTGAAACCTGATCCCATGATTTGGCATAGGCACTAGTTTTACGAAAGCGACTGCCATTTGACCAGAAGGTTAGAAAACCCAGAGGGAAAACTAGACTTTGTTGGGATTAATAGGCCGGTTTCCTCACGATGTTTCTTCACCGAAAAGCTAACGGTAAACGGTATTCAATGTCAAGTGCCAACGAATTCGTAGCGCTACGCTTCTAGACGATACGAACCTACGAACAGAGCACCCGCTAGGCGGGTTCCTGGCAGTGAATTTTTTAAACTGCACTGCACATCTAGCATGCGATGGCCGCGACATAGTCTCGATTTTTATCGCATTATATCTTTTGTTCTAAGTGTTCTAATAAGAAAGAGACGGATAGTGCGAGAAAAATCGAGAGAGCTCGCGCGCCGTCGCATGCTAGCCGTGCTGGAATAAGAGAGAGATCAACCGAATTGAGGTTAGAACCTCAAGCAAATTCGGTTGAATGTCTAGCGGCCGTATTCATGAACCACAAGCTTATTTTAAATAAAATGCCGTTCAATTTCGTTTGTCTTTATCTGACACTTTGACATTTGTGTGCCTAAGAAAGGGACCTAGCACATTTTATTTAGCAGAGGCATTCTAAGTTTTATGAATAGAATAGAATACAAATTAATTTATCATAAGGGGGTCGATGCTCTACACTGCTTCGTTCACCTTATAAAGCAACCGTAGCTACAGCGAACGAATGCGGCCGACTAACTCCCGCCTAAATCGCATGCGGCCAGCGAACGAAAAAACCATAGAAGTCTAAGTAATGCCGCAAAATGGCCCCGCAGAACGGGTGCCACTGCCATTATGCGGTGTTGGGGGCGGGGTGTCAAAACGATGCCAGGCAGCCATTTAGTTCGAACATGCGCAGCCGTGTTTTAGGCACGTGTTTCGGTAGAAATTTTTCGTTCGCTGCATGCGGCTGACTAAATACAATGAGTTCACATTATGTTGTGAAAAAGCTTTTTTAATACAGTTGCTCAAAAAGTGCTACTTTACGTAGCTGTTTAGCGTGTGGAAAGTTGGTTTTCGCGAACTAGTGCTTTTCACTTTTCCCACTCAATAATTGTACAAATTTTACAATTCATTATTATGTCAATAAAAAAAAAAGAGAACTGTATTAAAAAAAAAAATTTTTGAATAACTTCATTATTTTTCAACTGTATTACAATGATGTTACAGAATTAATAATATACAAGTTTCGAATTCCTTACTTGTTCTTTTTCTTATTTTTTCGCAACTGTAGGTATTTACAAACGTCGTTCGATACACGTGCGGAAATGTCATTCTTCACTCGTCCCGAGTCTTGCCACACGCCTACGGCTCGTGGCAAGATATCTCGGTGCTCGTCACGTAATGACATACTTTCCGCACTAGCATCGAAATGTACTATTTTGATTATTTGGACGGCATATTTTTAGTTCAAGATTATTCGACTGATGGTAGGTGCTTAAGCATCCTTAAATAGAAATTACTTAACTGAATCCGAAATAACACTGTAAGTGGATTTCTGTGCCTCATCAGTAAAGTTGACTAGACGAAGGAATTTAAATGATCTTATTAAGAAAGTGTCGTGGCTTGGTTTTTTTATTAAGATTTCCCGTTAAGATTCCTTTTACTCAAGTTGAGACCATTATAACGGTCGGGAAAGCGTCCAAGGAGTTTGCCGCTGCTTTCTTTTAAGCCGTTTTCTTTCAGACGACGTTAAAAATAACAGTTTTTCAGGAATTTCGTGTTGCTTATTACTTAGCAATGTACCAGAGCACCAGAACGAGCTAGGATCATGAATACGCTTTAAAGTTGACGTTCATCTCGCGTGATTATGAGCAGCAAGTTTATTTTTGCCATGAGCGCGATTAAATTAATGGGGAACATCAGTTACCAGTACACGAGATCTCGTGTTGTAGGCGTGCATGTGGGGTGAAAATATAATCGTACACGATTAGCGATGATGCTTAATAAAGTAGTCACGCAGAAATTAATCGAGGTACATAATTACAATGACAAGCTACACGTGGCTATTTTCAGTTCAAATAAGGTTACCTCGGAATTCGGCAACTGTGTTACCAATCCTGAACACCATCTTTTGACAAATTAACATGTAAGTACTATATATATCGCTTGGCTGAACCAGTTCAAAAGTTAAACGCATAATATATTAATAAATCTGCCAACACTGTTGATGTACTGATTCATTTAGGTATTTAAATAAATGGGTTAATTTTAACATGATATTTAAACAGATTTTAGTTACCTACTTAGGAGAGCAAGCTTTACTCGTGAGGGAAAACGAGGTTTACTGGAAATGAGACTGACTCAATCTGATCAAAATCGTTTGTCATTTTTAAGAATACACAAATAAATTGCACTCCAGGACTGCAGCCGGCAGAAATGAAAACTTGAATATTAACGTTGTGCATTTTTAATATTTGATGATGATGAACTGACATCATCAACTATCGATAATCATTTGCAAAGTGAACGTGAATCGAATCATTGAATCGATTCAAATAATAACGGTAACAACCGATATCTCTCGCAAGTAGAACGACGTCAAACTAAGCAACAAAAATAAGCAAATTAAGGTACCTATATGTATATTGTCTCGGATAACAATTAAATCTTTCAGTCTTGTCTCAGATTTAAAGGCAACATTCGACGCTCCCATTTAATTAAAAAAAAAATAGTCTCAGACCATCTACAAAAGTCAGCATAACAACACAAGATCCGCAACACAAACACGAACTAAACCGCGCCTCCATTACAACACAAGATCACTCTCGACACCCGTCTAAAGTTAGAAAGACGTATGTCACTAACACCTTTGTGTGTGAACAGGACTTTGTGTTAGTAAGGCAGAAACTCGCTCGTTTCGAGGACAGTGGAGGGTCTCTTCATCCCCGCTTCCGTCTCGCGACGCGCATAACTACGGTGACAGCAATGACGCTTCCGATTAAGGTTTGCCGAGTTTTCTAGCGCTTGGCAATTTATGATCTCCTGGTAGGTTGGTAGCTGGGTACTCTGATTTATTTGCACTTGCACTTTTCGTGTGGTGTGGTGGTTACGGTGGCTGAAAATTGGCATACATTGACATATAAGAAAAGAATATAAGTGTTAATTTATAAATAATATATCAATTGAAAACATTGTCATTACTTTAAGCCAACCCGTTAATGTAATGTGTGAAAACTCAATGACATTGTAACAGTTTTTCGATCAGATCACGTGTCCGTCTTACGGTCACGTGACTTGTCTCGAATCTCACGTCTTACGGATCTTACGGTCACGTGGTCTGTGGCGAGCTTAACAATTTTTCCCCATCACAAAAAGTGCACAGCGCCGCTAAAGAAGTATTCACTTAAAAAAAATGCATGCCCAAGTTTGGCGAGATGTGCTGATCATGACTAAAACACTGTTACATCTATTGTTGTAATGTTTATAACAAATACAAAGTCATTTCATTTGAAAACGCAATATTATGGCATCACTGAGCTGATGGTTTAAGTGGTAAACTATCATCTCGCATCATGTACGATTAATAAATAATCAATAACTACGACACTTAATAGCGTTTAGTAACAAAATAGTTTCCCTTCAATTGAACTAAATTGCTAACATTTTTGTAGGTCTATTGCGTCAGCAAATAAATGCTGCGGCCCGAAGGCAATTAACTCTACGGAAATTGGCTCGGCGGCGCGTTGCTGCCTCTATAACGTTACAGCTTCCTTCCGAAAGCGATACGGTTTCAGCGGCTTTGACAATCAGGTGACTTGAAGATAACATAAGAATTCAAGGCATACTCGTTTGATTTCGATGTTTTGGGTGCGAGCACGTTAGTTTGATTGACGCGTGAAGCGACATATCGCGATTGACTTCCGTGAACGAACGGCGCGGTATTCTGTGCGGACCTTTTCATATTAGCTCGAACATTACAACCGGTGCCGCCTCCGCGCCGCTCCGCCACCGCTGTCAGTGAGTTTTGGCCTTAAATGCATGAAGTTGGGTACCTAACTACAGTTTGATGTTTGTATAGAGATTCTTTTAGAGCAATGAAAACGTTTTCATTTGAACAATGAAATGTGGGAAGCTTTTACAAATATAGTCATCACTACATCCATACCTAATTCCATATAACATTAGAATAGATTATAACAGACACAGTCGTCTACGTTTTTAGGTCCTAGACAATCGAAAAAACGACTAGGATATCAAAAGGAAATATTGTATTAGTATGACTTATTTCGATCATTAAGTGTTTTTCAAACATAACATACCAATGTATTTGAGTTTAAAAATGGTTTTTTTTCGCCAGACGATTATCTCAAGATATTTCTATTCTTATATGGAATAGGGTATATATATATAATATACGAATATATATTCAACGAAAATTGTAGTATTGTTTGGACCCTTCTTTCTAGGTATTAAACTCTATTCTAATTTAGACTCAGCACTTTGTGCGTGATCTGCAATTTGCAGAATTAAAGTAGGCTAATAAAAAGCGAAAATTAATCTGCTAAAGTGACACCGGTTTTATGGTACCCATTTCCTAAATAAAGTTTATTCGGGCGGAGATACGTCACGGGTACCAGGCTAACATAGTCCTCGAGGCGTTTACATGCGGACACGTCTCTCATGACACATGACGATATCTCACGATATCGCGATATCGTGACGCCTTTACGGCGGGTGATGTTGTTATTCCGCGAGATCCGACGCGCCTTCTGATTAAAGATGTCGAGGGAACTTGACGCCCACACAAGGGCATGGTAATAAAGTACGCTCGTTCTTTACGGGATGCGTCAGGAATATTTTGCTTTTGATCCGCATACAATGATGATATCCCAACTTATTTGGCCTATTCTGACTAACCATTATTTTGCGAATATTGACGTAAAATACATATTTAAAATATGGTTTCTTGAAGATTATAATGTGTTGTAAGTTTGATAATAGAATAGAATAGAATAGAATAGAATATCATTTATTTCAGTATAAGTAAAGGAACAGTAATTCAATTACAGAAAATAACGAAAAAAATGGAAGAACTTATCAGCTAAATGTAAACTAGTTACTAACCTATACTGAAAAAGGTGAACACTCAGCATAATGCCAGGTGCTACTAGAGCACATGACGCTGGTCTTCCGTGAACACCAGGAGGGAGCGCAGTTGCGCGTAGCCGATAGCAGAATCACAGAAATTCTGGCGCTAACAAATACGACAATAGGTACGAAGCGGAAATTAATCAAGTGAAATTTCATAACATAAGAGAATATAATAAATAAATAGAATAGTGTGAGAAATTTAACAATATATATATATATTTAATAATATAAAAAACACGAAGTGAAAGTTCTACCCAGAATCAAGTTTAGTTCAGAAGTAAGTTTTTGCTTAGAGAGCATATAACTTTTCAGTTTAACTCTAAAAGATTGCAGCGAAGTAGCTTGCTTGTAGGGTGGCGGTATATTGTTCCAGCATTTCGTAGCGGCGTACTCAAAACTGCCACGAAATGCTGCGGTTTTGTGTTTGGGGCACATGAGAAGAGTACATATTCTCTGGCGTTGCAGAAACATGAGCTTGTCATGGAGGTATCGAGGTCCTTGAGTCATCACAATCCCGAACAGTAAGCATGCAAAATGCAGGGAGCGCCGAGACGCCATGTTCATTAAATCGCTTCTGTTAAGATATGGAGTCACGTGAGTTCTTGGCGGAATTGTAAAACAAAAACGAGCGCACGCATTTTGCACACGTTGAATAATTTTTTTAGTTTGCGATAATAGGCAGGGGCCTATAACTGTGTCAGCATAAATAAGATTTGAAAGTATAAGAGATTCACAAAGAGTTATTCTGAGGTCGACGGATAAGTAGTTGCGAACTGGGTATAAGACCTTAAGCCTATAGAAACAGTTCTTAGCCACATCACAAACATGATTATGGAATCTCAAGTTTTCGTCCATGACAACCCCTAGGTTTTTCGCTTCTGTAACTAGTTCAATGATGTTATTATTTATTGTCAGCCGCGGGAGGCTCCTTGATTTTTTGCCTTGTATTTTTTGTGCCTAAAACCATAAACTTAGATTTCTTGGGATTCAAAACTAGGTTATTACGTAAGCACCAATCGGCTATACGATCTAGGTCATGATTAATGGCATCCACTGCAAATGAGATTTCAATGGGCTTACATGGCAAGTACACTTGTAGGTCGTCGGCATAAATATGATAGCTACAGTTTCTTAAACAGTGTACTATATCCGCGCTGTACAGTATGAATAATATTGGTCCCAAAATTGATCCTTGTGGGACTCCACGAGGAACAGGTGAAGCCACCGAACAACTACTAGAGCCATTTTCATTGCACAGTTCTACCTTTTGAAAACGGCCGCTTAGATAACTAGAAAACCATTTCAGCGCAACAGAGTCAAATCCGTAAAAAGCAAGCTTGGATATAAGCAGGTTATGATTAATTGTGTCAATCGCACGCGAAAAGTCAAGCAAAACCAATAATGTTCCGTTTCCATGATCTGCCTCGGTCAAAATGTCGTCGACGACATCCAGTAAGGCAGTTGCTGTGCTACGACCTGCTCTAAATCCAGATTGCTTTTCAGGTAAGATCCCTTTAGCATTGAGATACTCTGTAACCTGCTGACAGACGACTTTTTCAATAACTTTGGACAGAAATGGTAAAATACTGATCGGTCTAAGATCCTTATAATCGGCTGGGTTATTGTTTTTAGGAATTGGTTTGATAAGGGCTTCCTTCCATATATCCGGAAAGATTCCGGTCTGGATAGAGTCATTGACTAAAGTTTGTGGTAGGGTCAGTATTATCATGTCGCGTGATATGCCATCAGCACCTTGTGCGTTTGAATTAATTTTCATAATAATTTTGGAAACAGTAGCTTCATCCACCAGTTTTAAACTAAATAAAGATGAACTGAGGCGGTTAAATTCATAACAGGTAAGTTCATAAATATCTAACTAGTGTAAATATAGTGTAATAGCTCGCGCCCCATTGGTTGTTAGTTTAAGTCATTTTAGTAGTTTCATAGACATTTGTAATATATTTTATAGTTTTATAATTTCGTAGTAAAACAAAGTCCTAGTTTCAGTAAAGTGTTGACATTTAAGTGTAGTCTGAGGCTCTAGTAAAAGTTTTACCGAAACAAAACGTTACGAACGCGTTTGCGTTTAGCTGTCAAATCCCATACAAATTGAGGGTAAAATGCAAACGCCATCGTAGTTTTGTTTCGGTAAAACTTATACTCCCCTCCTCTACTTATACGCCTCTGTGTCATATATGTACGGAAAAAGGACATTTTCCCTCCGTTATGATGTTTTAGCGTAAATTATAAGCACTGGCCAAACTTGAACGCATACATTCCTGTCATATTAATTATGTCGCTATTGCGAAGTATATATTATTGTTACCTAGCTAGCATGATCGCATTTATGTTCGAAATAAAGCACTCGTCCTTCTCGCACCTACATACTTGCTCGTAAGGGACGAATGCTATATGTCAGAAATAATCACGACTGTTCTAGTTACGCAGATAAATTATGGTAATTTAGAAAATAAGACAATAGTCACTTAAAACTGAATTAGCCCATTAATCACGTTTTTACACGGCTCGTTACATGATGTAGGGTCTTCAAACGTCAAAATACATACATTTATCAAATTACGAAGACACAAACAAAGCCGAAAGTCGAAGCACCCGTAAATCAGCTGAAAAATGAGAACAACAGACGGACAACGAGAGATTTCTGTTTGTTTGCGTAAGCGGATCCTAGTGTAGCGCAAAACGTTATAAGATGTCAAAAGTCTTTATCAAAAGGAAATAAGAGCTTTTGACATTTTCGATTGCGTAGCTACTTTTGATGCTAACTGTACTACATAAATAAATACATAGAAAACATCCAATACTGAACAAATATCCTGCTCATCACACAAATAAAATTCCTTACTGAGAATCGAACCCCGGACCTGCAGCTTCGTAGGCACTACAATCACTCGCCGCCGGTGCTGGAAGTCGTGATCAAGACCTGAGACGTGATGGCAGACAGATTGGCGGTATGAGGACTTACATTACAGGGGCTCAATTTTAACTGAAATCTCATCTTAATATCAGCATGTCCCGCATTTATACGTGGTTGTGTGCTTGCTCAAGAGAAAGCGCATGAATTAAGAAATGTATTGTCATGTCATCATGGCGTTCCAAACTTGAGCTATTGTGATCGGCATCACAATCATTGCCTTTTCTAAATATGATTTGCTATGCAACCATAGATCTTTTAGTTGAATCAATTACCTCATCATCGTCCTAGCGTTATTCCCCTAGACGAGCCTGGGGTCCGCTTGACACCTTAATCCCAAGACTTGGCATAGGCACTAGTTTTACGAAAGCGCCCTTCCAACCCAGAGAGAAAACTAGACCTTATTATGATTAGACCGGTTTCCTCGCGATGTTCTCCTTCACCGAAAAGCTAACGGTAAATATTCCGTACATAAAAGAACTCATTGGTACGAGCCGGGATTCGAACCCTCCACCACCGCTTGACAGCCGTATGCCTAAACCACTAGGCTAACGTAGTAGCTTATTTAATTACCTAACTCGCATTAATGATGGTATGAACGCAAATCCCCGGGGCCCCCAAGTGGGTATTCTACGTAGATACAATATTCCGTACATATTCTGTGTCACTCGAAATATCGCACCGAAATGAAAACAAAGTCCTTTGTTTCCTCGATACTGCACCCCTCCAGCGGGGGTCGTACTAGGATCACATGAATACTGTATCACGTCGAGGGTCGCTGCCACTCGTAAGTCTGAACACTGGGTATTTATTGTAAAGTCAATGTCGAGAGAGCTCTTGACATTGACAATACAATGGTGTAATCGGATACATTCCATATAAATTTTCCATAAAATATCCCTCACTTCATTGCTTACGATGTAGACTACTCCTGTATGCGTCATTTGTGCAACTTAAAACTTGCGAAGGTGGACTGTCTAGTGCTCGACACTGACCCAATACTACCCACGTTCTATCTTGAATGATAACAATAGAGGTGAGCCTATAATGCCTAATTTAATGCCTAATAAGGCATTAAGGTGACAAATATTGGAAAGCTTACCTTACATTTACAATTCTGCTCATGAGGCAAGATATATTTTTGCTATCCAATAAGACTAAAAACTCATCCTCCTAGCGTTATTCCCGGTTGTGCCCTAAAGGAGCCCGGGATCCGCTTTGACACCTAATCCCAAGATTTGGTGTAGGCCCTAGTTTTATCAAAGCGACGGTTATCTGACCTTCCAAGTTCTAAACCAGAGGAAAAACTAGACCATATTGGGATTAGGTAGACCGCTTTCCTCACGATGTTTTTCTTCACCGAAAAGCTAACGGTAAATATTACGTACATAAGTTCCGAAAAACTCATTGGTACGAACTGGGATTCGAACTCACGACCGCCGCTTGACAGCCCCATGCCTGAACCACTCGGCTACCGTAGCTCTCGGCTTTCTTATTAGTAAGTACTTGTATAAATTATACCCCTGAACGTTAGCGGCACGGACCGTACCCTCTGTCTCACTTTTAGTACTAGAAACATGTAGGTATATTTTCCATTTTTTATTTCTAACATTCGCACAAAATTTGGCTTATGTAATAAAAATAGGTTTTGTCATAGTTTATATAAACTGTTTTCAGGGGTTCCCTTAAATATTCCGAAGTTGGCAGTCTCCGCGGAATGTTGCGAGTTGCTCACTCCAGCAGATAAGCGATTTAACTCGCTCGCGAGCTGTCCCAGATTGCTTGCCTCGTAATGTTTAATGTGGAACAAAATGATGGGGTTGCATCTCGAGAAATCGTTTTCTATTACGTTGTAACCTAGGATCTGTGATAAACATTCTTTAAGTACGAGGCCCGATTCTAGATTCAAAATGTGATATTTTCGGCATGTCAGAATGATATCCTCACTTTCATATCTCTTTTCATTTCATCATACCAAATCGAAGAAATCCTAAAGTAGGGTCAGGTCAAGTGTACTCCTCCGAGAAATAGGCGTGATTATATGGAAGTATGTACGTAAGTTATATCCTTAGGACATCCCCTTCTGATTGCCGTCCAGGTAAAACATATTTTGGGGCATTTAAAAAAGAGTACCTTTTACTTTATTTACTTAAATAGGTTTAAGTTCGCCAGTATTTGTTTATTTCCTACAATACTCGCACATAGTCATGTTTACTTTACAAATGCTTTGTTTATGTTAATATAACACTTACTCCCACGGCATCGCTGCATGTAAATACGTCACAATTTTTACCCAAACACCCTCGTAACCCGTAACGCTAACCCAAATGTCACAGTTACATTATCCAAACTGCATAACTAATTTGGGGCTAACCTCTGTAATTTCAGCAAACGGCGCAGTGAGTCATCTCTTTGTGCTGCGAAAATTACTGAGCGAAATTGTTTCAGAGTGGTTAGATAGAATATGATGGGAGATATTTTGTGGTTTCATTGAGATGTCATGCATACATATATGTAGTGAGTCTGTTGACTGTATATAATGTATTGCGTCTCATCATGATTATTAAGAGCTAGGCTCTTGTCGGTGGAGCTCTTTTTCTTTACTCCTAACTGCCACTGATTTTTGTCCTCTGCCAGGCTCTTGTCGTCTTCGTAAATAACGAACGTATTGACGAGAGACGTCATTCTGTTCTTGACAGGTTTTATTGTTATTGACCCTGTACGTGTCCGATATTACATTAATTTTTTGTGTTGACGTTGCTCACAAGGTCTCAACCTTGTACATCTCTGGGATACTAAATTAATACCATTAACTTCTTGTTAATTCTGATACAGACCTTATATAAAATGTAATTGCAATTACAACAGTAGTGCAAGGGTGTGTTGAGCTACATGATGAAATGCTAGAGGCGAAATCGACCTATCTATACTATCTATTGAATTATCAATACTAGTTAGTAAAATGGAAACAGAGAGGGGTTTTACTGAAACACATCGGATACAGTTTAACTTCAATTACAATTTCTGTTAGAATGTCCCAGAACCTCCTTTCCCCAGTTGGGCTTATTACCGGTCGGTAATGAAACCCATTTGTCCCGCGAGCTACCAGGCTCGCATAGGGCCGGGGTGTAATCCGTGCAACGCACACTAATGGCCGGTTAGCCCTGTTTTAGCGCGCCCGCCGGAAAATGAAACACGATCCGACTCCCGAGACGGATACGATACGACTACGTTTTTTAACGCGTTCCAGGGTAAGCATCGCTACGTGTGCTACGCGCGTAGCAGCATTTTGCCGCTTTCTATAGAAACCTATAGGTTGTAGCGGAGAGCGCTTGTAGACGCATGACTCATATATGAGGCATTGACCTTGAATAGGTTATCGTCCATCGGTAAATTATAAAAAGATAGGATATAGAGCGCCATCTTCCCCAGGGTACAGGTTAACTGGTACCAGTCTAGTGCAAAAATATGTATCGATTTAATCCTCTCATAAATATGTACCGAATCCTTAATCCGCTGACATAAGAGCGATGGTACATATTTATGAGTAAGTTGTCCGCACCCATGTTTTTACACTTGACTGTACGTCCACTTTACGAAAGTTAGGAGCCAAATAACTCTACACCTACTCGGTATGTAAACAGCGTAAGTGCACTTTTCTGGAGAAGTTTATGTACTCTTTCCTCAATAAGAAACTCAAAGGTCATCGTCATCAGTACCGCACCGCATCTGTCGCAATATAATACTTTGCACAAATTAAATACTTACATAAAAGTAACGAAATCAACACGGCTATCACAGGGCGACCCACGGGCTGTGTCGCGCTGTCTAAACGTTCTAATTAGAAAGCGACGGATAGTTTAGCGAAACGACGCGAAAGCCGTGCTGGGTGAAACCAATAAGCTCTCGGTCAAGTACAAAATACTGCGTAAGTATTTCGCAAATGTGGAAGTAGCCTAACCATTTTATGCACATCACTAGGTAGTAAAGAATATTTAAGATATTTTCAGACCAATTTGGTTAACTTGTGAACCGCTCTGTGGGTAGATATCGCCTTAGGCCTAGCCTACAGGCTATAAAGCAAATCTGTGTAAAGTGTTTGAATCTAAACCCTTGTCGTGAAATGCTAATACTCGGCCAATTCGATCAGATGGAACGGCCTCTTAAGGGCCCGTCCAAGGGCGCCCTAAAAGTGTTGTAAAAGTGAAGCATTTCGTGAGGGCTCATCATATCGCGGTGAATGGAAAACGGGACATGATTTATTATAGTACTTAGTACCAGAAAATCGCATGACAAGAACGCGTTCCAGTTATGAATAGAGGGGGTTTTGGCCAGCGACGACGGTTTGTAAATAAGGAGTTGTTTTTCATTCAGTTTTAGATGTACAGCATGCTGGAAAATTATTAACTTAGATAAGATATTATGAAGACAGCTACGGTAGCCTAGTGGTTCAGGCATGTGGCTGTCAAGCGGCGGTCGTGGGTTCGAATCCCGGCTCGTACCAATGAGTTTTTCGGAACTTATGTACGGAATATTTACCGTTAGCCTTTCGGTGAAGGAAAACATCGTGAGAAAACCGGTCTAATCCCAATAAGGTCTAGTTTTCCCTCTGGGTTGAAAGGTCAGACGGCAGTTGCGTAAAACTAGTGCCTATGCCAAATCTTGGGATTAGGTGTCTAAGCGGACCGCGGGCTCCTTTAGGGCACAACCGGGAATAACGCTAGGATGGTGATGATCAGATATAATGAGGAGGTTATTTTAGTTCAATAAAATGACATGCAAGTCACCAAATCGTCTCGAACGCTGGGCCTCAATTTCCATCAGATGTTTTTAGAGAAGCAACTTTCTTTCACCAGTGTATAAAATGGATCTTGGGAATGGCCTGTACATTTTGCAATGGCGGGTAAAGCCGCGCGGGCTCTAGTCAGTTTATAAGTCCACTAGCTTCCGCCCGCGACTTCGTCTGCGTGGACCCGGGCTAAAAACTATCTTATATTTTAATCCAGGCTATAAACGATCTTCGTGCAATCTTTCAACCAAATCGGTTGAGCCGTTTAAGGGTGATTGAGTAACAATCCCCTAAACATCCAAACATCCAAACTTTTGCATTTACAATATTGGTAGAATTACGAGAAAGTGGATTCAAATACGATTCCCATTCAATTACAATTCGTTTTTCGCGGCGACATCGAGGAATGGAATGAATAAGGGAACTTTGTTTTCACCTAGTAACATCGAGATGTATTTCCAATCGTTCTACCCATATAAAACGTTCTAGCCATTAAGATTACCAGCCGTCTGACTAACAAAGATAGATCAATAAAGCATTCACTCATTCGTTCATTCACTCGTCGTATTCGGGTCACCCAAACACATCCAAATACAAACAAACAGTATCTCTTTATCTCCCTTTATGTTTTACTATCGGAAATGCTCCAAATGCTGACTTATGCGATTTTACGCTCGTGTGGTTTTAAAAATGTTGTCCGAAATTAACTCTTAACGCTTTGAGTTAAGGTTCACAGATTGTAGGTTAAAAGCAAGGTACAGAAGCGGGTTAATGTTTGAAACATTCATATCTTTCATGTGAAAAAAAGTGGGCAATTCCGGTTTAATAATCTCACTAAATGCGCGACTAAACACTGTGTTTTTTCATGTTTTAGGTTAATTCGGATTTTATAAAAAATGCTATTGTATCCTGTAGCCCGATTCAAGATCTCAAATGTCATGTCAGTGATAGCATACATTCATGTCTCTATCAAAATCACAACGATAGAGACATGATAGAAAAACGCGATAACCTAATAAAACCTATAAAATAGGTACCTATCATCATCATCATCATATCAGGCCAAAGACGTCCACTGCTGGGTATAGGCCTCCCCCAAAGAGTGCCACAATGAGAAAAGTCACCCAGATCCACCACACTCCCGCGACCTGATAGGTATATCCACTGTCAATTAAGACAAATATGAAATCGGTTCCGTAATCATTATTGTGGAAAAGAACACGAAATGTTTGCCCATGAGATGCGCAAAACGCTGGTTTTTGAAGCAATAAGGATACTAATAGATTCGAAGAGAACGGCATATCGAGCTAACACAAACAAGCGAGATCCAGGGTTGATGAATCCTGTTTAAACCGAGGCACGGTCTCGATAAATGTGCCCTAATACATCAACGACTGCAAAATTCTCGATACACAATCAAGAGCAACTCGATGCAAGGGTTGCTCGTCCTGCGGTCTGGCGGCCATTAGGGCTGTCGCTGCGCCATGACGAGCAAGCGGTTTGAGCGCGAGCTAACGAAGCGACTCGAGCTAGGGTTGGCGATACTTGATATACGAGTGCCACCAAAACCTCACAGTGGAGTGCGCGAATAAAAACAATGTTATAATACAATGAATCAAGGGGCTCAGTGGCTCAAGAGGAAACGATGCAGCGGATGAACTGGCCAGAAAAGGCTCAGAAACAAAGGCATACGGACCGAAACCAATCTAACCCCTGCCACAAAGCTACATATAACAATCAACTGGAACAATACACCAAAGACACTGGCAGAAGATGGACACATGCAGACAGATCAAATAGATTCTGTCGAAATGAGACTTCTTCTTCATATCCATAAAATAGTTTCTGAAATATCTGAAACCTATTCTTTTTTTATATTTTCCTAATTCAGATCTGTGACCTATCTTAAAATATAAAGGTCAACCATAAATATAGGATAGAAGAAAAATAGTTTATCCTTTACCCATCTCTCCCCACATACCATTTGCTAACACAACAATATACGTGAGCCACCCCTGACATACAAATTCACAGACAAGTTGATCCGGGCGATCATGTTTTAAAAAGCCCCGGGCCCCGGGCAAAAGGCCCAAGCTATGGTAATACTGCCTCCTGTTATTTGTATTATACTGGAATATTTTCTTTAGCTCTGTCACCTTTTAAACCCGCGGTAATACGACCTAGTTTCAATTGGTTTCGGAACTTGTGTACGGAATATTTACCGTTAGCATTTCGGTGAAGAAAAACATCGTGAGGAAACCGGTCTAATCCCAATAAGGCCTAGTTTCCCCTCTGGGTTGTCAGGTCAGATGGCAGTCGCTTTCGTAAAACTAGTGCTAAAGCAGACCCCGGGCTCCTTTAGGCCACAACCGGGAATAACGGTAGGAGGATGATGTATTTTTTTCTTCGCCTTCCAAACTATCGAGGTCGGACTTACGAGCCAAAACTAGATAGAGTTAAATTGCTCGATTTCTATGGCTTTGGGATTGGCCGTCAGGGGAACTCAAAACGACATCATAAGGCCGGATTCATATTTATCTGGCGCGATGTTCTCTGCTGCGCTTGAGATAAAGGTTCTTGTGGGACACACATGCACAACCAGTGATCATATAAGGTTTCCGTTTTCCTTTTGAGATCCGGAACACGTTACTTTACACAGAAAAAAATATTACTTGAATCACGATTAGCAAGCCCTTCAATATCTTGAATTAAACAGAAATCCTCTTGAATTAAGACGATTCTCTCGAATCAGCAGGAAAAAAAACTTGACTCAAGATAATTTCGCATCATTCGAAATAATTTACCATCTTCTTAATTACATTCTTGGGTCAAGAATACTTACCTCGCATCCAGTATGTCTATTTTTCTGTGTATAGAGTATTCCGTAAATACATGACTTAAACATTACTCTTCCTTCTACAACAGCCCAGTAATCAATCATGCATACTCGGTTTTAAAGCGAATACAGAATGTCTTCACATGAGGAACTGTCGCCCTCCGGACCCGCACACGTTTTCTTCAGCGTTATCGCGTCCGGCTGTCCGGTACGGCGGTCCGGACCGGTTAAATTATGACCTGAAGTCACGCAACGTCTGTCCAGGCGCACGGAACCATACTAGGTTTTTCACGTTATGGGATTGATTAAAAAGTGAGTTTTTCATACAACGTCGGTGGCACTCATGTCTACGGCCCGCGGTAGCTTATGGATGTTTGTTACTGCTTCTCTTCATCTACTTTTCTTCGTTTATTTAGGATATCGAAAGGAAATACTGTCCTAGATTTACTTATTACTACTTACTTACTGATCTTGTATGGAATAGGGTATAAATAAGTACCTACCACTGGACCAAGCCGGGCGTGCGACGGCAGCTACCTTTGGGTGTCGACCGAGTATGCATTAAGTAGATATTATCTCAATATACTTAATTAGTTTATACGATTTATATTGTAAGGTACATATATAAACACCTTCGTAGTGTAATACTTGAGGGTTCATGTTTTCTGCCAACAAACTGTTATGCAGTTTGGCAGATAAGGTTAAATTTATATTATGTAACCTGTTTTAGTAATAGATAAATTTAAAAAAAACTCTAGGGCCATCACACGCGCTTTGCCGGGCCTTTAAAATTGTATACACGCCTTGCTAAAAGAACCCTTTATTCTTCTAATCGCTCAGGAAGTCCTCAGAATGGCTTGGAGTCAATCCAAAACCAAAGCGTTTGAGGGAAGAAATTGCTTTGAAACTGTACCGTATATCGGCCACTGTTCGAACAGCGATTAAATGTATAGTAAAAATAATGATATATGTCAGCGAACCGTAAGAAGTGTTGTTCTAATTTCAATCTTCTATCATCAGTAGTAAAGTTGTTATTTGAATGGATATTTTTTTTAAACGAGGCCAACGAAATTCTGAAGTGTTCATAGTGAGTTATTTTGGAAAACACGTGTTATTCGTGAAACAATGTAATGTTTACAGATTAGAACTTTATAACCTGTCACTCAACGATTGTGTAAATCTTGGCCGATAAATCTGAAACATACGTGTATATTTAAACTATTATGAGTTGTTGGAAAATAGTCTTTAAGCCGTTGGGTTAGGCTTAGCGGGAGATCATGTGCGATATCAGTCAGCGAGGCTGAATACAGGGGAAGTGCCTGTAGGCAGCTACAAATAATGCTACAAATGTGATGAAAACTGACTTTATTATGTGCAGTGCGCGTAGCACGGTTGCCATTTTATCACTTATCGTTGTGGATAAGGCATCCGTCACTCTCGCACTCGCATACTTGTCAGAGCGTGATGGGCGCCTTTACCACAACGATAAGTGATAAAATGGCAACCATGCTACGCCCGCAGGAGATGTTACATTTGTTGTTTGTTCGATTTTGAACAGCTGAATACGCAATGAGAAGAAGATTAAATCAATCTAACCCTGAGTCGAGCCATTGGAAGCGGAACATGCAGTGGGGCAACGTTTTAAATGCTTCTAACCCACTCAGTGACAGTGAGCGGGGCACATTGCACGTAGAACCGATGGCCGTTGGGGCGGAAAGGGTCTTGAGTGGTGACCACAGCGTCATCTGTCTGACCTGGTGAAGGTCGCGGGAGTACGCTGGATGCGGGTGGCGCAGGACCGGTCATTGTGGCAGGCCTATTTCCAGGAGTGGATGTCTTTTGGCTGATATGATGATGTCACGTCATATGGACATTAGCTGCGGACTATCGCGTAGTGCTAGCAGTGTAGCGTGGGGGTTCAGGCAGTCCAGGGTAAAAGTCAAGCCGCACGCCTCGCCCCACTGGACGCTCAACTCCAGCCACTTGGGCCGATCACGGAGCGAATCCAAAGTGTGGTAATTTAGGTTTGTACGGTGTGAGCCAGCTGTTTAGTGTTAATTATTTAAATTTAATTTCAAATGTTGTTTTGGCGTAGGCACTAGTTTTTCCGAAAGCGAATGCTATCAGACCTTCCAGCCCAGAGGGAAGGCTAGACCATGTTGGAATCAATTCCATCAATTTCCTCACGCTGTTTTCCTACACGGATTTTTTTTTAAATGATTGCCTTTTGGAAAAGTATTAAAGTATCCAAATCGGTTGAGCTGATTGAGTAACAAACATCCAAACTTTCACATTTATGATTATTAGTAGGTAGGATAGTATGGATTAGTCATAAATAGTTAGGTACACATTCCATGTACACAGCGGTATACTCCATGCGATCGAAATCAGAAAGTTCGCATTATTGCACAAATTAGTAAAGTAGACTTGAGTACATCTTGAAATTTCGACAGGGTGTTAATGATCCCAGACATCCATCATCAGTAATGTTCTCTGATGCTGTAAGTTAGGGAAAATCACTTTTCATTGCGTCGTCCACTCCTGATGCAGTAAATAGCCCCATATGTTAACGGAAATGGACATTATTTGCTGGAATCTGACGCTTTCATGAACAGTCGTAGTAGCGGGGTGGTTATTTTGGTACTATTACGAAATATCGTGCGTTCATATGGGATCTGTTGACAGTAGTGATTCATTTTCATTTTTCTAAATAGATTTAAATTATGGATGAAATGTGGTTTCAGTGTGTTACCTACTGGGCCTAACAAATCAAACCTATGTAATTACAACTTGTAGTCTAATGGACAGTGATCCTGCATGCAAAGCTGGTCCTAAAGTTCAAATCCCGGAGAGGGCAAACTTTTGCGTTATGAGCTTGAATATTTATTTCTGTGACTGATGAATATCTGACTTAACGTATTGAATTGAAATAAAAATTTACATGTGCGGGCGAGCTCTATTTCACTTTAACACTTTCGCTGCCAGGAATCCGCCTACCGGGTGCCTACGCCGTAGTCGCTTTCCGCTAGACACGAGGAAAACCACGGAATCGGCTACGAGCGTAGCGCGTAGCGATTCTTGGCAGCGAAAGTGTTAAGCGCACGTAGCCAAAGCCGCATTTACGCACGAGGCGCGCAAATTACGCCTGCGCGTTAACGCGGCCTAGCGTGTCAGAACGAGAGCGCACTATTTCACTTTAATCCAATATGCTGAGAAACATGGACCCCCAGCACGTCTAGCACACGACGGCCGCGACATACTCTCGATTTCCTCTTCTCCTAACTGTTCTAATAAGAGAGAGACGAATAGTGCGAGAAAAATCGAGAGAGAAAAAGTTAGGTACTGTAAGTATTACCCTTGGAATCAATCATAGTTTCGTCAGCAGTCATCTGAATGTCAATTTAGACCCTTGACAGTACTGACTGACGCCGAGGCAGCGTGGCCCCGATCAAAGACTACAATATACATACGCCCCGATCAATAAAGTGACACAGATGATACAGAAAAGTCTTGATTTTAAGTGTAAGTTTGTATCTCAGACGTTAGCAGGCGGCTCACTCCGTGATTGCGTCGCGCCGCTACTAGTACACCATACTCGTGCAGCCTACTGGCCCCGGTATGTTAGCGCTGCTACGACACGCACGCGTTCTATCACAGCGTGTTGCTTGCGATAGAAAGGGATGGCCACGTTTAGGCTCGTTCGGCATACCTAAACAGGGGATTTTTTAACAGAGAGGCAGGCGATGGCTTATATATGCGTCATACTCGTGATCGGGTGCTGTTTGTGGAGTCCGGACTGTTCATGCTTGCAAGGGCATAGTACATAGTTAACTAATTACATACTAGTGTATTGTTATCGTATTGACGAGAGACATCATTCCGATCTTGACACGTTTTATTGTTATTGACCAGGGTCAATAACAATAAAACGTGTCAAGATCGGAGATCGGAGATGTACAGGTACATCTCTGACAATATTACATCAATGTTCCTTTTTTGCTTTGACGCTTAGAGACCGTATACATCTCTTAGAATATTAGAATAATTATTAATTGTATTTGGACGCTCAGAAACCTTATACATCTCTGGAATACTGAATTAATATGATTAACTTCTTGTTATTGCTGATACAGATCTTATATCGAATGTAATGGTCATATTTTGCAATTTTTTTTGTTTACATTAACTTAGTGACATTTAGTTTGTTAACCTTTTATATATAATTTTAAATTATTATTGTGTAAGATTATTATCATTATTTTATTGTAAATTACGGTTTGACATGTAAAAGTGCCCTTGTGGCCTATTTGCAGAATAAATAATTGATTTGATTTGAGAACCTTCTGTATTACTTACGTATTATTCTTCGTGTTGCTATTATTTATTCTGTGACGTTAGCTACTAGTAGCGTTGCAGAGGTATTAGAGGGGTCCGAGGGGTATGCGGGGGCGACTCGATGCTAATATATGCGGCGGGTATTGTGGATGTGTGCAGGGCTCAGATGGTATTACGGAACAGTGTTACGGGTATAATACCCAGCGAAGCCGTGAGGGGCTAAAATGTGGCCGTGCGTGAAGGCTTTAGATTAGAGGGCTGACTGGCTATTTCTAGAGCTCTACGGAGACTGTAGGAACTGGGGGACACTGAAACTGTAACTGGACACGGAAAGAAGATTATGCGTTTTTAACACGTGTTTGAATTTTACGAGTACACTTCTTAACTAAGAACTGGTTATTCACTCGTCCGCTATTTTATCAGTTTTAAGTTAGTAATGGTTAAAAATGATTTACAGGTTTAAAAGAGGTGACATGAGTTCTAATGAAATTTCGAGTCATACAGACATTTACCCCGTATTTATAAAACTTAAAAATGCCTCTGATACATAAAATGTTATGTCCCTTTCTTGCAAACACACGTGTCAAAGTCACAGATGAAGACAAACGAATTTTAACGGAAATTTTGGTTATTATAGGTGTGGGTATACATAAGGTACCTATACATAGACAAGCAGGTAACAGACCATCGAGCAATCGCCGGTTTTACATTTTGTCGAACTGAACAACGAACAGAGCAAAGCATTGAGCCAAACATCGCTACGAACATTTCCACGATCATTCTAGCGAACGCTCTAGTGAATCATCGTCATCATCACATCAGCCGAAAGACGTCCACTGCTGGACATCGGCCTCCCCCAAAGAGTGCCACAATGACCGGTCCTGCGCCACCCGCATCCAGCGGACTTTAGTAAATGCTCCTCAAAAAATATAATATTCTTCACGAAGATGTCAGACTTGACAAACAAAACTGCTCGGCTAGCAAAAAGCTCTAAGAAATTAAACGTCGTTTCGCTAAAATGCTCGCAAAAAAGTAACATTTGCTCAAGGCTACCAGCACCTTAAATGCAATATAATTGTCAGCCTGTAGGGCCGCAGGTGATAGGAGGAGGTGGTGAACAGGAAAACAGCGGAGACCAGGGCAGTATGGAGTTATAATTAAAAGTTAAGGCACCTGTAACAAACACAGGCAATGCTTAGCCTACGATTTGATAAACAGATCTTGAATAGGTAACTACTTAAAAACACTGTAACTTACAATAGGTTGCTATCGTGCCTTTATAGGGGTGAACTGAAGAGCTGGATAACACACTTGTGGTTAACTTGTAGTATTACGTATTAAACATCACAATAATAATGAATATTGGGAAACTGACTTGAACTGTAAATTATTTAGTATTTAAAATGTTTAATCCAGGAGAAGTGTATCGATCAGCAATCTGGATCGAACTCCCTGTCAGAAAAAGCTGCGCAATGGCCGTGGAATTGGAATAGGGATTTGAAATTTGAAAATTTGAATGCTGTTAATCCAAAAAGTAGCCAGTAGGTTGGTGTGTAACGTTCCGTTACACGCATCGTTACAATAATTACCGAATAAATGCATAGGTTGACGCGAGGAATCGCTAATAGTGTAATTGGCTTCTCTCGGTTTATACAAGTCCCGGTCCGAAACAGTTTTCGGCGGCTATAAAAGCCCCGCAAGTGTTAATCGAGTGTTAATCTAGTTGGCCACTTCTGCCCGTCCGTAATCGCAAGTCCCATAATGTGCTTACTTGTCTAGCCGAAACTTTTCACCGAGAAGTAACGTGGATTTTTTAAACATTATTGAAAGTCAAGAAAAGAAAATTGACGGTATTAAACGAGTGCTAGCACTTATCATCGAGGTTAGTCCAAGTCTAGGTCATATTGATGATGTGGTTTTGTTTATTCGTACCTAAGGTATTAGTACCAGCGTCCTCGGTACCTTGCCACGGAGGCCCAATTTAGAATTAGTTCTGGTTTAATTACTAATTAAGTATATTAATTTATTTTAAGCTTAATGATTTTTTTTTGGATTTATTTTTCAATGTTATTTAATACTTAGTTACATATTTCGTTGAATATGTATAGCTAGTGTATTATAATCGTTATATCATACTATATTGTAGTGCACTCGATTAATCTACTTGAATATGGAATTGGTATCGGTCTTATATTTGAAGCTTGCTTACGCTTCCAATCCAAGGTAAACGTGAAAAAGCAATTTGCCCAGCAGTGGGACACATATAATAACGTAATAATTTTGTAGATCAAACATAGTCCATTTATAAATTGTTGTTGGAGTCGAAGCGAAACTTCGAAGCATTTTCGCAAAGATTTGATTATTGGTAATAAATAATTAACGTCTACTGTGCTCATAATCGTATTCGCTTCGTCGAACATAAATTATCCCCGGCCACTATTGGTACTTACTTACGGCCCTGATTTAGTAATCAGGGCCGTAAGTAAGTACCAATAGTGGTATGGCGCGCCCCGCTTATAGTTAAGCGGGGCGCGCAGCGGCACGTTGCCCGTGGCGGCGCACGCGTTACCAAGAACTTTGTCTGTACCTAAAGGCGAGCGTTTCCGTACTCGCCAAGCAGCTCGCGTCTCGCGCCGCTGCACGCCCCGCTTCACCTTACACGGCGTAAGGTGGGTCGTTATGTCTACTTTCCATAGATATGTGTGTGTTTACCTGAAAAAGAAACAAAACTATTGTTATAGTTTGCAGTTCAATCTATAAAAATATAAGTACGCATTACATAAGATTCAAGGTCAATTCAATTTATTCAGGGCTAGCTTTCCTTCTGGATTGGGAGGTTAGATGGCAGCCGCTTTCATAAAACTAGTGCCTATGCAAAATCCTCAAGATTAGATGTCAAAGCCGACCCCGTGCTCCCTTAGGCCACAGCCAGGAAAAACGCTATAAGGCATTAATATTGAATCGTGTCAAATGAATCCCAGTGTAGGGTTAAAGTGAAATAAAACAACAATGTAGACCTAATCCTTGTTTTACCATTGATATAATAATTTACTTTAAAAACAAAGTTTAAACCGACTTCAATAAACGTTTCCCAAAAGCTAGACAGTACACTACTCGCAACCTGACCGTTCTATCCAGAATCCAGGCCACAATTTAGAAAGTTTAATAATATTTTAATATATACGTTTTTGATGTCATACACAAGCAATAAAAACAATGGCTGTAATGTAAACAAAAACAAAAATATCAATGTAAACAAAACAAATCAAAAATTTAAAATAAACAAATGTATTTTTGGAATCGCAATACGCTACAGAACATGCCCTTGCTCGGTTCACATCCCATATGTATTTATACTAGCTTCTGCCCGCGACTCCGTCCGCATGCACCTCGTTTCTTAACTTTCACCCTCCATTTCACCCCCCTTGGGGATGATTTCGCGATAAAAACTATTCTATGGCCATCCCCGGGATCAAACTATCTCTATACCAATTTTTATCCAGATCGGGTCAGCGGTTTAAGAGTGAAGAGGAAACAGGCTGAAAGAGAGACAAACTTTCGCATTTACAATCAGTGATCATAACTTTTGTAGCATTTTTGGTGCAGCGTAGTGTTGTTAACCTCGTAAGTCCCCGCGTACTTGTACAAGTACAAACTAGGCATAGTAGTTCAGACCTGATAATTAAACTGCATAGCACGAATAACTGCCTAATGTACTTACCCAAGTACAAGTTCTTCATTCCCCATGTACCGGGTAATTTTTTTATCTCGGTCTGCGGCACTATTCTTGCTTTGTACTTGGTATAGTACATCCAGCAGATATGAATACTGCTATTGAAAAAACTCAGGACATACGAGGTTAACGGAATTGGTAAATAGACAATATCAATCAAAATTGTTAATTAAGGTTAATACCTATAGACGTTATTAACGCTAATTAAGCATTAGGGTTGAAATTCTTTATACCAATTCCGTTAACAACACTACGCTGCACCAAAAATGCTTCATAAGTTACGATCATTGTTTATAATATTAGTATCTATAGTATAGATGTAGCACGTCTAATGTGAATATTTACAACTTCTATTAGGATAATTGATCGCCAAAACGTATAGGTATTTTTCTTAGTCTAACAATAGCCCCACGTGTAGCTTACAAAGGATGTATTTATGGTAAAACACGTGTTGTGCCGTTGTGTTGTGGAGGCTGTAGTTTCAATTATTCAGTTGACTAATGGTTGGTACTTCGCCGCAACCTGTTTCCAACTGCCCGTTAGGAACAGTTTTTGCAGATAGAAAAGCTAGTAACGAGGTATTGAGTGATATACAAACTTAATACCCTTTTGGCACCAGCTAGGGAAAGCAATCTCGCGAGATTTTAAGACCTAGCCGAGATCTCGCGAAACCACAAAGCCAGTGTAAGTCGAGATCGGGCGAGTAACGATACTCGTTCCGAGCTAGCAAAACAACTAAATGGCATGATAAAATCTCATCCAAAAGACCGCAAGACAGCCTGAGCACACGTCTACATAAAATGCGTAAACTACACTCGCGGGCAAAGAATAGAATAGAATAGAATAGAATATCATTTATTTCAGTATAAGTAAAGGAACAGTAATACAATTACAGAAAATAACGAAAACAATGGAAGAACTTATCAGCTAAATGTAAACTAGTTGCTAACCTATACTGAAAAAGGTGAACACTCAGCATAATGCCAGGTGCTACTAGAGCACATGACGCTGGTCTTCCGTGAACACCAGTAGGGAGCGCAGTTGCGCGTAGCCGGTAGCAGAACCACAGAAATTCTGGCGCTAACAAATACGACAATAGGTACGAAGCGGAAATGAAGCAAGTGAAATTTCATAACATAAGAGAATATAATAAATAAATAGAATAGTGTGAGAAATTTAATATATATATATATATATTTAATAATATAAAAAACACGAAGTGAAAGTTCTACCCAGAATCTAATTACCCAGAACTCCCAGAAGTAAGTTTTTGCTTAGAGAGAATATAACTTTTCAGTTTAACTCTAAAAGATTGCAGCGAAGTAGCTTGCTTGTAGGGTGGCGGTATATTGTTCCAGCATTTCGTAGCGGCATACTTAAAACTGCCTCGAAATGCTGCGGTTTTGTGTTTGGGGCACATGACAAGAGTACATACTCTCTGGCGTTGCAGAAACCTGAGCTTGTCATGGAGGTATCGAGGTCCTTGAGTCTTCACAATCCCGAACAGTAAGCATGCAAAATGCAGGGAGCGCCGAGACGCCATGTTCATTAAATCGCTTCTGTTAAGATATGGAGTCACGTGAGTTCTTGGCGGAATTGTAAAACAAAAACGAGCGCACGCATTTTGCACACGTTGAATAATTTTTTTAGTTTGCGATAATAGGCAGGGGCCTATAACTGTGTCAGCATAAATAAGTTTTGAAAGTATAAGAGATTCACATAGAGTTATTCTTAGGTCGACGGATAAGTAGTTGCGAACTGGGTATAAGACCTTAAGCCTATAGAAACAGTTCTTAGCCACATCACAAACATGATTATGGAATCTCAAGTTTTCGTCCATGACAACCCCTAGGTTTTTCGCTTCTGTAACTAGTTCAATGATGTTATTATTTATTTTCAGCCGCGGGATAGACTCCTTGATTTTTTGCCTTGTATTTTTTGTGCCTAAAACCATAAACTTAGATTTCTTGGGGTTCAAAACTAGGTTATTACGTAAGCACCAATCGGCTATACGATCTAGGTCATGATTAATGGCATCCACTGCAAATGAGATTTCATTGGGCTTACATGGCAAGTACACTTGTAGGTCGTCGGCGTAAATATGATAGCTACAGTTTCTTAAACAGTGTACTATATACGCGCTGTACAGTATGAATAATATTGGTCCCAAAATTGATCCTTGTGGGACTCCACGAGGAACAGATGAAGCCACAGAACAACTACTAGAGCCATTTTCATTGCACAGTTCTACCTTTTGAGAACGGCCGCTTAGATAACTAGAAAACCATTTCAGCGCAACAGAGTCAAATCCGTAAAAAGCAAGCTTGGATATAAGCAGGTTATGATTAATTGTGTCAAACGCACGCGAAAAGTCAAGCAAAACCAATAATGTTCCGTTTCCATGATCTGCCTCGGTCAAAATGTCGTCGACGACATCCAGTAAGGCAGTTGCTGTGCTACGACCTGCTCTAAATCCAGATTGCTTTTCAGGTAAGATCCCTTTAGCATTGAGATACTCTGTAACTTGCTGACAGACGACTTTTTCAATAACTTTGGACAGAAATGGTAAAATACTGATCGGTCTAAGATCCTTATAATCGGCTGGGTTATTGTTTTTAGGAATTGGTTTGATAAGGGCTTCCTTCCATATATCCGGAAAGATTCCGGTCTGGATAGAGTCATTGACTAAAGCGGTAATGATTCCCAGGGTTTGTGGTAGGGTCAGTATTATCATGTCGCGTGATATGCCATCAGCACCTTGTGCGTTTGAATTAATTTTCATAATAATTTTGGAAACAGTAGCTTCATGCACCGGTTTTAAACTAAATAAAGATGAACTGAAGCGGTTAAATTCATAACAGGTAAGTTCAGAGATCGCGACACCATTGTTACCTGGGATATTAAGGAAATGAGCATTTATTAAATTTGGGTCATTAATATTGGGAGGGAGACTATACTGTTTGGAATTGAAGTTAACAATGTCACGTTTGATATTTTTCCATAGCTCTCGTGGATTTTTATTACTGCTATTAATCTTATGTTGGAAGTATGCCTTTTTTTCGGACCACAAGGCCTCAATTACAACACTTTTAAGCTGCTTGTAGTACAGTTTGTGATTATTCAGATTAGAGGTACGATATTTAGAGTGGGCTTCATCTCTGTTTCATCATTTCCCTGACTGTAGGCGTTATCCACGGGTAGCCATGTCCTTTAATTAGGGTTTTTTTAATTGGAGCATATAAATCATAGACGTGCAGTATGTATGCATTAAAAGCTTTAAGGGAGTCGTTGATATCACCGTTTCGAAGTCTATCCCAATCGACAGATTCAATATAAGCATTAAGTTCATTTAAAGCGATATCTTTCAAAGGTCTATGTATTTTCCACCTGGGCGATGGCTTGGGTTTTCTGATACACAAGCTACAAGAGATAAATGCATGGCTGCTAAGGTCAGGAACGTGATCGATATTTACGTTGGAAGCGCTGCAATTACTACATATGAGATCTAAAAGTGTCGCAGAGTGTTCTGTAAAGTGGGTTGGGTGGCTAACATACTGATTTAGGCTCATATTGTTTAGAAAGGTTACCATTTTTCTCGTGTTCAAATCATCAGGGGAACACATATCGATATTAAAATCACCCATGAGAACAATATGGTCAAATGCAGAAAAAGCACAAATAGACTCAGTTAATGCGTCAATGAAGGTTTCAACATTTAGCCACGGGGGGCGGTAAGCGGTACCAATTGCCACTTTCAGACCATTAAGTTTAATACTGATCCACATTTGTTCCACTGGCGGCAGTTCAGGTGGATGCAGCTGGCGCGCGTAGATACCAGAACGGAGGTAGAACCCGACGCCGCCGCCTCGTGTTCTGACGCTTGCAGGACGCGGTATATGACGTAAGCTGTAACCCGCTGGCTTCGGCGCCCGACCCTCCTCTCCCTCTCGCAACCAGGTTTCATTGATTGCCAGGACATCCACAGCGTGTCGTTCCAAAGCAACCACAAATTCTTCATGCCGCGTGCCAAGCGAGCAAGGATTCAAGAGACCTACTTTCAAAAACTTATTTTTAATAAACTGTATAATATAAGAGAAGGACATTTGGATGTACTTTAAATTGTCCAGGAACCTTTTGAGAATAGTTATGTGACGCATATTAGTATATATATTATATATTCGTATTATAATATAAATGTTGTTAAGATACTGTGTATCACGGTAATAATAACAATATATAAGCTTGTAACGGGGTAAAAGCATAAATAGATAACTTGCTTCATTATTCCTCGTCTTTATGGACATTATTTGCAAAATATATAGAGTGAACATACATACATTCAGATTTTTGTAGATACTCATCATACAATGAAATATTTGCAAAACAATTAAAATTTTATTAATATGCAACAGAGACATTGTGTAGTGCGCTTCGTTACATTTACAGGGGTCATAATATCGTAGTAAACAATTGGAATGTGAAATCGTACATTGCTTTTCAAAGTAAATAAACACTCGAACAATAATTTGGTTTTTATTATGCAGGACACATATATTTACTAAACTATTTCCTAACGGTGACAGTAGAGTCCACACCGAAAACACGTGAAATGTCTTGCTCGGATTTGATATTAACAGCTTTGCACTCGGTGGTATCAGTACGTTTGGCATAGATACGCCCCTCTCTCGTCCAAACGAATTTCCAGTTCGCGGCTTTGCCCGCCTGTCGTGTCATCCAGAATAGTGTCCGGTTAGTCTTTGTCAACCGCTCATTAATGTAAATCGACTGCGGAATGTGTTCGGGCAATCCAATGTTACCGGAGTCAATTCCGCGGCGCACCTTGGCGTTTCGAAGCACGTCGTCACGAAGTGAGCGCTGAGCCAGCCGCGCGACCAGCGGCCGGGGGCGCGCGAGCGCGGCCGCCGCGAAGCCGGCGCCGGGCGCTCGCGCGGGCCCCACACGCTCGACACCAACCACGTCCCGGGCCTCCAATTTCACGCCCAATTTCTGAGCTACAGCCTGGAATACGTGCGAAGTTGATTCTCCTATATATTCAGGCAATCCCTTAATTTCTACATCGTTAAGAAGTAGTGCCTGATCCCTAACATTTAGGTCTACTACCAATTGATCGAGTTGGCACTGTATCGCTGTCGTGTTAGGTTGACGCGTTTGGTTATTTTTTATGATATGCAACTCGGTGCTCAAGCGCTGGTTTTCAGATTCGAGTTCTTTAACTTTTTTATCTATTGAACGGATCTCTAATTGAAAGCCTTTCAGTTGCTCACTCAAAAAATCTGTTGTTTCAGAGAATTCTTCTTTAATCTTCTCGATGGCATGTCCAAATTCCTTTTTCATCTCCATAAAAATTTCTTGCTTGGTGGAGCCCAATTTTGCATCTATCATACCTAGGTCCTGTTTCACACAGGCGAGTTTTGAGTCCAACATGCTAGAAAATGTCTCCATAACATTCCTCATAGTGTACTCCATGGTGAAACTAGAGTTGTTATTATGCAATATTAGATCTTCGACCCTGCTTAAATCGTGGTGCTGGGATGCATCACTCATAGATACATCGGCGGTGGTGTGCGCCGGCGGCGACTGCTCATAGTGCCTACGTACAGGCGTGCTATCGCCCTTACGTCCACGCACGAGCGTAATATTGTTACACGAAGGACACTTCCATTTATGATCTCGTCCTTGCAGATTAGCTTTGAAATATTCAATTGGAATATTCAGACAAGCGTAGTGGTACCTGTCTTTACACAGAGCGCACAACAAGAGCACATCCTCAGAGATCGCAATTTTACACGCTGTGCATGCCATTGTACATACCAATTTTTATCAACAATTCACAATAAAAGATTTCCTGTGAGTAGATGTAATTCCGCACTTTGAGCCTGGCCAGGCGTCCTTGACCGCACACTTGTCAACGTAAATAGTTCGTTCGGCGCGGTAGGCCAATTCACCACTTGACGAACGCAGTTAATTTGTCCTTATAACACGGTTTATTAAAAAAAAAACATTACAGTCTCATCACAATTAGCTTTATGTCACTTTTGCCACAAAAATTCGAGCATTTTAGAGTTTTTAACTAATATTGTCGTAATAAGTTAGCAGGAGCTCAATATAGTTAATGTTTGCGCGGCTAACGTCACAACTACCCTCTGAAAAGAATACGGGTCACCCTAAATTAAATAACTGCAATAGGTTTTTTAAAATATTTAATACTTGTTTTATTTACATAATATGCTATTCTTTACAATACCCAACTGTATTAACAATTTCCTGGATCCTATCATAAAAATATCGATATCCAAAAATCACGATTTTTGCGATATCTCGCTCCGTTAACGTTGTTTTTTTTCATGGGTTTTTACGAGTCCGATTTAAACCTGGTAACGTTATATTTTTAACTGTTATTAGCAGTTTATATGTAAAATTAAATAAAGATCATGACAGGATTAACTGTACAACCTCTTACTCACTATTTCAGGAAATATGACGGCATTTTACCGACCCGTATTCTTTGCTCGCGAGTGTAGTACGACCCCTGTGGATCCAAAAAAGCATCTTTAAAAGAAAATACTGAAGGGACGTCTTACCAACCAGTATCTTAATCTAGAATGGAAATTGATTATCTATGTAGTAGTTACAGTCACCAATGTCACCATGTGCGACGCACATTGAGTGCGGACGAGAAGTATCTATACTTGGTAAGTAAGTATACTTGGGCATGTGATTATGTGGACTACTTCAGGCAATGTGTGGTTATTTGTGTCTGCGTCAAGAACACTAGCTGTTTGCTTACTAATGGCGCGTCAAGATTACACTACAAGTATGTACAAAAAACTTGACCGATAAAAGGATTCCAAATTTGGGCTCTTTTAGAACCTGGGAACCGTTTTACGACAACATTGCACCCAAACGCAATATTTTACGGCCGAAACTAGGGGCGGCTTACTCCGTAATTTGGTCGCGCCGCAACAAGTGCAATATACCTACCAGCCCCGGCCGGTATGTTAGCGCTGCTACGGCACGCACGCATTCTATCTATTTATTCTGTGGCGATACAGCAATTTCCTTTTCAATCCATTCTATGATATGTACGGGGCTCGCGCTATGACGCCACATATTTAGTTGACACATTTAGCTGTCAGTATCTACATTAAGGGTCATTTTTAGCGTCTCATGTACTGAACATTTGATCCTTTGTTGGTTAACAAATAAGGATACTAAGCCTATATATTGATTTTGCCGCAAAGCTGATGTTTTTTATTATACGAGTAATAAACGTACGTCGAAATGTAATCGTATGACCAACAGCAAATACACTAAAATGGCGCAATGTTTATTTATTAGAAATATGTACTAACACTGTGTATAGATAGCACTTCAAAACACATAATTTTGTAAATATAATAAAATTTATGTTTCTAGTAAAGTTTTGATAAGTTTAATGTTCGTGCTGAGACAGCAAACAGTACGTTTATAGTTCAGCCAAACACACGCGACCGGTAAACGGTAAACAGTTCTTAAAATAGAACTTCAGTCAAGTTTACTCGGGTTTATTTTAAAACGCGGTTACTGCGCGTCACAGTTCAAGACGGGGAACACTGCAAAATGTGTCAGAAAGTTTAGAACAGTTAATTGTAACTATATATGACAGAATGGCGTTCAAAAATATCTGATACAACTTTTGCAGAGCTGTTTGGATGCCGGATATTTTTGCGCGTTTCTTCGTAGTGTCCGATATTAATACAGGTATCTGGGTGCCTGAACGTATTGGTTTATCAAAATGATAACAGATTTCGGAAATATGCTATACGTACCTCAAAGCCCAAAATCATAGGTATTTGCTTATGTCAAAAGCCGAACAAACCTAAGGGAAAAACATTCTTAACATAATGAACTAAAGTTAAAGCGAGTGGATTACACACCTAGATGGCATACAAAAAAATAGTAATAATAATAATTCACTTATTACAAACGTATTTTACAGAATGATGGCGTAATACTAATAGTACATTACTACAGAGGCCGTGAAGTAAGGGGTTGCCGGCCGAGTACATATAGACGGCCGAGCGTAGCGAGGACGGATGGTTAAGAGGCCGGCAACCCCTTTTCACGCCGAGGTATGTATAGTGCTTTTCTCAAACATGCAATGTAATAAATTAAAAAAAAACTCCAAGAAATCAAACTTTAATTTTCATGGCTGAACGCTGTAATCCTGTGCCACAAATTGAGAAATGTAAATTAAAAAAGCTCATCTTGCCGGCCTAGGCCTCCAATTTTGTATGAAATGCAATTACGGGTCTCTCGTCTCACTGCGCCCGAAACTTGACACTTCGAAGCCCATTATGAAGAACACAACGTCAATATTTCATTGCATGTTTGAGAAAAATATTATAATTAAGGGATGAATTTCACAAGGGCCTGAAATAGGATACCCTGTGTTTCAGGCAGTAGGGAAGATCAGTATGTATAACTAATTATTTAAACAGCCTGCGTTGCGGACATTTTTATGTACCTAAATCATTCTTGTTTCGTTAATAAATTTGAGATACAATCAATGGATACTATGGATCTCAGTTGTCCGAAATAAATGCATTTTATCCTACTAATATTATAAATGCGAAAGTTTAGATGTTTGGATGTTTGGATGTTTAGATGTTTGGATGTTTGGATGTTTGTTACTCAATCACGCTTAAACGGCTGAACCGATTTGAATGAAATTTTGCACGAAGATAGTTTATAGCCTGGATTAAAATATAGGATAGTTTTTATCCCGGGTCCACGCGGACGAAGTCGCGGGCGGAAGCTAGTTTAAACATAAACTTGCCATATACATAAACCATAAAAAAAGACCGGGTTGCACTCCGGGAGTGCCGGCAGAAGTGAAAACTCAATGACATTGTAACAGTTTTTCGAGCAGATCACGTGTCCGTGTTACGAATTTTTAATCTCTCGAATCTTACGGTCACGTGACCTGCGGCGAGTTTAACATTTTTTCCCCATCATAAAAATGCACAGCGCTGCTAAAGAAGTTTTCACTTCAGAAATATTCATTTAATTACAGTGCTAAACTTAACCATACAAAGTATTTAGTAACTAATTCATAATTCATTTTAGAACAATAAATAGATTCTCTGTCTTCATACGACATTTTTTGGAGGGCATCTCGGAGAGTTTACTTACATTAAGCATAGCTGAGAGGGAATAAATCTAACTAAGCATTTAACCTGTTGTAAAGAAACGGACCTAAAAGAACGTAAAATCTGGAAGAGAATACACATTTCCTATGTGACTTTTGGAGTAAATAATATCTGCGTCTTTTTTTACCGTGTTCAGCGTTGTACGGGGTTGCGGAGTACTGTTTTAAGATTGTGCTTAATGTAGTCAATGAACTAAAAAAATACTGTGATAAAGTACATGATTGATTAGATTACTTATTCTTTTTTTGACGACCAGTTTAGCCTAGTGGGTGGTGACGCTGCCTACGAAGCTGAAGTTCCTGGGTTCGAAGGGTAAATATTTGTGTGATGAGCATGAATATTTGTTTCCGAGTCTTGGAGGTTTTCTATGTATTTCTATGTATTAAATATATCGTTGTCTAGTACCCATAACACAAGCCTTATTGAGCTTACTATGGGACTAGGTCCATTTGTGTAAGATTGTCCCCTAATATTTATTATTTATTTATTACTTATCGTAAAGCGACACCAATTTGTGGTTTTATTTTCAGAACCGAAATGGGTTCGAGAGAACATTGTTGCACAAGTGAATGTAGTTGTTGGCTCCAACTCTCGCTCGCGTGGCTATGGTAAACGGAAACACGGTTCTCATTTGTTTTTGCCAGTAATTGCTGAAACAACGCGCCGACCAAACTTCGTCCAGTAACTGGGTTATACACTGCAATACACTCAAACTTAACGACGCACGTGTGTAATCAGAATTACTTAAAGCTGTTTAACTGGATGAAATCGCTTTGACGCTTTAAATATAACGATGGTGACAAATAAGTCAGCTACAGTACAGCTCATCTGAACCGTAGCCTTATGGATGCCTGTAAATCCAGGATAATCACTGATGCTTTGCAACTCTTTGAAGGTTGAACAAATCTGGAGATTTTACGAAGCTGCAAGTTACAATTTTACAAATCTCAACTCGCGTTCGACGAATAACGACAAATAAGTATTAAAAATGTAATCAAATGGAGAAAAAAAGCAACGCAAGAGATTAAATAATCATAATCACAAAGTTATAAAGTAAGTGTCCAAAGTTTTAAGAAGGGGTATGTTCTGTCCCTTTTCCGCAAAACGCAACTGACGATGACGCTTCGCTTGCAGATTGTGACGTCACTAACTGCGAGCGTCCTCTCTCTAACAAGCAATATTAAAACGGTTGTAAATGGGACTTTCGTCTCTAGGCATATTTTTTTGCATTCTTTCTTTTGGAGTAATAATAATTTTCGAGTCTACACCCGTATTTAACCAGTGTTGTAGGTGTAGACATGTAAAGTTGTAAAATGGGGCCCTGTCCGTCAACACAGCGCATTCTCAGGAGCTCTGTAAAATGGGCCCCTGGCCGTCAACACAGCGCATTCTCAGGAGCTCTGTAAAATGGGCCCCTGGCCGTCAACACAGCGCATTCTCAGGAGCTCTGTAAAATGGGCCCCTGGCCGTCAACACAGCGCGTTCTCAGGAGCTCTGTAAAATGGGCCCCTGGCCGTCAACACAGCGCATTCTCAGGAGCTCTGCAAAATGGGCCCCTGGCCGTCAACAGCGCATTCTCGGGAGCTCTGTCAACCTGACCCACCTCCAGGATCGCAATATGATGATGGTGTCCTTCGAATTATCCTACGACGGCTACATGCTGACAAAATTATAATCTAAGGTCGAGAAACTTTACGTGCATGAGCTCGAGTGTGACTTGCAAAACCAAATTTACGACCGCAAGAGACACAGTGAAGCTGTTCACTATAGTTATAAGTGTAGTGGTAGGTGGGCTTGGCAGGATCGCAATACAACGCAGCTAACTAAACAGTCACGTGGAGTTTATTTTGATCTGCTTCTGCAAAGTACCCGCTTTCTCCCTTTAGTTACATTTCCTTCAAGTTTTCGTATCTTTTTATTATGGCATCTTTTTATATGCTTCCGTTTTATATATTTGCTTTACTGTCACCACAACGCTGGCTTGCTAACCCCATCTGAGAATACCACGCATTTATTTTTACAGCCCACTTTATGTGTATTCTTGTTTTTAAACATCACAGGTCATCTTGTAGGACAAAAATACATGGGCAAAGCATAACACATGTTGAGTCTCTGAATACCTATTCAACAAGACATATTTATTAACCTACAGATAAAGTTTCATCGTGTTTGACTGGGTAAAGTTTTGAGCTGGAATTTTTATGAGCTGTAGGTATGCACCTAAGTTGAGGCAAATAATAAAAGTATTAGGTACTCCGTTATCATTCACGTCTTTGTAATTTTTAAACTGCTTGCTAGTAAGTATTGCCGGAGCGCCTGGTAGTGAAGAGGCGATCAGAATGAACACGGATCACTCTGTCGGTCCCCATATTCGAAGTGATACACCATACTTACATATTGAGATGTGATCCATTGCTAAAAAATTACCATAAATTCGAATAACTACTACTATGCTGATATAGTGCAACAACTAGTATGTGATTTCCATTGCGGGGCCGTGGGCTAGCGAAATACGGTGAATTCAATCAAACCCTGCAATGTAATAAAACTCGCATGCGAGTTGTTGCATCATGTAATTGGCCCTTTAATCTATCTCGAATCTCGCTAGTAAATTCATAAAGCTTGTACAACTCATCATATAGTGGGCGTGGGTTTTATTCATTCTCGTGTACAGTGCGACACAAACCGTTTATGCATAGCATTTTATTTGATCTTTTATTTTGTGGTGTGGCGGAACCACTGAATGGGTTTCTTGGACTATTTCAGCTCATGTAGCAGTGTTGTTCTTTATTAACTCTGTTATAAGTTTAACGTGTCTGTCTGTGTATCTGTATGTGGTATCGTAGCTCCCAAACGGAGTAACCGATTATCGTTTAGTTGTTTTGGGCCATAGATAATGTTATCCCGAGTGTTCTCAGCCATGTTTCATGAAAATCAGTTCAACCGTTTTTGGAGATATTGGACTTTGAAATGAAAATGTCGGGGGTTTTTCAACTTTTCTAAGTGGTATAGGTTATGTGAAAGTATATATAGTGGATGATGATTAAGAATCCTAATAAATTGACTTTCGGTGCTTTAATGGTGGTTTATTTAATCCGTTGGCTCGACTTGTCGACAAACCCCAAGCCAAAGCTTAGATTAAAGTAGTATGTAAAAAAACATAAGAAGACAATTTTTAATGCTCTATCTATATAAGTAACTTATTAGTTGTAAATAGTACTAGTATAGGTACGTTATATTATAAATTTCAAATATGGAATATCTTCCCTAAGTTCTTTACGTATAGCGTGCCTTTAATGCTGTTTAATTATTCGTACCCAACTACTGCCGCAAAAGCACGAGTCCGGAATGTCCACTTCCTGTCGACTTTTGCGAACTGTTCGTTTCTTGAACCCTGTATTGTTGTGGGCCTGGCCTAAACTAGTACTGACGTGATCTGGCGATAAATCGCCGCCGTGGGCCGCCTATAATTACTATAATTAGCTGCGCGTCGGGTAACGATCTGACGTAGATCAATCAGTGACAGGTGGCTGGATCGGATAGATCGGAGATTTAGGACAGTAATGTTGTTGAGTTTAAGACCAGAGACGACCCAGTACCGACCGGCCCGGCGATGCATGACTATGAGGGCCGACCCCAAGTCAATGGGAAAGAGTCAGAGAAAAGAAGAAGTATGTTGTCGGAGGATGAAGAGTTGAGGTACGAGAGATGTAAATGAAGTCGCAAGTCATGGCTGCCTACAGGGCTGGTCGACGCCAGATAAGTAGGCAGGTAGGTAGTACATCACTAGTGGCTCTGTTAGCTGTAGATCTCGCGAGCCTGCTTTGATGAATATTTTTTGTAGAATTTCCAAAAACTGTATTGACAAAGAAAAACCAATATACCTAAAATAAAATTAATGAATTTTTATTCTGCAAAAATGGCACTTTTGCAAGTCAAAATTCTACCAGCCTTTCCGAAAAAGAAGACCACTGTTAAGATGAAACGCCGAAACAAACTCAACAGTCATTCATTTTTGGCCAAAAAAAAGCTTATTGCAATGATAGTTCTTAACCTACTTATAATGAGTCAAACTTGATAAATCAAACAAAAAGAAACGTAATGCGTTGTTCTATAAGAAAACACGCCCGAAACCGTGTTACATAATACACAGTAGAGATTTAATAAACGAAGAGGATGGAAATGCGACTATTATTAACTAAATCCTTGGGTATGCTTAATTCATTATCGAACCTGCTCACAAAATTTCACGAGAATCGGTTGAGAAATGCGACCTGTAGAGGAGACCAGCCGGACAGCGGGACAGCGGGGCAGCGGGACAGCGGGACATTGAATTTTGCACCAAGCTGAAACGGAGAACTTCGTCCGCTTCGCTCGCTCGTTCAATAATAAATAAATAACTGTCGTCATACCTGCTAGGAACAATTTTATAACCTTAAAGTAAATATGACAGATGTCAAACTTCACATCACATGTCGCATGTACATCGATTATATTTGGCAATTTAAGACGAAGTAAAGTAAATCATCTATCAGGCGTTAACTTTGCGGAAGTCCATAAACTGCGAAAGCAATATTCCTTTGCTAGCGATGATGAGATGCACCTATTTTCGTATTTTTGCATGTGGTTAATGCGCCCACCGCACGTGCAAATAATTATAGCATACCACCACCAATAATGAGAAAACCACGACACGTGTTTCGCCTCTCTACGAGGCATCATCAGGAGATGCCGGCAAAATACGCAAATAGGTAGGTACATCTCATCATCGCTAATAGACATTTTTTAACGGAATAGCAAAGGAATAATATATTGTTCTCGTAAAGTAAGGTTAGCAATAGACTTTCAGCTGCAATGCGGACAATGTGATGGGCAACTTTGCACCTGCGGCGCGGCGCTACCACGAAAATCGAAACTCGAAGTTCGTATACATGCGTCTCTGTCATTTGAATACGGTGAGTGTGATAGAGATGGAAATGCCCGAACTTCGAATTTCGAGCTATAGCTCAGAGGGGTGATCACGTTAACGTAATGTTCCGAACGCGCGTTAGGACAATCCAAATGTAATTTTTAGGGTTCCGTAGTAACAAGGAACCCTTATAGTTTCGCCGTCAACCCGTCTGTCCGTCTCGGCTTTGCTCAGTAGCCCTTACAACTAGAAAACTGTAATTCGGCATGGCAATATAAATAAAACACGCCGACAAAACAGAAAAATATAATTTCGTAAAATATTTTTTTAGGGTACCTCCCCTACCCCTACACGTAAAGTAGGGATGTAACCATTTTAGTGATGGATTCGTTTGCGAGATATTGGGCTTAAAGCCCTAATTTTTGTTTGAGTCTTGTTCGCAACCGCACCATTTAGTTGGCGCGCGCGTGTCGATGTAACTAAAGTCTTGTTCGGACTAGGTTAGTATTTTAGTGCGAGTCCATACATTTGCTGCTAGTACGAGTAGCTTTTGTATGGACTCGCACTAGAATACTAGCCTAGTCCGAACAAGGCTTAAGACAGACAGGCAACTACGAAGCCCTACACTGCGCTAAAAAGTTGTTTTGAGCTTCCCTGTTCTTTGGGCTTAAAAGTGTATGGACGTAAAGGCCTTTCCCGTCATAATGCCGACTGAAATACTAACCATACTACAACACCCGGCGCCGGGGTAAGCCCAGCCGGATTATCCGGCCTAGTCCTTTAACGAACCACTATATTGCCACCTATTTACTCACGACATGTGGCAGAACAATCATCAACCTTATTTAGCCGTGTTAAGGTTGATAGTCGGACAGTGAACTATCTAGTTAAAGTGAAACGTATATAAACAAACTCACTGCCGCTGTTACTTTAACCGAATAAGGGAGATAATGTTTTTCGAGCCCAACAAATAAATATAAGTAACCAAATGATAGTATTTTTTTTGTAGGTACACTTTCGTGCAGATTTTGGCATTATAGAGTAAGCAGGCTAAAACAACACTCAACAACTACAGATAGTTCAATTCAACTCATCTTTTCACGCGGCTGTATTTGTGTGTGTGAATGTGTATTAGTGCGTGCGTCTGCACTAATCAGTCTTTAAACAGTTCATCAACAAGACCTATATAATGGCTGTTGGAGACACCGCCAGACATCCCGCGACACCGCGCCTGGACACGGTGTCGATACCGTGTCTAACGGGATCGCCACCCGCGCCCGCTGGACCAGACGCTATCCGATCACGCTCAAGCGCACACCTTACATTTTTGTTATTTTATAAATTTAATTAAAGCTAAGAGAACCTTAAAAAGTTGTCAAATTATTGAAGAAGACCTAGAAGAATCCTCAACAATGGCTTAAGTCAGGGCTAGCGCAATCCACATTTTGACGCAAAAACGATGAAAATAATAATAAGTGTTATTATAAGTCCGATGTGACTTATACGCCAATTAGTAACATTTGACCTCCCTGTCAATGTTGACTAATATGTCACATTGCCGGCCCGCTACACAATATTGGTATTGTTGTCAACCAGAGACATGGGGCGACAGATATAGTCGCGCGACCGCAAGCAGCGATTCTCCGGAAAATGGTCCTGACTAATATCAGGTACTAATTACAAAGTTTGGACGTTGTTACGAGTTATATGTTGACAAATTGACCATCAGATCCGGTTCCATTGTTGACCCAATTAGTGAACTCATTGAATGCTCGTGCTTGCTTCGCTTCGTTCGCGTAGAACCTTGTTACCGGCTTAGAAAAATGATTGCTATTAAATTATTGTATTCCGCCTACAAAAATGTAATAGCAATCATTTAATAGCCTTAATTATCGCCGAACTAAACAAAGTTCCACCATCTTAAGGAATGATTTCCGAGATAAAAACTATCCTATATCCTTCCAATGGCCTCAAATTATCAGTTTAGGGATTAAGCGTAAAAAAGGTATTAGTGCGATGAGTTCATTAGTTTAAATTGCTTTGAAATTGAAAACTCTGTTTTTACAAATATAAATAAATATCTTAAGAATCATAGACAGACGTTTATGCTTAAATTGTATATTTTATCATAATGTGTTAAAAAAAGCTACATTACTATGTTTGCCTAAATCCGTCCAGTAGATTTTTTTTACTGACGTTAGTCCGGGCTACCTGTATAGTTTTGAAAGCAAACTTATCTAATGCTAATATACGTAGAACTTTCCATCTCCAGGCGCCGTCTCCATTTTGATTTTGAAGTCTTAGAGGAGCGTAGCGGTGTGCGAGGAAAAAATCCATCATTACGAAACGTGCAAGCAAGGCTAGCAATGCTATTGCTGGATACTCACCCTTAATCCTGACAAAGTGAACTGACACATATATTGGTTCCTTCGATCGAATGAACAACACTTACGTCGCCCGTAAACTGCGGCAATTACTCCGCCGTCCCGACGGCGGCCATTTTGGAAAAATACCTTCGCGTTCAGCCAGGCGCGAGTGGCGTTGACATTTTATTGCAGCCGGCCATTAGAAAAGAGAAATAAGTCGGTAACGTTCAAATGTATACTGAATTGCTAGCATTGTCTATTAAGGGGATGCCTTGATTTGAGTCGAACACGCCCCCTAGACAGAGATACACTTATGCCTTCCGCGCACGAGAAAAAGAGATGTAACACTCTTCGGGAATGGCATTTTTGGATACGATAGAAACCTTAGTTTTATTTAAATTTCATCAAGTGAGATTTTTAGATGAGATAATATACTATAGTATTAACTTGATTGTGTCGTAAAATAATGTATCGTTTGAGTAGGCTGAGTAAAAAGAGAAAAATACAGACCCAACTTTGGTTTTTTTTTCTATCGAGGAAATTTTAAGCAATCATGTATCAATCAAATCAGATAAACAATCATATAGTCAAGAATCATATATCTGAAAAGCAGACCTTATTGTTTCTTAATCTAGTCAGAACGGCGTTTCAAAGCACGCGATAATTTCCAATGCACCTTTAATGTGTAATTAGAAAAGTTAAATAAAAGCTTAAAGTGTAATTAAACTAGGGTCACGCAATACTGAGACTAGGAATAATGTTTTGTATTTTTTTTTTACATTTTGGGGACAATCTTACACAAATCGACCTAGTCCCAAACTAAGCAAAGCTTTTACTATGACTACTAGACGACAATATACATACTTATACAGATAAATATATACTTAAATACATAGAAAACATCCATGACTCAGGAACATTCTCATGCTCATCACACAAATAAATGCCCTTACCGCGATTCGAACCCGGGACCTCCAGCTTCGTAGGCAGCATAGGCTACATAGGCCGTCGAATGTGAAGTAATTACTGGTGAGACATGAAGTCAAATAAATAATTGGGAATTACCTTGCACACATCGATCCAGTCCCGAAGTAAGTCAGGCTTGTTACTACAATACAATACAAATATTCTTTATTGCTCACCAGACAGAAGATAATAGAAAAATAGAAGTAAATTAAACATAATGTTAAACATAAAAGTTTGAAGTTTGAAAGTTTGAAAAATGGGGCTACTTTGATCATTTAGAACAGGGGTTCTAAATGATCAAAGTAGCCCCATTTTTTTCCTAAAGTAACCCAATGGGGTTACTAAGGTAAGTACCCAATCGCGTACCGTGGAATGCCACGGTACGCGATTGTGTTTTGTTCAGTGCAGAAATCAAAATCACAGAAAATACTTGTCGCTTACGCCCTTCTGGAAACCTGGGTCAGTAATAACAATATTTAATAATTTCTTTGATTGTTGACCACGTAAAGGCCTAATGGGCGGGATTGACTTAATTCGGACACTCGTGAACAATATTAAGGACGACGCTTTGATCGCGTACTTCAGTTTTATTGAAGTTTTTACGACTCGCAGTTGTTTTCCTTGTGAAACCCAGCAATAAAAACGTGTGTATTGTTACGAATAGGTATATGGAAGATTTTTCTTGGCACATTGTTATTTTATTTTCCAAGTTTAGACTTGGGCAGATTCAGATTCAGATAATTTATTCATAAATGTACATTTCAATTATATGTCAATTTAAAAAAAATACACAGCTTACCACCTATATACTATACAATAGCTTAACATAAAGAGGTGTAGTGGTTAAGTGTCCAGTAAACAAGTACGTTTGATATTACAACTATTTATAGAAAACATTTGTACATTCTTTATTTATGTGCAAAGTGTTAGGGTCAACGGTTGTTGTGTTGTAGAAATTAGTCATGCGCAAAATGTGTCACTAAAAAGAAAAGATTGATATGCATCTTTCGTTCGCTGTGAAGTATATCACTCTTTTAGTTCACTAGTTCAATTTAGTTCAGTAGCTCTAGAGGTGCATCTACATCAGTTGATATATCTATATCAATAAGATGATAGATAAGATTGCGTACATCATATCACTCGTACGCGTGTCTTTCAATGATCTATTGAGTTACTTGCCGTATTTAAAATTAAAATAACATTAAATCTCTCATATCATCGAATCGAATCATATTCAATGATCAATAGGCAGAATTAACTATCAATTTTCTAAATGATATACTGAAGTATTGAAGTATAAGAATCCAAAATGAACTAGTGAACGAAAGAGTGACACCAAGTGAAGTACTTCATTTGAATCACTCATTCGCGAACCTCATGTCTAGTAGAAATTCTTTGACACTGTAGCATGCCAAGTCGATAAACAACGTTTTAAGTCTTTTGTAAAAATTGCGTGATTTTTTGAGCTTTTAATATCTAACGGATCACAGTTGCATATGTTGGGCCCGACAACGCTGAGTGCTGCGCGAGCCTTCGCTAGCCGCCGCGTCGGCGCCACCAGCCCCCCTATTCTGTAACTTGTTTTAAGCTCACCTCAACGCTCACCCACAAATATATCTTGACACCGCGATGCGTGGTAACTAAGCGTAGGTAGTGGTCAAGTTTCGTGACGGGTGACCGGCGGGGTGAGCCGCATTAGCGCGTAGCGAATAACAGCCGAGTAGCGGCTGCCTGCGCGACGTTCTCCTATGAGTCATATAGTCATCCAAGTTAGATCTTACATACTCACATGCTGTCAGTATGTATACGCTTGGTAACGTTCAATCTTATATTTTCTAAAAATGTCTTTAGCTAGATGGTCAAGTGGTTTTTGGGCAATTATGTGTAATGCCCGTTTCTGTATTTTTAAATACTCTGTCCCAACTAGCACACGTGGCCCACAGATCAGCACCTTGAATTAAAATGCTGTGGAAGTATCCAAAGTAGGTTGTTCTAACGTTACTCGGTGAGAGGGTGAGCGACCGAGATCTGCTGTCTGGTGACCTCTTATAATGAAATATAAATAAGATTACTTTGTTTCTGTTTTTAGTTTTTTAGAGTGTGGTTAGCCTAGTGGGTAGTGACGCTGCCTACGAAGCTGAAGGTCCTGGGTTCGAATCCCGGTAAGGGCAAATATTTGCATGCATCACACAAATAGATGCCGTTACCAAAATTCCAACCCAGGCCCTCCGGCTTCGTAGGCAAAAAAAAACATTTTTCATTACTAGCTGGAACGAAAAGGTCGTATTTTTTAAAATTTAGTATTAAACTGGTTGATGTAACTGGTGACCGAAGAGCTGCCGTCTTTCTCGCGCAACGCATCAGTATTGCAATTTAGCGAGGAAATACCGTCAGCATTCTACAGCAGCGGCATTGGTACAATACCTCGAAGGCTTTTTTAGGTTTAACTTAGTTTTAATTTAAATTAGTTAATGTTAATTATCATATTATATATTCTTTAGAAAAAAGATGCGTATTTAAGAGTCCGCAGTAAGCTCGATTCTCCATACAAACGTAGTTACGCTCTCATTGTTGGATTGTAACGAAACTTTCAATGTACAATAACATGAGGTACATCCAGGTCTGTAATTAGTTTATGTAGCTTCAGATACAATAGTAAAAAAAAACAGCTAATTTAAGTTTTTCATACAAAACTTGTTTTGCTGTATTTCGTTTGTTTTATAAACTGGACCCAAACTAATTACAGACATAGATATACCTCATGTTATTGTATATGCAAAGTTTCGTCACAATCCAACACGTAGTTTTAAAATGAGAGCGTGACTACATTTGTATGGGAAGGTGAAATTCGGCCGAGCTTACTGCGGTGCGGACTCTTAATTAAACTTGATAAGCGAAGTTAAGATCTGTCATAACACCGCCCGCCCCTGTATTTCATTATTAATTTCGTCGGGAATCGAACCCGCCCTCGCATACAACAAATGTTTGCTCTTATCGGATACAGTTCAATGCAAACTTTAACAGCTCTCGAATTATCGAGTGCCCGTAGGGTTGCCACCTATTTTTTAACCCCCGACGCAAAGAGAGGGGTGTTATAAGTTTAACGTGTCTGTGTGTCTGTGTATCTGTGTATCTGTCTGTGGTATCGTAGCTCCCAAACGGATGGACCGATTTGAATGCAGTTTTTTTTATTCGAAAGCTGTTGTGAGCCCGAGTGTTCTTAGTGTTCTTATGTTTCATGAAAATCTGTTTAGCCGTTTTTGAGATATTGGACTGAAATGAAAATGTCGGGGGTTTTTCAACTTTTCTAAGTTGTAGTTATTATATTTAATTATTCTTCGTGTTTATTAGATGGTACCTATTAACACGAAAAATATTCCGTTTCAATTGAAGATCGAACTGGCACCATTTTTTTTACTGTTTTTCAAATTAATTGCATCCTGGACCCGGCGTTAAATATACAATTCATAATGGTTAAAGGTACCGCATTGTCGGTAGTTAAGCAAACTATTTTCCAATCGAACGAGGGACTGAAGCGAAGTCTCAAGTCGAAGTCGAGTCTTCAGCTTGGGTCGAAAATCGTTTGTCTGTCCGGTGTCTGTCCCGCTGTTTTACTCTACAGGTCGCATTTCTCAACCGATCTCGTGAATTTTTAAGTTTGTTAATTATTTAGTTTTTTAAGTCGTCACTTTTTGGAAAAAAAGACCGGTTTACACTCCGGGAGTGCCGGCAGAAGTGAAAACTCAATGACATTGTAACAGTTTTTCGAGCAGGTCACGTGTCCATCTTACGAATTTTCAATCTCTCGAATCTTACGGTTACGTGACATCTTACGGTCACGTGACATCTTACGGTCACGTGACCTGTGGCGAGTTTAATAATTTTTCCCCATCACAAAGGTACATAGCGCCGCTAAAGAAGTTTTCACTTCAAAAAGATTTCTAAAAGAGTCAGGCAGTTCCACAGCTTACAGGGTCACTAGTTGTTTATGTATGGCAGTAGACAGTGTTATTGACAGACGTCACTGTCGATCGTTTCTAAAGATATTGAAAAGTAGCAGGCGACAGCCCTACATGCGCGGGCATTGCTAAGCTAAGAGCTGTTTACGATACAATCCAAGTTTCTCTGCTACATCGAGCTAAGCTAAAACTTCGTCAACGTTTCAATGACAATATCACGATGACGCGGGTTAGAGCTTAGGAATAGTTTTGTTTTGGCAACCCCTTCTCTAAGACCTAGATGCAAAATCCGGCTATGGCAAATATTTCTGTAATCAACACCAGTATGTATTAAAGCTTATAGAAAATTATTTTTGTGACAAGCACCAATAGTTTTTAACCGACGAAAAAAACGGAGGAGGTTCTCAAGTCAACACGTATATATGTATATATTTTTATGTATGACCACGCATAACTTTTTACAGAGTAGTCCGATTTTGATAATTCTTTTTTTATTAGAAAGGGTATACCTCGAAGTTGGTCCCACATAAATTTTAAATAAAAATTTCAACCGTAAGGGTAGGAAAACAGGGGATGATTGATTGTTCACTTACTGATTGAAATGTATGTCACTTTAATGCAAACGAGCTAAGAATAAAGAGTGCAGATGTTTAAGATTGTGTCGATATCTTATCCAGGAAGGTAGTATAACTGCTACCACTTGAACTGTTTCAGTTTAATTAGATTTAAGAACCATATGCTTGTAAAGCGCCCCATACATGGTACGATTAATCGCTTCGACAAAGCGGATGAAAATCGTGGCGATCGATCGCTTCGAAATTGGCAGCCACACACGAAGCAATTGATCGTTACGATCGAGCCATTAAAAATGTTTCCATCTGTCATTTTCAAGTGGTGCTGAGTAAATTAATGGGTAATATCAATTTGCCATTAGGGTACAACGTTTGTTTACCTCGTACTCAACGTCATACCGCAGAGTTTATTAATGGGCAATACAAATAAAACATTTAGGTATGTTGTGGCATAATTTAATTACCATACTTGACGACTTTTGACTCAAATATATCGGGTGTCCCGGAACTCAACGATAGCCTGGTAACGGGTGAGAGGCCAAGGTATACCAGTTATGAAAAAAATAAGTGACATGGATTATTTTTCTTAGTTTTTTCATAACTGGTATACCTTGGCCTCTCACCCGGTACCAGGCTATCGTTGAGTTCCGGGACACCCTGTATCAACGAGACGAAACTTGTTTAAATAAATTACTCGAAAATAAATGACTTATTTCAGTTATCGAGCCAAACAACACGGCAGTTGACAAATGCAAAATAAAAATTCTTACATTAGGTACACAATACCAACAAATAAAACCCATGAAAAGGATATATCACGCTTCAACTTATTTTTGTTATTTCTATCTACCCTACAAACTTCATTCTACCTGTGCGTTTAGGACCTTTCATGAAAAACTTCTCCTTTGACCATCAGCCCAAAGGCCCTAGCTATAGGTACGTCAAAACTATTCCTAAAAGGTCAATTCCATGAAAAATATGCATATTCTAATTATCTCGTGAATAACCTCACCAATTACTCTTGCTAGCTACATTTATTAATGTTATTATATAGTTCTCTGCGTACATTTAACGACGTTATTACACTACTACACGAATACACACTCAGCTAACTACCACCAATTATAACAGTTCACAGCTAGCTATAACATTAGCCATGTCGCTACATAGCATACATAACTATGTCCTAATCGCTTTAAGCGTACTAAATATTTGTACACTGCTTAATTTACTAATGTAATTAGTGATGTTGAATGCATTCTGTAATATGTGCACGAGTAGATACTCGTACTCTTAAGAATTGGTGTAAGCTAGATAGCTTACACCAATTCTTAAGGTAGGTGCATGACACTACTGAATAAGAAATACCCTACAAATTATTCTGCTTCCAATTTGTTGGTAAATTCAACACAAACAGTAATGGTTTTCATTGCTTTCGAATCCATACTAATATTATTTTATCACCATACGAAAGTGTGTCTGATAATAATAGATGAAATTTGGTATAGAAATAGTTTGAGTCCTGGGGAAGGACATAGGATGGTTTTCATCCCGGAAATAATCCCCTAAGGGGGTGAAATGGGGAGGTGAAGATTAGGGGCTACGAGAGACAGTGTCGCGAACGAACGAAAGGGACACCCGCATAGTCAATCTGAGACATACATTTAAGATTCTTGTTCCAAAGAGTCTATCCCAATATTTCGAATCACAATCGGTTGACACCGGGATAGCGTCAAAACGAGCCAACGAATCACATTAAATCAAATTGAAATGAGACATTCAAATGAGACTATTATCAAATTACAATGAAATATATAGTTTCTAAATTCAGGTAGTTAGACCGACACGTCGGGACAGTGTAATATCGGCGGGCATCGACCTTCGTCCGTAGGTACTACGGCCAGGTATAGTTGGTGTCAGATTACTTTGTGGGGCACTTTCTGGCTTTTATTAAACCACCGGCTAAAAGCATGCCACGTATTTACCAACAATGTATAACAAAAAAGAAGTACCTACCTTCGAGAGTAACTTTTAGCTTAAACGACAATGGATTTTGGCATTTAAGAGGTCATTACGTACGTAAGTTTTCAACTGTCTAACTATCACGGTTCATGAGATACAGCCGGGCAGACAGACAGATAGACAAACAGACGGACGGACAGCGGAGTCTTAATAATACGGTCCCATTTTACCCTTTGGGTGCGGAACCCTAAAAACGGCGAAAGCTCGATATTATGTTACATGGAAAATTTAAATGCTCAAGTCATACGAGCGCTGCCAACGGCTCCGATATTACAATAAACACTTCCCTCACCCAGAGCCTCCAACCCGTGTCGGGGAACCTGCTCACGAGACCCGGAGCCAGCGTATACTTTGAGCTATTCAAATTATAGTACGTTATAGTTGTTGGTGTCGTTGTTATTGCTGCAAACCTGCATACGTCTGCGAAGAAATTTAAAGGTGTATGTGAAGTCCCCAACCCGCTCTGGGCCAGTGTGGGAACTACTGCCTATTCCCTCTCATCCGTCAGAGGAGGCATGTGCCCAGCAGTGGGACGGTATATAGGCTGATTTATTATTATTATAGTTATTGCATTTAAGAAGGCCAGTGGACGCGTTCATATTATTATAACGTTAAAGTATAATAAAAACTGCAACTGCTAATCGCTTTGCGGACTGTCTCGGGTGCTCTGTTAAGTAATGAGCATTTTAACGGCCGCGGACATCATTGCTGGGTATCAATGTTTATTGCCCACTTGATTGACGAGCTTGATTGCTCAAACACTCGTAAAATTGCAATAAAATATTACGACCATCTAAAAAAACTAACAGAAAAAATATTATCCCTTACTCATGTTATTTCAAGGGCTACGAAAAATGATTTATCTCAAAACTAACAGGCTACAACTATATTTTGGACAAGTATATCGCAAAAAATACATGTATTGGAGATCAACTAAACACAGAATAATTTACTTTAAAAACAAAGTTTTAACCGACTTCAATTTAGGACTCCGCCAAGCCACGAGAACATTTCCACATTTCTTTTCCAATTTACCACATGAACTGATTTCCGAGAGCAAATGCGTTGATTTTTAAAGAAAAAAACCCAATCGCTGTATGTGACCCGATAATATTTGAGGACTTCCGTCGATTCCACAAGGATCACCTTTGGCACTTCATTAGTTGCTATTTCAACGGAATCTTATCAGAATCTGTGATATACTTTTGTACTTTTAAGTACATAATTTAGGAATTCCATAAGTCATCTGTGGTCTTCGGCATCAATTCCACTCCACCAAATTTATGATTTCCGGGTGTAAATACACGAGTTATAATAGAAAATACCAAAATCACATCACGAGTGCCTAATATAATTGAGGAGTTCCCTCAATTCCTCATGGATCCCATCATTCAATTGAATTTTTGAAAAAAATGGGACCCACCTGGAAGCATATCGATGGCAAAAAGCGAAACCGTTGCTGTAACTGTTTACCAGAGCCAAAAAACTTTTCGTTTAAAAAAAAATCATAACTTCATCGTTTTTAAACAGAAATACTTGAAAATTAGATCAACTACATACTTCATAGATTGCTTTCAATTGACATTCTCAAAATTTAATGAAAGTGCGTCGTTTCCATTTTAGTGGCGCTTCCAGCAATAGCTAGCTCCTTTTTTTTGAAGTCGGTTAAGAATATAGTCACAATTAGTTCCATGGAGTTTTATCATTCATGTAGTCTTGTGTGTTATAATAAGCTTTCGAAATAAGTTTACGCTTCACATAGTTCTTGAATTTATTAATAGATAACTCAGTTACGTTTCCTGGAAGTTTGTTATAAAACCTTACACAATTACCCATGAATGTTTTTTTTTATTTTTTGGCGCCGAGTGGCGGGCACCGCGAGCTTATGCTTATTTCTAGTTCTAAAACATGAAGAATCAATGATTTCTACTTTCTTTACCATCAAATTCAGATGTATAGATTTTCGGTATTGCGTCGTAGCAAGACCCCGTAGCGGCGTAGGTATCTACGCCGTAGCGGTCCCGGCGTAGCGCCGTGCCTCACTCCCTTGACCTTGGGACGCCTTATGTCGTGTATTGGTCCTACAGAACGCGAACCATTTTATCATGACCCCTACACTCATCGTTACTGTATCAGACGGGAGGTATAGCATACTTGTTTGTCTAACAGATATTTTTGAATCGAAATGTAGGTACCTACCTACTAACATATTTGTTTATGAACTTGCATAAAGTAAACAGACTAAATTCGAACCCTTTATTCGAAGGGCTTAACAAATCATGATTGAACGAGCGAGCGAGTGCAAAATTATTTCGTATGTCCGGCTGTCCAGCTGTTTTCCTCTACAGGTCGCATTGCTCAACCGATTTTTAGGGGGTTCAATAAATACATGGGTTATTTTAGTCAGATCAGTTCTTCGAAAAAAACAGGTGCGCTAGTTCAACAGCTCACAGAACCACTAGTTTTATTAGGTCGAAGTACCTTTATTCGACAAACTCCCCTCAGTGACACGCGTATTTTACGTCCCTTTCAATATAATCTCCTTACGGAACGTGTCGCATAAACTCACATTAAGTATCTGGAATATTCCTTTTAATGTGTTTGTTATGACGAGCATAATTCATGCGTAATTACTCGAGCGTCGTCCAGTTTATTGCTTCCCGCGATACAGCCGGACAGACGGACGGTAATGGGATATTGATGTCGTCATTAAACTGTCGCGACCAAAGGTCAGTTGGTTACTGTCTCACATTTCAAAATTTCAATGTGTTCGCTTCGACGCGCGAAACCGCCGTGTCAAAAAACAAGTGAAAACATTGATAGGTACAATACAATACAAATACTCGTCTGACTTCTTATGCTAGTAAAGTTCGTATTTATGTTCTTTGAAGGCTGTATAAAATGGATTTTATGCTCTAGTGTGTAAAGTATAATCCGCCTCCCGCTGGCTTCACATAAGGATAAGGATAAGGATAAGAGGTTCCCAATACAATCGAACTTACAAAGCTACAATCTCACAGACTTTTCCTCTTTATAATTGTAATATAATAATAAATTAGTTTAGATAACATAAACCAAGTATTTTCGAATTTCGTTAATAATATATTATTTAGAACTCGTGCACCCCTAAACATCATTTAAAAATAGAGCATAACTTAAATGCTGTTGAAGAAGTAAAGAGCATTACCTTTCTCGGTGTCACCCTCGATAGTTACTGTAACTGGAAGGAACATGTACACATGGTTTGTAAAAAACGTCAATAAATTCTTATTTGCGCTATGACAACTTAAACAAACAGTTTCGCTATAAACTGCACTTATTGCATATCATGGCTACATACTATCAGTCCTGATATATGGGATCATCTTGTGGGGTAACTCAGTCGATTCGATTCTTGTATTTATAGTTCAACAAAAAAGGTATTAGAACCCTTTTTGGTGTCAATGTACGCGTATCGTGCAGACCTCTCTTCCAAAAACTAAATCTGCTTACCTTCCCCTGTCTTTATATTATTGAAATTCCCAAATTTGTTAAGGTCCATATTGAACTTTTTGATTTTGTTGACCAGGAAACAACTCGACCGCAAAGAAAATTTAGTTTAGCATTACCTGTAGATAGTAAGCTAGTAATAAGGAACAAGAGCGCACACAACATGTGTATTAAAGTATATAATAAATTACCACCAACTCTAAAAACATTATTGAACATAGAATTTAAGGATAAATTGTATAAAATTCTTTGCGATGAATGTTTCTATAGTCTTAACGACTTTTTTGGACATCAATTTTAATTTTTCTATAATATAATAAATGTACTTATCTAATAACCTGAATGTCAATGATTAAATGTTATAATAAATTTTATTATCAATTGTGTTTCATCAACCTTTATTATTATTAATGACGTAGTATGTAAGACCATACTTTCACATGCCTGTATTGGTAGAACATATCGAGGGAAGCAAACTGTGCCTTAATCCACCTTTAACTGTTCCATGTATTCTTGTGAATAAACTTTCATTTTATTTCATTTCATAAAACCTATCTTGTCGACTTATGACCTTGTACATCTACGATAACCTTATAAATTGTAACACCTTGTTTTTGTACCTATAGTCACAATAAACGTATTTCATTTCATTTCAAATTCTACAGTATTTCTGAAAATGACGACCACGGTCAAGAAGAAACGATTGAAGCAGCGTCTGTGTCACGTGGTGCGGCACTTGCAGACATGAATTACTTCCGTCCTACTTAATCGTCTTATATCTAAAGAGCCATATCATAGGAAAATAAAATATATGCTCCGAAACTCCTGTTTATGCCCTTCGGGTCTTTAAAGTTACAACAATTTTGTATTCATTCATATGCATGACAATTGCTGTGTTTTAATAAACAATTGTCACTAACCCGTTAGGTAGCTATCAGTAACTCGATTACAACCGAACCACAACTGATAAAAGATAAACGCCTACATAATATCCAATAACAAAATGCTATAATGGAAATGAACATGACCTTTAAGTTATTGGCACACGAACTGTTTTCGTTTGACGCGGATGTAGATATCGCAAGAGGGTGATTGCAACATTGACATTGTCACCCAAAAATGCAAATTGTAAATAGTTTGAGTCACACGATATGCTTCTGATTAGCAAGGATTAATACTATCCGGTTACAAGATGAAATCACGGCGAGATATACTAACCGTCTTTCTAAGCGTTCTAATAAAAAAGAGACGGATTGCCTATCTCGCCGCGACACAGCTCGCGCGATATCATGTGATAGCTGTGATGAGCAGTTACATTAAATGCATTAAAAAAATTACATGTCTGTTTTATATAAGAATCGTTGAGTCATCCTGCAGCATTACAGGGGCAAGACTTCAACTCAACATTACGCAGCAAGGATTCTAAGTACCACTTTAATATGATAATAGGCAGTACTTAGTCTTCCGCAGAGAAAAGCTACCACATTCGCATAGTACCTACACAGCGACAGGCAAAGGATTTTTCAACTGGTCCGCTACCCTATCAATTGTTACTACATGTTTAAGGACCTACGATAAAGTAAAAATAACTTTTTACCTAGAATCTTGACAAATGAATAAATGTTCTAATTATAAATATAATAATTCAATAGTATTGATAAACTAAGATTTTTGTTACAAATATAATAATATTATGTAATGCTTTGGACTAAAAACTTAAAAAAATGCTATTATAAAACTATGTTTTATCAACGAATAAATAAAATGAAATGAATGAGGGGTATATGGGTAGTCTATGAGTGTTAGCCCGTTTGATTCACTATTTTATAATGACAGTCGTTTATCTATAAATAAATGCGGACGACTAATGCCAATGGTAAGGACTGTATAGAATTCCCGGGAACGTTCTGAAAGCACCGGTAAACACAACAACCGACCGGAAAAAAGAGCCGTATGCGATTTCGTATCTGCTTTTCCGGTTGAGATAATTTAATGTGACCGGCTTTTTATAAAATTGTCATTGGAATTTGAATCTTTTACGTTGGACTGTAGGGTTGCTTTTAGAATGGACTACTTTGTTACAATCCGGCCAACTCACATAATCTCAAGTTTACATCCTAACTGTGCAAGCGGAGCGTGACATGGGGGTTCATTGGGTTCACCTCTTCCAAATCGTTTACGCATTTCAATGTGGTTCGGAAGTTCGTTACGCATGTAGGCGCAATGAAAGAGACGAACTAACAGAGTGCTTGGGGAATCTATTATACACGCATTAAGCTATTATACACGCTATTGTATGGACAATCGATACAAGACGTTCCCATTTCTATATCTCCACTATAAAACCGCCTCTATTATTCTTGCTCATTTTTAGCCCTCGACGCAAAAAGAGGGGTGTTATAAGTTTGGCGTGTCTGTGTGTCTGTGGCATCGTAGCTCCTAAACGAATAGCCCGCTTTTAATGCGGTTTTTTTTCTTCCGAAAGGTGACGTGATCGAGATGGTTCTTCGCTACGTTTCAACCAAATCAGTTAACCGGTTATGAGTTATTGAACTTTGAAATGAAAATGTCGGGAGTTTTTTAACTGTTCTTAGTTTTTAATTAAGTATTGTGACGTTGGTAAAATACCAAGAAAAATATAAAATGGAAAAAAGACGTTATTAAACATAAGTGCACAAGAAAAATTAAAACTAGAGTTCAATTCAATATGTTTAACATTGTCGGCAGCGACTCTTCTTCCTATTTAGCGAATAGGACTGTGATTAGGACGTTTTAAAGACGGCTAGTTGTATGCCGACTATGGATTATAACACCACTAGCTTCTGCCCGCGACTCCGTGCGCGTGGAACTCGTTTATATGGTAGATCCATACTAACTTCCTCCCCCCATTTCACCACCTTAGCGGACGATTTCCGGGATAAAAACTATCCTATGTCCTTCTCCGGGACTCAAACTATCTCTATACCAAATTTCATTTAAATAGGTTCAGTGGTAAAAGGTGAAGAGGTAACAGACAGACATACTACACACTTTCGCAATTATAATATTAGTATGGATTATGTGACATTGCGATATCCTTGGCAATCACAGGTGGAATCGCGTACGAACGGTAGGACAACTCAATACGGGTGTAGACTCGAAAATTATTATTAAGTACCTACTCCAAAAGAAAGAAGGCAAAACAATATGCCTAGTGACGAAAATCCCATTCGGATATCTCAAAGAATTACGAAGCTACAATATTGCTATAATATTGCTTGTTAGAGCACACATTTTGCGAGCGTCATAGTAAATGACAATCATTTCATATAAGGTTGTATTTTATGGAAAAGGGACAGAACATACCCCTTCTTAAAACTTTGGACACATAACTTTGTGATTTTTTAACCTCTTAGCTTGCTTTTTTTCTATTTGACTACATTTTTAATCCTTTTTCGAGAAAATACGACATTATTGATTATTTTATTTAGTGTCTACTACAACCCTATTGTCATTGACTAATACAGAAACTGAAATTTAGACCTACATAATACCTATTAGGTATTAAGTACCTACTACGAAACATTACGCAACTCATCAGCTGAGCAATCTCATTTTATTCTATTCAGTGCACTCGGCTGGCGATGGATACTTGGTAATAATCTGATCGGATTGGAATTGTTACGTTCCTCTGTATAAGGACAGCTGTCGGCGCCATGGTTAGCATGAACTGGTTCGTCAAATCGAAAGCGGGTAAAATTGTTGATTTTAAGAGTGTCATAAATCAATCCCAAATGCTTTGCGATTATAAAAGCTGAAATGCGTGTGGCAATAAATGATGTTATTACGACTGTAACTATTAGGTTCGTTAGACTGTTTACAAAACAATTGCAGTTTGCCAAAATTGACGGCAATGCGCGGTACCTACAACATTAGTCATTTGCTCGAAATATTCGTGTGTTTTGGCGCACTGAATCTAAATCCTCACTTCTTAATTCATAATCACGTTTTTTTAAAAATTTATTTAAGTCTTTAAACTTTATTGCACAAAACAATAAAAGAACAAAACACGGACCTAATGCCTCATGGCATTCTCTACCAGTCAACCATAGGGCCAATCAGAGACTTTTAAACGGTGGGTGACGTTTTAGGTGGATCGGGTTAGAATAGCAACACCTTTCTTCCTGTGAGTGAAACAGTCGACTACGGTATCGGGTTGAGGTGTGTTGTGGACGCAACCTGTCACTGCAATATCTCATTTTCTCCGTATTAAATCCACAATGGTGATACTGACATTTAATTGAATATGATCTACCTACTCCTTCTGGGAACACGGGCGTGAATGTACACACCAAGTTATTTGTAGCTTTATTTTGTAAAAACAGGCATTTTATTCCAATTACCCTCATGGATGATATTAACTTGAATAAAATTTTCACTTAAATGTGGGGTAGTAAAATTCATTAATTTATATATAGTATTCATATTACATCTCAACATATTAAATGTATTATGTAAGACCTTTATGTGCTGATGAACATGATAACAATGGATTAAATGAATATGAATATAAATATGAATTATAATTATTATAAATGATTACTTTCTACACTACCGCTTCAAAGTTCATTGTGAAATGCGCCATTTTCAGATACTAACTTTAAAAGTATCAATAAAATAAACGTCAAATGTCTCTAAACATTGAGTTGTTACTTGTTATGGTTAAAAACGTACCTAATGGTTGTAATGGGGTAATTTAGCACCCTTTCTTTCCCTTCCTGAGTTCTGCCGGTAATGGGCGCGGTAACGAGCATTGCAATTTATAAATTTGACCAAAATGTCGGCACTTTGGCGTTTATGGCGTTATATTAAAAAGTGGTTTGGGTTTCTACTGAAAGTTAGTGACTGTTCACGAATAAAACTCCATGGACAAAACACATACAACTTGACGACCACTGCAGCCTAGTTGGTAGTGCCCCTGCCTACGAAGCAAGAGGTCCCGGGTTCGAATCCCGGTAAGGGCATTTATTTGTGTGATGAGCACGAATATTCGTTTTTGATTCATGGGTGTTTTCTATGTAAATATTTAAGTATTTATTTATCTATATAAGTATGTTTATCGTCGTCTAGTACCCATAGTACAAGCTTTGCTTAGTTTGGGACTAGGTCGATTTGTGTAAGATTGTCCCCTACTATTTATATTATTTATTCATTTAGAATCAAAATTAACAGCATTACAACGTGACGGCCTCTGTATCTTAGTTGGTAGTAACCCTGCCTACAAAGCCAGAGGTCCAGGGTTTGCACCCGGTAAGGGCATTTATTTGTTTCTGAGTTTTGAAAATTTTCTATGTATTTAAGTATTTATTTATTTATATGAATATTTTTAGTCATGGTCGAAATAAATAGTACCCATATTTAGGTACAACCTTTGCTTAGTTTGAAGCTAGGTCGATTTGTGTAAGATTGTCCCCAAATATTTATGTATTTATTCAACATGTGTGAAGGAGCTGGTAAACTTAAATTACCTTAAACTTAACGATAACTTCCACAATTTATGAGGATCTGGGATACATTGGGATTTAAATAACAGTGATACTTATAACATTGTTATGGCGTGGTTATTATTTGGATCAATGTATTGGACACATTAACCGGTTTATTATTAACTAACTAGTCGATGTGATAGCCACGTTATAACGAAGTTACGTACATCACAATTACTTAAATCTCCTAAAAAAACGACCTCTCATAGATTGTGCAATAGTATGCAATGAGAAGGAACGGGAGCGGCCTGTTCCCAACAAGGTTGGGCTGAAAGGTCAGATAGCAGTCGATTTCGAAAAAACTGGTGTCTGCGTAGACTTGGGCTTAGACAGCAAGCGGACTTCGGGCTCCTTGGAACTAGGGTAACGCTGGGATGAAGAGGAATGAGAAAGAACTTGGTGCGTTCTATTGGCAGGAATGAAATCAACATGTTGGGTACATTATTATACATGGTGGATACTGCCCTTGTTCGGGTATGGTCTTAGACCAAGAAAAAAGATAGACAGAGCATTACGCAACCTAGTGAAACCGGTCTTCAACCAAGCCAAATAAGTTTAGCATACGCTCACACACACATATATTGATACAAAATTGCACAAAACTCTTCGGCACGTGTCGCAATGCTGTCAAGATCACCTATTCCGGGTTTTGTGCAAATTAACTTGTTTATTATTATTATTATCATTTATTTATCAGACAACCAATTGGTCCAAAATTATAAATTATAAACCTAACCTAGGTGTCATCACATCATTGGCAAATTGGCGCATGATGGCGGTGTTGTTGTTATACCTAACCGCCGCTGTGTTCAGAATGGGGTTGGAGCTGACCCATACCCTGCTGAGCAGCGCTGCGAGTCTTTTTCGCACAATGAATCTTTATGTGTGCGTGAGCGTGTGCTAAACTTATTCGGCTTGGTTTCCGGTTTCACTAGGTTACGTAATGCTCTGTCTATCTTTTTTTCTTGGTCTAAGTGCATGGTATGTGGAACGGCCAGTCAGTCGTTCATCACGAATCTCAACCCGGCAACGGCTCATTACTAGAGCAGACAGACGCCAGTTTGGCTGCACTAGTGATGAGCCGTTGCCGGGAATACGAACAGATAAACTTTCCTTTCAATATTTTTCGGTTAAGATCAAGAAAATATAAAAAGGAAACACAGGCCTGTGGCAGTCTTGGGGATGGCACACCAGTCGGCTGAACTCTGTTTGTCTTGTTTGTTATCCAGAATTTCCTTTACATTATTTTTTCGATTGTTATATTTTAGAATTTTTCCGAAAACCAATTGAAATTTTTAATACGTATTCCTTAGGATTCTCAAAATTGTATAAAAAAACATGCTTTCAAAAAAACATGCTATTGCGATACCTTTACAAGATTTGTGTTTGAGACTCAATTTAACATCTGTCATCTATGTACGTACTGTACAAAGAATACCAATGAGATAAAATACTGTAATTATCATAGGGTATCGGTAAATGGTACATTACATTAGCTCCCAACCGAAAAATGAAAACAACGGGGGTTGATGAGACTCAGAAGACTCCTCTGGGCCGTACTATACGTAGCTATTCGTAGTCATCAAGTTGAATACGACGCAATTTTATGGCGTTTTTTTTTGTATTGTGCAAATATTATAAAATACTCGTAGGTACTATTAGGCATTGCTTACAAAGGTTTCAGCATAAATGGAAGACGATCTTAGGTACTAGACATAGCATTGATGTGTCTAACAGAGAGTATATTATGTACTTTGAGTAAAACAACCGCGTTAGAGAACACATCCTTAATCCGCTTAGTTAGTAGATATATCAGCATTTTCAGTTTGTACTCGATGTTTCAAAGACATCACAGACTTAATTCAGATACACTACTTGCGTCATGTAATACTACATTCACCCAGCATCCTGGCAGACTTCAATCAATCATTGTCTGCGTGCGTACAAAGATTTCGCGTGTTTAAACAAAAAAACCGCGCACCAATCACCTACCCACAACACAGTAATTAATTAATTCCCTTTCGCCTATGCTGCGAATTCTATAGGTCAGTGATCAGTACGCCATTTTAAAGCTAATTCTTTTGTTATTAGGATCGATTTAAACGCGAACGCAAATATTGTTTCACAAGTATTTTGCTTTTTTGAAAAAAGGCGGCAAGCATAACAGGCTACGAGATATTCACCTGATGTTGTGATCTACTGCGGCCAGCCGAATGCTGGCGCCTGCATCGTCGCACACACAGACCGGCACGCGCGTCCCCGGACGCGGAGCGGACGGGACTGCCTCGCCCTGGTCGATACCCTTCCCCACTCCCGCACAACAGGTTACTTACTGCGTGCGCCGGGACGTAAACACTGCGTCGATGCCGAGCCGCCTTGCGGCCCTGCGGTCCTGGTAGGCACGTGCCGGGTTCGGGGGAAACTCGCCTTATTTTCAGGGGAAATTTTCAGTTTTCAGCGTGAAACTAAACTAACCTTTTAACCAATCAGCGCTCGAGTTCGCTTTGTTAAGCTTGTTCAGTAACGAAAACACCGCGAACGGTTTAGTTCAACTTTTAACCTTTGGTCGGTTTCTCTCTATTCATCGCTTTCTTACAATAACAATGAAGTGAAACTTAGGCACGACGCAGTTATTCCCTTGTTTCGCTATTAGGTGAAACATTTTCACTTAAATCGCAAGAGAGTAGTTTGTAGGATTTCCAGTCTTACTAAACGTACTATGGGCGACATTATTATTATTACATTATTAGTATAACTTTGAACATGACTCATGAAAGTTTAAATTTGAGTAATAGGCAAGTTAAATTATTGCAACTGAATTTAAAGCCTGCCAAGGTTTAGTTTTTACTCATTTACTTTCATTGGAATTTCAAAAACAAGGTATAGTGAAAAACTTTGCGTATATTCCAGTCCAATGTTTACATAAAAACTGACTTGATATGTATTACAGTCATCATCGATTTTGTGGTTTAGCCTGCTGGGTATACAATCAAACCTTATTTTTTTATATCACGGCGGCGGTGGTTAACTAGTGTACGTTTTGCCTGATTTATGGTAAACAGACATCATAACCCACTGACACTTGCAACTCCAGTGGAGCCACAGGCGCGTAGCCTACCTTTAATTGATTTGAGAATTCGTTGTGCAAATGTAGGTCCACTAACACAGCGCATAGTCGGGAGCTCTGGCGACCTTATTCACCACCAAGGCTCCTAGCACGATAGGTTTTATCGTCACTTTTTATAACTTGTAAAAAGCAAATGACAAGCTTTTTAATCGTCACGGTTGGTGTCTAAGACGCGTATCGTCATCCTGAAGGTTACATGGACGTTTACAACTTCAGTGGATGAGTGGACTCGCATGCAAGTTGCCGATCCTTTAGTAAAAGTATTTACCTAAAATAAAGAGATGAACAGGCGGCCCAAACATAATGTCAATAAAGTAAACACACGGACGTCGGCCCAAGTAACACTCGAGCGACTCACTCAATACTGATATAATTAATGAGTTCGACAATATTGATGAATAGGACAAATACGACAGCTGAGTACCTACGTCACCTGGGTACTCGTGTACCCGCGCGGGAAACAATCGATTTACATAAAATCAGAGTGAAATAAGTCCTTTTTGGGGTTCCGTACCCAAAGGGTATAAAACGGTACCCTATTACTAAGACTCCGCTGTCCGTCCGTCTGTCCGACTGTCACCAGGCTGTAACTCGTGAACCGTGATAGTTAGACAGTTGAAATTTTCACAGATGATGTATTTGTTGCTGCTATAACAAGAAATACTAAAAAATAAAATAGAATAAATATTTAAGGGGGCTCCCATACAACAAACGTGATTTTTTTGCCGTTTTTATAGATAATGGTACGGAACCCTTCGTGCGCGAGGCCGACTCGCACTTGGCCGGTTTTTATTTTACACGCGATTGTAGTTACAATGGTTAGGGGCATATGTGCTATAGTGACGTAAAAATTCTCAGCTACAGAAACATAACTAATATTTTGAAAAAATTCACGAAGCAGACGCTTTCTCAGCCAGGAACACGCCTAGCGGGCGCCTACGCCGTAGTCGCTTTCCGTTACATACGAGGAAAACCACAGGATCAGCTACGAGCGTAGCGATTCTTGGCCGAGAATGTGTTAACCCATTCGAGGACAAACTACGCTACGCATTTTGCCGCTTTTTCAGATATTGCTCGTAGAGGCCACTATTTGCTCTGTAAGTATACTGTGTTGAATTCCTGGTTAGGTTTGTTTCTAGCGGTCGACACGACGAACCCTCAAATCAATTAGGGTCTGGACTTCATAGGCTACGATGTCTGCTTTTCATGAGGCAGGGCGTATGCTTGTTTGCCACAGTCCTAGTATATAAAAAAACACGACACATACGTGTCGCATTTAAGTCGTAAATTGTTTTGAAATGTGTGCGCACTTAATTTCTACGTGCGCCGATCTAACACGTCAGAAGAAAACAAACATACATAAAACTTAATACATAAAATCACGCCTATTTTCCAAAGGTGTAGGCAGAGACCACGGATTTCCAGTTGCTACGATCTTGACAAACCTTTCTTGCTTCATTCACTTTCATGACATTCTTCATACATGCTCGTCGGTTAAGGGTACGGTCTACTATTGATCTGACCTTTCTTGATTTTTGGTCGGAGAAAGTTCCACGAGGGCGTCCCCTTCAAACTGTACCATACGCTTTTCCATCATACACATTAACTTAATATTGTTATTTATTCTTATATGAAAAATTAAAACAATTTCCAAAATATAATTTATTTACGTATACATATTTATTTATTTAAAGTACAATTGGCGGACGTAATGCCTTCAGGCATAGACACATACTGAACTACCTGTAAAGAATGCCTCAGATTGCAACATACCTGCGCTCTGTGTTTTTTTTTTACCACCCAAATAGGTTAGTAATGTACTAAGGCTATGACTACAACCATTTACTAGTTATACAACAAAAGGGTCCACTCGGAACGCGCTATGGACGTATTGTCCCGGCTAACCAGTTTTTTCACCAAATATGAAAAGGGTTAACTTCGTCATTAAAAACGGAAAACGCATATGGCAGTTACGGCGGAATTGGGAATTAACTGCCCTTTCAACCCCTGACGCAAAAAGAGAGGTGTTAGAAGTTTGACGTGTCTGTGTGTGGTATCGGTATCGTAGCTCCTAAACGAATAGACCGATTTGAATGCGGTTTTTTTTGTCCGAAAGCTGACGTGATCGAAATGGTTCTTAGCTACGTTTCAAGAAAATCGAGATATTGAACTTTGGAATGTAAATGTCGGGCGTTTTTCGACTTTTCTAAGTTGTTGATTATTCCATTTGTGTCGGGCACTAACTGTCCTTCTTCCTCTTAAACAGCGCAGTGAACTTTCCAGCCTCGTACGTCGGCATGAAGGGGAGGTATGATGTCCATTTCCATCTAAAATATAAGAAATCAAGTGAATTTAAAGGAGTTTTCAAAAAACCTTAACTGCTTTGTAGGTTCCATATAGTCAACAAGGAACCGGTATAGTTTCACCATTTCCGTATGTCCGTCTTCTAGAAAGCTGTAATTCGGCATAGGTAGATAAATCAATCACGCAGGCAAAACGGTAGAAGAAAATCTTGAAAAAATTTGTAATGGGATGTAATGTTTTCTTCTTTTTAAACCCATGATGTGGGATATCGTGGGATAGCTTATATAAAAATATTATGGGTTTTTAATCCGTTTGCGTGATATTGGGCTTGAAAGCAAGAGGTCCTGGGTTCGAATCCCGGTAAGGGCATTTATTTGTATGATGAGCACTAATATTTGTTCCTGAGTCATGGATGTTTTCTATGTATTTAAGTATTTATATATCTATATAAGTATGTTTATCGTCGTCTAGTACCCATAGGACAAGCTTTGCTTAGTTTGACTAGGTCGATTTGTGTAAGATTGTCCCGCAATTTTTTTTTTCATTAAGCCCTAATTTTTGTTTAAGTCAAGTGGTCCCCCTCCCCCCTGCTTCCGGCTAAATATTGGAAATGTGAAAAAGATCGTGGCAGTAGTACTTACAATGAATTTAAGAGGAAACTAATTAGTTACCGAGTAACAGTCGATCAACTTAATGTGTACTTGGAAAGGCCAACTTTCGCACAAATTCGGCCGACACATCCGCACTATTTATTTGGCGCGCGCGTGTCGATGGTTAACAGACAGACAGGCAACTACGGAACCCTATACTCCGGCCAAGTGCGTGTCGGGCCACGCACTTGGCCGGTTTTATTTATAATTATCATAGCCTAGTAGTCATTCCCACCTGACTCGCCTAAAGTTAAGACGGAGAACTTTCGATGGAATCTAACACTGACTAAATAAAGTTACAAAATCTGATTATGGCTTAGCAGCCGATAGCAGATAGAAAATAGTGTCCTATAAAGACAGAATTACTTTCTTATTTATAATATTAGTACGGATGGTATCTATCTGACCTGCGTATGAGCGACATCCCGACGGGGAAGTGGTAGGTGTCGCCGCGCGGCGCGGCGCCGGCGCCGGCCGCCTGCAGCGCCATCTCCCGCGCCCACGCGGCCAGCCCCCGCTCCTCGTCCGTGCCTGGATGTACATCATTAGCCTCTAGTAGTCCCCGTGCCGACCCCAGTGCATCCGAGTCCAACACGTCATCATCAGGTCCTGGTAATGGTCGCGGGAGTCCGCTGGATGCGTTTGCGCTGGACATGGACATTGTGGCATTCTTTGCGGCAGGCCTATGTCCAGCAGTGGACGTCTTTCGGCTGATATGATGATGATTACCATCATCAGCCTCCAGATAGTCGACTGCGTAACGCTTCGTACGTACGTTAGGTAGATCTATTTCTGTATCTTTTTTGGTCTAGGTTCTTAGTAGACCATGTTATTACAAACTCCGGTACACACACAGTTCACTCCTCTCAACTAGTGACTAGTATGGTTATGCAGTAACTTCAATAGCGCAATGTAGAACACGTCATAAATGCAACTCCCAAACAACTCTCATTTGACTTCGGTCCCAGAGAGACTATCATATTCTCGTATCTTCCCGCTTATCTTATCTATTGTACATTTGTATATAATCTGTACATAAACTGTAAAACGAATGCAGCATTGTAAATATTCCACAAGGGTGTTCATCTCTTACCCGGTATCAAATTGTCAAGAAAACAGCCCAGCACACCTCCGACCAGGATAGAAGTGGACAACAGCACTTGCAGCACCGCGTCCAGGGCTTCCACCCCGGTCTGGATGGCTCCGCTGTGCGCCGCCATCCAGCGGGTCAACACCAGCGGAAAGAATAGGCTGAAGCCGATGATGTACAGGTTCCGGGAGCTGTTCAGGTCCACGTACTGGAGGGCTGAGAGGCCTGGGGAATAATATGTTGTGTTAGTGACAGGAAACAATGTGCAAAAGACAACATCCTTTATAAGCCAGCTGTTTAACTATTACCGCCCAGGGCTGCGCACGAAACACATTGAAATATTGACAGAATGTGAGACATTATGATAATGATGACGATGATGATGAGGCAAGAGGACTATAGACATCGCAGCGTCTTCACTGAACGAATGGACTAAATCAATGCTGCTCCCGATCATTGCGTCAACTTTGCATAAGATGACCAATTGAAACGTGTTGTGGGTGTCTTACATATAGATTAGCATTGTAAACTCATACACTTGGAAGATACAAAAGAAATGCTTTATTGAGTCTTTACTCACCGAACGCAGAGATCATGCCGAACATGACGCAGAACAGCCCACCTACAATAGGCTGCGGTATGATGATGAACACGGCTCCCAGCTTGCCCACCACGCCCTGCAGGATCATCAGGCCTGCTGCCCACTGCACCACGCGCCGAGAACCCACCTGCGAGATCAGAACAGATGTGAGCGGAGACTGGTCTCAGGTTACGATAAGCTATACCCTTTTGTCAATAGATACAACATCGGCCCTCAGAGAAGTAACTATTTAGTGCACAGCGCGCCGTATTTTTCCTTTCATTGGTGTGATCTTTGGGACTCAATAAAAAGAGGAGGGACTAAAATGTGTTATCTGCTTAAGTAACTATAACGATGGACGGCGGCGACGCCGCAGGCCGAGACGGAGATGGCGGGACGACCTGGACGCATTTTGTAACGATTGGCCAGAGATTGCTCAAATCCGGGATGAGTGGAAGTCGAGAGGGGGGCCTTTGCCCCGCAGTGGGACACTTTATAGGCTTCGAAAAAAAAGTAACTATTGGACTATTACAGATTGGGCAGAGAAAAGCGACAAACTACTACTAACAATTTAGAGAATAACCTAGCCAAACGGCATCGCGCTCATATAAGTTATACGTTTTGGTAGCTGGCGGTTATAGGCTATGGCGTCAAGTCATCATTAGGCATGCGTGTATGTTGGGAATATTTATGGGTCTATAAATTTCTTCTTAAGATTGTCAGAGCTCTTTCTGAAGTCTTTCAGCCTCACCTATATTTATTACCTAGAATGTTGGAATACCTTTGTGACGCCAATAGCCCCCACGTTCTCTCCGAAGGTGTTGGTTCCGTTACCACAGCCCCAGAGCCCGGCCAGCACCGTGCCCAGGCCTTCCGTACCCAGCCCTCGGTTGATGGCGTGGAGAGGAGGCGGTGGGGCCGCTATAATCAAACATAATAATATAAACTAGATAATGATATGCCAATATGATATCTTACGTTACGTAGGGTACAAAACAAACGTCATCTACGTAGTCGAGTCATTGCAGAGGGTGATCTAGGGGCACGGCAGTGCTCCCGCCAAGTTGAGCGCGAAGCAAACACTGCCGTACCATCCTTTACTGGAACCATTTCGCCGCATTTTCAGGCCCCTATTTCAGAACCTCTGGATAAGACCAGAACGCAGAAATTTTTGTCATCCAGTAAGCCATAATCACATACTTAAAATCCAAAATTTCAAGTCTGTAGGTCATTTAGTTCCGAAGTCAAGCGAAAGCAAAGTTTCGCATTTATGACACTCACTCAGTCACTCACTCACTCACTCATGATCATCAAAATAGAACTAGTACTTCCCATGAACTCAGAGAGCTGAAATTTGGTACAGAGTTAGGGTTTAATGGCCACATAAAGGGAAAACTATAAAAACTAGGATAATCGAAGATCTGGAGTAGGTACTCCAGATCTTCGATTATCCTAGTCACCAGGTGGTGACCCTGATTAGAAAACACAAGAGCCCAACCAAACTATTAAGAATAAGAATAAGAATAAGAATAAGAATTTATTTATTTAGCACAAAAAACACGGAAAAAAGAAATGCAATCAAAAAGTTAACCTTATATTACGGTGCTAAACGGGAGCCTCACTCAGCATGTTGTCACGGGGCCGTGACGCTGGTTTTCAGTGAGAGCCCCAAACATAAATAAAACTAGGACTAAACTAAACAAACAATTTTATAATTGTATGCCTAAAAATTACAAAAGTGAACTTAAAACTAGCGGGTAACATTAGAATTGATTTGCATGCAACACTGAAATATGTAATTTTAGAGAAATATTAGATATATATCTATACCGCCTTCACAAAAAATATTCAACTTAATGGGCCGCTTCATTTGATGTCAAAAATCGAAGGTCTGAAGTATCTGATGAAGAACCCTCAGCTGGTCTCAGCTGTATTAGAGATATCGTATGGCCCCCTTCTACTATTGGTACGTAAAAAAATCGATTGTCATTGCAAAAATCCAGCGTAGTGGGACACATCTTCTAGTTTATATTTAATCTGGGGGCACGGCAGTGCCCCCGCCAAGTCGAGCAAAACAACGGCACGGCCGTACCATCCTTTTCTCGAAGCAGTTCAGGCCATTTTCGACTCCCCTATAACTTCGTTGTGGATAAAACTAGAAGCCTGCATTTTCATTAACCAAGCACGCATTGTATAAAAACGATATATTTTTAAATTTCATTCAATTTGAACCAGCGGTTTAAGATTTATAATTATAGTTTTTTATTTTTATTTACTAGTCAGTTTCGTAATTTTGTCACTCACTGACTGACTCACCGATCATCAAAAGTCTAATGCACTTCTAGCAGACATAGAAGCTTCAAATTTAGAATACAATTAGTGTTTAGTGAATAAATCAAGGGGACGCTAAAAAAAATTGCAATTTAAGTCCAGTTTTCTAGATACACCGACTGCATAAATAACTTTGTAATCACATATAAACATATTTGATTACTTACAAAGTTATATTTGCAGTGAATGGGGCAAAAAATAAACTGTTTAAACAACTTTGTAGTCCGATATAAACATATAGGATTATAAAGTTATATTTGCAGTAAATGGGACAAAAAATCAAGAATGGGATATTGACACAATAACCCACAAAAAGAAGTGAAATCCCATAAAAAACATTCCATGTAAAAAAGAGGCCAAGTCTCGAAACTCTTCCACCGCAAAAAGTTTAGAAATATTTGGTAGTACCAAGTCTCAGGCATTCTTATTATTCTTTATTTGCTAGCTAAATTAAATTTTGTGACTTGGCAATCACACAATAGTTACTACATAGTTTTAGGTATGCAAAAATCCATAAATGCAGTGAAGTTGTGTGATGCCAAGTTGCAGAATTTTATTTAGGTAGCAAATAAAGAATAATAAGAATGCCTGAGACTTGGTACTACCAAATATTTCACAACTTTTTGCGGTGGAAGAGTTTCGAGACTTGGCGTCTTTTTTACATGGTTTTTTTTTTTATGGTAATTACATTACAGTAAATATTAATCACACGCATTCGAATGATATTAATAACACTAGATACTACAAAGCATTTTATAGGAGTTACACTGTTGGTGGTAATCCTTAAAGCGTTCCAACTGCTTAATTCCGCTGTCCGCATTTCTATAATTTCTGTACATTCGACCATAATTTTCGAGCATCTTTCAAAATGGTGCATTAATTTCTTCCCAAGTCGCCATTGGGTGAATATTCAGCGTTTTAATGGCGCGTCATCCGTCTCAGCAAATATTGTTAAAATGGATGATGATCAGAGTTAACATTTGTTAAAAATTCAAAACAATGCCGGTGTTCAGCTTTGTCTGTTCGAAGTTCTCGAGGTTTGCCCTACTTTATTGGAGACTAGCTGTTGCCCGCGACTTCGTCCGCTTAGAACTTGTTATCGTCTTAGAAAAATGATTGCTATTAAATTATTGCAGACGGAACCTTCATTATCGCCGATCCAAACAAAGTTCTACCATTTTAAGGGATGATTTCCGAGATAAAAACTATCCTATATCCTTTATCCAAGAGTCTCAAATTATCTGTACGGAAAATTACGTCTAAATCCGTACAGGGATTAAGCGTAAAAGGTAACAGTGCGATGAGTTCATTAGTTTAAAAAGCTACATTTAAATTAAAAACTCCGTTTTTACAAATATAATCAACAGACATTTCTGCTTAAAAAATTGTATATTTTTCATAATGTATTATGGTATACATTTGAAACATCTATCGTATTCTACACATTCTACACTAAACCATAAAAGATGAATTTCAGAAATCGCCGTAGGTACTCAGCATGTTTGACTTTATAAAAGCCTATGCGAAAAGTTTCAACTCTTATATTATGCTTTCCATATGGCCTTTCCACCCCCTAGGGAATGAACTCTGATAATAACGCTATGTCAATTATCTGGTTTACAAATAAAGAACGTATATAGGTACGAACTTTCAAATTTCTATAAGTTTTCAAAAGAACGTCTTCTCGGTACACGGGCAAGTTGAAAAAAAAAAATTTCTGGATAGATCTACAAATTATAAAAGAAACCTGCTGTCCTACTTTCATGATTCTACCCACTGTTTATCATTAAAAATCACATATTACTTATGTGAACTTTTAACCCCAATCGTAACCCCTTAAAGGGATGAATTAGATTCCCTTATCAATGTTTTGACTTTAAATTAGGAGCTTGTGGCCGAAGTTTTAAACGTCTAACTTTAAAAACGACATGTTTTCCATACAAACTTTTTCAACCCCCTTAGGGGATGAATTTTATAACAATGCTACGTCATTTGTTTTGATTTTTAGTAAGAAACCTTCATACAAAGATTCAAGTGTATAACTTTCCAAATGAACGATTTCCATACAACGGTTCGACTCTATTTCACCCCCTCAAGGGTTGAATTTCGGAAAATCCTTTCTTAGTCTAGTACACGTCCACGTACTGTAAAAAATATATGTTCCAAGTTTCATGCTTATATCTTTAGCGGTTTAGACTGTGCGCTGTCTGTCAATCGGTCAGTAACGCAAGAGTTTTATAATGCGAGTATACATGTATAGATAATGGGCAATGACTTTAGAACCGAGTGTTTCAACAGTTCGGAGATTGGCCCCAATAAGAGTGATCCCACCAAAAACATTACATGTAAAGTGATGCCAAGACTCCATAGCTCATACGGCTTTCAGCGTGAAAAAGATATCAGATCGCAATTAGCGCCAAGCTTCCTACTCCACACGGCGTAACTTTATCACTACCAGCCACGCTCTACAAATTCTACATTTTCAAGTATAGCTTTGTTGGGCACATCCCGGTCGCCGCATAGACTTTCACGCCGAATGAATTTATGATGATATTAATAAGTGACGGGTCTATACTTTTTAGCCAAGATATAGAATTTGTAGAGCGTGGCTGGTAGTGATAGAGTTACGCCGTGTGGAGTAGGAAGCTTGGCGCTAATTGCAATCTGATATCTTTTTCACGCTGAAAGCTGTATGAGCTATGGAGTCTTGGCATCACTTTACATGTAATGTTTTTGGTGGGATTTCATTCCTTTTTGTAAGGTAATTTCTAAAGAAGTGAATGGGAAATCCCATACAAACTTCCATCCCCTAATTTAAAGAGTGGGGGGTGATTTGCTAAAAATCCTGAAATACGTATTTTAATATTTATAACAAGGAGTCCCTATATATACATTTTCAGACCCCTAGCATCAAAATTTGCGGAAGTCTCATACAAAGTTCCATCCCCTACTTTAAGGGGTTAGGGGGTAGTAGTTCCAATTTTTTGAATTATTTTGTTGATTGTTTACTAATACTAGCTTACATACCAAATTTCAGCTTTCTAGGACTTCAGGAAGTACCCTAGAGGTTTTGATTATCAACATCAGTTAGTGAGTCAGTGACGAAATCGGCGTTTTTTAGATATTAATAAAATCTTAAGTATAAGAGCTATGTTACTGAAACATTATATGTTTAATAAGTCCACTATTGACATCATATCCCGAGAATTTTGTTTATCTGGTATAATCCAAACCCAAGTTACGAGGGTTAAAAAAAAACGACGAACCGCTTCGAGAAAAGGTAGGTATTGCCCTTGCGTTGCGCTTCGCTTGGCTCGTATTGGCGGGGGCACTGCCGTGCCCCCAGATTAGGGACGTCAAGCCAATCTTCAAGAATAAACTTGTACAACTACCAGGATGCCATAAACTCACCGCACATCCTCGCCGTGGTGGGGTAGTAGCTGATGGACTCCACGGTGCATGCTAACACGCCCGCGAGCATCCCTAGCACGCCCATCACGCTCAACGTCGGCGCTCCCCACTGGCCTGAGAACTACCAGGGTGCCATAAACTCACCGCACATCCTTGCCGTGGTCGGGTAGTAGCTGATGGACTCCACGGTGCATGCCAGCACCCCCGCGAGCATCCCTAGTACGCCCGCCACGCTCACCGTTGGCGCTCCCCACTGGCCTGAGAACAAGATCTCTTTCAATCGACGGTTGTCAGAAACAAAAACAAAAGATAGTACTGAAAAGTATGTGTTTATTTACTTGGTGGCAACTTTTGATAGCATTTGCTTATCATCCATCCGAAAATGAAAGCCATTGATGAATCATTTTTTGGTTGCCAAGTACATTAGCACTAGCTGTCCGCGCTGCTCCGCCCGGGTATCCGCGGAAGGTATAAGTAAGCCATCAGTGCCAAGTCAGTACAGATAGTTTACTGCGCATTTCAATGAGTGCTACCTGATTGGCGCTGGATGGAAGCGGTATGCAGTACCGCATCGTATCGCCCCGCTTCCACGCAGTATAATTCGTCTGCGCAAATACAATACCGACAGTATACCGACAAGTAAGGAAATCTAGGCGACATCAGTAAGCCGCATACAGGCTCCGCCTCTCCTACTGCAAAGTGGCCTTAATGTCGCATGACCCGGGTATGTTACGTTCTCAATATATTCACTAGGTTTTGGTGTTACAACGTATCAACATTTATCGAAGTAATTACTGTACTGAGTGTGGCGTCGCAGGTTTACATGACGGCAACGAGTAAATTAACGAGCAATGCTCAACCGACCGTGAGCAGCGAGCGTCAAAGCGCCTGGAGAAACGAGTTACCGACATTTCAGTCTGTAAGTACGTAGACCTCGATAAGTTTAACATTTATAAAAAAATGATACGTGCGTTTACTTACAGTATCTTAACCTCCAATGCAAACGAGGTTTGTTGATTGTTTAACATGTGTGCCTGTGTATCTGTGTGTCTGTCTAGGGCATCCTAGTCAGTGAACGCAAAAACCATAGATTGCGAGCTCCTTACAAATTTCTACCCAAACACGTGCCTAAAACCCGGTATTTTTTGACAACCCGCCCCCACCCCTGTATAGTGGCAATGGCAACCATTATGTGGGGCCGTTTTGCGGCGCTACTCAGACTTCTATGTTTTTTTCGTCCCCTGATCGTAGTTCCCAAATAGATGAACCGATGTGAGCGCGGTTCTTTAATTAAGAATCTTGTCTGTCGAGATAGTTAGGGTCTTAGGTTTGTTTCTTGTATCGAGGATTTTTTGTGTGAATGCTTTGTATGTATATACAGATACGAATAAGTCTATTTAATAATGTAAATCGGTAGGTGTAAAAAATGTGCGGATTGAGGAATAAGGCACAGCCGTATATTCCAACTGCCGAGCCGAACCTGGTGCAATCTCAATAGGCAGGATAAACGGTATGCAGCATGATCGCTGCAGCCTATACCGTTTACGGTGTGGCTGGCAGGACTTCGCTGCCTGTTGCTGTGGTGCCGCAGAGCAGAGCATTCAACACATTATCCAAGGCTGATCGGTAACTCAGTATCCCGGAGGACCTCCAGAAGACAGGGGGACCGATTTTTGACTTTCGAGAGCTCGACTCTTTCACTCGAAAACTGTCAAATATTATGAAATGGTATTTTTAAATGACGATAGAAAATTAATATTATATTAATAGCGGTATTGACCACTTGTATTCAATTATATCGGTAGAAAGTAAGTGCCTGTGATTATGACACTACAATAGCATTTACTTTTAATTAATTTTCGAGCGCTCGAAAGTCAAAAATCGCCCCCCTGATCAATTTAAACGACGAAGCCCTTAAGTGGATTAGTGCTTTGGAGATTCATTTATGATCTTGTATCTGACTTTTTACTTGCCATACATATAAATAAAGTAGGTACCTATGTGGTGTTATGTTCCTGGTAAGAAAGATCACCAGAGCTCCGTGGATGGGCTGTGTTTAGAGTCCCTACACCCCTGCCCGAGTCCTCAAATCACTGTAATGGTGAAAACGCCTTTGCCTCTGGAGGTTACTGCATACCTGGATAAGGAACGCGGAACCAGGGCGCGTCTTCAATGATGACCAGCTTGAGGTCCGTCCGCGCGGGGTGACCCTCGGGGAGGGCGTGGGTCAGCGTTAGAATCAGGCACACTAACCACATGATGGCTATAGTCAGGAGAACCTGGGAACAACCAAGCGATTAATACATGAGTAACTGTCCACGCGACCACCCGCGTACTGCAAACGCAGATAAATCTGCGTGGTTAAATGTAGTCTATATCCATCCGGAAGGTCCAATTTATCTACTGGTGAGAGAACTTTTGAAATCGGATGAGTAGTTTTGGAAATTACTTCCTACATTCAAACTTACAACCTCACAGACTTTTCCTCTTTTAATAATAGGAAAGACGTATATATCGGTGACAACCCTGAAAAAAATGGGAATACATATTATACATTGAGATTCATGGACAGAGGAATTATTTATTGATTTATTCATTCGAATGGCATTTTATAGCCGTGCACAATAATCATAATACAATCTTATTCTTTAACTTCTATAATGATTCATTGTGGAGAGGTCATAAGGACAAAGTACAAAACAAAAATAAAGTGTTGGATAATAGCATAATTTGACAAAAGTATAAAGCTACGGTAGCCTAGTGGTTCAGTCATGCGGCTGTCGAGCGGCGGCCGGGGATTCGAATCACGGCCCGTACATACCAATAAGTTTTTCAGAACTTATATACGGATATTTATCGTTAGCTTTTCGATGAAGGAAAACATCGTGAGGAAAACGGGCTAATCCCAATAAGGTCTAGTTTACCCTCTGGGTTGGAAGGTCAGATGGCAATCGCCTTCGTAAAACTAGTGCCTATGCCATTCTTGGGATTGTGTCAAAGCGGATTCCGGGCTCCTTTAGGGATGATAGATGTTGTTAAAAATATTTACATTACTTCCAATACCCACCCTGAAAATTTGTACCAAGACGAAGCAAAATGTGAAATTCCACCCATTCAGCGCCAGTTTCTTAACACCTTTCTTTATGCAACTGTAACTGGATTCCTTATACGTAGGTAATCAATATCATATAACTTTCATATCAATCGTCGCGTCAGTAGAGCCCTACGATTCAGGAATGCAATCTAGAGCCAAGATTGGTAAATCGAGATCTCGCCTTAAAATTCTGAGGTCGAGATTAGCGATTCGATATCTCGTCAGCAAAATCGACGAGATCTCGATAACTGCTATTTTTTTTTTATATTGCGTTATTTTGGTCACATTAACATATCAAGGGACGGCAATGCCCATGTGACTCCTTTGGAGTTGCATGCGTCTATAGGCTTCCCAGTAGAAGTTATAATATGTATAACTATAGATGCCCAGTATATGCGATGCTTTGTTACAAGTCCATTACGGTATAACGTGGTGGAGACTTATACAGTCAGCAGCTGAAGTTGCTATGCGGTCCTAGTGCTCAAAATGATGTACACACAAACTCTAATGTCAAGGGAATAAGGATCTGTGTAGCTCATTTGCCCATTAGCCCACTGAAAATCAGCGTCGGGGCCCCCTCTGCCTCGACTCATGCTGAGTGGGTTCCTTTTTTGAGACAACTAAATAATATTTTTAGATATAAGAATTCTGTACACTGTTAACTTTTGTTGTTTCAAAATAAATCTCATTCATTCATTCATTCATTCATTCATTCATTCATTTTGAGCGTGTTATTTTGCTTAGCTACTTTTGATGCTGACCGTACACGACCACTGGCTGGGAGTCACTTAAGTGCGCACTCTTGAGTCTAGTTTATTAATATCTCACATAAGGCACGATGGGGTAAGACTATCGCCGGGCGAAGACCATCAGTCCATCTGGGGCTAGACAGACTGTTTTAGTTTTACCCCGAATCAGACGTAACTTTTTTTGTAGGAACTATATTATCTACTGTAGACAGTATTTATTTAACCGTTAATTCTGTTAGTCGCGTTAATTTCTCTTATTTTAATCTGTTTATTCTCTACTTTTATAGGACTGCCCTGGTTTTACACCCATGATTTTAATCATATGATAATCTTCCCCCAAATGAATAAAAACACACATTAGATACGAAAATTAACGAAATAAAAGGCTGCTGGTATTCTTACCCCGTTAGTGGGGTTTGGGCGGAGGTTACCAAATTCGGAATAGGTTTAATTCTGACTCATCCAGATTCTTATTTAGTCAGGTTCCGAAAGTGCCCAACTCTTATGAGGTCGTGATAGTAATAAGTTGAATACTGGTTATGGCAAATTCGCTAACAAATTAATTCTGAGAAAGTCAGATTTTAAGTAAGTTCAATTAGAACGAAAACAAATTATGGCTGCGTCGAATTCATTAATAAAGCCTTTTCTGATGAGGTCAGATACTGGATACGTTTAATTCATTCATAGGCTATTTCTATTTTAGTTAGATTTTGATTACGTTAAACTCTCGTAAGTGACATTTCTAGTGTAAGTCAATTTCATGGTACGTCATGCGGATACACAGTCAACCACAATTATTGATTTATATTTTAACGAAAAATGAAATAATAGTATTTTCGTCACAATTGCTGAAAACGAGTTTCTCATGGCATCGATTTAGCAAATACTCCTAGTTTTACCGTATCACAACCTACAATACCGTAATAAAATAACCTGATAAAGTGTTTTTTTATTTTATTAAAAAGGACATAGTACATATACAGACGAGGCGTTTTAATTTAGTTGGGTAGAGATTTTTTTTATTAATTAAGAATGGTTGTTTGTCTTCAACGTGACTATAAAAGAGGAAAGAGGGTGTCGTACTTTATATGTAAGTCGGAAGTACTTAAGTATCCCCACAAATTCTAAACAATTCTAGCTATTTTTTTGTCATATCCATTGTTATAATTCAAAATCCAAATGCTCTCTTGTCGAAATCGAATTGAAAATGATTTTACTAAAAGATTTTTCACACTACTAAATCATTTAATAATTGAGTTTTTTAATTCGCGGTTAATAATTGAGTTTTTTTAATAAGTTAACGACTAAGGGAAATCCCATTCAGCCAGTGATACATTACAGCCAAAATTTAAAAAAAGTTATGTATAGTCTGTCAAACAGCAAACTAAAGTATGGTATCCCTATGTAACAATAAAAAATAAAAAGCGTATGAAACGCGTATACTCATCTTTGACTTCCTTATGAGTTATATAATATATTGAAAAGGGACGGATATATGCTAGTTATTTCTCTTTTTAGTAGGGTGGAGGTTTCCATAGATAAGATAGAAATGACACGAGAATCATTCGAATAATTTCAAAGCCAGCGTTGCTAGCCCGCGATTTTTGCCGCCTTTTTTAGTGACAAGATTTGGTTGACCGTCTATTTTTTCTTTAGTTATGCTAAACTGGGCTTATTAAACTTGTCCGCATTAAAAAACAATACGCTGATAAAGGGCTTTTTTGTTCGTTGTAAAATTAAAAAATCGAACATTGAAGCAGCCAAGCAATTATTATTTCTTGTTGAATCAAAGTAAAACACTCAATGACGTGTGTATGATTTTATAAATGATAAGATTGATAAGATAGTGTCGTATTTATAAGCCTTTTGTCTTGTCCTTCTCGCAATAAGTATTGCAAATCTTACGAGGCATTTAGATGTACTATATTTCCACTGAAATATGTGGCCGGCAACTATAGGTGTCCCTCTCTTACTCACATCTTAAAGAAAGAGACATTATTGTAGTAAAATATGGTCCGTCTAGAAGTCTCATTACAATGCAGTGGTGGACGCCTGTCAACAACCGACATCGGTGAAAAAGTTGTGAAACAACAATTGTCTCTTATTTAGACAATACCTGTTTCACAGCCTACAATTGTCGTATTTTCTTGACAATTGTAGCACCTGTCGACTTGGTGAAATAGGGGCCTGGTCTTATCTTATTTTCTAGCTAACTATACTTGACCTACTGTAGAAAGACTAAACTAGCCTCCTTTAAATAAAATACTATTTAATAAGTTAACTGAAATACTGGCCAAAATAAAATACTTGTGATCGCCTAGTTCATGAAGTACGAATAGGACCCTCTACGTTGTGTTCAAATCTCGTCGTAAAACGCATCATATAAAATAATAATGTAAAATTATGTTTCAAATGAAACCGCAACAAACGCAACAAATAAATGTGAATAAATAACATTCGTAATAAATCAAACGAATGTAGATAAAGTTCGGTAATAAACCAAAACGCGAATGTAGTTTATGCGACGCATTAAATAATGCGTTAAAATAAAATAAACGTCAAAAATCATACATAAATATATGACCAAAAGCCGCAACAACCGAATTAAAACACGTGAAACGTAATTTCAGTAATCGTTAACATTACTGTAAAATTATAATCCGTCGATAAATTATATCGTCCGCAAATAAAATCAAACGGTAAAACAAGCCGTAAAAATCCGCAATAATTAATTAAATCCGCAATAAAATGAACATTTAAATTCAAATCAAGAATAATAGTCTATCTACATAAGTGAACATGCAACTCACCCCATCAGCAACAGCTCGAACAAGATAATTGATTTAATTAGTTAATTACCATATGTGAATTATGTTTATCTAATACTAATTACATACATCTATTTCTAACTTACATAACTAACTAAAGTTACTTATACTATAAAAATGCTCCATCACGATGAATGACAACGATGACCTGTAAAAAAAAACAGACTACAAGGGGACCTTGGAATTTTAGACCTTAGGTCATGAAAATGGGGCCTATACCTATTGTTATATCTTGAAACTTTCGTTACGAAGTCAAATCCCCAACTGGCCATATTTTTATAGAGAAATTTTACATGGATTCTTGTGCAATATTCAAAAGGTGTAATTCTTTTACATGCCATATTAACATACGTCATTTTGGTCCACAATAATTATATAGGTTAGTCAAAAGACATATGTGTTAAAGTACTGCCACTAATTTAGGTTCTTTTGGATTCAAGCCCATGAATTGTTTTTGCAGTCCCACCACTTCAAATCATGAAGTGGTAATAACTTAGACGAAATGTGAGACCAGCTCTTTAGATACAAAAGTTAAAACCAATAAATTAGTGGTTTATTACCCCCGTGTTGACATCATTTCGATTTCAAGGAACGCTTGACGTGAGAAAGGTTTTTATAGAATTTGTCTAAACTAGGTACCTATTATTACCCGACTGTCGAAGGAGAGGAGGGTTATGTTTTTTAAAGATAATCTTCGAGTCATGTAACCTTGCAGTTACACTTCGCAGAAGAACTTAGAAAAGGAATAATTAAGACCTATCCTTATTAAGAATTCCCTATAATTAGATTCAGCCGTAGTAAAGAAATATACTTAATCAGATTTTGTTTTAAAAATAAACATTTCTTGTTTGAATCCGTCTTTGTTCCAATCTGACCTAATACGAAAAAACTCCCCGACCTACTGAGAACCTAGAAAAAGATTAAATCAGAATTTGCTGAATATAGTATTAGAAATGTTCAGAAACAGACTCACTCCGAATAAAACCTAATAAAAACATGATCTACCCAGAAGCTGACTAAATAAGAAGCTGGAAGACTCAAAATTAAACTTATTCCGAATTTGGTAACCTCCGCCCAAACCGTTAGTGGGGCTAGACTAGCTGTTTGAACATTCTTTAGCTTTCTCTATAAATATATCTGTTTATATTAAACAGTAGTACACTTTTGCAAAAGTTTTCAAAAATATCAATTTAGTTCAATTATTTATTTAAAAGTATGACGTAAAACGTCGTCAGAACCGATCTTTAATTTCTAACAATAAGTCTTACCCCACCTTACCTTATTAGGTAAAAACCCGTTCTGGGGCAATCGAGACACATGCGTCAGCGCTACGGGTGCTTATTCGCATATGGACATTGACACTTTCACTGCCAACAATTTCGTAGCGTTACGCTCGTAGCCGATAACATGGGAAAAACATTATGTAAAGGAAAGCGCTGTTCCTGGCACTGAAGTGTTAAGCTGCTACGGAGCAGCGATATAGACGTAGCATGGCGGTCAATGGGTTAACATTAACACATCCATCGCATTCGCCAATGATTTCGTAGCATGCTACGATGGTTTGGGCATGTAGAGAGGATGGATGATAGAAGATTAACAAAGAGAGTGTATGAAAAGTGGACGGTACCGTTGGAAGGAGACGACCTCGCCGAACTTTTCCGACCAAATCGGAGAAATCCTAAAAAAAGGTCAGGACCTCTGGTGGTCGGTGCTGTTGAACTATCAAGAGTACCCTAAACCGACGAGCCTGTATGAAGAATGTCATGAAAGCGAATGAAGGTCATGAAAGGTTTGTCAAGATCGTAGCAAGTAGAAATCCGCGATCTCTGCCTACCCCTCCGGGAAATAAGCGTGATTATATGTATGTATGATTTCGTTGGCTTGGCACTGAACGTAAACTAAATTTCAAAATGCACACATGCAATAATACACATAAAATAAGAAATTATGTTTCCAAGACTCAACAGTCTATTTCTAAAGAGACCAAAAGCGCTGAGCATAATCAAAGCTACCAGGCTCCATACAGAAGCAGGTTTATCGCCGGGTACCACTCCCCGAGCTAATTACTTCCAAGTTGCCGGCCATTTTTTAATCACTGCATTTGCTTTAGGTACGCTGCAATATCATTGAAACAGGATAATTCAAGTAGGTAATTGGCTTAGCGAACAGTTTTATCGCGGTCCAGGATTGAATCCCCGAAGTTATTTGTCTGATGAGCATGAATGCCTGAGTCTTGAATAAGTTATTATTACTTTGACCAAACCGTTGACAGTGAATGTGTTAAACGAACTTCTCACCGGGAACAGCTTGAAGAGCGGGAACCACTGCACGGAGCATCCGCCCTGTCTCCAGGAGAGGGTGGGCACGCGCACGCCGCCCATACACTGCGAGAATATCGTCAGCAGCGTGAAGGTGCTGTGAACAATATCGACAAATGCTCATAATTTGTTAGAAAACTCATGTGTGTGGTGAGTGATGTGCCACATACGTTTGCGCCCGTGAAGTTGCACAATCCGTCAGCGAACGAAAAAATCATAGATAGAATGGAGCTCGTTCTTACATTTTTTTACCAAAACATGTGCCTGAACCCCGGTATGCGCATGTTCGAAATAAACGGCTGCCTGGCATCGTTTTGACACCCCGCTCCCATCCCCGCATAATGCCAATGGCACCCATAGTGGCAGTGGGACGATTTTGCGGCGCTACTTAGACTTGTATGGTTTTGTCGTTCGCTGAGACCCGTCGAACCGCTCTGACGGCGACGCTACTAGTAACTAACATCCGCGGCACAAACTTATGTGGCGTGGCTGTAGTCTGATGTCCCGTTGCCCATCTCCAGGAATATTGCCGCTGTATGGGTAATAGGGTAATTTCCTCGTAATAAAATTGATAATAAATAGTAAACCATCAAATTATTGTAATAAAGTATAATTTCTAAAACATAACTAAAATCATAGCCTTGAAAGATTTGAAAAAAAATATGCTTTTTTTTATTGCCCAAGAGTAAAGCTACCAATAGAATCCCTCTACGCTTTTGTAGAAACAAAATTGTGTGACAACTATGGACCTAAACGCAGTATTTTGCGACCAAAACAGCAGGTTACGTGATTTTCAATAAAACAAAGTTAGGTACCTACTCAGAACTGTGGAGCCCCGTCTGAGGCGTAATTAGACCGCCAGCGGCGTGTTCACTACAGTCCTATCCTTATCGCCCATATAAATAAAATAAAAGGTGTGTTGTCTATTACCTTACCTCTCTCTCCTGACCGGTCTCGGCCATGGCGACTGCTTCAACTGGGTGCGTAACGATGCCTATATATTTTTTTGGTATGATATTAGCTGCAATAACGCTCATTTGATATAATTATTGAGTCATATAACACCACTTAATATATTTACATATAATTATACTCATATTTTCGAAGCGCCAGAACCGAACACTTTTTTACCACCAATACTGATACTATTTGTATAATTTACAAAACGTAATATTTGCTATACTTTCTTTACTTTATTGGCGTTACCAAGCTGTTGTAATAAAAACAATATACTATACTAGGTTAAGTCGAGTTCTCCAATATCTACACAGACAACCTTTCAAAAATATCTATACAGAGACTTATTGTTATTGACATAAGACACATGTGTAGATATTTTTGAAAGATTGTCTGTATAGATATTGGAGAACTCGACTGTAAGTACTTGATAGTTATGCAACATGAGAATTATACCATGTTATGGTTTTAATAAATAAGTGATGAAGTTTAAATAAGTAAAACTCTAATGTTGCTATTGGATAGTACCTAATTAATTAAAGCACGTTATTAAGGGGATGCCTTGATTTGAGTCGAACACGCCCCCTATACAGAGACACGCTGATGCCTTCTACGCACGAAGAAAAGAGATGCCAATTTCCAATGCACCGCTAAGGCGCCAAGGCCAAGGCCAAGGCCAAGGCCAAGGCGGTGCATTGAAAATCATCGCGTGCTTTGAAACGCCGTTCTGACTAGATTAAGAAACAATAAGGTCTGATTTTCAGATATATGATTCTTGACTATATGATTGTTTATCTGATTTGATCGATAAATGATTGCTTAAAATTTCCTCGAAAGAAAAAAATTCCAAAGTTGTGTCTGTATTTTCCTTTTTTTACTCAGCCTACTCAAACGATACATTAGTTTACGACACAATCAAGTTAATAATATAGTATTTAATCTCATCTAAAATCTCACTTGATGAAATGTAAATATAACACATGTTAGGTATTTATCGATATTTGTCCAAAAACGCCATTCCCGAAGTGTTGCATCTCGTTTTCTCAGAAGCCATAAGTGTATCTCTGTCTAGTGGGAGTGTTTGACTCAAATCAAGGCATCCCCTTAATACAGTGCGGCGTGTGGTCACAAGGCTGCATCAAAGGCTATTTATGGCAGGGCCGATCAACCCCGCGGGGATGAAGACATGGATGTAGGAAACCAGTATCACTGCGTTTCCAAACAATCGTTAGCATATCAACAATAATTTTTACCTTAAAAAATACAGTTGATCAGTCCTAACAAACGCGCGTCTTGGTAATGCAATTAGGATTCAAATTGAACTATGTCAGAAAGTTGTAACCTAAAAAGGAATCACTGCAAAGTCACATTCTGACCCTGATAAATCGTTACTAACTTGCAAAATTAACTTTACATGTAGATACTTACTTTACATTAACTTACTCGTAATTCAATTAAAACTAAAGTTTAGTCTCAGTAAATGTTTCGAAATTCCAAGTTCCAATGAAAAAATAGACAAAGTTGTCTGTCTGTTACCTCTTCACGCTTAAACCACTAAACCGATTTAGATGAAATTTCGAATAGAGATAGTTTGACTCCCGGGGATGGACATGATAGTTTTTATCCCTGAAATCATCCTCTGAGCGTTTCTCAAAAAAAATGCCACTACATTTTTTCGGAGATTTTCTGCAACTTTTATGTTATTTCTACTCAAAATCACGATGTATTTCCATCCCAATAGGAGAAAAAAAGTGTCCCAAAATGTTCATACATTTTTGAACTTTCCTATTGTGTTACCACCATACGAAGTGTATGATAAATGGTAACACAATAGGAAAAATATATTTGGGACAGTTTTTTGTCCTACCAGGGTCGAAAGAGCTCCTGATTCTGAGTGGAAATAGTTAACATAAAATTCCTAGAAGTACAATTAATAATAGTGGCATTTTTTTGAGAAACGCTCCTCTAAGGTGATTAATGGCTAAGATATAAATGAGTTCCATGCGGACGGACACGCGGACAGAAGCTAGTATTCACATAAATGTCATAATCATAATCAAGCCGAAAGTACTACTACTATCAAGCTAAAAGTAGTACTCACAAAATTGCATCTTACATACCTGTTTTTAAGGTTTAACTTTGATCGACAATCAATAAGTATTCAATCCTGCTAGGTTATACATCCATGTGAACCCTCACTGTGAGGCTGCATGCATAATGCAGCCGCTAATAGGTTTTCGGCGAATTGATTACTAGAGGTACATTTCGTTTGTAGCTTCGCATCCTTTTATCAATTCAATATGTGCCTCGCATTCATTGCTACGCGCGGTGAGGTAACGTGTCGCGCAACCTTATTGAATGCGATACGGATGAACCGAATGGACCTTGCCAATGCACGTCTCAATCGACGTTATTCTATAGTGTTGTTTTGGCTATGAGCTACAATCCTCTGACTGCAACATCTTTTAATAGGGGCGCTGAATTCATACCAGGAGCAGGGGCGGTTCACTCTGTGATTACGTCGCGCCGCTACTAGTACATGCCGGGCCAACCGGCCCCGGTCGGTTTTTAGGGCTACTACGGCACACACGCGTTATATAGCAGCGCGTTGCATGCTATAGAAAGGGATGGCCACATTTAGGCTCGTGCGGCATGCCTAAACAGGGGATTTGTTAACAGAGAACCTCCTTATGTGGTAGTATTATTTATTCTATGCCAGTAGAGTAATTCCGTTACTTTTCGAACCAGCGTTCAACAATCATCTCGTCCATATCTTAAGTATGATCCTTGCAATTATTACTTAAAGACATCTAGACCAGAGGGCTAATTACGTAACTTTTCTAACGAGCTCATTTCCCTCAACATTTACATTTAAATCTATACCTTATTTACGTACGAAAGACATCTCACGCCAACTGCAGGTCTACATCAACCGGTGCCTCCGTCGGATTTACTGTATTTGCTGGCCCGAGAATCTTCTAATATCTATCCAATGCCAATCTCTGGGAACGCGGCAATGAGAGTCCGATCGACCAGCAGAGGCAAGCCTTGGTGTGGAATCCCCAAGGCAAGCTTAAACGTGGCCGTCCTAAGCAGACCTGGCGGCGGACGATCATTTCAGAAGTGAAAGCCATAAAGAAGACCGAAAGCGAAATGAAGCGTGAAGCTCAAGACCGATTGGGTTGGCGACGCATTGTGGACGCCCTCTGCCCCATCCAGGGGACTTAAGAACTTACTGTCCTGAACGTTACTGAACTGTCCTTGAGCGTATGGGCGGAGCCTCGACCCTCTCCCCGCGCAAGTCGCACAACCGCCGTCGTTTATTAAGCGTTACATAGATTAAGTTACAGACGTGTCATCGCGCATCGTTACCAATGCAAGGGTGGACGTGGGTGGGTGACATTCGTCATGCTTAATTGAAACGTGATATTTGTCATTGTATGTATTATTGTTATTATTATTATTTCCCATCTTGAACTAAAAACAAAATCTAAACTATACCTACGTAAATGTTAATTAGGTACAAATGCCAACACAGTTAACTGACCATCCTGTATTTATACAAGAACCTTATTACAATGCACATAAAGTGCACGGATGGTCAGTCAGCTGTCTTGGCTATAGTACCTACTACTTTACAAACCACGAAATAGATTGTCCACTCTATGCAACAAAATTATCTGTCACTAAAAACTAAACTATACGCAAATATTTATTAGTTACCTACTATACGAATCACAAAACGGATTGTCCACTCTATGCAACAAATATAGTCCACAATTTCGACAAATATTAAAAAATTTCGGCGCAGCGCAAATTGACACAGGTCCGTCATGCAACGTGTCTCGTCCCGCACTGACCGTATGGACGAAAACGGGGAAGCGTAGGAACTTTGGCGGCATATTTCAGATAACGAGATAAAATTTTAAGAAAATTAAGAAAGTAAGAAAATGATGCTCTTGTTCATTATTGTATGAAGAAAGTTATAAAATTTCCTATTATTCTGATAAAAAAGGAGCAGTAAAATGGTTACAAGTGAAAAAATAGGGGTGACTTTAGATTTCTTTTTCTCTAATTTTTATTGTTAAAATGGATTTCTACGAAAACTATGACCCGTCGAATATCTTGCAGATTATGATATATTTTTTCCGACGGAAAAAATGTTACGTTATAATGTATAAAACGGTTACAAAACAACTCATTTTCACGAAAATTTCGAATGTGGAGCCTTAAGAAGAAGAAGAATGTACGTATGTACGACACGTTACGCAATCGACCAGCAGCTTGGCCGGGCTCCCCACAACGCGGCTAGACCCAGAATCACCTCGTACTCAATCAAACGTGAAAAAGGAGAATCATCATCACCATCATCAGCCGAAAGACGTCCGCTGCTGGATATAGTCCTCCCCCAGAGAGAGCCATAACGACCGGTCTGCCGAAAAAGGAACTAACTTACTAAACGGGACTTAATCGTGTATAATATAACTTATTTTTACCTTTTTGAGGCTCCCCGACGTTTCGGATGTCTAAACTTTCAAAGTCCATAATCGTTTTATGATTTTACTTAATTATGTTTTGTAAATTATAGTTTATTCTTTAATTTCATTGTATCCAGCATTTAGCAATCAAATATCAATTTTAACATGAGGAAACTAGGTACCCTATTTTATGAGTCATGTTTACGTCTATTCGTTTTCGAAGAGCATTATGACGGATCGTACTAATAGCTGACCGATGTCTTCAAACAGATGCTGACATAAACAAGCGATTATCGTCTTTAAGGTACGTGAAGAAGGTATATAGTTGCTTGAACGCGGTGTTCTGTGCTCCTCAATCAATCATACCCGACCGTGGTGAGGGAGGTTATTTACAGTCTGTAAAATAAGCTCGGGTCTAGAGATAAATAAGGTTGTCGAGGAGTACCCGAAGGTATAACGTAATTCTACGTGAATTATATCTTTTACCATTAAGTTTACTTAGTGGCTCTGGGCGCTGCAGAACTCGCGTGCCTATCTTATTAAAAAAGTGAAAAAAATGGCCCATCGAAAAAACTTCTATATAATTATTGTACCTGCTCATAAAATTTCATGAAAATCGGCTGAGAAATGCGAATGTAAAGGAAAACAGCAGGACAGCGGGACACCGGGCACCGGACAAACGGCCCAAGAACGAAGTTCTATGCTAAAGCTCGCTCGTTCGATAAAAACTTTGTACCCGAACCGAGATGAGAAAATGTAATTTCCAGCTATTAGTGGTGTATCTACCCCTACAATCCCTACATCTCACACGTTAAACAAAGGCGATATAGGCGATATCTTACGGATATCCCCTTCTGTAAAATTGAGACAAATGGAATCGCGGCCACATCTAGTAAGCGACATTCCTTTCTGTCAATTAAAACAAACGGAATCTCGGCTACTTTGAAGTAATTTGTTTCGTCTACGACTAGACATAAGGTTGGCTTTTAAACCGCTCGATTTATTATTTGACCTACAAGAACTTACCTTGAAAACACTGAATAATCTATATTGAATTCCATGTAAAAGACTCATCGACCCTTTCCAAAGAATAATACCACACCTTTATGCAAAGGTGATGTTGTCGGAATGTCATGTAGGTACATTTCAAATGAGTCAAACTGAACTAATTCTTTTGTGACTTGCGTTACTCACATAGTATTTGAGTGCAACTTGCTTTAGCTATTTGACAAATGGCAACTCGAGGCCATGTCTCTAATGGAAAGCAATCGTACACCTCCATGACGCCGATTCTAAAAATATTACAAGGATTATTAATTTGGTCTCATGGTGTAGAAATAAAACCTGACTTACTTTCAGGACTTAGGACATATTGTCCTAATCCCGGTTGGTAATTTCACCCGCAACCTCTTACCTTAGTCACAAGTATTTTTTTTTGTCTCTTTGATTTTACCAGAAAGCAGTCCCCAGCAGGCGATGGATACGGGCGACTGAATCCGGGATTACTGTATGAAAAATGATTTCTAATGGAATAAGAGTTTCTGTGTATGAATGATGAGTTTGGTTGTAATCGCTGATGGGTGAAATGAAGAATGAACTATGTGCCATTGAACTTCTTCAGGTTATTAACTATGGAGCATTTCGTTGCATCGACCCGCCTCAGCTATCATGGTGCTTTATCGAACGAGCGAGCGAAGCGAAAGAAGTTCTATGCTTCAGCTTGGGCCGAAAATTGTGTTTGTATGTCAAGATGTCCGGATCCGGATGTCCCGCTTTCTCGCTCTCCTCTACAGGCTGCATTTCTCAACCGATTTTCATAAAATTTTGTGACCAGGTTCGTTAATAATACAGTTTTCTTTGTCGAGTCACTAATAGAAAATGTTTTTTTCTTTTTCTAATAATGTACGCTCGCCATTTGCACGGCTCACAGAGTCACTCGTATATGCTTTACAAGTATTAACTTGGACTGTTCGTACCTATCTATTAAATCTGTTGGGAATATAGGTATGCATAGTCCGCGTGGAACTCGTTTACATCGTAGCTCCATACAAACTTTCACCCCCATTTCACCTCCTTAATGGATGATTTCCGGGATAAAAACTATCCGATGTCCTTCCCCCGGATTCAAACTATCTCCATACTAAATCTCATTTCAACCGGTTCAACTGTTTAAGCGTGAAGAGGTAACAGACAGACAGACACACTTGCATTTATAATTCTAACTTCCGCCCAACCGGTTCATTTATATCGTAGCTCCATACCAACTTTCACCCCTATTTCACCTCTTTAGGGGGTGACATCCGGGATAAAACCTATCCTTTGTCAGGACTTTGTCCCCAGGACTCAAACTATCAAAAAACTGGACTTAAATTGCAATTTTTACAAATGGGACTATTACTAAGGCACCGCTGTCCGTCCGTCCGTCGTCCGTCCATCCGTCACCAGGCTGTATCTCATGAACCGTGATAGTTAGACAGTTGAAATTTTCACAGATGACGTATTTCTGTTGCGGGTATAACAACAAATACAAAAAAACAGAATAAAATTAATAATTAAATATGCCATACAACAAATGTGTTTTTTGCCGTTTTAATAGACAATGGTACGGAACCCTTCGTGCGCGAGTCCGACTCGCACTTGGCCGGTTTTTTTAACAGTTTAACGAGACTTACAGCTCGTACTCGTACACCTACTGATCTACCGTTTTGATCGACGCAGAAATAATTTAATGGTTCTCGAACTAGCACTTTGAATTATAAAAAAATACTATTTATTCCCCTTTTTTACGACATCCAACTCAATGAACACTTTACTAAACCCCAGTAAATTACAGTATGTATTTTACGTCATCAAATCTCACTTTCCAAACAAGCAACTGCCGAAGTGTGTTACATCTAATTTTCTAGTTCACGGAAGACAAACGTATCTCTTGCGGGGCGTGTTATATAAGAATTGACGCATCCTCTTAAGTTTAACATAAATCGCAAGTGGAGTGGAGGCCGTGAAGCGTCTCGTGTGTATCGTGTCTCACGCCAATGCGGAGACACACAATGCACGTGTAGTGTAGCTTGGAGAAGGGACTAAACCGGAAATTTGTGCGGCGCCGCTGTACACTGATAAAATAAACTTAAATACGTCTTTACATATGTTGCTACTTCGCCCGAGAATTGCAAAGAACGCAGGCAATCTCGAGCGGCTGTTCGTGTATTACAGAGGGACACACGGAAAAATTCCGAAGTCTTTTGTCCGAAACCATCATTATTCCGAAATTTCAAATTCCGAACGCCATTTGCCGCTAAACGAAAATGTGGATGCAGGTGATTTAATGGAATATGTAATCAGGTTAGGTTAGATGACTACTTTTCGTTCCCGATTTTAATCTAGGCAGCCTTCGCTTTTAACACATTCGGTGCTCAGAATCGCTACGCGCTACGCTCATAGTCGATCCCGTGGTTTTCCTCGTATGTAGTGGAAAACAACTACGGCGTAGGCGCCCGCGGAGCGGGTTCCTTGCAGTCAAAGTGTTAACACTTTCGCGACCAAGAATCGCTACGCGCTACTCTCGTAGCCGATCCTGTGGTTTTCCTCATATGTAGCGGAAAGCGACTAGGGCGTAGGCGCCCGCGGAGCGGGTTCCTGGCAGTCAAAGTGTTAACACTTTCGCGACCAAGAATCGCTACGCGCTACGCTCGTAGTCGAACCCGTGGTTTTCTTCGTATGTAGTGGAAAAAGACTACGGCGTAGGCGCCCGCGGAGCGGGTTCCTGGCAGTCAAAGTGTTAACACTTTCGCGACCAAGAATCGCTACGCGCCACGCTCGTAGCCGATCCTGTGGTTTTCCTCGTATGTAGCGGAAAGCGACTACGACGTAGGCGCCCGCTAGGTGGGTTCCTGGTAGCGAAAGATAACATTATACATATATGCACACCAGTATATAGACTACCCGGTACTAAAAATTTAAAATATACCCAAAGGAAATCCAAAGCGAAATACGAAAGGAAATGGCCCGGCAGTTTTTACAGCCGTTCCAGTGCCGGGCGGCGGCCCGATTGCTTCCGGAGAACAAAAGCATGGATTTATATCGATTCTTTATAAACGTCTTTAAAAGTAAGTTTCCGACAAACCTTTTTACAAGCTTTTGTTCTTTGTGTGCAGTCAAACCAATTCAAGTAAAGGTTGAATCACACTGGTGCGGCGGTAAATAGTAAACTTGACTTTAACTGTCAATTTTGCTATTGACCGCCACCGCTGGCCGCGCCAGTCTGTGAGAGGCTTAAATTTTGTATGATATACAGGGTTAAATATATATGATGGTAATAAATAAATTATGAACCCGTTCACCGCTTATCACAACACAAATGCGTCAGGGCGCTTGCATTTCATTAATTAAAAATGCTTTATTTCAGATAAATAGAATAGAATAGAATTTTATTCGAATAACTCATCATTACACATATATTCACCTAAATATACCTTAAGAACTAACAAATAGGGGTGTGCTACCGAAAAGGTCTCCAATCAGCAATACAGGTGACACAGCAGTGCCAACGGCGCTGGTTTTCTGTGGACACAGCGAGGTGTGCGGGACAGCATACTGCGCGACTCGTATTAAGGGCGGTATAAATACATAAAAAATACAAACAAAATAATATTCAATACATATGTTTATAAATTAAGTTTAAAAATATTAATTTGAATCTCTAGAGTTAGTTAGAGTGAGTGTCGGTACGTATAAGCAGCAATTTTTTTTTGAAAGCTATGTAGGAAAGAAAAGAATTGTTCTGATTGAACCTACCTAAGTATATAGGTAAGGCCCTAGGCAACAGGTACTTTGCGGGTCCAAGATATATTTTTTAAACCTTGCTTTAATATCCATATTAGGTTAGTTACCCACAGAAAAAACGTATATCTATTTTAGTAAGAACTTATTTATTACATAAAAATCGTTCAAACACGGTGTGATAGATCACGGCTATTTAATTTACAATACTAATCATCTGTGCCACCCAGCGATAAAAGATGGGACAGTTTTACTTATCCGCTATAACCTTCAAAATCCTGTTAGGACTCTCTCTAACACGGTCGGCGCAATGCTCGTAGCCGAACCCGTGGTTCCGCTAGCGGTGGCCAACGGCGTAGGCGACCGCTAGGCGGGTCCTTGGCAGTGAGTGTGTTACGCTGCTTGCTACGTAGGTACTAAGCGTGAGTGAATGAGTTAACACTTTCGCTGCCAAGAATCGCTACGCGCTGCGCTCGTAGCCGATCCCGTGGTTGCGCTAGCGGTCGCCTACGGCGTAGGCGACCGCTAGGCGGGTTCTTGGCAGTGAGTGTGTTACGCTGCTTGCTACGTAGGTACTAAGTGTGAGTGAATGAGTTAACACTTTCGCTGCCAAGAATCGCTATGCGCTACGCTCGTAGCCGATCCCGTGGTTAGCGGAAAGCGACTACGGCGTAGGCGCCCGCTAGGCGGTTTAACTTGGTGTTATAAATAGTTCAGAAATTTCAGCATTATTTGACAGAAAGATTACCGGTTATTCCGATTTTGAAGGTCCGTCGGTAAAAATCAGAATTACGTACATGTAGGCCCAGCTAGAGGGGTGATCACTGATCACGTAACTTTCCGAACGCACGTAAGAACAACTTAACTGTCATTTTCCCATACAAGACGTGGCATTTAGATCTACCTGACGCGCGTACAATGCGTTACGTGATCGACCTGCTGGTCTACAACTGGGTAATAAAAAAATGGGAAGATTTAACACAATTTTTAAATCATCAATTCGATTTCAAATTGAAACCAAATCAAATCCAGTGAATAAAGTAAAAAATACAGTAACCGATATCCGTTTTCCCCCGAGACTGAAATGCCATTCTGTATTACCCGTTCGCAATCCCCACTTTCTATTCCGTTCTTATTTGTCCTTCTTTGTATTCCTACTAGTATTCCCGCGCGGAGTTGTGTGTGCGGGTTTACTTATTTGACTTCCCTTGCAATGAAATTTGGGAACGTTGTTTAGCGGACGTTTTAAAACAACCGACCGGCTAGGGTGGGTTGCACCAAACTGTCTGAATGCATGGATAGTTTGACAAGTTTCTATGGATTGACAGCTGCTGGCGCCATAGGGTAAATCGCCGATAACTGGCCACCCTTCAATAACTGGCCCCTTCATACTAAAAATGTACTCTGTTCCCCTACAAACGGAATTCAATTTAGTATAACGAGGCCAGTAATTAATACCTTATATTAAAAATAAATTTCATTATAGGTGAATAGAGTTCATTTTTAGTATGAGGTGGCCAGTTATTGGCGATTTACCCTATTTAACGTTGATCGGCCTGTAATCCCGCACCCTCAGTGTAGAAAGTATATGAGTCATCAAATATGGTTAATTGTATATGTAATGACAGTATGACTATGAACCCTAACTTCCTCCAATTTTTTTTGAGACTAACTTATATTTCTGACTGTACTTTTCTTTGAATAATATGAACCAACACCTGGGGCTGCGGTCAGGTGAAATAATTTGGGTTCGTTCGGTAAGGTCCGTCTGACAGTCTCCGCTGATGCCGTGCGTGCCTTGAAAGTAAAGTACAGTTCATGTCCGCTACATACGCAACTGTTCTTTCCGCAAGAGCGTCTACGGCGTAGGCGCCCGCTACGCGGGTTCGTGGCAGTGACACCATTTACTTTTTTGCTGACACAAACTTATGAATAATTGCCATAAGCCTAAGCCTTCATGTATTTTCCTTTATCAAAAGAAATCATATAACAGTCAGTCTTGGGTTTTTGTGAACGTAACGTAATTTCCTTTCGACAGTTATTATGTTACTATAGGAACTCCGGCAAATAAAGTACCGAATTACATTATTAGTTGGACTGAAGCCAAAACAAAAGAAAACCTCATCGGAGTTACAGGGAAACAGCTTTCTATAAAATGGAAAATAACTTAATACACCATTGTATTGGCATTTACATAATAAAGCTGCAATTTGCACAGACCTTACAGTTTTCAACGAAGGTTGCTCTTATCATATCTAGCGAATTTGTACTCTAAGTGTTAAGCTCTCGTACTAATATCGCATGGCAGATGAAGGATTGTAAAATAAACTTGGGGTGCTATTAGCTCACGTGGTATGCTGGATGCAGCTGAGATCGATAGAGCGGACTTGTTGCACGGGCGAGGTCGCTAACCGTTGCCAGGACGACGCGGCGAGCTCCTACCTGCCTCTGCCGTCCTGGTAATTTGTGGTTTCACTCCCTTCGAAATGGTGGAAAAAATCGCATTGTTTTTAGGAACACCCTGGATTTTTTAGCGGGACGTTTGAACTCCTCGCTCATATGCCGCCCTGGTATTCTGCGGTCGAGAAAGTTCAAAGCCTTTAACTGTTTGCAGTCAAAATCCCGTTAATCCTGCAAACCGTATGCAGAGACGAATTGAATTTGATTAAATAAATAAAAACATGATATAAAGAACTACTTCGTCATTTAAACACATAGTGTAGGCTCAACCAGACCATATTTTAATTATTTAAATTCACAGAGCAGATTCCATTAGTCATCGCACCTAATTAAAAAATAATAAATCACCGTGTCACAGAATATCACCAATTTCATGGTTTATTCCTCATTTCATCCCACTCAATTTCAATTAACCAAATAAAACGACACTGTTTACTCGAAAAGTTTGGTATTTGACCAAAATAATGAACAATGCACGAACTTATAGGAAATAACAAATTATCCTTTCTATGATACCTATATTTGTAATGGAATAAACACAGAGATAGTATTTGCCGGTCAACGACCTCGCCGACCTACGTCCGGGCCCCGCACGGAATCAGGTCAGCGCCTAAATCTACCAGTTTACCCTGCTTGTTTCGGGATTCGGGAAGTAGTCAAATAATTTTCCATTACTAGGTTATTAACCAGACTACAGACGAAACATGTCCCTCCTCCGAAAGTGGAAAAGGGACACGGGGGCTCTTTCTTGGCTTAGATATACATCTATGGACTTCCCGACATGGTCTTTGGCTTGTCACGAAATTGTGGATATTTAGTGCTCAAAAGAGTATTTGAGCTTAATTTGTAATTTATCTCGTATCGTATGTTATATACTCCTTTGCTTTAGTAGAATACCTTTAGTTACCTACTATTTTTACGAAACTGGACTTAATCGCATATTAACTTATTTATTTAGGTACCTCATCGGATGAAAAGTGATGCTGTCACACACGACCTAAGTACCCATTTAATTAGAGAACAATACAGATCCGTTCTATATATTACTTTGGATGCTTGGAAGTGATTCGAATATGCATTACTTAAGAATAAAGTTTTTAGATTTTAGTGAATCCATATTTCAGGCCATAATAAAATTTATCGTCCAATAACATCCCTGGACAGCAAAGCAGTAAATAATGGAGTTATTATATGCTGATAATAAGTTTCTGATGTACAATAATAAAGTGGTAAGAAAGTGATAAGATTAAAACGAGACAGGCCGTACTAGTTTCAGCTTGAACCTGATATAGTACATTACTACAGAAGCCGGGAAGTAAGGGGTTGCCGGCCGAGTACATAAAGACGGCCGAGCGTAGCGAGGTCGGATAGTTATGAGACTGGCAACCCCTTTTCACACCGAGGCAGGTACGAGTATGTAGTGCTTTTCTCAAACATCCAATGAAATAAATAAATAAAACTCCAAGAAATCAAACTTGAATTTTCATAGCTGAACGGCGGGCGTGATGCTGTGCTACAAATAACGGAATGGAAATAAAAAAAAACCATCTTGCAGGCCTAGGCCTCCAATTTCGTATGAAATGCCATTACGGATCTCTCGTCTCGCTGCGCCCCAAACGTGTTACGTGACACTTCGAAGCCCATTATGAAGAACACAAAGTCAATATTTCAATGCATGTTTGGTCGCTCTCCACGAGCCTGTATGCGACTTGGATGAAGACAAAACCAAAACCCGATCGACGACAGAGAACAAGTTTTTTCGTCGCAACTCCATCTAACGGCTTAACACTACAAACCAATATCCCTAAAACATGATGTAATCAATATCGAACATAACATTTTGGCCATATAAAGATAAAATGAACTAAACGGGGTCGTGATTATAAAAATCAAAATCAAAATCAATTATTTATTCTGCAAATAGGCCACAAGGGCAATTTAACATGTCAAACGGTAATTTACAATAAAATAATAATAATAATCTTACACAATAATAATTTAAAATTATATATAAAAGGTTAACAAACTAAATGTCACTAAATTAATGTAAACAAAACAAAATTGCAAAATATGAGCATTACATTCGATATAAGATCTGTATCAGCATTAACAAGAAGTTAATGATATTAATTCAGTATTCCAGAGATGTATAAGGTCTCTGAGCGTCCAAATACAATTAATAATTATGCTAATATTCGAAGAGACGTATACGGTCTCTAAGCGTCAAAACAAATAATTTACTTTAAAAAAAAAGTTTTAACCGACTTCAATTTAGTACTCCGCCAAGCCACGAGAACATTTTCACATTTCTTTTCCCATTTACCACATGAACTGATTTCCGAGAGCAAATGCATTGATTATTAGAGAAAAAAACCCTATCGCTGTATGTGACCCGATAATATTTGAGGACTTCCGTCGATTCCACAAGGATCACCCTTGACACTTCATTAGTTGCTATTTCAACGGAATCTTATCAGAATCTGTGATATAAGTACTTTTGAGTACATAATTGAGGAATTCCATAAGTCATCTGTGGTCTTCATCATCAATTCCACTCCACCAATTTATGATTTCCGGATGTAAATACACGAGTTATAATAGAAAATACCAAAATCACTACACGCGTGCCTAATATAATTGAGGAGTTCCCTCAATTCTTCATGGATCCCATCATCCAATTGAATTTCCAAAAAAATGGGACCCACCTGGAAGCATATACTTACAAACAAAAAAATATTTTACGAATCGGCTCATCAATGACGGAGTTCTGAGGTAACAAACATTGAGAAAAATAAAAAATAAAAAACAGAAATGAGAACCTCCTCCTTTTTTTGAAGTCGGTTAAAAAGGAACATTGATGTATGTAATATTGTCAGAGATGTACAGGGTCAATAACAATAAAACGTGTCAAGTCTGTTAAATAAGTTAGATATGTTGGAAATTACATTAAATGACATCCAAAATAATTATCAAAATATCGATGTACTTTGCCTCACTGAGACTTTTGTCAATAAAGGTTCTGAACCCAACATTAAATTAAATAACTTTAAATTAGCGTCATCATATAGTAGAGAAAAAAAAGAGGTGGTACAGCGATATTGGTTAGAAAGTCATTAGAAGTTAAGTCAATTGAGATTTTACCTAAGTTAGCATCAGACTTCTATTTTGAATGTTGTGGTATTGAAATAGTATCTACTTAATAATAATAACGATTTATAGGATACCACAACAAACTCGGTCGCATTTAGGTCTGTTTCTTCACAAGCTTGACAATTTATTTCAATACTTAGCCTTAAAACATAAAAAGAAAAAAGTAGTTGTTTGTGGTGACTGGAATATAGACACCCTCAAAGATAATTCAGTTACTAAGAAATTAGTTAGTATAGTAAGGAGCCGCAATTTATCAATACATATAGAGTCACCAACTAGAATTCATACTTGCATTGATCAAATCGCCAGCAATATACATACGTAATATAAAATCCGATACTCACATGCTGAACTTATCAGACCATGATAGAGCTCAATCAATTATATTGAACATTAATAAGACTAAGTCCTACAACACCTGGTTTGAGCTCAAAAGAGACTATTGTCGTGATAACATTCGTAAATTCCTATGACACCATAAAAGCTCTCTCTTTTAGTGATGTCTTAAATTCGAACAACGCTCAAGAAGCTTTCAACATATTTTATCACTTGTTGAGACTGTTCTACGAGTTATGCTTTCCGCTCATCAAAGTAAAAGTTAGTAGTGGACTGAATAAGCTGAAGTGGCTGTCCAAAGGTATCCGTAAATCATGTCAAGTCAAACGTCAAATGCTCTTTAATAGCAGAAATTGCAGAGATCAGCCGAATTCTAATAAAATGTTTCTAAATGTATATGTTAAACTACTAAAAAAGTGTACACATACATCACAACAGATTAGCAATAGAAAATATGTAAGTAAAAATAATAACAAATGTAAAGCAACCTGGAATGTTATAATATATTCTTGGCTTCTACCCGTGCTAAAAAGATGATACTGGCTAGTGAAATTGGCTTTGTTGGAAACGTGCAACACATTTACCTAAATGATCACCTGTCTCAGGACTACAAGAAGTTGCTCACCTCTGCGAAGGACTCCTTAAAACCGAAGGGTTACATGTTTATTTGGGTGAAGTTTGGAAAAATACACGTGAGAGAAGATGACTCATCAAAAGTATTCATCATTAACAATCAGGTGGATTTAAACAGACTGTTATAGTATGCGTTTTTTCTAAAATAGTGTTACAGTTTATCTCAGAATTCTTGGTTTACGTGATATGCAGTTTTGAAATTATATTCTTTTTTGCTCATTTTAATTTGAACGCATCATTATCCTTGTTCTGTCAGTTATTGCTAGTGTTTCTTCCTATTAAAGCTACTTATATAAGTTACGAGTTAAATTTGTGTAAACGCTATTCGAATAGTTTGAGAACCCTAGGGTCACTGGAATGCAGTTGCTTGTTATCGCTGATTGTCGCCCGGCCTACTGTTTGCGCTCCTAACTTAAATGCACTTGAAGATTATCTTGTGCACAGTATGATTGTCTCTTTTTCGCTTGTTGCTAATCTATGTATTTATGCGTATGCGTTTTGCCTGCCTTGTCACACTACCGTGGTTTATTCCATGTCTAGTTGGATGAGTGTTATTGAATTTAAGTCGTTTGTTCTACTGTTCCTGCTTCTAAGTGCCTCGTATAAAAACGAAGTTAATACAAGGAATGCTATTAGGATGAAGGCGGCTTTTGGGAGGTATATTATACTATGTTATTGCTATTGTTTTGCGTTAATATTTAGTGATGGCTAGTAATTTTAATGGATCAATTTCTTTATACTACCAAAATGTTAGGGGACTTCGTTCCAAAACAATTGAATTTTATCGTAATATTCTATTAACCTCCTATGATATAATATTACTAACTGAGACGTGGCTTGTGGATGGTATTGCGGATTCTGAGCTTTTTGATAGTCGGTATGTTGTTTGGCGGCGGGATCGCGACCTAGTGCTGACTGGGCAAAGTCGGGGAGCTGGTGTCGTTACAGCTACCCGGAAGGAGTTGGCTGTAGTTCCTCAACCGGCCTGTCAATCCTCAGCGGAGGACTTGTGGCTAACTTTAACAACAAACAATACGGTAAAATTACATTTATGTGTTGTATACTTATGTAAACAGGGGCAGGGTTACTCATTTTCTGATCAACTTTGCAACTTTTTGGATAGATTGGGGGATTTTGTAAATATAAATTCTGATGATAAATTCCTAATAATCGGCGATTTTAATTTAAGCAATATTGTGTGGACGCTAAATAATCAACATTACCTACCTACTTATTACGCATCTATAGATGAGTGTAACCTGGTTGATGAGCTAAATTCCCTTGACTTGTGTCAGTATAACGGCGTGACAAATAAGTTTGGTAAAATACTGGATCTAGTACTCTGTAATGACGTAGTATCTGTATGTAATTGTCAAAGCCCTCTTGTACCCATAGACCCATATCATGAGGCTTTAAATATATCAGTGTCATTTGCTTTTCGTACTTTTCTTAAACCGGCACCAGTTATGAAATATTATTACAATAAAGCGAACTATGAATTAATTAACTTAGATCTTTTAGACATAAACTGGGAAACTGAATTCTCAAACCGTACATTAGAACAATCTGTAGATTTCTTTTATTTAAAGTTTCAATATTTAAGAGATAAGTATGTCCCGCATAAGCTTATTACTGTTAGCACATACCCTGTCTGGTACTCTAACTCGCTTAAGAAAGCCCTAAAAGAAAAACATAAATATCATCGCAAATTCAAACTATATGGTAGTAGGTGCGATTTGCTTGCGTTTGAGTATCAGAGGGAGAGGGTTAAGCGCATGGAAAAGCGATGCTTTTTTAATTATACTGAGGAAGTTGAGAACAACATTAGTAAGGACCCCAAGCAATTCTGGTCTTTTGTTCAATCCCGTTTTAACTCTTTTGGAATACCGAGCTGTATGTGTTACGATGGTGTCGCTATAAACTCAGGAATTGACATTTGTAATGCGTTTTCCGACTATTTTAAAACAAGTTTTCTAGCGAAAGCTGCTCCTCCTATCCCTCGAGCATCGAGGAGTTACTTCAATTTTGATGACTGTGCCGATTCTATTAGTCATCTTCACAGTGTTTCGGTCGATCCCGCTGTAATTACTAAATTATTACTTAGTCTTGATCCTAGTAAGTCAGCAGGTCCGGACCAGGTGCCGGCTATGTTTTTAATTAATTGTGCTAAAGCCTTAACAAAACCTATATTATTATTATTTCGGAGATCTTTTATTGAATGTTCTGTCCCGTCGGTTTGGAAATCGGCTTTTATTACTCCAGTTATAAAGAAAGGCCCTAAAACGGACGTATCTAATTATAGGCCGATTTCCAAATTGTGTATTTTGGCTAAGATTTTGGAAAGAATAGTCCATTTGCAGGTTTCATCAGTATTAAAAAATACTATAGATAGCACTCAACATGGTTTTGTTCAAAGGAGGTCTACAGTGTCTAATCTTGCTTTATTGAACGATTTTGTGTCTGAGACAATGGATTCTGGCCACCGGGTGGATGTAATCTATACAGACTATAGTAAGGCTTTTGATAGGATTGACCACGATATCTTAATATATAAACTTTACTTAATGGGCATTAGAGGGGATCTTCTGAGGTGGTTTATGTCTTACATAGAAAATCGCTGCCAGTCGGTAGTGATCAAAAACTACATGTCAAGCTGGGTATCTGTACCAAGTGGCGTTCCCCAGGGATCTTTGTTGGGACCACTCCTTTTTAACGTATTTGTGAATGATATAGGTACCTGTTTTAGGTTCTCTAGGTTACTCAGTTTTGCCGATGATATGAAGATTTTTGCCAAGATTGCTTCACCTGAAGATTCTATTGCACTGCAGTCTGATCTAAACCGACTGGATAGATATTGTATTGAGAACAAATTGGACTTAAATCCCTCTAAATGTTTCACCGTAACTTTTTCTCGAAAATTAAATAAAATACCTACTTCTTATTCATTGAAAGGTAACTGTATTCAGCAACTAACCAGCATAAGAGACCTAGGAGTTTCTCATGACTCGAAGCTTATTTTTAATGAACACGTCGATAATATTATAAGTAAAGCTTCTAAGTCACTTGGATTTATAATGCGTAGTTCGGTTTGTTTTACACGTATTAAGACGCTGAAAATCTTATATTGTGCTTATGTGAGAAGCAAGTTGGAATACGCATCTCAGATTTGGAATCCCCAATATAAAATTTACATCGATAGAATTGAGCGATTACAATCCAAATTCATGTAATTTCTTTGCTATAAAATGCATATACATTATAGTTCAACTAATTATGTAACCTTATGTAAAAAGCATCACCTGATACCCCTTGTTAAGCGTCGTGAAATTGCTGATATATTATACTTGTTAAATATAATAAGAAGCAATGTTGACTGTCCTAATTTACTTGAAAAAAAATATTTCAATACTCCCATAAGAAGATTCCGCCATTTTCGTCCTATTAGCATGTCCCGTGTTTCCACTAAATATAGAAAGAATAGTTTTTTGTGCAGAGCAGGCAGGAGTTTAAACAAAGTTGTAGTTAAATTAGATATAGACATATTTTGTGATAGCATACAAGCAATAAAATCCAAATTGATAAGATTCTTCATGTGTGATACTTCAGTAGGCTCGGGTTATTAGAGTTTATATATCCTAATGTATTAACTACTTGCATATCCATGCTTGCTATTGGTGCGCGATGGTTACTGTGCGTCGTATTGTACGCTAAGTTTAAGTTTGGCTATAGATTTCTTTGTTAGTTTATTTCTATAAGTGAGAACCTGTAATTGGCTATATGGATTTATTATTTTGTCTATAAAAATGTTGCGCTTTTGGTTTTCCATGTATCAATAAATAAATAAATAAATAAATAAATATTCTCAATTTTCAAATAGTGCAAATAATTCAGACATAACATACTTAAAGTTAAAGGATGTAATACATAATGATCCTCATGATATCTGCACTATTCTAAATGATCATTTCATTGAGTTAAGTAAAACGAATAAAAATACTGTTGACAATATTGTAAAAAATAATGTTGAACATTGTCAGTTCACAATGTTCTTATTGTCAATTGATTACAATGAGGTATATAAACTTATAAAATCATTAAATAACAGCAAAACTTCGGGTATTAACAGTATGTCAACTGAATTAGTTAAATTGCCACTACATTTTTTCGGAGATTTTCTGCAACTTTTATGTTATTTCTGCTCAAAATCACGATCTCTTTCCATCCCAATAGGAGAAAAAAAGTGTCCCAAAATGTCCATATATTTTTGAATTTTCCTATTGTTTTACCACCATACAAAGTGTATGGTAAATGGTAACACCATAGGAAAAATATCTTTGGGACAGTTTTTTGTCCTACCAGGGTAGAAAGAGCTCCTGATTCTGAGTGGAAATAGTTAACATAAAATTCCTAGAAGTACAATTAATAATAGTGGCATTTTTTTTGAGAAACGCTCATTAATAAAGTAGTTTACAGGTCACCTCTTCGCACTGTAGTTTCCGGTGTGCCCCAGGGGAGTAATTAGGTTCATTGTTATTTTTAGTTTTTATAAATGATCTTCCTAGGGCTATGAAGCCCAAAACCATACTATTTGCAGATGATACCACTATAATAGTTCAGGGAGAAAATCAGTGCACATACGAGTCCGACTTTAATGAAGCCTTATTAGATATGAACCTTCTCATAAATCTGAATAAAACAGTATATGCAATTTCAATCATATAGATCAGTTCCCCCCCCAACTCCATATCAGTATTAATAACATCGCGCTACAGGAAACACAAACAATTAAATTGTTAGGCTTACATAATGACTCTTATTTAAATTGGAAAGAACAAACTCGTTATGCTCCAGATTAGATCGGTTCATATTTGCGCTAAAAAAACTGAGACAGTGCGTGTCGTATGACTCGGCCCTTACAGCTTACCATGGTCATGTGTCATCAATTCTTGGCTATGGCCTCATCCTATGGGGTAATTCAGTAGATGTTGAAAGGGTTTTCAAACTACAAAAGAAATGTGTTCGTGCAATAGTTAATGCTAGAATAGGCAGCAGTTGTAAACCCCTATTCAAACAACTTAACATATTACCCTTAGCATGCATGTACATATTGAAAAAATGCTGTTTTTCCAAGACCTTCCAAAATATTTCATAAAGCGTTCCGAAATGTTTTTTAATAATCCAAGGACGCAATATAAAGACATGTTGTTCCACCCGCGCTCTGCGACTTACATGTATAAAGACATGTTGTTCCACCCGCGCTCTGCGACTTACATGTATAAAGACATGTTGTTCCACCCGCGCTCTGCGACTTACATGTATAAAGACATGTTGTTCCACCCGCGCTCTGCGACTTACATGTATAAAGACATGTTGTTCCACCCGCGCTCTGCGACTTACATGTATAAAGACATGTTGTTCCACCCGCGCTCTGCGACTTACATGTATAAAGACACGTTGTTCCACCCGCGCTCTGCGACTTACATGTATAAAGACATGTTGTTCCACCCGCGCTCTGCGACTTACATGTATAAAAGAAATGCCTACGAGTATAACATGAGTATCATGATTTACAATAAGTTGCCGATCGAAATAAAGGAACATGAGGGCAATAAGTTCAAACAAACTCTCAGAACTTGGCTCCTTAATCAGTGCTTTTACAATATCAGCGAATATCTAAACCACTAAATGTAAATGATGTTTAAGTCTGTATAAGTTTTATTTTATATTTATAATGGTAATGATAACAATATATTGCTGTTGTAATGTAGGCATGGTTAAACAAAAGTGTTAAATACTTCAATTATAATTATTTGTTCCAAATGTTATTGATAAGAGCGTGCAAACAAAAAGTTTGTATTTTAGATAACGTAAGGCTTTTTCAAAGGCCATAGTTTCGTTTAAATGATTGCATTGTTAAAGTAAACTACTGTTTTGTATAGATACACTCTTATACCACTCTTAGACCATACCATTGCTATAATTCTATTTATATTAACGGTTATTTAAAACAACCAGGTTTTCGTCGGAGTGTTTTGCAAAAATACGCGTCGGAGCTATCTTTCAGGTAGAATATTTCCATTTTAAACTTAAAAATGTATCGATGTTTGCCTTTTACAATGGAATATATACTCTATTAGTACATAACAATCGCACTAGTTCTAAAATATTGGTTTTTCCTATTAAAAAATAGCACTACATAATGTCTAATTCGGTTAGTTTAAACAATTTTTTATTTACGTATTTGATGATGTTTTGGAAATCAAACATTTTATTATAAAACTACAGGACTTGTTTAATATTACGTGATTTTTTTTTACGCTTATGGGTGACCCCGTTAATTTAGCCCATTTTTTGAAAACCACTATATAGCCGCGAGCGAAAACGTTGTTCAATTCATTACGCGCCGGGCCTTCCCAAAGAACGGACCCACGCTGCGCCTTCCGGTACGTGGTCGCCACTCGAGAACCTTTCCGCCCCAACGGCCATCGGTTGCACAACACACACCGCCCCAATGTGCCCCGCCCACTGCCACGTAAGTTTAGCGATTCGGAGGGCTATATCGGTTACATTGGTTCTGCTGCGGATAGCCTCATTTCTGATGCGATCGCGCAGAGAAACTCCCAACATAGCCCTCTCCATTGCCCTTTGGGTGACTTTGAGCCTTCTTATGAGGCCATAGTAAGCGACCACGTTTCCGTGCCATACGTCATCACTGGCAACACACACTGGATGCGGGTGGCGCAGGACCGGTCATTGTGGCACTCTTTGGGGGAGGCATATGTCCAGCAGTGGACGTCTTTCGGCTGATATGATGATGATTTATGTTTATACCGCACTTGCCTAGGGGTTATGTAACGATTGTATGAAATATTTTCGAGTTAGTAATCGTTTTATAAAATTCGTCATCATCATCATCTTAGCCTGCGGCGCGGGCCGCGCGCAAACCTTTACGTACACATAGAAAGCTGAAATTTGGCATAGAGGTTTCTTTTATGATTTGTACTAGGGGTAAGGCTAAATTTATAGGGGATGATAAGGGGGGTGGAGTTCTGAATTAAAAAAACTTTGTTTTTTAAACTTACGATCATATAACTGGGAATATACTCTTAAAAATATATAAGAGAACATAATCATGTTTCACTGTTTTAGAAAATTCCACCCAGAATGCTGAAAAAGGGGTTGGAAGTTTGAGTGGGAAAACGTTATATTTAAACATACGGTTATGAAACTTAGAAAATGTACTTTTCAAGGGAATTCAATGTTTTTGGTAATTACTTTTTGTGGTAAAGATGAACTTTATTTTCAGACAGAAAAAAATGAGAAAAACCGTCGAATATGGGTGAGGACCAAATTCTCCGCCAGGACGTCTTTCGGCTGATATATGATGATGATGATGATATGTGATACTGCAAAAACAAAGGATATTGCACAAGACAATCAAGGAACTCCAAAAAGAGCTCTTTTGGAATATATGTTGCCATATGTAATGCCAGTTCGATGTGGACAGAAGAGTTCCAGCTGTAAGACTGCAAAAATGAATAAAGATTTTGAAAGGAGAAGATGGAGCCAAAATTAATATTGAAAGAAATGAAATGGTTGATGGGAGAAAAGTAGGTCAATGTCAATTAGGGACATACTTACCTAGGAGAAACTTAAAATATAGATAGATTAATTTATTTATTTTCGAAAACAACATGACTATTTTATTTTACATCAAAAATATAATGGATTCACTAAAAGATCGTTTATAGGTATAATAATTTGAACATTTTAAACAACACGAGTGGCTCGGATTTACTCGGACCAATATTCGTACGGCTTGTGTTTGTAATTTAAACACTGTTAGAGTCGGTCCAGTCTCCATACAAAACTATACCATATGACATAAGAAAATAAGTGCGTCATCATCATCCCCTAGCGTTATTCCCGGCTGTGCCCTAAAGAAGCTCAGGCTCCGCTTTGACACCTAATCCCAAGATTTGGCATAGGCACTAGTTTTATGGTAAGTAAAGTAGTTTTATGGTGGTGGGTCGGCTTTGAGATCGATTGGGATGGAAGTGAATTCCTCAAAGTGTGAGCTGTATCCGTGTGGTTCCTTAGCGTTTGATTCTGTGCCCAATTTTGAGTCAGTATTGCCAGGTGTTAGGCTGCTAAACAAGTCTTCGTTTTCTCTTCTGGGAGCGCCCATCTTTACGGAGGGAGTGAGTTCGGCGATTCAGGCAAAAACGCAGGCATTGGAGTCTGCTTTTTTGAATTTGGAACAATTGTCAGCGCACGTGTCACTAATTTTGTTACGCAACTGCTTTGCAATGCCGCGCGTTACGTATATCCTGAGGACGTCGCCTATTTGGATGTTTGGACAGGATGTAGAGAACTTTGATCGTGTGCTTGAGCGTGGCCTTGAAACTGTTTTAAACGTCAGTTTCAACGGGACACAGTGGCGCCAGGCAACTCTTCCTGTTCGTTATGGGGGATTAGGGGTCCGTGGCATGCATGACGACGGTATAGTAGCTTTCCTTGCATCATCTCATGCGGCGTCAGATCTTGTCACTAGAATCCTTTCTTTTGATGGTGGCAATATCTGTATTACGTATTTACAGGAAGCACGGTCCGAATGGTCATCTCGTTTTGCTGGAGTTGTATGGCCGGATAATCCCTCGTCACAAAGGTTGTGGGACGATATTTTGTGTCGAGATATACACAATAGTCTGCTGCATAACGCTGTTGGAAGTGACGTGGCCCGGCTGAAAGCTGTCGCGGAATCTGAGTCCGGTGCATGGTTGCATGCTTTGCCGTCGCCACAATTAGGAACTTTATTGGACAACGACACGTTGCGGGTGGCGGTGGCCCTAAGACTGGGAAGTAAGGTTTGCGAGCCACACCGGTGTCGATGTGGGGTGATGGTCGAGACAGATGGACACCACGGCCTAAGTTGCGTGCGATGTGCCGGCAGGATACCCAGGCACTGCGCTATCAATGAGTTGATAAGGCGCGCTTTAGTCTCAGCGAGCAACGTGCCATGTGTTATGGAACCCCATGGCCTGAGCCGTACGGACGGTAAGAGGCCGGACGGTCTTACGCTGGTTCCATGGGCAAAGGGTCGTAGTTTGCTTTGGGATGCTACGTGTGTGAGTACTTTCGCTCCTACTCACCTCGCCCACACGGTTAGAAAGGCGGGTGCAGCGGCGGAAAATGCGTCTAAATGTAAGCACGATAAATATACCAATCTTGAACCGGTGTATGATTTTGTCCCGGTTGCTGTCGAGACGGCTGGGCCGTGGTGTACCGAGGCCAAGAAGTTCATCAAAGACATAGGGCGGCGCTTGAGAGAAAGGGGCTGCGACCCTCGCTCTGGTTCTTACCTGGTCCAACGAATATCACTGGCCATTCAGCATGGTAATGCAGCCGGTATTTTTGGCACGTTTGTTCCGGGTGAGTATCGGAGTGGGATGTGAACTGGTGGTAATGTTAAATATAGGTGACGAAACCTGCGGTGGATTTATAATTTGTAGATGGTTGACGAAGCATGTTGCAGATGTTTGCTGTTTAGATGTATTGACGAAACCTGCGTTGTGGAAATGGTTTGTAGGTACTTTTGTCACATTCAATATATATATTTATAATGTAATCTTATATGGTAAGTAAATAAGTGCGTAAGTTTAATAAAATAAAAACATTTAAAACTCTACAACTAAAACTGATTTATATTTCCTACCTCACTATAAAGTGAAAGTATAACAATGATCAAGAAGGGTCCGACAGTAAACATTGTAGTGTGGGTTGCTAATCATAGCCGCTCGCAGGCGATCGCGACTTTGTCGAGTTGTAACGAAATGTTTGCACGCTCTTAGGGCCACCGTAATTTCAAAAACACTATGGTATATCACCACCCCCTTTCTTCCCGTGGGTGTCGTAAAAGTCGACAAAGGGAGCAGAGTTGAAGTGTGTTGTGGGCGATGGGCTAGCAACCTATCACTGCAATAACACATTTTGTCGATCTTTTTTATACCCAAATTTATGCTAAAAGTGGCGCTGGAACATAAGTTTCATGTGCTCTGCCTACCCCTTTTGGGAATAAAGGCGTGAATGTATGTATGTATATATGTACTATGGTATAAATGTACATATTTGTATGCTGTTAGTAACAGCTGGAAAAGGTGAAACAATAATGTATTTACTCTAAGACCTGTAAACTTACCCTTTTTCTGCAAATAAATTTTGTTTATTTGTTTGTTTGGGAAAATTATATTTCCACGGTATTGAATCACAATATTATTACGTCAGCCGGCTCGGCTGATTGATACTGGCAGGAGGAAAGCTGATGGAAAATAAATATGAAGCGCTCGCTAGTTGTGCACTTCGGTATTTCCTAGCTACGAGTATAATATAATGTTGGAGTGAAATCCTGAATGTGGGCTTTATATTTCACCTGACATTGAATATGAATTGTAGGTATTGTTAATCTCTCAACCCCGCACATGCAGAGGGCTTGAAGCAAAAAGGGCGTATAAGAAAATCGTTTATTTTAGACATTTGGAGTCCATAAAGTGTTAGTGTTACAAATTAATTTAAACACAACGCTAAATGCAGCAAAACGGTTATTTTTCAAGAGAAGGACATAACTGTATAACTTTTTTCGGCATTTACCGATCCTTCTATATAAAGCATGGGGCGTTTATAAATTGTATAATTGTCATCGTCAGCACCCTTATCATCATGGTAATTACGGCCACCATCATCACAATAGTACAGGGCTCGCCGTCGCCCCTTCCATACAAAAATGGAAAACATAAAGTTTCGACGGTTTCCTCCACAATTCAATCTATGTAAATCATTATTCATGCACTGAATAATAATAAGGAAGAGTGTCTATCTATGTATATATAGGTATGTTTTGCTTTTTTGAATTTCTGTACATTGTATTTCTATAGATGTTAGTCCTGTGTCAAGTCACGAGAGGGCATAGTTCCCAATTTCCTAAACTGGGTCACAAAGGGTTGAGAGCAGGAAAGTTTTAGGTCGGGACAAAAGACAAAAAACGGGTTTCCTTACCTAATTTTACCGTCGCTTTTTTTGACCAAGTATTTATTATTATTATTAGGCAGTGATTTTCAACCTGATGTCCGGATTCTTGATGTAAAAGTGATTTAAGAGTTAAATATGTAGCTGTTTGTAAAATTACAAAAATAGGTATCTATGTCAAGAGTCGACTTTGAAGCAACTGTAGCTAAGCGGTAGGGCGCGCGGCGTTCGATCAGGGGGTCGGCGGCTCGAGCCCAGACCCCGTATCACGGTCAGCCTTATCACGCGATAAGTGACAAGATAGAGCGTCCGTCTCGTTCTATTGAACGGTGTCAGCCAGTGACGGACGCTCTATCTTGTCACTTATCGTGTGATAAGGCTGTCCATGCTACGGTGTCTGTTCGTACCCCTTGGGCTTTTTCAAACAACCTATGTACAAAATATGATTTGATATATAACAGTTTTTTAATGAAAGAAAACATCGTGAGGAAACCGGTTTAATCCTAATAAGGTCTATATGTAATATGGGTTAGAAGGTCAGATGGCAGTCGCTTTCATAAAAATAATGCCTACGCCGACTCTTGGGATTAGGTGCCAAAGACCCCGGACTTCTTTCGAACCCGTGACGAAAAACGCAACATTTTCCCAACAGTTTGCGCATTTCGGGCGAACAGTATAAAGTCTTTCACCAGAATCTAAAATGGCCCATTGGGATGGACAGAGGCTATATCCGATCCCGCGGTTCCATCTGCGTTCTTTGTATTGCGCGAGCGCAGCCGCGCGGGCAGCTAGTTTAATACAAAAAAATAGTTAATCCTAAGAGCCGATTCGCACGAGCGCTAAAAACGTTTATATGACACAAATTGATAACCGTGTATTATTCACACGAAGGCGGTTTTAAAGGGCGGCGCTTTTCTATCGAGCACTGTTCGATTTTCAACGTTGAGCGTTGGACCTTAAATCGAATTGACGGAACTCCAACGTCGGGTTATATTCCGTCAGTTTCGGTAAACAAATAGGGTATTGTTTTGATTAGCCAAATATGTTAGATGTTTAAAAACATCGAAAACGCGACGCCGATGCGAACCGGGCCTTAGGGCTCGGCCTGGTTTTGGCTAGTTAATGAAAGTTTCAGGAGATTAAGAAACGTAGGTCGTAAGGGCTTAGCCGCATGACCACGGCGCGGCATCGTCAGAATACACGGCGCCGCGCCGCGCCGTTTGACGGTGACGGCGCCGTGGCGTGGTCATGCGGCTAAGCCCTTACGACCTACGTTTCTAAATCTCCTGAAACTTTCATTAACTAGCCAAAACCAGCTTTACTAAACTGTGCTTGTTTCGACCGAGCTGGATAAATCGGCCATTTGTCACCGAGGCGTGAACGGTCGGACGGTTAAGCTTAACCGGTAAATGTTTGTGACCCGGTTATAAGTTTGGGAGCAACAAGTTTGCCAAAGAATACCGTTACGAAGAAACTATTCGCCGGCATTAGAGGGTTAAAAACCCACAGCAAAGCTCTGCCGAGTTAAGATATTGAAGGTATTTAACCTTATATTTATTTTTTATTTTATTTTCATAGCTTACTAATCTTACTATATTGTATTTTTATTTGTATGTATAATAGAAAGTTGTACTTAGTGTATGCTAAATAAATAAGGAACATATAATGTGAAATAAAATAGTAGGATCTTGAGGAAAAGACTTAAAAACATAAATACGAAACGTCTTTAGGGTCACGCAGTACTCGAACACGTTGCGACTGATTTACAATCGTTACAAACCAAACGCATCACCTATTGGTGGCGAATACGGCGAATCGTCAGATTACAGAAACGAAATGAACATTTTTATTGACTAATCACGAAAATACTGAACACACTCTTGGCCCCTATCTGGTCGCGAACTACTACATCCGCATCCGCAAAAACTCCGCATCAATTTTTGCGAATGCGGAGGCGGATGCGGATGTTGAAAATCATGCGGAACATACGCGGTTGCGGATACGGCTGCGAATGTCTGCAACATCCCTGATCCGAAGCGTCAAGTGGCCTCAAAGAGGTAGGTACATACATTTAATTATAATCTACGAGTACGCGGTTAAGTCCGGTTTGGTAAAAAAACTGTATGAAAATCGTGAAAGTTAAATCAATATATCCAAACATTTACTCTATTCATAAGATATATTATTATTAAAAATAATAAAAAAAGATATATTATAGGTCGACCGCTTCACTCAGTCCTGCCTGCGCGGCGTGCGGGTGCGGGGGTATGACGATAACGGGACGCGAGCGGCGTGCGGGAGGTGAAGCACGCCGCGCGCGTCCCGTCATCGTGGCGAGGACTCACTGAAGCGGTCGACCTATAACAAGATGATTACTCTATGGCAGCAACATTCCTGATTGACACATCATAACTTGTCATGATTGAACGTACTTCGGCGGCGCGGCGCGGTAAATGGGTTGATAACGGAGAGTTGACGCGTAGTTAGGCAGTGCACTCGGTAAATGAGCATTTTTTTACCCGACTGCCTCTACCCTCCTTGGTTATGGTTTTCGAGCGTATGTACGAGTCATTCGATTCTTCATAATCGTGACAGTGGATAGTTATGTTATAGGTACATATACTCGTATTTGTATCAAAGCGGATGGATTTCGCGAACAATCTTTTTAACACGCTTTTATTAGGTCGATCTGTATGTAACAAATTATGTAATGGAATCTAAGGTAACTAATTTAACCATCTTCCAAGGATCGTAGCGTCATTAAAATTGGCAGCTGTATGTAGTTCTGATGACAATACAATAATATGGTACTGTGGAACTGATCTGATGATGGAGCCGGAAGATATGAACTGGTACTTCATGATGGAACATCTTATCATAGCTGTGTTTGGATTTGTTAGAAAAGTCTTGTAATGAACTTTGACCACGATTAGGTTTCAAGGTCTGATGATGAAGCCGGAAGATAGGCACTGGCATATTAACGTGTAAATATTGAATGTAAATAGTGTAAATATTAGCATAGGCGCCTGTGTAAAATGTATATAGACCTGTACATGGAGAGTGTAAATATGAGATATGTTGAGATTGCGGAGGGATGTAGTTGTAGGTTCTAAGTAAAACCAGACATAGTTTCACCGAAGATGTTGTATTCTCGGTAGATTAAGTATAAAGAACAAGGTATACATTAGCTTATAGTACTTATAGATAGTTATTGCTTACTTGCTATATTACTCAATTACGTGCGTCATATGTTGCAGGGCGTAACGATAAGTTACCGTTAATGTGTTAATTAGGCGCATAGTACACCTTCCCCGGAAAGTTACTCTTCACCCCCGCAAACAAGAGAAAAAAAATGTGACAGACGTAATTTCGTATAACATTTTTTTTTTTTGTATTGTATGAATACAATGAATGCCTTAAGACTAATTAGTAATTATATAATTTCAACGTACAATTTAGTATTATTCTTATGAGTTATGTATATCTGATTACTTTTTAAAAATTTTACATTTGGTGACATATCTTCTACCACCTCATATGGTCCAGTATAAATCGGATCTAGTTTATTTCCTACTTGGTTTTTTAAAAGTACAAAGTCACCTGGTTTGTATTTTACACTATTAATTTTCTTATCATATATATATTTTCTACTAGTTTTACTTAAAATTAAATTATTTTTAGCTTCTAACTGCGCTCTTTGTAACCTATACTTAAATTCTTTAGGATAACTTTCATAGTTATAGAGAGGGTCGACAGAAGAAATTAGATTATTAGGCAATCTACATATTTTGCCGAAAACTAGCTCATAAGGCGTATATTGTGTTTCTGTATGTACGGTTGTATTGAATGAAAAACACCAATAGCTTAACCAACTGCTCCAGTCCGTGCTATTATTGCTACATTGAATCCTTCATTTGCCTTGGTTCTCTGGTAAGGTCGCCATGAGATATGTTGAGATTGCGGAGGGATGTAGTTGTAGGTTCTAAGTAAAACCAGACATAGTTTCACCGAAGATGTTGTATTCTCGGTAGATTAAGTATAAAGAACAAGGTATACATTAGCTTATAGTACTTATAGATAGTTATTGCTTACTTGCTATATTACTCAATTACGTGCGTCATATGTTGCAGGGCGTAACGATAAGTTACCGTTAATGTGTTAATTAGGCGCATAGTACAAATAGATTAATATTGATATATCTATATACGATGTATATCGAAGTGTAAATAGGGTAGTAGGTTGTTAAAGATCCCACCATGGCCAAGGGTGAGAAACGTGCCGAGGGCTGAATGGCATGAGGGAGGTTAATAGACCACGCAGTACTTAGGGTCCCGTACTTTTGCGGCTGGACAGGCGTACCTATTTGGCCCTAAGTAGAGTAAAATCACTTAGTGGTGTCCAAATTGAAGAGCTAGATTGTTCTACCCTGACAGGTAAAACACCATGCAATACAGACGCACTGGCGGAGATGGAGAGGATGCGGGCTCATTCGCCTATTTGAAATAAATGTATAAATGTTAAAAATATTTCGTTATCAAAGACTAAAAAATATAAAATAAATTAATAGTTTAAAAAACACTAGAATAGCACACAGTTTCCACTTCAGCCCACGAATAGAGACAACTTGAACGATCCATAATTTATTTTTGGTTTTTACGTGCATTTATGAAAGCGTGTTTTTCTAGTGTTTTTTAAACTATTAATTTATTATTTCACTTGTTAAAAAGTATGTAGAAACAAAAGACGATGGCTTCACTTGAATTAACCTATTCTACCTTTTTTTTTGTAATTTTATACGAAGTTGAAAATATATTGGCATAACATAATGGTCAATACAATAGTGACAATAGCAATATGCCCGTAGACTTTAATATTTGCTAGGTGTCCGCCGCTCTTAGTTTAAAAAGAAGTGCGAGTCAGAATCGCGCGCCGAGGGTTCCGTACAAACTTTCATACACTATATACCCGTCACGACCCTCCTTTTGAACCAATTTCGATAATTCTTTTTTTATTTGAAAGAAGGCACTTTCAGAATACTTTCATATAAATTTAAAGAATGAATATCAAACATAAAGTGTTAAATTACAATCTCAGTTTTAAAATGTCCAACTCAAGCCCTTTCATATGATACCCCACTTGACCAACTAACTGAATCCCCCCCCCCCCCTTATCCGCAATTTTAGATAGATATTAAAAATATATATATAATTTTTTCATGTTCCAAATTTCAAATGGATAGCATTAGTAATTCCTGAGATATTTAACTTTGTGACAGACAGATAGACGGGCAGAGTCGCACCATAAGGGTCCCTAAAAACTGTTTATTTCAGTAAAACCATTTTTTTGGGTTTAAGTTCTTTTCTTCTTTAACCCCGACGCAAAATGAGGGTGTTATAAGTTTGTCGTGTCTGTGTGTCTGTCCGTGGCATTGTAGATATTAATGCGTCTTTGTTCGTTTTGAAAAGCTGACGTTATTAAGATGGTTCTTATATAGCTTCTTTTTATTAATAAAATCATTTCACCGGTTATTGAGATATTGATCTTTGTTGATTAAGTTGTTAATTATTTTTATTCTAAAGAATCTCAAATCATTTTATTAGACACAAAAATCTTCCTAATTAATGATCAAGTAATTGTATGCCTTGGTTGACGTAATTAATTGGTAGGTACAAACAAATTTGAAATGCTCTTAAATCAAGTTGTAATCAAATTGGTGTCTCGAATAGACCTGCAGTACGATCGATGGCGGACGACGACCCGTAACCTTTGCTCCAGTTTACGGCCTTACCAATAGCTGTCCTGTTGACTGATTAACACGACACATGTGTTGACTACCGTAACCGGGTTACTCTACCCTAGTGCACCCACACTCAACCTGCTGCACGCTGAGCTTGTACGACCGGCCCGCCATCCACCTTGCGATCCTATTATTAAAACCATAAATATTTACCATCTTCAAGACCCATCAGAATTTTATCATCAAAATTCATCAACTAAGTTTTTTTTTTAACCCCCGACGCAAAGAGGGGTGTTATAAGTTTAACGTGTCTGTGTGTCTGTGTATCTGTCTGTGGTATCGTAGCTCCCAAACGGATGGACCGATTTGAATGCGTTTTTTTTTATTCGAAAGCTGATGTGATCCTGAGTGTTCTCAGTGTTTTATGAAAATCTGTTTAGCCGTTTTTGAGATATTGGACTTTGAAATGAAAATGCGGAGGTTTTTCAACTTTTCTAAGTTGTAGTTATTTATTTATTAACATACACACAGCCATCCTTACATGCTATCCTAATTCGACAGTATGGAATTTGCCACAAAACAGAAAATAAAAACATAACATTACAAATTACAGTAACACAATAATAATAAAATAGCTTGCAAGGGCATAGTACTCTTCTTCTTTGTCCTCGCCTTTTCCCGTTACACGGGGTCGGCTTTCTTTCTCATGCGGCGCCATGTAGTCCGCTGGCTGGTATCCTCTTCTCCCCCCGCCCGAGGCTATTCATGTCTCTGTGGACATTCCTCAACCAGGTCATTTGAGGTCTTCCCCTTCCCCTTTTTTTGGTAGCCATAGAAAGGCATTTCTTTACAACATAATGGTCGGGTCTTCTCATCACGTGACCGTCTGAGCCTTGATTCACTCATTTTGTCACTTATGGGTGCAACCTTAAAGCTTCCTCTTATGTGTTCGTTACGTATTCTATCCTTAAGTGTCACTCCACCTGCCCATCTCAGCATACGCATTTCAGTGGCGTGGAGCTTCTGTTCGTGTGTCTTTTTAGCTGCCCAAACTTCGCTACCGTATAATAGAGCTGGTCTCGCTGCCGTTTTGTACACTTTGCCTTTGGTTCTTATGTGCATTTTTGCGTCGCCCAGCACCCCTGTGAGCGTACGCCACTTCAGCCATCCTGATGTTGTTCTCTGAATCCGTCTGCGTCTATAGAGCCTTCTTCCGAGAGTACTGAACCTAGGTACTTAAAGGTTTTAGCTCTAGGGAGGGCAGTGCCGCTCAGCGTAATGCCTAGATTAGCTTGCGCATTGGAATTGAAGTTGCAAAACATGTATTCTGTCTTTGTCCTACTAATACGTAAACCATTTTGCTCTAACGACTTTCTCCATTCTTCTAAATCTTCCTCTAACACTTGTACGTTGTCGGATATAAGAACTACGTCGTCAGCGTACAAGAGATTCCATGGGGTTGGTTTTTGGATTTTTGCGGTCAAATAGTCCATGACAACATTAAAAAGCAGAGGGCTCAATGCGCTACCTTGATGTACACCCACTTTTATATCGAAGCTGTCAGATAGACCAGCTGGACTTCTGACAGATGTGTGGACATTGCTGTATAGGTCCTTTATAATGCGGATGTAACATTCCGGCACGCTGTGAGATCTGAGTGTCTGCCATATCACGGTTCTAGGTACACGATCAAAAGCTTTCTCGATGTCAATAAACGCCATCCACAGGTTTTGGCCGTTTCCTTTAGCTTTTTCCATTACTAGTCTTACGGCATAGATAGCATCCATGGTTCCCTTCTTTGCTGTAAAACCAAACTGGTTTTCTGTAAGCGAAATTATAGATGTAAGCCGTCTACAGATCACGCGCTTCCAGATCTTGAGGGTATGTGAGGTAAGTATTATGCCCCGAAAGTTCCCACACTCTCTAACGTCACCCTTGTTTTTGTAAAATGGGATGAGTGTACTTTTTCTCCAGGCATCTGGCATTTTTTCGCTACTAAGGATGTTGTTAAATAGATTTGTTAGCCAAACTTCCCCATCCTCTTTAAGAGATTTCCACAGTTCGGCCGGAATATCGTCAAGACCGCAGGCTTTATGATTTTTCATTTTCAGAATTGCCTGTTTGACTTCCATGATGGTAATTTGGTCCACGGGTCCTTGCATCCTTGGTTCTTCGACTTCAGCCTGTCTAGGGAACTCCTCGTTTAGCAGTGTATTGTGGTACTCGTGCCATCTTTTGCAGATATCTTTATCGGAAGTAAGTAGGGTACCATTATTGTCCTTTATGTATTTTGTAGTCTTAAAATCCTTAGTGTTGTTGTGTCTCTGTTTCGCTATTTTATAAATCTCTGTGTCTGTAGCCTGTTCCAACTGTTGATATAAATCCAACTCTGCATTTTCCTTTTCGATTGCGACCGATCTTCTTGCGGTCTTTTTCGCTTCTTTGTACTGTGCACGATCTTCTTCTGTGCCACTTTCTTGCCATAGTTTGAACAAGCGTTTCTTTTCAGATACGGTGACTTTAGTGTTATCATTCCACCACTTGGCATCTTTCTCGTTATGCAGAGGGCCTTTGGATATGCCTAATATGGATCTTGCTTGGGCAATACAAGTATCTTGGAATTTCGACCAGTGTATTGAAAGAGAGTCGTCAGATGCTTTGCTGTTATTTAAATACGCACTGATGTTAACTTTAAGGCTGTTTCCTTTTTTTGAGTTGAGTTCTCGCCACTTAATTCTTTCAACTCTGGTATTTTATATTTAATTTGTCGTTTAAGTTTTAAAGATACTAAAGGAAGTCTATGTTGTGATGTAAGCGGCTCCCCTGGTATAATTTTGCAGTCTTTGATTTGTTTAAGATTCTTTTTATCTGTCATAATATAATCTATTTGGGTTTTGGATTTTCCACTCTTGTAAGTAATAAGGTGTTCTTCTTTCTTTTGAAAAAATGTATTAACTATAACTAAATTAAATGCTGCTGCAAATTCTAATATTGTGGCTCCCTCTTTATTTTGTGTTCCATAACCAAAGCCTCCATGATGATTTTCAAAACCGTCTGCATCCTTACCCACATGTCCATTAAGGTCTCCACAGATGAGCCTTTGTTCGGTTGCGGGAACGCATTTAGGTGTGTATTCAATTCTTCCCAGAAATCTTGCTTATCTGTTTCAGGACATCCTGTTTGCGGGGCGTAGATACAGACAATATTGAGGCAGGCTTGGTTCTCCAGGGCTAGTTTTACAGACATGATACGGTCACTCGTTCTATTTATCTCTATCACTTTTTGACTCAGGAGTTGATCTAAAACAATCCCCACCCCATTCTTTCCAGTTTTTTTACCATAATACAAGAGTTTATATCCCTTCCCAATTTGTCGCGATTTTGCACCCTTCCATTTTGTTTCTTGCACGCAACAGATATTGATGCGACGTCGTTCTAATATGGTGCTTAGTTCAGCACTGCGTCCAGTCATTGTGCCAATGTTCCAACTTGCAATGCGTACTTGCAGTGGCCCGATGATTTATTTTGCCGTCGCTTTTGGGGGACGCCCTAGTATTTCTCGCAGTTCCATCGCCAACGTCGCTTAAGGGGGACGCCCTAGTATTCCTCGTGTTTCTTATATGTTGCCTTTTCATGATAAATATAATTTATGGCTTATGTTTTACGGTCGGTTGCCACCTGACACCAAGGTCGTGATCTTCCTGGAAGCCTCCCTTCCTTGAGCGCCGCCGTTGACCCTTCATCGGTTGCAAGGGCATAGTACATAGTTAACTAATTACATACTAGTGTTATTATTATTATTATCGTATTGAAGAGAGACATCATTCTGATCTTGACACGTTTTATTGTTATTGACCCTGTACATCTCTGACAATATTACATCATTGTTCCATTTTTGTTTTGACGCTTAGAGATCGTATACATCTCTTAGAATATTAGAATAATTATTAATTGTATTTGGAAGCTCAGAGACCTTATACATCTCTGGAATACTGAACTAATATGATTTAACTTCTTGTTAATGCTGATACAGATCGATCGAATGTAATGGTCATATTTTGCAATTTTGTTTTGTTTACATTTTATACCTTTTATATATAATTTTAAATTATTGTTGTGTAAGATTATTATTATTATTTTATTGTAAATTACGGTTTGACATGTAAAAGTGCCCTTGTGGCCTATTTGCAGAATAAATAATTGATTTCATTTGAATACATACAAGGCCTTTGTGAATTCGTGCAAAGGACAAAAAACAAATCTCCCTCGATCGCTACTCGATTAAGGGTCCGGATTGCGCGCGTAAAGAGGCCTGGCGAAGGAGTTGCGTTGAGCGCGCGGCTCGGCCAGCACCAGCAGGCTCGGCCGCCGCCACCGCCACACACACCGGTCCGGTACGCTCAAACGCACCTCCGCCAAAAGTCCAAGATTGCTCAACTTACCTCGTATCAACTTAAATATATATGAAGCCAGCCCCAGTTCCCTTCTACTTAACTTCAAGTTTATTGTATCCTACCATTCCTAATACGAACAATGTAGGATACATTAAAGGATAGAAAGGGTAATACTCCGTATAATTTTAAATATATAAACCTAATAAATTTATTTTGTATACTTTCCAACATTTGCCTATATTTCGACTCGTGTGGAGTCCAGATGGCCGCACTACCCTTTAGATGACTCCTGACAATTGCCTCGTACAATACACGTATCGCCGTGATGGTAGTAAACGCATGAGCCTAGCTGTCTCATCACAAACCCCAGATTTTGGATTTAAAGTCTCCCCTCCCCAGTTATACGCAGAGAAAATCTTACCGTATCTGTGATGTGTGTAGAACGCTTTAGTGATAAGTGGTATCATCTTTCATCTCCCCGGCGTCCATGTGTACATAGTGGAGCTAGTTTCCTAAAAAGTATGAGAAACAGAAAAAATGGAGCTCCTTAGCTAAAATGTCTTTTCACCTCACCGGCTCGAAAAGGCTTGCTTTATCGCTCATAATCTGCGCCCAAAAACCCATTATATCCGCTAGCGTGGAAAGAGTTTTTGAATTTGGAACTTGACGGTCAATCGCGAGATCCAACTTTTTTCTATACAGAATGAGAGGTGATTATCCTGCGTTCAGAAACTGATAGTGTTATGCCAATAATTCATTGTTATTATTTTGATAAAATTAAATGTCTAATACTTATTCTTTCTTAATTACATACGAAATATTAATATTTAGACTGACTTATAAGGATACAATAGGAATTAATCATTTTAAAATGTAGTTTTATTTTTCAAAAAATTTCGCTTCCTCCAAAACTTGGAACGCACCGTTTGAAAAGTTAATTTAAGAAAATTTGGTTTTGTTCTAAAGCCACAAAAACCAAAATAATGGTTGTTATTTATAGATTTTAGTGCCCAAGATATACGTAATATGAACTTGAATGCCTGCTAGGTTAGCGGAAAAAGTGAAATAAGCGTATTTGAGCCTTAGTTTACCCGTGAGTACCCAACAATACTTTGACTTTTTTAGTGTAGGTAAGCGTGGAGTTGTTTAAAGATGTGTGGCGCATCACTACGAGCTGCCCACATCCCTATGATCGGCGCGTCAGTGTCAATCGGTTGATGTTACTTTTTCCATCGCGACCGCAAGCTTGCTCAACTAATTGTAAATTATCTAATTCATTGTACATAATATAAATACCTCATTATAAATATTCATCCTACAGTCTTCTCTCATTTGTATATAAAACATACAACATTATATATAGCACCATCGGCGGTGCTAAAGTGGTGACCCGCGACATTCAAAATGAATGAAAATTTTCAAGATACCGATGATGGAAATCTTTTAGAAGACTCGGCCGCGGCGGTAGACCGTGTGGCTATAAGATTGCCACCATTCTGGGCGGAAGACGCCGAAATATGGTTCGCGCAAGTCGAGGCGCAGTTTGAAATTTCCCGCATAACTACGGATTCGACAAAATATTTCCAAGTGATCCGTGAATTAGACCCAAAAACGGCCCGAGAAGTACGGGATATTATTACGAAGCCCCCTAAAGAAGGAAAATACGAAAAACTAAAACAAGAATTAATAAAAAGACTATCGACGTCAAACGAAAACAAAAGACGTCAGTTACTACAATTTGAACAGCTTGGAGATAGGAAACCAAGTCAATTTCTTCGTCATCTTCGTGGATTAGCTGGCGATAGTGTCACTGACGATTTTCTTCGCAGTTTGTGGTCCAGTCGTTTACCTACGCAAGTGCAAGCCATCATCGCTTCGCAAACTACGGCTTCGTTGGACGACATCGCCGTTCTTGCAGACCAGATTATTGACGTGACACCGTGTTCATCCTTTAACCAGGTCGCAAGCATGAGCTCGTTCGAAGGCATGCTTAAGAAGATGGAGCAATCTATTACGGCGCGCATCCAAAGCGAAATGACGCAGCAAATCGCCCAGCTCAGCGTTCGTGACAGCAGTGATCATCGACGTTCGCGTTTCAACAGGAACAGGTCGCGCAGTCGCAGCAGGTCGAAGTCACATGGTCGGTATCGAACCACAAAATCAGGTATGTGCTGGTATCATAGCCAATTTAACAGTAACGCAAGAAAATGCATTCCGCCGTGCAACTTTCAAGCGGAAAACTAGTACGACAGTCTATTGCGGTGGCTGCTGACTGTCGTACCTCTACCAGCCGCCTATTCATTACGGACAGAGTAACAAAGATTCAATACCTCATCGATACTGGATCTGACCTTTGCGTACTGCCGCGCAACTTTATGCCCAAGTGCAAATCACCAGACAGCTACTCGCTTACAGCCGCAAATGGTTCAATCATACACACCTACGGCATACTCAAGCAAAAGTTAGACCTGGGATTGCGCAGGGATTTTACCTGGAATTTTGTTGTCGCAAATGTAGACAAGCCAATAATTGGTGCCGATTTTCTTTCTCATTATGGCCTTATTATCGATTGCAGAAACAGGAGACTTGTTGACAGCTTAACATCCTTGACAACCGCAGGACAACTCAAGAACTGCAACCAAACCAGCATAAAGGCAATATCCGGTAACAGTGAATACCACCGTTTGCTAGCAGAGTATCCCAGTTTAACGAAACCATCTGGACTGCCGCGAGAGGTAAAACATTCCACTGTTCATTATATCCGGACTACACCAGGCCAACCAGTATTTTGCAGACCGCGTCGTTTAGCCCCAGACCGACTCAAGATTGCTAAGGAGCAGTTTGAAGAAATGGTTCGTGATGGCGTAGCACGACGATCGGATTCACCATGGGCATCAGCGCTGCATCTGGTACCAAAAAAAGGAAATGGCTGGCGGCCGTGCGGAGATTACCGCGCACTCAACGCGCGCACTATCCCTGATAGATACCCTGTCCGTCATATTGAAGATTACGCGCATCGTCTTGCAGGTAGCAAAATTTTTACAAAACTAGATTTGGTCAAGGCTTACAACCAAATACCTGTGTACGCCGATGACTTTGCAAGACGTCGGTGACGAGTCCTTTTGGCATGTTTGAGTTCCCTTTTATGCCTTTTGGTCTCCGAAATGCTGCCCAGACCTTCCAGAGATTCCTGGACGAGGTGCTCCGAGATCTGGACTTTGTCTACTCCTATATTGACGACGTACTTATTTACTCAAAAGACGCCGAACAACACCTAGAACATCTTCGACAAGTGTTAGACAGGTTCCAAGAGTATGGCATGCTCATCAATGAGTCCAAGTGTTCTTTTGGTCAGAAAGAAATCACTTTCCTTGGATTTACTATCTCTGAAGATGGCACACGTCCTATTGACGATAAGGTAAAAACACTGCAGGAATTTCCCCCGCCGAAAACAGTCGGTGGCTTACGCAGGTTTCTCGGTATGCTGAACTTCTACAGGAGATTTGTACCTCACGCTGCCGAAGATCAAGCTCCTCTTCACGACATGTTATCAGGACCTAAAATCAAAAGCTCAACTCCACTTTTTTGGACTGAAAATCAATTAGAATCATTTCAAAATTGTAAGTCTAGTCTCGCAAAATCAACATTACTGGCACATCCTATAACAGACGCTCCACTCGCTCTCGTGACCGACGCTTCGAGCTCGGCCTTGGGCGCGGTGCTACAGCAGCTTGTGCAAGGAGAATGGCAACCACTTGCTTTCTTCTCAAAGAAAATGACACGGCCACAGACGCAGTACAGCGCATACGATCGGGAGTTGCTCGCTATCTATGAGAGTGTCAAGCATTTCCGGTACATGGTCGAAGGCCGACATTTTGTTATATATACTGATCACAAACCGATCACGTTTGCCTTCCAGCAAAAAGACAGGAAATGTTCTCCGAGACAATTCAATTACCTTGATTTCATTTCGCAGTTTACAAGCGATATCAGACACATCTCGGGGAAGGACAACATTACCGCGGACATGCTCTCCCGTATCGAAGCCATTGCCGTGCCACCAGATTTCGAAGCACTCGCACAAGCTCAGCAGGAAGATCCCGAGTTGCAAGAACTCGTTGCCAAGCGATCTTCGTCGCTCAAGCTCGAGAAAGTTCCAGTGCCATGTACCAATGTTTACTTATATTGCGACACTTCTCAAGCAAAACCCCGTCCCTTCATTGTCAAGGAGCATCGGCAGAGAATTTTCAACACAATTCACGGCATGAGCCATCCAGGTACGAGGTCCACAATTAAACTGCTAACCGAGAGATTTGTATGGCCATCCGTACGCAAAGATTGCGGTACATGGGTGCGTGCATGCGAATCATGTCAACGTGCCAAAGTTCAACGCCATACATCTTCTCCTCTCGGACATTTCAAGCTGCCAGATGAAAGATTTAGCCACGTACACATTGATCTCGTTGGCCCATTGCCAATTTCATCAGGATACCGTTACCTTTTCACAGCCATAGACAGATACACGCGCTGGCCAGAAGTCAAGCCACTGTCTGACATGACGGCTGAGACGGTAGCACATGCATTTTATGATACGTGGATATCTCGTTTCGGTTGTCCGCAAACCGTAACGACTGACCAGGGACGCCAATTTACCTCACGTATGTTTAAGGTCTTGGCAGAGCTTTGTGGTGCACAGCTGCGACACACGACGGCTTACCATCCACAGGCGAACTCGATGGTTGAACGGCTCCATCGTACCCTGAAGGCAGCCATCATGGCCCACAACAATACTAAATGGACAGATGTGCTACCAGTCGTCCTTCTCGGCATCAGAAGCGTTTGGAAGGAAGACTTAAAATGCTCAGCTGCAGAAATGGTATACGGTGAGCCTCTACGCATCCCCGGTGAGTTTTTCAGTTCTCATAACTCTCACACGCTGCAGCCTGATGACTTCGTCTCATTACTTAAACATCAGATGTCAAATCTTAGACCTGTCCCAGCATCAAGGCACGGAAACAAATCAGTCTTTGTTCATAAAGACCTCAGTTCATGCACCCATGTTTTCCTAAGAAAGGATGCACTGCGTGGATCACTTGAACCGCCATACACTGGCCCATTCCGCGTGCTTAGCAGGACAGACAAGACCGTCACTGTAGACTTATTACGAGGACCGGTTACAGTCTCCATTGACCGCGTCAAAGCTGCCTACATGCAGAACGACACAGCTTCATCTACTGGCTGCTCTAAGCCTCCAGCTGTTGTCCAGGCTAGGACCACTCGGTCTGGCCGAAAAGTAACTTTTCCTCTCCATTTCCAGGCAGGACTTTGATTCTCCCAGGGGGGTCATGTGGCGCATCACTACGAGCTGCCCACATCCCTATGATCGGCGCGTCAGTGTCAATCGGTTGATGTTACTTTTTCCATCGCGACCGCAAGCTTGCTCAACTAATTGTAAATTATCTAATTCATTGTACATAATATAAATACCTCATTATAAATATTCATCCTACAGTCTTCTCTCATTTGTATATAAAACATACAACATTATATATAGCACCATCGGCGGTGCTAAAGATGCAAAAATGTTTATGTTACATTTAATAATTATAAAATGCTAGATCTTGATGAGATGTAAACAAACCTTTATTGAAAATGAGTATAAGGTCCAAATTACTTCCCTTACATTTACAATTTTCCTCGCGGTGGTGAGGTGAAAAGAAGTGCAGCCTTGCATAACAAATAACTATTGCGGCCCTCGTAGAAAAAAGGTTGAGTATGGCTGGCCTAGTTCATAACTACGTTCCAAGGACAAAATTGAACTCAAACCATTGCTTTGTAATGTACATGAACGTATTCAACAAGTTACCAGAATGTATATACAAGAGCTACCTCTAAATAGTTTTAAAAATAAAGTCAAGCTCCTAACAGAAAGGAACTATTATAGTGTAAAGGATTACCTCTCTCAAAATATTGAACAATAACATTCTAAAAGATATTTGCATGGTAGTATTTAGTACAAATATCAGAATAAGCTAAACCGTGGAACACTCATTGTGTGAATATCATGCCCTTGCCAGACAAAGAATGAATTACTTTGGTAACGACTATCCGCAACCAAGGGAGTTCAAGGTGCTCCCGCTGAGCTGCATCATCCGCTTTGTGGAAATGATGGAGCGAGCTTGGGAGTAGGCATAAAGGAGAGGGCAAATGCACAAAAGATCCCCCTGCGTCGAAGTGCATCCGAAAGGGCCCTCATCTAGATAAGATAAGCTACCTTTTGTCACCTACCGCCTAATGGCACTGACGTACCTACTTATTCTATGCAAATAAATTATATTCTATTCTATTCTATTCCAGTGGCTAATGGCGCGGCCTACGAAGCTGACGGTGATGGGTTCAAATCCCGGTAAGGGCAAATACTCGTTGCATCCTTATCTCATGCGCATTCGTCACGATGACCGGAGTGGGGTGAGTGGCGGTCCGACCGTTGCCGGGAGTGGTGGTGTGCTGTCGAGCTAATTAACGTGTAGCAACACACAGATACTAACGGCCCTATTCATGAACGTTCTGCAAGCCTGTTTTAACTAAAATGCCGTTAAAATTCGTTTATCCTTATCTGTCACTTTGACGTTTGTGTTCGTAAGGAAGGCTCAAAGCACATTTTATTTAGCAGAAGCATTTAAAGTTTTATGAATAAGGGGGTTAGAATGTGGCTATTTCGATTTCTGCCAGATAGAGCCCTAATATTAATTTATTTACTACAAACTTTCTCCTGCTCGTCGATTGCGTAACGTTTTGATCTACCTATACTACTCAAAAGAAAATAGAACCCCAAGTACGGTGATCGTTAGGTGAAAATTATATTAAACAGTAATATATATTTTTTCTAGCTTTTAGACTTAAACTCCAGCATGAAAGAGGTTAAATTCTGCCTTCAGAATACATTCGTATCCTTATACGGGAGTTCATTAATTAGCCACTTATCAATTCGTTTATGTCCAATAATTACAATGGCCCTTATTTTGTTTTGAGCACTATATATGCCATTTTTTGCATGGGAATATGACAGTTGAGCTGTCTTAACGTTTGTTCCAAAAGTTACGCAATCAAAGGTCGTCAATTCATGAACCACAATGCATGCTTGCTTATTCGTCTCGATCATATTAATAGAAAGGGAAAAATAACAGAAATATTGCTGAATACATTCTCACGTCAAAGAAATCGCTGGGCCTGGTGAATAATATTATTGCTGGCCGCTTTTGGCCAAAAGGATTAATTTTGTAAAGTAACTATTTGGGCAAAGGTTGGCAGTAGGCCAGGAAAACAATACCGTAACTGCCGAGCGGCTGCCAGATCACATTTGAATGTGCCACAAGGACATGCCACAACGATGAAACCTGTTGGTCTCTCGTGTAAGGTAAATAGGTACTGACTAGGCAGAATAGCTACTTTTCGCAGTCGCACAGTCGCAGAAGACTTTACATAGTGGAACTATTTATTTATTGCTCAAAATAAAGACAATCGTACAAAAAGGTGGATTTAATGCCATGTATGGTATGCTCTATTCACCGACCATACAAAACGTTTTTTGACATTCGCAGATTAACGGCGTGATATTTTAAGAAACTTATGTAACACAGTTTAATAAATTGGCTATCCATTTGCGCGAAATTGCCCCTTTCCCAGAATAAGCTTGTATAAACTAGAATAATTTGAGAAATTAGTTTGTCACGTGATACTTTGGGAAAACGATTATTCTCAAATTATTCTAGTTTTTACAAGTTTCTTAAAATATCACGCCGTTAATCTGCGAATGTCAAATAACTTTTTATATGGTCGGCGAACCACCTTAAGGCAACGTAGAAAGCAGTTAAATTACATAACTCCCTTACAACATATTTACACAAATATACGTATCTACACCAATATGTATATGTAGTACTTACGCGAAGGTATAATTAACTTTATTTACCTCTTTGAGATTTTCCGACGGTCGGATGTGCCACAACATCCTTGGTCGCGGGATGTCATCCGTAAAATTCGTAAAGGAAAAATAATGGTTTATTTACCCTCCACCAAACGTTTCATCGAATAAATGTTTCGCCGAATTTTCATTTGATCGAATGCATTATTTTTCAGAAACAGTTAATTTTTCAGGATTGTTATATAAAAAACGAACTTTATGGATTCTACACACTTATTTTTTAGCTTCATCTAAAAAGTTAACAGTGCCTGAGAAAAAGAAATCGATGAAACAAAGCATTTGGTGAAACGTTTGTCGGCGAGGGGATCCCAAGAATAATGTGCGAATCGAGAACGTTTCCATCAATGGTTATAGGTTCCGTTCTAGATTTGCAGCTTTACATCAGCAGCGACTAAATTGCTCGCCGAGAACCGCGGGGAATCCGTCTGGAAGTCTCAAACTATTCGAGTGTGGATGTGGAACACTTCGAGATTGCCGGATAGCTTGGATGGAATTAGTGTGGAGCAAGTCAATTTTACATGCCAAAGCGGAATGGATGGTTCGCTCGTGATATTAAAGTGAAAACTGATATCACTTGATTAGAACTGCAGCTTGCTGAGCTCTACTGCTTAACCTGCACTTAACTGTTGGTTAACTATCCCCAAACGAGTACAGCGGACGCTATTGAGTGAAACGTTGGATTTTTGACATTCGAGAGCTCCGAAATTAAATACGAGTAAATAAAACTGTAATAAAACTGCCATAATTGTAGACTCTTAGTTTCTACCGATAGAAATGAATACAAATGGTCAATAGCTACCACTAGTTTTTCAATTTTCTATCGCTATTTCAAAACACATTTTCATAGTCCTTGACAGTTTTCGATTTCCGAGTCAAAAGAGTCCAGCGCTCGAAAGCCAAATATCGCCCCCCAGATCGCCGATGATATGGTTCTTGTATAAGTACCTAAGAACATAGTTATCAGCCGTGAACAGTTGTTTTGAAATTGACCGAAAGACTTGTCGATCAATTGTTATTTTGTCTTTCATCACGACAGTTTGAGGCCGTAGCACAAAACTGCGTCCTAGTTACAAAGATACAGATAGTTCATCTCACACGCGGTGTTGTGCTAGACGAGCTACATGGTAGCGCCACATAGCGAGTGCGCGCTTCTCATGCGCTACAGATTTCCATTTCAAAAATCTTACCTTTATTTTCCATGCATTATCAAAAACGTATCCTTTGCACTATTGTTATCCCCGTAACCTATTAGGGAAACAAATTATACCCCTCCAATTTAATTAGCCGCTAATATCCCCTATGTTACCCCTACAAAATAGCAGATTTAGTCCCTAGCCCCGTGGGAGTAAAGCTGAGTTACTTCCAGGTTCGGAATTCTAGCCTCTACAATAGGTACTCACCCAGCGGCGATGCCCCACTGGCCGGAGGCGGCGTCCGCGGCGTGGTCGAACAGCGTGAGCCCCACCAGCGCGACCGTCGGCGCTATCGTGAGGGGGGTCACGAACCTCAGCATGGAGCCGATCACGCCGAAATATCCTGGAAGGAGGTTTGAAGTTAGCCTAAGGATAGTTTTGAACCACGACTACCAGCGGTAGCGGCAGCGGTGCGTCATTCGTGGGCGACACAGATCTTCGTCGCTTCCCTGGCGTTCTTAGGCGAGTGCCGCGAGCCCCGTCAGAAGGAACACTCGCGACCCCGCTAACCCCCTCTTTTTCCGCTTTTTACGACTTATTCTTGTCCGAGCCTACACGGTTACCACGAAACTTTTAAGATACTTTTTGAGAAAATCTAGAAAGCAGCAGAAGTAGAACTAGAATGAAGGAGATCTAACTCTTTACGATAATCAGTGGTTAGACTAGTGTCTAGAGCTGGGCGTTTTTTCCCGTAAGCGTTTTCAAAAACGATTTCTCGTACAATAACGGAATAACAGTTTGTGGCTAGAACCACAAACTGTTTTTATAAAAACGATGACAAGGAGCTACGAGTAGAAGGCGACAGTCGCACGCAACGGTTGCAATGCAAAACGTGAAAACGCAACTCGAAACTGTTTCATTCGTTTTTTCGTTTCACTTCGTTTGGCGACCGGCGACGGCGCGCGGCGGCGACGCACGGAGAAACTAGTTATTTTTGAAACAGTTTTTCAAAACAGTTTTGTTATAAAAAAACGGTTACGTTTCGTTTCACGGAAAAGTCGAAACGACCCAGCTCTACTAGTGTCTCCTACAGGGCCCTGGAATGTTCTACACTACAATCGTACCACGCCTTATCTGTGTCTGTGTTGTAAGACTTTTGGACAGTTGTTAGAATGTTCTAGAGTACCTAGGAACATCTGGAATAGCGCCGACACGGCTATAGCGCCGCTCAGCTCGCACATCCTGCTGGTCCACACGGCGCGGAGCTCGGCGTCCGCCATGTTGTCCAGCTGGTCAGCCGGGGGACAACGCCACGCTGGCAGCCCCAGGATCGCCAGTGTGGGGACCAGGAACGAGATGGTGCCGCCTTGCACGATGGGCAGACGGCAGCCGAAGGTGGCCTGGAGCCAGGTTATTAAGCCTGGAAGAATGCAATGACAAAGTTAAAAGACAAGCCCGAATGGTTTACCAAAGAGCTCTTAACCCATTTGAAACCACGCAACGCTACAACATATTTAGATCAAAATCTTGCACCGGCATTCAATCTGCATGCATTAAACTGTAACTTGGTGAACAACATAGAATATAATAAATAACAAAAAAATACATACATAACTGGTAGTTATGTATGTCTGTCACCAGGCTGTATCTCAAGAACCGCGATAGCTAGACAGTTGAAATTTTCACAAATTATGTATTTCTGTTGCCGCTATAACAACAAATACTAAAAACAAAATAAAATAAATATTTAAGGGGGCCTCCCATACAACAAACTTTTTTAAAACTATTTTTATAGATAATGGTACGGAACTCTTCGTACGCGAGTCCAACTCGCACTTGGCCGGTTTTTTCTTATTTATTGGGAGGGAGAGACATAACAACCTCAGTTGCTAAACTATAAAAGCTGGTTTTGTCCTTCTAGGTGAAAGAATAGTGTGAATAAAGTATTAAGCAACATTTAACTAACATACAGAATTAAATAACTGCATGTATTTTGTACAATTTCTCAGAATTGTGGCAGTCTGTCTAGACATGGTCTAGACGAGCGAATAGCTATTTAAGGTTGTTTTACGGTCGATTCTGCTTACTGAAGCAGAGCGACAGGGTTTGATTCCTGGCGATATGACCCTGTGAGTGAAAAAAATCTTAGCCAGAAGGTAACGTATTTTTTTGTAAACACACGGGTCGTAACAGAGAAAGCGTGCGTTTTGGTGAGGTAGGGCACAGCGAAATGTCATCCCGCTCGAATGTGGAGCAGCCCAACTGGGGAAGTACCTCCGCCTTGCAGAAGACCACAGCCATAATACCACTACTACTTGCTCTGTAGTAGTGTTGTGTTCCTGGAGGTGAGCAAGGTCGCCAGAGCTCCCGAGGATGCGTTGTGTTGAGAGCGAGGGAATTTGTTCCTTCAGACGGCGAATCCTCAAAGATATCAAGGGTCGGCAACGCCCATGTTACTCCTTTGGAGTTGCATGCGTCTATAGGCTGCGGTGTCCGCTTACCATCAGACGGGCCGTACGCTTGTTTGCCACCGTCGTTGTATTAAAAAAACGTCTGGTCGCATATTTATTGCCTTTGGTTCGGGCATCAAATACCTGCGATCTGAGACATTCTTTGTTTTACCGCCGCGCATGAACATTTTCGATGGGCCACCCGGAACCAAAATAAGTTATGAAAAGGTTTAGAGTATGTAACTATTGTTGCCTAAAATCTTGCCTATTGGCTTGCCTAAAAAATAATTATAGGCAAGCCGCTGTGGGCATCGACTTGTGTAGGCGCTCCGTCACTGGTAGGTAATGTACCTACTACGAGTAAGTATTAGATGTCTGATCTTGGGCCCAGATTCAATCCCGTCGTGTATCATAGCGTTTAGTAGGTCCATGACCACCAATGAGGAGTTGCTTGGAATGAATGCTGAACCTCTCACTTGCACTCTAGACTCTAGACTCTAGAGCGGCTCGAAAATGCGAGCGAGAAGTCCTAATACGTGGTGATTTAAATGACTCCATTGGCACTTTGACTTTGACCAAAAAGAATTATTCATTGTAAACCAAGTTATTAACAAAAACGAAAGGGAAAAAATGTAATGCTCCGAGCCGGATACGAACCTAATTCCGAAATTAATTTAGTGGGGTGGCGTGGTCGTTACCGACGATTTCTCAATATAATTATGCGCCGTTAACAAGCCTAAGTCTTCTGGTACATGTCGCTACACGCCTCCCTAAGGCGTTGTAAGAAGGAAGTGATTGAAAGATGTAGTAGGCCGAGACAGATTGTTCCGATAGCTCAGTTGGTTAGTGGCGACGGGCCATGTATGCCTGTGGTCGCCGGTTCGAATCCGGTTCGGAGCAATAACATTTTTCGATTGTTCCTTTAATTTGTACTTAATAAATTTCGTAACCTACTGCTTAATACAAAATTAATCAAGTACGAGTAAAAAAAATAATCTAATTCACAATTTACAGCAATCAGCCGATTAGTCGGACATTTCATTTTTTTAAGAATAACTAATACTAGGTACCGATTTTGTTTTTTACATTATAAATAAATTATTATTTATTAGTGTTCGCTATCATTTATTTATTTATTTTATCACTAGCTTTCGCCCGCGACTTCGTCTGCGTGGACTCGGGATAAAAACTATCCTATATTTTAATCCAGGCTATAAACTATCTTCGTGCAAAATTTCATTCAAATCGGTTCAGCCGTTTAAGCGTGATTGAGTAACAAACATCCAAACATCTAAACTTTCGCATTTATAATATTATATCATATCATTAAATGTCGTCTGTTTTAATTTGATACGCATTAAGTCATGCCAAAATGCTAATTAAAATTCAACCATATTCCTACCCCATTCAGTTCAAAATAATCCATAAAGTTTGACTAAGTATGAGATCGAAATCTGAACTAACTCGAGGACAATGTAAGATAGTAGGTATATTCCGTCCAAGCCAAGTTACCTCGCGTCATACTGCTTACGTAGTGCAAACTTACCTTGGTCGGGTTATAGATATGAATCTTATTTCAAGGGCTAAAGGTCGGTTATCGTGTGTCCACTCTCCGCTTTTGTGCATCGATCTTGCCTTAATAAATAAAAGGTAGACTTGATACGTGGTTTTATACCTTTTGCATATGAGACTGATGTCTGTAAATATGCAGCCCGCAGCAATGAAAGTTGCTCTTGTTTTCGATCGAGGACAGACAGTAAAGAAGTGATTGCAGAAAGTGCACTGTGAAGTTCACAGTGCACTTTCTGTGAAGTGAAAATAATATAGGTAGTAAAACTAAAAACCCTAAATATTACAATTGTAACAAGTTTCTCCGTTGTGTCATGCACGTGTCATGAGTACCAACTGTACTGTACAACAACAATTTAAAGATAAAATAAATAAAATAAAATAAAATAAAAAATCGTTTATTAATCAATGAAAAGTTACAGAAAATTCCTAGGAGAACCAAACACCAACAATGAAGTACCTAGATTTTTTAATTTTTTTTATAGTGGCAATTGAAAACTTTCAATTCACACGCAACTGAAAACACCCGTGCTCTTTAGGACTACCAAAAACATCTGAACATCCAATCTAACCCTAGACAATAGTCGTGTTTAGATACTTAGTTGTAACCGCGTCGTTTGCTCTTATGTATTTGATATCATCCGCATTTTAATGTGGATTCGTTTAGTCTAACTAATATTCGGAACTACTAGTCCAAACATCGAGATAACTCTGTAATGAGCAATCTTGTATTTAAACAAAAATTCGTACTATAATTACAATTACTTTCGAAATGAGGCATTTCCCGTGAATTTTGACGAAGTCTATTTTACAAACATATAAATTAATTATGAATTATTTACCAAAAATCCTGCAATTGAATTACGTTTCACTATCCCGTATTTGTAGGCAGTGACAGGCCTATAGGTACCACTAAAAGTTTTCGTGAAATTACATTTGTCTTTGGTAACCTCCCAAAGTAGGTCTGTCTAGGGTCATTGTAACATTATTATATCTAATGAATAAATCAATGTCTCAAGTAGACCATCTGTAAACTGTGTAGTCTGTGGCACAATAGTACGGACGCAATGCAGTGGCGAATTATGCAACTTCAGTCAACTGGGGGTGTAACTCAGTGGTAGAGTGTCTGCTTCGCATGCTGAAAGTCCTGGGTTCAAATCCCAGCACCTCCAAATCAAGTCAATGCCTTTTTGCAAATTTACGTAACGTTTTGTTTTTGTGAATTTTCTGTTTACTTTCACTGTCAAACCTAACTTAAATGTGTTTCTGAAAATTATCTTCAGTTATGACTTATGAGACGGCCTCTAGAAATGTATAATAATATAATGCTGCATATGGACATTATGGACATAAGGGAAATCATTTTGGTTGTTTTGTTATTTCGTGAATTTATTTTGGCTCTGATAAAGTAAACCACCATTAACTGGGATGCAACCATTACATCATATATTTTTATTTGATCCTAGACTAGTCCCCCTGTTTTGAAATACATAACTATAAACAATACCTACTTAATACTAATAGCATGGCACTCGAACCAAATGCCTAATACACATCAGTCTATAGATGCACTATAAACGCATGATGGCCAAGTTAAAAATATTAGAGAAATTGTAGGTAAGTAGTACCTAACCTACCTACTTAGTTATAGTAATTCAGGCCGAAAATAATTTAAAATAAATAGAGCGAACGTAATTTGTTTAAAAAACACTTTTTTTCCTTATAATTTATAGCAAATAAAACTGTATAGCATCATCCAACAGAATAATTGCATGCCGCAAGGTATCCATCGTATCTACGAGTATTAGAAGCAGGCGCCTGATGGAAATAATGAGCAAAGTTTCTCCGCGCCGCATTGTCACAGGCGGACAGGCGCTACGATTCTATGCTTGTTACACTTACACTCATAAATCTACGGTTACATTGACTATCATATTCTCAATTCAAACACGGACAACTATTATGAACGATGTCATCACATTAGCCGAAAGACGTCCTCTGCCGGACATTGTCCTCTCCCAAAGAGTGCTACAATGCCCGGTGCTGCGCCACCCGCAATCCGCGTCCACCGGACTCCCGCGATCTTTACGAGGTCATCAGTCCATCTTGTGCGTGGTCGCCACTAGAACCTTTCCGCCCCAACTGCCATCGGTTCTACGTAACTATGCTGTTGGAATTCGTTTACATCAACATTTCAGCAAACAGTTGTAATTTTAAATTTTTTATATGTATATTTCTTAATCGTCTTGGATTTCTGTTTTGAAAAACACCTGCTGGTATATTGTGTAACGTTTCGGACTACACGTTAGGTAGGTAGATCTGTCATTATGTGTATAGGAAAATGACAGTTGAGTTGTCCTGACGCTAGTATGAAAAGTCACGCAGTTACCCTCTGGACCTAAAATCTTTTACGGTAAAAACGACCCAAGTTTTATTCATATTCTTAGTAAGTTATCCACATAGCTAGAATGGTGGTATTAGTACCTATAAATAAGTTATGTTATCCCTACCCTCGAGTATGTTGACGTCAAAGATAATATATATCTATACTATGTTTGCATTTTTCGCCTTATTACAACGGCAAAAGTATGTCTGAGGTCCATAGTAAGTACATTAATTAATTATATCACCTAAGTACATAAGTCTTCCACGACATCTATTTCTTCTTTTCCAGTAATTTAATTTATATTGATAGGCAAACATGTTATAACAAAACGACTAAAAGCTAAAATAATTATGTAAATGCTGAGAGAATAAGTTCATTTAGTTAAATTTTATTTACGTCACATCTGGCCCTAATGCGTTTTTTACTGCACGCTGCGCGTACGGTAAAACTCGCATTGTGGCCAGTACGGCTACCATGAGTTTGACATTGTTATTTTCTTTTTAAAGAGGATCGAGTTTTCTATCTGTACATCTCTATTGCACTTTGACAGTACGAGCGGGATGCACAGATAGAAAACTCGATACTCGTTAGCGTAAGCCGTCATTGTCAAACTCATGGTAAGCGTACAGATGAAGACGTAAAATTGTGTACATACCACGGGCGGTAATTCGTAAAGCCCCAGATCGCGTATTTATGGCCTTCACCTTCGGTTCGGGCCACAAACACCTGCGATCTGGGCCATTCACGAATTCACCGCCCTAGGTACGTAATGTACTATTAATATGCTAAAGGAAATTCTAACTGAACCGCATACAATGACACAATAATTGTAATTTGTTATCAGCTTTGTTATAATTTGTCAAAGCATAAAGTACCATTACGCAAATGCAAATTAACGATAGATAGTAACCAGGAAATGCAGGTATTGCCGCTTTACGATAACAGTTATATTGCAGTAACAAGGGCAATCATTTGTGGAAACAGACACTCCATTGTTTAATAATGATTAGGACAAGTATTTCTAATCCAGAGGAATTAGTTTCTATTACGACTAGACTAGCTATTGTGGAGGATAAACAATTAAACTTCCTGTAATTTTGTAAGCACAGAAATAAGATACTAACTTAACGACTGTGTATATTGTATACTAACATACAGTCAGCCTCCCCCAAAGAGTGTCAATGTGACCGGTCCAGCGCTACCTGCATCCAGACTCCCGCGACCTTTACCAGGCCTATGTCCAGCAGTGCGCTTCTTTCGGCTGATAAGATGATGTTACAGAATGCTTGTAAACAGTGTCTCCCAGTAATAGGCACCTAAATGCAACATTGGAGCCAACGGGATCCACTATGGCGCTTATACAAACACTATAGCTTCTGCCCGCGGCTCCGTCCGCGTGGAACTAGTTTATATCTTTCACCCCCTATTTAACCCTCTTGAGGGGTGCTTTCCGAGATAAAAACCATCCTATGTAAGGACATAGAAAGAAGGAGGTAGTTTGAGTCCCGGGGAAGGCACCGGGACTCAAACTACCTCTATACCAAATTTCATCTGAATCGGTACAGTGGTTTAAGCGTGATAACTGTGATAAGGTAACAAACAGACATACAGACAGACAGACAGACACACTTTCCCATTTATAATATTAGTATGGATATGGATACTGAGACTGCTGTGCTGTGCTCACCTGTGACGAAGATCATGGTGGAGATGATGTTGGAGCGGTCCGGGTCCGTCTCGCGCATGCACAGCGCGGGGCATAGGATGAACGGGATCGCCACGATGGCGCCGATCATCGTCAGGTAGTGCTGCGAACAAACGCACAACATGGACTAGGAATATTGGACTGTCAGGTGGGGTAAGAGGAAAAGGGTTTTTCCATGCTAAGAACAACGGTATCCCTAAAGTGCACTACGCCTATTTTCCCCGGGTGTTCCTTTACACCCGATATTATAAAATATACAAAATGCATCAATCATCCTTGGTGAATTAACAGCAAGCAATCGTCAATCTGGCATCAAATCTCCCGATGGCTCCTTTTAAGCCAACATTCTTGCACATACTGCAAGTACAAAATGCGTGTTCGTGTATACTTGTTTTAAGCAGGATTCATACTTATCTGACGTGGTACTTTATGATGCGCTCTGACGCCTAAGAGTATGCGCACATGCGCGTATGGAAGTGCGCACACTTAGCGACGCGACTCCGTTTGCGCACTTCCATACTAACCCATAGACTTGATGTGAGACAAAATAGTCGCGGAGACAAAAGTTGCTCGTGCGCGCATACCCTAAAACAAAAGGTATCGTCACATCAGGGGCCGTAGACAAGGTTACAATCGACAAGCGCTAACGCCAATAGAAAATAATAAAATGTAGGGGAATGACAGATGCCGACGAAACACTTTTCGTTAACATCTGTCATTCCCATATATTTTATTAGTTTTCTATTGGCGTTAGCGCTTGTCGATTGTAATCTTGTCTAGGCCCCCAGATTAAAGTGTAAATGTCGCCGTACGAAATATATTTATTAAACCGATATCGCTCTGTCGCGTCACTTTAGATAACCCTTTCTAATGGAAGACATGGGTGTTTTGACCCGACTATGAATTGCATCCGAAACCTAGTTTCATTGTGCGTGCAACCATCAGTCATCCATAGAGCGGACCCTCTCGCTCCCTTCATTAAGGCCTTATTAATGACGGCCTTAATTAGGCGATCGGAGCATTAAACAGCCGCTTGTAATCGACCGCCGAGTTTTTAATGAAGGGAGAGTAGTGCTTTATTTTCCTGATATAATTAATGAAAATGTTATACCTCAGCCGCATTATGCTCCTTCTAGAATTCGATAGTCTTTCTCTGTCACTTTGACATTAGTTTGCAAGATAAGCATAAAACACATTTTATTCATCAGGGACACTTTAAGTTTTATGAATATGGTAGGTTGGAATCTCTTTGGATCGTTTAATACCTTTTTTTTCCTTTTAAAATGGGAGGAAAATCCTTGATGGATAGGTACCCACGCCACGAAGTTAGCGCGGAAGTTATATCGGCCTCGCACCGACTAAAAACCTCCTACGGAACGCACCAGTGCTGACCTAGCGTCATGCCTCTGTGGTTCATACCTTATTTTTAACTATTGCAGCCCCCAACTAAACCGCGTACCACCCCGAAGACCCCTTTTAGTCGCCTTGTATTCGTACCACACCACAGGCATGGGGATACGAACCCGGTTTAGATATATTTAGAATAGATTGTAATCGTAACTACTTATAACCAGGCCAACAGAAAACACGAGCGTTAAGATCCTCTTACCTGCAAAGCCATGAAGATACACAGGTACCACGAGGGCACGTCGTCGATGCCGTAGGTGACGTTGCCCTCGCGAGCCGCCGCGCCATTCTGCTTGCCTAGTTCATCCTCGGTCACTTCGGGCTCACCTAACTAGAGAAAATGCTGTTATTAATTTAAATATGTATACTACGATGGATGCAAGCAACCATAAGGTGCGCATGATAATAACGATCACCATAGCCTAGGAACATTAGCATTTAAGGCTTAGGGCGCTTCGCTACTATTTTATGTTACAAAAGGATTCGCATTTTCAGTGTGGGATCTCTGTTAAAGTTCCGTTGCTTTTAAGACATATCCAAGTTTAGCTATGTGATACAGACATCCATGTTATAATCGGATTAAGTAGATAAGGCGCTTTACTCAGTCAGTTGCACTGCACTGATTAACTGCTACGTTGGTAAAGCCTTTCTAAATATATACTAACACTTAGGTACACATATATCTACTTAATTATCTAACAACGACAGATACAGTCAAGGATATTAATATACGTACCTACTCACATAAATAAGGGCATAAATATCCGTAACAAAATCGATGCTGTACGTACATGAAATGAAAACTCAAATAATAGAGTCCCGTACTGATATTTATGTCTCAAACAACGACACATAAATACATTACAAATACAAAGTACAAGTTATTATGTACCTAGCTACCCTATCACATACAACCATTTCGAAACTATTCATATTGGAACTGGTAGTTTGTAAGTAATAATATATGTTTTGTATATATGTAGCATTTAAAGGACTTCTTAGGTCCCGGTATCATTTCTGGGCGTCTGGACCCCACGGCCCAAGCGTCTTTTCTGCGAAAGCCGCAAACAAATGGTTGCCTGCGAGGCACGTGTATAATTGCGGCGTTTGGCTTCCTCTGCCGACGCTGCCGCTGCGCTGCGCCCGCCCTCTGCCAAGTGGTGGGTCGGTGGGACCAATAATGTGTCGACGCAGTTGGCGTCCTACACTAGGGGTCGTTATCTGTGTCCCATGCACTTGCCACGGAATGAGCGTCATATGTATATATAGTTTTATAATTTACTTTTTATATTATTACTTATATTTATTATTGTAAAAACCTAACGCTAATGTTAAGTGAATACTTAAAGGAAATAATAATTTACTTTAAAAATAAACTTTTAGACGACTTCAATTCAGTACTCCGCCAAGTCACATGAACATTTCCTTTCCACTTTACCACAAGAATTACAGAAAAAATCTAAATTGCTGTTGGTATGTGGGCCGATAAATTTGAAGTTCCGTCGATTCAGCAAGAAAGGTGATTCTGCCTTTGGCACTTCATTCGTTGCTATTTCAACGGAATCATATCAGAATCTGTGACGTACTTTCATAGTTTTAAGTACATCATTGGGGAGTTGCAGGAGTCATCTGTGGTCTTCATCATCAGTTCCACTTCACCACATTTGTGATTTCCGGGTGTAAATACGCGAGTTATAATAGAAAATACCGAAATTACTACACGCGTGCCTAATATATTTGAGTTCCCTCAATTCCTCATGGATCCCATCATGGGTCCCAACTGGATTTTTAAAAAGAATGGGACCAATCTGGAAACAAATACTTACAAACAAAAAAAACTGTAGGTACGAATCGGTCATAAATGCCGGAGTTCTGAGGTAACAAACATGCAACCGAATTGAGAACCTCTTTTTTTTTAAGTCTGTTAATAATAATAATACTTTATAGCTGTCGTGTTGACATACATCAGATCTTAATTATCAGTTTATGGAACATATGACACCCTGTAAGGGTATTGCAAGTACCTAAGTTAAAGTACTTACCATGCCCTCAAAGGTAAGCCGCCCCTGATTAAATTCAAGTATTTACTTTCCTCGACTGTAACTAAAGTAAATGAACTCTTAAGGATGAGTCCCTAATATTGGCACAATTTGTTCACAAGTACCTACACTAATATAGTCGCCATAAAATGGATCATAGTAGGTACTTTGTGAAACCCCTTGTTGGAGTAAATCGTTATCAATACGGTGCTAATAAACAACACATCGCAGTTAAGGTCGTTGGTATATAACCACTTAACTAACACGTGATTACTCTAAGGTGAAATAAGGTGCAAAATCGTATAGATTTACCTACTCACTGTTAGTAAAAATCTAGGTAAAGTCAGCTGTCCGGCACGCACCACTGCCTAGTTTGTGGGGTGTAAAGTTTATCTGCGGCTGACTGTTCGTATAATTAAGGCTGCAAGCTGCAAGGTAGGTAGGTACATTGGCGAATCGATAATTTGGTTCAACGGCAAATGTACCTACTTTAGTGGGTTAGAAGGTAACTCGACCAGTGCAGGGCGCAGTCCCCTACTCTGAAAGTCGGTGCCCAGTGGGGTAATCACAACGTTTCCAACGCGCGTTGGGGCAATGATCGACCTGCTGCTACAATGGGAGGATAAGTACCTACAACATGCCCCCTATTTCACCTACAATTATCACCTGACAATGACAATTCGTCGTGCATTGTGAGGACCACAAGTAAGGGTCGGTTGTTGCTGGATAGCATCGTTACTTATATAACCAGCATTGTACCTACCTATCGAATTGTCATTGTCAGGTGACATTTATCAGGTAAGTGAAATTGGGGTCTGGTATCACTAATTTGCATTGATTGACAGCATAAGATTCAGTTGGCGGTGATTTGTAAAACGCGGTACTAAAGGGGCTGTAAAGAGGCGGATTATCCATATAGGCAAACTATAGGCACGTGCCTATAGGGGCGCGGGGTTCGAAAGGGGCGCGTTACGCTCAGCACATATAAGTTTTAATCTATGGCCGCTAGTGGGGCGCCGACGGGTGCTTGCCTAGGGCGCTCTCGACATTTAATCCGCCTCTGGTGCTGTAAGTTGGCAAGACGAGAAGATTATACACTGGCACCCATGAGACGCGAACGCGAAACGCGGTCGCTTGGCGTTTCGTGGGCTGTGACGACGTCGCCCAAATAGCCGGACCCGCAATGGAGCCGCAAAGCCAAGGACAGGGTAAACTAGAAGGAGCTGGAGGCATACATTCAGGACAAGTTATGGTAAGCATAATACCACATCCGAGCGAGATCTCAATAAGTGTGACAGAATCATTCGTGGAAAGTGGACCGAAATTAAAAAGGTTGTTTTATGATAAGCCATCAGCCATTATAAGACCAGTTCTTAATTTAGCTGCATATTAGGAGCCTTTCCGTGTCTTATAGTGGCAACACGTACCTATAGCTTGTCTTAAGTAGGTAATATAGGTCCACTCCACCAAGAGCTGGAGGAGAGGAGATCTTTGCCCAAAAATGAGTACTTACCGCACTTATAAAAAAAACTAACAACATTATCAACTTTTAATGGATCGGATGGAATGGAATGGATGGAATGGAATGGATGAAAATCAATAACAATAAAAAAGACTACAACTTACATCAACTTCCATTTCGTAGTGGGTAATAAATATATTTTTGCTCAGTAGACACACCACACAGTTTCTTGTTTGTTAATTGCTTTGATAACGGGATTGCAACCGTCATGCGCATATTTCGAGCGACACAAGCGCGTAATAAATCAAAACACTAACAGCAGCGATTCACTCGACGCAATCATATGAACTGATCAAATTGCCGAGTTGACTTAAAGACGGTTCCAATTGAACGCATGGAGTAGAAACGTCCGGAAGCGGATCTTAATTAATACGTGATGAGTTGATGTTGACGAGTGGTGGCTTATAAGCCGCGTGACTACCTCATTAGGTTTCCGGACGAGCTTAGGACTCGCTTATTCACAATACAATTTCATATTCATTATGATTATTTTTTTCTCATTACGAGTACACCGTCATTGCCACAGAGGGAGGGATTTTTTAATTAGGAGCGCTCAACTTTGAAAAACGGGCATGGTGGCACTCTTTGAGGGAGGGGCTATGTCCAGCAGTGGACATCTTTCAGCTGAAATGATGATGATAATGAAATTTTCATTAGTAATATCGTACATTATAATTTATAGGCTAACTAACTAATCAATATAAGCATGTGTCAATTACTAATAACGTCTGGTTCGGAGGACCATTACCTATATTCTGGGAACAGACTGCATATTTCCATTGCAAAATTCCTTTTTCGACAGATTCCGACTGTTGTACCAACAGGTAACCAGCAATGAAAGTATCCATGTATGTATTTATGAATAATAATCATCACGGACAGGACTATTCTAGCCAGATATCGCGCTGACCGAACGGAACGAAAGGCAGTTGAGTGCTCGTCGACGTCACCATCCTCTTTGACGAGAACCTCGTAAAAGCTGAGAAGGATATAGGCAGCAAGTAACTAGACCTGGCTCACGAGGTGACCGCGATCATTGTCCCGATAGTCGTTTCTGCGAACAATCTAATAGCGAAGAGTCTCGACCAACACCTCAACAAGTGACTCTCGCTAGATGGCTGGATCAAGGGTCAGACACAGAAGGCGGTAAGTACTCGGACTTCGTTAGGTTTTTATCATGATTTTATGTTTTGTATGTAGGTACCTACAGTTTTATATTTTACTTTTTATATAATTATTCTAAACACCTAGCTTAGGACCAAATATAAATAAAGAGAATAATAATAATCATCATCATTTATTTCGGGTAGGTATAATGAGCGGTGGCGACAGCGGCAGCGGCAGAGCAAGGTGTGCTCGCTTCTACTCCGTGTGAGGCCTGAGTGGACGCCCCGCTCAGTACTTGGTCCATAATTATTTGATTGTTTGTAATATCCATATCCGCAAATCAAATAGGCGATGCTTTTTTATTATTAAAAGATTTTATTTATATTAATCGTTGCGTTTACTTGTTAGTAGGTCAGTTTCTTAGTAAGGGACAAATATTGGAACTGAGTTTTGAACCAGTCAACCGATTGAACTGAAATTTTGGGGAGATTAGTATAGTTTGGATCACAATTCAACATTATGGTACCATCGAGCTGATCTGATGATGGAGACAGAAGGTAGCCATCGGAATTCAGTACTTAACCGACGTAACCCTGACTTGAGTTTGGGCTCGTTAGAATCGTCTCAATGAGTATTTGATGTCAATAAAAGCTTGTAAATGTAATTTTTGTCAGAAACTTATTTGCTTTTTCAATGCGACGCGGTACGTGTATGTCGTACTTTAGTGCGATATATACTTAGTTAATTGTTGTTTAGTAAGCCCATTTACTTGATAGGTATTCTCGTATTCTGCATAGGTATTCTGTATAAGTAACTTGAGTCCTTGTCGAGCATAGAACGCTATGGGCCAGTGTGTTCCTGCCAATGAATACCTATTTGTTAGATAACTTTAATATAGATCATTGATAGTTTGGCTTATGACTGCTGCCAGGGTAGCCGAGTGATTCAGGCACAGAAATATATCAAGATTGAAGGAAAGAGTGTATATACCACAGGCATGCGGCTGTCAAGCGGCGGACGTGGGTTCGAATCCCGGCTCGTATAGGGTACCTAACAATGAGTTTTTCGGAACTTATGTACAGGTCGATTCACAAGAGCTCGAGCTGTATGGCGCGTAATGTCTATGAAATTCATGACATTGTCATATATTTTCCGCGTCAGCTCTTGAATCGACCTGTAGGTACGGAATATTTATCGTTAGCTTTTCGGTGAAGGAAAACATCGTGAGAAACCGGTCTAATTCCAATAAGGTCTACTTTCCCCTCAGGGTTGGAAGGTCTGGGCAGTCGCTTTCGTAAAACTAGTGCCTACGCCAAATTTTGCTATTAGGTGGCAAAGCGGACCCCGGGCTCCTTTAGGGCACAACCGGGAATAAAGCTAGGAGCAAGCTAGCGAGCTTCACAACTGGCCGCCATTCCTCTCAGACAGTCGCCTTCCTAGGTATTATGCTCGCGTGTAGTGATGCGTGTAGTGATGCGTGTACTGCAGCTTTTATCTGGTCTGTCCATCTCATTGGTGACCTGCCTCGCGGTCTTGTGCCCTCGACCTTCCCTGGATCACGAGTCGCTCGATAGCTACGTCTCCTCGACGACGTACTTGCCCCTGCCTACCTATGTACCCAGCCTTTGGAAACTCTCACAGAATGAAAAAAATTACGGGATAGTTCACGCATCTTAGCAAACCTAACAAAACACAGAACTTTTGCACCTTATTACAAGGCAATAAAGTGCACTCATTTTTTCTTTACGTTGGTAGTAGACGTAAGAGAATCCTAAAACAATGTATGAAGTTTAGTGGTTATATTCTCTTTGCCTATACCGTACCTACACTTATACCATGTTCAGACGATTAATTCGATAGCTATAGGTACAGATATACCGTTTAACTCGGTCCTCGCCTGCGCGGCGCGCGGGTGCAGGGGTGTTACGATAACGGTGTACTTACCTGTATTTACCGTTGTTCAACTTAACATATAGCTAGGTACTTACCACATCCCTCACTATATTCTCCAAGCCTACATGTACGTTATGGTGCGGCATTCTTTCTGCCCGGCACATCCACACACATCCAAAAATCTGTCATCAACGTATATCTATAACTATATAATTCCCTATTCAAAAACAACTACCTATACTTCTCGTTTCACTTGAGTTTCCTCGATAAAGGAATAATAAAATGTGTAACGCCTATTTGATCACTAAAACAATGAACAAACTGGCGAAGTGAACTATTTAGACACGGATTGAATACTAGTTATGAGATGAGTAACACGTATGTTAACGAAACGAAGACAAAGGTAGTCGGTACCTTGTTGCCTATATACCCCCTCGGTTAGTAAATAAAATTAGCGTGATATTAACGCTGTCTTCCAGTCAATATTGGTGTATTATTATGGATGGTTATTGTAATAATGCTACTCGTGCAGGGTACGCTACAGTCGCTACATTAGAGTCATGTATCCGGCCCTCAGTCAGCTAAATGGGTACCACTGGGTATATGACAAAAATCATGGCAGTAGTACATACCTGACTTAATAGCAAAACTATCACGGATAAGTAGGCATTTATTTCTAGTTTTTAACGAGTCGACTAACTTAATAATTAATAACCTAACCATAAACCTTAAAAAACCCAACTTTCTTACAAATTCTGGCGACGCAACAGCAACGTTTAGTTAGCGCGCGCGTGTCCACGTAATAACGCACGCACTTAGCCGATTTTTCTTTATTTGTATTTTGTCCGGGTTCAAACCCACGACCGCCGCTTGACAGCCGCATGCCTGAACCACTAGGCTACCGTAGCTTCCATATATAATGAAACCACCGCTACGGCATGTTTAGCAAATACTAGCTTCTGCCCGCGACTCCGTCCGCGTTGAACTCGTTTAAAAATATCGTAGCTCCATACAAACATTTGTTTGTCTGTAACCTCTTCACGCTTAAACCGAAATTATAGTGAGTCCCGGGGAAGTACATAGGATAGTTTTTATCCCTCTTAGGGAGTGCAATGGGGGGTGAAAGTTTGTGTGGAGCTACGATTTAGACGAGTTCCACGCGGAGTCGCGGGCACAAGCTAGCTATTTATACAATCTTTGTCTCTGTTGATTCGCCCTAATACACCACAATTAAAACCACAGTAAATACAATAAAATTCTTTATTACATTTTTAACGTCGCCCACCTAATTGTAGTCACGTCTTTTAGTATTCACAATGTAAAGGCACCCTTTTATCACACCTCGTTCAGGTAATATTTCTTTATTACCTACTATAGGTACTATAGGTAGACCGCTCAGTCCTCGCCTGCGCGGCGCGCGGGCGCAGGGGTAGGACGATAACGGCGCGATAAAGTAATATTACTAATAGGTCAAAACCAGGAACAAGAGACCAGATACAACATAGCTAAGAACCAAATCGACACACAAGACTTGATAAAAAAAAACTCCGATCACATCTGTTTGGGAGCTACAGTGTCACAGACACACATGTTGAACTTATTTGCGTCTGTGGTTAAACAACGCCTTACCTATGCATTACGGTCACAGTAAATTGTGTTCCAATCATGTCTAAGGTACAGGCCATCAGATATATCGGGGCGGCCAAAGTGCTCACAAATATCTGAACACGTCTCTATTGTCGAGGCATTAGATGCGTGTTCAGATATTTGTGAGCACCTTGGCCGCTCAAATATATCTGATGGCGACTGTAATAGAGGCACACATTTCTGTATGGCCCTACAACAATATTAGGCCTTAGGATGTTCCCACGGCTACCCCGGTGGCAGCGTGAAAATGTTCGATGGGCAACCCGGAACAAAAAAGGTATGAAAGAGTAAGTACATAAGCGCTATAGGCTTGCCTAAAAATTAATGTTAAGCAGGCCAGTGGGCACATTGCACGTAGAACCGATGGCCGTTGGGGCGGGAAGGTTCTCGAGTGGCGACCACGTACCGGATGGCGCGGCGTGGCTAAGTTGGACTGATGGCCTGGTAAAGGTCGCGGGAGTCCGCTGGATGCGGGTGGCGCAGGACCGGTCATTGTGGCACTCTTTGGGGGAGGCCTATGTCCAGCAGTGGACGTCTCTCGGCTGATGTGCTGATGATGAAGCCGGTGGGGATCGGCTTGTATGGGCGCTCCGCCCCGGCAGCCTACATTCGCCCTTATTACAAAGATACAAAGCAAAACCAAGTGTTATACTATATTTAAAACTAAAAATAACTTAATAATCATTCCGATATAATCTACGTAAAAAACATTTTTTATTTTTTTCTGTGTTTTATGACAAAAAAACTCAATCAACAGTCACAGCCTTAATCAATAATCAGTCTGATGGAATCAACTTTGACCGACTTCGAAAAAAGGAAATTCCCAATTGCTTCACTACACGAAGTTTCAAAAAAAGTAGTCATCCTTCAGAATAAATAATAGTACAGTCCAGCTAGCACGATAGGTTTTATCGTCACGTTCAACAGCGAAAATGTACTGGCACTTCATGTATCATGCTAACTAGGCCAGTCCAGCCAGCGCGGTAGGTTTTATCGTCAAGTTTTACGGCCTAAGGCACTGATCACTGTTGGGCAAGTAGCATAACATTGCGGATCTGTAAAGGTCGATTGATGACACTGTGCCTGGTCAGCACGCAATGAACCGTTACTCGCCCAATTTTTCTAGCTTACTAGCCGGCGGTGGGACCAGTGCCTAAATGGCAGAAAACATCACGTAACACATGACTATAAAACTTATCATGCTAGCTGCCCAGGTCTTCTCTAACAAAGCCAATTTTTGACCGCTAGAAAACTCAAAACAAGCCATCCCGCTCTACCGCATTGCCTAATCTGGTGCTGGTAAGATTTAATTCTTGCAGCACCACGTCGAACTTCCTAGTCAAATGACACGACATAAAATTATATATAATTATTGAACTTGCTCACAAAATTACACGAGAATCGGTTGAGAAATACGACCTGTAGAGCAGAACAGCCGGACAGACGCCGGACGGACAGACAAACGATTTTCGGCCCCAACTGAAGCATACTTTCGTTCGCTTCGCTCGCACGTTCGATATACTATCTACTGGTTTATATCAGCAGCATTCCTCATTGATGTAATTCAAATTATTTGCTACTTTTCAGTATACTCCGTCCAAAATTGTCTTCCATCCCCCATCTTAAACATACGACTTTATTGACACCGATCAATGGTACAGTCACTATCATATAGTTAGTAGTCTTTATTACATAGGATTAAAGATGTGTTGCGATATATTTATACGATGCAGACTGTACTCGACAAATCGCTAAAATTACTTATAATAAATCGCTAAAATTGTATTTATTCCAAAACAAGAACTTATCGTACAAAAGGCGGACTTAATGCGCTCAGCATTCTACCAGTCAACCATCAACAATATATTTTTGTAATTTAAAGAAGCACAAGTTTAAATCTGCGGTTATACCAACAGATGGCATCCTAACCCGCACTGCGAGCTGCGGGTCCTACAGGCCCGAGCCGGCCTCCGAGCTCCCGGCCGGCGCGGGCCGGCTCCCGGCCGCTCGGGGCCCGCGCCCGCTCCCGGCCGCGCGGGGCCCGCCGCCGGCCGGTCCGCGCCGGCTCCCGGCCGCGCGGGGCCCGCGCCCGCCCGAGGGCAGCAACACGTCCCCGGCAATGCCTGGAACACATACATATGCCCCGGTCAGTCAAGTATTACAAAAACATTTTATGACGCTCAATAATCTCACCCAGTAACTATATCAATCCCATTGTTTCACCGTTATCATATTAGATAATTAAATAGTTTAACACCCACCGGCGGCTCCCCGGTCGACCGTACAAAGGTTTCGAGTAATACTCATTTAATTATTTATTTTATTTACTTATTTATGCTCACAAAACAAGTCTATAGAATATAATACAAATTATGCAATATGTTCGGATCTGGACTATACGAGGGGCGGCTGATAAGTCCTAAGCCTATGGCATTTCGAGGTCGTATATGCGTTTATGGTACTGGCCACTAGAAAGGCCATTTAAAAACAAATTATTAAACACAAAATCATGTCATATTTGTTTGAATTTTTCTAGAGACATTCAACGGCAAAGTTCACCATGTCTGATTTATCAAGAAATATTACGAAAATTGAGCACCGTGCTAAAATTAAGTTCCTTACAAAAAGTGCTAAATCACCGCAATGTATTTTTGAAGAAATAGCTAGTATTTATGGTGCCTCTGGACCTTCTTATGCTACGGTCAAAAAGTGGAGTCGCTTATTTAAACTGGGTAGGGAGTCGATTAAAGACGATCCCCGTTCAGGGAGGCCAATACCGGTGGTGACTGAAGAAAATGTAAGAAAAGTCAGAAAATTGGTATTAGAAGACCGGAGAGTTAAGGTTTGGCAAATAGCTGATACTGGAGGCATTAGTAAAGAACGGGTTGGGGAGATTTAACATAAACATTTGAACATGACTAAAGTCAGTGCTCGCTGGGTACCGAAAATGCTGACGGCGTTCGATAAAGAACGTCGTGTTGAAATTTCCCAGGCGTTTTTAGATCTGTGCGGAGATGGTATAGATGAAGTTTGCTCACGAATAGTAACTGTTGATGAATCATGGATCAGGCACTATGATCCGGAGTAAGTCTGAATCCATGCAGTGGATTGAAAAGGGTGAAAGACCACCGAAGAAATTTAAAGTGCAAAAATCGGCATCTAAGTTAATGGCCACTGTGTTTTGGGACTGTGATGGCATTGATTATTTGGCCAAAGGTTCTACAATAAATGCACTTTATCATGCCAATCTATTGAGACAGGTGCGAAAAGCGGTAGTTGAGAAAAGGAGGGGCAAATTAAGGAAAGGCATTTTGTTTCTGCAAGACAATGCACCCGTTCACACCGCCCGGGTTGCGAGGCAGGCTCAGAAGGAAATCGGCTTCGATGAAATCGACCACCCACCCTACAGTCCAGACCTAGCCCCTAGTGATTATTTTCTGTTCAGTAATTTAAGGAGAGAGTTACGGGGAAAGCGATTTTGCGGCTGTACAGGAGCATTTTGGAGGCCAATCTAAAGAATATTTTTAACGGCCTAAAAGCATTGTATAAAAATTTTAAAAAATGCATTGAATAAGAAAGAGATTATATTGAAAGATAAACATAAGTTATTTTTTATACATAGTTTTTTTCTACCATAGGCTTAGGACTTATCAGCCGCCCCTCGTAGCTCCAAATTATGTGTGCACAGTAAGAATAATTTTTCATAAAATACATTTTTAGAGGGGTTGTACCTTATTTCACCGACAATTGTTCCATCGAATGTATGTTTCGCAGAATTTTAATTTCATCATAGAAAACCATTTTTTTCAGAATCAGTAAACTTTTCAGGAATGTTATAAAACAAACCTAACCTAATGGGTTCTACAGAATTACCTTTTAGATGTACCCAAAAAGGTAACGGTTTCTGAGTAACAGGAATTCGATGAAACGAAAATTCGGCGAAACCATGCATTCGGTGAAACGTTTGTCGGTGGAATAAGGGGACACCACGGTGGACCTCATTTCTTTACAATGCAATCAGAAAGTAATCGAGTAACTGAACTTTCAGGCGACGAGGTCACTGAATTAAAGTGAGATGAAATGGAACGCGACTGTATCGATATTGTATCGCGGCTGTAGCGATGTCGTATCGCGATAGTAGCGATGCAGAATCGTGTTTACATGTGCGAAGTATATGACCAGCGACCACACCGTGACTGTAACGCGGCCTGTTTGCGACAGCATCGCTACTGAATCGCTGCAGTCACCTCCCTTAGGTCGTTGAGCCATTGAAATAAGTTATCGTACCTTCCGGTTCCGCAATCGGTACAGGGTCAGGGTTCTTGCCAGCCGTCTCCGCGTCTCCCGAAGTCTTACCAGCCTCGAGCGCCTCGCACTGGCGAGCGATATCTGCCTCGAGCTCGGCCGCCGCTTTTTTTTTTCTGCAACATGCAAGCGTGTGCGTTATAGTGTTGTTTCTTAAATTATACTATAAATTATGTAACTACAAACAAACAAACATGCAAATTCTTCACCCATTGGGCTGCGTTGACATCAAGGGAGAGCAAATTCAGAGAGTTCCCAGTGAATTTTCGGCGTGGGCAGTAACTTATTATATGATGGATGTCTAGTGCGAAGCCTATTTAAGTCATTTTTGACCTTGAAGCGACTGTATATATATATATGCCATACGAATAAATAACTAGCGTTTTTCGCAATGGGTTTCAAACAAGCAAACTTTCCTGGGTATAAAAAAATCTATTTAGTCCGTCAGTTAGTATATCAAAAATATTGGACTCGTATTTTTTATCCCTTCGGCCGCGTATGACGATCATTTTTTCTTCTTAGGTAACTGGTTACAAAACTCCGGTTACATACGCGGCCGAAGCGTTTTTTATTTGTCAATCGAACAAAAAATTATGAAGTTTCGCGTGACGTCACATCATGCTAAAAAGTTTACCATAATGTCACACGGAACTTCAACGGGTAATAAACTGCAACGAATATCTCCATATTTTTTTGTTTGATTGACAAATAAAAAAAATGTGACCAATATTTTTTATAATCCAATTAACGGACTAATAATAATAAATACTCTTTATTGCACCACAACAAGAAAGAAACATCTTACAAAAAATTTGCTAAATAACTAAATAGATTATTTTAGGAAAGTAGCCAATTTAGCCATTTATATTTCAAACAGTAGTGATTAAAACAAAGTCGTCTGACGTGCCTATACATATAACTCGGATTACTATTATTTTTTATTATTTGAAAGTAAAAAGACCTGGATTGTTGACAAAAAAGCTCTCACCAGGACAACACACGTCAATAAAATCGATGGCAGAAATTCACAACTGTGGGTTTGGAATGATTGCCTCACCCGCCCTATTCGCCTGATTTGGCACCATCGCACTTCCATCTATTTCCAAACTCAACAAAACACATCGGTGGTAAGAATTTTTTTACCAACGACGAGGTCCAAGCTGAAGTGCACACCTATTTTGAAGGCCTGGTGAAGTTTCTTCAAAGGTGATGTAATAGCTTTGGAATCCAGATGAAATAAGTGCAAAGAGCTGCTCGGGGGCTACATAGAGAAATAAAAATATTAAATAAAATCTTTGATTTGATTTCATACTTAGGCCGTGAAATTTCCAATCGACCCCATCTTGTGTTTGGTTTGCCCGCTTTCCGTTTACGTAATCTAAAACGTAGTATGACCCAAATATATCGACTGACAGAGTGAAGGGCCTGGAGTGGATCATTTTCGACTTCTTTTTGCAGCCTACACTGTGTCCCACTTCTGGGCAAAGGCCTCCCCTTTTTTTCGCCATTCGTCTTGTTCCTGTGCTAGTTTTCGCTAGTTCATACAAAACGTATCAAGGGCAAGGTTGTCCCGCCATCTCCTTTTCTAATATTCCTAGTACTGTGATTTTATTTAGGTAGTCTGTACTAAACATAGAATTTAAATACTCAAAAGCTTATAACATGAAATCCTACTAATATTATAAATGCGAGTTTGGATGTTTGTTACTCCATCACGCTTAAACGGATGCGCGGAATGCAGATTTGGATGAAATTATGCACGAATATTATTTTATAGCCTGGATTAAAATATAGGATAGTTTTTATCCCGGGCGCACACAGACAAAGTCGCGAGCGGAAGCTAGTAAATTATAAAAGGTTTTCTTTACCTCAACTCTTCGTTTTTAGCGTCAACTTCCTTCATGAGCCTCTCCGCCCGGCCCCACACGTCGTCCCGCACCAGGTCCCTCACGTGACTGCGCTCCACTGCCCTCCTATAGTACTCCTCAGCCCAGACTGACGGGGTATACCCGTTTGGCGACTTCACACTGTGTTCTGATGCAGGTGACTTTGACAACCGTTCAACATTCTTTAAACTCTGCTTCTCTATAAACGAGTTGACTGATTTCTTTTTGAACATTGATGAGATGTCTTGGGACTGCAGCCAATTTGTTACTTTGTTTACTGAGTCTTTTCTTCTGTCTTTCATTTCCTCATCTTCTTTGCTTAGCTTTATAAAGTCTTCTGGTCTGATGAGCTTGAGTGGCTCATTGGCTAAAGCCATTATTGATGCTATGGCGACATTGCGCATCTTCCGTTGTTTATTTGGGTTAGGATTTATGTTTTCTTTTGTTTTTCTTTGTATATTGGGAACAAATTGTGGAGTTGTGGGATTCAATTTCCGAATCTCTATAGGTCCGGACAGAATCTCTTCATTTGAGGTCTCTTCATATTGCATCTGTAATCAGAATTGAGGTGATTTAAAAAAATATTGTGTCCTGATGAGTTCTAATCTTGGGAAGGGCCAATATTTCAACTATTTGTGTGATGATGACCATGAAAGCTTTTTAACCATTACAACGGTATTATTGAGCTGACTATGTGACTACTCTGGTCTGTGTCCAAAATCACACAGACCTCTAAGTTTAGAAACTGTCTAAGTGATTACCCCATTTGTTGCTGAGGTGCAAATAATTCATAGTTAAATGAAAAAAAAAAAAAACCTGCAAGTAGGCCATAATGGCACTTGTACAAGTCAAAATTGAGTTTCTGAAAAAGAAGACGCCATAACAAACTCAACAGTCAGTAATTTTTGCCAAAAAAAGGCTTATTACAATAAGTTCTTAACCTACTTAAAATAAGTCAAACTGAATATGAATACAAAAAAATATCATAATGTGTTGTTCTACAAGAATACATTTCTGTAACTGTGTTACAAAATAAAAGGCAAAAGTAAAAAAATATATATTGAAATGCGACTATAAAAAATCCTTGGGTAAGTATGCTTTCTTGTAGGAGTTAGGGCGCGACATCGCGTCAACAACAACCAATGTGTTGAAAAACTAGTCAGTCATGCTAATTTCACTATTCTACGTTTACAAGAAAAATAACCAGTAAAGTTCGCACCAGTTCCAACATTTTCTTAATCCTGAACAAGTCCGGACCTGCACTGAAGTCTCCCGTCCCTGCGGACTCCAACATGGTCCAGCACCTGAAATACTCTTCCTCTGTCTCTGTAACATACATGTTAGCTTAGGAACTTTAGATTACTAACTAAGTATTCAATCAAACTTTTTCTATAAATGTGTAACAATTCATTCACATATCCCCCTGTCACTTTGGACTAACATATTTTCCTGTAACTTGTTACCATGATCACATCTAACTAAATCATTTTATAAAACTATGATTAGTTGTAGCACATTTAGGGCTATATCTCGAGCATGTTAGCATTATGTAGATAAAAAACATACTAAAACATCAATAAATAATGACATTGTTGATGAAAACCTAAATGCACGAAAAAATGCAGAATGCACAAATTCAGTCGCGATAACAAAACAGTTTTGTTCTCACCTTCTCTAATGTTGTGTGCTGGAGGCTTCGCACCAGCAACGGCGCTCTCGATGCCGCCCGGTACCCAGCGACCTTGCGCAAACGACAAATCTCGCAAAATAGCAGATTTATCCGTCCATGGGGACCCCATTGCTAGCTAGTGTAATTTGATTATTAAAAGCCGGTCAGCGTATAGTTTAGGAAAAGAATGTTAATGTTATTTGAGAATTCTGCCACCTGCCTCGGCAACGAACACTACATATGTTTTTTAGTTTTTGGTAATATATCCTATTAACGATACAGGAAAGTAGGTAAATTCAAAATAAATACGAAAAATTTGTTTGCGTTCTGCATTGCATTTTGCAATTTCTGTCATGAAGATGAAGACAAACGTCAGTTGGGTGCATAGACAAAACAAAACAACACCACAGACAACTAAGAAACTAGCAATTAATGGAGTATCCATAATATGAGATTTTTACCCCAATTAGTCAGACGTCGAAGTTTATTTTATTCTGTTTTTTAGTATATTTTATTATCGCGGCAACAGAAATACATCATCTGTGGAAGTTTCAACTGTCTATCTATCACGGTTCATGAGATACAGCCTGGTGACAAACGAACAGACGGGCGGATGGACAGACGGGCGGACGGACAGACAGCGGAGCCTTAACTAGTAATAAAGTCACGTTTTTACCCTTCTTTGGGTACGGAACCCTAAAAATGACAATCAAATACATATTGGTATGTCTATACAAGCTCACAAACATTACCTTTATATACTTACGGCCGTATTCATAAACGTACTACAAGCCTGTTTTAACTAAAATTGCGTTAAAATTCGTTTGACCTTATCTGTCACTTTGACATTTGTGTTCGTAAGAAAGGGACAATGCACATTTTATTTAGCAGAGGCATTTTAAGTTTTATGAATAAGGGGGTTAATGTTGAGAAAGCTAGTAATTTAAAAGCAAGTTTTGTTTACTTACCAATTTTATTAAATAGCACAATATACAGTTTCTTCTTCCTCCAAATAGTCCACTTTGGTTAAGTGCCACTTAATTAAGACACTTAATATTCATTAATTTTATATATTATAAATTTATATATATATTGCAATTATATATTGCAAGTACCAAAAAGTTTAATGTAGGTAAACATAACCTCTAAAATGCACTAGATATGTAAACAAATTATAAATTTAAGTAGTGGAATTCTAGCGTTAGGAATAGATGAAATTAATATAACCATTCATAATTTAACACGTTTATTAGTAGTCTACAATAATTAAAAACCTATTATTCCAGCAGTTCATCTATCTGGGAGCACGGCAGTGCCCCCGCCAAGTCGAGCAAAACAGCGGCACAGCCGTACCATCCTTTTCTCGAAGCAGTTCAGGCCATTTTCGACCCCCCTATAACTTCGTTGTGGATAAAACGAGAAGCTTGAATTTTCATTAACCAAGCACGCATTGCAATATAAACACGATATATTACAAATTTCATTCAATTGGAACCAGCGGTTTAAGATTTATAACTAGTCAAAGTTTCTTAATTTTGTCACTCACTGACTCACTCACCGATCATCAAAAGTCTAAGGCAGTTTAGTGTATAAATCAAGGGAAACTTAAAATAATTTGCAATTTCGGTCCAGTTTTCGAGATACACCAACTGCATAAATAACTTTGTAATCCTAGAGAAATATAAAAGATTTACAAAGTTACATTTGCCGTGAATATGACTAAAAATGAAATGGCAAAAATGCGATTGCATTCACTTTATTTGATTGCTAAATAAAATTTTGTGACTTGGCAGTCACACAATACTACATAGTTTTAGCTATGCAAAAATCCATAAACGCAGTAAAGTTGTGTGATTGACAAGTCACAAAATTTTATTTAGCAAGCAAATAAAGAATAATAAGAATGCCCGAGGCTTGGCTCTACGAAATATCTAACAACTTTTTACGGTGAAAGAGTTTCGAGACTTGGCCTCTTTTTTACACGGAATGTTTTTTATGGGATAAACATTGTCCTATACCGACAAAATGATTCCGGCTTGTTCCGCAAGACACCGCTTCACTTGTACCTCTACCTACCTGCTTATATAAATTACTTTTTTACTACATTTTATATAAATTACTTCTCGAGCGAAACCGCGTATTGTCTTGCTGATTGTATGGAATTTTTGTTGCATTTGAATACTAATAAATCCAGGAGATTTAATAAATACAGTAAAATAATAACAATAACACAGATAACAATCCGTCTACAAGCAATGATTACATCATTGTCTACAAGCATTATGACAAGTTTCGAAAGACCTGTGTAGTGTGACACTCACACTGCAACACACTAACCCTATATAAGTAACCATTCTATGTAACTTAAGACACGCTCCCTTGGAAAGCTATATGAGCGGATCCTACTCTCGAGAATTCTCAGATTTACGGCCGAGAATAACCTCCTCATCGACGAGCAGTTCGGCTTTAGATCCGGACACTCATGCGTCCAACAGGTGCACCGCGTCACGGAGCACGTGTTGGACGGTTTCTCTCGATTCCAGGGGCTCAAGACCGGTGCTATCTTTCTCGACGTGGCGAAAGCCTTCGATAAGGTCTGGCATAACGGGCTGGTATACAAGTTATACCAGCTCGGTATACCGGACAGACTCGTACTCACCATACGAGATTTTCTCAGTGATCGAAGCTTTCGATACCGATTGGAGGGAACGTACTCGGACCCACACCCCATCCGGGCCGGAGTCCCGCAAGGCTCCGTGCTCTCTCCCACTCTCTACTCGTTGTTCACGAACGACATTCCCAGGCACCCTAAGGTGCAACTGGGGTTGTTTGCGGACGACACCGCGCTCTTTACGACCCATTGTAAGTACGCTACTATCCGGCGATACCTCCAAGAGGCAATCACCGACCTAGGTCGTTGGTTTAATCTTTGGCGTATCGAAGTCAACCCGGAAAAAAGCACTGCAATAGTCTTCCACCCGTCTGACTGCGTTAGTACAGAAAGACGGGTGGCTCCGATCCAGTTGTTTGACCGACCCATCCCCTGGGTCAACGAGGCCAAATATCTTGGAGTGACCCTCGACAGGAGACTGACTTTCCGTAGCCACATCCGTAGGGTTCGCAACCGCGCGTTGTTCGTACTAGGAAGGCTTGGGCCGATGATCAACAAGTTTAGTAAAATGTCACTTAGAAATAAGCTGACACTCTACAAGACTTGTGTTCGTCCAATCATGACATATGCAAGTGTAGCATTTGCTCACGTGCCTATGTCATCACTCAAGCCGCTTCAGGTCATTCAGAATCGTTTTCTCCGTAGGGCGACTGGTGCCCCGTGGTACCAATCGAACCTCAGCCTGCACCACGACATGGAGATTAGCACCATGTATGGTTTCTTTAAGCAGGCTGCCAGACGTTATTTTGACAACGCTCCCCACCATAGGAATCCGTTAGTTAGGAAGGCTGCTGATTACATTCCCATCCCTCCCCCCTCTGTCGTTACTCGGCGCTCACTGATTAGGGGCCGCACGGTCCGGCGTCCTAGGCACACACTCACGGACCCGGACGACGAAATCACAGCGTCCATCGAAAGATGGAACGCTGCGCTTTCGGCGTCCAACACATCGCGTACACTTCGGCATTCCCGCCGGCGGGGACGTCCACCGCGAGATCGCGACAACACAGACACATACAGTCCCTATTCGTCCCGGTACCGCCGCATACCGGGTAGAGTCAGTCCGACCCAAGTCGGGCCTAGCTGAGTTTCTTGCTGGACTCTCCTCAGCTAGGCTAGGTTTTAGCGAACCAGCGATAAAACTCCCAGTAGTTCGACACCACTCACACCCCAGATTCGGTTGATACCGTTCAACCAATCTCACTGGAGCGCAAACTCGTAGAGTATTCCAGTGTACAAACTTTCCCGCGTGGTCGTGCCGGAGGCTCCCCCTGGATTTTCCCCAGGCTACCCTCCAACCACGCAATTCGACCGCTATATTGGGTTCGTCCTATTATAGCAACAGTCAGGTTCAAAAAAAAAAAAAAAAAAAAAAAAAAAAAAAAAAAAAAAAAAAAAAAAAAACTTAAGACACAATATATCATAATCCCAACGTGAACAGTTGTTTAATTACGTCCATCCTCACATGGCGACTTTGCCAGTGCGGCCTTGCGCCGTGCTGGCGGCGCGCTGCGCTAGCCAGTAACGAACGAAATAAGTGAACTTTATTTGAACATTTTTGTAATGATTGAAAATGTGACTGAAAGTGAACAGTGAATAAATTTAAAATGAACAAGCTATTCGTGCGCAAGATACTATATAAATTCCACAAATAGTACAGTAGTAAAAAGACTAAACTGAACGAGGAATTGAAAATACTTAAATACTAATCATAAAATATAAATAGAAGAACCAGAATATGAAATAGTGTTCAACAACAAATTTAATGGATTCGGTACTGGGAGCTGGGAATGATAATTGTATGCTGCTGGGAGTAGAAGGTGTCGAGGATTGCGACTAGTGCGAGTCAGGATGTCCAGCGCATGCGGTAACGTTTCTAGAAGCATGGATCGGCTGAGTGGTTTAGAAGAACATATATAAAGAAATGTAGTTTTTTTTAATAATAATTAATATTCCTTTTAAACTTTTATTCGTACTACATAATTTTATATAGGTACCATTTATTACCTACATGGCTACTTGTTAAAAAAGTAGGTACCTACCAAATCGTGTAATTTGCGTTCAAAATTGATTAATTAATAAAAATTATAACATTAAAATTGAAATGTATGATTACCGCTGTGTAGATTTTCATTGGCTTAATTAATTAATTAAAATAATTTACTGTACTATGTTTAAGTGATATAAATAATATTAAGCTACGCTTTTTGCCGCTTGATGACGACACCCAATTATGGTTAAAAGTGAGGCAAAACAACAAAAAAAAGAAAAAAAAAAACCTTTTGTATATGATAACATATATAAAAAAAAACAAATATTCATATCTTAACTACTTTGCATTCTCAGGAAAACAAACATTATTTACAGTATTAACACTGTAAATTAACTATAATCAATTTTTGAAAAATAAATTTAGCTAATCATAAGACTAAATTTTTGAATACAGATACATTATATAGAGGATTTCATCATAGTTTACAAATAAGGCACGACGCGAAATGCAAGCCAGCATAAAAGGATTGGTATGCAGTTCGTCTGTTATTACATCTCAAATTACATAGTAAACATCGAAGCTTTGTTAAATTAAATCGTCTTGATTAATAACTGTTTTGAAAATGATTTGTTGCTTAATTACACGTATGCCGACTTTTAACCATTTCTGAGATTAATGTTTTAATTCATAGAAAAATAAAATTTAAAGATATTCAATATTTTTAAAATGTGTTAATTAAATTACTTGATTGCTTTTTCTAGATAAAAACATTTACACGTGTACTGATTTGACCTTATTGATTATTATATAACGGATATGACATAATTATAGGCACCAAAATGAGAGACAATAAATAAAGAATGGTCCTATGACAACCAAATTAGAGCATGCTAGACTATGAACAGTTTTTTATAAATGAAGGTATAGGAATGTTTGTTTAGTTTTTGTTGGATTTTAAAGGTTTGAAGTAGGTATCGTAACTATGTTTGTAACTGAATGTTGAGATATAAGATAATGTAGTTGGGTATTGAATGTTTATGTTATTTAAGAGATTGATAGTTTGTTTTTTTTTTGAAAAATATATAATTGGTGTCTGGGAAAACTGAAACATGTAAGTTTATCTCTGAACGATTAGACTGATCACCTAAGAGTAGATGAAATTCTTATATGTTGAGGTTTTCAGGGTTTCTGCATAATTTGATAGGGATATTGAGTAGATATTTGGAGTATTGAAACGATTATATGAATTGAAATTAAAGTATGTCCTTTCGTGATCTTCGGCAGCATGAGAGGCGCCGTTGAGCGAGTAGGTGCGTATAATAGCAAGGTACACCAGGATACAAGGCAGGCAGGGAATCCTTGGAACCTGATCATGATTCGGTCGAGTATCAATCGTGAAGGTCCTTGGACACATGGTATGTTTAAATGAAAGGAAGTGTTAAAAGAACTGCCTGAATAGTAATAATAAATAGTAAGTGCGCGTTAATAAATAGTAATTATCTTGTATCCTGAGCAAAAACAAAAGTATATATATATATGTAAGGTCGGCCGACCAAGTGTTAATGCGTTGTGGACCCTTGCCACAAGTGAAGCATATTGAGATGCACACTTTAAGTTATAAGTTGTATGAAAAGTTATTAAGTAAAAGAAAAAAAAGTATAATATGAGTATGCATAAAAATTAAGACTTGCAAGTCACACTGATATACATTGAGAAGACAATTGTCAAACAGAGGACTGACTCTTATCTGCGTTACGATGTAAACGTAAGTAAGTACTTACATATTTCATGGACGAGGACCTTAAATAACAGATAGTTCGTATGACGTGTTTCTTTTAAAGTTTTTTTTATCGTGTTACGACTAGGTAAGAAATTAGTTAATAATCTTGTGTTGTCATCGAAGCGTGCAATGTGTAAGTTACTCATTTAAATTTCATATTGTCTTATTATTGTGTCTACTAAAAGAGTTACTCGTACTATTTTAAGTCAAAAAGTTTAATTAAAAAATGAAAATGATTGTCAGGCCAACAAGTAGATTTCCTTTTGAAAAAAATGATATTTTTATTAGTAATTTAGTTTCCAAACCTTCCTTAATCGTTATTAGTAATATTAAATTCTTATGCTTGTTCAACAACTTAGGTATATTGAAGCAAATTAGTTCAAATATGGCTGGAATTATGAATGGCCAAAGTTTTCTTTGTTTGCATAAAATGTAAACTAAATTACATATACAAAAAATGTACTTATACCTACTTACTGACTAAGTTTACTTGGATTTGTTCTTTTTTAAAATTATTTTGTACTGCCGTTGCTATTAAGTAATATGAAAAAAAATATTAATATTTATTACAATATTATAATTTTTTTTGCCAAGAAGGGAGGTGTAGTGTGACACTCACACTGCAACACACTAACCCTATATAAGTAACCATTCTATGTAACTTAAGACACAATATATCATAATCCCAACGTGAACAGTTGTTTAATTACGTCCATCCTCACACCTGGATCGAAAAAGTTAGTTCCGTTTCTAGACTATTTGATTAATGTACTTAGCTATAAAATGTGAAAAAGCAGTTGGGATTTTGAAAAATGGTTTGGATTTAGGTACTTTTCATTCTGGCCATCTCGTATAAAGCACATTCACTCGAGTGAACATTAATTCGAGTGACGAAACAAAAATTATTTATACTTAATGGCTATAAAAGCTACAATCTGTTCATGAATAAACCAACTATGGTTTATTGACAACATTTTATATACAAAGAGCGTAAATATAATCATGTCATTCAGTACCTTTGGCCAATGCGCATTTGATGATTTGATCAAAATATATGAGGAACGCCGATTTTTGATCAAAGCAAAGGTAATGAATGAGTGAATGGACCCGATTCTACAGTGGCCTCTTAACTTCCTAATTTTATTTAGGTGTCGCTAAAACACTACTATTCCATGAGCAGCTGTCATAATCAAATGACAGCGCTAATTTGAATCTGACGTTTCTTATTTTAGGCGGTCTATACAACTTACTTAGCTCCCTAAATGATATTCTAAATATGTCGTTTTTAATCTGCCGCCTAAATTATGTCTAAAAATTAGACAATTTAGTTTTAGGCTAGTTACGTCATGTACACGTAGAATCGGGTCCATTGACATTTAAAAGCCGACTTGAGCCAGTTGGCCGCAGCCTTTGGAAACTCTCTTATAATAAAGAAAAAATGTACGGGGATGAAGTCCCATTGCAGCCAACCTATCAAAACACAGAATACATGGACCTAATATATACTGTAATACAGCATATAATAGATTGGCAATATTTTCTTTATGTGGTAGTAGACACAAGAGAATCTTAAAACAATGTATGAAGTTCTACCTCTTTTAAAGTAGTGGTTATATTCTCTTTGGTTGGCCGCTACTAGTGCGGCAGAGTGGTTGCGTTCAGTGGCGGCCTCTATATAGTGGCATTTACAATCATATACCTATCCATTTTACACTATTATGATTGTTATAGCGAGAGGCTTATAGTGGGCACAGCAGCCTATGAGTCTTCATTATACCCATATCAGAAGTTAATCGCCTGATGTTTCTCGCCGTTAATAGGCGATCGCTTTTGCTGTGCCATATTTAAGGCTTGTATACCCGCTAAAGTCCTTGAGCGTATGGGCGGAGCCTCGACCCTCTCCCCGCGCAAGTCGCACAACCCGCCGTCGTTTATTAAGCGTTACATAGATTAAGTTACAGACGCGTCATCGCGCAACGTTACCAATGCAAGGGTGGACGTGGGTGGGTGACATTCGTCATGCTTAATTGAAACGTATATTTGTCATACATAAATTACATAATTGATTAAGTTCAAAAATTATGTCTACTATTATAATACTATTTACTTACGATTAGTGTAGTTCCGTCAGCACGGCTAGCACGAGACGGCCGCGACATACACTCGATTTTTCTCGCACTATCGGTCTCTCTCTTATTAGAACATTAGGAAAGAGAGGTATAGTGTGAGAAAAATCGAGAGTATGTCGCGGCCGTCTCGTGCTAGCCGTGCTAGTGAAAACGAAATTCGTTCGAATAACTCTGTTGCTCGAACTAGCAAGCGCGACAGAGAGGAAGATACACGAACGAAGGCCCTCAGCACGCCTAGCACTAGACGGCCGCGATATACTTTCGATTTTTCTCGCACTATACCTCTGTTACTAAATATTGTAATAAGAGAGAGACGGATAGTGCGAAAAAAAAATAAAGGTAATAATAATAATCCATACCTACTGTTGCCCTTAGGCCATTTTTTAATGTCGCTATTAATAGGGGCCCATCTAGCAGTTATTATTTATTATTAGTCCCCCTGACGTGGGTAAGGTCAGAGACTTTTGTTGACAAATATCTAATACAATATTTTATCTTCTTTTTTACAATGTTTTATCTTATTTCTATTCTACTACAGGCATTATTTTATATATTTCTACTTATACATTGTTATTCTATATTTCTTATCTCTGTTACTCCTGTATATTAATTATAATACAAGTGAGAACAAATCTTATTTACTTATTCCTATTTTTCACCGTGTTTACGATTCTAGTGCAGTACTCCAAAAATATTCCTCTAATGTGTTCATTTGCTACTATTCTGTGTATATTTTCTTTTTCAACCTTTACACCTATCTCTATTTCACACTTCATTCTTTCATACTCGTGTACAGGGCATTCCGTGATAATGTGCTCCACTGTTTCGTGTTTCTCTTCTTCACATACACAGTATGGGCTATCCTTACACTTGAACCTATTCAAATACGAGGAGAACCCACCATGCCCCGTCATTAGCTGCGTTAGCAGCCCCGTCGGCTTTATCTTGCGCACCAGCGTGTAAGCCGTTATGGCGTCTGGGAAGAACATCTCGTCACGGAGGCTGTCGAACCCGAGCCATATCTCTCAGCCCATTCGCCAATCGTCTCCTCACGTATAAAGCGTTTGGCAAATGAGATGGGACACTGGTCGTAGTTCCTCTTTCCACGCACTGAAGTCGCCGCTGCCTTCGCCAGTTCGTCCGCGCGCTCGTTACCGGGCAGTCCTGCATGTGCTTTGACCCAGAACAAAGACACAGTTTTGCCTTGGGCCAATGCGGCCTTAATGTTGCTCCTTGTTTCGAGCGCCAAGCGGTGGAGCGAGCCCCGATTCGTCAGCGTCTCGAGCGCTTGATCTCGAATCGCTGAAGATGCCGAAACTCGCCTCACGCCTCTTGACGATTTCCTCAGCTGCCCTGTGGATGGCTAGAAGCTCGGCCTGGTATACGGTGCAGTAGTCGGCTAGAGTGATTTTGACGGCTTTATCTTCGCTCTCCCCTTTCCATATGGATAGGGAGGCTCCGACTCCACCGTCAATTTTACTGCCGTCTGTGTACATTTTGATTTCCTGCTCCGCACACCGGTCCAAAGCTTCCCGGTCTGCTAGGATCGTGAATTGTAAGTCCACGCAAAGGGCAGGATGAGGGATCTCCGCGTAGTCCACCGCGATCTCCACTTCTCTATCACTCGGCAACGCCCGGGTACGGCCCCTCCTCGCCTCATACAGGGCCGCTGCCTCTCGTATGCGAAGATCTAGTGGCAAGATCCCGGTCAGCGCCAGCGCCGAGTTGAGTGACACTGTGCGGTAGGCTCCGCAGAGCTTCTGGACGAATCCTCTTTGCACAGCCGCCAGCTCTTTCCGAGTGCCTATCTTTTGTGCAGCTGGCGCACACGCCGCCGCGGCGTATGTTATGACGGGTTCCACTGCTGCGTTGTAGATCGTGCGCGTGACGTCGGGGTGTAATCCCCAGCTCACTCTTGCAGCGTTTCTGAGTATTTTGTAAATATTAATTGCTTTCTTACAGACGTTTGCGACGTGCGTGTTGAAGGTGAGTTTATCATCTATTGTGAGACCCAGCACCTTCATCTCCCTGGACATCTCAATACTTCGGCCCCCCATGGCTAGTAGTGGAGTGTCGTATTTCAGCTTCCTTGTAACAGTTATTGCTACAGTTTTGTTAGGAGCAAATTTTAGCTTGTTTACGACACCCCAGTCCCAGACAGAAGAGAGCGCCCTGTTCGCCCTGCTTGAAACGTCCGGCCCCGAGTCCCCGTCGAACACCATCAGCACGTCGTCCGCAAACGCTTGTATATAATAACCTTCTCTATCGAGTCGCTGCAAGAGTGGGTCGAGGAGCAGGTTCCACAGTATGGGACCTCCTATCGAACCCTGCATACGTCCCTTCTCTGTTTCTCTCTCTGCTTTCCTTCCTCCATACCTTACCTCCACTTTTCTTTCTTCCAGGTAACTATCTACCACCCTCCTGATGTTGACCGGGCAGGCTTCCTCAGCCAGTCGAGTTCTTAATTTTGGCCACCATGCGCTGTCGAATGCTCCCTCTATGTCTAATGAGACGATGGTTATTATTTTCTTTTGCGATAGCTTATGTTTTATATGCTGCATCAAGACATACAGGGAGTCCTCGGTGCTGCGCTGGGGCATGAACCCGTACTGCCTGCGGCTTATTCTTGGCACTAGGTGGTATCTCAGTCTGGTCATGACCATCTTTTCAAAGATTTTTCCCAGAACGGGAAGTAGACCTATGGGTCTGTGTGATTTCACATCGGTATAGTCTTTTTTTCCAGGATTTTTCAGGATTACCACCACCGCTTTCTTCCATGCCGTTGGGAAGTGTCCTAATTCTAAGCACTTATTTGTAGCGGCCAGGAAGATCTGAGGGTGGTTTCCTATTACCCGCTGACATATATCCGCCGTGAAGCCATCCTCGCCAGGGGCCTTTTTGGGGTTGAAGCTTTTGGTGGCACTCAGCATTTCTCCTAACGTAAATAGTGGATCATGGACTTCAGCATGGTCCGGATTATTTACAGTGAGTGCCAACCTTCTCGTTTCCTGGTGTTCTTCCCCTTCTCCCCGCCTATCGTCTTCTGGGTAGAATCTTTCAGCTATCCACTTCGCCGACTCATCGAAACCCAGGATCCTGCCCTCCTTCCTTCATCTAGCAGTTAGCGAGTTACCGTCTGCCAGAGATAAAATGTGAAACAGTTTTATTGGGCAGGCGTCCGATGTTTCATCCAATAGCCCAGCTACTAGTCCACCATTTTCACCCAATAACCCGTTTTATTTAGATTCCATCAACTAGCAATAGACTCTTACACCCCAGCGGGTGCTGTTTCTGTGTGCGTCCCATGACACGGACAGAGATAGCATCCGCTTGGTGTACTCCTTGCATTTCATTAAATTGTCAAAAGGGCCTCTACGTGTTGGCTCAGAGCTCCACGCACGGACATCATTGTCCCGTGAGCGGGAAAGACATATAATCCATACTATCCATACTTCCATATCCATACTCCATACTAATATTATAAATGCGAAAGTGTGTCTGTCTGTCCGTTAAGTGTAAGGTTGTTAAGTTTTAAACTAATTTTCGGTATATTTATTACGTTCTACTTCCTTGATTTGATGATGATGGCGTGTACAGTCAGCATCAGATAATTAGTTGCATCCAAAGTAGCCAAATATATCGTTACACATTCCTTACTCCTACTTATAGTAACAAAGACTATTTCGATGAATGTACGTTCCGATATATTTGGCTAACTTGGCTGCTACTAACTATATTATACTGACTGTACAGAAATCGGCCTCGGGTAAATATATACTTATAGATTAGTTGTACGTTAACCATACTTTGTTTCATATCAAATAATAACTCTGTTTCGAACTTGGAGTTGGCATGCAACCCATAGGTAGGTACTTACAATATTTGCCAAGCCCACTATTTTTATTAGAACTTATTCTATTAACACTTGACAGTCATTAATACGAGCAGATAAAACAATATTGTTAGTAGGCAATAGATATTGTAAATATATTTACTAATAAAATGTCTGGTTTTAGCGATTTCCCAATTTTGATACTGTTTAGATATTTGATACTTTGATATAATAGGTATTTACTTGTGTATTCTTTTTCCTCTTCGCTTGTAAAATTTCTTGATATTACGTATTTTCCTCCTGCGCTTATTTAACCCCAAAGACCCAAAATAATTATTGAAAAAATTGTGAGGCCTAAACTAAGACCTACTAACTCTAGTATCGTAAGTTTGTATGTTACTAACAATCTATGGGCAAACTGGCCAGAAATAAAGAATTTATTATTATTATTATATTAATAATATTATATTATTATATCTTTATTCATCTTTTATCTTAAGCTAGGTTTTTACAATAACTATATAAAAAGTAAAATATAAAACTATACATACAAAACATAAAATCATTATAAAAACCTAACCTAGGGTACCGCCGGCAGCGAGGCGGGGCCTAAGCTGCCGGTGGTCAGGGCGCCAGAGACAGGAATCTCCTGACTATCCGCGCAGTATCCAGTACCGCCTTCTGTATCTGACCCTTGATCCAGCCATCTAGCGAGAGTCTCTTGAGGTGATGGTCGAGACTCTTCGCTATTAAACCGTTCGCTGAAACGACTATCGGGACGATGATCGTCGAATCAACATCCCACATGGCGGTTACCTCGTGAGCCAGGTCTAGGTACTTGCTGGCTTTGTCCTTCTCGGCCTTCACGAGGTTCTCGTCATGGGGGATGGTGATGTCGACGAGCACTGCCTGGCGTTTCCATCGATCTGTCAGCACGATATCAGGCCTATTGGCAAGAATAGTCCTGTCCGTGATGACAGTTCGATCCCAATAGAGCGTGGCACGACCATTTTCGAGAACTGGCGCAGGTGTGTACTTATAGTAAGGCACTTCGGAGGCCACAAGACCGTATAGCAGAGCAAGTTGCTGGTGAATAATTCTGGCTACAAGGTTATGTCTGTGCAAGTACTCGCCGTTAGCAAGATGACCACAACCGGAGATAATATGCCTGAGTGACTCCCCGGGACGGTGGCATGCCCGACAAATGTCGACCGTACCGTCCTTCAGGATATACCTCCGGTAATTGTTCGTCATGATAACTTCGTCCGCAATTGCACAGACAAAACCTTCGGTTTCCCCGAAGAGATCCCCGAAGCGTAGCCAGTTCACCGACGCGAGCAGATCTACATCGGGTCCTGTGAGGGCCTTGTAGAACCGCCCGTGTAGCTCCTTGCTCCTCCACACCGCCCTGCGGTCCTCGACGCTCATTACTTTAAGTCTGCGCCAGTTCTCGTTTGCCAAGGAGAGCGGGGTGAAGTTTCCGTCTACTGCCACTGCGTCGCGATGCATCCCACACTCGTTGTTTAGGAAATAATCCCTGAGATTGCACACCTCACGGTTGTGAAGGTCCTTGGCATTTAAAAAGCCGCGACCTCCACACTTCCGCGAGATGTACAGTCTCATAAAAGACGAGCGTGGGTGTAGCATGCGATGCGCAGTAAGCAGTACTCGGACTCTTCGGTCCAGGGCATCCAGCTCAGTCTGAGTCCACCTTAGTACGCCAAAGGAGTAAGTAAGCAAGGGCATCACCCAGGCGTTGAAGGCGCGCACCTTGTTGCCGCCCGACAAAAGACTATTAAGTACTTTGGTCAGGCGACAAAAGAAGCGCTCCTTCACCGCCCGCTTTACGCCCTCACCCTCAATACCCAATGACTGTGACATACCAAGATACTTATAGGTTTCTGCTTCGGAGATAGATTTGAGGGACATTGTCTCAGAAAGTTGCAAATTTGCTGAATTTACAACTTTCCCCCGCTGTACATGCATGACCGCACACTTATCGACACCAAATTCCATTTTGATGGCGCTACTGAAGACTTCTGTTGTTTTCAGTAGTTCCATCAGGTCATGTCCATTCGGTGCAATTAGCTTAGGTCGTCCATATAGAGCAGATGAGAAATGACCTCACCCTCTCTCCGAAGTCGGCAACCTAGTCCTGAATCCTTCAGCATGGTGCTAAGCGGATTCAGCGCTAGGCAGAACCACAAAGGACTCAGACTGTCGCCCTGGAAGATCCCACGTTCAATTCTTAGAATCAATTCTTCGTTAGAGTCCTGCGGACCAGAAGGGCAATCTCCTCCCCCCGGTTGACGAAGGACTGTGGTCCACTGCCCCATGCAAGCGCCTAAGAAGGATCTCAGAACTGCATCAACTTTATACAACTCTAAGATCCTCCTCAGCCATGAATGAGGCACCGAATCATAGGCCTTCTTGTAGTCAATCCAGGCAGTCGAAAGGGCCCCTCTGTTCCGCCGGACTCGTTGGCAAATGGCCATGTCTATGAGGAGGAGCTCTTTAGTACCACGAGACCCAACCCTACATCCATTTTGAGCAGAGGCCAAAACGTTGTTTGCAACTATGTGTGCGTTAATTTTATATATATTATTATTATTATTATTATTATTACCCGTGTGGTGTCGGGTTAGAATAGCACCACCCCCTTTCTTCCCGTGGGGGTTGTAAGAGTCGACTAAGGGAACGGGGTTGAAGTGTGTTGTGGGCGATGGGCTAGCAACCTGTCACTGCTATATCACATTTCGTCGATCTTTTATACCCACATTTATGCTAACAGTGGCACTGGACACAGGTTTCATGTGCTCTGCCTACCCCTTTTAGGGATAAAGGCGTGTATGTATGTATTATTGTTATTATTTCCCATCTTGAACTAAAAACAAAATCTAAACTATACCTACGTAAATGTTAATTAGGTACAAATGCCAACACAGTTAACTGACCATCCTGTATTTATACAAGAACCTTATTACAATGCACATAAAGTGCACGGATGGTCAGTCAGCTGTCTTGTCTATAGTGCCTACTACTTTACAAACCACGAAATAGATTGTCCACTCTATGCAACAAAATTATCTGTCACTAAAAACTAAACTATACGCAAATATTTATTAGTTACCTACTATACGAATCACAAAACGGATTGTCCACTCTATGCAACAAATATAGTCCACAATTTCGACAAATATTTGAAAATTTCGGCGCAGCGCAAATTTACACAGGTCCGTCATGCAACGTGTCTCGTCCCGCACTGACCGTATGGACGAAAACGGGGAGGCGTAGGAACTTTGGCGGAATATTTCAGAAAACGAGATAAATTTCTAAGAAAATTAAGAAAGTAAGAAAATGATGCTCTTGTTCATTATTGTATGAAGAAAGATATAAAATTTCATATTATTCTGATAAAAAATGGAGCAGTAAAATGAAACGGTAAAGGTTACAAGTGAAAAAATAGGGGTGACTTTGATTTCTTTTTCTCAAATTTTTATTGTTAAAATGGATTTCTACGAAAACTATGACCCGTCGCATATCTTGCAGATTATGATTTATTATTTCCTACAGCAAAAATATTACGTTATAATGTATAAAACGGTTACAAAACAACTCATTTTCACGAAAATTTCGAATGTGGAGCCTTAAGCCAATTTAACACTATATACGATAAATCGCGCAATCGTGTCTCGCAGGATTGCGCGGTCATTACGGCACTCTTTGGGAGAGTCCTATGTCCAGCAGTATTCCACAGGAACTACACAACAAAAGTTCCATCCAGGGCCGACTGGGCCGAAGGTCTAGAACCAGTATATGGTACACGGACGGATCTAAAATGGAATCCGGTACGGGAGCAGGCATTTATGCGAATGACTACAGTAGTAGTGTAAGCATGGGTAGTTTGGCAACCATCTTCCAGGCGGAGACATACGCCATAATTGCCTGTGCAAAGGAGAATATAGACAGGCAAACCAGAGGGCTGACCATCTATATACTCAGTGACAGTCAGGCGGCCCTTAAAGCGCTTACGGCGCCGAAAGTGGATTCTAGACTAGTCTATAATGGCGTCCAGGACAATGTGTCAAATGTCTTAAATATCTATTAATAAATAAATAAATAAATAAAATATCATTTATTTCAGACCAGTTTGATCCATATGTGGTTAGTACAGAGAGGCTTAAATACTATGTTAGAATCATAAACTAAGAGTCTGGCTTTTTTTTACTATTATATTTTACCTACATAGTTGAGGCAGGCTATTCGCAGTACCAAGCAGAGCGAACAATTAACTCTACTTGGCTCTGCCCACAGCCACCTCCACCCAATATTTGGTGAGCGGGCAGTCTAGGCGCTCGGCCAACACCCTTAGGAGGCCATTGCTGCTGCCGCGCACCCGCCTTAGCATCGATCCGATTCTTTTTCGCCTGATGGCAAAAAAGTCATCAGTATTCGCCTGCGCGAACATTCCGGATGCACTGCAGCGCCTCGGCAGCCTCAACAGCACCCTAAGGATGTTGTTGTATTGAACGCGTACTGCGTTATAGGCCCTCTGCGTGAATCTTGCCCACAGACTGCACGTGTAGAACGTCTGACAGTAAGCTCTGAAAAGCGTCAGCCTGACTTCGTTACTACATCGTGCAAATCTGCGGGTAAGCATATTGCCCCTTACAGCCATCGCTCTTCTTTCTCTTTCTATATCCAGGTCATCACTCAGGTCTGCCGTGAGCATATGACCTAGATATTTCACTTTATTTACTATTTTTAAGGGTATACCACACATCCTGATATCAGGAACCGTCTTCAAATTATATTTTGGAGCCTTGAACACGACAAGCTCACTTTTAGCCGCGTTATATCTGAGACCATGCTGCTCAGCATACCCTTCACACTTCTTCAGAAGCTGTCTAATTGCGTTGACTGATGGCCCCAGCAGCACCATATCGTCTGCGTAGCTTATATTGTTGAAGCTTACACCTCCTACATGACAACCTACACGCGTGCTGCTGAGCCCCTCAATCAACTCGTTTACATACAGGTTAAACAGGATAGGCGACGATTGCCCACTCTGTCTAACCCCACACTGGAGCCTGTACTCATCCGATTCCTCACCCGCCCATCTCACGCGATTGACCTGGCTGTTGTACCAATACTTTAACAAGGCAACACACTCCGTCGGAAGACCCGTTTTTGCCAATTTGTCCCACAGTATATCATACACAACCAGGTCAAACGCTTTAGATAAGTCCAGAAAACACCCGTAAATGGGTGTGTTTCTGTCCTTATAATACCTTACGGCTTGCTTAAGGCACAAAATTGCATTTTCAGTTGACAGCCCCTGCCTAAAGCCAAATTGTGCGTCATTTAACTTAATATGCTTGCAAAGTTGTGCATTAATCAAGCCGTCCAGCACTTTCGTGATAACAGTCGCTAGAGAGATGGGTCTATAATTTGCAGTCTGACAAGTCCCCCGTCTTATTTTTGACGAGTGGTATAACCACTGTTCTCGTCAGCTGCTCAGGCAAGTAGCCGTGCCTTAAACACAATGTAAAAAACATTGCCAGCGTACGCGGCAAATGTACTCCCGCATACTTAAGGTGCTCGATGCTGAGCCCGTCATGACCCGGCGATTTTCCCCTCTGCATGTTTCTAATGATGTGGTTTACTTCCTTGACCATAAACTTAGCAGTACTCCCGCCCATGACAGTCCCAGCATCGTGCACCGCAGTCGAAGCCGTATTAAGGAGCGGACACACAGCGAATAGGCTCTTGAAAAGGTTGGCAATGTCCTTTGCGTCACTCACCCCTCCCACACTCACAGGGACACTCGACCGAACATTCTGCTTTTTTGTGTTCTTCCAGAAGGCCTTAAAGTCCTTGGCTGCACGGTTTGAGGCCAGTATATCGCATTTTATCTGCTCTTGCCTGTCCTGGCACCATTTTACCTTAGACTTAAAAAACCTTCTGGTCTCGCACATTTCGTCAAAAAGTGGACCTTGACGCGGCTTACTTGCAGACACCCATACCAAAAATTTCGTTTGAGCCTCCCTATGAGCGTCAGACACGTACTTATTCCAACCCGCTAGAAGTCCACCACGCCTGCACTTATCCCCTCCAGATCTACTCGACTCCCGAACCGCCCCCGTCAGTGTTGTCAAATAAAAAGTTTTAAATAAATCCTATGGATATCTTTCCCTGGCCATACTCTAATGCAGATGCGGACGCAGATTGGGCCAACTGTCCTATTGATCGTCGCCCATACGCTGTATTTACATACTTCTCCCTGGCCGGTGGAGCAATTTCGGCAAAGATTCGTGGCCCCGAGTGTAGCCCACGGTAGCGCAGTTGGCAATGGAAATGGACGGATTCCAGAGGTCGCGGGTTCAAATCTCGCCCGTGGCGAGTGAATTTTAAACTTATTATCCATACTATACTTACTATATATATATAACTATATAATATTATAAATGCGAAAGTGTGTCTGTCTGTCTGTCTGTTACCTCTTCACGCTTAAACCGCTGAACCGATTGAGATGAAATTTGGTAGGTATGGAGATAGTTTGAATCCCGGGGAAGGACATAGGGTAGTTTTTATCCCGGAAATCATCCCCTGAGGGGGTGAAATTGGGGATGAAAGTTTGTATCGAGCTACGATATAAACGAGTTCCACGCGGACGGAGTCGCGGGCAGAAGCTAGTATTTTATATGTACCGTAGGTGCTCTGCTGGCGTCCCGTAAATAAATAAATACAATAAATGTGTTTAAATACCTACACGTATACAGTGTTTTTTTAAATGGGACAGTATGGGGAAATCCGAATCTAAAGGAGATAGAGGAAAAGTGTCCAAGGAGACATTAGGTGTTTTTTTATGTAAACAAATTTGGCTCATTAAAATTTTTGGTCAAGCGTGAGTTTTTCTTAAAAAATTATAAAGTTGGTAAATTTTTTTTGACGCGGGTCGGCTCTGTTTCATGTAAGGATTATTTCATTGTATGGAAAGAAAAAAATCTGAACAGCAGAAGTTGGTCAAATTTAATGAAAACTAATCTTCATACAATTGCAGTATTCGCCTTTTAATATTGTTACAAGTGCCTAGGCGTGTAAAAAAATATTTAAAATTATTCCATTTTTAAAATTCGATAATCGATAAGAGCTCCAGATGATTCAAGAGAAGATCATTTTTTTTAATCTTCGTAAACATCATGGCACGCGATAGTCTTGAAATTATAAAAAAAGAATTCAAATTTGGAGCGTAAGTTATTTCTGCAGCAAAGAAAAAGATGAACGATGATGACTTAACGCCATTAGATTTTTTCTTATGGGGTTACCTTAAGGGTCGAATTTATGAATCCCGATACAACTCCGTACAAGAATTAAAAGATGCTGTTTACAACACTTTAAACAAAATTCACCATAAGTCTCTGTTAAATGCAACTAGAAGTGTCTTGAAGCGTGCTCGTACCTGCATAAGACAAGACGGCGGCCACATCGAACATTTACTCAAGTAATAAACCAACTGTATGAAGATTAGTTTTCATTAAATTTGACCAACTTCTGCTGTTCAGATTTTTTTCTTTCCATACAATGAAATAATCCTTACATGAAATAGAGCCGACCCGCGTCAAAAAAAAAATTGACCAACTTTATAATTTTTTAAGAACAACTCACGCTTGACCAAAAATTTTAACGAGCCAAATTTGTTTACATAAAAAAACACCTAATGTCTCCTTGGACACTTTTCCTCTATCTCCTTTAGATTCGGATTTCCCCATACTGTCTCATTTAAAAAAAAACACTGTATACTTACATTATTTTCTTTCGTGGTATAAAGTTTAAATACGAGTATAAGTATGTATAGAAATCCAAGTCTGAATTAAATAAATAAATAGTAAGTTTTAGGGAGCTTACACTTGTATATTACGATAATTTATGACATTCAAGTATTCCATTATTATTATTCGCATTGTGACGTGGACACCAATAATTATTTCGAGTTGGCTTGGCAGACACTGCAAAGCCATGCGCGGTCTCGCTCCCCCACCAGCCTTTTACGATTTTGCGAACATAATCCTTTCCTTGCATTTGCAGAACGAACGCGCAGTCGTACCACCGAGCATGTTGGTCCCAAGGTTTCGCTTGTGGCTCCCAATCCTTAACAGATATAAAATCGATATATATAAAAGGAAAAGTGACTTGATGGCGGTCGTTTCGAGTGTAATTTGACTCAAAACTTTTATTTAAAAATGCCTACTTTTGCATTGCTCTATTGCACCAACAACAAACACAACAATAGAAAAGTACGGGAATCACTTCATCGGCAATTCACGGTTTTTTTAAATAACATCAATTTTTCTGTAATTGAAATAAGATACCGCACCGATGGCGGCCATTATTTCAAAGATTAAAAATGTAGAAGTGACAATGTCCTAAGACTATTTTGCCTTATTTTAGTGGAACATTTGTTGGCTCATCCCTCGAGCCAACGTCTTGAGGTCTTCGGTATGGTATTTCATGTATTTTTACATGAACTTACTGTATCTTGGCAAACTTTTATTACAATTTTAATAGTAGGTACATAAACAACGAAACTTCACTCCTCCAAACATGACAGCTAAGCTCTCACAACTTTTTATAGGTAAAATCACTTGAGTTATATTATTAGAGTAGACATCACCTAGCATAAGTTTGCGCACGTCAACATACTATATGTTGGGTTAGTCTGTGGCGGGCAGTGATGGCGGTCGTTTCGAGTGCAAATTCTACTCAAAACTTAAAAAAAAATGCCTTCTTTTGCATTGCGCTATTGCACCAACAAAAACCCGCCAAATTCACAGATTTTTTAAATAACATGATATTTTCTGTAATTTATAAGATACGCGCCGATGGCGGCCAATATTTCAAAGATTAAAAATGTAGAAGGTACAATTTCCTAAGATTATTTTGCCTCATTAGTAGAACATTAAACTGACTAGACTTGCTGATTTGAAGCTTTAATGATCTTTATTTTTGCGCCAAAATAGAATAGCAGCAACCATTTGTTGTTTTTTAATAATTTTAGTTTTAGTTCTCCTTATTTAAATCTAAGTAAAATTCTCTTATATAAATATTGTACGCAATGCGAGTACGGTCTCCGAATATGAACCCATTAGCAATTTAGAAGAATATAATTAACTTAGTATATTAATTTCCAATTTGAAAATGGTCGTAATTTTGTTCTTGTCTTGCTGCGATTGCTATCAAAATTCGATATCTGAGGATCCGTATGGACCTTAAATATGACTTTGTCATCAAATCTGACACAAATTTGCTGATACAAATTGCATCAACACAGTGCATCATCGGTAACTATAAAGATATTTAGTATAAAAATTACAAATACCAAATGTCGGTGATTAAATCAATAATTCGCTTTTTATGTATCAGATCACGCTATAGCCATAACTGAATCCGAACTCTGAAAATTGTCGCATCTACTACAAATTTTACATACTCTTTGATTTTCAAACATGGCGGCCTGATTGGAAGACGTCAAGAAAAATGTTCTGGGTTGCCAGTCTATACGTAGTAATAGTAAGTCAATGGGTAAAATATATGTAGCATAAACACGCCAAAAGCGCGTTTAGACTTTAGGCGGACTTAAACATACCTGATATTATTCCGCTTGTTCTACTATTGCTAATGTCGGTACTCTGTAAAACGATTGGATTAACAAGTTAATATGTAATAACAAACACGTACACATGAATGAATATACACTCTCATATGGAAAAAAACTAAAACATTAAACTATTAGACTGACTAAGATCTTAATTTTTGCGCCATAATTGTAGCAACCATTTCCTTTTTTTTTAATTTAATCGTTTTTATAAATAAATTTATTGGCAACGTTTAGTTGCTATTTAGATCTTAAGTTCTACTCATTTAAATGTCAATTCTCTTATATAAATAATGTACGCGACGCAAGTATGGTCTCCGAATATGAAACCATTAGCAACTTAGGAGAATTAGGTTTAAATAAACATCGAAAACAACAACACTAAGAAACAACGCTAAGTTTAAGTTTGGCTATAGATTTCTTTGTGTTAGTTTATTTCTATAAGTGAGAACCTGTAATTGGCTATATGGTTTTATTATTTTGTCTATAAATATGTTGCGCTGTTGGTTTTCCATGTATCAAATTAGCCGCCAAGCCACCATCAATATTAATTTCCAATTGCTAACAAAATCGATATCTGAGGATCCGCATGGCCGTTGAATAGGACTTTGTCATCAAATCTGACATAAATTGCATCAACACATTGCATCCTCAGGAACTATAAAGATTAAGTATAAAAAAAATACAAATACCAAATGTCAGTGATTACATCAATAAGTAGTTTTATTTTTATATGAGTGTATCACGCTATGGCCAAAACTGAATCCGAACTCAGAAAATTGTTGATTTTCCAAGATGGCCGCCTGATTGGAAGACGACAAGAAAAATGTTCTGGGTTGCCAGTCTATACGTAGTAATAGTAACTCAATGCATGCAAAGCATTTTGTCACGAAACGGTTCCATCTCAGCATAATGCTGGCCTTGCTGCCAACGCTGATCTCCCGATGGAATCGACGAGTGACTCCACCCACAGTCAAGGTAAATGAAATAAATTAATAGGTGTTAGTGACATTATAATATAACATCTAGTGTTAGTAGGTACTTAAACATTGACATTATGATGAAGCTTAGTGCAGTGGTTTAGGTAGGCCCCATCCCACTTGCCTGCAAACATTGCTAGGATGCTGTTGGTGCGGCCTCTCACCCTGCCGAGTAGCGAGGCGGCTCGCTTGCGCACTTTTACTAAAGGAACTTTTACTTTCAAAATCCTTTACGGAATACAACGAACATTGTAAATGTATGTGTATCTGACATGTTTTAGTTTTAAAATGACATTATTGTTTTATTATGAATATTGTTTATAATTTTTAATTATTTTTATATCTATTTTTTGACTATTGACTATTTATGTCTAGGATGCCCTAGCTTTTATTAATAATTTGACATTTAAACACATTTTACTCCTTTGACATTTGTACCACTTTAATATTATTTCAATTGTTCCTTATTATTATTTTTGTTTTTTCATTTTGCAATGTACATATTTAGATTTTTGACTTTCATTTATATTATTGTTATTCTTATACACTCCGACGATCCTTTTTTGAATTCATGTATTTAATTTTCAAAAAATGACGTCAATTTTCAAAAAGAAATAAATGAATCTAATCTAATCTAATCAGTGGATAACAAACTCCAAGAAACAATGTTTGATTGATTGATTGATTGATTGATGAACGCAGCCGTACCATTAATTTGGTCGCGCCGCTACAAGTACATGGTGGTTCGCTGTGGTATATTAGCGCTGCTACGGCACGCACGCTTTCTATCGCAGCGCGAAGTTTACTATTGACCGCCACAGGCCGCGCTATTATCTGAGAGGCTTTATACCTTCAGGCCGCCCCCGCAGAAAAAGCATTGCGTGCGGTCGCCAACGCCCGTGTAGAAGAAGCCAGCTCCGGCCAGCTCTTCCTTAGCAGGTTGCAGGTGGAGTGGCCAGTGCTTGTAGGTCCTCAGTCGAGCCTCATAACTCTCGTAATGAGGGTAGCGGCACTCGCGCTGCCGTGGCATCTAAAAAGGCCATTACACACCTTGCAATTTTACAATTTGATACAATGCAATTAATGCAATAATACTATGCATTGAATGATTTCTTATCATCATTAAGCAGTTTGTGACTTTGCGGAATAATTATACATATAAAACATGCTTATTTCAATACGCTCTAGACGACAAGCTAATAAAAAAGGGTGTTATAATATAATTTAAAAAAAACATTTATTTCAGGCATCTAAGGCCCATAGTTACAATTACCTTAAAGGGTATACATACAATTATAAAATTAAAAACGAATTATTATGTATAATGAGGCGTTGTTGGTCGGATAAATATCATTTATTTTTATTTGTTCTCTCTCATGCTTTTTACATTTCTCGGGACGCGCCGGAGATAAATAACAAAATCCCGCAAAGCTTGATGATTTGGGCCCTTTGACCCGGCAGTTTTCGAGTTTATAGAAAAGTTGTCCATACAAGACATGCTTGTTTTAACACGATTTGGACGATAAGGTCATAAAAAAATTGTGTCATACGCGCGGTACATGGACTGAAGGCTTGTACACCCGCTAAAGTCCTTGAGCGTATGGGCGGAGCCTCGACCCTCTCCCCGCGCAAGTCGCACAAATCGCCGTCGTTTATTAAGCGTTACATAGATTAAGTTAGGTAAGATTACGGACGCGTCATCGCGCATCGTTACCAATGCAAGGGTGGACGTGGGTGGGTGACATTCGTCATGCTTAATTGAAAAGTGATATTTGACATACATACATTACATAATTGATTAAGTTCAAAAATTATGTCCCTACTATTATAATACTATTTACTTACGATTAGTGTAGTTCCGTCAGCACGGCTAGCACGAGACGGCCGCGACATACTCTCGATTTTTCTCGCACTATCGGTCTCTCTCTTAGAACATTAGGAAAGAGAGGTATAGTGTGAGACAACTCGAGAGTATGTCGCGGCCGTCTCGTGCTAGCCGTGCTAGTGAAAACGAAATTCGTTCGAATAACTCTCATTGTCGCTCGAACTAGCAAGCGCGACAGAGAGGGAGATACACGAACGAAGTTCGGTTTCGTTTCGCGGTAGGCCCTCAGCGCGCCTAGCACTAGACGGCCGCGATATACTTTCGATTTTACTCGCACTATACCTCTGTTACTAAATATTCTAATAAGAGAGAGACGGATAGTGCGAAAAAAATATAAAGGTAATAATAATAATCCATACCTACTGTTGCCCTTAGGCCATTTTTTAATGTCGCTATTAATAGGGGCCCATCTAGCAGTTAGCGAGTCACCGTCTGCCAGAGATAAAATGTGAAACAGTTTTATTGGGCAGGCGTCCGATGTTTCATCCAATAACCCAGCTACTAGTCCATCATTTTCACCCAATAACCCGTTTTATTTAGATTCCATCAACTAGCAATAGACTCTTACACCCCAGCGGGTGCTGTTTCTGTGTGCGTCCCATGACACGGGCAGAGACAGCATCCGCTTGGTGTACTCCTTGCATTTCATTAAATTGTCAAAATGGCCTCTACGTGTTGGCTCAGAGCTCCACGCACGCCTCCTAAAGGTCCGGGACATCATTGTCCCGTGAGCGGGAAAGACATATAATCCATACTATCCATACTTCCATATCCATACTCAATACTAATATTATAAATGCGAAAGTGTGTCTGTCTGTCCGTTACCTTTTGTGTAAGTGTAAGGTTGTTAAGTTTTAAACTAATTTTCGGTAAATTTATTACGTTCTACTTCCTTGATTTGATGATGATGGCGTGTACAGTCAGCATCAGATAGTTAGTAGCATCCAAAGTAGCCAAATATATCGTAACACATTCCTTACTCCTACTTATAGTAACAAAGACTATTTCGATGAATGTACGTTCCGATATATTTGGCTAACTTGGCTGCTAATAACTATATTATGCTGACTGTACAGAAATCGGCCTCGGGTAAATATATACTTACGGCCGTATTCATAAACGTACTACAAGCCTGTTTTAACTAAAATGGCGTTAAAAGTAGTTTGCCCTTATCTGTCACTTTGATATTTGTGTTCGTAAGAAAGGGACAAAGCACATTTATTTAGCAGAGGCATTTTAAGTTTTATGAATAAGGGGGTTATAGATTAGTTGTACGTTAACCATACTTTGTTTCATATCAAATAATAACTGTATCGAACTTGGAGTTGGCATGCAACCCATAGGTAGGTACTTACAATATTTGCCAAGCCCACTATTTTTATTAGAACTTATTCTATTAACACTTGACAGTCATTAATACGAGCAGATAAAACAATATTGTTTCTATAATTGTTCATGCTCCTAAGCAATAGATATTGTAAATATATTTACTAATAAAATGTCTGGTTTTAGCGATTTCCCCATTTTGATACTGTTTAGATATTTGATACTTTGATAGAATAGGTATTTACTTGTGTATTCTTTTTCCTCTTCTCTTATAAAACCAGACATTTTATTAGTAAATATATTTTCAATATCTATTGCTTAGGAGCATGAACAATTATAGAAACAATATTGTTTTATCTGCTCGTATTAAATACTGTCAAGTGGTAATAGAATAAGTTCTAATAAAAATAGTGGGCTTGGCAAATATTGTAAGTACTTACCTATGGGTTACATGCCAACTCGAAGTTCGATACAGAGTTATTATTTGATATGAAACAAAGTATGGTTAACGTACAACTAATCTATAAGTATATATTTACCCGTGGCCGATTTCTGTTCAGTCAGCATAATATAGTTAGTAGCAGCCAAGTTAGCCAAATATATGGGAACGTACATTCATCGAAATAGTCTTTGTTACTATAAGTAGGAGTAAGGAATGTGTTACGATATATTTGGCTACTTTGGATGCTACTAACTATCTGATGCTGACTGTACACGCCATCATCATCAAATCAAGGAAGTAGAACGTAATAAATATACCGAAAATTAGTTTAAAACTTAACAACCTTACACTTAACGGACAGACAGACACACTTTCGCATTTATAATATTAGTATGGAGTATGGATATGAAAGTATGGATAGTATGGATTATATGTCTTTCCCGCTCACGGGACAATGATGTCCCGGACCTTTGGGAGGCGTGCGTGGAGCTCTGAGCCAACACGTAGAGGCCCTTTTGACAATTTAATGAAATGCAAGGAGTGCACCAAGCGGATGCTGTCTCTGCCCGTGTCATGGGACGCACACAGAAACAGCACCCGCTGGGGTGTAAGAGTCTATTGCTAGTTGATGGAATCTAAATAAAACGGGTTATTGGGTGAAAATGATGGACTAGTAGCTGGGCTATTGGATGAAACATCGGACGCCTGCCCAATAAAACTGTTTCACATTTTATCTCTGGCAGACGGTGACTCGCTAACTGCTAGATGGGCCCCTATTAATAGCGACATTAAAAAATGGCCTAAGGGCAACAGTAGGTATGGATTATTATTATTACCTTTATATTTTTTCGCACTATCCGTCTCTCTATTATTAGAATATTTAGTAACAGAGGTATAGTGCGAGAAAAATCGAAAGTATGTCGCGGCCATCTATCTTTGCTAGGCGTGCTGAGGGCCTACCGCGAAACGAAACCGAACTTCGTTCGTGTATCTCCCTCTCTGTCGCGCTTGCTAGTTCGAGCGACAATGAGAGTTTTTCGAACGAATTTCGTTTTCACTAGCACGGCTAGCACGAGACGGCCGCGACATACTCTCGATTTTTCTCACTATACCTCTCTTTCCTAATGTTCTAATAAGAGAGAGACCGATAGTGCGAGAAAAATCGAGTGTATGTCGCGGCCGTCTCGTGCTAGCCGTGCTGACGGAAATACACTAATCGTAAGTAAATAGTATTATAATAGTAGGGACATAATTTTTGAACTTAATCAATTATGTAATTTATGTATGACAAATATCACGCTTCAATTAAGCATGACGAATGTCACCCACCCACGTCCACCCTTGCATTGGTAACGATGCGCGATGACGCGTCTGTAACTTAATCTATGTAACGCTTAATAAACGACGGCGGGTTGTGCGACTTGCGCGGGGAGAGGGTCGAGGCTCCGCCCATACGCTCAAGGACTTTAGCGGGTATACAAGCCTTAAGCTGATTTTCCACCGGGGCGAGACGAGATGAGGCGGGGCGAGAATTGAAATTCGTATAGCAAATTTTCAAGTATCTCCTCGCGCGCGCTCGGTGGAAATAGTAAGTGCCATACATTCTCGCCTCGCCTCGTCTCGTCTCCTCCCTCCGGTGGAAAATCAGCTTGACGCATTTTTTTTGTGGGATAACCTCTCCTTATCTGGGCCACTCAGAGGGAATTCTCGATGCGTGTCTGAGTGAGTGCACCTCATCGGACGTTTGAATGGATTTTTCTACGCCAGTAATGATGATTATCACCAAAACATTCTGTTCATCATGCACCCCATTGTCTCAGGTACATACATCGTCGTGTCGATCTATATCATGTCCTGCTTTGTCATCATCATCACTCATCAGGCATCACTCCGTCACATAATCCTGTAAATCGTAATAATAATGGAATCACTGAAAGTTTTTCATGATCTAAATTATCTCTTCAACACAAAGTTCGATTAACGACGGTATTTACCTTCCAGTTATGCCGACAGCTTTAATCGAAGCAATGCATCTATTTGTGTCAAAAATCCATCCTTATCATGGCAATGTTTAAATACTTTTGGGTAATGGAATGGGGTAATGAAGGGGAAATCAAAGGTATGATATCGCATTTCTTGTCGATACTTTAGCATTTTATATCGGGCCCCAGAAGTTTAACCAGCGACGATAGATGCAGCAGAAGTGTCTGTGTGTTTAGCTAGCTGCCAAAAGATGTCCACTGCTGGAGTAGGACTCCCCCCGAGGAGTGCCACAATGACCGATACTGCTTACCCGCACCTCGCGAGGTTTTACCAGGTCATCAGAGCAATTTGTGGGGGGGTCTACCCACGCTGTGCTTTTGCTAGCTAATTTATCCAAATAACTGAAGCATTTGGTCCTCGTGAGTGAACAAACAACTCACAAGCAAGTGCCATTTTCATCCCAGTCAACCTTTGACAGCCAATATTCTTGAAACGGCTAAAGTTTCGCAAAGAAATGCATCACGCCTGTCATCTGCCTCTTCTTTACCCGAACCATTGCCCAAAAATACACATTACGTCGATATGGATAGACGCTTGACCCAAATAAATGTATTACTTCCATTAAAACAACCACATAACTATCAGAGAGTAATCGTATCGACGCGAATACGACCAGTGCGTGGACAAGACAATTTAGATCATAAAAAACTTTCAGTGATTCCAACAGTATTATGATTTACAGACCGAGTAGAAGATTTCCTCAGGTCCTGAAACAAAATAAAATAGTCGATTTATACTTTCGTGTTATAAGTACTAATCATTATTGGTATTTATCGGTGGCAACTTCACACAACAACTCCATACAAACATTTTGCTTGGTCACTTGCTGTTCACGTAGGTACATACCCACCAAAAACATAAATGTAAAAAAGGAGAGCCAAGTTCAATACAAAAATTATGCTTGGCGTAGTACTCTTTATTATACTGTGGCTGGGCTGTGGGCTTCGCCGCAAAAAGAATGGAGATCTAAATGAGTGCCAAGTTCTATGCAAAATCCAAATATGAATTTATAGGAACATAATAACATTATGAACAAAGTATTAAACTCTATTTCTTTGCTTTATTGGATACCTATAACAAATTGGTGTTATTTAAAAATGTGAGATCTTAAAGTAGGTTAGATTTGACTTGGCCAGTTTTCTTTACATCATTCATTTTATAAAGATAACTACTTTTTCAACATATATATTTTTTAATTCTGATAAAAACTGGCCAAGTCAAATCTACCTACTTTAAGATCTCACATTTTTAAATAACAGCAATTGTTATAGGTGGGTCAATTTTCAAACGAGCTGTTTTTGCTGTCCCACGGCTATAATTTCAAGTCAGTTTAACATGGAGTATTGATACATATATATTTGTATTCCGTGTATTATATTGTACTTAAAATATATATAACAATACCTTAAATATTAATAGATTCTGAAAAAAAAATTTGTTGATATCGTAAAACGGCGAAATCTACCGCTTTTTCGCGTGTCCCACTTGCGGTTTTGCTCAAACAAAAATTCATAACTATAGATTTCGGCAACGTGTAAATAAACAACTTGTACTGTTATAAAGAAGATTTATTAGCGTATTCATTAAAGTATCTTGCAAAATTAATGCGCGAATAATTAAAACCAGTGAAGTGTTTTAGTAGTTGTCCCACGCGCGACCCATTTATTAGGACTCAAGCTCAAAACCCTTAAAATCTGGTTTTCTATTGTCCCACCCCTACATTTACTTTACGATACGATAGATAGGTTAGTTGGGCTTCAACCACCAACGGGAGGGGAGGGAGCGCCAGTATTTTTGACGGAGGAAACAGGTTTTCTTTATACGAAGTATTTTGGTACGGCTATGACGACATTTGTATGGGCGTTTATTTATTAATATACGATTGAAATAAAAATGTGTCTTTCATAACAAAGGTTAGCAATATGGGGTAAGAGTTTCGTGTTTAACTAATTAGTGAATTCAATTAATAGTGTACGAAGGACAGCCAAAAAACATCCATGTTGACATTTGTATGGCGACATTTGTACGGCTTTTTTGGCCGTACAAATGTCGATTTAAAATAAAATGTAAGTAAAGCACGAAATTAATGAAAAATGGAAAGGATTAAACTGGCCTCGATTTAGGCACTGGTTCCGTGACACATTTGTTGTTTGCTACCTTACCTACTTACTACTTTTTAGGGTTTCGTACCCAAAGGGTAAAAACTACGGGACCCTATTACTAAGATTCCGCTATCCGTCCGTCTGTTCGTGTGTTTGTCTGTCTGTCCGTCTGTCACCAGGCTGTATCTCATGAACCGTGATAGTTAGACTGTTGACATTGTCACAGATGATGTATTTCTGTTACCGCTATAACAACAAATACTAAAAAAACAGAATAAAATAAATATTTAAGGGCTTCCATACAACAAACGTGATTTTTTGCCGTTTTTGTAGATAATGGTACGAAACCCTTCGTGCGCGAGTCCGACTCGCACTTGGCCGGTTCTTTGATGTCATTTTGCTACCTTCTCTTAGGCAGAATGAAATAATCTGTTTTCTAAGTGATTTTTAATATTTTGGAATATAACCACAGAATAAGTAATAGTACAAATATAACGATCATCATAAACCATAAACCGGAGATACTATATCAAAATAGTGAGTTTTTTAGTATGGTACAAATATTTAAAGTTTTTCAACAATTGTATGGCAAAATCGACATTTTGATGGCACTCACCGACATTTGTATGCCGCTATCGACATTTGTATGGCAGAATCGACATTTGTATGGCGCTGACGACATTGGTATGGCACGGTGTTTTTAAAGCGTCAATATCTAGCTAACCATTAGAAGCAGAGAGGTGCCTCGTGCACCATATTTTTTCTTTTTAAAAGCCCTACCTCACGTTGTCGGTACGAATTTGATATTCCAAAAAAATAAAAAAACCATACAAATGTCGAAAAACGGCCTCTTCAAAAATTGACCCAGGTATACTTACTTCATAGGGATACTTACTATCGTAAGTAAATTTGGTAACTAAGAAAGTAACTATTCCATAATCAATTTGACTGTTTTTGTTTTTTAAGGGAATTAATGGGTGGCTTACTGATAATTTTGGAGTTGTTTTGATTATTCTTCTTAAATATAAAGTAGAATAAAGTTAGAGTTCCACTTCATAAAACTTTACTTCATTCTGTTTAATCAGTTGCATTGTCTGAATGGAAGAAAAATAAAAAAATTGATCCGGTATCATTATAATTTTACCGCGTTATACAGTGTTGCAACGCGTTTTTTTATATATGTCGCTTTTTAGGGTTGTGTAGTCAACAAGGAACCCTTATAGTTTCGCCATGTCCGTCTTCGGCTTAGCTCAGTAACCATTACTACTAGAAAACTGTGATTATGCAATTTATGAGTCTCTACATCTACCGCTCGCTTCACAGTCGAGAACACATGCAGACCCACAAGTGTTTCCGTCGCCATAAACAACCACTTGACACAAACTATTTGTCCAAAACACCACACTCATGATGGTCTCTAACATTCCTTTAGTTTTTTGCCAAAGTATAATACCAATGTAACTGTAGATAAGGGTGATTCTTCGATGAAGCAATTTTTGTCTTATTCCTCTGTCATATTTTTGTTTTTACATGTGAGTAATAAAACCATACTCCCATGAAAGACCATTTATTTTTAGGCATAAATTTGGTTTTGGCACCGATTTTTGTAAACTCGTTCATAAAATATTACCTCTTAAAGTTTTGACTCCAGAGGAATAAGAAATTAAGGCCCAGAGGAATAAGACGAGTCAAATTAGGCCGGATGAATGAGGAACTAATGTGCAGAGGAATAAGAGAAGTCAAATTAGGCCAGATGAATGAGGAACTAATGTGCAGAGGAATAAGAGGAGTCAAATTAGGCCAGATGAATGAGGAACTAATGTGCAGAGGAATTAGAGTCAAATTAGGCCAGATGAATGAGGAACTAATGTGCAGAGGAATAAGACGAGTCAAATTAGGCCAGATGAATGAGGAACTAATGTGCAGAGGAATAAGACGCTGTAAATATCATGGTGTTTTGCCATGTTGAGTCAAATTAGGGCAGATGAATGAGGAACTAATGTGCAGAGGAATAAGAGGAGACCAAAAGGGTTTCAAAAACGAAAGAGGAGGAGTGTTAGATGAACTGCGACCCTATATCGCGCGAGCCGAGCGAGCGTAGCGAGCGAAGCGCCAGAACTGAACACTTTATTACTACCTAATACTTACATATACGAGTATATGTAGTATATAAGTAAGGGTCAAGTCGACTTTATTTAGTATCGATTCATTTAAAGAACGAATATGTAGTGTATAATAATAGAATATATAGTATACCTACACTTGTTTGTATACATTCATTACCATAAATACAGCTTTGGGAGGATAACCTTAGTTTAATTTCAAACTTTTTGCTAATGTTTTGAAATATTGAAAATGCATAGGTAACAACCATTTTCATAAACAAGAATATGAATTAGTAACATATGTGTGCTCCTTATAAACAATAATATGTGAAATATAATAAAGCCGATTTCATAAAACACGAACAGATTATCAACCGAATCGTTACGTCGGAATAATGATATTGCGGGTATACCAATAATTGGGAATCATTGGTTTGTCAAAAAATTACAAAAGCTAAACTATAAAATGACCAGAGGGCCTACCGCGAAACGAAAACGAACTTCGTTTGTGTATCTCCGTCTCTGTCGCACTTGCCTATTCGAGCGATAGAGAGGGAGAAACACGAACGAAGTTCGATTTCATTTCGCGGTAGCCCCTCAGCCGTAAACGTCGCGAACTAAAGTGTCAGACAAACGAAAAAAAAGGCAAACGAAGTTTGTCGAATAGTAAATGCCGAAATGAAAATAGGACAAAAAAATTTAATGATTCAGATAGGTACCCTAAAAAGAGATAGTTTAGCCCCTTTTTCGCTAATTCGTCATAGACAAGTTGTAATTCATACCATTCGATCTTTTACAATATTTACCTATAGCCTATTTTTTATTTTTTTTTAAATACTGCAACATTTTTAACCGACTTCAAAAAAGGAGGTTTCTCAATTCGACCGATATATATTTTTTTTTTATGTATGTCCGCGGATAACTTCGTCGTTTATGAACCGATTTTGATTATTCTTTTTTTGTTGGAAAGGGAGTATCCCAAGGGTGGTCCCATGGTAATGAAACCAGGATCTGATGGTGGAATCCTGAAGAAATTGGGGGAAACCCTCGAAAAAATTGTCTTTCCGACTAGTGTGTTCCTTATAATTCCGTAATATTATTCAATATAAAGAATTTTAAAGCCCTATTATTTTCCCTAATAATCAACGCATTTGCTCTCGGAAATCAGTTCATGTGGTAAATTGGAAAATAAATGTGGAAATGTTCTCGTGGCTTGGCGCAGTACTAAATTGAAGTCGTCGAACTTTGTTTTTATAGTAAATTATCTGAAGTAAAGGTGTATCTGTGTACCTATGTATTAATTTTAAGTGAAAAAGTGACTTCTAAATTATTTGTTAATCTTTTTGTAATAAACTAATACGATGCTCTGTTTCCCAACGAAATAAATAAATGCATGAAGTTTCAAAAAAACTGTACCTAACTGTATTTTTTCGTAAATAGGCCCATTTACAGTATAAAGGATAACAACAAATACAACAATGACGTACTTACCAAAAAGATTCTGCTTTTAATTCCTCCAGCACTCAGCCCGGAGTTGCGACGCGTTTAAAACTTTTCCCAAAACTGCGCCACGACCAATTGGCCCGCGATTTTTATAATTTAACAAAAACTACTAACGCATGCGCATTGTAAGTTGAAAATTACGCCCAATCCTGTCAATATTCGTTGAAAATTAGACTGTACCGTAAAGTTTGGAAGACTCAAGATTTGAATAACATTTCTCCTCTATCCTTACCGGAATTCTCATTCACTAGTTTCACAACCTTTTATTATGGTGTTGTCTCCCTCTAGCGTTACTATTACTATTACTACTGAAACACCCATTACGTTCTTTCGTATTGCATATTTCATGTCCAAGTATGGGTCGAGTACCTTTGAACGAAATTTGATTAGGACCTAAGTCTTGTGTAAAACCTATTTTTGTATATCGAATCTCGAAATCTGTATCTCGTAAGCTAATCGAGGTATCAAGCATGCAACCTTCATTTTATGTGTTCATTACCGGAGCGTTTCTCAAAAAAAATGCCACTTACATTTTTTCGGAGATTTTCTGCAACTTTTGTTATTTCTAGTCAAAATCACGGTGTCTTTCCATCCCAATAGGAGAAAAAGTGTCCCAAAATGTTCATACATTTTTGAACTTTCTTATTGTGTTATTACCACCATACAAAGTATAAGGTAAATGGTAACACTATACGAAAAATATCTTTGGGACAGTTTTTTGTCCTACCAGGGTCGAAAGAGCTCATGATTCTGAGTGGAAATAGTTAACATAAAATTCCTAGAAGTACAATTAATAATAGTGGCATTTTTTTTGAGAAATGCTCACCGGGTGCTCTGTAAGTTGTCGACCTCTAGAGCCTGACTTTTTTATTTTATCTTCAAAAACTGAATCGAGATAATACCTATATATGAACAATTTCAATCAGTAGGTACATACCTACATATATATATATATATATATATATATACACAGGGCGTCCCAAGCCTATGGGACATCAAGGGAAAGTACCTTAAATATAGTAGAATAGGATATTTTGCTGAAAGGAGACATTATGTTATTTCTAAGAGTCAGTAATACTGCATTCAAAGATTTTCTAAAAATAACTTGCTTCGTCTGGGAATCGAACCGACTTATGGCACTGGTCCCACCGCTAGAAAAGTTGGGCGAGTAGCATTACATTGCGGATCTGTGAAGGTCGATTGATCACACTGTGCCTGGTCAGCACGCAATGAACCGTTACTCGCCCAACTTTTCTAGCTTAGGTACTAGCCGGCGGTGGGACCAGTGCCTAAAGGTAAAAAAAAATATATTCCGTTTTTTATGATGCAAATCGAAAGAATAGACAAAAATTCATATTTCTTCTTAAGTAACATAGTATCTTAAAAGAAAGGAATAACGTAAAATTAACCATTTATACTAATCCAAGTAGAAAAACATTAATTCAGAAACTGCTGCTCTCCGAATATTATCAGCCGGAGCTCCATTTTGTTGGAAAATTAAGTTTGGTAGCTCCGCCGCGGAGATATATTTTATCTCGTCTCTTAAAATAATATGATATGAATTGATGATTTGCATAAGACAAGAAGAATCAAGTTTTGAGCATTAATTAATGTTTTTACAAAAAATACTTAATTGACTTCGGCTGTTTAGTGTTTTTAATTTGATTATAATGATTAATTTGACGTTATTCCTTTCTTTTAAGATACTATGTTACTTAAGAAGACATATTATTTTTTGTCAATTCTTTCGATCGCCATCATAAAAAACTGTTTTTTTTTTTCACCTTTAAGTAATAATGTCTTCTTTCAGCAAAATTTCCTATCTACGATATTTAAGGTACTTTCCCTTGATGTCCCATAGGCTTGGGACGCCTTGTATGTACCTACCTGTTCACAAAATTTCACGAGAATCGGTTGAGAAATGTTTCTTTACAATAAAAAAAAGAAAAAAGAAATGCGACTAGTAGGTAGAGGAGAACAGCCGGCTAGCAGTACATACGAAAGAATTTTGGCGCAAACTGAAACGGAGAATATAGTTCGCTTGGCTCGCTAGTTCCAAGAATGATGTGATGATATCACCGGGTTTTAACCGTGGTACCACGGCTTTTGTACCACGGGGGACCACGAGTATTTTTTTTTCCCCGTAGACCCACAGCACCGAAATGGGACTACGGGTAATTGAAAAAAACTGTGTTTTACCCGTTGACCTCCGCTATCATATTTTACAGAGGTACGACGACGAGCGAAGCGAGGAGGAGTGTTAGGTGTACTGCGACCCTACAGCGCGCGAGCCGAGTGAGCGAAGCGAGCGTGCCGCGGCAGCGGCCGGCGAAGCGCCAGAACCGAACTTTTAATATGAGAAAGTGAAATAACACATTTTCGTAGTAAAAAAACACTTATAAACTAGTGCTTCGGTGGGCTGTAGGTACCTATATAGAAATGAGACCTAATCTTTGAAAAAAAAATAGTTTGGAAAAGTATTCCACAAAAAAAAATACCAACCGCGTCTTACAAAATTTCACGAGAATCAGTTGAGAAATGCGACTTCTAGAGGAGAACAGCCGGACAGCGGGACAGCGAGACTTCGGACATACGAACGGTTTCCGGGCCTAGCTGAAGCATGGTCTGTGGCTGAGGCACTGGTCCCACCGCCGGCTAGTAAGCTAGAAAAGTTGGGCGAGTAGCATTACATTGCGGATCTGTAAAGGTCGATTGATCACACTGCGCCTGGTCAGCACGCAATGAAACGTTACTCGCCCAACTTTTCTAGCTTACTAGCCGGCGGTGGGACCAGTGCCTGAAGCATAGAAAATCGTTCGCTGCGCTCGCTCATTCAATTATAAACGACTAGCTTCTGCCCGTCCGCGCGGAACTCGTTTATATCGTATAGCTCTATACAAATTTTAGCCCCCCATTTCACTCCATTAGGCACTGGTCCCACCGCCGGCTAGTAAGCTAGAAAAGTTTGGCGAGTAACGGTTCATTGCGTGCTGACCAGGCACAGTGTGATCAATCGACCTTTACAGATCCGCAATGTAATGCTACGCGCCCAACTTTTCTAGCTTACTAGCCGGCGGTGGGACCAGTGCCTGAAGCATAGAAAATCGTTCGCTGCGCTCGCTCATTCAATTATAAACGACTAGCTTCTGCCCGTCCGCGCGGAACTCGTTTATATCGTATAGCTCTATACAAATTTTAGCCCCCCATTTCACTCCATTAGGCACTGGTCCCACCGCCGGCTAGTAAGCTAGAAAAGTTTGGCGAGTAACGGTTCATTGCGTGCTGACCAGGCACAGTGTCATCAATCGACCTTTACAGATCCGCAATGTAATGCTACGCGCCCAACTTTTCTAGCTTACTAGCCGGCGGTGGGACCAGTGCCTTAGGGGATGATTACCGAGATATTTTTATTTTATTTATAAAAACGTATACATGACATTACACTTTACAGTTTAACAACCAATGCGTCACAAAACTTAGTGACAATTATATTTCACGATAATAAATAACAAAAATTATATTGGACCTGTAGGGAACCTAGCATCCATCGCCTCACAGAAATTCGATATAAAATAAACTATCCTACGTCCTAACCTAACCTATCCTTCATCGGGATTCAAAATATCTCTATACCAAATATCATCTAAATCGGTTCAGCGGTTTAAGCGTGAAGAGGTAACAGCCAGACAAACACACTTTTGCATTTATAATATTAGTATGGATGTAGAGTGGGATGGCAGGGAAACACGAGAACTATATCAAATCGTATTTATTTACATAATGTACGTCTTCATTCGTACCGATCGTCTTACAAACTGAATCATACGTCAAATCATTCACCGTTCTAAAACTATTCTAACCACGTTCGATCGTTCCTTATTCATCATCTAACAGCCAGCATCATACAGTCATCAAAAAGTACCAATCCCACATGGATGGATACTGGACGAAAATATAGAAGCGATACTGTACAATTTGTCAGCTGGTGTATTGAAATACATATAGGTACCTACCTATTTTCCATTTCACCCTAAATCGTCCCTCGCATGTCTAGGTACCTAAGTAAATTTATTAATGGAGTAAAAATCCTTGTACTCGTAACTCTTATAAAAAAAGGGTTGTTTTATTTTATGTCTTGACCATTTAATTGTGAGATCGTACGAGTAGTTACAAGGTCCCAGGGGGCTCTAATACACAATTGCTCGTAACGTACCTCTTAACCCATTCAGGGCCAAGAATCGCTACGCGCAACGCTCGTAGCCGATCCCGTGGTTTTGCTCGTATGTAGCGGAAAGTATGTACTACGGCGGTCTGACGCATATGTGTCGTCATGGGCCCTGAATGTGTTAAGGTACCTATTATTATCGGTTAGATCGCATCGATGTTTTTATAATAAAATGTGACTAAATAGAAATATACGGTTCCAATATAAATATAATTTATGTACGGTCCGGTCATCTAGTCATACTCGTACCTATATTAAAGAAGAGCTCATACGTCACTGGAATAAGGGTATTTAATAACTTGCCGGAAAGTATCAAATCACTATCAGAAGGAACGCAATATAAAACAAAACTCAAAGAGAGAACAGAAAAGAGTCTTCTATGCAAATGTTTTTATAATTTAAACGAACATTTTTTGTACCTAATGCTGTCAATTTTATATTCTTATAAGTATTATTTATAATGTAGAAATGCTTTTATTGTGATTATGTTTTATTCGTTTTACAAATTCCACGACATAATACTCTACGTCCGAATTGGGCAGACTGTTGATTCTACAATGTTATGACTACCACCACAACAGTTCTAACAATAAAAAATATCTTATCTTATCTTATTTGTGGCCAGCACGATACATTTAATCGTTTTAGAACATTTTCGCCGTAAAACGTGACGATAAAAGCTATCGTGCTAGGGCCTCTGGGTTGTGATAAATTGCATAGCTTATAAATACATACTGTGCTTAAGACAAAACCTTCCTTTGATACCCTCTCGTGGATCCCACACCAAAACAAACCGTTTGGCCTTTATTATTATTACCTTTGCCGGTTTTATCTCCCCTTTTCACCAGTGAATAGTTTAAAGGTTGGTAAAACCCACGGCGTAATTTATATTATATTGTACCTACCTACGTATCAGAATAATTATTTAAATCTGGTAATTTAGTTTTCAGCCGAGAATATCCTATATAATGATTGTCGTAAAAATTAACGCTTGCTGACCGTTAGAACTGTCATTCACAACCGGTTTTGACTCGCCTCACCTCTCGGCTCTCGCCCTTAGGATAACTTTTCTTGACGATTAATTGTTTACCATATATGAATTGCTTTATACGCTTCAACATATTTGATGGCAAGGAATTAGACCGGCTCCCTGCCGACACCGGCTTACTGAGGAGCTACGGACCTCCCTAGCTTAGGATAACTTGATCCCGAGATTCGTGACAGCTATGCGTAATTAGTATACCTAGATATTTTTCTAGCACGAACGAGAGATTGACAAAATAAAAACATCGACAGTCATGTTATCGATAAGTACATACTTCTGTTCTATTCTATTCTACCTACAAGGCCTACCTAGGCGCCGCGTGCACCGTTCTTGCACAAATTGAACAAAATCCGAACACTATTGATAAAATTTATTTTAATAATCTGCAATGAATAGTTCTTTATATAGAGCAGCCTACATGAAACTTTCAGGGTGTATTTTTTTATCTTGATTGTAGTATAAAAAAAAGAGTTACAAAAATATTTAAGGCAGGGGAAGTTTAGTAAGTCAACGTTGATGTCTACTACAAAAACATTCTACTGAAGTCACGTTTTATTTGTTCAGAGTTGTGCATGTTCACTGACGTACAAATCACTGTACTTGCGGCTGCTTGTACTTCATTATAAGTCTGTGAGGAAAACATGCAGTATAGCTATTTGAAAATTTTCTCATGTCATCCAACTCATCCAAGTAATGATAAAGAGTCAAAATCATAATATACATTTCATTTCATTCCTCTACTTATTACCAATGTAAAAAGTAATCAAACTTTTTATATTCATAGACTTTATTCATTTAAAAAGTAAATAATTGACATATAATGTGACGTTTATTCACATTGCATATTAAGGCAAATATATTCTTAACAAAATATATATTATAATTAAAATATCATTAAATATATTCATATCATTAATATTCTTAATTCAGTAACACGAAGAAAGAAAGTTATGAAAGTATTCCAAATTGTTTTCTGAAGCATGTAAAATATAAATAAATTGATAGTTTTGTTATTATTATCTATTTTCTAACGCACCCTATTACCATATATATGTATACCTTTGTATTACCTCTGACGTTTAAGTGGCATAGGTAAGTATTAGGTACTATGTTTGAAAACTACCTAATAATCAAAATAAGTACCTAAAACTGCTACAATATTTCCCTTTGATATCCTAGATAAACCATAACGAAGACAAACGAAGACGATTTTGTCCGTTAAAATTCTAATCCTACTTAATATTATAAATGCGAAAGTTTAGATGTTTGGATGTTTGTTACTCAATCACGCTTAAACGGCTGAACCGATTTGAACGAAATTTTGCACGAAGATAGTTTATAGCCTGGATTAAAATATAGGATAGTTTTTATCCCGGGTCCACGCGGACGAAGTCGCGGGCGGAAGCTAGTGTTATATAGAATGAGGTACTTATTCCTAGGTATATCTATCTTCTATCTATCTTCAATGGTACACCGACCCAAAGTGGGTGTTGGCCTCCGACAGGAGTTGCCGCCACTTGACCCGATCCCGCGCCATCTCCTTCCAGTTCATGGCCTTAAGGTCGCGCAGGTCTAATTCGACGACGTCGTTCCAGCGATACCGGGACGTCCGAGGGGTCGCCGCTCCCAAATATGCCCGTTTGGCACCCCGATCTTCCTCCATCCTTTCAACGTGACCAAGCCAGCAGAGACGGTGGGCTTTTGATTCTCCATTAATGTTGGGTGACAAGATGCTCAATTTCGACGTTCTTCCGGACTCTGAAGCATCCGTCATCTCTCCTCACCGGACCTAAAAAATTTCGGAGAATTTTTCTCTCCGTCACCAGGAGCTTATTTTCTTCTAGGTATATACTTACATAGTATATTTTTTAATTATCAATAAACCAAGTACGTAATCCAAGTAACATAAAAATAATAATATTTATAACGGAATATAACTAAACTAAACCTATATTATAAACTAAACCTATAAAAAGTAAATGCCCCCAGGTCCCCGTCATTGGTTATGGTGCCCAGAAGGCTGGCAGCGTTGGCCTTTGGCCAAAATAGCTGCCAGCCCTCTGGTCGCCGGATGTTTGAATGTTTGTTCATATTTGACCAGCATGTGACACGGTTAGCACAGTATATAAAGTTACCTTTTTGATTGTAAGTATTTTCTTTTTTCCGTGTTTTGCGTGCTAAATAAATAAATTCTTATCTTATCTTATATATAGAGATACACTTTTAAAGAGATACGCAAAATACGTTTTTTTAAAGATATTCACCGAGCTTTTTTTCCATACTAGGTGTGCGGTGTCTTTTATTTATAAGTGTAACTGTAAACACAGTGTACAGTACGATTACTGTTAGTTAAGACCTGACAGATGGATTGCCTTCATTTAATTTTCAACTTTAATTTCATATAGATAAAGCATTTTTCAGAATACTGTTACCCACATCTACCGATTTTGTAATAACTATTTTATTTGTATAAGATTAAAGTTGAAAATTAAATGAAGGCAATCCATCTGTCAGGTCTTAACTAACAGTAATCGTACTGTAAGAGCAACACTGAATTTGGTTAGTCCATTTATGGCCAGTCGTTATTTGCCAAGAGCCTAATGTAGCCAGTTTAGACTAAAATTATTACTTAGGTACCAGTGGTTCTGTGAGCTTGTAGAACACGAGAAAAATGGATTTCGAAAAAAAGACCACAAAAATACTAGGTGTATAATTAACGAAACTGCTCACAAAACTTCACGAGAATCGGTCGAGAAATGCGACCAGTAGAGAAGAACCTACAGAACCGACACTGGACACAGGACAAACGATTTTCGGCTCAAGCTGAACCTGCTGAAGCATAGAACACTATTATATCATCTGTGATAGAACTTCATTCGATTCACTCGCTCGGTCGAAAATTAAAATTGTAATTTGTAGTTGAAACGGTATGATCATCCTAGTATCAGAAATGTATACTGCGCCAAATTGTCGCATAAATCTCGTTCAAGTTTGTTTGCATTTCATTTCGATATTATCTTCGGAGGTAGAAGAATACCTGTTGTGAGCGCCGGCAGAGCGAGGACGCTTGCGCATGGCCTCGGCAAATTTGAAGATTTATTGCTAACGCACAATATAGCGAGCTAGGCCTTTTAACCCTCGACGCAAAGAGAGGGGTGTTATAAGTTTAACGTGCCTGTGTATCTGTATATCTGTCTGTGGTATCGTAGCTCCCAAACGGATGGACCGATTTGCATGCGGTTTTTTTTTTGTCATAGATAATTTTAACCCGAGTGTTCTTAGCCATGTTTCATGAAAATCTGTTCAGCCGTTTGAAGATCATCAGCTCTTTTCTAGTTGATGAGGGGATCTGACTAACTTCCTTATGTCCGATCGATTCGAAATTTGGTACCGTGTTACTTCAATGACATTGAAATTATATGATAAGGTAATCATGACCTGATCAATCAGCCATTTGAAGATCATCAGCTCTTTAATAGTTGATGAGGGGATCTGATTCGAAATTTGGTACCGTGTTACTTCAATGATATTGAAAATATAGGGTAAGGTCACCATGACCTTATCAGCCGTTTGCAGATCATCAGCTCTTTAATAGTTGATGAGAGGATCTGGCTACCTTCCATATGTCCTACCGATTCGAAATTTGGTACCGTGTTACTTCAATGATATTGCAAGTATATGGTAAGGTAACCATAACCTGATCAGCCGTTTGAAGATCATCACTTTAAAAAAGACAAAATAAAACTAAAAATTAAAAATTAAAAAACCCCCCGACACAAAAAATAAATGAACTTACATAATATATTTGACGATAATAATTATAATAGGTTAAAATATTATTTGTTACTTTTTGGAGTTTATTTTTTGTGTCGGGGGGTTTTAAAATTTTTACTACTACTACTTACCTTGAACATTTTTTTTTACGTCTTACATTAGTCCGCCATCTTGGAATATTAGTATCCTCTACAGCTACACCAACACCTCCGAAAATAAATTTATTAAAATTATTAAGAGCCTTAAGTGTCCCACTGCTGGGCAAAGGCCTCCTTCTCCTTCCCTCTTTTTTTTCCACATAACCCTGTACTGGGCAGACTCCCACCAATCTTGGTCAAAGACGTCAATCCGTCTCGCCATCTCCTGCGTGGTGCGTGGTCTACCGAGACGCTGTATTCGGTTCTCTAGGACCCACTTGGTGGTAATTGTAGCCCACAACCCACAACGCTTCTGGCATGCGGCAGACGTGCCCGGTCCAGTCCCATTTGAGTTTTGCGGCTGTGTGGGCTACGCAGTATTGTATTTTTAATGCGATCCTTTAATTTCACGCCCAAAATACTGCGTTCCATGGCTCTTTGGCAAACCTTGAGGGCAGTTTTCTGAACTTTTGTCAAAGACCAAGTTCGTGCTCCGTAGGTAAGGATTGGAAGAATGCACATGTCCATGAGTTTGCGTTTTAAGGTTTCCCTTCATGTACTCCTTCATAGTCCAACAGCTCCTCCAGGCGTTTTCGGTGCGTCTGGCGACCTCTTTGTCTTATCATGCCTGGAAGGAGACTAAATATTTGACCCAGGTATAGGTACTCATGGACATATTCCATTCTTCCGCCATCCAATTCTATGCTCCTTTTCACATTGTTGGTCATCAGCTTGGTCTTTGACATATTCATCATGAATACCACCTGGCTTGCTCTGCTAAGGTCTTGTAGCATGACACTGAGGTCTGTAGCTGACGATGAGAAAAGAACGATGTCGTCGGAGAAAATAAATTTAACTTAGTTTTCATTTAATTTAGTTAATGTTAGTTATCATCTTGTATTACTTTAGAAAATAAATTGATTTTTCATTCAGAAGGCAAATAAAATAGAATTACAATTCAATTTATCTAGACAATTTTTGAAAACAAATTAATTAACATATTGTGGTACCTATTATATATTATAATCATAAAAATTATTAGTTTTTTTTTCATAAGAATTATTTTAGAATAAGAATTACTTTAGCTATAATAGCATAACATAAGCCTTTTTTTTTGTTTTTTTTTGTTGTCGGTGTGAAAATGCATTACGCATACCCCCTGCCCTAGGGAAGGCCTTACGGGGGTTATGTGGGGCTCTCTCCTCCCGAAGTCCCCTCTGATAGGCAGAGGGAGGGGAGGAGCCTACCCACTAAAAACACACCGGCGTCACCCGCACTGCCGTTATAGGGGAACGTCATGGGATCGCAAGCATTCTACCACGACGTTCCCCCGGCTGTTGCCCCGGTTATACCGGAGGCACCCTCGCGCCAAAGGAGGGAAGGATCGGCGACGCTTCGACCCCTCCCCCAAAGTGTAGGGCTTTATGTGGTGGGTCCCTGTCCCACCGGCCCTACTGGGGGAGTTGGCGGTTGATGAATTGCAACCGCCTCCTCCCCACCCGTCTGCGCCGGAGCAGGGGCGCGTCAGCTCGTTCTTCACGCTCCCGCTCCGCTGCCTCCTTCTGTGACATGACGTTTTCGCAGAATGTCACTAACATAACATAAGCCTTTTTTTTTTTTAAGAGGGGAAAATGCTTTACGCATACCACCAGGGCGCGGGGACGGACCCTGGTGGTTATGTGGGACTCCCATGTCGGCTAATGAGGCCTATGGTATACCCACTAAAAACCCCTCTATATGCCGCCTCTACACTATAAGGCGAAGCCACGGGAACGCCCTAGGCACACTTCCGCAGCCTCGCCAGCGGCAGTCCGCACTGCAGACTCAACTCCGGGGAACGTCTGTTCCCTTCCTCGCTAAAGAGGCGCACATATAGGTGGCACGCCCGCCACTCAGGGACTTTAGTGCAGGCGACGGACGTCCCCGTGCCCGCCGCCCACAAGTACCCTTATGGGGGAAGATGGCGGTCATGCGCTAACTGCCGTCGCCCCACACGTTTGCGGCGCATCGGTTGGGAGGCCGGATTGTCCTCCCTCCCCCGCTCCGCTGCCTCCTTCTGCGTCATCACGTCCTCGCAGAAGGAAGCCGCCGCCTTCCATGACCTGTCGCTCCCCACCACAACATAACATAAGCCTAACCTAACCTAACCTAACCTAACCTATTTTTTCAGGGGGGGGGAAATGCGTTACGCATAGCATACCACCCGAGCGCAGGGGGTGACCTGAGTGGTTATGTGGGACTCCCGTATGAGCTAATGAGACCCACGGTGTACCCACTAAAAACCCCCCCACTTGCCGCCTCGCCGCCATGTGGCGAGGTTACGGGATCGCTTGTGCACACATCCGCGACCCCGCCGACGGCAGCCGGCACAAGCGGCTCTTCGCGGATGCCCGGAGGCCCTCCACGTAAGGCACGCTAGATGTTTTGACGCGCCTCCCTCCTCGATCTCCAACTGTTCAGTTCAGTAGCGGACCCCCTGAGTCCGCTACGAGGAGGTCATGGGTGTGGAAGACCCGGTGGCGGATCAGGTCTGTGGTTCCGCCACCGACCACGTCTCGGACGCAGAGGATATTAGGATACAGCGAACCGTAATACCGGCATTCCTCTTCCTCTGCGGTCCTACCAATGCCGTTTCAGCGGAACGGCCCCGCCAAGTTCGCAGGGGGCCTACCCCCTAGACAGTGGCGCACGTTATACGAACACGCCTCTCCCCCTGCGATCCCGCCTCGGCCGCAGAAGATAGGGAGAACAGTAAACCGCAACACCGGTACTTCTCTTCTTCTGCAGTCCCTCCCTTACGCACCCTCCTCGGACCAGCCGGCAGCCCCGACAAGGCGGGCACCGTCGAGGAGGAACATAAGCTAAGCTAATAACCCAACAGAAATAGTATTAGCTTTTTCTGTTAGGAAGTCCTTCAGTTGGTTAACAAATTTAATGCACTCTTAGACATTTTAGCCTCTTTGACATCACTTGGTAAGCGATTATAAATCTTTCCTATTCATTTCACGACACGTCCGACCTCATTGGCGGATGAATATCATCGCAATCGAAAGCATGTGACGTGACACCCCTGGAGTTGCAAGCTTCCATAAGTTACGATGACCGCTCACCATCAGCCCCGCTATTCTGTAACTTGTTTTGACCTCACCTCACCGTTCACCCACAAATATATCTTGACGCGGCGATTTGTACTAACTAAGCGTAGGCGTCATAGTTTCATCAGGCGTGACGACTGAGGTGAGGGTGAGGCGCATTAGCGCGTTCCAAACAACATCCCTGGCTGGGGTTATTCTTTACGCGCTCAAGAGCCTCACCCCACCCGTCACGCCTAAGGAAACTAGATCTCGACCTACGCTTAGTTATCGTGCTTCGAATCGCGGCTTCAAGACATATGTGTGAGCGCGTGGTGAGCTATGAGGTGAACTTAAATTAAAACGGCATATGTTTAACGGATCACCTGATATAGAAAAATGTAACTTTTTACTGCCGAAAATAGTAAATGTACTTACACCAATGTTTAATCTCCATTTTAATGTGAAATAATAACCCAAACGAATAACCTTACTATCCTATAAAAGAAAATGCTATCCTAATAAATCATTGCTAACCCAAAAATTGTGAATGATCACCAAAATTTAATCTCCGTTTTAATGTGAAATAATAACCCAAACATTAATATCTATAAATCATTGCTAACCCAAAAATAGTAAAATAATTTCCTATATTCGACGGAGCCCCGATTTCGTTTCTGGGACTCAGTCTCCCGCCCTCCGCCCGGGCTCCCGCCAGAAACTCGCTTCGTCGGCGCTTCGTTTCACGGCCTTGGGTCCGTCCTATTATAGCAACAATCAGGTTAAAAAAAAAAGTTCGCCAAGGAGGTCCTGATTTAAACTGGGTGCATGAGGCCGAAGCGAAGCGAGCGGGGGAAGGTGGCGAGCGAAGCGAGGTCGACAGGCGCGTATAAGCTTGCCATATCGGTATATGGTATAAAAATAAGCTTTTTATTTGCTACGTTCTGGATAATAACCTCTTGTGTTTTTATACCTACAAAACCCTCGGTTAACTTAGCAACCTAAAATTTATCGCCTATATAAACCAAATGTCCTTCTCGGCCTGTCATCGGCAGTTGGAGCGGGACAAATACTTTCATGTGGCGATGTGGCCGATAAACGGTATCACCTAACCCGAGGGACTAATATATTCTATGACATACCCACGTAATAAGGAAGTGATGACGTCATTCCTTTCTAAATACGACTACGGGGGCTGGGCCTGGGGATTCATGATTTTCATGTGTAAATAAAAGTCGTAAAAACCGAAACTGCGCTTTAAGTAACCTACCTACTACTCGGAGGAAGTGAATAACGATGTCAGTTACTTTGCACGGTTGGACGGAATTTCCCGCCAAACCCACTGAAAGTTTTCGTGAAATGACACTTGGCTTTAATAGGTAACCTCCTAATGTAAACAGAAGTTGTCAAGGTCAGTGCCCTAAAGAGTATCGCACACTGCCGTAGGTACTTAAGGTTAATTAAGGTTACTTAAGTGTTTTTTACTTAAATCATCTAAAATGGTGATTTAGGTAAATACTTAACACATTGGTTGCCCTTTGCGCGATATCGCGTCCTAATTTTAAGTAGGTATATTATTATTATTTGTATGTTTTTCCATATCTCAGGACCATGGGGTCCCGGACTTTTGGAAGGCATGCGTGGAGCCGAAGCGCCGAGGCCCTTTAAAACAAATATAAGTAATATAAAGCAAGGGATACACATGGCGGATACCATCTCCGAGCGCACATGACACACCCGGTGATGGTCCCCGCCAGGTGCAAAGACTATTGCAGTGCAATACTGTGCTGCGATGGAAACTAAGGTCATGGGTTATTGGGTTGAATGGTGGGTGGTCTGGAAAATGGGTTGGTATGGGACGAGACTAGCGGACACCTGCCGTGACAATTAGTCTCAAAATTGTGAAAAGGCAGGTGTAGGCAGTGACTCGCCAACTCGCTAAGTGGGCCCCACAGACAGTCGCACGCACAGTGCGACAATGGAGCAACACGTCTAAGCGGCTGTGAGGAAAGGTGAGCCTGCGGTGCACTTCAAGGGCCGCCGGCGTTATGACATTTTACACTTTCAACCTTGAGCATAGGCCGGTTAAGGCAAGCACAGAGGCGAGGGCCAGTCGGGCCCTCTGGAGGTAAGGGGTTCGCGGTGTCGCCCCTCGCCACAAGGTGCCCCCGCGGGTTTATTATTATTATTATTATGTATCTCCGATTGAAATTCACGGGGCGAACCCCGGTCATTTGGAAGGCGTGCGAGGGGATATAGATCCAACATGTAGAGGCACTTTGGAGACGAAGTTTAATGTGATGTGATGTAATACCTACACCTGCTAGAACCCATTCACGGGTACATCGGTAGATACTCGTGAACCGGTTCCAACAGACGTTGGGGCTCTTGTGGGTAATATGGATAGAGAACTTGGTCTATGGTGATGAGATATGGGTGGATTATGAAACTAGGCTATTGCAAAGAGGTCCGGACACCTGCCATAACACGACCGCTTTAGCCTAGTTGGTAGTGACCCTGCCTACGAAGCAAGAGGTCCTGGGTTCGAATCTCGGTAAGGGCATTTATTTGTGTGATGAGCACGAATATTTGTTCCTGAGTCATGGATGTTTTCTATGTATTTAAGTATTTATTTATCTATATAAGTACGTTTATCGTCGTCTAGGACCCATAGTACAAGCTTTGCTTAGTTTGGGACTAGGTCGATTTGTGTAAGATTGTCCCCTAATATTTATTTATTTATTTATTTAACATTGTTGCGGACAAAGTTATCGAGGCAGGCGGTGACTAGCCGCTCATTAGATGGGCCCCAGAAATTGCCGTCGTTATTATTATTATTATCATTTATTTATCAGAAAACAGATTGGTCCAAAATTATAAACTTAACCTAACCTAGGTGGTGGTATATGAGTTGTACGCATCAGCAGCAGCTTTATATACCTATATTAAACACGTAATACGTGCTTGTAAAATTTGATGGTTTCCCTTGATTTCCCTGGGATCCCATCATCAGATCCCGACTTGGTGACAATGGTACCATCTCAGGAGTATAAATTTTCGAATATTTTTTTTAATCGTTCCACATTTGACGGAGAAATCGGCGAAAATACATTAAAAAAAACAATGAAACATATAACCTCCTCCTTGCTTGAAGTCGGTTAAAAAGCGTAAGGATTCTATTAGGTAGTAGCTTTAAATTTACTCTTGGACACCAAAAGAACCGCATATTTTCCTAAACTTTCAAGGTCCACATAGGTATTATTTATATTAAATATATTTTGTAATTTATACTTAATTGCAATAATTTGATTATCTATTCTCTGGTTTAGGTACCTACTATCCATAGCAACACTACCTTATCAATTTTAACATGACGAAACTACCCTATTACCCGTAGGTAGATAAGTACTACGTATATACGATACCGGCGAGTGATTGAATTAGTACATTACGCCCGTGGTGCGTTGTGTTGTGTACGTGTGTATTTTACGTCTTCACCTGGCGTGCGAGTTTTACCGTACGCGCAGCGTGCGCTAAAACACATTATGGCCAGGTGGGACGTAAAATTGTTTACACAATTTTAAAAGGCAACTCACGTATACGTTACATACCAATGAACAGTGCAAATTGAATAAAAGCTTGAAAAAGAACAAATGAGGACCCTGTGCATTTGCATATTTGGTATATATTTATTGTGACAAAGCCAATGATGTAATATAAAAAAGTTGTTAGTTCTTTTTTATATTACATCATTGGACAAAGCCGTCCGAGATCGAATTATAGGGACTTGCGTAAAAACGCCAACACAGTTCACTGACCGTTTATGTGCATTGTAATAAGGTTCTATATATATATACTGGTATATATATATATATATAGAACTTTATTACAATGCACATAAAAGTGCACGGATGGTCAGTTAGCTGTGTTGTCGATAGTAGGTACCTGTGATACAATTATTCCGGTGCAGGGTGTAAGTTGCACACGGGTGCGGCGAGCGCCACTCACCGGGCGCGCTAACACTGCGCTAGCGCTCACCGTGCGCTAGGTGCTAGAGGGCGCCAGGGTAATTGAGTGCACTCTGGCGCTACATATGCTAGAGACGCTTCAGGGTGTTGGTCTCCGGGCACTTGGTACTTCACACTGCACCGCACCTCCGGCCCGCGAAATTTTTACGCGGCAGGCTCAACTCATTGTCTGACTGCTCAAGTGAAATAAAAACTGCATCGCTATTATAACTCCCAATTTGTAGGCAAGTACTAAGTACCTAGCTCTTTATAATATTAGTTAGTACTTAATCTTAATATTCTCATGTAAGTATAGTTAGAAGTGTTGTAATATTAATAAGTGAGGGTAGACTAATTTGATAATAAGTGTACCCACATAAAGAAATATAATCAGTTGCATTTCGGATATGATGTTTGTCTTACTTGCTCCCTATTCTAAAATACTTCATGGTGTCAGGTGTGGCTTACCGAGGATTGCAGTGTTTTAATTGTGAAAAGTGATTACATACGGTGATGGGGAACGAAAAAGGAACGACAAATACGGCAATTCCCGTAAACAGCGCAATGATTTCGCTATAGCAACCGGCGCCATTGTCGAGTGATGGCAATATGGCCACGAATTGGAATGAATGGAAAACAGCGTTTGACTTCTATTTAATGGCATCAGGTCGTGACAAAGCGCCAAGCAAAGACAAATGCGCTTTATTTTTGCACGTAATCGGAAAGTATGGTCGCGAATTATATGCAGAATTCGATTTTACACTTGATGATGAAAGTGATTATGCGACTTTGATTGCAAAGTTTGCTAGTAGGTGCGACCCGGAAAAAAATGTGAACTATGAGCGACATTGTTTTTTTGAAACGACACAGTGTAATGAAAGTTTTGACAAGTACATGTCTAAACTGAGGTTAAAAAGTAAAACATGTGATTTTAAGGATTTTCGAGAAAGTCTTATTTTAACGCAGTTAATAGGAGGAAAGAGAAAAGGTTTTTGGATGTTGCCCTTGAACGAGGCCAGCTCGAAACTATGCACGTTCTCCACGCCATATGGGAGATACAGATTTTTAAGGTTACCGTTTGGAATTAGTTGCGCAAGTGAGATGTTTCATAATGAAATGCTGAAAATGGAATGGAAGGGGTGGAAATTTTTATAGACGATTTATTAATATGGGGCAATAATAAAAAATAACACGATGAACGGCTTAAAAATGTTATATTGAAAGCAAAGAAATTCGGTATTAAGTTCAATAAAGACAAGTGCGAATTTTATAAAACAAGCGTTTCTTATCTGGGCCACATTTTCAACGAGTATGGCATGAGTCCAGATGGGTCTAAGATAAAGTCCATTCAAGCAATGGAAAATCCTAAGTCAAGAAAAGATTTAGAGAGATTTCTTGGGATGGTCAATTATTTGTCTCGCTATATTCCAAGATACGCTGAGGTATCGAATCCCTTGAGAGAACTTATGAAGAAAGATCGTGAATGGGAGTGGCATGAATGCCATCAGAGAGCGGTGGAGGAGTTAAAGCGATGTGTGATGTCGGCGCCGGTACTGCGGTATCCGGCCCTGCCGGTGACGCTGTCGGTAGATGCGAGTGCGCGCGGACTGGCTGCCAGCCTGCAGCAGCACGGCCACCCAGTCGCGTATGCCGCGCGTGCGCTCGCCCTCGCTGAAACCAGGTGGGCACAAATTGAAAGAGCTGCTTGCCATAGTTTTTGTATGCTCAAAATTTCACCAATACATATATATGGGCACACGTCTGTTGAAGTCGAAAGTGACCATAAGCCGTTAGAGGTTATTTTCAAAAAGAGTCTTAACGAAACACCACCGAGTTTGCAACGCATGTTATTGCGTTTGCAAAAGTACACGTTAAATGTTAAGTATGTAGGTACCCGGAAAATATATGTATATTGCTGACACGCTGTCGCGTTCAGCGACCGAGACTTACACTGATTCAGATATATTCGATAAAACCGAAATTCATGTAAATATAGTTTATGACAATACGAACTTCTCAAAAGACAAGTTAAAGCTAATTAGCGAGGAAACGAAAAAAGATGAATGCCTAAAGAGCGTTGCAAATTACTGCAAGAACGGGTGGTCCCATACGAAAAGTGTAGTATCGAGCTTAGCTAAACCGTATTGGTCGCTGAGAGATGAACTACATCTAGTAAACGATGTTATTCTCAGAAATGAGCGAGTAGTAATCCCCGAATCTTTAAAAAAAGATATGCTACATCGCATACACGAAGGTCACTTGGGGATCGAAAAGTGCCAGCGACGTGCTCGTGACGTATTGTATTGGGCAGGCATGTCGCGCGACATCGCGCAGGCCGTGGAGCGGTGCGAGGCGTGTCAGCGCCGCCGCGACGCCAACCGCCGCGAGCCGCGAGCGCCGCACCCAGTACCTGGGCCTCTAGTATAAGTTTTAACGAAACAAAACTTTACGATCGCGTTTGTGTTTTACCCTCAATTTGCATGGGATTTGACAGCAAAACGCGAACGCGGGTGTAACGTTTTGTTTCGGTAAAGCTTACACTAGAGCCTCTGAGCGCCCGTGGCAAGTGCTAGCAACAGACATATTTCAAGTTAACGACAAAAACTACCTGCTGGTGGTCGATTATTATTCCAAGTATGTGGAAAATGCGCATTTGGCAAACTTACAAAGTTCGACAGTAATATCGCACCTTAAAAGCATGTTTGCTCGATTTGGAATTCCTGATAAAGTAATATCAGATAATGCCGGAACATATGCATCTAATGAGTTTCAGATGTTTGCGAAAGCATGGGAGTTCGATCATGTGACAAGCTCCCCCCATTACCCCAGAACAAATGGCCTTGCCGAAAGAAATGTAAGAACGGTAAAAAACATTCTCTTGAAAGCTCATGACACCGGAGACGACCCATATATAGGATTGCTTAATATGAGGAACTCTCGAATCACGGGTGAGCAACAGTCTCCCGCACAATTGTTAATGGGTAGACGATTGGCCGATAAATTACCAAACATCAAACAAGATCGTAACGAGCGGTCGAACTCAATACTAAAAAGAGACAGGGCAGAGCGGACTCGACTGATGAAAAAGTATAATGACCGTGGAACTCGTCCCCTCCCGCCGCTGCAAAACGGAGAAAGCATTCGCATGCGAGACGGCGCGGCAGATTGCTGGAGACGTGCACGAGTGGAGACGCCGCCCCCGCGCCCGCCGGCGCGCACACCGCTCGTACTGGGTGCGCGACGAGGCCGGACCGGGTGCCCGCTATCGCCGCAACAGGCAGCACCTGATCCGCGCCAGCGAGCCCGCGCCCGCGCAGCTAGTGTCGCGTCACGCATCCCCCCGTAGTTACCATGATCTTATTCCTCAGTCTTCCCCCACTGTTACTTGTGCACCTTCGCCATCTACTGTCGGCGAGGACAGGAATGAGGCGGCTCGTCCCGAATATAGGACTACCAGAAGTGGCCGGAGGGTTAAAACGCCCGATTTGTGTGTGAAATATACCTAATCACTTGCATTTCGGATATGATGTTTGTCTTACTTGCTCCCTATTCTAAAATACTTCAAGAAGTACCTATATAAACTCATCAATTGTAAGCATAAGTAGGTACCGACCGACACGCAGCTTTGTAGCTTACCTTGGATGATTTGTATACAGACATAGCTTGGTGCTATAACAGCCTTATTGCCCACTAATTTGATGGCTAAAGACATCATGGACAAGGAAACAATTTAATGTACGTGGCACACGCAACATTTATGTAACCCCCAAACTTTACGGGAAAAACGCAGCGGGCTTGTGACTTTTAGTACCTACTCGCCTCGGGATACTTTTTGAGGTAAAATCCATTTACTCAAACATGCTCGGAAATGTAGACCTTATTCGCCTTCGCGAAAATACAATATGTTACGGGCGTCACGCAGAAATCTACAGGTCGGTAATGGGATTTGTATAGGAAATCCCCGGTGAGTTTAGAAATTGCCGGCGCGCTCGCCGTCCGCCCGCGTCGTCGCCCCCACGGCGCCTGCGAGACGAAGTTGGGTGCTTTAGTCATTCGGGGTAAGAGCCCGCTGTGGGTATAAGTCCGCAGTGCCCCGTTAGAGGGCATAGCATAATTCAGTGTCGTTTGCACCTCCATTACGGAGCCACGCCGTGCATACCTAAACGCAAAGGAAGTGCAAGTCGAGACAGATCGCAAAATAATGAAACCGCGGTTTTTTTTTTCATTATACGATCTGGGGAAAAGTGTGCTGTAGATGGATAGTTGGAGTTAAAACAATACTGTTTAGTTATTCTAGTATTTACATAAAATTAAACATTTCTGTAATAATAATTAATACGCTACTTCTGACCGATTGTAACATTTTAAATTTGGGGTAAGAATGCGAGATCTAAAGTACTCACGTGTAATCTTACCCGCATCGCGTACCTATAAATACAGCAAAAAATAGTCTTACTTTTACCCGGTTTGCGTTATGTTACCCGCATGTAGGGTCAAGATTACGCGTAGGGAATATTCAACTTTTAACGCGTCTAGGGAAAACACTATTCAATTTTAAACATAGACAGACCCAAATAATTAAAATAGATTAGATAATTTAAGTATTTTATAATCTGTCAGATTGAAAATAGCTTTTTTGTATGTTTTAGGACCCGAGAAAATAAAGTGCTTGTTCTTGACCCGAATGACTCTAGCTGTTATATTATATCTTGACAGTTCCGTACCTCACAAGGAAAAAAGGAACCCTTATAGGAGCACTTTTTGTCCGTCTCTCTGTCTGTCACGACCCTTTATCTCTGGAACGCGTCGAGGTATCGAGTTAAAATTAAAACCATATACTCAGATCTAATACTGTATACTGTAGAGTACCTTGAAGCTGTGAAAAAACAAACTTCTAAGTTAACGTAAAAAAAGATACGGCGTTTTATGCCGCAAAAAACGTATATTATGGGGTATTTCATATTTACAGGGAAAAATCTGAAACATATACATTTGTAATTAAATCATTAAAAAATTAAGTATTTATACGGAACCCTCGGTGGGCGAGTCCGACTCGCACTTGTCCCGGTTTTTCTTATGAATTCCAAATCTCCGAGCATTTCTTGAGAAAAGCATAGCAAAACATTGGGACCTCGGCCGAAAGTAGGGATTACCCGCCTCGTATTACCGGTACGCACTAGGTAGGTAATATCTTCCTTCCCGGCCTTTTTAGTAATGTACTATTTCTACACAACTGACCACTAGTTCAATCACTGTAGGGTCTAATAGTTTATTAAACCTTACATGTACAGATGTAGTGCGAAATTATTTTCCTTCGTAATTTTTCGGAAAAGTTCGTATTTATCGTGCTCTCTCAAATTGCTTCTTATATAGAGTGGATAATCCGAGATTTAAAAATTCGCTGTAATTTTAATCATATTTTCAGATTACTTATAATAAGGTTGTATAGCCATGCCGAAATCTCGAAAACGGTTAAAAAATCCAATTCAAGGTATTATATTTAATATTTACCTGTACTTCATATCGGAAAATAGCAAATTCAAAAATAGAAACGACTCAGAGTATTTTAGGAAAGTTCAACAGCGAATTTCGGACGCAACAGGAATATCTAGACCAACAGTTAGAAAATATTTGAACCAGGAAGAACAATACAGAAGTAATGAAAATCCCAACACAAACAAAATTAAGCTGGGTAGACCACGCAAGAAATTCTATTTAGATCTTGATGATTTTGATTACGCAGTGATACGACGAATGGTTTATAACTTTCATCTCATTTATAAACAGGTCCCTACTATAAAAGTACTAAAGTCCAAATTAATAGAAACGATGAATTTTAAGGGCTGCGATTTTACACTAAGAAAAATACTTCGCCAAATGGGTTTTTTATTCAAGAAAATTACTAATAATAGGAAAATGCTGATGGAAAAAGATGACGTTAGACTTAAAAGAATAAAGTTCATAGACCTTATAAGGAAGTACAGATCTGAAGGCAGAGATATTGTGTATACTGACGAAACCTATGTTCACACATCCCATTTAACAGGAAAGTGCTGGATCGATTCTACGGATAAAGGAGTGAAACAGTTAATTTCAAAAGGTCAACGTCTAATTATAGTACATGCAGGTAGTGCCAAAGGATTTGTACCGAGTGCTCTACTTATGTATAAGTCTACTGATAAAACTGGTGATTATCACGATGCCATGAATAATGTTAATTATGAAAAATGGTTACGGAATCAACTTATTCCCAACTTGTCTCCAAATTCTGTACTAGTAGTAGACAATGCTGCTTATCACAATAAATATGTGGAATGTCCGCCCAACTCTAATACCGCAAAGCCACTTATGATAAACTGGTTAAAAAAATACAATATTCCACATAATTAATCGTCAACCAAAATACAATTATACGAAATTATTTGCCGGCATAAAGAAGACTGTAGAATATTCCATTGACAAAATTCTACATCAACATGGACACGAAGTGTTAAGGTTACCTCCATACCACCTCGACTTCATCCCTATTGAAAATATATGGTCACAGATAAAAGGTTATGTATCAAAAATAAACATAGATATGAATTTGGGTACAGTAAAAAAAATTATTGAAGAAAAAATAAATATTATTGGCCCGGAAGAATGGAAGAAAGTTTGTGATCATGCTATCAAATGTGAAAATGAATACCTCTCACAGGAACACTCTATGGATGATCGCATTGATAGGATTGTTATTAACGTCAATGACAGCACTGACGAATCTGACGATGATATGACTGACTCAGATTGTGAAATGGACAATATTGAAAACATCGATCCAAATACGATGAAATTGTAATGTTAGGTAGGTATAGGTAGTTTTACCAAAGTTGAAATGAATGAAACCACACCCAGTTACATTACGTACTGATTGCAAGAAAAACGAATGAACGAAGTGATTGAGTCAATGTGAGAATCTTAACAAAAAACATTTTGTCATCCCATCAGTTCGCTGCTGAACTTGCAATCGCTACGCAAAAAAAAACACCAATTTTAAAAATCCTCTATCATTCATTACAACGGTTGTGTGCGTGGCGATAACTTTCGTGAAATTGCCTATGAAACCTTTTGAATCGATTGCATTCCTCTCACACCCAGGTTATTTTTAGGTACGAGAGGGACGCCAAAGATAAAATATAGACAGGTTTTGAATTGTATCATTGTAAATATTTCCCGATAAGCTTTATTTTGTTGTCCTTTTAATTATGTTTTAAAGCGGAAATAATGTTTTGTTTAGTAGTGACAATAAAACTGATTATTTTTGAAGTTACAGAAAGTGGTTTTAAAGATCCCATTTTCAGTACCTAATAATTGTTGCGGTTGTAACATCTCTATATTATACAACATCATTATTCATTTTGACATTTGACACTTAACAATAAAGTTCCATATTAATGGGTATGAGAATGTCACTGATTAAATACGATAATTCATTGACAGTTCGGGTGTCATCGTATTCCGATAAAGATCCGAGTTTTCCCGAAGGAAAATAATTTTGCAATACACGTACGTTATATGTTAATGTTGGGTTGTTATGTTGATTGGAACGATATCTTAAGTAAAAGATGTAACCGTCCTGGTTGAGTACCTTTATTGCACTGAAATAACAAAGTAATAAAATGTATTAGGTAAACAGCGTAATGACGCACGCTCGGGTGCATCGTAAGCTTAATATTAAAATGTCGAGTGTGCTCGTACATGCTGCCAAATTTAAGAAATAAGAAAAAAAAGTTAACCTAATCAAGGCGTAGTTGCCTTGTCAATATGTGTTGCGGCATGTACAATCACCTCACTGACGGTGTCAGTCGCGCGGCTGTCGAAAATGTCGAAATGACGCATCGCCGTGATCATTTTTCGGTTTCTGGCGTTTCTGCTCCTTGGTGATGGCTCGCGCTGCTGTGCTCCGCATTCTGCGTCTCATGTAGGTGCCGGCCCAGACGCAAGCTGCGATCGTGCAGATAACGATAAATGATATGACGCTGTAGTGATGCGTTTCGTGAGGTGATGTTATATTTTGCAAGGAATCTTGCTGCATCTTCAGTGTCTATGCTGGTTTTCAGTTTGCGTAATGCTTCTCGATGATCTTCAGTGACAACGCTATAGTTTTTCTCAACGATGACGCGGTTTATTGAAGATTCTTGTATGTAGAGGTTGTTTTCGCTTATTGTCATCTCTCACTGTGAAAGTTGTTGTGAGATTGGATGACAACTCATCATGCATCCCGTATCAAGCGTGATAATTCCTGTTTCGCGTAGTATGAGTGGCGTCACACCGGCTGGACAAAATGTGCGCATAGCACATTCCTGGAAGCACGCAAACAACCAGGCGCCGGGCCTGTGTAATCGGATCCAGTGGTCGGTGCACTCCGTTGATATAGTCTTGCAAGCCGATATTATTTTATTGTTAATTAATTGAGCTTCACATATGTTAATGCTTGATTTTGTGTAGTAGATAGGTAGGGCCATACTGCATAGTATATGATGTTCTTTAAATTGCAGGCACGATGTAATATCTTGATCACCGCATCCTTTTTTAGGTTGACTGCCATGTATTCTGCTGTTATCACGATTCTCTGTGTTGTTTGTGATAGTATTTGCGCGATCGGTATAATTCGATTGAGCTCATATTGTTCTGTGTTTACTAACGGTAATTTAAACTCGAAAATTATAAAGTTGTCCGTTATATGTACATGTACCCGCGACAGTTTGTACATGTCTCTGATGCAATGTTTCGTGTTCGCACATGGCAGAGATAGTTCCTCCGGAAGTTGCCCGGAAATGATGTTTAGTTGTGCTTCGAATTGGTCGGGTTTCAGTAGCTGCATGTTGACACGTCCGTCCTTGACGTCAGTTATTAAGTCTAACAGCATTTGTTGTAATCGCCTTAGGTTGCCCATCACGATGATGGCGGGAAGCGCGGTTGCTGTTTGTATATGTTGTTCGTTACGGCTTCATGATCAGCTCTACTCCGGTGGTCCGTTTCTTCAAGATGCCTGTTTATTGCTGTAAATTGTTGGTTCATAACTTCTTCGTGTCTCTTCAAGAGGTTGTACGAGTATTCAGCTTCAATTATTGATGCATGATTTTTTAATAAGCTCCTGTCGTACTGTTCGGCAAATCTCTCATCTAACACGCCAAATAGAGAGTTGGCTAAGTATCCCACGCCGTTAACAAGGCCTCGCCTTGCTCTCTTCGCATATAATCCGTGATCTGTTGTTAAAATGTCGTTATAATGTTTCAGCTCTCTTAATTCGTGTTTAAGTTGAGCGGTGACGGTGGAGAATGCTGTTTCATAGCTGCCAATATTGGTGAGACGGTTAACGTAGTTTTCCACGCTCTTAAATCCTTCCCAGTATGTTGTCATGTTGTAGTATACTATCAATTTCCATTGATCCTGTATTATCTGCATATCGGCTAATTTATCGAAATAAATTGGTTTGTTAGGGTTTAGCTTGATAACGTTTGTTGTTTGTTGTGTTGATGCAGGAACACAAGATGCCAGCAAAAGTAAAAGCAGGCATGTGTAGCTATTGTAGCCCGGTTTTGTCGCCCTTCGGGTGCGTGTTGGTTTTTGTGTCGGTTGTTTGTTGGGCGTTTGTGATTCGGAGCTTGAATCTTCTTTTTCTTTGTCCGTGGCATCTACTGGTAATGGTGACAGTTTAGTAATTGGTCGTTTCATAATACTTGTTTTTGTTTTCAGTGTTACGCCCCGTACGTAACCATCCTTTCCGGGGGGCGTTTCTATGACCTTTCCCAGAAGCCATTTTGCCGGAGGGATGTTATCTTCTTTCACCAACACCATGTCACCGACCTTCAGGTTTCTTTTGATGCTGTTCCATTTGCTGCGAGTTTGTAGGGTATGTAGGTATTCACTCGACCATCGCTTCCAAAAGTCCTTGTGCAACTTTTTTGTTAGTTGCCAGCGTGTGCGAATGTTGCGCGTTTCTTTTTCTGGAGACAGCGGACCTGCTAGTACTGGATCGCCGACCAGAAAATGTCCAGGACTAAGATATTCTAGATCGTCTACGTCGTTTGTTAGCGGCGTCACAGGCCGGGAGTTCAGACAACTCTCTATCTGTGCTAGGAGAGTAGAGAACTCTTCAAACGTCAGCTTCTGCTCTCGGAGAACACGTCGCAGGTGGTATTTCGTGCTCTTCACTGCAGCTTCCCATTCCCCATTGGCTGTAGGCCACGCCGGCGCACTGAAGTGCCATTCAATGTTGGAGTTGGTCAAGTACGCCAACAGCTCAGTGTTTACGTAACGTTCAAGAGCTTCCTTCCTTTCTCGCGCCAGCACCTTAGCTGAACCTGTGAAGTTGGTACCGTTGTCACTGTAGAGATGCTGGGGTGAATCTCGACGAGCAATCAGTCTATGGTGCCGCTAAGAATGTTTCGGAGCTCAAATCTGAGACTAGCTCAGGGTGTATAGCCTTAGTCGACAGGCAAACAAAATGTGCGTGTTCTAATCGACCACCAACCCGCAGCACGTTATTTTCGTCCAAACTCGGATTGTTTTAAAAGTCGACTTTTGTTAGATATGGCTTTATGTTTCTTTAATTGCGCAATTTCCTCGCTAAAATGTTTGTTTTGCACAGTCCGTATTATTGCAGTCTGCGCATTCCTTAGTTCCGACGTTGTTAAGTACGGCGACTGAAATTTATTTTTTCCACTTGCGTTGTTAATGTTGCGTTTCGAACTAAACGTGTCATACTCGTAGAGCTGTTATTGTTCAGAAGGGTTCCTATAACCGGCGATGTCGATTGTAAAGAGCATGATTGTTTGGTGTGTTTTCGCTCTTCTGTGGGTTCTTGATATACTGGTGTCTTCGTTAGTGTTGTTATGTCGTTAGATAGCGATAGTGGGCCTTCAGACCATAAATGGTGTGTTAAATGTTGCGATGGCAGTATGCCTCGACTTGCGCAATCCGCGGGGTTGTCTTCCGACCGCACATGTCTCCAACAGTTGGCGGGCATGACTTGGGTAACCTGAGTGACTCTGTTGGCGACGAATGTCTTCCATCGTGTTATGTCGCCTTGTAGCCATCCCAATGCCACAGTTGAATCGCTCCATCCATACACTTGTACTGTCTGATTGTTTAGCGAATTTAAAGTTTTTCGCATTAACTTTGCAAGTAAGCCCATTCCACAAAGTTCAAGTCTCGGTAGAGTGACGTGTCTGGTTAAAGGCACCAACTTAGTCTTTGCGGTTATTTGTTTAATTGTTATTTGGCCATGTTTATTGGTACTTTTGCCATAAATAACGCAGCCGTATACCTTTTCAGATGCATCGCAGTATCCATGTAATTGTTGTACATCTCCGACCCATCTTGGAATTGTTATATCGTTAAGCATTGGCAGCTCGGCTCTAAAGGTCCGCCATTCTTCTTGGATTTGATGCGGGAGGGCCTCGTCCCAAGACAGAGGCTGTTTCCATATTTGTTGAAAAATGATCTTGCCTTCATTGTAACTGGAGAGAGCCATCCAAGTGGGTCATATAGTTTTGATAAGTCAGATACAATGACCGCTTGGTGATGACGTCATCTATGCGCGGACTTAAGTCAGCGATGTTGAACGTAAATTGATCTGAGGAGGGATTCCATAGCACCCCGAGTGTTTTGTTGTTATTTACATTCTTAGTCTATCAAGTTTTGGCTGATTTGATCTTCCGTTAAATCCTCAAGCAGGCTAGGGTTGTTACTAGCCCATTTGCGTAGGTTGAAGCCCCCTGCTCGTAATAGTTTGATGAGTTGTTGTTGCAATGTTTTGGCTTCCTCAAGGTTATTGTTTCCGCCAAGGAGATCGTCGACATACAGTTGTTGGTCTAAAATCGTGACTGCGAGGGGATACTGTGGCCCGTCGTCTGCAATCAGCTGTTTGATAGTCCGCATTGCCGAGTAGGCTGCGGCCTTGGTACCATATGTCACGGTGCAAAGCAGAAACTCCTGGATTGGTTCGGATGGCGAGTTTCGCCAAACAATTTTTTGTAAATGTTGATCTTCTTTTATAAGAATCTGTCTGTAGAACTTCTCGATATCCGCAGGGTATACGTGGCGATATGATCTCCACCGAAGAATTATAGCTCGGTCTTGTTGTAAGTTTGGACCGCTCTCCATAAGTTGGTTAAGACTTCTTCCTGACCTTGTGGGGCTGCTAGTGTTAAAAACTGTCCGTAGGCGTGTTGTGGTGGAGTCAGGTTCATTACTTGATGATGCGGAAGAAAGCAGCTGGGTTCTCGCTGTACGGTACACAACTTCATGTGCCCTAGCTTTATGTATTGTTACTTAGCTCTTCGTTTTTCGCTAAACGTTTCTCTAATTGAAGTAACTGCGCTATTATGCCTGTGGCTTAGAAGCTCCTAATTTTTCTTCGAAATTGGGTTGTATTGGAATTTTCAACTCGTAACGCCCACTTTCCAATCTTTTTGTTGTTTTACTGTATAAATAGGAACTGTAGGATTGGAGCTAGCCCGGACTCATTATGGTGTAAAAACAATCTACCCTGGCCTCCGCGAACATCCCTGATGCGCTACAGAAACGGGGTAGCCCCATCATCACTAAAGGCATTGTTATATTGTACACGAAGAGCGTTGTACTGTTTCTGCGTATGGTGAGTCCATAGACTAGCCGTATAGAAATTGGTGCAGAATGCTCTAAAGAGTGTGAGCTTAACATCAACCGAGCAACGACTAAATCTATGGGCCACCATATTTGCTCTGACAGACAACGCCCTTCGCTCCCTATAATGCTTCGCAATATTCTTAAGTTGGAGTCATATTGCTAGTTTGTTCGGTTATTTCCTCGATTTCCCAGAACTGAGCGATGTCTTCAAGGTTGTTGAGCACCGCGTGGCAGTTGAATGTTTTTACGTTTCCCAAGAGCACCCATCCGAGTCTTGTTTGTTGAGCAATTGGGGCATAGGCAGGACCTCTAAGAATGCCATCCATTATTATATCTGCATACACTCCAGCATCCAGTAGGGCGTCTATAGACCTAGAAATGTTGTAGTCCGGGTCTGCTAGGTTGATGTTGCTGAGATGAGACCATTGTTGTTTTTCGAATGAGTAATTTAGTAAATTGTTTATCATGTTGTTCATAACTAGTGCATCTGTAGAGAATTCATGATCCCCGTATAGTGACTGGCATAATAATTGTACAGTTCCGTTGCTTTGTTTGGTTATTCCAATGCCTGAGACCGTGGCGTTCTGTTTATGTCTCTTGAGGCCAAGTCGTTGGGCTGCAGATACAGTGATCAGGTTTATCTGGGATCCCTGATCCAGAAGACAGCGAAGCTGCATGAAGGTACCGTCAGCAACGTTGACCTTAATTTGGACAGTAGCTAGCAGGACCTCGTTGAAGTTTCCTGATACTTGATTGTTAGACTTCCGTTGTTTATCCGAGGTTTCAGGTTGTTCTTGGATCGCCGACATTGAAGAAGCCGGCGGCGCTCGGGCGGTGTCATGTAACAGGTCATGTAGCGACGTGTGATGTGCCGTATTGCACACCTTGCAACGTTTGATTGACGTGCATTGTTTTCCGTTGTGCGAGAATAATCAGTTGCCCCCAAATTGCGACATCGTTGCCTTTTTAGCACTTGGAGTCATGTTCTGAAATGTTTTGCAATAGAGTAGAATATGATTTGTTTTGCATATCGGGCGTTTACGTTCTGTGTTGCCATAATATGATTTCGCAATATATCGCTTGAACCTACCGCTGTTGTGCCCATCTTTTTTGTTTTGTTTGTTTGTTTTGTTTGTTTTTTTTTTGTATTCCTTGTTTTTTTTTATTAAGTTATGTTTAAGTCTTATTATTATTATTATTAGTTTTTATACTTTTTATTTAAAATTCAAATGTGGCAATAAACTTCTTTTTATTTATTTTATTTTATTTTAAAGTCTCGGGCTTGTCCGGGACTGGTCCTATGTTGGTTTGTAGTTGTTTGTTTTCGCTTGACCACAGGTTCTAATGCTGTGAATTTACCCTCCAAAAATTCAATGTTTTCGTCGAAATGTGGCAATTCACGCGGCTTCTTTCTTGCTTCCATGTAGGATGTATAGGTGTCGGAATCCAATTTGTTGGTCAAAATGTGCACCAAAAGTGGGTCCCAAGATGAAGTATCGACATCCAGGTTGTGGATGGCGTCCACGACCTCTAGGCTGGTATCGTGAAATCGCTTAATTTCAAAGGCACTTTGCTGTTGTATGGTTGGTTGCGTAAGGAATAATTGCATCTGCTTGGTGAAGAGTAGTTGCAGGTTGTTGTATCGGTGGTTGAGAAGCTCCCAGCAAGTGTCGTAGTTTTCAGCCGAAACTGATAAATGTTGGACTATGCGCTCCGCCTCGCCGCGAAGCTTGCCTTTCAGATGTTGCATTTTCTGTGCCTTGCTTATCATGTTGTTGTTATGAATTGCCTCAGAAAATAAATCGATGAATGTTGGCCACTGGGTATAGTTCCCAGAGAATGTTGGAATATCTACCTTGGGCACTGCTTGGAGTTGATGAGCCGTGGAGTTTAGCTTTTGGTGAAGTTGCTTCTTAGTAGACTCGTAGACGGATTCGTGCTGAGTGTACTCCTGTTCGTAATCTACGTCTGCACCAATAAACATATGGAGTTTCCAGTGAACTTCGTAGATCGCCTTCCACCTCGTCTGTAGCATTTGTAGTTTGTCCTCAATTTCCCATCTTTCCGAGATCTGGTTGAAGTCGATATTCTTGACCATACGAGTGAAGGCTCTAAAATTGGTTGTTTGTTGGCTGAATAACTCATCTGCCTGCAATGGAATACCCTTTTCCTCCATTGTTGAAAGTACACAGGTCTGTAGCTTATTTTTGAACATGTTGTACAAACTCTTGACGTTGTCTACCAACTTGGCGTAGTCTTCGTTCAAAATGGTAAACTCTTCCCAGAGAGCTTCCAGTGTTGACAGTCGTTTCTCAATGTAGTCAGCGGTTTTACGTCCAGCAGAATCTTTCTGGAAGTTGGTCTTCATCTTATCGATGGTTTCGAAGATGGTCTCTTCGAAGTTTCCATTGTTGATGATCCTTAATAATAAAATAATAATAAAAACGTTTATTTCCAAAAAATGGTACAGCTGTATTTGTGAAGCCTCTGACTTCTGAGCTAGGCTGGAGCCTGTGTTACAGAAGTCAGTGTCCTCTCCCAGTTTGTGAGTATCGTGGATAACATTTTTGGTTTCTTAGATATTCATGTCTTCTTATTTGACTATATTTATATAACTACGGTAGTTTGTATGTGTGTGTGTGTGTGTGAGTATAATTGCATAATATTATTTATTTAGTACTAAAAATTACTTCAGTCTGCTCATAGTCTAGTGACATCAACCAAGTTTTGAGCTTTTTCTTACATTCATGAGTAGAAAGGGGATAAACATATATAGTTCTATTAATTTTATTGTACAAGTATCTTGACATGAAACGTTGTTGCCTTCTGGCAGAAGCCAGTCTGCATTTGAGTGGTAAGCATACATTTGTCACAACACGCTTATCTGCAAACTTATCTTTATCGTAGGGGGTGAGCTTGTGCTGCTTGATTACTAACAAGAATATGTATAGTTGTCGGACAGAGAGTAATTCACAACTTTTATCTAACAGTTTCGTAGAAAACCTATGTGGTCTGAACGTCATTACATTAAGCAAGGATCGTTGTGCCCTCTCTAATTTCAGCATGTGTGTTTTACCAGTTCCACCCCATGCAACACAACAGTTCCTTAGAATAAAATGTTGATTGTCTGGTTCAATCCCACGCGATCGTGCCCTTGTTTCTTCTTGCTCAATCAGACTGGTGGAACCCGCTTGTGGGAAGCCAGCCAAACTGAGCCACCGTGTAGAAGACACAATCACACTGAGAGAATCCGGTTCGAAGGACCAAAAATGTAGGGTCTAATAGTTTATTAAACCTTACATGTACGTACGTTATATGTTAATGTTGGGTTGTTATGTTGATTGGAACGATATCTTAAGTAAAAGATGTAACCGTCCTGGTTGAGTACCTTTATTGCACTGAAATATACATAGGTAAACAGCGTAATGACGCACGCTCGGGTGCAAGTGTGCTCGTACAATCAACAAAGCTGAAAGGCGAGTTAGGAGTTAGAGGATATAGCCTCTATAGCTAGCATGACCTCGATTTTGTCGGACATATCGGTATCAATGAAAATTAGACCAACTAACTCTCTGTAACGCATGAGCTCAGACGGCGGTCGCCGTTGGATTTCTAGTGGATAGACCCACATTACCTAAATCTTGGGATTAGGTGTCAAAGCGGACCGCGGGCTACTTTAGGGCACAACCGGGAATAACGCTAGGAGGATGAGACACACATTACCCATTTTTTTCCGGAAGACTTGAGAGTTGAGTTGCACTCTCCATGTTTGAGTATAGGCCTGCAATACAAGCAGGATATTAAAAATGCAGATACACTTATGCAAGCAAAATAGACTAAGAAACTTACCGATCTTTTTCATACAACATCCTAAGCACCACCAAAGCATAAATAATAGTACTAAGTACAGAAGGTTCTCTGTTAACAAATCCCCTGTTTAGGTACGCCGAACGAGCCTAAACGTCGCCATCCCTTTCTATCGCATGCAACGCGCTTCGATAGAACACGTGCGCGCCGTAGCAGCGCTAACATACTCCGCTCGGTAGGCCGGCATGTACTTGTAGCGATAGCGGCGCGACCGAACCTAATCCCCCTGCAGTCAGTCGAATAGCAGGTAATAATGGAAATAGTGGCCCTTAGAGCGCGTTCACATTTGGATTTGGGTGAGGACCAAATTCTTTGCCAGCTTAACTCACTCAATTAAACTTTTTAGAAAGTTTTCCGTTGTGACACGAAAATTAACCATACAATTTTCTGGTTAATTTTTGTGTCACAACGCAACTTTGTTCACTTCTTCAGTTTGTATGGCTAACTACTGACTAACCAGGCTAACTAGCCAAGAATTTGGTCCTCACCCATTTATCGGTGCATCCGATACTGGCTGGGTGAATTGCAAAAAAATTGTAAGTACATAGTTAAGGGCCTTAATCGAATTTATGCTTTAACTTTTCTCCATTATGTAACGAAAGTTAATCATATAAAATGTATGGGTGATTGTCGTTACACAATGGAAAAAAGTTAAAGCGTAGATTAGATTAAGGCTCTGAACTGAACTACATATGTACAATTTTTCAATTCACCCAGCTATGTCCAAATTGCAAATTTTGTAGTGTGCTTTTTTTTAATACAACGATGGTGGCAAACAAGCGTACGGCCCGCATGATGGTAAGCGGATACCGCAGCCTATATATAGACATGCAACTCATGAGTAACATGGGCATCGCCGACCTTTGATATGTTTGAGGATTCGCCGTGTTGACAGCTCACTTTAAGGAAAAAGTGTAAAAATGATCTGGTAGCGCTTTGTGTGGAAATCGCTACCAGAACAGGTGTATTAGTATGGAGATCGCTCCCAGATCACTTTTGAGGAGAAAAAGTGTATTGTATTGGTAGTGTTTTAGAATGCGAATCGCTACCAGATCAGGTGTGAGTTAGTATGTGAAGGAGAAAAGGTGTAGTGTTCTGGTAGCGCTTTAGTAGGTATGGTTTGGTGGTAAGTATGTGTAGGTAGGTATTGTAAGAGTTTGTGTGATAAAAGGGTGCCGTGTTCGGCCTCGGTGGACGTCGCGGGCGAGGGCGTGTGCGTGTGGTGAGTGTTGGATGTTGATGTATCTTTAGGAGCTTGCGGCCGTTAATGAGGCTGTGAGATGGGTTGTTGAATAGGTTGTTAGATAGGTCGTTGAATAGGTAGTTAAATAGGGGTAGGCGTGTGAGTTCGAGTCAGCTGTAGCGGTGTTGGTAGCGGCGTTACTTCAGGTAAATAAGTGTGTCATTGACAGATAAGGAAAAATGAATATATTATTCCTTGTTGCTACTCGATTTAATATAGCAATTAGCTAATGATTATGGGTACCCGCATGATGTTATCGTTTGGTATTTAAATGAAACAAGGAAAATATGGTATGTTAATGATACTTCATTTAAAAACAAGTTAATTTTAATCTAAACATATTACTTATTTATTATAGAATAATGTCGCCAAGGTAGTGTTGATATGTGATCATTTGCAATATACGTTTATCATCTTACCAGCACAATGTTTTTTTATCTTATCCAACAACCCATCTCACAGCCTCATAAACGGCCGCAAGCCACTAAAGATACGTACATCAACATCCAACACTCACCACACGCACACGCCCTATCGTTTGGTATTTAAATGAAACAAGGAAAATATGGTATGTTAATGATACTTCATTTAAAAACAAGTTAATTTTAATCTAAACATATTACTTATTTATTATAGAATAATGTCGCCAAGGTAGTGTTGATATGTGATCATTTGCAATATACGTTTATCATCTTACCAGCACAATGTTTTTTTATCTTATCCAACAACCCATCTCACAGCCTCATAAACGGCCGCAAGCCACTAAAGATACGTACATCAACATCCAACACTCACCACACGCACACGCCCTCGCCCCCGACGTCCACCGAGGCTGTACACGGCACTCTTTTATCACACAAACTCTTACATACCTACACATACTCACCACCAAACCATACCTACTAAAGCGCTACCAGAACACTACACCTTTTCTCCTTAAAGTGATCTGGCTGCGATCGCAATACTAACTCACACCTGATCTGGTAGCGATTCGCATTCTAAAAAACTACCAACACACTTTTTCTCCTCAAAAGTGATCTGGGAGCGATTTCCACACTAACTCACACCTGCGCCATTAGAAAACTAATAAAATGTATGGGAATGACAGATGTTAAAGAAAAGTGTTTCGTCGGCATCTGTCATTCCCCTACATTTTATTACTTTCTATTGGCGGTAGCGCTTGTCGATTGTAACCTTGTCTACGACCCCAGATCCGGTAGCGATTCGCATTCTAAAACACTACCAACACACTTTTTCTCCTCAAAAATGATCTGGGAGCGATCTCCATACTAATACACCCGTTCTGGTAGCGATTTCCATACAAAGCGCTACCAGATCATTATTACACTTTTTCCTTAAAGTGAGCTGGGAGTGACTATAATATACTACTAACGCATACTCGGGAGCTCTGGCGACAGCTTGCTCACCTCTAGGAACACAACACTACTACAGAGCAAGTAGTAGTGTTATTTTATCATGGCTGTGGACTTCTGCAAGGCGGAGGGGAGGTACTTCCCCAGTTGGGCTGCTCCACATTCGAGCGGGGTGACATTTCGCTGTGCCCTACCTCACCAAGCTTAAAGACCTTTTTTTACTATGTATCGCGTTCGCAAGGTGATTCACGCCTACGCGCCCTACGTTACAATACGAAGTAGCCCCTAGTAGTTCATTCAAATGGACCCCTGCGTCTCAAAGCTGACTCAGTCCCATAAAATCGTCCACCCACGACGTCGAGAATATGTACCTACACCTTATTACTACGGAATATAGTACCATATCGTATAGTATCTTTGACGTCGATACCAACTTGTAGATACTGATAACAATGACATGCTGAATGGATCTCCCACTGTTTTTACGAGTTGACTACTAATTATTTTTTTATTTGTGATGCTTATCAAGTAGTAAACAGTGCCGGGTGTGGTTTTTAGCAGGAATTTATAGCATATCTGATTGTTCGTTTGTAAATATGTGTAGGTAAACATCACTCCGAAATTATTTTATGTACAGTCAGCATCACAGACATGTATAATTGTAGACATTCTAGGTCCTTGTAGAACATTATTGCCTAGAAATAAGGTCGAAAATGGGTACACTACATCATTCCGAAGTCTTGTGTGTTCCTCTGAATGAATTTTAGATTTTTCAATAAAAACTTTAATATCAAGTTGAAGCAAGGTCATTTTCGGAGATTTTCGTGGCTTTCGTTTGGATTTTATGAATAAAACAAACAACTCGAAGTAAGCATGCAAATTTTATTTGAATGCGTTGAGCAATTAGGATACTTTTACACGTCAATTTTAAAAACTATAGCGCTCCGAATAGCCGCATTCACATAGTGGAAGGGACTAATATTAACATTATAAAACAAAGCCTAATAAAAAACTTAATTGAAAGTTATACAGTTAATATAAAATTTATAATAAGGTCAGATGGGGAAGGACCATTCACTTTTACCTTAAAAATAGGGGTCCCTAGAACATAACATATATATACACTGTTTCCGTATCCGCACTTTCTAAAGTTACGTCATAAGTGTTCAGTATACATAACTGGTTGTCAATCCTGTTTTAGTCAAATTACAAAAATGTGTTTGTCTTTTTAAGCCAGCTTGACTTCTGGGAAAACAAAACCCATTTTATTTAACAGAGATGGTTATGTTTTATGAAATAAAATAATGGGGTTAATTTAGGTATAACACGGTCACAATATCTGTGCACTGCACTGGTATGCGATAACCCGAGAGCGCCGCACAAGTTACTCAGAAATGTTGTCCGTGTTTTACATTATGTAACTGTGACCGCTATATTGTTTGATATGCACGAAGCGAGTGTAAATGACACCGTCTTGGTTTATTATGACCGAGTTGAAAATTGCGAATAACTTTTTGGTTAAAAGGTTCAGTCTTAGGGCCGGTTTACACATTGATAAGTGATTACTTGATTAGTGCGAGTCCATACATTTGCTGCAAGTGCGTCCAGCTTATGTATGGACTCGCACCGATTACTAATCAATGTATGTATGTAAACCGGCTCTTATGTTGCAACGGCTCACTCGGCTCAGACATCGTGCACGTGAACGGGTGAATGAAATTCTGTCTCCGCAAAGTTTGTATTGTACATGAAAGTGAAATTACAGAAAAGGTATTTCGAAGAAACATTGAGGATTTTTGTTATTTTTTAAGACCGACGGCAATCTTCTTGTTTAGTGAGCCAAAAGAAGTTTGAAGTTTTATCTATAAAACGTAATTGTCACTAATCAATACGGTTTTGGCTCAGAATTAAATTATTACTAAGGCCAAATGGAGGAAAATGGGGCCACGCAGCTCTAAAAAGAGAAAAACTCAAATAGACGATATAACTAGATACCTAACAGCTGTTATTCCGGTTGACTATTTATAAACTTAGGTACTTAGTAATTTGAACACAAGGTTCAAGAGTGATTTACACGTCACATATTTCATAGCTACTAGCGCTTCGGAACGACCATCTTTACCGAGAAGAAGCGCCGCAAGAAACTCGGCAGAAAGTCAAACAGATGTACGATAGTACTGATTGTGATAACAATCAGTCAAGAACAAAAAACGGGTAGATACACTTTGTTAGGATTCAATAGGTCATCGCCATCTTTTTCTTCCTAACATTTCACCCGGTTGTAGGTGCCATAAAGTAGGTGTAGGCGCTAGTTTTACGAAAGCGGCTGCTACGGCACATTATCAATAAGTAGATACCCATTTTTTTTCTCTTGTTCGAATATTCGCATTACCTTACTTATGATTAGTAATGATAAATAAATATAAATAAATATTTATCGCTATTTAACAAGAATATATTTTATTTATGAGTTCGACTCGCAACGACAACACTAATCCTACAAATAATATTATTAAAAGTATGGATGTTACTCAATCACGCTTAAACGGCTTAACTGATTTGGATGACATTTTGCACGAAGATAGTTTATAGCCTGGATTAAAATATAGGTTAGTTTTTACCTCGGGTCCAAGCAGGCGAAGTCGCGGGCGGAAGCTAGTAATGCATAAAAAAATATAAAGGCTAAGGCCTCTGTATGGAAATGCATTCTAAGGTTACGTTTAGCCGGAGAACACTCCATGTTTAATGGCCAATTCCAACTGGTTTTCTTATTTTGGAAACTTCCGCCAACGCATATTATTCATAATAAAATAAGTACGGCAGTCATTTCTCTTAAAAACTCTTTCCTGTTGGTTTGTTTTCTAGTCACGTCAGAAACGCAGCGACCACGACAACACGCCTTGATTAGGTGACATCGTTGTTTTAGAAAGAATTAGAACATCCTCTTGGCTTTTTCCCGGTGGCACCCAAATGGTACTCAAAGTTTGGCGTCGTGCGGTATAGTTTTACGAAAGCGACTGCCATCTGACCTTCGAACCCGAGGGGAACTAGACCTTCATTGGGAATATTTCATAGGTAAACGTTTTTTGAACAACCCAGTGGTGCTGATGCTGTCATCGAATGAAATAATCAATAATGTCGAACAAGGATTAAGAATATAGTCACATGGAGAAAAAAGTAAGACTAAATATAATCACAAAGTTATAAGTATCCAAAGTTTTAAGAGAGGGCATAGGTACTCTGTCCCTTTTCCGCAAAACGCATGCACCTTCACATGAAACGATTGTCAATTACTATGACGCTCGAGACCCGTGACGTCACGGATCGAAATCGCTTTAATCCTCTCTCTATCGAGCAATATTAAACGGTTGTGGCTTCTTTATTTAAATAAATAAATATATTATCCCGCTCCGACTCAATACTCAATCAATATTGCAATATCACAAAAGTAGGTATAGATGTTAACTTAAAGCTGCAGATCATTGTGAACCCTGTTGGGCACTGCAATTTAGGGAGACTCACCCACACAACCACAAACACAATAGATAATGTTTATAACATTCCTATCTGCAGTCTTAACATAGGTATAATACATTATTATCAATGTTACCATTCAGCACATAAAAACCCACATATGAAACTAGATAAAACATATAAGTCACCAAAAAAATCACAGCGAATACTTTCTTCGGTTCAATAATTTATTAAATTATTGTATACCTAGTTTTACTGCCGATGGCGCCCCGGAAGTTTTATTTAAATAAGTATAGTCAGCAACACAAGGGTTAAGTTACACAAAATAACTCGCTTAAAATTCTCTCTTGACATTTGAGGACAGACCTCCGCAGATCTCGTGAAACAGATTCTCGTGAAATTTTGTAGGTGAGTTCGATATTTAACATAGGACAAAAATGCTTTCGTATGTCCGGTTGTCCGGCTGTGCCCTCTATATGTCGCATCTTTCAACAGATTCTCGTGAAATTATGTTAGCGGGTTCGATATTTTTTAAACATAGGGCAAACATGCTTTCGTATGTCCGGTTGTCCGGCTGGCCCCTCTATAGGTCGCATCTCTCAACAGATTCTCGTGAAATTTTGTGAGCGAGTTCGATATTTGTAGGGCAAAAATCTCCCTCGCCTAAGCCGTTCGGCCGAACGAAACAACCGATCATAGGCTGCGGCGCGCTCGGCAAAGCCCCCCACAAGTCAGTAAGTAAAAAAACGACAAATAATTGTAACAACAATGGTATTATTTGTAGGTTAGGTTAGGATTAGCTTGTGTCCCTTGGAGCGGAAATAGGCACCCCGCAAAACGGGGTGACGTCGATATGCTGGCGGTTAGTAACTACGTTTAGGTTAGGTAAAAATAATTAATTATATCTTACAAAACATTATACCACTAATACTTATATCCAATATACATTATATCCATTAAGCGTTATATCAAATATGTATTATAGTATTTGAACATTATACGCCATGAAATTATACTGATTGTTGTTATACCAAAAGTTTATTATGTCCCTTGAGTTATTATATCCAATGGAATTATATTAAATGTTGTTATATCCAGTGAACATGTATCAAAAGTTGTTATACCAATCATTATACACCCTTTTTAGACGGGCCATTTGTGTTGGGTAATTGATAATAGGCTGATATTTTATAATATTAATAGGTAGCTGTGATTGAATGCGCAGTTGACAATGCGCATACCGGGTTTTAGGCACGTATTTGGGTAGAAATTTGTAAGGAGGTCGCCTTTTATGTTTTTTCGTTCGCTGATTTAGACTAGATAATCTTTATTAGATTGCCCTTTGATTCTTGCCATTGTCATGGTTTTCTGATCACATGGAATGTGTGTAGATGTATATTTGTCACCCTATTGAATATACATATATATGAATTATATAGTTCTCTATCCGTTATTCCATGGTCGTAAAAGCATCCCACCTGCGTCATGTAACTATCATAATATGTATTTTCAATCTTTGCCCGGTCTGCCGGACCGCCAACATCGGCCCGTCACAACTCTTGCCAAATTAATCTAAAAAACATACTTTTACAAACAGTTCACCGTGTGAAACTTACTTAAACAAAACCTTAATGATTTATAACGTAAGCGTGTGAGTGATTTGTGACAAATACTATTGTAATGAAGACAATATTACAAACAAGTGTTTATGCCGTTGGACGGGTAGTGAAGCGAAAAAATCATTAAGTGCAACGGACGGCACGCGATTTTCGCGGTTACGGGAGTGTTTGAAATGCTAAAGTCGCGTGCACTGTGACCGAGCGCTTATCAGCCGACCGCCGCGAGTGTGCTTTCAAAGATTATTTAATAACAGACTGTGCGCAACTAGGTTTGCATCTCTGAGACTCACTTACAAACATGAAGTGCTCGGGATGCCTAAAGACCTGTGGCGGCACAAACTGTATGCGCTGCTCTTCGGCTTCTTGCGACAAGGTTTTTTGCGCCTTTTGCGTAAACCCATCCACGGTGACAGCGGACGGGAAAAAAGGCTGGAAATGCCCCAACTGTAGTGCTATCCAAAAAAAGGGAGGAGATAATAGTTTAACCCCGGCTCGGTCTGCGCATGAGGAACAGAACGTAACTATACGCAAAAAAGAACTGGCCACTGATCCCTCACAGGATGTAAAGGAACTGGTATCCGAGATAAGGAAGTTGACACAAGAAATCCAAGGCCTCAAGGAAAAGGTGGACGAATCAACCTCATCACTATACCGCTGTCACGAAAGACTCGATGAGTTGGTAAGTCAGCAGAAACTTTCAGATGCCCGTCTAAAACGCCTAGAACAGAGGGATGAGGAGTTTGTAATCCTACAAGAACGCGTGAAACAGCTTGAATCCTCACTTAATGCGCAAGCCCAGAGCCAACTGAGAAACGAATTAGAAATAATTGGCATCCCGGAGACACCCAATGAAAACCTCCAGCACACGGTACTCCTTGCGGCGCGCAAGATTGGAGTAGAGCTTGCAGAACAAGACGTAGACTGGGTGCAGCGCGCCGGGCCTCGGCGCGCCGTGACGCCTGAGAATAGTTTCTCGCGCCCTGTTGTTGTTCGTTTGCTGCGCCGCTCGAAGCGAGATCAAATAATAAAAGCTTCGAGATCACGGCGCAACGTAACCAGCAAGGACCTTGACGTGGGCGGGCCAGCGAAGAAAATATTTTACAACGAACGCCTTACCAAGGAAAACAGCCAGTTATTTCGCGACGCTAGAGAGGTGTCAGGCAAGCTGGGCTACAAATTCTGTTGGTGTCATCAGGGAGCTATATACATGCGACGGCGAGAGGGCACTCCTGCGCTTCCTATTAGGACTAAAGGTGACTTGCATGGCCTATCTTCATCGGTGCCCTTCACAGGAGCAATACTTGAATCCTCGAGAGAGAAAACAACAATTATTTAAAAACTCTTTATCACGGTTATCCAGCAATGCTTCCAATTATTATTTACTGGCTTTTATTGGGTCTCTTTTTGCATGCCCTACAGTATCCTGTATAAATCAAAATTATTATTGTTTTTATGTCTCACATATGCATTTATGTAATAACTGCACGCAACTTGTACTCATTTTTAATGATATTCTCCTGCAAATAGTTAACGAACTGGAGAGTTACGTTATAAATATTTTAATGATACCAACTAATTCGTGGCAATTTATATTATCATTTTTTCTGGAGAAAACAAAATACATGACAATAAGTGCTCATCACGATGGTTCTTGACCACCTTGTTAAAGATTTAGACCAAATGGAAATAGATTGCCACGAAATAAACGAGCTAGAACTATGTGAAACGATCTTGGACTCTCAGTATAACTTTAAATTGTTAGCGTTTAATATTAGGTCTTCAAAAAAATTTCAACTATTTTATCGCAAATATCCAACGACTAAATATATTTTTTGATGTAATGGTCTTGTCAGAATGCTGGCTTAGTAAATCTCCTATCATACCTCAAATCCCTGGATACACAGCATACTATACTCAAAATTATATAAACCAAAATGGCGGAGTGGTAATATATATTAATAAATTGTTGAATGCCACCGTAGTGGAGCCTGACTGAAGAAGCCAACTGCCTCATTGCAAAAATACCTAATGTTATAACTATATTTGGAATATACCGTTCTCCCTCCTTTAACAATACTGATAAATTCTTGGCTTTCTTAGAGCTTAATTTGAACCAGGTTAAAAGTAATGAAAAAAATATTATCACCGGCGACATTAATATTGACATTATTGCTGGAAACGAGTGTCAGGAATATTTATGTCTGGCGGCAGAGTATGGACTCCTACCAGCCATTACTTTGCCTACTAGAGAGAAAACATGCCTTGATCACATATTTGTTAGGTCTAAGGGTAGGATTGTTGGTATGGTTTGTAAAACTGACATCACGGATCACGACATAGTTATGACAGGAATAAACTTAAAGCAATAACAGTGTAACCGTCTTAACCGCATGGTCTTGAAAAGAGACACTGAAGCCATTAAAGCTGAATTGTTATCGACCACTTGGCCAGATATGTCCACGAAGAACGTAAATGATGCAACAATGGATTTCATGCAACACCTCGAAAGCATAATTACCAAACATACACGAAAAATACGACAGAGTCGCACTAATTTCAACCTAAAACCGTGGATTACTTCAGGTCTTATGCGCTGCATTAAGCATCGTGATCGGCTCCATTTGGCAGCAAGATCTGAACCCCTAAACGAAATATTACAGATAACATATAAAAGATACCGTAACTACTGTAACGACTTACTTAAAAAAATTAAGGAGGTACACGATGGAAAACAAATTCAAAACAGTAAGGATAGCCCGAAGAAGCTCTGGAAAACAATTAAAGGGATTTGTCATCTTTCTACCAACAACAAAGAGTCCTCTGAGCTACTATCGTTACAAGGAGCAAATAATGAAAAAGAGTCCCTAGACATATGTAATCAGTACTTGTCTACTGTTGAACAATCTTTGGCAAATGACATTCTCACTGAAATCAATATGACTGAAGGTGACCTGGCGACCTCGTATACTACACCAGAAAACGGCCAAGTAGGTTCCTTATTTTTGCAACCCACAGACTCTTATGAAGTGAAGTCTATTATTCTGCAACTCGATAATCAAAAGGCACCGGGCCTGGATACCTTAAACAACGCTTTCATTAAAGAAATCAAAGACTTTGTAGCCGAGCCACTGGCAACGATTTATAATATGAGTTTTTCAACTGGAATTTTCCCCACCATCTGGAAACTTGCATCGGTCTGTCCAATATTTAAAGCCGGCGCTAAAGACGATCCAGGAAACTATCGCCCAATTTCACTGCTTAGCACTTTCTCAAAAATCTTAGAGAAACTTGTAAACAAGCGATTGGTAAATTATTTAGAAAGTCATAAACTGTTGTCGCCCTATCAGTTAGGGTTCAGGAAGGGCAAGTCCACAGATGAGGCTGTAAATCTTCTAACAACATCAGTAGCAAACTGTCTGGATAAGAATGAAGCCTGCATTGGAGTGTTCTTGGATCTGGCTAAGGCTTTCGACACGGTTTCCGTTCCGATACTACTCAAAAAACTATTTGCTTGTGGTGTAAGAGGACTGCCTCTGCAATGGTTAAAGAGTTACCTGTCGGAGCGGAGACAGGTCGTAAAAGTCGGTCACCATGAAAGCAACTCAATGGAAGTGCGTTATGGAGTGCCGCAAGGGAGTATACTCGGGCCTACCTTGTTCATTATATATATGAATGACCTCCACAATCTACAAGTGACCAATGCAAAAACCATCTGCTACGCAGATGACACGGCGATTGTTTTTTGCGGGCGCAACTGGGAAGAGGCACTCACAAACACTGAGCGCGGTATGTCTGAGGTTGCCAAATGGCTTCAGAGAAACTTGCTAACTCTAAACACTAAAAAGACTAAATTCCTATGCTTCCATAAAACTCAAGCTTCATCACCGCCCCCAACAATGCTCGACGTTAAGATACATAAGTGCAGTGGTGATAATAACGTATGCTCCTGCAGCTCTATTTGTAAAGCAGAGGTAATTAAATACTTAGGCGTTATGGTGGACCAAAATCTAAATTTCAAATCGCACATAGCTGCACTTTCCAATAGAGTGCGACGCATAGTCTACGTCATGAGACTATTAAGAAATGCGGCTGACCTCAGTACACTTAAACTGGTGTACTATGCATTATGTCACTCACTCTTGACGTACTGCATATCGTGCTGGGGCAGCGCTAATAAAACCACAATCATTGAAGCTGAAAGAGCCCAGCGTGCTGTTCTCAAAACAATGCTCAAAAAGCCTTTCAGGTACTCGACAAACTTGCTGTACAACAAATGCGAAGTGCTCACTGTCCGCCAGCTCTATCTGCTAAAAGTCGTCGTAGATAAACACAAAGCAATTCTTGGCACTGATGACCATAAAAAAATGTTGAGTAGAAGACTTTATAGAACACAAGTACCGGTTGTGCGTACCGCTTTTGCAAAACGTTTCGACCCCCATATATCAAGTTCTATATACAATACCATTTCAAGGAAGTGCGACATCAAAAAAAGCTCAGTTTTTGACGCGAGACTAATGATAAAAAAATGGTTGGCCAGTTTATCTTATCAGGAGACAGAAAATTTTTTAGAAAATCGAAATAGTTGAGTTTAATTATTATTATTATTTTTTTTTTTTTACTTTAGCATTAGATTTGTTAAAGTTAAATATAAGAATCGGATAGTTTATAATAATTACATTTTCGTTTTATGATGTTTGAACTGTTGAAGCTGATCATAATCAAACCTGTGACATTAGGTACAATAGTCCTGTAAACCGGCCTAATCATAATTTATGCCACACCACTTGTTATTGGTCCCCGCGATACAGGCACGCCTAGTGCGGGTACCAACGTTAATCCACTGCTATTTTTAGCCGTAATATGTAATGCATGCTAGAGATAAGTAGGTATTTAAAATATATATTAGCTTAAGACACTGTATCAATGCTTATCGTTAAATAAATAATTTTACATTTTTCATTTCCTGTTTCATGTACCTATATTGAATGCAATATCAAGTTCCCATTGAATTACAAAATTAAAATGAGGAAACGTATTCGAAGAACTGTTTGTAATCATGAGGAAAACGATAGTGCACTACAATCTACACTAACACAACGATTAGTAAAATAAGGATTTCTCAATAAAATCGAGGCAAGGACACATAAAGGATCATTGGTAATTAGATGCATTCCTGTTAGGGTCGACAACTAATTAAGTTCATATTCGATAGTTTTATAAGTAAATCCATTCAACATCCATTTCAAATGATTAGTTACGCCCTTACGCATAAGCGGGATTGGAGATCAGGTTGTACCCATTTAATTGGATTTTAAATTATTTTTTTGCAAGTTGGAAGCCGTGAAACATTGTAAAAAAGTTCACAATTGTGAGATATTCTACTCATGCGTACTTATAGTTAAAATTCATAATAATCTACGAACTTTGCTTAGTTCTGCGGACACATCAAAAATAATTAATTTCAAATATAATACTGCAATAAGTACATAAAAAGGAAATACAAAAGTAAACATAAAATATAAAATAATAATCTACCGCAAGTATAATCCATGTTCTTCCATTTCGTCCGCCACAATTTCGTACCTGAAAAGAGAAATATTCTCGTAAATACCTATCACACAAATAAATGTTTTTGCCAGGATTCGAGCCCAGGCTAGCTTCTTGGGCACGGTCACTATCACTACCACTAGCAACAGCACGAACTAGTCTTAAGTAGACGCCAACTTTTCGAAACCTTAAGAGTCCGCAGTAAGCTCGATTCTCCTTACAAACGTAGTTACGCTCTCATTTTAAAATAACGTGTTGAATTGCAACGAAATTTTGCATGTACAATGACTTGAGGTATATCTATGTCTGTAATTAGTTTATGTAGCTTCAGATACCATAGTAAAAAAAATACAGCGAATTTAAGTTTTTCATGCAAAACTTGTTTTTGCTGTATTTCGTTTGTTTTATAAACTGGAACCATATAAACTAATTACAGGCATAGATATACCTCATGTCATTGTATATGCAAAGTTTCGCCACAATCCAAAACGTAGTTTTAAAATGAGAGCATTAATACGTTTGTATGGGAAGGTGAAATTCGGCCGAGCTTACTGCGGACTCTTAGAATAGTGGTTAAGAGATCAATATATGGTTTATAGTTTAAGAAATTTTTGGTTTATTCCTTTGCTATTCCGCTAAAAAACGAAGCGAAGCGAAGATGAGCTGCGACTATTTGCGTATAGCTAGCTGAATAGTGGTTAAACACGCACGACATGTCATTATAGCTAAGGAGCATCTTTTTATCGCCAATACAATACACCTGCACATTCTTTAGCGGAACAGCAAAATAATATTGTCCTAGAAACTCACACACGCCGACTCTTTGCAGCGATACAAACGCTACACTATTGAAAACTTATCGACTGACGCCATTTTCAGAGGCAAACTAAAAAAGATCAATGACAATGAATTAATTTTTAGAAATATTTTATATCTATTTATAATTAAAACTACCTTGACATGTATAAAACGTATGTACCTACCTACTCTATTTTGTATCCTGTCTGACATGTAAAATACTATGTTTTATGAATAAAATGTGAATCTGAATCTGATGTGTGACTACGACAAGTGATCTATGTAAATATGGCTGAAGTCGCGATACAATCACATGTTTGTATCGCTACAAGAAGTCAGCGTATGTATTTGTAACCGCTCTTGAATTTACCATCGTCATCAACATCATCATATCAGCCGCAAGTTGCCAGTGCTGGACATAGGCCTCCCCCAAAGAGTACCACGATAACCGGTCCTGCGCCACCCGCATCCAGCGAACTGCCGCGACCTTTATCAGGTCATCAGGTCTTGTGGGGGCCTACCTACGCTGCGCCTTCCGGTACTCACCTTATTATCCAGCCTTCTGGTTGGCCAGCTTCTGTCTGATGAGTTCGTTTCGCTCCCTCAGCTGCCTCTCGAGCCTGGTGCCTAAGTCCTCTGTGAGGGTTCGCCACTTCAGCAGGTCGCTGGCGTATGATGATGGCTTGAAGGCTTTTACTACACGGATTGTACAGATACCACAAGTCTCCCTGCGTAACCTTTCTAACATTCAACATGTTAGCCAGCCTTCTGGCTGGCCAGCTTCTGTCTGATGAGTTTGTCTCGCTCCCTCAGCTGCCTCTCGAGTCTGGTGGCTAGGTCCTCTGTGAGGGTCCACCCCTTCAGCAGGTCGCTGGCGTATGATGATGGCTTGAAGGCTTTTACTACACGGTTTGTACAGCTACTAAGTCTCCCTGTGTAACCTTTCTAAAACTCATCATATTAGCCAGCCTTCTGGCTGGCGAGCTTCTGTCTGATGAGTTCGTCTCGCTCCCTCAGCTGCCTCTCGAGACTGGTGCCTAGGTCCTCTGTGAGGGTTCGCCACTTCAGCAGGTCGCTGGCGTATGATGATGGCTTGAAGGCTTTTACTACACGGTTTGTACAGCTACCATAAGTCTCCCTGTGTAACCTTTCTAAAACTCACCACAATAGCCAGCCTTCTGGCTGGCCAGCTTCTGTCTGATGAGTTCGTCTCGCTCCCTCAGCTGCCTCTCGAGACTGGTGCCTAGGTCCTCTGTGAGGGTTCGCCACTTCAGCAGGTCGCTGGCGTATGATGATGGCTTGAAGGCTTTTACTACACGGTTTGTACAGCTACCATAAGTCTCCCTGTGTAACCTTTCTAAAACTCACCACAATAGCCAGCCTTCTGGCTGGCCAGCTTCTGTCTGATGAGTTCGTCTCGCTCCCTCAGCTGCCTCTCGGTACTGGTGCCTAAGTCCTCTACGAGGGGCGCCGCGCGAGCATTGGCTTCGTACCGCTTCAGCAGGTCGCTGGCGTATGATGATGGCTTGAAGGCCTTTAGTACACGGATTGTACAGCTACCATAAGTCTCCCTGAGTAACCTTTCTAACACTCACCCGCCATATTAGCCAGCCTTCTGGCTGGCCAGCTTCTGTCTGATGAGTTCGTCTCGCTCCCTCAGCTGCCTCTCGAGACTGGTGCCTAGGTCCTCTATGAGGGGCGCCGCGCGAGCGTTGTCTTCGTACCGCTTCAGCAGGTCGCTGGCGTATGATGATGGCTTGAAGGCCTTTACTTCTCGGAGTGGTGGTTCCTTTTTATTTTCTTTAATGTTGTCACTGTTACGCGATGTTACCTGTGGGAGAATATCTAAATTATACAAATATCAAAAATATACATCAGCGAGCGCAGCGCTTCACGCTTATACCGCTGAACCGATTTAGATGATGTTTGGTAAAGAGATAATTATAATAATAAAATGAATTTATTTTTTACAAAACAAGTCAGAATACAATAGTGTAAAGAATTATTTAATTAAAATACGTATAGACTCTAAACCAAGTACATAATAAAACAGAAGAAAAAGTAAAACTACATCCCGCTTTGCGTCAAGCCCGAACCAAAGGTCCCCAAAATGCTTGCGCCATTGCCTCGCTGAACAGTAATTGAGACCTGTTGGACGAGCCACGACGCGGACAATAACAGAAATGCAGCTATTTGACAAACATGGAATACTTACACTCGAGGTTGTCTTCTTCTTAAATGTGATTGCAGAAGCATTATCTTTCAACGTTAGGGGCTCCTGCGGTAAAGCTTTAGGTTTGGGGCACTCCATGCTGTTAAACCAACCATTCACTTTGGTTATTGAATCCTGATCTATATCATTTATGGCAGTTTCGCTGCTAGGTGCTTCTGCGTTATTAACAGACTTCTTTTCAATATTTTCTTTTGATGGAGGATTCTCAAAATAGTCCGGCTTGATCAGTTTCACAGGTTGTTCTACTTTGGGGGCAGTGCCCATTTTCAGAAGAGTAGCAATAGCAACATTCTTTTGCCTCTTCGATTGAAGTGAATTTTCAGTTGAAGCTGCTATGATGGTTGATTGAATTTTTTCCTGTATCTCCTTTATTTCATCAGAGTTGGTGGCTATTTTGCAAGAGTCGTCTGTGACTGTTGATTGTTCTATTTTCCGCTTTGGTAGCCCGTTGATAAGTGTCGAATTTGTGGGAGAGTGCACCGGTGCCGTCTTACTGGCTTCTGGCTTCGCTTGTGCGTTATTTTCATTTGAGTTTGGAATGTTCTTTACAAAATCTGGTTCGTCTATGATATCATTAACACTGCGCTTCTCTGCCGCTTTCTCACTTTTACTCTTAAACATATTTTTGTATTGTGGGAGTGCATTTGTATCTGCTCTATTACGAATAGCATCTGTCGAGTGGGCTACTTGTATGTTTTTACTAAATGTTCTATCATTACCTTTAGACATATTACGTTTCTTTGGTGAATTATGGTGGGTGTTATATCTAGTAGTGCCCGGCACATATTCCCCGGCACAAGGATTGAGTTTGCTTATCCTAAATTCGTCGGTCCTGTTATTACGGTAAAGCGTGATCGATTCATTATCCACAGTGTCATCCATGCCATTTACCTGAAATAATTTTATTCAATAATACACAAATTTCAAAGGCTTTTTATTTTAATTGATTAAGATACGCAACTTTAATTAAAGGCGCCTATTTTTTATGTTTTTTGAATAGAAATTATTTGGGTAGGTATAAAGCCTGTCCCAGAAGTAAAGAGACAATTTTCAAAGTCTTACTGACTGAAAATTTTATTATAAGTAAAAAAAGATTTGGTGTCACTGCGTCTATGGTTTCGTTATCTGTCATATAAAGCGGGAATTTCGTTATTGCATTCATTTTTTTCAACATGAAGCGTATTTAAAGTTTTAGCTGTTAGGGTTGTTCTATTTTACGAGTCACATAAGAAAAAGGATACAGTAAATCACTTTTTTCAAGAATGAGCTAGACAAACTAGTATATATATAATAATAAGACGTTACGAAGAAACGGGAGAGGTTAGTTTTAAGAAGATTCCGGGAAGAGATAGGTCAGTGACGGTACCTCGAAAAGTAAATCGAGTTAAATCGATTTTTTATAAGACTGCTTCAATCTCCGTCCGAGTGACAGCGGATAAATTACAAATATCGAAGTCGTCTGTCGCCAGAATGAAAAGGAATGATCTAGGTTTGAAAACATATGTGAAACAATCAGCTCCTAAATACATGAAGGACCAAGAGGAACGTGGCAAAAGAGGGCGCCGAAGAGATTATAAACAGTCAATTGAGAAAAGTACTCGTTATTGACGATGAAACTTATGTACCGGCAGATCCCAACGATGTTCCTGGAAAGCAGTATTTCCATTCAACCAGTCGTAACGATGTGACTTACGACCAAAAAATTTTACAAAAAGCCAAATTTTGCAGAAAAATTTTAGTATGGCAAGCTATAGACGAATTTGGTAATGTCTAAGTGTAAGTAATGTATGGCTCGGGCCATACATTACTTCAGCCTCAATGAACGGAAAATTGAATGAATGCATTAATAAATGGTTGATACCTTTCATAGATAAGCATCATTCCAGAGATAAGGTTATCTGTTGGTCGGACATGGCAACGTGCCACTACGCTACTGAAGTTACTCGGTACTTAGAGTGTGAAGAAATCGACTTTGTACGTAAAGAAAAAAACGCTCCAAATGTACCACAAGCTCGCGGTATCGAGATGTTTTGGTCCCTATGTAAAAGAGAATATAAGAAACAAACCGAAAAACCAAAATCCTTAAAAGCTTTTAAGCAACGATGGACCAGATTGTCAAAACAAGTGGCTGAAAAATCTGGAACAGCCGTAATGCGGCGTGCAGTCAAAAATCTAAGAAAAATTGCTTTTAAAGGTGTCGTGGGTGCAAATTTAATATAAACCTTATAATCTAATTACTTTTGTTACAACACTCAACCAATATTATAACTTTTATTTTTACTATATATTAAATATTTTGTAAATAAAACTGTCTCTTTACTTCTGGGACAGCCCAGTATATATATGTATATACTGGGAGTCCGCTGGATGCGGGTGGCGCAGGAGCGGTCATTGTGGCACTCTTTAGGAGAGGCCTATGTCCAGCAGTGTTTTTCGGCTGATATGACGATGATATACTGTTGTCCTGTGACTTCTACCCGTTTAAATGTGTTGCATCGTTCTTCAAGTATCTCACCATCTGGAGCATAACGGAGATGCCGTTCAGGTCGGGGCCGGCGCAGGCCCCCGGCGAAGCCCCGCCGCGGCCGAACAAGTAGCTCATCTCCTCCGCTGGAAACACACACTCAATGTATCCGTATTCTTTTTGCCCTACTACAGATAAGATTTTCCATGTGTTCCACGTAGCGTGAAAGATACTGTCCCGATTTGATACAACTTAGAAAAGTTGAAATACCCCTGACATTTTCATTTCAAAGTCCAATATCTCAAAAACGGCTGAACATGATTTTCAAGAAACATGGCTAAGAACCAATCAGCTTTCGAATAAAAAACCGCATTCAAATCGGTCCATCCGTTTGGGAGCTAAGATACTCCAGACGGTATCCTGCACTTTCGGCAAAATATTTTTCGCCAAATTTCACTTCCCAAAAAACTTATGGCAGTAGTTTCATTTCCCAAACGAACAAATAGCACATTTTTGTTTCGCATTTTGTTCATTTGGTCAAAATATCATCTGGCATCATTTTGCTTTGTCCAGTGTTATTAAGACAAAAGTTTATTAGGTAAACACTTTGTTTGGGCTAATATTGTTTTCCAAACAGAAAATTTGTTAAAATTTTCATTTCGCACACTTCACATAGCATAACTTTGGCAAATATTTTATTATTACTACAACCAGAAACTAAAATGAAAAGAAAAACAAATGCAAAACAACATACTTTAATTTATATTTTACCAGTACACATCTTGATATAAGAAACTAAGAGCGGTCTAAAGTTGCGAGTTCGGCCAGTTATTGGGCCGTGCATTAGGTCGTGTGTCAGGGCGGACAACAATGGCTTTTCATAAGCGAATTCTGTCTTAGGTCGGTTAGGTTAGGTTAGGTTAGGGTTAGGGTTCACTTGTGTCCCTCAGACCAGAAATAGACACCCCGCACAGCATCCATAAATGCAGTAAAGTTATGTGATTGCCAAGTTGCAGAATTTTATTTAGCTAGCAAATAAAGAATAATAAGAATGCCTGAGCCTTGGTAATACGAAATATCTCACAATTTTTCGATGGAAGAGTTTCGATTCGAGACTTGGGCTCTTTTTTACATACGGAATGTTTTTTTATGGGATACATTTGTCGCCATATCACAAGGGAATAGCTACATTGTTTTTGTTGAGGGCTGAGAGGATCCGCAGAGGAAGCTAGTAAACAAACAACTAATAAATAACAGACAAGGTTTTGTAGCTTTGCATCATAAAAAACTTTGTAGCCACTGGAAAGCAACTCAAAACCCTTTAGTTCCAGTAGGAATATTCCCACCGCGATTTTTAACTTTATCTCAATGTGATAAAGTTCAATTCTAATAATCGGATGTCTGAGTGTAAAGGGTCTTTACCCTTTTTATTACCGTTCACGGAATCTGCGCGTGATTATGACATTCTTGGACGGATTAGTTAGAAGAGTTGTGACCGGTTGGAATCTGACCCAGACGAAACATTGTTGCAACCTCGACGATTTCTCCACGTGTTTGTTGAAATGTATGCTAATTCGCTAAGGCACGAGCCTCTTGGAAATCTGCAGAGAGTGAGAGTACCTACTTAATAAGCGTTCAGAAATATAAACGGACAATAGGAGAAGCTACATGGGCCGATATCGGCGGACAGCCAAGCAAGGTCTCAGAAAATCTAGTACGAGGGCTGTTTGATAAGTCCTTTTAAAAACTATTTATATAACCTTTTTTCTGGTAAATGGCATTAACACTGGCAGGCACAATCTTTCAAATGAAGACTGTCAAAAATTCAGCAAAAAATAACAAGTTTTGTCAGTTTGAAAATTGTTTGACTGTGATATCATTCGTAAATTTTCAACAACTGGAAAAATCTGAATTTCGTGCCGTTATAAAACATTTTTATATGAAGGGTTGCAGTGCTGCCACAATAAAATCTGAACTTGATTCTGTTCATGGCACTAACGCACTGACGTTGCAGACTGTTTATAACTGGATAAATGATTTTAAACGTGGTCAGTCAAGCACATCTGATGCTCCACGCTCTGGTCGCCCAATAGAGATCACTACTGAGGATGTTGTTGAAGAAGTCTATAATATTGTACTCGACGACCGCCGAGTGAAGGTGCGTGAAATAGCTGAGAACACAGGCATCTCCAGTGAGCGAGTACATAAAATCCTGCATGAAGATTTGGGTATGACAAAGCTGTCTATTCTACTACTACCCACTGTCTACCCATCATGGGTGCCACGTTTGTTGACAATCGAACAAAAACGCGAACGAAAGCGAATTTCAAAACTATGTTTGGATAAGATGAAGCGTAATCCGCGGATTTTTTTGAGTCGATTTGTCACTGTGGACGAAACTCGGGTCCATCATTATACACCTGAATCAAAACAGCAATCAAAACAATGGATGGTGACTGGTAAACGTGCCCCAAAGAAGGCCAAGACTGTTTTGTCGGCTGGGAAGGTGATGGCGACAGTCTTCTGGGATGGCGAAGGAATCATTATGATTGATTACTTGGAAAAGGGAAAGACTGCCGTTATTACGCAGTTATTGGACCGTTTTTATGCCGAATTGTTGGAAAAACGACCAAATTTGTCCCCCAAGAAAGTCCTCTTTCATCAAGACAATAGCCCAGTGCACACGTCAGCTATTGCAATGGCCAAAATCCACGAGTTGGGCTTCGAGCTGGTTCCGCATGCTCCGTATTCGCCGGACCTAGCTCCGTGCGATTATTACCTATTCCCAAATCTGAAAAGATGGCTTGGAGGGCAAAATTTTTTGACAAATGAGGATTGCATCGCAGGTGTAAACGGCTTTTTTGAAGACCTCGACAAAACGTATTTTTTGGAGGGGATCAAAAAATTGGAAACTCGCTGGAACAAGTGTTTGGCCCTCAAAGGAGACTAAGTTGAGAAATAAATGTAAATTGTTAAAAATATATTTTTTTTTACTTTTTAAAATGACTTATCAAACAGCCCTCGTATGTATTATGGAGTGAGTATCCAAACGGGCCGAATCACGCGTCGGGTTGCATGCAGTCCGGCCGATATCGGCCCGTGAAGCGTCTCCTATTTGTTTTCCGTCTGGCCGTCTGTCCGTATGTAGGTACAGACATTTTTCACGAAAACTATATGGTGTATTTGAATAAAATTTGGAGAATAGGTGTATTTTGTTAGCCGCTACATAGTTCTGTAATGAAATGACTATAAAAAATATTTTTAGTGTGCACTCCATACTACAAGTCAAAAAAAAAACATTCGAAGCACATTTTATTTCAAATTTAATTCCAAAACCGGCCAAGTGCGTGTCGGGCCACGCGCAGTGTAGGGTTCTGTAGTTGCCTGTCTGTCTTAGTTACATCGACGTGCGGTGCGGCGGTGTCGGCCGAATTTGTACGAAAATTGGCCTTTCCAAGTACACGTTATATAGTATTCCTTTTAAAATTATTATATGTACTACTACCACCGAGCTATCCAACGATAGCTATCCACACTATGGGATTAACGAGAAAAAAAATTACATGGGCACTTTAGGTGTAGGGGAGGTACCCTAAAAAAATATTTTTTCAATTTTTATTGTACTGTTTTGTTGGCGTCATTGATTTATATACCCATGCCGAATCAGTTTTCTAGTAGTAATGGTTACTGAGCTAAGCCGAAGACCGACAGACAGACAGACAGACGGACATGGCGAAACTATAAGGGTTCCTTGTTGAATACGGAACCATAAAAATTGTGTCTCTCCCTCCTCTAATTTGCGAACAGCGTATTTAATTACTAGTGTAAGTAAACATAGTTAAAGTAAATTAACTGGTAATGTCAATATTCGTAGTTAGGCTAGTTTGTTATTAGTTTAATAATTTATTTAGCCCATTGCCAATTGTCAACCTCAGACTTGGTTCAAAGTGTGTAGCACATTTGTATGGGTGGACGGGAAAAACAGGTTTGTGTTATTTAGCTAGGCATTGGTTAGTTTTATTGGGCAAACATTTTCTTGGTTCTCTGTGTTGTACAATGCCTATATTGTATTGATTCTCTGTGTTCTGATTAAAAGGAGGCACACCAAAAAGTCTTCAATCTTCCTCTGAGATGTTAAAGGACCATGGGCAACTTTGTATAGAGCCTTGTCCAGAATCCAACAGAAAGAGAGTTATGCCATTAAGTAGGTCTTTAAGTCTACTTCATTTTCGTTCTATGGTCACCAAGTTGAATTCCATGTTGTGAATATTTCAGTTCTGCAATGGAATTTGACTTGGAACCCAATTGACTGCTGTTGGTTTTTAGACAATTTTGAAGTTTGGTCCTTTATTACTTTATTAGAATGTAAGTACTTATGCAATCCTTTTGCTGTGCGTATATTTATTCCTTTATTGAGAATATTCAAAATACAACTTTTTCATTTGTTGTCACCATGACTACTTTTGATTAGTTTATCTGACAAACAACAGTTTTATCTTCTGTGTTACTGAATAAAATTGAGTCACTCTAATTGATCGGCCCTTGGACAAGTCTTAATCAAATCCAACTTTGACCAGGTCAACATCACCAAATGATGCTTTGCAAGAGCAAACTAGTTATAATTGAAAATATGTGTGTGTCAATTTTATCCTGCTAATACAAGACAAGAGTTTAGCTCTTAAATATATGATGATAATGACCCACCATCCAATATTTTGTACAATTTTCAAAATTAACTGTACTGTTACTGAATTAGAAAAAGTTTCCAATTCAAAAACACAAAAACTTTGGGTCCCAGGTGGTCAAGGATACTCTTTTATTACTCATAGTACCATTGCCAGACCTTGAAATAATGTACTTATTGTTGTCAGAGCAATGAACAGACTACAATGAATACTCATAAGTGCATTCTTAATAAATCGATTCTGGCTTCGCATAGTGTTAAAAAATTAAAGAAGCCTTTTATTATTTCACACAAATACCCGTTCATGTCTTTGGTTGCGCTTTTATAGCCCAGTTTATTCCTGCTATCACTTCAATCTCGTTTTTCCATGTCGCATAGGCATTAGCAAATAAGATAATAATGATTTCTCAACACCAAAACTCAGTAAAAATAAATTGCTAAAGTATGCAGAGCTACATTGGTACATTGATATTTGCCAGTGGTGGAAAAAAAGTTATGTAATTTAGTATGATAGCAGTAATTTGAAACCTTAACAGTCACAGTATATTTACTACTTTAAGAGAATAAAACCAAATGCAAACTTGTTTAGACAAGCCTTAACCAGTTGTATGCCCGCAGAACCAATAACAACTATAAGCCAACTAAGGTTTTTATTCAAACTCATGGAAAAACAGGGGGTGCGTAGTTGTCACTTTCGTACGAAAAGGATTGTGTCCAAAGGGTTGAATTAATACTTTAATTTCTCAATTTTCATAGCTTACCATCAGGAGCTTCATGGTGAATAGGCGGAGGCCTTTCCCCTGCCACCACATGCTGGTCCAAGTGCTCGGCCCCCGTTCGCCGCCCGTTCACCTCGCCCAAGTCTTTCAGTACTTCGGCCTTCGTACGCCAGCCCTGACTCATGTTGACGGTACTGATCTACAAAGAGAAAACCAATGATTACTAAGAAGGCACCACGTATGAAAAACTCAATAAAACTTGACGCAGTGTTTAAAAAAAGTGATATTAAAGCAGACACGTTGCGACAGTTCATGGAGAGGCTTCGTGAAACTCACATTATACACAAAATTAGATCACTTGTGCCGTCACACTGTTAAAAGTTAATAAGAATCATTAATCATAAAATATCATTGCTTATCTAGTCACTAACGGTAAATAAAAGGTTGTAAAAATGTATAATGAAAATATTTTGCGGAATAAAAGAGTACACAGCTGACGTGTGCACCTGCAGTTATGTCAAAGAGTAAAGTAAATATATAGTTCTGTGTGTGCATGTGCAGTTCAGTTCTGTCAAAAATATATATTGACATCGCCAAAAGCAAAATGTGTTTATGATGCAATTTATGCTCCTTATACCTAGCAATTTGTCACAAGAACCGCTTTCAAAGTGAATGAATCGAATGTTTACGTCTTATGGAGTGTATACATGTCATGATTTATCAGCCCCAATTTATCAGAAGCTGACTAATTGGGAGGCACACTAGAAGCTTAAGGCAGATGGCGCTGCAATCGACTGTAACTTGTTTACGTTTCGTGTCAAGTATGTGGTTGCGATATTTTCAGTAATCCTTGCGAATAACAGCTTAAAATGAATTCGTTTATGACTGTACGTGTTCTTCAAGCTAAGCTTCGAAGAAGAAAAGCGTCAGTGGCAGGGAAAAAGCTTGATTTGATACAAAGGTAATCACTTGAGGTTTTATTAGTTATATTAGGTTTTTCCAGTGATAATAAAAAAAATTGATGCTCAAGTGTCGTTTTTTTTCTTTTAGGTTGGAGGCGTATGATCGAATTCAAAACTTTGGTGGCACCCTGGATGTTCCAGAAGACCGCTCATATGCGTGCCCACCCTCTGATACTTTCAGAGATATTAACGCTGATTCGCCTATTCCCAATTTTTACAATTTGGCGCACTACATTGAGGCATTCTTGAGAAAAATGCGAAATTTTAAAACTACTTGTAAAAAATGTATGCGATTTGACAGTTCTTATGTTAATGCTGGGTACAGATCCTTATGCGCCACCTGGCGTGATAAAATGACAGTTTTCCTCCTATTTGCTATCGTCTCGAGGCATGTTGCGCTGCTGATCCAACTGTCAAACAAGTTGTATAAACGACAACACTGTTAACTGACCATCCTGTGTTTATATAGAACCTTATTACAATGCACTTAAGGTGCACCGATGGTCAGTTAGCTGTGTTGTCGGTAGTACTGAGAAATTGCATGCACGTGTGGTCGGATTGCTACAGCTGGCTGTATGCTACACCCAATTGATTATGACTTCGACATGTTGTACTGACAACACATCCTCCTAGCGTTATTCCCTGTAATGCCCCTAAAGGAGCCCGGGGTCCGCACAGATTAGGTTAAATCACATAATCTGTATACCCCATCAGATTGTTGTGACAAATGTGTGTAATGGGCATTAGAATGAAAAGTTAAGGTATAATGTGTATAGTTTACTACTGACTGCCACCGCAGACTTCACCTGTCTGTGAGAAGCCTGTGGCTCTCAGCGATATTAATGTTTATTATAGTTGCAATGGAACAGGGGCGCTACCGCGAAACGAAAACGTTTTTCGTTTGTGTATCTCCCTCCTTGTCGCTCAAATTAGCAACTTACTAATAAATAGGAAGTGCAAACATGAACGAACTTCGGTTTCGTTTCTCGGCAGGTTGCACTGTGATAAATTGCAAGGTATGTAATGACCTTAAATTGCATCATTTTTCATACCAAATCTGTGGCGCTTAACAAAATAGAGTTTGGCACATGGAATAAAATGCTGTAAAACTAAAAAACTATATCGTCATTTGGCTGTCATTGTCAAGTCAATGTTGTCGTTGTCCTTGTCGATAATATCAATCAATCAATTTCAATAATCTATGGAGTGATCTGTACTGTGGGTTCAATTCAATAAAATAAATTGGTAATAATAATAACAATTAGAAATCTTATTTATACACAATGGGTGATGAAAATGCAGAGGATAACACGGGCAGTTTATCTAGCGCAACGGAAACTTTGAAAATCGAAGATAAAGACAATGGTGACGCCGTGAAATCGGACAAAGTTAAAAGTAAATATTAAAATATTCATCTTAATAGTTAAATGTTTCATAACGCTACCTATGCAGGTTTTAAATAATACGGTTTTCAGTCCTCTGCCACAGAACAATAATAATCTAAGCAGACGGTAATTTGAGGTTATCAAAATAAATAAACATTACCAAGGAGACTGTTTGCTCTGTGAAAACCCGGAGAAAACGAATTTGGCCCAGTTAGATCGATTTTTCGCCCCCCTAAATCCATATCCTGTAAATTTCATCAATATGGGTAAATTAACTTTTTAGTGTCCTCCCTGTTTCTACTATTTGCTGTTTAAAAGGAGATTACAAGAAAATACGATGTCTGCTGTTGATAATTGTTGTTGCATTGCATTCCATACTCGAACCTTAATTCTATTATGAATAATGTACTCAAACATTTTTATTTTAAATAAATATTAGGGGACTATCTTACACAAATCGATCAAGTCCTATAGTAAGCTCAATAAGGCTTGCGTTATGGGTACTAGAACATGATATATTTAATAGATAGAAATACTTAAATACACAAAAAACATCCAAAACTCAGAAATAAATATTTATTCTCATCACACAAATATTTGCCCTTACCGGGATTCAAATCCACAACCTTCGGCTTTGTAGGCAGCATCACTACCCACTAGGGTCTGGTCGTCAAAAATTTTGAGTCTATAGATAGACATTTTGACATGTAAAAGTGTGGCCTATTTGCTAAATAAATATTTTGAATTTTGAATTTTTTGGAAACCCTTAAACTACATTATAAATTATAACTGTATTAAAAATTATTAATTTGCCTTCTATTTCACCAGAACATAGCGGTTTATCCCCTAGACAACCATGTTATCTGTTCGAATACGATTTTTTGCGCGGTTCAACATATATGTTCAAATAGATGTTGTGGTAACTGATAATGAAGAAAAAACTAAGGAATAAGGAAAAGTCACAATTTGTAATTTTGCAGTTGATATATTACTGAAGGCGACCGGCAATGCCCCAATCATGAAGAAGAAAAAGTGGGCAGTGGATGCAGAGAAGCCCATCGGCTGGATCATGGAGTTTGTCAAGAAGTACCTCAAGCTGGAGCCCCATGAGAAACTTGTAAGTTATTCAATATTATGTAGACAGTGTCAAATTTACATGCACAAATGCCTGCCAAAGGCAATATTTCGGGGCTTAACCATTTACTTCCCAATGTAGACACATTTTTTATGCACTTCCCATTTTTTTATACATATCCGAAAATACTTTTTTTAATTGAAGGTTTATTTTGTAAGCAGAAATTTAAAAACTTAACAAGCATAAAAAGTTTACAAAAATGTATGCCTACTACAGAAAACAAACTGAAAACAACCGTTTTATTGTCATACAGAAGGTAGTCATTGGCACCTCAATCACATTAATTGTTTAATGTAATTGACAATGTATAATTAATATAATAAAAGATGTGTTATATATATGGAAAATGTGGATAGTTTTGACATTTATGCATGAAGTGAGGTAGATGAAGAAAACGAGTCTGTCAATCCAATGTCGATCCAGGCTAGCTCATGTCCGTGGACCCCTAAACCGTGAGTTATAATAGTGGCGACGAGAAAATAAGGACAATAGTGTACATTAGAAGTGTAAAAGTGCGTGATCTATGCTACGTAAAATATAGCTTGATCCCTATGACAGCTGTCATCTCAGTACAAAATTTATAACCTTAAAGCTGCTTACAAGCCTTAGTGAGTAATCAGTTTAAGGCCCAAAATAAGTCCCCTCTAATTCTGAGCATTAAAGAGAAACTTTTGCAATGTGAGACCCAGGGCCTTGATATGGTTCTCGGGTGGATCCCTAGTCATTGTGGCATCTCCGGCAATGAATGTGTGGACACTTGGGCAAAACAGTCAATTGAGACAGGCACACAACTCCACAACAAAGTTTATTCTTCAGACCTACTGACCTGTGCTCAAACCAGCTTGACTGACTCATGGCAAAACTTGTGGGATGCATCCAAACTACATACAGGACGCTATTATGGTGGCATTCAACCCTTGATTCGCTGCAAACCATGGTTTTTTAAGTTCCGGAGTGCCCCCAAGTGGGCTACATCAACAATCTGCCGCCCACGACTCGGTCATAACTGCACTCCGGTGTTCCTCGCCAAGATCAGGGTGCGGGATAACTCTTTATGTGAATGTGGGCTCGATGAAGGTTCATTGGATCAGATCATTTTCAACTATCCTAGGTTTAGCTACTCAATGTACGACCTATTATCAAAGAAAATCCCACGTCCTATAAATTTCTACTCGCTTCTTTGTTCAATGGACCCTCCCATAACTGCTATTCTTTTGAAATATATTCAAGTACACAACATTAGACTTTAAAACATACTCCACTGTGCATGTAATTTCTTCTATTCGACATTTTAATATATTTCTAATGATATATGATACATTTTTCCACTATATCCGTCAAGTTGGCATGATTAACACTGTCATCCAATTTCCCGCTCTTTTTTCATAACTTGTAAATGTCATGTGATTGTCTGTGATGTCCATAATTTTTATTTGTTTTAGGTTTCCGGACTGATCCTTCCCCAAAAAAATCAAAATTAAACCGAACATTCTCCTCGTGTGTAAATATGTCAAAAAACTGATATTGGCAAATCGACCTTGCTAAAACAGCAAGGGGTAAAAGCCAAAAAGCCATACTTAAAAAAAAACCTTAAAACGTAAAATTGTACTGAGATGACAGCTGTCATAGGGATCAAGCTATATTATATGCCTGTCGGAAAACAGCGTCGCGTTATGAAGAAGCAATGTGCCAACTCACCTGTTGTCAGATTAATACTCACGATTCCTGAACGGATCTTTAGTTTCTGAACGTGTTTTGTCTGTCAACGTAACCGCTAGGCGGGAAGCTGGTCCCGACCTGTCATTGCGTGTGTTACTCGCCGCGATAATAGTTGTCGAAGTTTAAATATGTAAAATTTGTGTGTTTTTTCATCTAGAAAGTAAGTTTCTAGGGTGAGAATGAGTGGTGCGGAACCAGATCAGGTGATAAATTAGCAGGGAAGCGCTGGATCTGACGCTTCTCCTGAATCGGCTTCGTCGGACTCGTCTGCCGACTCGGAGTCGGAGAGACCGTCCCATAAAAGGAAGCCCAGGGTTGCAGGTGATGCAGACTTGAGCATCAATGCCTTGCTCAACCAGGTAGGAATACTGTCACAATATATTCAACAAATACGCGGCTCGTATTTTACACCACCTCCACTAGTACAGCCGCTTGCGCAAAAATTAACTAATTAAGACTGCTGTACCAGAGATGGTGCAGATTATTCAGGAATTGCAACAATTCCGTCTCCCCTGTGGGAAGGAGGCGTTGCTTAATTTTACTGCAACACCAGCTTTGACGGATTTTTAAATTAATAAAGAGCTCTGCTGCTTTACAAAAGATAGACTACCTATTAGGGTCAGAGAAGGTAATGGCAGGACTATCCAACGCGGTGTTGGAGCAAAGATAACTGGTATGAAAGAATCTTCAGGGTGTTATAGATTGGGCATTCAGGTCTACTAAGGACTTTAACCCTGACACATTATTCGAAAAATGGATTTCCATATTGTAGATATAATGTGCAAGTCAATACTAGAGACTTTTACTTTGTAAAAGTTAACACTAACCTTAGATAGAATACAATCTGTATAAGATGTTAACATTCAGATACCAGTGAGAAACATCTCTATGCTTCCCGGACAGGTTTATACTTTGGGAAATCTGCCAAAGTGTATCCTAGAGTTCTTTCCTCTTACATCTAAAATGGTGTTTTATTCCCAATGCCTCGGAGGCTATATTCAAAAGTTGGGAGGTTCAAAAGTATGTCTACCTTTGTGATACCAAACATATTTGTTTTCCTCTTGCATCTAAAATGGTGTTTTATTCCCAATGCTGCGGAGGCTATATTCAAAAGTTGGGAGGTTCAAAAGATGTCTACCTTTGTGATACCAATCATATTTGTTTAGTTAGACATAGGCATTTAAAAATATAAAATTGCATTATTCCTAAGGCCACGGAGGCTATATTCAAAGTTGGGAGATAAAAAAGTATGTCTGACTTTGTGCTCAACAAATTTGGGCCTATAGGACCAGTTTAGTTATACCCAAAAAAGTGTAGTATTCCCAAAGCCACGGAGGCTATGTTCAAAGTTGGGAGATTCAAACGTCTTTGTAATACTAAAGATATATATTATTCCCAAGGCCTCGGAGGCTATGTTCTAAAGTTGGGAGACTGAAAAGTATGTCTATGTTTGTAATACTTAACATATTTGTTTTGTTAGATATATAGGCACTTATATCTGTAAATGTCAGAGGTGATAAAGAAATAAATAAAAAAAGTCAAAAGTATTAAAATTAAGACTCAACCAGATTGCTCCATGTTTCCTCTCAAAAATGTTCCTAGTGAGGATGGGAGATGGGGTAAGACCAATATTTGATCTCCGAGGACTGAACAGGTTTGTACTGACTAAGCATTTTCATCTGATTTCACATTCTTCCGTACCGGACTTCCTGTAGCCAGCAGATTGGCTTATAAAAATAGATGTTTCACAGGCTCGCCTCCATGTTACGGTAGCTCAGTCGCACCAACCATTTTTATGTCAGCTACTTGGGAGAGATCCTTCGGATGGCCTGTCTCCTTTTTAGCCTGTCGTCAACGCCTCGTCTTTTCGCAGACATTACCTGCTGTGTTGCGGAGACCCTGCGCAGGAGAGGTTGTCGAGTTCTAGTCTACCTAGACGACTTCCTTTTAGCCCATCAGGATCGGACTTTATTATCCCTTCAAGCCGCGGAGGCTGTGGAGCTCCTGGGGTTGCTTGGCTGGCAGTTCAACTTCCAGAAGTCTGTAGTAATTCCCACTCAAACAGTAGAGTAGCTGGGAATTTGTTGGAACACCACATTGAACAATCACTCATCTTCTAGCTAGCTCATAGCTTCTCAGAGAGTAAGCAAGCTTCGGCAGCTGCAATGCTTTCTGGGGCTTCTCAACTTCGCTTGTTACGTAGTTCCAAGGACTACATTGTCGCCACCTGCAGATATTCTCTCACCAGTTCAGGAGAGATTCCCCACTTGGCTTTGAAAGTCATGGAATGATGGCTCAGAGCCATGGTACCAATGCGCCTACCCCCTGTAGATCACCTCTTGGCGACAGACGCGTCAGGCATAAGGTGGGGAGCGCATTTGGATCAGGTGACACTAACAAGTACCAGGCGTCATCAAAGGTGTTGGCACAGCAACAAAAAGGAAATGTATGCACTGCTGTCTGCATTAAAGACCCAGGGGCGGACCCTGGAAAACTCCCATGTGCTGTTGCAATCGGACAATCGGACTCTGATCGGCCACATGCGAAAAGAGGGGGGGACCATCGATAGGTCTACTGAGCCTCATATTCCGACTCCTATCAGTAGTGGATCAATGGAATATAACTCTGTAAACAAAATTGATCCCACGAGTGTTAGGTCACTTAAACCGGGCCCAGAGCAGTTATCTGTTACTGGCTCCGGATCGGACTCAAGTCATTTTGGAGAGCGGATCTCCAGTCACGGACGAGGATGAACGTTACCAAATCCAGAACTTGCGGAAAGTACTGGCAGATCTGACCACTGGCCAGCCACCACCCATGGTGGAGAAACTAGCCCTACAGATCTGGAAAGTTGGGTTAAAATAAGAAAAGGCTTATTAAAGAAGGGATGGAGACCATCTACTATTACTAAATACCTATCAGCTATGAGACGTTGGGGAGGTGGTGTACTGACAGTCGGATTGACAGCACAGCACCCAAGGCAGAAGAGGTTAGACAGTTTTTGGCCAGGGCATATCTAGAAGAAGGGCTTTCCTATAATACTATGCTACTTTAGATGTCAGCCATGGCCAAACGGAGGTGCTCCTTAATTTTTTCATTAGTAGCACTCTGAAAGCAATTCTGAATGCGAAGCCTCCCGCACAAGTGTCCAATTTGGGATTGCAGGTTGGTCTTAGAAGCTACTCTAAGGCTATGTGTAACACTCCTGCAGAGGACACCTTCATTGAAGCAGCACGCTGGGCTTCAGTCATACTACTCTTAGCCTCAGGTCGTAGAATCCATGACTTGACTCTGTTGAAGATCACAGAAAATCATTACAAGGACTATGAAGCAATATGGACTATATAACAATATAGTTTCGGTTCAAAGACGGATAAAGGTTCTCAACATCAATCAGGATGGGAGCTAAAGAGGCATGAATGTGAAGGCATATGTCTAGTGACCTGGGTCGTATGTGTCAAAATGGCATGAAAAACGAGCAGGACCTTATCAAGTCGGCTCATCACAATCCGTGGTGAGGCTAACCCAGCTTCTAGGACATTTATTGGAGGTTGGGTTCACTCAGACTTGAGAGATGTAGGTATTGATGCTTCGCCAGGTAGCTGTCGGTCGGCAGTGGCCTCACTATGTTGGTTGGAAAGGCGACCAAAAGATGAAATTTTACAGAGGCAGTTGGCGAAGCCGCAATACCTTTACAAAGCATTATTGCCGAGAAATAATTGATACACAGGAACGCGAAATTTCTAATGTCAATTTGTTTGATAATTTTGTTAGTATTTGGGATTTCATTACTCTTATTGGTTGTGAGATGATCTCATTACTACTTCAGTATTATTTCTTGTTGAAATAGTTAAGTTTTGGTTTACCCAAAAAAAACTTGGAATTTATACCAATACAGTGCAGCGAGTCTGCTTATGTTTTTTGATGATTAACTTCTATTATAATTCTTCTATTGCATTACTTAAGTTTGATTTATATCATCATTGCGTGTATTTTTTAGTCACCAGCAGATAACAAACACGTCTTCATAACGCGACGCTGTGTTTTCCGACAGGCATATAATATAACCGTTTTACATAACAATAAAACGATTATTATATGCCGAGAAAACACAGCGTCGCAGGAAGGTTCTTCCTGGTGAAGGCATCAATGACAGGTCGGGACCAGCTTCCCGCCTAGCGGTGACGTTGACAGACAAAACACGTTCAGAAACTAAAGATCCGTTCAGGAATCGTGAGTATTAATCTGACAACAGGTGAGTTGGCACATTGCTTCTTCATAACGCGACGCTGTGTTTTCTCTCGGCATATAATAATCGTTTTATTGTTATGTAAAACGGTTATATTTTACGTAGTTAAAGTGGAAAATACATACAGATAGGTATTACAGTGCAAAATGGGCGTTAAGTTTGGAGAGTTTTATATGGCACAAACATAGACTGCTAAAATCATATATGAGTACCTCCCTTTTCATATAAAAAAAAGTATGATTTTTTGATTTATAAAATATTATTATTTTCAGTTCCTGTATGTCAACCAGACTTTTGCACCATCACCGGACCAGATAGTGAGGAATCTGTACGAATGCTTTGGCACCGACGGCAAGTTAGTTCTGCATTACTGCAAGAGCCAAGCGTGGGGGTGAACACACACATAGATTTTTATATAACTTGTATGTAAGATAGACAGGTTCGTTATTATAGGTCTCAGGGCTTAATCCATACAAATATTATTTGGGTTATTTTGCATGTCTATAGAACAATTTCACTTAAAACATTTTTAAAACAGTACATTCAGGTGAAATACGAGTAGGCCCTACCAGAAGCCGGGAGGACTTATTTTCAGGAATTTAAATCCTTTTCCATTGGAACAGAGTAGAATTTGTTTTGATTTCGGTCGTTTTGTTAAACAAAAGAAATTCAACTCTATAGTGTACTTATCATCATTACCATATCAGCCGAAAGACGTCCACTGCTGGACATAGGCCTCCCCCAAAGAGTGCCAAAGTGACCGGTCCTGCGCCACCCGCATCCAGCGGACTCCAGCAACCTTTACCAGGTCATCAGTCCACCTTGCGGGGGGCCTACCCACGCCGCGCCTTCCGGTTCGTGGTCGCTACTCGAGAACCTTTCCGCCCCAACGGCCATCGGTTCTACGTGCTTTGTGCCCCGCCCACTGCCACTTAAGTTTAGCGATTCGGAGGGCTATATCGGTTACCTTGGTTCTGCTGCGGATAGCCTCATTTCTGATGCGATCACGCAGAGTAACTCCCAACATAGCCCTCTCCATAGCCCTTTGGGTGATTTTGAGCCTTCTTATGAGGCCCATAGTAAGCGACCACGTTTCAGTGCCATATGTCATCACTGGCAACACACACTCGTCAAAGACTCGTCTTGAGACACTACGGAATATTGGACGAAAAGATAGTGTGTGTATACTAGTGGATTCCAATTTCAATGTCATTTTGTATTGTATTGTGAGTCTTAGGGGTATAAGCGTCTTAACAAGATGTTTTGCGCAAAATAGATAAATAAAACAATATTAAGGAATTATAGATACAGAAAGTAACCCGAATGATTTTTGTATAAAAACACTTATTACTATAAAACACTATCTTACTCAAATCGAACCAGCCCGACAGTAAACTCAATAAGGCTTGTGGTATGGGTACTAGAGGACGATGTATTTAATAGATATAGATATTTAAATACATAGAAAACACCCGAGACTCTTAAACAAATATTCATGCTTAACACAAACAATTATTATTTACTTTACCGAGATTCGAACCCAGGGCCTTCAGCATCGTAGACAGCATCACTATACACTATATTCACTGGTTGTCAAAAAATGGAAAGAAGTTTTCTTTTCATCCCACATCTGGGAATACTTCTGCGGTTCCTGACCCTGTTTATAATTTACTCTGTTATAATATAATTGTATTCATAAGCTTTTTTACATGTGATACCTAATTTAGTGATTAGTGTAAGAATATATTTATTGGAATTAGATATTTGCATTTTATTTTATTAGGTAATGAGTAAATTAGGTACAAATATGTTAAAAGCAGGCGTAGGTAAGAAGTAAAACCATAGAATATTTCAAAACGTATATAAATAGGCAGGTATATTATAGATTAACAAACACTTCAATTAAAGATGTTTTCATTTTCTATCGCCGCCACCGCTACTGTTGACAAACTCCTTGCTCGTTGTCTTTGTCGGCAAATTATTTGATTTATCTGGAATATACCAAACAATCTATAAAATAAATTCAACGGTTGTTCTGGGACAGTAAAGGTCAGAGGCGAATTAATCGTAAATGTCGAGGGCGCTTTAGGCAAGCACCTGACCGGCGCCCCTCTAGCGGCCATAGATTAAAAATTATAACGAAAAAAAAATTCAAGTACGTGACGCGTGTTGCTCGTCGCGCGTTTTTGAAACCCCGCGCGCTAGGTAAGTGCCTAGTTTGACTATATGGATAATCCGCCTCTTGTAAGGGTGCGAATCCACCAGAGCTGTATGCGAGGAAAAAATCCACCAGAGTTGTTTGCGAGAGGAAAAAATCCACCAATAGCATTCACACGCATTTCTGGACTCTCAACTCTGTGCGTGACTCAAGTGTCGTCCTCTCCTTTCTTCACCGGAGTGGACCCTGCATCTAGTTTGAGTAATACCTGGCGGCTTGCAGCACTTGTTGCCGCCGGCCGGGCTCCGCCTGGGCGCGGCGGCGGGCGCGGGCGAGCGCGCCGCGTCGCACGGGCAGCACGCGTGCACGCTGCTGCGACTGGTGTCCATCGATTGTATCTTCTCCACCTATCAAAGCGAGGATCTATAGCCCCGTCTGCATGTCTGCCGGACGCATGCCTCGCCGGAGCGTGCGCGTTCAATGTAAGTACCGAGCATGCGTCCGGTGTAGACACGGCTAATGACACGAAATATAACCACGAAATTCGAAGTTGGAATTGCCCCATCTCTATCGCACTTGTGTACCTACTTTATACGAACATATAGACTCAATTTTCTTCGTAGCGCCGATACGATTATTGTTTTTTGTTCAAATAGTAGGTACCTACAACAGTAGAGCTTTCAATAGTAAGTTACGTATTTTATCTACGCACATATCATGCTACATTTACACGCTTGCGGTGGCTTGGCAAGCGTCCGCAAGCTCCAAGCCTTCACAAACGCTTGGATGGCATTTATACGCTTGCGAGTGCGTTAATGTGGTCCGAATAGGCAAGCATGACAGACGTGGAAGTTGTGTCGGCTATTGCGATCGGCTCGCTTTGGTATGCCTCGAGAAAGCCAAGGTTTGGTCGTTTGTAAAGTTTATAAATAAGGCGACCGACCGTCGCGAGCATGTCGCGAGCTCGCGAATCACACTAAACACGCGCCAACGTGTAAATACGTCGCAAGCGCTTGCCCAAGCTTCCTTTGATCTGTGTTCAAAAACCGACACTAGTCCGGATCTGGCCAAGCTCTCACAAGCTCACGCAAGCCAAGCCAAACACCCCCGTTTACACGCTTGCGCTTGTGGAGGCTTGCCAAGCCACCGCAAGCGTGTAAACGCACCATCATTAGTGCTCCAGAAGGCGTTCAGTTCAGAAACCGTAGGAAATAACCAGCATTATTACAACCGATTTAACTATGAGAACTTTCTTGTCTGTGGTGGTAGGTAAAATCTGTACTGTACAGATTTTTGTAAGGTTATGAGTTTAAATTTGGAACAGCTGCACGTCTAGCACACGACGGCCGCGACATACTCTCGATTTTTATCGCACTATACCTCTTCTTCTAAGTGTTCTAATAAGAGCGAGACGGATAGTGCGAGAAAAATTGAGAGCTCGCGTGCTAGCCGTGCTGTCAAAACTCATGTGGGTCTCTATTCTAGTATTCATAGATATTAAAACAGTTATCGATGCGAAACGTCAATTCAGTATGTTTTTTAAATATAAACCGCACGATATTTGATCTCGAGTGACATGAGAATAGGGACTTCATTCGTTTGTCTATGATTTAAAAAACACTTGACGTAGGATCGAATTGCCGCTAGCCGCTATTACTGTTGTCATTTCTTTGTCACTGGTTTTTTGTTGTTACGAAAGTAGAATTTTGAATAGTTGTTTTGTAACACACATTTTAGTTGAAAAAAAAGAAGTTTATTGCCACATTATGAAAATATGAGTAGTAGTGACTCCGAGAACGATAATATGCACACTCCGCCGGATATCGTAAATGCAGCCACGATTGCAACAAAGATACCTATTTTACAGGTAGCACTATAGTAGCAATGCAGCTCATTTTCCTACGGCTTCTGAACCCATTTTAGAGTACATCCTACTAATATTATAAATGCGAAAGTTTAGATGTTTGGATGTTTGTTACTCAATCAGCTGCACCGATTTGAATGAAATTTTGCACGAAGATGTTTATAGCCTGGATTAAAATATAGGATAGTTTTTATCCCGAGTCCACGCAGACGAAGTCGCGGGCGGAAGCTAGTATTTCATATTTCATTTCATTTTCTTTCTTTCTTTCTTTCTTTCATAATCATGAACATAATTACATAATAAGGTGTTACAGTTAATTTAGTCAATTCATGACACCCTGTTAGGCACACAATATTTAACTTATTATCTAATACCTACCTACCTATTAGAACATTTCATCATAATATGTTTAACATATTATGTGACATGTTTGTATGTGAATAACAATAATTATTAATAACATTGTAAAAGTAAACAAATAAATAAAAGAAAAGAAAAGCATTTCATACAATGTCATTAAATTCTATGTTACAACAAATTAGTGTTGCAAATCCTTATTTTAAGTAATTGTACCTACTATTTTATTTCGCCAGCTCTTCATCATTTAGAAACTCCTCAATTGTGTAGTAACATTTGTGAATTAACATGACTTTTAATTTATTCTATGATATGTGTACTTATGATATGTGTATGAAACTGTACATACCTAATTTGGCCTTAAAACACTTGTGTGATCCTATTATGAAACTGCACTCGTATTTTAGCGCCTCTGATTATGTATCAGTTGCATAAACTACTATTAATGCCACAATATATTCCATAAGTAAACGCCAGTCTTTGTAGAAAAAGTCTGAAAATGAACCTTACTTGACAGACACATGTCGCCCCTACATCGACAGTGGCGACTTGATATGAAGACAGCGCGCGGGGCACTACCTACATGTACTGGCTTTATATCAAGCCAACACCACGTCGTTGGCAAACAAGCGTACTACCCGCCTGATGGTAAGCTCAACATAACCGAGGGTTGTCACATGCGCGTGGCCGACCCTTTAAAAATGTATATGCTCCTTTCTTGAACAACCCCATACCGTCGAACCCACGACCGCCGCTCGACAGCCGCATGCCTGATCCACTAGTAGATACACTCAAGAAGACTAGATTTTCTCGTCTTGCGTCGCGGCGTTAGTTTGTTCTAGCTGGCTGGTGACAAAAGGTGTTCTGACCTTGGAGGGCGCGGCGGGCAGCCTGTGCTGCCGGTCTCCCGCAGCCTTCTTCTCCGGCTTTTCCGAGAGCGGCAACTTCAACTCCTCCTGGAGGTTCTGAGGCACCTCGTCTCTTTGAGTTGCTTGTCCTTCGCTCTGCTTCGCGGATGACGGCTGAGACGGTTTCTGCGGCTGCAAGTATATCTGAAAAAATAAAAACGGAATAGGGGTGTGACCTAAAATTCGAACCAGTTTTTGGAGATGAACAAATGTTTGTATGGGAGCAACTACAATGAAAAAACATAAATACCCAAAAACTTAAGTCAAAGACGGACCTCGCTGGCGGTAGCCGAAACGCTTCATACTAATTGCCATAAAAATATGACGTCACAGTATGCTATTTGTACTGATCTGGAGCTATTTGGACTGATGATAAATTGCTGTTTCAGTCCTTTAGGTCTAAAGCGTAAGGTTTTTATTGGTAGCTTTAAGTTTACTCATGAACCATTTTAAAAAATGCACATACATTTTCTAAACGTTCAAGGTCCATATCAGTAGGAAGACTAGGAAGTAGGATTACAATAATTTGATGGTTTATTAATTTTACTATCCATTTAATGAAATGAAATGAAATGAAATGAAATGAAATATATTATTAATAACAATTGTTACAAGTCAAGGTACAATATTGAGCTTTCAATAGTTTTAAGTACAATTAATTACAGTTTTTCGTATTTTATGTCAATTATTTTCATATTATTCAAATTTATATGTCACACTATATTTTCTACCTTTACAGTATTATTGGTAGACTAAAGAACTCGTCATATGAATAAAATGAATGAATGTGTTTAGCAACACTACGTTATCAATTTTAACATGAGTCTATACCCCTGTTGTCCATGAGTTGCTTTTGCGAAAATGATTCCGGCTGTCGTTTATGGCAGTTACTTTGGTAAAAAGGATCCCGGTCGTTGTCTACAACAGTCACTCCAGTGTAAAGATCCCTGTTGCAGTTTTCTACACTGGTAGAAAGGATCCAGGTTGCTGTCTACGATAGTCACCTCTGTGAGGCACTGTGAAAAGGACGGTTTTGTCTATGTAAGATTTCTAAAGCGACAAAATCTGAAATCAAAACTGTCCATAACTTTGTGGTCATGGTATTACTATTGAACGACCGAGCGAAGCGAACGAATCGCTCGCGAGGTCTACAGTTCACAGAATTATTGATAAACGAACTTTTGAATTTTCTGATCTCATCTCTGGCATTTCTATTGCAGAATCTTGAAAGTTGAAACAAATTTACCTATTTGGTCTATCGTCTATGTATATTATAAACGTAAAAATCCTGACTGACTGACTGACTTAAATCAATGCCCAGCCAAAATGGTTGAACCTAGAAAGCTGTTTTTTTCACAATAGGTAGTTTAACTTAAGTAACCACGAAGAAGGGATTTTTGAAAATTCCACCCTCAAGGGCGTAAAAAGGGGGTTGAAAGTTTGTATGAGGATGGAGTAAAATTTTAAGTGACAGACTTGAAACTTTGTGTATGGACTCCTTATTACAATACAAGAAAAGTAATTTTTGGGTTTTAGAAAAACCTACCCCTAAGCGGGTTAAATAGGAGTGCAAACTTTTTATGGGCGAAACTCTTTTCGTAGATGGGCAACTACAGCGTGCTTCTAGTCTGCCAATCTGCCCGGTGACGCTGTGTGCTATGCACTCCTAGTACTTCCCAAATCATACACTCCCGTCTATAAGGGTGGTAATACCACTTGTCCGAGATCTCTGTCCAACAGAGATGGGCGTAATCAATTATTCAATTCAATTGAATTCAATTTGTTTATTAATAAAATATGGATTTTACACGTCATATAATAATAATAAAATATAGTTACATTTTTTTATATTGTTAATTATTTACTATCTATACGGTTTATCGTTTTATGACTGGTCTGTCATTTAGTGCTCTCGGAAGACAAGAAATCGTTCAGCGAGTAGAAGGCCATGGAGACTAAGTGGGTTTTGAGTTTCGATGCAAACAAGCTGTTGCTTTCAGCGGTTTTTATGTCATCTGGGATTTTGTTATAGATCTTAGGGCCGATCCAGTGAAGGCACTTCCTCGACTTCGCCAGGCGTGTGCGTGGTGGTCGGAGCTCGTCGCGCTGTCTGAAATGATACTTTGGCACTTCTGTTGTTGTTTGGTACCGACCTATGTTGTTCCTTACCCGTTTTGCTATGTCTAGGATGTACAGGCGAGGTAGTGTTAGGAATCTGTTTTTTATGAACAGTTCCTTTGCTGGATGGTCCCATCGCACACCAATTACTTTTGGAATTAATTACACGATAACATTCCAGTAATCGTGATTCCTCAGTAATCGATTACTTGGATAATCAAAGGTATTGTAAACCACTACTGTAATCTTGATTCCTCAGTAATCAAGTACTTAAGTGATCTGAATTACTTTACTCCAATTCCAGACTAGATTACCTACTTCATTGGCATTTGAAGGAATTATTGCTTGCAGTAGCTCCTTCAAAGGAACAAGCCAAAGGAACTACCGCGAATAATCCCAAATTTCATCTAAATTAGCTAATTTAATTTACGTCACACCTGGCCATAATGCGAGTTTTACTGCACGCTGCGCGTACGGTAAAACTCGCATTGTGGCCAGATGAAGACTTAAAATTGTGTACCTACTTTCCACGGGCGGTAATTCGTAAAGCCCCAGATCGCATATTTATGGCCCTCACCTTTGGTTCGGGCCACAAACACCTGCGATCTGGCCCATTCACGAATTCACCGCCCTAGGTACGTAATGTACTATTAAATCAAAGCTAACCTTTTGACCGTCAAAAGTCAAAAAAGTATGTTGCAATTTTTTACTCTGTCAAACTAAGAAATGTCATTTAAATTGTCACTTTGTCTGATATATCAGACGACGGTGGTCAAAGGGTTAAGCGTAAAAGGTAACGGGCAGAATGAGGGATTACGTGACCGACCGAACGACCCAACTTGATTACTACCAGATTTGTTATATATATTAAGTTTATTTATATATTTAATATATCGAAGTAATCTGGAAGTAATCAAGTCAACAATTCCAGTAATTTCGAATCGACATTGATTCCCAATTACTAGGAATTAGTAGGAATTATATTATTTGTATAGATGATTACTGATTCGTAATGGTAATTCACCGTTTCACTTGATTCCATTACAAGTAATCTGAACCCTGGCTGTCAGATTACAAAGTAAAATCAAGTAATCGTGTAATCAGGAATCGATTACGAAATGCCCATCTCTGCTGTCCAATGTGCATTGCGTCTCACTCTTTGAGTAAAATGTGAGACGCAAATAAATAGGTATCTACTCGTACACATTGGACAAAGATCTTCGAGAAGTGGAATTCCACCCTAATATTCGTTTGGGAACTTCATTATAATCCTCCTAGCGTAGCTCGGGGTCCGCTTTGGCACCCAAAATATTTAGTAAAGCAAAAGTAGACCTTGTTGGGATTTGATGTTTTGGAACTTTATATCTCCAGATCATAAGGCTGAAAATCGCATACACCGTCATATATCTGAACGTACCTCCGGAGTCTTCCACACGATGATGCTCCCGGCGGCGCACGCGCTCACCACGAAGCGCCGGTCCGGCGAGAACTTGGCGCACGTCACCGCGCCCGCGTGCCCCAGACCCATGTGCGTGTATATGCCCTCCTGGTACTTCCACACCTGGAACACAGAACCGTTTAATATATCCCGTAAAAACATTCCATGTAAAAAGAGGCCAAGTCTCGAAACACTTCCACCGTAAAAAGTGTTGTTATATTTCGTAGAGCCAAGTCTCAGGCATTCTTATTAATCTTTATTTGCTTGCTAACTAAAATTCTGCAACTTAGCAGACTTGGTAATTTAATTAAAAAAAAACCTACGGCATTCTTGGTAATATTTTTTAATACATTCACTGCCAACAATTTCGTAGTGCTACTTGCGAAAAATCGTATGTAGAGCAAAGCGTTATAGGGTGGAATGCTATATCTAGATATAGCGTCATATGCTAAGTGTGGACAAGACTTCAGCATGTGACGTGAGTTAAATACGTGAGTGAGCGGTTCTCATTATATTTTAATATAAGTACTATGTAATTCTGAATCTCACTAACAATTGGAACAACCATGATATCATACCTTGACGATCTGATCATTGCAGCCGGTAACGAAGAGATTCCCGTCGGACGAAATATCAAGCCCGTTCACCGCACCCACTTTGCTCGCTTCCAGCTGAAACCCGATAGTTACATACATATACATAGATTAACGCCTTTACTCCCAAAAGGGGTAGGCAGAGCACATGGAACTTTTGTTCCAGTGCCACTTTAAGCATTAAATGTGGTTAGAAAATATTGACAAAATGGGATCTCCTTTAGTCGAATTTTTCGACACCCACGCGAAGAAAGGGGATTGTGAAATTCTAACCCGACACCACACGGGGCACCCGACACCAAATAGGTACTAGGTATATATTCATCAACCTCAAAACTGTGTAACAGCTGTTTGTCTGCGGGCATGTCATAGACACAGATTCAGGAGCGACCACACCGGCGCGTAACGCTGCATATATGCGCTGACGTGTCGGTGCGTCACGTATTCTTCATACATTATGCTGCGTTAGCGTATTTTGAGCAGCGGTGTGGTCGCTCCTTTAATACATAATCAGTCGATATATATAATGAAATAATGATCGAACACGGAATATTTTCTGTAATAATAATGGCACCTACTCGAACCTATACAGCGGTGCAACGTGGTGAACTCATGAACTATTCGGGGTCAAGGGTCACCTTGGTAATCAGTTCGAGAGACCGAGAGTTAAGTCCAGTTTTATTTTTCACACGCTCCTTGTCGGTGTAGCTCAAAGTAGGCCCTCCATCTGCTCCGATCCCAGACGACCTCTTTGACACCTCGATACGACCTAACATCAACTCTCTTTCTTAGTTGCTCTATGTTGTTTATTCTAGGTCTTCCTCTTCCTCGCTTCCCCTCTCCTTCAATTATATTGAGTATGGACTTGTCATGTCGTATGGGTGCCCTATCACCTACCCTCTTCCATTTTGTAACGCTTGTCTATCCAAACTTATTTCCGTTTAAATGAAATCTGAAGTCGTTGACAGAACTCTTCAATCCTCCCGTAGGTATTCGAAAAGCATTATCCGTGTCGAATCAATGGAAATCGGTTACCATAAATTAGATGCATAACTTAAGCAATACAGCACCTCTCTCGCCAGATTTCCACTACCAGCTTCCCAATAGGCGACTCGGCGATCCGTGCCACCAGTCAGCAGCTGACAGCCCAGCGGCTCGAAACACACGCACATGAAGAGTGTGCTTGCGTACATCACTTGCCGACGGGACAGTGACCTGAGAACAGCCTTAGAAAGTTTACTAAAGTCCTTAGAAGCGTAACGAATCGTGTAGAAATCGTCAATTCATCAGCAAATGTAACACAGCGGACGAGAAACTATACCCTCCTCTTTTTAAATTGCACAGAGCTAGTGAGACAGGAGTCGCTGAGTCGCTCGCGACGCGACTTGCCAGGAAGTTGGGTTAGCCAGACTGATCCGAAACTGAACGCGCTCCCTATTCTTTTTGCCAAATAGATGATATTAGACGACCGAGAGACTAATAAAATGTTTGATCGTTTCATAAGAACGCATGGGCGGCATTTTAGGAAGTTTTGTAAATGGCAACACCGAGGCGCATTGGCTAATGACGAATGACCTTTTTATCTAGTGTTGTCGGTGTGAACTTGTAGAAAGGGATGTTCAATTTACGGCGTGAGGCAAAAACGTCGAGCAGGGTCTTCTCGTGAAAGATACTCCTGAAATACAAGCGAATCTGCCGTTTCTCGTATCCTGGATATCATGCAGGCTAGTAAAATATAGAGGCGCCTACCGAGCTTTTCAATAATAAGTCCGTTATAGACACACTACTCGTATATGTATATAATCAACGTTCCACAATGTATGCAAGCATAAGAAAGCACGAGCACTAGAAGATAGGAAGCAGAGTTTATAGTTCAGAAGAAAGGAACACTAAAGACAGCGAAATTAACATGAAACTAGCAAAGCACTGCACTCGCGTAAGCTTGTAGTGAGTAGGCCGGGAGACATGCATTCGCCGTCGCAGACGTGATGGCAGTCCGGGCCGCGCGCGTGACGCGTGACGCGAGTCCTCGCCCGCCCGAGCGGTCTCGAGAAGTACGTCACATATGTGACGCAAGCTTACGCGAGTGCACTGCTCTGCTAGTTTCATGTTAATTTCGCTGTCTTTAGTGTTCCTTTCTTCTGAACTATAAACGGTGCTTCCTATCTTCTTGTGCTCGTGATTTCTTATGCTTACATATATATGCAGTTGCTATGCGCCGCGCGCGGCTTTTGGATGTAGATTAACCGACTGCGTCTGCCGCGCGCGGGTTATTGGTTTTATCTGGCTAGCCGCCTCAAACATATTAAGTCTCTTGTTGCCCTGAATGCCTCTGATGCCCTAGTACTCACATCAAGTCCCAAATGATGCAGGAGCCGTCTGTACCAGCGCTGACGGCCTCGCAGTCGTTGGGCGACACCTGGATCGCCGACACCGGGCTCTTGTGCTCCTTGAGGACTTTCTTCAACATCTGCTTCTCTGGTTTTATATCCCACACGCGGACCTGGCATTCATTATATTTACTTATGAAATTTCTTTATTAGCTTATGAAACCTAGGAGTCAAAACGTATTGTTAACTTTGGCTACTACTTATCTATCATCATCATCATCATATCAGCCGAAAGACGGCGTCTACTGCTGGACATAGGCCTCCCCCAAAGAGTGCCAAAGTGAACGGTTCTGCGCCACTTGCATCCAGCATACTCCCGCGACCTCTACCAGGTCATCATTCCACCTTGCGCCGCGCCTTCCGGTACGTGGTCGCCACCGAGAACCTTTCCGCCCCAACGGCCATAGGTTCTACGTGCTATGTGCCCCATCCACTGCCACTTAATATATCGGTTATCTTGGTTCTGCTGCAGCAGAACCAAGGCTGCTTATCTACATTAGGTATAGGTATATATAATATTATGATAAGTAACTGATGTTATAGTAAAGGCATCACATTTCCTGTGGCCCGACTCACGAAGCTACACGTTACAATTTTACAAGTTTATTCAGGCAATCCAGGTCAAAAGAGTCTTTGTACACGTGTTAGTTTGTCTATCTTTTGTTCCTGATCTCCACTCAATTCCTCAAAGGTTAACTGGAAGAGATCCCTTACGGGGATAAGTTTGCCTTTGCACCGATCTAATCTATCTTGTCTGTATTTTTACATACATACAAATGGCCAGTTGCTTATTTAGGCGCCTCTGTGTAGTATGTTCCGACTTGTAACCTTGTTGCTCGCTCGCAAGACGGGTGACTGTCGCTGGTTCGCAGAACACCACGCCTCGCTGGAGCTGCCCGGCGCCGCCGCGTCTGCCAGCCCTCACCTCACCTCACCTCACCTGACCAGGGCTCCATACCGCCGTGGACATTCAGTGGCGCTAGTGCTTTGATATCTCACCTGACCCTCGCACCCTCCTGAGATGAGCGTGTTGCCTTTGGAGTTCATGGCGAGCGCCGAAGTGCCCTTGTTGTGGGTGTTGAAGATGCAGTACATCAACCGCCCGGTCAGGGGCGTGAAAGCGCGGATCGTGCCGTCGTTCCAACCTGAAACAGGACTTTTCTCATACCACGGGGGCTCCGTAGCTATCTGATAGTTCGTGCATCGGTATCATATCGGTAATCAATTGAATTGAATGTATCAACCTGATCTGCCTAAGTTGCATAGAATCCCCTAATCATTAGGCGACACTAGAAGTCCGACATATCTATCTCGCTCTATCTTATAAGTTCGTACCGCTCGTGCCGTCCGCCGTGTTCGGACGTCTGGCGTATCTTGCTTATCGCCTGAGTGTTGCCGGCACAGTTTGCTTAGTTTATATAGCCCCCTGGGCAGCTGGCATGATAGGTTTTATGGTCAAGTTTACGAGAGAACCGTAAAACTTGACCGTGAAATCAATCGTGCTAGCTGGGCTGATGTAGGGTACGAGTACATACCAGAGACGATGGACTTGCCGTCGCCGCTGAACAGCACGGAGCTGCACGTGAAGTTGGGCACGGAGACCCGCAGCAGCTCCTGGCAGGTCTCCAGGCACCACACGGTACATACCAGAGACGATGGACTTGCCGTCGCCGCTGAACAGCACGGAGCTGCACGTGAAGTTGGGCACGGAGACCCGCAGCAGCTCCTGGCAGGTCTCCAGGCACCACACGGTACATACCAGAGACGATGGACTTGCCGTCGCCGCTGAACAGTACGGAGCTGCACGTGAAGTTGGGCACGGAGACCCGCAGCAGCTCCTGGCAGGTCTCCAGGCACCACACGGTACATACCAGAGACGATGGACTTGCCGTCGCCGCTGAACAGCACGGAGCTGCACGTGAAGTTGGGCACGGAGACCCGCAGCAGCTCCTGGCAGCTCTGCAGGCACCACACGGTACATACCAGAGACGATGGACTTGCCGTCGCCGCTGAACAGCACGGAGCTGCACGTGAAGTTGGGCACGGAGACCCGCAGCAGCTCCTGGCAGGTCTCCAGGCACCACACGCGCACGTCGCCCGCGCCCGCCGTCGCGAACACGCCCGACATGCCCCTGCGAACGGCCAGCTCGTTCTAGAAGGTTCCAGAGGTAGACAAACTTCACGGAGACCCCAAGCAACTCCTGGCATGTCTCCTGACTTTCAACGGTACCTAATGAATACGCCCGATCTACCCCTGCGAACGTGCGAGCTTGTTCTACAATATAATATACCAGAGCTAGTATAACAAAAGACACAATGGTTCTGATCCATGTAGAACTGTGGTAGAATTTTGACTTGTAAAAGTGCCATTACGGTCTACTTGCAGAAAAAAAATCATTTATTTCATTTATGTGAGTGAAGGTCCGCTAGAAGGTGTTCACGTGCAGAATGAATATGGAGGCTCATACTACAGCTGCAAGCTACAAGGGTAGGTATTCCTTACGCCGAGCCCCCGTTGAGAGAACTGAAGTTTGAAGTATATATAATACAAGGTTTACTAAAAGTCTGATGAAATTTTATTCGACATATTAATAATCTAGAAAGTACCCTATCAATAACTTTATTTTTACACGATAAGATGATGTCGCAACGCGTAATGTGATAAATTGGATGAAAACTCAGTGCATGCTTTTGGGTCAACCTGTAGTGGTGTAGGTACATCAGGTCGAGCACATAAGGCCTCTCACAGACTGGCGCGGCCTAGCCGCGGCGGTCAATAGTAAAACTTGTCATTAGCTGTCAAATTAAATATTGACCGCCACCGTGATTCAGGCCCAATGCTTCATGATTTAGCTAAGAGGAACATTATTCTGCATGATGGTAGGGGTGTCAGAAGAGATCTCAGAATAGATACAGAGAATGTGAGAAAAGTTTTCCCTATCAGTCTTTATGATACTGACACAGGATTTAATTAAGATTTTCACTTGGCCTGTGACCACGGGCGGTAATTCGTAAAGCCCCAGATCGCATATTTATGCCTTCGGTTCGGGCCACAAACACCTGCGCTCTGCGCCATTCACGAATTCACCGCCCTAGGTACGTAATGTACTATTTCAATGCATGTGCTCGAAGAGAGCGTTTTCCAAGCACCCAAATCGTGCCGAAAGTGCTACTTTTTCGCACTAGTGCTTTTTACTTTTCAATTTTTTTTTTTATATTTAGTCGGTGGTCAGCCCGACGCAAAGAGTTTTTATTACTCGAAAAAAGTTTTACTAATATTATCTTACAATTACACTTTTTCTTTCATATAAAAGGTACATAAATACTAATAATGTATAAAATATTTAATTAATATTTTAAATTTGGTCAATAAATTAATTAATTTTAAATATTCACTTAATGTGTTTGGCTGAACGCATATCTTTCTCATGCCTTTTGCGATACAACAATATGGCGACTTGCACATGCGCATATGTTGACCGCGCATGTATTTAAAACTAAAAAGCCCGCCATTGTTGTGATTGTTGTTTACTTTGGAGTTGTTTTATGTAAATATGTTAAAAAATGCCGAGTGAAAGTGAGTAATCAATAATAATAATCATTTTTTGCGTTTCAATAGTGTCAGTTTGTTTCTTAGAACTACGACGGTACAGCGTCTTTTTGTTGTGAAATGTATTGAGTTAGAACTCAAAATTAAGTGTTCCAAAACCACAATACAATGGTTTTAACTTTTAAGTGAATAAGCTTCACAGCAAAAGATGTGGAGAAGTTGTTAAATGCAGTTCCAGATAATAAGTAGGTACCTGACAATCTACCTAGGTTCTTCAATTTTAACCTATTTTAAACTGACATTGAATTTTCAACATTTACCTATTACCTATTTCCTCACATAAGGCATAGTAAAACGTTGTATGATACACGCGCGTAAAGATGATTTCCGACTCGTGTCGAATTATACATTCGCTCGCTTCACTCGCTCATGTATAAAAATGACACTCGTCGGAAATCACCTACTTTCCACACTTGTAGCGTAAATAATTATTTACGGTTCCTTAGGATTGAGATTGGCAAGTTTTTAAAACCATTTTTCGACTCAGTATTCCGTTTGCGAGACCTTTAAAGCCTTCATTTTTATTCGAGTCGTGTCCCCCCCGTTGCCGGCTAAATGGCTAATACTGGGGATGTAAAAAAAACATGGCAGTAGTACATATAATTAATTTAAAAGGAAAACTGTCACGGCTAAGTAGGCATAACTAGTTAGTTACCGAGTAATAGTCAACCACCTTAAAATGTATTTAGAAAGGCCAACTTTCGTACAAATTCGGCTGACGCAACCGCACCATTTAGTTGGCACGCGAGTGTCGATGTAACAAAGACAGACAGGCAACTACGGAACCCTACACTGCGCGTGGGCCACCACGCACTTGGCCGCTTTTATTAGCTATAGGATTCGTAGGTTCAGATTTGGAACAAGGTAAAAATAATCCTACCAACCTGTTGGTTTAAATATTTTAAATAATAGGGAGAGGATTAGACGGGGTAAGAATCCTACTTAGCCTAACCCTGGCCTTCTACTTAGGCCAAATTGGACCGAAAAGGAATGATTCAATCTGAGATCAAACGTCAGTCGCTGGTCTCTGAGCACTTTCCTAGAGGCCACGAGGAAGGCAGCCCAGCCATGCAAAAGCGGATAAATATTGTACCTGGGGAAGGCAATGTCGTTGACAGCGCAGCGGTGGCACGTAACACACAGGACAGGTGCCAGGGTGTCCACACTCAACGCGTATATCTCGCTGGTCCGCGTCGCAGCGAGGAGTTTCCTGGCTACGCCGCGTTGTGAGGGAGACTCCATCAGCTCTAGAGACGTGATGCAGCCAGGGAGCTTGGCAGACTTCAACTGTATTTGGAAATTCAAAAAACAGTTAATAGGGCACTTTTACGAGTAGTCGACTTGACTACCTGTAGTTTTTCATTCTGTACGTAAGCGTCTAAAGAAGCTCTTCCTGAAATGTCTACGCGCACGCCAGCAAGTAGGTACGACAGACATCAATGTGACATCTTGAAAATCAAAACGTTTAATGTTCTCTACAATATGTTTCTCAGAGTGACTTGTTCTTTTTCGAAAACGTATTTTACGATGTGGTAATAATATCGAAAATGCAATTTTAACTACTTAGAAAAAATCCTCGAGAAGCACAAACAGAGCGTATATGCTTATTATGCTTGCAAGGCGCAATAGAGAACAGGACACTTTGTTTTCTAGACTCTAAGGCCTTTAACAGTCTCGCTTGACAGAATAAGTGTTTCTAATTTGGAACCAATCTTAAGGCTTACTAAAAATCTTGTAAGGCCAAATTAGAACGGAACTCGACGCGCTTGAATGTCGCAGCTTCGAATCCTGCTCAGAGCGATTTTTTTTTCTATATATCCCTTTAATTTGAAACTCACAGCTTTAAAGTACGGCATGTTGGGTTCCAAGAGCCGGCCCTTGGGGAACTCGCCCTTCCAGTTGATCTCGTCGAGAATGTCGATCGTGCCGTCGCCGGCGCCCACGATCAGGCAGCCGTCGGCCATTATTAACATAGTTTCCACTCCTGTGCATCACAATATAACAATACATGTGTCGTTACTAGGGAAAATAACCACATTGTGGCGCCACAGGGAAAAGCATTGTTTAAAGGGCCATTTGCATGGTGCAACATCTCGTATGCAATTTTCGTTCCATTGCGGGGCTGCGGGCCGCCGAAATACGACGAATTCATTCAAACCCTGCGATGGGACAAAACTCGCATGCGAGTTGTTGAACCATGTAATTGACCCTTTGTCAGAAAAAGTTACCAAGCGGTTACTTTTATTTGGGAACGCCACAAATAGACAAGTCTAAATGTCAAGCAGTAGTCGGATTTAAGTTGTTGGAAAGTGAAAAACTTAATAATTAATCGCCATGAGCGGGATTTGAACCCACGACCTCTGCATACCATGCATCGCTCGCTCTAAACCAACTAGAAATTTAAATTTAGAATTTCGATAGCAGACGTTTCTGCTTATTAGGTAAAAACTTTTAAAAGTCTAAAACGTTGTCCAACCTCGAAAAGTAAGTAAGTACCTTTTAAATATTTAGAACGAAATACATTTCCCAGCAAAGTTTGGGATATTGTGCCTAATCCCAAGATGGTATTGTTTTCCCTTCGGGTTGGAAGACATGGAAAGTCACATGGCAATTAGTTACACAATGTTGTGCGCCTACGCCAATCCTTCAGGGCGGACATCTGGCTCCTTCAGAATGTAATCAGGTTAATGGTAACAGGGTGACCACTATTTACTACAACCAAAATTCCCTGACTTTTCCCGGTTTTCCAGGCGTTTTTTCAAGTTTTTCCCTGACCATAATCTTAAATGTATTAAATATGAAATATATAATTGGGATACATTTTAGTTTTTAGTCTATTACTAAAACGGATATAATATGAAGTAGTATCTGAATAGCTCAGTTGGTAAGAGGTAAGAGCGAAAGCATAGTTAGACGGAAATCCTGGGTACACATCTTACGTCAGGTGACGTTTTTGTACTGTTTCATTGTATTTAAAAATTGTAATTTACTCAGACAGTTCTACAATTACCCAATAATTCATTAAATTTTTGACCATTTTTGAGCTGTACAGGAAAAATCTATTAAAACAGTACAGATGTAGTGCGAAATTATTTTCCTTCGTAATTTTTCGGAAAAGTTCGTATTTATCGTGCTCTCTCAAATTGCTTCTTATATAGAGTGGATAATCCGCAATTTAAAAATTCGCTGTAATTTTAATCATATTTTCAGATTACTTATAATAAGGTTCTATAGCCATGCCGAGATCTCGAAAACGGTTAAAAAATCCAATTCAAGGTATTATATTTAATATTTACCTGTACTTCATATCGGAAAATAGCAAATTCAAAAATAGAAACGACTCAAGAGTATTTTAGGAAAGTTCAACAGCGAATTTCGGACGCAACAGAAATATCTAGACCAACAATTAGAAAATATTTGAACCAGGAAGAACAATACAGAAGTAATGAAAATCCCAACACAAACAAAATTAAGCTGGGTAGACCACGCAAGAAATTCTATTTAAATCTTGATGATTTTGACTACGCAGTGATACGACGAATGGTTTATAACTTTCATCTCATTTATAAACAGGTCCCTACTATAAAAGTACTAAAGTCCAAATTAATAGAAACGATGAATTTTAAGGGCTGCGATTTTACACTAAGAAAAATACTTCGCCAAATGGGTTTTTTATTCAAGAAAATTACTAATAATAGGAAAATGCTGATGGAAAAAGATGACGTTAGACTTAAAAGAATAAAGTTCATAGACCTTATAAGGAAGTACAGATCTGAAGGCAGAGATATTGTGTATACTGGCGAAACCTATGTTCACACATCCCATTTAACAGGAAAGTGCTGGATCGATTCTACGGATAAAGGAGTGAAACAGTTAATTTCAAAAGGTCAACGTCTATTTATAGTACATGCAGGTAGTGCCAAAGGATTTGTACCGGGTGCTCTACTTATGTATAAGTCTACTGATAAAACTGGTGATTATCACGATGCCATGAATAATGTTAATTATGAAAAATGGTTATGGAATCAACTTATTCCCAACTTGTCTCCAAATTCTGTACTAGTAGTAGACAATGCTGCTTATCACAATAAATATGTGGAATGTCCGCCCAACTCTAATACCGCAAAGCCACTTATGATAAACTGGTTAAAAAAATACAATATTCCACATAATTCATTGTCAACCAAAATACAATTATACGAAATTATTTGCCGGCATAAAGAAGACTGTAGAATATTCCATTGACAAAATTTTACATCAACATGGACACGAAGTGTTAAGGTTACCTCCATACCACCCCGACTTCAACCCTATTGAAAATATATGGTCACAGATAAAAGGTTATGTATCAAAAAGAAACATAGATATGAATTTGGGTACAGTAAAAAAAATAATTGAAGAAAAAATAAATATTATTGGCCCGGAAGAATGGAAGAAAGTTTGTGATCATGCTATCAAATGTGAAAATGAATACCTCTCACAGGAACACTCTATGGATGATCGCATTGATAGGATTGTTATTAACGTCAATGACAGTACTGACGAATCTGACGATGATATGACTGACTCAGATTGTGAAATGGACAATATTGAAAACATCGATCCAAATACGATGATATTGTAATGTTAGGTAGGTATAGGTAGTTTTACCAAAGTTGAAATGAATGAAACCACACCCAGTTACATTACGTACTGATTGCAAGAAAAACGAATGAACGAAGTGATTGAGTCAATGTGAGAATCTTAACAAAAACATTTTGTCATCCCATCAGTTCGCTGCTGAACTTGCAATCGGTACGCAAAAAAAAACACCTATTTTAAAAATCCTTTATCATTCATTACAACGGTTGTGTGCGTGGCGATAACTTTCGTGAAATTGCCTATGAAACCTTTTGAATCGATTGCATTCCTCTCACACGCAGGTTATTTTTAGGTACGAGAGGGACGCCAAAGATAAAATATAGACAGGTTTTGAATTTTATCATTGTAAATATTTCCCGATAAGCTTTATTTTGTTGTCCTTTTAATTATGTTTTAAAGCGGAGATAATGTTTTGTTTAGTAGTGACAATAAAACTGATTATTTTTGAAGTTACAGAAAGTGGTTTTAAAAATCCCATTTTCAGTACCTAATAATTGTTGCGGTTGTAACATCTCTATATTATACAACAACATTATTCATTTTGACATTTGACACTTAACAATAAAGTTCCATATTAATGGGTATGAGAATGTCACTGATTTAATACGATAATTCATTGACAGTTCGGGTGTCATCGTATTCCGATAAAGATCCGAGTTTTCCCGAAGGAACATAATTTTGCAATACATCTGTACTTCTGACTACTGAATTGAAATGTATATTACATATATGTATATTGTATATAATATATATTATTATAATTCAGCGAGAAATACTAAAGGGAACACTTTATACGGGCCTTAACCGTATTACTAAGTACTAGACTTCAAAGTTTTGCGTATTACGAGTATGGTACAAATTAAAGAGACGAATTGAGAAACCTCATTTTTTCAAGTCGGTTAAAAATCTTGCGTATAACTGAAACTAAACTACCTAGTCATCAGTTATCATGTTTATTATATGTATATTTGAAAAACTAGTAACAAAATCTATTGCAACTTGGTAATCTGTTTTTTCAATAACGCAGCTTCTTTGGCAGGGCCTTCGAGAAGGCCCAGCCAAAGAAGCTGCGTTATTTTTGCCTTTTTGCTTCTAGTTCTCTGACCATTTCCGCAGTTTTTCTTTTTTCTGCTGTGATTTTCGCCTCTGACCTTAATTTTCCTTTTTTTTGTGTAGCTCCTCCGTGTACAAGTAGTGAGCATTATGAGCCGCGTGGATCTTTTTTTTTCAATATTTATTTTGTCTATACCGCCGTAATAGGATATAGCGTCGTAAACGCGTCTTTGCGCAATTATAGACTCATGCGAAAGAGTTTCCACTCCTTATTGACGGAAAAGCCACGCTCACTATAAACGTTTCCGTGGGATAACACCATGCCCATTTTTATTAGTTTGCAAGTTTTTATTTTCCTTTTTTATCAAACCGAGCCAAAGATCATCCAGTCGGTGACCATCCGTAATGGAAAATTGTTTCATTGATTTTACAAATTCAGGTTCATTTACAAATATCATTGAAGGCACTTTTGTCGTTATCTTGCTTCATATGCTTAAAGCCGGTTATTTTTGACAAATATGTCCAACACTTTATCAAGCCTCTCTCGTCGTCGGAATTCTGCATTGACTGCGATTGCGGGATCGAAACAAGATATTCCCTTAGTCAAAGCATACGAAAGTGGGGATGTTTGGCACAATGACACGCAAAATTCTATCAGATTCTTTCGACAGTCTTGACGAAAACGCAAGCAATCGCATCATTGATATCGCGGCTATTTCGAAGAGCATTCTTTACAGCGAAGCCCAAGTGGACTCCCTTTTCAAGTCAATCGACATGATATTAGTGGCAGAATCCAATACATCCGCTTTAACAACTCTTTGCATGATTTATTTCAGTGTAGCCAAAAGTGATTCGTATAAAAGTGGAGCAAGTGGTGCGTCGGATTGAAATAATGTTAAAAATGGCTCCGCTTGCACCGCCACCCATTGAAAAAAGGCCAATTTAGCCTTTAATAATTTGTCTTCCAATGCAGCATTTACTAAAGCTTGCGCTGTCAGGTGCTTTGTTTTCGTTTTTGATTTCCTGCACATATTTTTCAACGTTTTTTCAACTAATTTTAGTGGCGCGATCAACAACGCTAAAGTTCTCGAGCCAACGTACTGCACAAAATTTTAATGGAACTCGAGCCTGAAAACCTTGTAGTTTCACGACGCGCAGGCGCAGGGCTATAGCAGAATAGGTAGTATAGAGAACGTAAAACCGGCGGCGATTTCCGAGTAATACAGTGGCACGTGCGCAGCGCGGTCGCATTTACCTATTATTAACCTATTATAGTAGATATATACGTAATGTTTGGAGATGGTAAAATTAACAATTTGTTTTTATTTTTATTAGGTACATACAGAGACAATTTTTATTCTCTGACCTCCATTAAATTTCCCTGACAATGAAAAAATGTCCGAGCGCGGCGGACTGCTGAGGACAGTTGAAGGGAATCTAATATCTAATATGGTTACTTATGAGACTGTTTGTTTCTTAATAAATAAATAGATAAATAAGGACCTTGACCTAGTGACCTTGGTTTTGGCGGGCTGAAATTACGGCGGACTGCGTCTAGACCCGCCTATTGGTGATTTTTTTCCTCGTACAACGCTCCCATACCTAACACAGAGTCGAGTTTACCTTGGCTGTAACACTGCGACTCGGGCTTCTTGCCCTTCCTCCACGGGCCGCACTTGGCGAGGCAACCGATGAGCGCCGGCTTGCAGGCCGCCACGCTCGCCGCCGGGTCTGGCGGGTACTTGATGGAGAACTTTACCAGGTCGCCCGTCCTGGGACATAAGTTATACGTGCTAAAAAATTACATGTAAGAAACAATAGAATAATATTAAAGCCAAATAGTTCGTAACACATGTTTATGTCTATGGGAATAACGATGTGTGACGAAGTATTTGGTGCTTTGGATGCTACAAACTATATGATGCTGACTGTACCACATCGGTGGCAAACAATCGGTGCCAAAGCAATAGGACGCCTGCTATACTCCGGAGCCTAAACTCACGAGTACGACTCACGTGGTGCCCGCGACCCCGTACGAGTCGTCCTCGCTGACGGCGATGCAGCGCACGGTGCGGCGCAGCTTGCCGAGCGCCACGTCCACCACGTCCAGCGCCTTGCTCCCCGCGCTGATGTTCCACACCCGGAGGTTCGCTGCGAACGGAGAACCGATATTGCGATAGCATTTGCAAACATTCCCTATCGCTATATTTACACTAGCTACGCGAGTGGCGGTGGCGACTCGGCCGGCGCGCGCGACGCTCGTAGTGCGGTTCGGGGAAACTATAGTGTTGTGGCGAAACGGCGTGAAGTTTTAGCGATGGGCTAAGTAAGTCGTGTGGAAAACGAGTCCGCCTCGAAGAGTATTAATCATACAGTAATGTTCAGCCAACGCCGACATTCTGAATTAACTCCCTCTTAGACGAACCGTAGTCGAAACTTTCGTTAAATTTCCTGGATTCAGGTGAAATCATGCTCGGGCACACTCGCCGCCCGTGATAGGGTAATTCCGGGGTAGTTGGCCATAGTTTTTTTTAAAACAAAAAGTAAGCGAGTTATCAAAGAAATCTTTATTTATGTATAAACATTGAACAATCAACGTTAGATAATTAAACAAACAAAAAATATTTTCTCTTGAGATCAGATTGAAAAATCGTTATAAAAAAATCACAATTGGCCATCTCTACCAGGGTATGGGAAAGATGGCCATAACCTAACTCTAAATTATTGTATGGCTTCAGTCTTATTTTTTGGTCCTGAGGCGCTTCTTCTTTTCCTGGCCACATTTGGAGCATGCATCGTGGAATTCGGTGCAATTTTCATGAACCCAAAACATACAAATCGTGCACTGGAGCCAATCTTCAACGAGCAGAGTCTCGTAATAATTTTCTCCGCATCCACGACCGTTATCCTTCCCTTTCAAGTTCTTATTCTTCTTGTTTTTCGATTTTATGGCAAGGGGGACATCGCCACTGCTATCCGACAGCCTTCGGATAGCCTTTTTTTGTTACCCGAGCCGTTTTCTTTTTTGCCTATCCTTCCTTCTTAATGGATTTTTCGGGTATTTTCTTCTTCTCTTTTTTAATTTTCTTTTCCTCAGCGAATTTTCTAGCACTGATATGTACTTCAGAAGTCAGTAGTATTCCCACTTGCTTAGCTCGTTTGTGAATTTCAGCGAGACTTTGTGGGATAGGTGATATATCCTGTAAAATTCGTGATGGGGTGTAGTCTGGATCATTATTGAGTGGATGTTCTTCTGGAGTCTTTGAAACATTAGACTCGATGGTATCGTTCACTGAGGCTTCTGATCTGGGAGCGATTTCGGGGCTATAGCTCATATCTCGTCTTGGCTCATTGGAACAATCCGGAATGAAGGCATCTTCATCGCTGTCTTCCTCCACTGCAGATGGAGTAGGTGGAATAGCTCGTGCAACAGTAGGATTAGTCGATACTGGTGCAGCAGCACCTGCAGGTTCTTCAGTAAATGCGTAGTCTGGTACCGCTGCTGGATTTAATGGATATGCTCCAGTCGCCCTAAAGCCTGAAATTGCATTTTCTGCTGACGCTGCTTTTCCCCAAGCCTTGTTAAGCAAAGCTCCGAAAGAAAGTCTTGTTATACGACGTCCTGGGTTTTGAATTAGCCAAAGTCTGCACTGTTCATAAAAATGTGTTTTAAGTGACTTAAACACCGAACGATCTAAGGGCTGGAGATAATGGGACGTATGACTCGGCATAGATATCAAAATGGTTTCGTTTTCATTTGCTTATTCCAGCATTTCCACAGAGTTACAATGGGTTGAGTGGCCGTCTAGAAGAAGAACAACTTTTCCAGCAGGTTTTCTAGGAACAAAGTGCGTCCAACCTTTCCAAGAATATCTCTGAAGTTATGTACGCTGACTTTTGAGACATGAACAGCTTTGTTCCTGGTGGCATCCCATCTTCAAATTCAGGCTTTTTGTTTTTGCCCTTCATGATACAAGCAGGAGGCAAAAAAGTACCTTCAGCATTGTAACAGGCTATAATGGTTATCGTCTCCCCTTTTTCGGTTGATGTTACTGTGGAAACCGCTTTACTGCAGGCCGACTGTTTAACTGCAAGCCTGACTCATCCATGTTATATACACAATTTGGTGCTAACATCTCATGATCCTGTATTAAAACGCTTTCTAGAAGTTGAAAATAAGCATTTACTTCTGTTTTATTCATGGCACTGGCCCTAGCCCTGGCCAATGATACACCTTCTGACTTTCTAAGTGTAATATCTTTGTGTCTACTTAGGAACATTTGCAACCAATCATATCCTGCTTTCTGGGTTTCTGTATTAAATCTGTGCTTTCATTTTAATTGCTCTGCAAAATCGTAAGCTATTCTTCTAACATCCATCATTGTCAATGGAAAACCTTTAGCTTGCATTGCTTTGATGGGAGCTACCAGTTTATCCTCATTTTCTTTTCCAAACAAAGAAAAAGGGCCCTTTTTGTCATTATTCTTCTTCAATCTTCTTTCGAACGTTTTTCGAGGTATTTGGTGCTAGATAGCCGCCGCTCGCACGGATAACCCATCATTTTTCACAGCACTAATAGCAGCCTTAAGTGAAACTCCTGACCAATTACCTCTGACAGCTACTGCTTTTCTCTTGTACTTGTTTGGCATCAAAAAAAAATCAATTGAATTATTTGAATAAGGCATCATTTTTGCACCATCAGTGTATGATGACCATATGGCCATGACATACCGACTTAAACTGGCCATCTCTCCTTTTCTTTCGGGAGAGATGACCACACCTAAAAAGAAAAAAAGTCAAAACTCGATCTGCATAACTTTGAGGTTAGAACATAAAGACAAACGTATACTTTGCAATAAAAACAAAAAACACCAATATTATGAGAAACTACTCTCCTTTTCTTTCGGGAGAGATGACCACACCTAAAAAGAAAACAAGTCAAAACTCGATCTGCATAACTGAGGTTAGAACATAACGACAAACGTATACTTTGCAATAAAAACAAAAATCACCAATATTATGAGAAACTAACATCACCACTAGTTAAAATATGAACCTCCTTTGAAATATTTTCACTTGTCAAAACAATTAACATAGATTTTACTTACTTTTTCTTTTTTTTCGCCGAAATTTTTGCCGTACCCTTGCTTCCACTCTCGACGCGCGGCGAACTAAACAAAAACTAACGACATCTAGCCGTAGAACCATGAAATACTTCGATTGGCCATCTCGCCCTTATGGCCATCTACCCCGGAATTACCCTAAACTAGTTGGCCCGGCACGAGAGCGCGGTGGTGAAACGCGCGGCGTACGTAGCGCCCGCCCAGTTAGTTAATTAAAGCTTTGTACTCACACTCCCCACCCGTGACGAACGAGTTGGGCCGGCACGAGAGCGGCGCGATGGCGACCGCGTCGCCGGTGGTGAGGCGCGCGGCCGGCGCCGTGCCGGTGGCCGCGCCGGCCGCGCAGTCCCAGAGCACGACGCAGCCGTCGTCGCGGCCGCCCAGTGAGACCATGTAGCGCTCGTCCGAGGTAAACATTAGGGCTTCTACGCGGACCTGGGGGAGAATGAGCGTGTTACAGCGCCCAGCTTAAGGCTGAGGCGACCGGTGCGGTTGCCTGGGTGGCACGTTGAGGTGTACAACTCTACGCTACGAGGTGTATAGGGGCACCAAGAAATATAAAAGGGTGCCTATAAGGCATGACTCGCCCGGGGCGCCTAGATGGCCGGCCCTGTACAGTGCAGTGGCAATAAACACGCTTTGTCACGCATATTTGTCGTCACCGGGACTTGCGAGTCAAGGCGAGACCGATTCTTTTTCGAACTCACACCATCAATGGGATTTGCAACGCACTTAACGCTAACTAACCTTTCCTAGAATCAAGTGACAAGCCAGCGTACCTTGCTGTAGCACTGGAGATGCTAAATACGCTCTTGATGATGTCTTTCCTCTCGAAGTCACGCTCTCTAAGTAGATATTTTAAATGTTCACTCTTCAAATGTCTTCCCCGTGTTAACACGCTCGTAACTTCAGCTCCCGAATCCCGTAGCATGCCTTGCAGAACATACACTTTTTCAACGTGAAGCTTGAAGCTATTTAACAGTCTGGTAGCTACATTTTGGATGCAGCGAAATTAGCGAGTGAATTTGAACCGTCGAGCTGCCGATGCGGTCTCTATAGGATAGGATCTCTTATGTTATAGCTCCTTTCCCCCTTAGAAAGAAGGTTACCTTGTGCAGCTCATGGCTCCCGAGTAGCGTCTTCTTCTTGAAGTCCCACAGCTTGGCGGCGGCTTTGAAACCGACGTGGTTGATCTGACCCGAGCCCACGTAGCGCCCGCCGGGGGACACGCCCACCGCGGACACGCTGTTACTGTGCCCGCTCAGGAACCACATCTGCTTGCTGACCCAGTGCTGGATGCAGACTTTGTTGCCCATCGGGTACACGATGTGGTCGCCGTCAGGGTGCACTTTGAGGCCGCGGATGGCGGAACCTGGTGAAAGGTTTGATAAAGCACGCCACGAACGATCTAGGTAAGTTGTCCCAACAATCCATACATTTCGGGGGTCATTATTTAAAAGAAACTAATAGTATTTCGAATCCTCTAAAATATGAATTTACGGTCAGGTAAAAGCGAAACTGTTAGCGAAAAGTCCGCATCGTTTTCAGTTTGGAAATGAACAAAAGTTCAGTTACAAAATGACCGGCATTTGACTCTTGCTACCGTCTTGTTTGTCATGATCATGAGACTAAATTAAGATTATAGGTACAGTCCTTTTAAGAATATTTTTCTGTATTGACATTACTGTATCTACTACGTGTAATGACTAGACATTGACTACTTACTCCACTAGCTTGATACTTTGCCGACAAAACAACAGTAGCTACTGCTTCAAGCTTCCCAGTTATCCAAAAATCTAGTTTTACAAATAAAATTTCAACTTACCATCAAAGCCTATAATGGCATGCGTCTCCAAATTCTTAACATCCATAATAAACTATTGATTCACTCGATTATGTACTAAATAAATAAAAACTAACTAAAAGTTTTATGATCAGAAAAACAATGTTAGTGTTCTGCCAAGTTTGACGCTGTTTTTTTTACGGTTGCTAGGAAACAGTTTGTACAGGAGGTATAGATATAACAAGTAGGTTGCAATGCTGTAGATGTGTTTACGGTCGCATCGCATGAATGATCATCGAATTAATTTCGTTTTTTTTCTGTGCTTCTAGAGGTGTTCTGAGGTTGTCTGGAAGAGATCGCTCTTCAGCAATAAAATCGCCTGCTGTCAACGTATTTGATATTGTTTTTTTCTTGTAACTGTCTCGTTTGTGATAGGCGTGCAATAAAGAGTGTTTCTATTGTAATGACAATTTTCAAATTACTGTACCTACAGTAATTAGTTAGACATACATTTGAGCACGGCTATCATGCGACGGTGCGCGAGCTCTCTCGATTTTTCTCGCACTATCCGTTTCTCTCTTATTAGAACACTAAGAACAAGAGGTATAGTGCGAGAAAAATCGAGAGTATGTCGCGGCCGTCCCATGATGGACGTGCTGGTCGATTCACAAGAGATGGCGCGTAATTTCTATGAAATTAATGACAGTTTCATATATTTTCCGCGCCAGCTCTCGTGAATCGACCTATACTAGTTTCATCATCATCATCATATCAGCCGAAAGACGTCCACTGCTGGATATAGGCACAGTATAGGAACAGTAGATAAACTTCGAACAAAGGTACATCGCACGGCTGCACACATGCTCGCGTGTTCGGTACGCACACACACATAGCCTTCGGGAATGATGGAGAATGCTTCAATCGGGCATGAATAAGAGTGTAATATAATTAATATAATATATAATATAAACACCACAACGGCGCTCTGTTCGCTCGTTCTCACTCGCTACGTCAAAGGAAGCCGCCTCGTAGGTATGAAGACAGCGAGCCGCCAGTGCCACGATATCAAAAGGAGCCGAATAGGCTTGTAACGAAGCACCTACCTACCACCTACTAGGAAATATTTTAGGCATAGTATAGTGGTATTAATTAACATATTGCATGAAGTGGGAAACTAAAAACACATACCCAACTATCTATTATATTATTAATTTGTGTATACATTATTGTCTATTAAACTGTAACAGCGGGCGTAGCACGGTTGCCATTTTATCACTTATCGTTGTGGATAAGGCATCCGTCACTCTCGCACTCGCATACTTGTCAGAGCGTGATGGGCGTCTTTACCACAACGATAAGTGATAAAATGGCAACCATGCTACGCCCACTGAAATACTTTGCATACTTAAAAGCAAAATTAGTATTATAGGTATGCCAAGCCACAAACTTGACACAGCCCTGCGCATCGAGCGAAAGTAGGTAACGAACGCTCCTAAACGGCCTCAGATTACCTACTGTATTATTCTTCTATACTGTGATATAGGCCTCCCCCAAAGAGTGCCACTACTACTACTAGTACTACATACCAGTTATTTATTTATCGTATGGCAATTACAATTGAAATACAGTTTTATAATCTAAAATTACATTCTGCCAGGTAGTTGGCAGCTGCACTCGTAATTTTTTTTAAATCTTCCGCTGGACCATAGTCAATTGGTAGTGGGGTGTGCCAGTAGATGACATCATTAATGCAGTTTTTCCGAGTGTATCGAGTTCGAGACAGGTGGCTATCGTTACAGTGTATTTAGAACCGTGAGATCTTCGGAAAGACAGTACGGTTGCCAGGTTGTTGCACTTTTAGCACCGCCCAGGGGTCACGTGTAGGGTAGCAATGGGTAATTCCTACGGACGTGGTGCAACTTCGACCCCCCACCATGACATGTATTTGTCATAGCTGTCTTGTCAATTATTATCCTGTAATTCCCTATGTAATGTTTTATGCTGATTAAAGCCTTGTTTTCCTTAGGTTTTGTCGTATCTTATGTATCAATTTAATCAGCATAAATTAAAATGTCCAACAATGAAAATAAATCTGGAACCAGCGGTTCCGATGTCGTGCCGACTCACATTTCCATGACGCGCTATCTGCGGCCTGATCGCTTAGACATCGAACCGAATACAACAGCCGCTGATGTAAAATGGTTGCATTGGTGCGCTACCTTCGAAAATTTTCTAGAAGAAGATCAAACAATAACGGAAACGGCGCGGCTGAAGATTCTAATCAACTATCTCTCGCCGATTGTCTACTCGTTTGTTCGCGACTGTTCTACATACCGTCAAGCAATGTCACAGCTGGAAAAAGTGTACGTAAAGCCTAAGAATGTGATTCTTTCTCGCCATTTGCTTACGACTCGTAAGCAACGATCGGACGAATCGATCTCTGATTATTCCCGTGCCCTGAAGCTTCTGGCTCACGAATGCAAATTCGAGCAGGTTTCCGCTCAAGAACATGAGGATCAAAGTATAAGAGGTGCGTTCATAGCGGGAATCAGTTCTCAGAAAATAAGAGAACGTCTTTTAGAAAATTTGTCGTTCACTTTAGAACAAACACTTAATCAAGCTATTTCACTTGAAGCAGCCGAACACAACTCAAAGGTTATATCAGGCAATACAGGCTCGCTTCTTAACTAACTTCCTGAAATTGGAGATACAAGTTTCACTACGCCAAGTCAGCCAAGTCTAGCCACTTCTTCTCCGCAGCAGCGCAGAAAATGTTTCTTCTGTGGAGGGAGTGTACACCAACGGATAAAATGCCCAGCATTTCACGCGACTTGCCAATTGTGCTCTAGAAAAGGGCATTTCGCGAACGTTTGTAGGAGCGGTAAGCCATTACCAGTCAATTCCATCACAGCTGAAGTTTCAAGACCGGCTCAAGTACCCGACACCATAGCAAGTCTCACTGCGATTTCTGCTGCTTCACCATCAAGTCTTATCAAAGCAACTGTGCCTGTGACTATAAACGAAGTACGCGCTGACGCCCTGATAGACACAGGTAGCTCAATTAGCTTCATTAATAAAGATTTAGTTCATGTTATGAACTTGAAGCAAAACCCTTGCAAGCAAACAATTACACTAGCCTCCCTCAACTACGTGTCTTTTGTAGAAGGGATGTGCTTCGCAACCATTAAACTAAAAGAGCATACTTACAAACACAGACCTCTCTTGATTGTAAATAACCTGTGTGCAGATATCATCGTCGGTCATGACATTCTCAAAGACCACTCAAGCCTAGAGCTTCGTTTTGGAGGAGATAAAGATCCTCTACAGATCTGCAACATTATGGAAGCCTCTGTTCCACCGGCATCAGTTTTTACAAACTTATCGCCTGACATTAAACCGATAGCTGTCAAGTCAAGGCATTATTCTGATGCAGATAGAGGTTTTATTGAACAAGAAATTACAAAGCTCTTGGAGGACGGGATAATCGAACCTAGCGTATCCCCTTGGCGTGCGCAAGTGCTGGTTGCAGGTGGCGGGGCACATCGTAAACGTCTCGTCGTAGACTATTCACAAACCATTAATAAATATACAATGCTAGACGCCTATCCATTACCCAATATAGAAACTATCGTATCAAAAGTTGCAAAATTCAACTTTTTCAGCCAGATTGATCTCAAAAGCGCATATCACCAAGTCCCAATCTTAGAGAGAGAAAAACTTTTCACATCATTTGAAGCTGGTGGCAATTTGTACCAGTTTACTAGAATCCCATTTGGTGTGACTAATGGGGTAGCAGCTTTTCAAAGGACTCTCGACTTTATCATCAAAACAGAAAAATTAGATGGTACCTATTCGTACTTGGATGATGTTACAGTATGTGGCCAAAACAAAGAAGACCATGATAAGAATCTCCATAAATTTATGTCCGCCGTAAGCAAATACAAACTGACCCTAAACGAAAAGAAATGTACCTTTGGTGTGGACCGTATTAATCTTTTGGGGTACACAATAAAGAACAACTCTATTGTGCCAGATCAGGAGAGACTAAAACCACTGCTAGACCTGCCTGTCCCCTCTAACGCAAGTGAACTTAAGCGAACTTTGGGTTTATTCGCCCACTATGCTAAATGGATTACAAAGTTTTCGGAAAAATTACAACCATTAATTGCCATTTCAACTTTTCCCTTGAGTGATTGTGCTAAGACATCGTTCGAGATACTGAAGTCAGATATCATTAAAGCGTGTCTTGTAGCTATCGATCCCAATGAGACCTTTACGGTCGAGACAGATGCTTCGGACTTTGCAATAGCCGCTACGCTTTCACAGAAGGGACGCCCTGTCGCCTTTTTCTCACGCACTCTATCAGAATCCGAGCGGAAACAGTCATCGGTTGAAAAAGAAGCCAGCGCCATCGTGGAATGTTTACGAAAATGGAGGCATTATCTTATCGGTAAATATTTTTTGCTTGTAACAGATCAACAATCGGTAGTTTTCATGTTTAATCAAAAACATAATAACAAAATAAAAAATGAAAAAATTGAACGCTGGCGCCTAGAAATGTCCTGCTATAAATATGATATAGTTTACCGACCAGGGAAAGAAAACGTTGTCGCCGATGCTCTTTCGAGAGTATGCTCATACCTTAATCACGATAAGCTTAAGGAACTACACGAATCTCTCTGCCACCCTGGTATCGTTAGAATGGCGCATTGGGTCAGAATGAAGAACTTACCTTATTCGATAAATGACATAAAAGCAATGACTGCGTCATGTCCGGTTTGTGCGGAAATAAAACCGCGTTTCATGAAGACTCGTGGACAATTAATAAAATCAACTTCACCGTTCGAGAGGTTGAATATCGATTTTAAAGGACCCTTACCGAGCAATACAGGCAGAAAATATATCCTAACAATAATCGATGAATATAGTCGGTTTCCTTTCGCTTTTGCCTGTAAGGATATGACTTCCGCTACGGTAATCAATTGCCTGAAAGATTTATTTTATATGTTTGGCACGCCACTTTATATACACAGCGATAGAGGCACCTCGTTTATGTCTGAAGAATTGCGACAATTCTTATCGTCTCTAGGCGTAGCCTGTAGTCGCACGACGCCCTATAACCCGGAAGGTAACGGGCAAATAGAGCGCCTAAATGGCACCTTATGGAAGACCATCCAATTATGTTTGCGTTCTAAAGGCCTACCTACTGAAAATTGGGAGCAAGTTATGACAGTATCTTTACATGCTATACGATCGCTTCTCTGCACACCAACTAACGCTACGCCACATGAGAGATTATTTTTACATCCGCGTCGATCTTCCAACGGAGAATCTTTGCCAACGTGGCTCGTGCCAGGTCCAGTTCTAATGAAGAAAAACGTACGTAATAAAACTGATCCCTATGTTGAAGAAGTGGAACTTTTACAAAGTAATCCTAACTACTCCTTTGTAAGAACACCAGAGGGACGAGAAACCACTATCTCTAACAGACAACTAGCGCCACTCCCAACACCTGAACCCGGATCGATTTCCGATGAGGACGAGCTGGAGATGCTAGATGCCGAATCAACTCCATCCGTCGACTCACAGGAGTCCGAGCCCGAGCCTGCTGCTGAAGCGCCGCCGCCGCCACGCCGATCCGGCCGAAATCGCCGCCTGCCGCAGCACCTGCAGGACTACGAGCTGTAGTCACTAGAAGGGGGGGTGAATGACATGTATTTGTCATAGCTGTCTTGTCAATTATTATCCTGTAATTCCCTATGTAATGTTTTATGCTGATTAAAGCCTTGTTTTCCTTAGGTTTTGTCGTATCTTATGTATCACACCACATATCAGTTTACCAGTATGTAATAGTTGGGGAAACAAAGTTTTTAAGAATGTCTGGAATTGTAATCAAAATCATATTTACTATATCACCAAATAGGTCTTTATTAAAATAAAATTACAATTAATTCATAACTATAATTAATTATACAGGAAAATCACCATCACCTGTCAGCTTGTTTGTATGTCAATCCAATGAATTAAACGATTTTATTTATGGTCTGTGCCTTCGGCTTGACCTTTCGGAGATTACCTGTCTTACCAATTCATGCAATTGTGCCGTGTTACCTACGCCGTATCGAGCCTGAGAACTACGCGCGGCCCGCGCGGAGCGCGGGGCTTGCGGGGGAGGGGGCGCCGGCCGGCTAGCGAGCGGCGAGGCGCGCGCGCTTCTTCAGTACGCTGTTATTACCACTGCAGTGCGTTGTGTTGTGTTTAAATGTCTTTAACGTTGTGTAACGTTCGTGTTTTTAAGTGGATTTATACCAAAAACCGTAAGTAATTTCGGTTTTCTATTTTCCGTAATCGGGTCTGTTGAACTGCGTGGGGTTTATTGTTTTATATTTTATAACTAAAATCGAATCAGTTTGATTACAAGTCATGTCCCGTGGGATAAAAATATAATATAAATAAATAAATTTTGCTGTTTAACATAAGTTTGGGGTTTTTGGTGTGTTTTTATGGAACAAATCGGTGTTATCTTGATTTCTTAAGTGCTTCATTGCGCATGCTTTTTCTCCCAGTGTTCTGTTGTTTATATGCCTATATTTGAGGCTGCGGATGTTATGTGGATCCGCCATCGCAATAATTTTCGTAGGTACATCAGCATGGTTTGGCACCCTGGCACCTGATGCGGGGCTCTTGCGGCTTGTCAGTCGCAGCTGCAGCCTGTGAACGGCTCATCAGCCGCAGCCGCAGCCTCTAATGGCTCATCAGCCGCAGCCGCAGGCACCCGTGGCTCGTTAGCTGCAGTCGCAGCCGTAAGGCTCAGTTTGAGCCGCAGCCGCAGCCGCTAGGCTCGGTATGACCCTCAGACGTAGCCGTAAGGCTCGATTTGACCCGTAGCGCTGCCACTACTCGGCCGCAGGCGCAACCATGTCTGAATGCTGCCACCTTTAATAAGCAAAGCCCTCAGGCTGGCGGGGCTTTATGTAAGCCACAACCTCAGAATTGAGTACCTAATCTTGGGCTAAATTACCGTATGGGTGCGTCGGGTCATCACAAGCAGTTTACCTTTCGCTTTCAGATGGCGGAAGCCGAGGAATTCGAGACGTTGGGAGATCTGCTAGCGGAGCCTGGTGTGTTAACGGAGGAGAACGCAATCCTAGAAAGATTAAAGTTGGTCGTGCAGGAACACTACCCGACAGGCTGGCAGGAGTGGCTGGTAGTCAAGCACAAACCTACAAGCGAAGAGGCCATGGATATGGATCCTCAAATTTTAAATAAATTAAGGTTCGCGTTGCCAACGATTGATGTAATGACGGCCTTTAATCCTGACGCCCAGCACGTATCGGAAAAGGCTTTTAGAGACATGAAGGTGAAAATGCTGCGATGGCCATTCACGAGGGCGCTAGTTATGGGGCCTCCTGCGCTAGCAAACAGAATAAGGGGATCAGCGGCGAAGACAGAGTTATTTAACAATGCTGTTGCAAAATTAAAGCCGACGTTTGTACCTCGGAAGGAGGCTCTGAAGATTCTGGGCTCTCACACTGATTCGGAATCCGGGGACCTTAGTTCAACATCGAGCCGCAAGAGGCGCAGCGTGTCGTGTACGAGTGTTCCCTCCAAAAAGTCAAGGTTAGACCTCTTGGAAGAAAAGGTGGAAGGAATGTTTGCGCAACTCCTGCACCGACTTGAAAGTAAAGAAGAGTCGTCAGGGCGTTTTGCCAGCGATGAACGTCGTTACATGCTTGAAGATGACTTAGACGCGTCGTCTGTGGCGGCATCGCTAGCTGGCTCGGACCAAACGGAGTCGTGGTGCGCGCCGGGGTCAGAAGATATAGAAGAAGACTTTTTGCTACCTGAAGTGATAGAAGAAGAGCCTCCTGTTCCGGAGCCCTTGCCAGAGATAAAAGCTGAGGGCTTAGCCTGTCAGAAGTGGGGCTCCAGGTCCTGGAACAAGATTAAGTACAAAGAAGTGGAAAAACGTTTAAAGGCAGCTCCGGTTTTCAGCGGATTGAAAGTAAATCCAGCTCTTGAACGTATGGCCCATAAATCATTCACCTCTTCTATTTTATTCAAATTAGATGATGTGCTGGGAACCATAACGCATGGTCTATTAAAACAGCGAAAGGCTTTGACGGAGGAGTTGAAGAAAGTTTTATCTAAGGATAAAAAATTGTACGAGGAATTGAAGAAGACCTTATCTAGTTCATCGTCTTCTTTTCGCAGTATATCTGACGACCTACTCCATTTGGCGTGCGCTCGTAGATCAGAAGCGGTGGATTTGAGAAGGAAGCTTTTCAAAGCGGTAACAGATTTTCTTTCTATCAAACTGCAGGATATCCCTCCTTCAGATGCATATCTTTTCGAGGAGCAGAAATTATCAGATTTTATAAAGGAAGAAGGAGGCTTCCACAAGGTTTTCCCGTCAAGATCAGGGAAAACATACAATAGCTCAGCCCTTGCTAAGCGCAAATTTTCAAAGAACGGCACCAGGAACATACGAGTAGAACCAGCGGCAGCGTCTCGCACTGCTAAAAGCTCAGAGCCAAAATGGCGATCCAGGCCATCTACCTATGCGTCGTCGTCCTTTCGAAAACATCAAAATGAGCCAGCAAGCCATTCTAAGAAATCAAATGACCGTGGACGCCGCCAGGGCAAAGTGCGACGATTCTGAAGCGAGGTTCCAAGGGGGCCACTTGCGCAAGTTCCTGTCGAATTGGGAGAACCTAGGTGCACCTCCTTGGATTTTAAAAACGATACAAGGCTATTCAATTCCGTTTATACTAAAACCACCATCAATACCCTTCAACGAACGGATAATAGAAGCATTTTCAACAAAGACTTCGAGCGTTATGGCTTTCGAGATAGAAAATCTGATGTCTCAAAAGGTAGTCGAGAGATCCAGGGACAAGGCGGGTTTTCTGTCTCAAATTTTCCTGATCCCAAAGCAAAATGGCAAAGTTCGACAAATCTTCAACCTAAAGCGATTGAATCAGTACTTGCATCCCAAAAAATTCAGACTAGTGAATCAAAGCAAGATTCCGCAGTTCCTGCAGCGCGGGGACTTTATGGGAAAGCTGGATTTGTCGCAGGCATATTTCCACGTACCTGTCAAAGAAAGCCACCGCAGATTCCTCTCTTTTGCCTACAGAGGGCAAGTTTATCGAATGACGTCTCTCCCGTTCGGACTCGCAAGTGCTCCGCTAGCCTTTTCTCGTCTAAGCAATTGGATAGCAGGTGGCCTGAGGTCAAAAGGTATTCGGGTTGTCGTTTACCTGGACGACTTCCTTTTTGTTCACCAAAACCCTGAGGTTTTAACGTGCCATGTGCGGTCGGCAATTCAGCTACTGGAATTAGCCAGGCTGGACAATAAACTACGAGAAATCCATGCTCGAGGCCACACAGCAAATAGAATTCCTCGGTATTCAGTGGGACACCTCTCGGAATGTCAAGTCACTGCCGCAGCCCAAAAGAAGCGGCATTCGAAGAGATCTTCAAAACCTTGTGACAAGAAAAACCTGGAATTGGATAGAAGGTTCTTCACTGATCGGCAAGCTAGGGTTTGCTGCGCTGGTGGTTCCGCTGGGTCGACTCTTTACGCGAAATCTGCAACGGGCCAGTCGAGTTCTGTCCAAAGACCAGCCAAAAGAGAGGCGACTATTGCCGGAAGCCGCATTACTGGATTGTCAATGGTGGCTGGACAACCTGGAAACAACTGGAAAGATATTTCAAAAAGAGCCATCAGTTTTTGTATCGACCGACGCGTCCAATCAAGGTTGGGGCATCCAGTTGAATGGAACAACACTCAAAGGGTTGTGGACCCCACTCCAAAGGCTCTGGCACGTCAATCGCAAGGAGCTACACACAGTTCTCATTGCGTTGGAGAAGTTTCAACAATCGATTTCTGCGGAGACCGTCATGTTACAAGCAGACAACAGGACAGTGGTCGCGTATCTGAGAAATCAAGGAGGAACGAAATCGCTGCCATTGCTAGATCTAACGAAGAGAATATTACTGTTGGCCCAGAAGTTGAATGTCACGTTGATCCCATTTTACATTCCGGGTCGGTACAATGTGATAGCGGATCGGTTATCGAGGAACAAGGGTTTACCGGACTGGCACCTCAGTCAAACTGTGACAAGTCAGGTGTTTCAGAAATGGGGAACCCCTCAGATAGACCTGTTTGCGACATCCCAGTCAAAGGTAGTCCCAATTTATGTAACGATGGACGCAAGAGACGATCAAGCGTTATTTACGAATTCTTTCAGCAGAACTTGGGACTACAGCCTGGCTTGGGTGTTTGCGCCCCCTCCTCTAATTCCCAGAGTATTACAGCACTTGAACAAGGCATCGGGGATTTATCTGCTCGTGGTACCTCGTTGGGAGCACGTGTTTTAGAGAGCAGACTTGAGGAGCCGGGCTTTGGCGCCCCCTTTTCGAATTTGGAATCTGGCCCATCATCTTACCGATCTTTCAACGAACAAGCCTCCCCCGAACGTACGAGATCTTCATTTGGAGGTCTGGAAGATACGGGGTGGAGTAGATTGATTGGAGGTTTGCAATCTGAAGACATTGATCTTCTCTTATCAGCGTGGCGTCAATCCACTTGGAAGACTTATAAGTCAGCGTGGTCGCAATGGGTACGGTGGTGTAAGCAGAATGGGGTAAAACCTGATAGGCCTCGTCCCCATCAACTAGCGACCTACTTAGGTTTTTTGAGTCGTTTTAAGAAGCTGGCTTACCCTTCAATCCTTGTTCAAAAATCGGCGATCGTATCACTCTCGGATCCGGAGCAGGAGACGAAGCTATCGGGACATCCGTTGGTAAAATACATGTTAAAAGCTATTAGTTTAAAACAGACCGCCTCCCTGATTAACAAGCGTTCCGCATCCATTTGGAACATTGAAGATATGTTAAATTGGCTCAAAGATCACCCTCCAGACCCAGAAAGTATTTTCCAAGTCTCGAGGCATACAGCTATTCTACTGTTATTGGCGTCGGGTCGGAGGATTCACGATTTAACTTTGCTGTCAATTGATAAGGATCATTATCTCGAATCTGGAACTACATTGACATTTTGGCCGGCTTTTGGATCAAAAACGGACAGCGCCGGTAAACAACAATCAGGGTGGGAATTGAAAAGTAGAGACGACGAAATCTTAGATGTAGTAAGATGGGTTCGTCGTTTAATTGTTGTATCTATGACCAGGAGAAATAGTTGCCAAGGTTTGAATTGCTTATTCATTTCCACCAGAGGCATAGTAAAAGCTGCATCGCGGACGGTCATAGCGGGTTGGTTAAAGGCCCCCTTCTTGGACCTAGGTATAAAGTGTGGCCCTGGTTCTATCAGGTCAGCAGTGACTTCGTATGATTATCAGAATGAGGTTCCGCTAGATCGCATATTAGAAAGAGGAAACTGGCGGGGATCAAAAAACTTTTTCAAGCATTACTGCAGGAAAGTTGAAGGAGCTAAGAATAGAACTGACAGGGTAGGCTCTATTAATGAGTCATTTAAGGCTGTTTAATTTCATGGCTGTGTTTTAGGTTAAGGAACAGATGATTGTTTAGCAAGTTATTTGCATCTGATTATTGTGGATCTCATTTTATATGCATCTGATTATGGTAGATCTCATTTTAAATGTGCATGACGTTGTACTGTATTTAATGTGTGTAGTTTGGATGTCTTTTAAGATGTATACGTATGTAGACAAGGTTTAAAATTTTGGTTTTATTTGGTCTATGAATATGGCCTGTTATTTTCATTAATTATAGTCATTAATAGTATTTTAGAAATGTGTAAGACTACTGTTTACACAGGTCAATTAGCAAAGTATAGTTTCTGCGTAAGTGTCAGACAATGACAGACTGTACGAAGTGGATCTGATTTGACAATAGAGGTTAATTGTTTTGGTTCCTTCATGCTAATTTTTAATTTTAATGAATACAAACTCATTATTTTTGGATACTGTGGTTTATTTCGTCTCTATATATTTTTATTCTGGCCACCACGAGTAAGTCACAGTACGCTGGGGTCGCCGGCAGGAAATAAACACTTCTCCGAAAGGTCAAGCCGAAGGCACAGACCATAAATATGACCGTTTTCCACCCCGGAGGGAAGAAAACGGATATTTGAGGTCTTGCCGAGGCTTGACCTGAGCAAGGCCCTTGCCGGCAGAGGAAATAGGCACTGAAGAAGCGCGCGCGCCTCGCCGCTCGCTAGCCGGCCGGCGCCCCCTCCCCCGCAAGCCCCGCGCTCCGCGCGGGCCGCGCGTAGTTCTCAGGCTCGATACGGCGGAGGTAACACGGCACAATTGCATGAATTGGTAAGACAGGTAATCTCCGAAAGGTCAAGCCTCGGCAAGACCTCAAATATCCGTTTTCTTCCCTCCGGGGTGGAAAACGGTCATATTTAATTTCATAATAAAATTTATTTCTGTGCCCGTCTTCAAGGCATACTAATATTAAAATTTTGTATAAAGACGCTCTCTAGTAGTGGAAGAGTAGAAAAAGGCCAAAGTAATAAACAAGATGAAGATAGAAAAAGCAACCACCACCAGCTGGAAGTCCTTCTGCACCAGACAAGACAAAGATGTGTGGAACTGCGCATACTTAACGTGTGATTAAAATATGCGGAGAACCAAAGACGGAGCAAGATAAACTTCGAAACAAAACAAATGCAACTCGGAACGATTATCCCAAGACAGTGCGCGAGCTGTGCTACGGTGATATAGACAATCCTTTTTTTTCTAATTAGAACACTTGGATACATATCGTGAGGAAACCGGTCTAATCCTAATAAGGTCATTGTATATGCAAAGTTTCGTCACATTCCAACAAGCAGTTTTAAAATGAGAGCGTAACTACGTTTGTATGGGAAGGTGAAATTCGGCCGAGCTTACTGCGGACTCTCTAAATTGTTCGCAACATTGTTTCAATTTCTTTTTTAATTTTTAATTTTAAAATATGCATGACATATAAGGGTCAGGCCGTAGATTTTGCCACAAAAGGTATCACCTAACTCTCCGCTCCTTTTTTTAAACCTTTAATACGTAATATTAATTTCTCAACCACAGCATTGTATTCCCTAAGAAATGGTGAACCTTGGTCACTGAAGATATTAAAATAAATCCATAAACTTGGGAAGTTACACAATATTTTTTCATGAAAAACGTCGAAAATTTCATAAAAAACACGAATCCGCTTAGGTAGTAGTGTACTTTACTCAATCAGAAAAATCAGAAAAAATATATAATTTTGATAATCTTTTTGATTTGACGTTATGAAATAATAGTTACCTAGCCGCCTTTTAAATATCGTTTCATGTTTCCTAAGAAAGTACATTAATTTTTACACGTTTAAAAAAAAACACACAAAACCATTTTTCTGCGCTACTTTGACTGCGTAACTAACATCTCCCCATTTTGTGGAGTTAAACATTAGCAGTGTTTGTATTAGAGTAGTGACAACACCAAAGTTACCTTGTCAATGGTCAATGACGCGGTAGCGGCTATATTTTTGTCAGTAGGCTGTTAATTTTGGCAAAAAGTGGCAGGTAACCAGTTTGTCACGGAGTGCATTTTTTAAGATTTCAAGGTAAGTCTTGTATGAATATTTGTTATTGTTATTGTGCCCTATTCAGTAAAGTGTGTGTAATCTTTCAAGGCAAAGAAACCTGGAAAAAACAGTGTATTTATCGAGTTAAGATTGATTCTATCTGCGTCACGTTACGCAGAATGGCTGTATGCTACTCTGCGCTACTTAGTAAAGGTGTGCACACATACAATGCTTGCGGTTTTTTAGGTGTTTTTTTTTGCTAAGCTACAATTATTATATTTCCTTTCAAGATGCCTTTGACTCCGGCAGAGAAATCCAAGAAATTCAGTCTGTCTTAAGTAATAAAAAAAAATCATACCATACCAAAATCCGTCATTTTATTTTGTACCTGACCTAACCTAGCTATTTTGCGTTTCCGTTGTGCGTCACTCTGCGCACCTGCGTTACTGTTTTGCGTCACTCTGCGCATCCGGTTCGTAGAAAATTCTACGTCACCGCTGCGCTCTTTGTGGCAAAATCTACGGCCTGACCCATAAATGTACGCTTGGTCTCTCTCCCGCGACACAGGCCGAGCCTAGTGGTAAAACTGTAAAATCTAATGTCATGCACCACATGTGTATTTTTGTTTTGTATGCAATAAAGACTTTTTTATTATTTTATTATTATCTCGCCGCGAGACAGCTTGTGATAACCGCGCTGTTACAATGAAATTCAATGGAAGAGTATATCTTTTTTCACTTTGTCTCTGTCTTTTGTCTAATGAATAAATGTCTTCTTACTTTCTTTTAAAAGGCTTTTGCGCTGCTAGAGGTTAAATTTTTCTAATATACTCCTCATGAGGCATGGCCTCTAAATGAAAATGCTCTCAATAACATCACTCAAAGAGGAATGCGTACAGTAAACATCAAAGATAAGTTTACAATTCTGCACCTTACTGCTTTGTAATAGGGCGCAAATTTATACATATCTTTAAAGACCCTACTTTTTTATATCATAGACAAGTTTTACATGCACCCTACTCAATTAGTTATAAACATACAAGTTAAGCAAGGCTTGCACTATGGGTACTAGAGGATGATATGCATACTATAAATGAAAACAGAAAACATCCATAACTCGGGAACAAATATTTGAGCTCATCACACAAATAAATGCCCTTACCAGGATTCGAACCCGGGACCTCCCACTTCATAGGCAGGGTCACTACCAACTAGGCTACTGAGGTTGTTGATGTGAGTGCTGTTAACATAATAATGTATTAACTTATTAAATATTAGTACCTAAAAAAGTATTTGTATTTAAATTTCAAGTCTACTGTAAATTGGGTGACACAAGGCTTATAGTTTCCACTGCTTCTATACATAATACAAATAGGTCCCTCCATGCCTTTAGCAAATTGTGACCGGATGCTTACACTAATGTATTATAGTTTCAAGCATGATCTTCGCACTGTCTTGGCTTTGTTGTCTATCTGTGTCTTAAAAGCTTCTGCATGTTCTTTCAGCTCGTTGATCATATACTGTTTCACAACTGACAGGAACTCCGAACACTGAAACAATTGTAATGTTATCTTAGCATACCTAAGCTTTGTTCGTTTCTATTCTTGGATTAGGTTTTAACTATAAATATTTTTAATAGATAAAACAGTACATACAAAACTTAAAATCATTATGAAAACCTAACAAGTGCCTCCAGCATCTGCAGCGAGGCACAGCATAAGCTAACGGTGGTCTACACCAGGCCCAGGAAGTAAAGCCTTTAGTATCTGTCCTTTGCCCCAGCTATCTAGTGAGTCTTTTAATATATTTGTTGAGTTTTATTCTAGTAATTTCTTGTTGGCTTAAAAGTAAATTTCACAAATAAATAAATTAACTAATAGGTAAATATTAGGCAAAAAACTTACACAAATCGAACTAGTCCCATAGTATGCTCAATAAGTCTTATGACAAATGATAAAAGCTATTTTTATGATACCTTGATTCCCCTCTGTAATCCACTGACCTCAAATACAAGACCAGCATTAGACAGGTCTAAAGGCCGCATAAAAACGGTTCAAACATTGACTAAAGGTACAGGACATACCAAAAGCTCGTCTTCTTTCTTTCCAAGTTGTGCAAAAGCGCATTTAGGTGCGTGGCTTTTGTGCTCTGACCAGGGATCGTCATTGGGTTCCCATCCATCCAGCTCCTTGCCACAGAGGAAACACTTCGCGGCATCGGCGTCTTCGTCACCCGTGGCAACCGAATAGAACCCAGCATCAGCCATGTTCCTCACATTACATCTGTTTTTATTATCAAATGGCCAGTTTTTAAACGTTTTTACTCTTTCGTCAACTGAGAATAACGATCTACTTTCTACGCGCATTTCGTTTTTGAATTTTACAAAACCAGACGAAGATTCACCGCTTTTGTTTTTGGTAGTAATGGCAGTTGAAAGGCAGTTTGTTGAGATTTTTGAATTGAAAATGGTTGTCAAATTCAAACAAATCAAACACCAATGGAAAACGAATGTCACATAACTTTTATCTATGGTTATTTCTAGGAGATGTATTGTCGTGCGTGAAACTTTGGTGAAAATTGAAAATATAATGTAGAACAATAATATATCATATTTAGAGTCAAACATATGTTCAACTGTGTACAAAAGTGATACACAATACCTAATCAAGTCAAGTTAAACATATTTACAGTACATATGGTGCTACTTTTCCGCACTAGTGCGGAAAAGAGCACTTTTCGTGCATATGTCGAAACTTTAAAGAGCCATATGTACAGTAAAACGTTGTACGATACACGTGCGAATAGGTAATTCGCAACTCGTGTCGATTTAAAACACTCCCTTCGGTCGTGTTTTAATTATCACCACTCGTTGCGAATTTCCTATTTTTGGCACTTGTATCGTAAATAACTATTTTGAACGTGTTATGTTTTCCGATGTAATTCATAAATTATTTTGCACTGCACGTATTCAAGTTTTCATTTTAAAATACAAGTTACTTATAGGAAAATACACCTCGAGACTGTCAATTCTTACCATAGATACTATTACGATTTCAAATGAATAGCTTTTTGCCAAACCATTTGAGACTATGATAAAGATGCTTGAATTCTTCTTTTCGGGTTAGTAATTTTTGTATGGCAATATTATTTCAACCAATGAAATTATAGCATCGCGTCGACCAATCATAGCAAAGGAGTTTCGGATCGTAATCGTATCATATCACATTCCGAGCTTCTCCGAATTTACATTACGATTACCCGAACATACAATCGAGCATTAGCCAGTTTAGCAGTTTTAGCATCGCTAAAGTTCGTAGCTTTAATTTGCGTTTTCAGTTCTTCACTCAAGTACACATCGTAAATTCAAGCAAAACTAACTGTAAATAGTTTTTTTTGCTGTTAAAATAGTCAATATTACGAGTTCTTCCTATAAAATAACGAACCAAAGTGCCTAACGATTAGCTAATTTGTTAAGTTTTGTAAATAATTAGCGTTTTCTTTTGTTTTCGCGAGTGTATTGTGATTCCCGCGGCTCTTGCAATGGTTGGAGCTGTTTTCTAGCACAGTCCGGGTTTTAAAAGTATTTTGGTGAGTACAGTTATATACATTATCAATATCATTTCGCGCATTGTCGGTCAGTCGTCTTGGTAAAACGAAAGTAAAAGGAGAAGTATTACATTTACATAAATTTGGATTAACCTTTTCGGGCATAACACGAATACCGTGTTTTCTTGGTGCAAAGATGTAAAGATTATTTCATAGCACGTGCTATTTTGGTACAAATTTATTTATACAGCTGTTAATTACTTTAAGATTTTGGTATGTCCTTCCCTGATAGTCAGATAACTAGAATATGCTAGTAGGTAGGAAGTAACAAAATGAGATGAACAGAAGGTGTACATATCTATTATTTATCTATTTTAATCCTTATTGCTCCAAAGAGCGTTATCGTACAAAAGGACAACCTCAAAGCCGAAAAAAATGTTGGCCATGCCAGAAAGATATGAAATCGACAACTTTTATTTACTTTTACTCTAGTGACAGGGGGGCTACCGTGAAACGAAAACGAACTTCGTTCGTGTATCTCCCTCTCTGTCGCTCGAACTAGCAAGTGCGACAGAGACGGAGATCCACAAACGAAGTTCGTTTTCGTTTCGCGGTAGGCCCTCAGGGCTTGCTGACTGGTAACCTTTTTATCATTAAGGCACTGGTCCCACCACCGGCTAGTAAGCTAGAAAAGCTGGGCGAGTAGCATTACATTGCGGATCTGTAAAGGTCGATTGATCACACTGTGCCTGGTCAGCACGCAATGAACCATTACTCGCCCAACTTTTCTAGCTGACTAGCCGGCGGTGGGACCAGTGCCTATTGACCTCATTTTAATATCATTATTAATATCTAAAAACAATACTTTTTAATGGACTTCAAAAAGGAGGTTCTCAATTTGTCGGAATCTTTTTATGTATGTTCCCCGATTACTCGAAAATGCCTGGACCAACTTGTAAAATTCTTTTTTTGTTAGAAAGAGTATCCTTCTCAGGTGGTCCCATGGCTATCAGGTCAGGATCTGATGATGGGATCCTGTAGAAATCAAGGAAACTTCAAATTTTATAGGCACACTTGAAGCGATTTGGGTACTGATTTGGTGAAAACTGTGTTTTTAAAGTAAATTATTAAAAATTTAAGCAAGGTAGGGTTATTGCACCTGTTACGCGACCACCTGAAGGCCTAAGTTTCTTCAATTATCATATGAATTCAATAATTTATTTATTAATACATGGAAAACCAACAGCGATATTATTATTATCTTGCAGGGTTTTCATTAGTTATACTTATACAAATGGGAACCACCAGGAAAAATAGAAAATACCACTAAGTCATTTAAGTGGTTGCAAACTGGCACATTCAATTAGGTTATCACCTAATTGAATGTGCCACTGGTAAATAAATACTAATTTACACACCATTTCTTTGTTCAGGGAATGTAATATAATTGAAGTTGTTTGAGCAGTATTTCTTAATGTTACTTCAAGCCCTCTAAAGCATCAGAGTCCTTCGGGACAAATCATACATTAAGGTAAAATCCCATTTTAGTGGGGGTAATGCCCCCAAATCGAGTCCCTGGATTCGCTACTAAAAATGATGGTGTATGTACACCAAAAGTTTGATGTGACATTAGATTTTAAATTAAATTATATCCAAGAAATTAATAAAAAAAATAGATTTGGTAATTACGGTTTCTAAATTATAAATGAACTAGCTTCTGCCCACGATTACTTTCAACCCCCATTAGAGGATCGTTTTCCGGGACTAGAAACTATCTCTACCGAATTTCATCTTAATCGGTTCATCGTTTTAGGCGTGAAGAGGTAACAGACATACAGACAGACTGACAGACAGACATACATTCAGAAAAAAAAGTTAGATTTAAGTAAATAGGTTATTATACTTAGTATAAAACATGAGCGTTTCTCGCCATCAAACGTCACAGTTTGGCCAGTTTTTATGTTAATGTATAAAATGTAATTTCTTCTTTTTGAATAAAAAATTTAAAAAAAAACTACGATATATGCGAGTTTGGAGGGTAAGCGGACGGAGTTGCGGGCAGAAACTAGTTATTACATATTTATGTAATAAGTAGTATGAAATGACAATGAGTGGTGGATGAGCCTGAATTACAATACCTCCGAAAGCCGTGTTATATGTATCGTTATGAAACCTGCCTAACTACCTATAACATTTGCTTCCACAAACAATAAATACCTATTATGGGATCACAATGGAGCCGAACAACATTACGTACGACCACGCTCGCGGACACCGTAGCATTTGATCGCCTGCAACTGCAGAGGAGTCACATGCGAGTCACCTTTATTGACAGCAATAGACATGTAGACCGCAAATTCTCGACTCAACACATATTCGAAGATGTTTTTAAATGTAATATAATATAGCTAATAAAAAAAGAACGTATGTATGTAACGCAAAGTACTACAAAGGTAGGGATCAGGTCTTAAAACACTATTCGAATACAAATGCGATTACCCTTTTATTCAAACGCAATTTTACGACATTATATCAATTCTAAATCTTAATCTCCAAGAAACTACGATAACTGAAAGTTATTATTCCATTTCTGAGTCTGCAGTAAATCTGCGGGGAGATTTATGGTTATGGCCGCGATAAAGTTCTGACTTGAAACTATCACAATGGTAGAGGCTGAATATATGCCGAGATTCGGAACCAAGGGTAAATCTGAAAAAAAAGCTTCCTATTCCAAATGGATAACGTGCCTTTTTTTATTACAAGCTTTTTTTATAACTTGTTCATTTGTTATTTAGTTTGTTAGTGTGGGACAAATCTTGGAACTGAATTATGTACCCGTTAGCCTCCTCCGATGGAGCTGACATTTTGGGTATAAGTATAGTTTGGATGACAATTCAATATTATGGTACCAGCGAGCTCATTTGATGATGGAGACAGAAGTACACTAATGCATAGGAAAATACTTGATTCTATTCTTGAACCAAGAAATTAACTAGGAAGATGTATAATTATTTCAAACTAAGCGAAATTATCTTGAGCTAGCAACGTTTTATCTAGGTTCTAGAGAACCATCTTAATTCAAGATGATTTCTGTTTCATTTAATATAATGGCGGTATGCCTATTTTTTTCTGATTTAATTTTTTTTTTTTGTGCACGATTACTGTCGTCTCTTGATCTTTCGTGTCAGATCCCTCATTATATCATATCGTTGACTTCAAGACGCTATAAATTACTACTAATCAGGTGTCTACTGAGACCTTCCGAGAGCCTTCTAAGAGCCTGGTACTGACCAGGCTCTTAAAAGTGCCGAAGAGATATATACGACCGTTCCAAGTTGCGCTTCAATGATCTACATATGGCTGATGGATAAATGTTTTTACAGTGTAATGTAAGGGAATATCTAAATTATAAAATCTACTGACATACTGACTGATTAGATTCAGATTCATTTATTGCTAATTGAAAGTTGACATTATATTTTTCAAATTTTCTTTGTATATAAATAAAATGAATTCACAGAAAGCTCGTCAGGTACATACAATACATTTGTTACAATAATTTCTAACAATAATAATTAACAAGGACAGTCAGAAATACCAATTTAAAACAATATTGATCGTAGTGATGTCAAAAAAATATAATACCTTATTATTATCATTATTTTTAATTCAGTGACATCTATCAATATTGTATTCTAGCGTAATTGATCAAGTAGGTATTTGTACGGTCGAGGTCAAAAATATGTTTACACTTTTGCACCTTATTACAAGGCAATAAGGTGCAAAAGTGTAAACATTTCTTTGACCTCAAGCATGTGTACGCTTGCATGTTGAATGCAAGGAATTTTATACTGTAAAACCTTTTATAACTGTATTCTGACAAATAAAAATTTCTGATTTCTGATTTATGTGGAATGTGAACTAATCAAGTAGGTACCGACAATAGCAAGACAAGGTCCTAACCGAGGTTGGTCCAGCGTAGAACATTTAGCCCGTCTATATTGTCTAAAAGACCTTTGCTGAGGTTAAATACTACACATTCCATGAAATCGTTTGGTCCGTAAGTCCGTGTGAAATTAATTTAGCGAGCAAATCAATTAGATCTTGGAGAAAAAAATGCAGTTAACCCATTCAAGGCCCACGCCCCACATATAAGTCATGCTCCTACGAGCATATCTCGCTACCAGGGTGAAAAATGTTGCTACACGCTACGCTATTCACGCTACGTAGCGTGAATTGCTTGGCATCGAATGGGTTGTCATAATTAGTTATAGTTCGGCCTGCTCTGCTACGAGCAGCTGATCGATGGTGGCTGATATCATAGCCTAACTCTTAGTTCAATTAGAAATACATTAGCGACATAAACATGCAAGTTGCATGATTAAAAATGTGCCCGTACTTACTTGGCTATTTTAAACTATATCAGGGGTGGCTCACTCTGTGATTTGGTCGCGCCGCTACAAGTACATCATCATCAGTGATCGGAATTAGGTGAGCCAAAATACCTATTATTCGCAACAGGACATAATATAAAGTGGTTGCAACCGGGTAGGAAAACAGAATTTTCTCTTAAATACCGGGTATTCGTTATTTTTCCGGGTACCAGTCGTAATGTTCAACATATATGTTTTCACTTATAGAACGGGATGTTTAATGTTAATCTAAAAGTTATAACCATTTCATATTTTTTCCTTCCCTTTTTACTACAAACTAACATAAACAATCCCGTACTATAAGTAAAAATATGTATGTTTAACATTACGACTACTTATAGTACCCGGACAAATATCGATTACCCGGTGTTAAAGAAAAAAAATATTTTTCTACCCGGTTGTATCCACTCTACATTATGTCCTGTTGCGAATAATAGGTATTTTGGCTCACCTAATTCCGATCACTGATCATCATAGTACACGCACGCGTTCTACCGCAGCGCGTTGCATGCTATAGAAAGGGATGACCACCTTTCGGCTCGTTCGGCATACCTAAACAGGCGATTTGTTAACAGAGAACCTTCTGTGCGTAGTACTATTTTATTCTGTGACTATATTAAGAAGTAGCGATTTACTTTTTATCCTGCGCTGAGCAACCCTGTCGCAGCAGGACAACAATGGGTCTGTTAACTGACACTTCGTATCATTTGAACAATGGGTGCTGTGTTGTCATGACAAAGTTCTTCGTTATTGCATGAGAGCAGAAATGTAGTATTTATGAATATTCGAGCTTAGGTATATAATTTTGGAATTCTACTATTTAGCCCCCGACGAAAAAAGAGGGGTGTTATCCGCGTGTTCGTTCGTTTGACGTTTGACGTTCTTGTGTGTCTGTGTATATGTCTGCCTATGGCATCGTAGCTCCTAAACTAATGGACCGATATTAATGCGGTTTTTTTTGTCCGAAAGCTGACGCCATCGTGATGGTTCTTAGCCAAGTTTCAACAAAATCGGTTCAGCCAGTTTTGAGATATATGCAGAAATGAAATTAAAATGTCGGGGCTCTGTCAACTTCTCTCAAGTTGTTAATTATTGTCAAATTAGTTGACGCTGACGATATATCACATAATGATCAAACTTACCAAACGAGATCGGGGTCTGTTACGAAATCGAAATTCATCTTAAATTACCTCCTTTATGTACGTTAGGGGTAGGTAGTCAATGAAAAAATAAATCGGATAGAAATCGTTGAAAACAGGAGAGGAAAAGACATTTGTTACGCCACGATGATTGGATGAAAACAATAATAGAGGGGAAATAGAAGGGAAAAGGAAGAGGGAAGGCCGAGGATATCTTGCATGGAGGGAATAAAAAGATACACGCTTCATCTTAGGGTTTGTCCATAAATTACGTCATCGTTTTTGTCGATTTTTGACCCCTCCCCCCACCCCTATCATCATCCTGTTATTCCTTGAAATGGACCCTCCCCGCCTAATAAAATGACTATATCGTCATCTAATGGCCAGACCCCACCCCTTTTTTGAAATGACGTAAAATGGATAGATAGATAGATTATTTTATTTCATTCTGAAAATTTACATGTCATTTCATAAAATTAAAATAGCATGGATTCACAAAAAGATCGTCAGTGTATAAGAATAAAAAACAAAAAAAAATAGTTTAAAAAAACCAATTTTAAATTAAAACAAACATGAGAAACAAAAATACTAATGATAAATAATAAGCTAAAAGGAACAATTTAAATACTTATTGATAAATGGTAAAATCTCAATGTCAGAATATTAATAATAGCTACTCGTAGGCCAGGCCATCCTAGATTTAAATTGTCAGAAGTCAAAAAATAATAAGCATGCAATACCTATTCGTAATTATACATTTTCACTTTAACCCTAAAATATACTTAGATGTCATTTTTAAATACAATTTCAATTCAGTCTTGTTCGTTGTATTCCTTTACGGAATACAGCGATTTATATAATAAAAGTTCTTTTAGTCGGCGCTCAAATATGTCGTTTGAGGTCCCATTTTGAATGGTGCCGCTCGTAAGTACATCGACGACGGGCCTATTACGCGCGCGCGGGCTCCTGGCGAGCAGCGCGAGGCGCCGGGACACAGGCATTAATCGCCCCGTCTGACGGGTGATTCTGCCAGGCGTATTCATTCGCTTAAACAAGTGAATGTTTCCGTTTCGACGCGTGAACATAATTACTTCAAATACGTATAGCCGCTTATACAGAAATAAAAATAAAGGCAGAATGTAGAATAAGTTCGAAATTACTCCACCGGCAGGAGCCTCCCTCTCTTACATAAGAAGGTGATAGTCGGATCATGATGTCAGCCGGTCGGCAGCGGACATGACGCCCGTGCAGTTGCAAGCGTCCATAGGCCACGGTGAACGCTTATTATTAAGCAGATCGTACGTTTGCTTGCCACCGACTTAGTTACAAAAAAAAACCAATACAGAGCGTCTATGCCAAATATTAAGCACAACCGGGAACGCTAGGAGTATGATGACTCGGAAAATCGTGATAATTTCAATTAATAGAAATAAGAAAATCGTGATAACTTCAATCAATAGAAATAAGAAAATCGTGTTTTTTTTTCCTACCTATCTTTCTAATTTGGGCCCCGAAGGGAAGAAAATCGTGATAATTTCAATCAATAGACGTAATCAATGACATTGGCTCGACACGTCAATATTCTCAGCTACATCGTAGTTACACGTGTGTTTCGACTATCAGTGACAAACCATATTGTGCAAACACTCCATTATTACACTTTGTTCAGTCCCACTTACGGTAAAGTAATTGATAGAGCATGCACAGTACCGTAAAGGACACGTAACTGCATATGAAGCTTGAATATAAGAAATTAGCTTCTGCCCGCGACTTCGTCCGCGTGTAACTCGTATCGTAGCTCCAAGTTGTCACCCCCCATTTCACTCCCTAGAGCGAGACGATGTCCTTCCTCGGGACTTAAACTATCTCTTTACGAAATTTCATCTAAATCGGTTCGGCGCCTACGAGCTACGCCATCTTGCGATTAGGTGCCAATTATTGTGGCGTTGTAAGACGGTTACATAGTAACAATTAACATCAAAGAAAAGTTGAAAACCCCCGAAATTTTCATTTTAAAGTTCAATTAATAGTACCTATCCATACTAATATTATAAATGCGAAAGTGTGTCTGTCTGTCTGTCTGTCTGTTACCTCTTCACGCTTAAACCGCTCAACCGATTGAAATGAAAATTGGTATGGAGATAGTTTAAATCCCGGGGACATAGGATAGTTTTTATCCCGGAAATCATCCCCTGAGGGGGTGTAATGGTGGATGAAAGTTTGTATCGAGCTACGATATAAACGAGTTCCATCGCGGACGAAGTCGCGGGCAGAAGCTAGTATAGGATATATCAAAACAGGCTGAACCAATTTTGTAGAATGTGCTAAGTACCATCTCGATTATGTCATGTTTCGGAGAAAACAGCATTACAATCGGTCCATTCGTTTAGGATCTACAATACCACAGACAGAGACGTCAAACTTATAATTATAACACCCCTCTTTTTGCGTCAGAGGTTAAAAAGTTGTCGACTAAACTTTTAACTTGTTTAATATTCAACAGTTGCACAGAGATAAAATACTTAACGTGACACCTGGCCATAATGCGAGTTTTACTGCACGCTGCGCGTACGGTAAAACTCGCATTGTGGCCAGGTGAAGACGTAAAATTGTGTACTTACCACGGGCGGTAATTCGTAAAGCCCCAGATCGCATATTTATGGCCCTCACCTTCGTTTCGGGCCACAAACAACTGCGATCTGGGCCATTCACGAATTCACCGCCCTAGGTACGTAATGTACTATTATTACATAATACCTATAATATGTGTAAATTAAATATATTCCGGGTTTTGTACTTCAAACAGACTTAAAATAATTCAACGACTTGTAGGAACTGTTTTTAGAAATTTAATCTTATAGCTTTTTTTATATAGTCGCTATTTGAATGGATTATTTTCTATAGCTACAACTCGAATAATATAAAGTGTACTCGCAAGTCACGTGTCTATATGCTAATTAACCGTTAGAGTTGACAGCAAGCTTGCAAAAATTACGATTTGTGAGTACGCGTTACTATGTGAAGTTTTTTTGTCCGGATTTTTTCTCAACTAATAAATCGATGAATACGCAAACATTCGAAGGGCTTTTCTTGCCGTACGTCTTACTATTTTGCCAGGGTCAATGTATTTAGAGACACAATATTGCGGAAGTAAAAATATTGATGTTAGGCCGTTTACGCATTTGGCGGTGGACATATCTGACAATGACAATTCGACAATCATTGCCGGCTCGATGAATACAGTAGTTGCATTTCACAAAGGCGAGTGGCCTTGTCCCTTCCGCATTACTATGACGTTAAAGTGTTAACCTCTCGTATGCCGATGTAAAGAAAAAACAAATTATGACCTCGAAGTTTAAGACGATTCAAACACTTCAAACCGTTATGGGCGGATCCGGAACAAGGTGTAACATATCAGACTTCATCTGCTTTGTTTCAAAAATATGTAAACATAATTTTAAATATTATTTTATATTTAATCAGGTTATATTATTACGCATTCCAGAGAATAATATTTCACACATATCTCGAGTAATGAAGGACCCTAAATTTATGACAATACAAACTTAATTGGTTATTGCACCTTAGTAAACAAAACATATTTTACCCAAAATTGAACTTTATTACAAGGCTTTAAGGACTTTAGAACATTTATTCATTATTTAGCAACAGCATTTTATTTTGTAAATTATACCTTGGCGACAGAACGTTTCTTAAGTACTGAAATATGAACTACAAAAACAAATTAAATTTTACAGTCGAAGCACATATAAACAATAAATATTTAACCTAAAATGAACCTTACCCTTAAAGGAATATGACAATGGTCAAAATAGTTTACTTAGCTTATGACAGCAAAAACTGTTTGGAAAAAGTGTCAAGTGCCTCTAGCTAGTCGATAGTGGTCTTTCGCACCGTGAGATTGTTTTTTACAAATTTAAATTGATTGTTTAGCATAGATCATATTTGATGTAGGAAATAGAGTTTGAAATAGTCATACTTAAACGTAATTGATAACTTTGCATTTAATTTCAGACGCTTGTTTCACGGGGAACGGGGGGGTGTTCTTGGACTCCAGAGAGTCAGGGTAGCGTGGTATTCGAGGATTCTTATTTTGGACGTTGGACGGATCAGACGAATTCTCTTAGCTGGGTAAATGGGTGAACTAGGATACCTAAGTTGTGTCTGGACATGGATTGTATTGGTATTTTATTATGCTGGTTTAATCTTTGTTCGGATATAATATATGGTACATTAAATGGGTTTTTTCAGTGTGTGGGATATTTCTATTTAATTCAGTGATTTCATTTTAATTTATTATTGTAGATTTTAAAAGTTTATAGTGAAGCTTTCTTTTGTGATTCTTTTGCTATTCATATTTTGTGTTCAAGTTTGAGTGATTAAGGTATCTATTTTTGACTAGAGTTAACTTGTCTAAAGCATAATAGATTGGAGGAGATTAATTTAATTTAAATAAGTGTTTTAATGGGGTTAGTTCGTCCAGGAGAATTCTGTCTGATATTCAAGTACAGTTTACTTGGACTTTTTAGGGAGATTGAGACAGGTCACCCCAACGGTGTCAACGATAGTCTTAATCGTTCTAAAAAGGGTCTTTAATTATTGTGGTTAGTTAACTGTCAATTCTGGAGTTGTTGACTGCTTACCGTATTTTACTGAAGAGACGGTAAAACTCCCGAGTCGCTTGATAATTTGGAATGTCATACCAGACGTTTTAAATTCTCTAGTTACTCTGACCTCATAAAATATCTATTTATTTATCTGCAAGTTCGGTTTCCCAATCCCCTGTCCAGACTTGTAGAAGCACACGAGGAATTAGGGTGTTAGGGTATCAGGGCGATCCTCACCCGACTTAGTTTAGATTTAGCCTAGGAATAAATATCTCATTGCACACCGAGATATTTTTATACACGTTTAAATTAAATGTGAGACTCGGGTCTCTAGTTTGCATTATATATCGGCAGATTAGATGGATAGTTTAGCTGCTAGGGCTAGGGAAAATTGTTTAGGTCATGATATTTCGTATTGGGGTTATATTTCAAGTCGTTCTGTTAGAAAAGCCTACACTTTACTTACTTATTTTATTAACTAGCGAGGTTTAATCTTTCGAAATTATTTCATTTGGCTTTTGGGGTAGATGTGGATGCTTAGTTGTAGGTAGATTTAGGGCTATCGGGATTTACTATTTTAGTGAGCTAGTTTTGTAGTGGGTTTAGGAATTATTGATAGGCTAGGGATTTTATATACATTTATATATGACTGACTAACTTACTTGACAAACAAGTACAATATTGAGTATATTTTTGCTCCGTTTTAATTTCTACTGGTAGATTAATATTGTGAGATAAAATTAAAATGAATAACTCGCAGTATATTAAAATTGTAAATTCAGTATATTATGAAGAATGAAAATATTTGCTTGCTCTCTTGGCAGTTGTGATTGATTTTATTCTAGTTTCTTTGGTTCTGTAAATAAATGAATATACCTTCAAAATGATCTAAAATGTACGATGATTCTTTTATCTTGGCTAGATCGATAAATATGATCGTAGTTGTTTAGGTGATCCTGAAAATATGGGTGATCCGAAAGGCTACATTAAAAGTCTGGATAAAATATTTCATTGAAAATTGAAATCTCGCCTAGATCTAAAAGTAAGATCTTAGTATTTTTGGCTATCCTGAAAATGTGGTGCTCCAAAATACTATTTCATCGGATATTAAAATAATACTCAAACAATTCAAATTAAATTGCAGAATACTAAGAGCTGGAGTAGATCTTTTGCAGCTGCTTCTACCAGTATTTTGTTATTCCGTAAATGGCCCTTTTTGCAAATGTCCTCTCAAAAATGACTGAAGTCACAAAATTTATTAAAGTGACAACAAAATAAAATAATGAAAAGAATAAATAGTCCTTCAGACTATGTGGAGGAGTTTTGTCCATGCAGCGGGTATGAGAAACACTGAAGGTAGCGAGGAGGGGCTCCTTCTTTACCACAAAAACAAATTTTGTTAATTAATTGATTAATTTGATTCATTTTGACTTCAGTAAACTAAGAATTCGATTCATGAGACAATGACTTCATTTGACTATTTCAATACTCAACATCCATAGGGAAACTGTTTATTCACTGCGTATTTTAAAAGATGAATTTATATTTTAATAGTATTGTTTTGTAGGTATTTATTCTAATTAGATTAGGTAGATAAATGACTCCATTTCTTCATGTGAAAAGGACTTTGGTTTACTATTTCCGGACATAACTAGGGGTTCTACGTACACACTAACGATCATTTGGCCAATTTACTGATCCAACTCAAGATATTAACTTATTTACTACATTAATAAGAATTTAGAAATATTTTAGGTATTCATTTGCATTTTCTTATTGGACTATTCTTATTAGAATTTCTAGGTCGTCTAGGTAGTCTAACTAGGCAGCTGTATATATAAGGTAAATAAAATAGGCGCGTCGTTAAATAATAATATATAGGGGGGGAATTACTATTGGTGACGTCGTGACCAGGATTTTATAATTGGAGGTTATTAGTATTATTTGATTGTTGTTTCATTTTAGTTTGCGTTTTAAATTTTTGGTAATTATTGCATACATAATACAGTAAATCAAAATATTCCTTTGATAATATTTTATGGTGTAGGATAGTATTTCATATAAATGTTCATTATATTTCACAGTTAATAAGTTATATGTCTTGTTTTGGATCAAATACGTTGTTATTATTGATACGCTTAGGCATTTGATAATGACAGCACAATTGTTGCGGTGAAAAACGGATAGCATCATAGAATTGGAGTTAATTTATTGATTAGTAAATTTTATTTTTAATCATTAGTTTTGTGTTTTGGTAACAATTAGTAAATAATTACGAGATCAGAAATAGTATACTTTTCATTCATTTTTACAACAGATTCGATGCATTAGAATTAGAGACGTAATAAAATAGGAATACTTGTAGTAACGCCATCTATCATAGGGAAGAACATTTCTTATTGACAGTGGAATTAGTTTAACATTTATATAGTTTGATTAATTTATGTAGAAAATAGAGTACTTGATTAATTGACGTATTAGGTATATAACATTATAAACTCTGCAAATATTGGGGGCAGTCGATTTCTACCATAGTTGAATAGGTTATTTTCTATTTTAAGATTTGTTAATTATGGGGGAAGCATATACGTCAACTGAATTTTGAAAATTGCTGTATACTTTGTTGTTAAATAATAGTCTTTAACACAGTTTATTAGAAAAAGGGTTGGTGTATAGATGTCAGGTATTCTAGTCGTGAAAATGTCAGACATACATGGTTTACATAGAATATTTAATTGTCTTTTATTTACTTCATTTACAAATAATTCAGTTATATTTGGAAGTCCAGTTTATACTTAATATAATATGATTGGTGAAGATTTTCAATGTCGTAGCATTGTTGGTCGAACAATCGATGAAGTGCGTGATGACCCGATGAATAGAATTTGTTAGTCGATACTTGTAGCTCAACGATCTGAAAATAAAGTAAGAAAATTAATTGCGTTGCTTATGTAATTTGTTGAATGTCGTAGAAGCGTCATGTAGGGGGATAGATTTGACATGTTGTCTTTTTCACATTCATATATTATAAAGTTAGAATTCGGGTAATATTTTCATTAGTTTTGTTGGTATTCGACCGATATTCAGAAAATTACGTGAATATTTGGGTTCAAAATGTTGATATGTTGTTTAGTAGTCTTTTCACGAAAACTATTTGAATTTGAGAATAATAGGAGACAGTACTAAGTTATTAAATTTTTATGTATCAAAATAGTTTTTCATACTTACTTGATATCAGATGCTTAATTCGGGTATTTGTAGAAAATCTGCTTACAACGTGAAGTGTATTTGATAATTAGGTAGACATTCGTATTTTTGTCAATCAATTATCACCTGGAATTATATAAAATAGTTATTAATTTCAAAGTATAATGAAACGCGACTCACGTTTTTAAGGTCGAATATCGCTTGACATGTGCGGTTATTAGACATTGGTTAGGATACTTATTCACGTTGATATATGTGTAATATTTTATATATGATTACGTTTTTTAATTAAAATTCGGTACTTTAGGATTTTATTATTTATAATGGTTTTGAAATTTAAAAATCCAAATAATAAAACTAAACTTAGTAGTTTTATTCACATTACAGAAAAGGTTTATATAAAAGAAAGTTCGTGAAAGAAATAACTTTTAAGATTCTCATATAGCATTTTAGAATCAGCAACGGGCATGTGACACCCTAGCATTTCAGGTAAGCGTACAGATGTTTCTCGCCAACGTGGTGTTAAGTAAAATAAAGACGCCAAGAGCGCAATTTTATTGCCTTTACTTTTTGTGTAGTTTAGAAGTAGTGCGTCGAGAACGCTATCCGTTGAGTCAGGTAGTTGGTAGAACACTTGAGTTGAGAAAAAAAAATGTGACTTTGTCATCGGCTTTCGTGAGCTTTAGTTTTATAACTCACATGTATTTAGAAATTATGATGCAGGAATTATAATAGCATTGATTTGATAGAGCTTGAAGTATTTTAATATGAAAACATTAGAAATATTTTAGAATAAATAGGTAGCAAATTAGTTATAATAAACCGACGTGGGTTTTGAGCGTAATATATTAGAAAAAAATAATAGTATTTTTGCACTCACTCGAAAATATGTCTTGCAATTACATTATTAGTTTGTTCGGATATGTTAGAATCATAGCTATTTTGTGCATTAAGTAAGCAAAAATTACACTAGTTCTACTATAGATAATCTTTATTTTCATTATAACAGATAAATCATTTGATTATTTTATTGTCAACCTATTCACACAGTTATAAATAAAGTGGAAATGTCTTACCATTTTATGTAAACTCATCATAGTTTAGTGTCGTAGAATCGTGCCTTGCTGTAGATAATTCACCACATTCCTGAAATGTAAATAACAAATGCTAAGAACAGAATTTTATACAAATATTTGTAAATAGGAAATATAACACGAGTTCATATCAAAAATGTAGTTTTGTGATAATACGTATTACGAGTAAGTATTATGTTTATAAAAGTAAATGATTAATGAAATAAAAAATACCTTTAAATTTGAAGTGAAGTCCATTGTTTCGGCAACACAATAATAAAATATACTGCCTGAAAACATTGGAAAGAAATGGCATTAGTATACAATAACATATTTGTTTAATAAATTACTCTGTTATTTAGTTAATTAAATGTTTGCTCAAATTTTTATAGACCCTTTTAAGAATGAATCAACATAATTATTTAAAATTCACTTTGAAAGCAGCAAGAGACGTTTGTCGTTTTCATAAAAAAATAACAACACGTGTTGAAACAATAGAAAAGGCTATCTTTGTAATATGCACTATGCAGAGGTCGGGTTCAGGTACCTGGTATGCACATGTTCTTTAGAGCGACCTGACAAACACAAATACTTTCAAATAAAAGGAGTTTAGAGTCGTAGATTTGATCTAATGTTAAATATTTTGAATCATGATTGACGGTTGAATAATTTTACATATACTTACATGGTAGGAAGAGTTATGTAACTGTTTACATTTCTGCCATATGTAATTCACCATTATAGGGCCTGGAATTGATACAATTAAGATATGAACTTTAAGAAATAAATGATTTAGTTGTTTGTTTTAAGAGCTAGATGGTCTCTGGTTTTAGATGCAAAATACATGACATTAAAACAGATAGTAGAATGATGCATAAATTAGTAGGTACTTATTTAAATTAATCAATTTTGCTTAGAAGTTGTTACTTGTGCAATTCTGGTATTTAGATATACATATCTACGTATATATTTTACAGAATAGTAATAGTATCTTTGTTGTAGAAGAGTTATGCATCGTTATTTTTTTAGATAGATAGACATGATATTAAAATATTTTTGGTAAACAAATTGATTTAAAAAAAGGACCATGCATTATGTTTTTATAAAAGTATAATACGTATTTATTTAAAATTAAGTATTAGCGTAACTGCCTGTCTACCGTGGTATTTTTTACAATTAGCTATTTAAATTGGTACACTAATAATTAAAACGGTTCACAATTAAAATTATATAAATATTTAACTTTATAGTAGCAGTAAAATTATAGTTCATAATATACTTTGGTATAAAATAACACTAACAATGTTCCTACGTAAAAGTAATGCATAAATAGTACTTACATGATTTAATTCCGGATTTCTGACACTAAAACACAGAATAATTTCACTTACTTGAATTACAACGCGACGCACTGACTTGATGCACTGCACTGTTTAATTTAAAATTAAAGTGTTAGTAAAGATCCCGCCTAATCAACGCGCCATTTTAAACGTCAATGTTGGCATAATAGTAAAAAAAAAGGTACAAATTTTCTATTAAAACCAAAGTTTATACAATTAATTATTTTCATTTGTATGTTTTAAATATAAATAATAAAAAAATTTTTTTTTGTTAATTTTAGATTGCTAAATACGCGCCATAAGATTTAAATATTAATTACAAATTCTTTTGTAAAAAACAAGATGGTGTGACCATTGCAATAAACTTTATGCCAAGATTTCTTTTTATTAATACTGATTAATGATAAAAATATTAGATAGCACACATAAATAGCAAAATATTAAATTATTTGAGTAGTGCTTTCAATGCAAGAGATGTGTGAGAATGATATTTAGCGACAGTTGGGGAAACTAATTATCTTATTCTATTAATAACTTTAATCACTAGATGGCTCTTATATCTATTAGAAGATATTTTGTTTAGTTTGCTGTAGAAACGATTAGAACAACATTTGAAAAATAGGTTAAATTAAATAATGGGGTATGGTAATGAATACATTGATCTTGTTTTTTTTTACATACAAAAAAAAAATATATATCTGTATTCAATGAATAGAACATATGTTTGCCAAGTTGTCTTTCAAATAAATGACGTTTTACTTACCCAACTAAACAGTTACTATTATTATGTTTGTTATTTTTAAATTCGTACTTAGTGTTGTTTTCATATTCAGAGTAGTATGAAAATGAGAATGACGATGAATATACTTGATGAGTGTTACTGAATTTTAACTTTTTTTTAAAGAGTTAAATAGTTTGCAGGCTCTGATATGAAGCAAGACTGACGCGAAATACTTTATTAACATTCTGACCTGATCACACTCACACTACACAATGGAAACAATGCAGTCGATAGATGCTAGGTTTAGGCTCGACAAAAAAAAAAAGAGCAATACTGCAGATTTATTAACTGCCTTCTGTAATGTTTCTTCACTACACAATATCGTGCCAGTCGATGGTACTATGATTGACCCAGACACGTCATCGTTAACAAGGCGTATAGTGCTTTCTTTAAAATGAGAAGCATAACTGACAGAGTGAGTTCGTTGTGATTTTAAATAAATTTTAATCTTGAACTTACTTCTAATCAATTATGATTAGTTATTCTTTTCTATTAGACAGTACTATCTAATTAATTCATTATTTTTTGGAACTATCATTTAAGTCAATTTTTCTTTGTTTTGACGAGTGATAAGCTAGACATGTGGTTTATCCTGGCTTAGTTTTATCATTCGAACCTAATAACGTCTTGTTAATGCTGCAACATGCTCCAGGCTAAGGATGGCTTTTTAGGAGGAAAAGATCTAGATTTCTGTGTTGGAATTTAATCTTTTAATGGTTTAACACCCATGCTTGGCATCCAACATGGTTAAAGGGTTTCAATCTTGTTTTAAATAGAGATGCGTCTGAATCCTTTCTTGGTCGTTAAAATATAGACTCGAGTCGGAAGCTTTCGTATGTACCGGTAGGGTCGATAGAAAAGTAGCACAACTTCTGTTCTCTTGTGAGGCAAGATTAACTTGTTGGGCTATTGATTGTTAATTTCTAACATATTGAGTTTAGAATCTTGTTCTCTTAGAAAAGTTTCATTCTTTTGTCAGGTTTAAACACACACCACACACTGCCGTTCAAAAAAAAAAGGCAACCACAGAAGGGATGAGTGTTAAGAAGTTTAAAATCAAGTTTTAATTTTTATTTTTATTTTACAATAAATAGTTTATTTTATTATCATGGATTTTGTTTGAAAGTTAACTTACGTAAATATATGTTTATATATTTAAACTTCAGTGAACTTTGGGGGAAGATTGTAACATATCAGACTTCATCTGCTTTGTTTCAAAAATATGTAAACATAATTTTAAATATTATTTTATATTTAATCAGGTTATATTATTACGCATTCCAGAGAATAATATTTCACACATATCTCGAGTAATGAAGGACCCTAAATTTATGACAATACAAACTTAATTGGTTATTGCACCTTAGTAAACAAAACATATTTTACCCAAAATTGAACTTTATTACAAGGCTTTAAGGACTTTAGAACATTTATTCATTATTTAGCAACAGCATTTTATTTTGTAAATTATACCTTGGCGACAGAACGTTTCTTAAGTACTGAAATATGAACTACAAAAACAAATTAAATTTTACAGTCGAAGCACATATAAACAATAAATATTTAACCTAAAATGAACCTTACCCTTAAAGGAATATGACAATGGTCAAAATAGTTTACTTAGCTTATGACAGCAAAAACTGTTTGGAAAAAGTGTCAAGTGCCTCTAGCTAGTCGATAGTGGTCTTTCGCACCGTGAGATTGTTTTTTACAAATTTAAATTGATTGTTTAGCATAGATCATATTTGATGTAGGAAATAGAGTTTGAAATAGTCATACTTAAACGTAATTGATAACTTTGCATTTAATTTCAGACGCTTGTTTCACGGGGAACGGGGGGGTGTTCTTGGACTCCAGAGAGTCAGGGTAGCGTGGTATTCGAGGATTCTTATTTTGGACGTTGGACGGATCAGACGAATTCTCTTAGCTGGGTAAATGGGTGAACTAGGATACCTAAGTTGTGTCTGGACATGGATTGTATTGGTATTTTATTATGCTGGTTTAATCTTTGTTCGGATATAATATATGGTACATTAAATGGGTTTTTTCAGTGTGTGGGATATTTCTATTTAATTCAGTGATTTCATTTTAATTTATTATTGTAGATTTTAAAAGTTTATAGTGAAGCTTTCTTTTGTGATTCTTTTGCTATTCATATTTTGTGTTCAAGTTTGAGTGATTAAGGTATCTATTTTTGACTAGAGTTAACTTGTCTAAAGCATAATAGATTGGAGGAGATTAATTTAATTTAAATAAGTGTTTTAATGGGGTTAGTTCGTCCAGGAGAATTCTGTCTGATATTCAAGTACAGTTTACTTGGACTTTTTAGGGAGATTGAGACAGGTCACCCCAACGGTGTCAACGATAGTCTTAATCGTTCTAAAAAGGGTCTTTAATTATTGTGGTTAGTTAACTGTCAATTCTGGAGTTGTTGACTGCTTACCGTATTTTACTGAAGAGACGGTAAAACTCCCGAGTCGCTTGATAATTTGGAATGTCATACCAGACGTTTTAAATTCTCTAGTTACTCTGACCTCATAAAATATCTATTTATTTATCTGCAAGTTCGGTTTCCCAATCCCCTGTCCAGACTTGTAGAAGCACACGAGGAATTAGGGTGTTAGGGTATCAGGGCGATCCTCACCCGACTTAGTTTAGATTTAGCCTAGGAATAAATATCTCATTGCACACCGAGATATTTTTATACACGTTTAAAATAAATGTGAGACTCGGGTCTCTAGTTTGCATTATATATCGGCAGATTAGATGGATAGTTTAGCTGCTAGGGCTAGGGAAAATTGTTTAGGTCATGATATTTCGTATTGGGGTTATATTTCAAGTCGTTCTGTTAGAAAAGCCTACACTTTACTTACTTATTTTATTAACTAGCGAGGTTTAATCTTTCGAAATTATTTCATTTGGCTTTTGGGGTAGATGTGGATGCTTAGTTGTAGGTAGATTTAGGGCTATCGGGATTTACTATTTTAGTGAGCTAGTTTTGTAGTGGGTTTAGGAATTATTGATAGGCTAGGGATTTTATATACATTTATATATGACTGACTAACTTACTTGACAAACAAGTACAATATTGAGTATATTTTTGCTCCGTTTTAATTTCTACTGGTAGATTAATATTGTGAGATAAAATTAAAATGAATAACTCGCAGTATATTAAAATTGTAAATTCAGTATATTATGAAGAATGAAAATATTTGCTTGCTCTCTTGGCAGTTGTGATTGATTTTATTCTAGTTTCTTTGGTTCTGTAAATAAATGAATATACCTTCAAAATGATCTAAAATGTACGATGATTCTTTTATCTTGGCTAGATCGATAAATATGATCGTAGTTGTTTAGGTGATCCTGAAAATATGGGTGATCCGAAAGGCTACATTAAAAGTCTGGATAAAATATTTCATTGAAAATTGAAATCTCGCCTAGATCTAAAAGTAAGATCTTAGTATTTTTGGCTATCCTGAAAATGTGGTGCTCCAAAATACTATTTCATCGGATATTAAAATAATACTCAAACAATTCAAATTAAATTGCAGAATACTAAGAGCTGGAGTAGATCTTTTGCAGCTGCTTCTACCAGTATTTTGTTATTCCGTAAATGGCCCTTTTTGCAAATGTCCTCTCAAAAATGACTGAAGTCACAAAATTTATTAAAGTGACAACAAAATAAAATAATGAAAAGAATAAATAGTCCTTCAGACTATGTGGAGGAGTTTTGTCCATGCAGCGGGTATGAGAAACACTGAAGGTAGCGAGGAGGGGCTCCTTCTTTACCACAAAAACAAATTTTGTTAATTAATTGATTAATTTGATTCATTTTGACTTCAGTAAACTAAGAATTCGATTCATGAGACAATGACTTCATTTGACTATTTCAATACTCAACATCCATAGGGAAACTGTTTATTCACTGCGTATTTTAAAAGATGAATCTATATTTTAATAGTATTGTTTTGTAGGTATTTATTCTAATTAGATTAGGTAGATAAATGACTCCATTTCTTCATGTGAAAAGGACTTTGGTTTACTATTTCCGGACATAACTAGGGGTTCTACGTACACACTAACGATCATTTGGCCAATTTACTGATCCAACTCAAGATATTAACTTATTTACTACATTAATAAGAATTTAGAAATATTTTAGGTATTCATTTGCATTTTCTTATTGGACTATTCTTATTAGAATTTCTAGGTCGTCTAGGTAGTCTAACTAGGCAGCTGTATATATAAGGTAAATAAAATAGGCGCGTCGTTAAATAATAATATATAGGGGGGGTATTACAAAGGCATACGAAAGGTTAAGTTCGTCAAATGCACTCGCCTTCGTATAATGCAAGAAGTAGTTATACTTTAAAGGTGGAAATGTTATTTTTGGGGTGACAATTGCCAAGTTGGTGAAATAGGTCTTGCTGTCATTGACAATTGTCAGTCAAGTCAGTACAGTTCTTTACCGCGTGACGGCCTGACGACGCAGGATTCGCGGAAGCGGGCCGGTACGAATGCGGTAATTAATACTGCTTGCGTGCCGCGACAAAATACCGCATGCCGATTCCGCCCCGCCGAATATTGCTAGCTGCCCGCGCGGCTCTGCCGGGTTCATTGTAATAGGTACAGCTATATACATTATTTATACTTTTATTGCCACAAAATTATGCCAAAAGTTTACAATAGAACTTAGTGTAATAATAATCTGGGGGCACGGCAGTGCCCCCGCCAAGTCGAGCAAAACAGCGAGCGGCACGGCCGTACCATCCTTTTCTCGAAGCAGTTCAGGCCATTTTCGACCCCCCTATAACTTCGTTGTGGATAAAACTAGAAGCCTGAATTTTCAGTAACCAAGCACGCATTGTAAAACCACGATATATTTCAAATTTCACCCAATTTGAACCTGTGGTTTAAGAATTATAACTAGTCAAAGTTTCTTAATTTTGTCACTCACTGACTCACCGATCATCTATCTAAGTCTAAGGCACTTCTAGCAGATATAGAAGCTTCAAATTTAGAATACCATTGTGTTTAGTGTATAAATAAATCAAGACAAAAAATAAATTGCAATTTCACTCCAGTTTTCTAAATACACCAACTGCAGAAATAACTTTGTAACACATATAAACATATTGGATTACAAAGTTATATTTGAAGTGAATGGGACAAAAAATTAAAAATTAAGAATGGGATATTGATAGCACAATAACCTACAAAAAGAAGTGAGAGCCCATAAAAACATTCCATGTAAAAAAGAGGCCAAGTCTCGAAACTCTTCCACCCTAAAAAGTTGTGAGATATTTCGTAGTATCAAGTCTCAGGCATTCTTATTTTTCTTTATTTGCTAGCTAAATAAAATTTTGTGACTTGGCAATCACACAATAGTTACTACATAGTTTTAGGTATGCAATACTCCATAAATGCAGTAAAGTTGTGTGATTGCCAAGTTGCAGAATTTTATTTAGCTAGCAAATAAAGAAGAATAAGAATGCCTGAGACTGGGTACTACGAAATATCTCACAACTTTTTAGGGTGGAAGAGTTTCGAGACTTGGCCTCTTTTTTACATGGAATGTTTTTTATGGGATAAAATATACTTAAATCAAAAATGTAATCCAACAGTAAATTACAAACTAAGAGAGCGAAAACTAATAATGATAATATAAATTTGACAATGGATCTCAGTTTCAGCATGTGCTGGGCAAATGGCCATAATATAAATCTGAAATGTTCCGTTCCGGTTAAATATGAATCGGAAGAACTAAAGGCTCAAACCCACCCTTTCGACTTCAGATTTACTGTGGGTCAGTTTGCATTTGAATAGGAATCGTATTCGGGTAATGTAATCCATGCTAGGGTTGCCACTCATGTGAAAATGTTATTAGCTATGGGTATGGCATAGATTAGATAGTCACGGGAATTTAAACCTATCTTTTTCGCTTGTCACAATGGCAGTAAGTGTCCAGGCGGACAATAATAATGCAGTTTTCTTCGACTAACACATTTATTGAAAACTAGCACGTAAAGTTAATATTATGAGAAAATAGCTCCGCGCGACATGCGCTTGATGCTGGTGAGGCTCGCCGACTGACGGTGCGCGAGCGCCGCCGCTTGATCTGTTCTCCTCTCGCGCCCCGACCCCCGCCGTCGACCGGTGCCCGCGCGTATAGTAAGGACACGTTTAGGCACAGGCGACATGTTACGCGAGACGAAGTAGATGTCGCTTGTGCCAAAAGGGGCAACGTGCGGGTTTCTGTGTTCTTTATCGTACCAATTTTGTTTGTAACGATACGAGTAGCTGGGCACGGGCCTCCTTGCATGTATGAGAAAGAATGTGCAATAGCTATGCAGAAAAGCTGCTAATTAATGGTAACGCACTGAACACAATCAGCACGGCTGTCATAGGATGGCCCGCGACCTGTGTCGCGGCGAGATAGGCTATACGTTTCTTTCTAATTATAACGCTGAAAAAGAGACGGATGGTCTATGCTGAGGCAGTGGTGTAGTAGGGCGTTCCTTTGAGCGGGCGGAACAGCTTAACTCCCGTACCTTATGTAAGCAGTCGCTACGAGGCAGACAAGATGCCTGTTTTTTCGTGGAGAAAACCTGCCAGTTATCCAGCTTTCAGTCAGGGTTATGTGGTATTTCGAAAATGGAACTAGTCGAAATAGAGCTACTCTTCATGTACTTGGACGCGATATCTAACCCCTTAACTTACTTTTTCAAAAAATCCACAAACCAGAGGTTAATTGAAATGTGGTTTGCCCCCTACTCCCTAAACTCAAAGCTCTAACTGTCAAAGTGACAGATAGACACGGCGTCAAAAAGTCTTTAGGGGTGTAGGGTTTTTTAAATTAGTTTTTACTAAAGTGGGAACCCTATTCGGTGTAAATAGCGCGGCGTCCGGGATGATACGGGACAGCGCGATCGATGCGCTCGCCGCACTGCGGTTCGCGATTAACGTGTCGGGGTCTCCTGGCTGAACGTTCAAACAGCCTGTCCTGAAAAAAAAAAAGGTATACAATCTTGGGCTAAAGTTCTGAAACGAGTTTTCAGTGTGCGCGCGATATTGCTTCAAAACACCAGTGACTCGTTAGTGAGAGCGCTACATACCGATTTCCGCATTATCGAATGAGCGAGCGAAGCGAACGAAGTTCTATGCTTCATTACATATTTTTTAACGAGTCTTTTTTTCGAAACAATATTTTTTTTAATGACATGCTCGCGAGTTCTACGGCATAGCTAAACCCAGGTCGGCAGCAAGAGCCGAGGCGGGATAAAGTATAGCTTATGTTCCCATCCTCAAGGTCCCTTCTATCAACTATTGAAATCATTTTTGAAATCGGAATCGGGATGTAAAATGTATGTTATATGAATAAAAGATTGAATTGATGACTAGTTCTAGAGATCACCTCCTCCATACAAACTTAAGCCCTGTTCGAACTAGGCTAGTATTTTAGTGCGAGTCCATACAAAAGCTACTCGTACTTGCAGCAAATGTATGGACTCGCACTAAAATACTAGCCTAGTCCGAACAAGGCTGTAGATTGTTACTCGCCTATTTCTCTTTTGAGTTGTATCTTCGATGAACTGTTATGCTGAATATTCTGTAACATGTTGCTTTTCAGAGCAGTGTCTCTGACCTGGCTGAATAGTCTCGTCTGAGTTTAAAACGACTCCAGCGAGGCGCTGTCTAGACCAGGCCGTTCGATTACTACATACGCATGGTGGCAAACGAGAATAAAACTAGCCAGAACCTATGGTATGCTTCGTCGAAGTTCGGATGTTTGTTACGAATTGACGCAAAAACGAAAACGCAGATGATTATGAAACAGAAGAAATGATTGACCTATCAATTACAAATATCATTTTAAAATTGACGTGTAATACTATGTTTTATCGAGGAATAAATGAAATGAATGAATTAAACTTTCAATGCAAACATTCATACTTTAATGTGATCACGTAAACTGACAGTAGGGAGGAAATTCTGTGAGATTGTAAGTCTGTATGTTTCTATGTTTGTTGGGAATATCCGAAACCACCTTCACCTGTGTATACTGGACATTCTCCATTTCTATACTTTATCCCCTAGGTTCTTTGCTATACGCGGGCAGAGCTGCGCGAGCAACTAGTGATTACATACATGATAAATGAATGAACTGCCGGCTTTGAGGAGCCCCAACGCGTTTGCGACATGCTGTTTTTTTATTTTTATACCGCTTCGGTGGAAACAGCCTATAATTGGTTACCGTAGCCTAGGACGCTGGCAACTCCGGGGGTGCTACATGCGGGTTACCGGCCCTTTAAGAATTTGTATACACTCATTTTTGAAGAACCCCATACTGTAGTCCGGGATCTGTGCAATCGGATAAGGACGGGAGTTGGGAACTGTGCTTACTTATGGCACAAATGGAACTGGTGCGAATCGTGTGTGTGAACCTAGCATATCAAGTTCCAGCATCTCAACAAATGATGATAGTTCTTGTAGCATCCCAAATAGTTCTACAGTTCTAGATAGTTTTTTTCAGTAGTTCAGCCAATTTCAGTAAAAAAAATGAAAATTTAAAAATGAGATGTTAACTTCGCAAATCAACTCTCAGCATCTCACCCGTTCTCGATTCCTAGACGTAAAATATGGATTGGGATGCAAAGTTCTACTGTTCCTAGACAGTATATCAATAGTTCTGGCCAAAAAAACCAAGTTTTTTTTTGCATACATGACTACAAATAAGAAAATAAACTGTCAGTCTACCAGCATGCATATCACGTTTCAGAGAGGTTTTACATGCAGCATCTTATGTGTTATCAATCCTTACGCATTAAACAAACATATATCTCAACATTACAATGCATATAATCTAAACTGAAAATAATTTTAGACGAAAACGTAGCAATAAGGGAGAAATATCGATTTTGCTTGATTACTACTTTACTACAACTGAAATGCTATGTTTTCGTGGGCTTTTAGGTCCAGCATCTCAGGCGTTCTGGCTGGTAACACGTAGAGCTATCATAGAACTAGACAGTTCCGACAGCTGAAAGTCAAACTGAAAGAGTTCTCAAAGGGAACTTAGCATTATGTCAGAAAAATCGATGTACTACGATTACTACTGACATACTATGTTTTCATGGGCTTCCAGGCCCGGCATCTCAGGCGTTCTGGGTGGAAACTCTTATAGCTATCATAGAACTACACAGTTCCGGCAGCTGGAAGTCAAACGGACAGAGTTCTAGAAGGAAACATAGCTTCATGTGAGAAAACTCGATTTTATACAAATATCACTGAAACGCTATATTTTAATGGGCTTCCAGGCCCAGCATTTCAGGCGTTCTGGGTGGAAAAACCTATAAATGTTATAGAACTAGACAGTTCTGGCAGCTGGTAGCCAAGCGGAAAGAGTTCTCAAAGGAAACTCAGTTTTATGTGAGAAAAATCGATTTTGTAGGATTACTACTGACATGCGATGTTTTTGTGTGCTTTCGGGCCCAGCATCTCAGGCGTTCTGGGTGGAAACACCTATAAATATTATAGAACTAGACAGTTCTGGCAGCTGGTAGCCAAGCGGAAAGAGTTCTCAAAGGAAACTCAGTTTTATGTGAGAAAAATCGATTTTGTAGGATTACTACTGACATGCGATGTTTTTGTGTGCTTTCGGGCCCAGCATCTCAGGCGTTCTGGGTGGAAACAACTATTAATATTATAGAACTAGACAGTTCTGGCAGCTGGAAGCCAAAGAAAAAGAGTTCTCAAAGGAAACTTAACTTTATGTGAGAAAAGTCGATTTTGTTGGATTACTACTGGCATGCGATGTTTTTGTGGGATTCCAGGCCCAGCATCTCAGGAGTTCTGGATGGAAATACGTAAAGCTATCATAGAACTGGACAGTTCTGGCAGCTGGGAGCCAATCTAAAAAAGTTCTCGAAGGAAACTTAGCATAATGTGAGAAAAATCGGTTTTGTACGATTACTACTGACATACTATGTTTTTATGGGCTTCCAGGCCCAGCATCTCAGGAGTTCTAGGTGGGAACACGTATAGCTATCATAGGACTAGACAGTTCCGGCAGCTGGAAGCCAAACGGAAAGAGTTCTCGAAGGATACTCAGTTTTATGTAAGAAAAATCGATTTTGTAGGATCACTACTGACATGCATTGTTTTTGTGGGCTTCCGGGCTCAGCATCTCAGGCGTTCTGGGTGGAAACACTTATTAATATTATAGAGCTAGACAGTTCCGGCAGCTGGGAGCCAATCTAAAATAGTTCTCGAAGGAAACTTAGCATAATGTGTGAAATTCGATTTTGTACGATTACTACTGATATTCGATGATTTATGGGCTTCCAGGACCAGCATCTTAGGCTTTCTGGGTGGCAACACGTAAAGCTATCATAGAACTAGACAGTTCCAGCAGCTGAATGCCAAACGGAAAGAGTTCTCGAAGGGAAATTAGCTTCATGTTAGGAAAAAATGATTTTGTACGAATATCACTGATACGCTATGTTTTTGTGGGCTTCCAGGGCCAGCATCTCAGGAGTTCTGGATAAAAATATGTAAAGCTATCATAGAACTAGACAGTTCCGGCAGCTGGAAGTCAAACTGAAAGAGTTCTAGAAGGAAACTTAGCATTATGTGAGAAAAATCGATTTTGTACGAGTAATTGTGATAAACTATGTTTTTGTGGGCTTCCAGGCCCAGCATCTCAGGAGTACTGGATTAATACACGTAAAGCTATCACAGAACTAGACATTTCCGGCAGCTGGAAGCCAAACGGAATGAGTACTCGAAGGATACTCAGTTTTATGTAAGAAAAATCGATTTTGTAGGATCACTACTGACATGCAATGTTTTTGTGGGCTTCCGGGCCCCAGCATCTCAGGCGTTCTGGGTGGAAACACTTATTAATATTATAGAGCTAGACAGTTCCGGCAGCTGGGTGCCAATCTAAAATAGTTCTCGAAGGAAACTTAGCATAATGTGAGAAATTCGATTTTGTACGATTACTACTGATATTCGATGTTTTTTGGGCTTCCAGGACAAGCATCTAATGCTTTCTGGGTGGCAAAACGTAAAGCTATCATAGAACTAGACAGTTCCAGCAGCTGGATGCCAAACGGAAAGAGTTCTAGAAGGAAACTTAGCATTATGTGAGAAAAATCGATTTTGTACGAGTAATTGTGATAAACTATGTTTTTGTGGGCTTCCAGGCCCAGCATCTCAGGAGTACTGGATTAATACACGTAAAGCTATCACAGAACTAGACATTTCCGGCAGCTGGAAGCCAAACGGAATGAGTACTCGAAGGATACTCAGTTTTATGTAAGAAAAATCGATTTTGTAGGATCACTACTGACATGCAATGTTTTTGTGGGCTTCCGGGCCCCAGCATCTCAGGCGTTCTGGGTGGAAACACTTATTAATATTATAGAGCTAGACAGTTCCGGCAGCTGGGTGCCAATCTAAAATAGTTCTCGAAGGAAACTTAGCATAATGTGAGAAATTCGATTTTGTACGATTACTACTGATATTCGATGTTTTTTGGGCTTCCAGGACAAGCATCTAATGCTTTCTGGGTGGCAAAACGTAAAGCTATCATAGAACTAGACAGTTCCAGCAGCTGGATGCCAAACGGAAAGAGTTCTAGAAGGAAACTTAGCATTATGTGAGAAAAATCGATTTTGTACGAGTAATTGTGATAAACTATGTTTTTGTGGGCTTCCAGGCCCAGCATCTCAGGAGTACTGGATTAATACACGTAAAGCTATCACAGAACTAGACAGTTCCGGCAGCTGACAGTCAAAATGAAAGAGTTCTAGAAGGAAACTTAGCATAATGTGAGAAAAAACGATTTTATACGAATATCACTGATACGTTATGTTTTTGTGGGCTTTTTCTCACTTTATGCTAAGTTTCCTTCGAGAACTTTTTTAGATTAGCTCCCAGCTGCCGGAACTGTCTAACTCTATAATATTTATAGGAGTTTCCACCCAGAACGCCTGGGATGCTGGGCCCGGAAGCCCACAAAAACAACGCATGTCAGTAGTAGTAATCCTATAAAATCGATTTTTGTCACCTTTCCTTCGAGAACTCTTCCCGTTTGGCTTCCAGCAGCCAGAACTGCCTAGTTCTATAATATTTATAGGTGTTTCCACCCAGAACGCCTGAGATGCTGGGCCCGGAAGCCCACAAAAACATCGCATGTAATGTAGTAATCCTACAAAATCAATTTTTCTCACGTTTCCTTCTAGACCTCTTTCCATTTGGCTTCCAGCAGTCAGAACTGTCTAGTTCTGTAATATTTATAGGTGTTTCCACCCAGAACGCCTGAGATGCTGGACCTGAAATGCCATAAAAACATAGTATATCAGTAGTAATCGCACAAAATCGATTTTTCTCACATAAAGCTAAGTTTCCTTCTAGAACTCTTTCAGTTTGACTTCCAGCTGCCAATACTGTCTAGTTCTATGATAGCTATACGTGTTTCCACCTCAAACTCCTGAGATGCTGGGCCTGGAAGCCCAAAAAAACATCGCATGTCAGTAGTAATCCAACAAAATCTATTTTTCTCACATAAAGCTAAGTTTCCTTTGAGAACTCTTGCCGTGTTGCTTCCAGTTGCCAGAACTGTCTAGTTCTATGATAGCTTAACGTGTTTCCATATAGAAACATGAGATGCTGGGCCTGGAAGCCCATTAAAACATAGCGTTTCTGTGATAATCGTACAAAATCGACTTTTCTCACATGAAGCTAAGTTTCCTTCTAGAACTCTGTCAGTTTGACTTCCAGCTGCCGGAACTGTCTAGTTCTATGATAGCTATACGTGTTTCCACCTAGAACTCCTGAGATGCTGGGCCTGGAAGCCCATAAAAACATAGTATGTCAGTAGTAATCGTACAAAACCAATTTTTCTCACATTATGCTAATTTTCTTTCGAGAACTTTTTTAGATTGGCTCCCAGCTGCCAGAACTGTCTAGTTCTATGATAGCTATACGTGTTTCCACCTAGAACTTTTGAGATGCTGGGCCTGGAAGCCCATCAAAACATAGTATGTCAGTCGTAATCGTACAAAACCAATTTTTCTCACATTATGCTAATTTTCTTTCGAGAACTTTTTTAGATTGGCTCCCAGCTGCCAGAACTGTCTAGTTCTATGATAGCTTTACGTGTTTCCATCCAGAACTCTTGAGATGCTGGGCCTGGAAGCCCATTAAAACATAGCGTTTCAGTGATATTTGTACAAAATCGACTTTTCTCACATGAAGCTAAGTTCCCTTCTAGAACTCTGTCAGTTTGACTTCCAGCTGCCAGAACTGTCTACTTCTATGATAGCTATACGTGTTTCCACCTAGAACTTCTGAGATGCTGGGCCTGGAAGCCCATAAATACATAGTATGTCAGTAGTAATCGTACAAAACCAATTTTTCTCACATTATGCTAAGTTTCCTTCGAGAACTTCTTTAGATTGGCTCCCAGCTGCCAGAACTGTCTAGTTCTATGATAGCTTTACGTGTTTCCATCCAGAACTCTTAGATGCTGGGCCTGGAAGCCCGTTAAAACATAGCGTTTCAGTGATATTTGAACAAAATCGACTTTTCTCACATAAAGCTAAGTTTCCTTCTAGAACTCTGTCAGTTTGACTTCCAGCTGCCGGAACTATCTAGGTCTATGATAGCTATACATGTTTCCACCTAGAACTTCTGAGATGCTAGGCCTGGAAGCCCAAAAAAACATCGCATGTCAGTAGTAATCCTACAAAATCGATTTTGCTCACATAAAACAGAGTTTCCTTCGAGAACTCTTTCCGTTTTGCTTCCAGCTGCCGGAACTGTCTAGTTCTATGATAGCTTTACGTGTTTCCATCCAGAACTCTTGAGACGCTGGGCCTGGAAGCCCATTAAAACATAGCGTTTCAGTGATATTTGTACAAAATCGACTTTTCTCACATGAAGCCAAGTTTCCTTCTAGAACTCTGTCAGTTTGACTTCCAGCTGCCGGAACTGTCTAGTTCTATGCTTTATGTGTTTTCACCTAGAACTCCTGAGATGCTGCGCCTGGAAGCCCAAAAAAACTTCGCATGTCAGTAGTAATCCATCAAAATCGATTTTTCTCATATAAAGCTAAGTTTCCTTTGAGAACTCTTTCCGTGTTGCTTCCAGCTGCCAGAACTGTCTAGTTAGGTGTTTCCACCCAGAACGCCTGAGGTGCTGGTCTTGGAAGCTCACAAAAACATCGCATAGCATGTCAGTAGTAATCCTACAATATCGATTTTTCTCACCTAAAACAGAGTTTCCTTCGAGAACTCGTTCCGTTTGGCTTCCAGCTGCCGGAACTGTCTAGTTCTATGATAGCTTTACGTGTTTCCATCCAGAACTCTTGAGATGCTGGGCCTGGAAGCCCATTAAAACATAGCGTTTCAGTGATATTTGTACAAAATCGACTTTTCTCACATGAAGCCAAGTTTCCTTCTAGAACTCTGTCAGTTTGACTTCCAGCTACCGGAACTGTCTAGTTCTATATTAGCTATAAATGTTTCCACCCGGAACCCCTGAGATGCTAGGCCTGGAAGCCCTCAAAAACATAGTATGTCAGTAGTAATCGTACAAAAACGATTTTTCTCACATTATGTTAATTTTCCTTCGAGAACTTTTTTAGATTGGCTCCCAGCTGCCAGAACTGTCTAGTTCTATAATATTTACAGGTGTTTCCACCCAGAACGCCTGAGATGCTGGGCCCGGAAGCCCACAAAAACATAGCATTTCGGTAGTAATCCTACAAAATAGATTTTTCTCACATTATGCTAAGGTTCCTTCGAGAACTCTTTCCGTTTGGCTTCCAGCTGCCAGAACTGTCTAGTTAGGTGTTTCTACCCAGAACGCCTGAGATGCTGGGCCTGGAAGCTCACAAAAACATCGCATCGCATGTCAGTAGTAATCCTACAAAATCGATTTTTCTCACATAAAACCGAGTTTTCTTCGAGAACTCTTTCCGTTTGGCTTCCAGCTGCCGGAACTGTCTAGTTCTATGATAGCTTTACGTGTTTCCACCCAGAACGCCTGATATGCTGGGCCCGGAAGCCCACAAAAACATCGCATTTCGGTAGTAATCCTAAAAAATCGATTTTTCTCACATTATGCTAAGGTTCCTTCGAGAACTCTTTCCGTTTGGCTTCCAGCAGTCAGAACTGTCTAGTTCTATAATATTTATAGGTGTTTCCACCCAGAACGCCTGAGATGCTGGGCCTGGAAGCTCACAAAAACACCGCATCGCATGTCAGTAGTAATCCTACAAAATCGATTTTTCTCACATAAAACAGAGTTTCCTTCGAGAACTCTTTCCGTTTGGCTTCCAGCAGCCGGAACTGTCTAGTTATATCATAGCTTTACGTGTTTCCATCCAGAACTCTTGAGATGCTGGGCCTGGAAGCCCATTAAAACATAGCGTTACAGTGATATTTGTACAAAATCGACTTTTCTCACATGAAGCTAAGTTTCCTTCTAGAACTCTGTCAGTTTGACTTCCAGCTACCGGAACTGTCTAGTTCTATGATAGCTATACGTGTTTCCACCTAGAACTCCTGAGATGCTGGGCCTGGAAGCCCATAAAAACATAGTATGTCAGTAGTAATCGTACAAAACCAATTTTTCTCACATTATGCTAATTTTCTTTCGAGATTTTTTTTAGATTGGCTCCCAGCTGCCAGAACTGTCTAGTTCTATGATAGCTTCACGTGTTTCCATCCAGAACTCTTGAGATGCTGGGTCTGGAAACCCATTAAAACATAGCGTTTCAGTGATATTTGTACAAAATCGAATTTTCTCACATGAAGCTAAGTTTCCTTCTAGAACTCTGTCAGTTTGACTTCCAGCTGCCGGAACTGTCTACTTCTATGATAGCTATACGTGTTTCCACCTAGAACTCCTGAGATGCTGGGCCTGGAAGCCCATAAAAACATAGTATGTCAGTAGTAATCGTACAAAACCAATTTTTCTCACATTATGCTAAGTTTCCTTCGAGAACTTCTTTAGATTGGCTCCCAGCTGCCAGAACTGTCTAGTTCTATGATAGCTTTACGTATTTCCATCCAGAACTCCTGAGATGCTGGGCATGGAAGCCCAAAAAAACATCGCATGTCAGTAGTAATCCAACAAAATTGATTTTTCTCACATAAAGCTAAGTTTCCTTTGAGAACTCTTTCCGTTTTGCTTCCAGCTGCCAGAACTGTCTAGTTCTATAATATTTATAGGTGTTTCCACCCAGAACGCCTGAAATGCTGGGCCTGGAAGCCCATTAAAATATAGCGTTTCTGTGATACATACATACATACATACATACAATCACGCCTTTATCCCTAAAAGGGGTAGGCAGCGCACATGAAACTTGTGTTCCAGTGCCTCTTTTAGCATAAATGTGGGTATAAGAGCTCGACCAAATGTGATGTCGTAGTGATAGGTTGCTAGCCCATCGCCCACAACGCACTTCAACCCTGTTCCCTTAGTCGACTCTTACGACACCCACAGGAAGAAAGGGGGTGGTGCTATTCGTTTCAGTGATATTTGTACAAAATCGAGTTTTCTCACATGAAGCTATGTTTCCTTCTAGAACTCTGTCCGTTTGACTTCCAGCTGCCGGAACTGTCTAGTTCTATGATAGCTATAAGAGTTTCCACCCAGAACGCCTGAGATGCTGGGCCTGGAAGCCCATAAAAACATAGTATGTCAGTAGTAATCGTAGTACATCGATTTTTCTGACATAATGCTAAGTTTCCTTCTAGAACTCTTTCAGTTTGACTTTCAGCTGCCGGAACTATCTAGTTCTATGATAGCTCTACGTGGTACCAGCCAGAACGCCTGAGATGCTGGACCTAAAAGCCCACGAAAACATAGCATTTCAGTAGTAGTAAAGTAGTAATCAAGCAAAATCGATTTTTCTGCCTTATTGCTACGTTTTCGTCTAAAATTATTTTCAGTTTAGATTATATGCATTGTAATGTTGAGATATATGTTTGTTTAATGCGTAAGGATTGATAACACATAAGATGCTGCATGTAAAACCTCTCTGAAACGTGATATGCATGCTGGTAGACTGACAGTTTATTTTCTTATTTGTAGTCATGTATGTAAAAAAAAAATCTTGGTTTTTTTGGCCAGAACTATTGATATACTGTCTAGAAACAGTATAACTTTGCATCCCAATCCATATTTTACGTCTAGGAATCGAGAACGGGTGAGATGCTGAGAGTTCATTTGCGAAGTTAACATCTCATTTTTAAATTTTCATTTTTTTTACTGAAAGTGGCTGAACTACTGATAAAAACTATCTAGAACTGTAGAACTATTTGGGATGCTACAAGAACTATCATCATTTGTTGAGATGCTGGAACTTGATATGCTAGGTTCACACACACGTGCGAATCACCAGTGTGCCGGTGTTGAGCTCCCGAGCAGACGGTACCAACACCACACGGCATTTGACTGTCCTCTAACCGAATACCACGGGCAACTGGCGGGTTATACAACCTTAACCAAAGACCGTGAAAAATGAAAATCTTTGAAGTAGAGAAAGATAATTAGCCATACGATAAATGAATAAATAATGGCACAGAGATACGAAACTGGAGTCTAGAAAGCACTAAGTACCTATAAAGTTAGTGCAAACTAGAAATAGCAACATTAGAAAATGTAGCAATAAAACGGACAAATATTCCCAGGCCTCTATACAACTTTGCCGAAACGACTGTTGGTGCAAACTTCAAGAAGTTCAACCACAGTCCTTTAGCGATGACTCCGTTTGAAGGTTACGCCAGATGATCGTTTTTCAAACGCTAAATAAGTCGGTAATTAAAAAAAGGTCATCTTTTGATATTTCATTCATAAACTAGACGTTTCGTAGAACATTAATACTATGTATGTAAAAAAAACTTGAAAATGCGCTGTTTCAAACTAAATGGCTCCTTGTTCACAATGTGCCATCCTGGCCGCAGAACGAGACGCAGTTATCAGGTGGAATGAGATGGAAGTCTTTCTCGCTTTAACGCATAGTTGCGTTCTGTATGATGGCCGATGGGTCATGATGGCCGATTGTGCAGAGGAGCATTTTTCTGTACTTTGTGTGCTAAATAAATAAATTCTTATTCTAACATAAGCGAGCGAGACAAAATATTAGGGACTACTGTCGCCTTAAAACTACTGAAGTAAAACTCTGCCATCGTTGACGGAGTATTTTTAAATGCCCTTGTTACTGGAATAGTTCGTATAATAACTCACTATATTAAAAGATCACACTCGTCTACACTCGTGACGGTTTAAAGAGTCGACGATTATTAAGAATGATCATTTGCGCTGAGTGGAGTTCTTTTAACTAAGGCTTTTTATTAAATGAATACTTAGCGATAGTCTTAAATACATATGTTTTTTATTTTCTTATGTCTTCGTGTGTAAGAATCGTCTTACGTGCTTTCCATCTTTCAAACCACAAAATACTACTTTGTAAAAAGCAAAAACAATATTGTTGTTGTCCTAGGGCATCCCAGAGGTGCATAGGGCCTTCATAAGCTCAGGCCACGACTTCCTGTCCTGAGCGACGTCCCTGGCCTCGCTCCAGCTCCGTCCAACTGCTCGCAGCTAACTCTCGACTGTAGCACTGTCGCGAATTAGTAATGTATTATAATTTGGGTACTCATGATACGACGTATAGCTGAGGGTGTAGGTACCCGGGATTATCGCCCAGATGTCTGAAAGTGGGAAGCAAATTAGTATAACGACGATGCAGTTAGAAGAGGTTTGTCGGTATTCAAACAAGGCTTCGACAACGCGCTGTCATATGCGCTTCTATAGTTACACGCATTGGGCACGAGGACCGCTTGTCATCGTGGCCAAGTGTCTAATGTATGATTCCAGATTACGATTCCAGTCAATTGCGAACGTCCTTATAAGAAGCCAATTCAACCAGTTTAATTTTAACGTCACACTCAGAAAAGGTCTTCGAGTTATGATTTACAATGCTGTATGCACACGTCCGCCGACACATCAATTGTCTCCTAACGAACTCCACTTGCTCTTCGACCTGGCACAATGCCAACATCGGCTGACGTTGGAAACGATCGGCAGCCAATAACTCGCGCGTGCCATGAAGGGTATTTAAAAACTTTACGCCTATAGGCTCGTACTGACACTAGTATTTTAGGGTTATGAACTTCTACTAAAAAACGGAACCCTTATAGCAAGGGTCGGCAACCTTTTAGCAAGCAGGCCATATAGTCGCAAACGAACTAGACGCGGGCCGCACTTCTTCATATTTTTTTTTACAGGCAATTTCAAAATTCTGAGTATAACGACCTTTACATACAAAACGGCGGCTCGCGGGCCGCAATTAAGGGGCTGGCGGGCCGCCGGTTGCCGACCCCTGCCTTTTAGGATCACTTTGTTGTCCGTCTGCCTGTCTGTCAAGGACCTATATATCGGGAATGCGTGGAGGTATTCAGTTGAAATTAAAACCGTACAGGCGTACACTCAGGTCTACAGTCCTTTGACGCTATGAAAAAAAATCAAACTTCCAAGTTAACGTAACAAAACATACAGCCGTTTATTCCGGAAAAACGCTTATTTTGACACTCAAGAAAATCAATAGGGTACTTTCCGTTGACCTAGAATTATGAAATTTGGCAAGTAATCTCGTGTCACACTACAAGTACAGGGAAACATCTGCAAACTATACATTTGTAATTAAGTATGGAACCCTTGGTGGGCGAGTCCAACTCGCACTTGTCCGGTTTTTTAATAGCCTGGGCTGGGCAAAGAACTTTGTGATTAATCCCCTGCTTTACTTTTTTCTCCATTCAATATTTTAAATCCTTATTCGAGAAAATTCGTCATTACTGTTTATTTTATTTGGTGTCTATTTGGGCACTAGAGCTCCCTGACGAAGTAGTACTGGATGTGTAATGCTATAAATGTTACAAATTGGCACCTAAATTACTAAAATCCAGATGCGGTCGGTATTATCCGTCGATGATCCTAAAATGTAGCATAGCGCATTGTAGTGTAGCCTGAGGATCGTGAGGTTGGAGTCTCGCCATGACGTGAATTTTAATGCCTTTGTGGTCAGAGTCCCAAGGGATATCTATCGACCTCACTAAGGAAGAATTTTGGCCGAAGGGAGTCAAGTTCCGACGTTTTCGCGGTCGAATACCTGACGCCACGAAATGGCGCAACACGTCGCAGTATTGTGTGTTTTGTAGTTATTAATAAGTTTATATTGATGTATGTTAGTCTTTAAGGTATTTGTAATATGGGCCTTGTTGCCTGATTTAAATAAATAAATAATAAAAAATAAACACAAATTATCATAAAAATATCGCTGTAAAAGCCCTCTCAATCTTGATTAAAGACACATTGTACTTTAATGGATCTTTCCACGCTGTGCGTTGTTGTAGCTTAATAGCGTTTTCAGGTCGTCTACAGACTGTGTCGATACCGTTATTAATGACTCGAATCAAGGAACGAAGCTGGCAATGATTGGTTGGAACCAATTTTCAACTTGTGTCCAGCCAACGTCTAAACCAAAAGTTTAAGTTTAAAACTCGTTATAATAGCATTGGCTCAGTAGTAGGTTTGAAGTGATGTTTTCTTAATTCTGGTTTCTTATTTTCTTATAAACTTATAATATTTTAATCCCCCGCTTTAGATTATTTTTGTTTTAAAAGGCATTTGCACTGGCTTCGGCCCCACGCATGCCTTCCAAAAGTCCGGGACCCCATGGTCCTGAGATATGGAAAAAACCATAATAATAATAATAAATCAGCCTATATACGCGCCACTGCTGGGCACAGGCCTCCTCTCATGGATTAGAGGGAACGGGCAGTAGTCCCCACGCTGGCCCAGTGCGGGTTGGGGACTTCACATACACCTTTGAATTTCTTCGCAGATGTATGCATCCTGGATAGTTGGATCCTCCTCTGAAGCACCAGCTTATCGTTACGACTCAACATTAACAATTTACGAAGTCCGCCCAGACACAAATGGAAATGGAAAACTGGAAGCGCTCAATAGACACACAAATCAATTTAAATCAACCCTCAGCGCTATAAAGTAGGTGTCCAGACAAAGTGGGTCACCGCGCTATTCCTATCGGCTTTTATTTGATTAGGCCTTTGATAATCTGTTCCCTGCTATTGTCCAGGCCATATAATAGGTCAACCCCTGAGGCTTGGGGGTTGTTAGGCTCACAATTCGAGCGTGGTGCGAACGAGGATAAGGGCAGTAAGGGTAAGTTAGGGCAGACGAAGGCAATTATTTGGCGCTGTCTGTAAAGAAATAAAGAGTATCAAAGTATTGCAAATGGGGTATAATGACTTTGAAAATGGTTCCTGGGAATCAAAACGGTCTTCATTAATTTCTTCTAAATTTATTCATCGATTTAATAGTGAAAAAGACAGAAGATTTTTTGCATTTATAGTAAGTCTCACCAGTCTTACAAGTGGATGACTTATTGTACAGTCAGCACCAGAAGTAGCTACGCAAAATAACACGCTCAAAATGATCTAGACAGTTCATATCCTCCTGACGTTAGAGTCGTGTCAATTTGAGCACTTGACCCGTGTGCCAACTTTTGCTGCTGACTGTACTAAATGATCGAAAGTACACCAGTACCTTGGCTACGCTATTCAGTTAGAGATAGCCTATTTATTGTTCACGGGCGTGCGTTAAACAAAGCCACATTATTGTCTGCGCGACAATAACGTACTCTGTTTTATAAATTCAATGGGATTCCGAACAATTTGACCAACCCGTCTTATTGCCCAACCCGTTTTTTGTGAAAACAATTGCACGCGGATGGGAAACTACACAACTGGGACTTTACTTTTTACTTTTTGGGGTGGGAGCACAACTTCCCGGAGAACATAGGGTTGTTCTCCGGGAAGTTGAGAAATCAGACGTATTGCAGTTTTATATAGTATTAACTAGGCATGTAGAGTTTTCCCAATGGTCGTAGAATTTAGTAGATATAGTGTAGATATTTTCTGGCTTATTTATGTTTATTAAATATGAGGTGGTTCTGCCGGGGAGCATGACGTGAAATTTTGGGTATGAGTATAGTTTGGATGACAATTCAATATTATGGTACCACCGAGCTGATCTGATGATGGAGACAGAAGGTGGCCATGGGAATTCAGTACTTAACCGACGTTACCCCGTTGAGTTTGGGCGCGTTGGAATCGTCTAGGTGAATGCTTGATGACGGTAGGCAGAAAAGTACAGTTGGCAATAAAAGCTTGTACCAAAAGTGACATTTTTGACAGGCGCTTTATAATTTGCGTTGTGCGAGTGAGACAGGTCGTTGAGTCGTTGAGTTTAGACATAATATTTTCTATGCTATCTTTATGGAATAACAATAATCCCTTCTCCTTCTCATGAGAACTGCAGTCGTACCTACACTCTTGACGGAGTGGTCGTGGTTGCTCCGATGGTGTACGAAGTTAAGGGTACACGTATATGGTCAACCTCGTAGGTCAAGATAAACCCATTCTTTGCTAATTTAATTTCAATAACACCTTCACCTTTGTTCCTATGAATTAAGATTGATGCGTGCATATAGTTGGATCTAAGATCTATAATAAAATTCCACTTAGCATTAAAAGTACGAACACCATTTCAGTTTTTAACTCGCACTTAATTGCGCGGTTTATTGGTAAAGAAGGCCTATTACTCAGTGAATGAGTTCATCGATGTGAATAATGAGACCTGACGGTTATTTTATTTTGTTTTGTATTCCATATAATATTCCATATTATCTAAGTTGACATTTCTTAATATTGTAATTACTATTTAATTGAATCCCTGTATTTTTTATCCTTAATTTTTCTTTAAGTGAAATGTATATGAACAATGACAATGTATGATTATTACTGAATAAATGATATGATATGATATGATATGATGGTTTCAACTTTTGGGACAATGTTAAGCGTTGGGACAATTACCTTATAACTGAAGTTTCTACATTGTTACGTCAGGATTTCCAGAAAAAACTATACATAAACATTCATCAAACCTACTGTAGGTGGCACTAAAATGGCAATAACATTCCTTCATCTTTATCCGTCCCTTTGGTATTTCGACTTCGAGAAAGAAATCTCGAATCTACGAGTATGCTATTTAAACGTGAGATCTTTATTTGCCAATTTCGGTTCGACATTGCCCTAACAGTAACATAAATACTTCCTTTGATAGTCAGCGAGCACTTCCATCAGTATATATTATATGTAAAAATACCACCTCTAAAATTCCCCAATAATTGTCGACTCAATTAGTAGTACTTATCACATAGTAGTATAGAGGTCGACTACAGCTCTACAGTGCTGGCTGGGCTGCACTATTCGGATTTCAAATCAAGCTGTTTGGAAGTGTATAAATAGAAGAAGAGTTGATGACGTCAAGCAGTCGCTCCCGAAGATTTGGCCCCTCGCAAAGTTATCAAATAAATGTGTTATTATTCTATTGCGTCTTCCTCTACCTCTGAGCACCTTCCCTACAGTAGCTACTTCAACGGTAGCTAGAAGTGCGATTCATAACCGTTCAACTCACCTCACCACTCTATTATATCTTGAGCCCAGATCCGTAACAATTTTGTGCAATCGGAGCTCAAAACTACTGGTTACTCAGTAAACGTTGAAAATTCCAGCCAATGTAGTCTCGTGGCGTCCTATTGAGGGCACGGAGCTATTTCGAAGCAGAGTTCACTGTCAGTACGGCCATTTTCAGAATAGACAGGTTTTAGGTCATGTGGGATGTGCGCCGCAATGTATGTCGAATCGCGGTGATCGCGTATTTGGGTCAAATACAAATTCTAAAAACTAACGTCTTTCCTGTGATTAATGGTTAGGGGCTTAGGTACATAAAATGTGCCTTTTTTGCGGATTAAGAGTGCAACCAAAATATTGTCTTTTTTATTAGGGTTCCGTAGTCAATGTCATGTGCCCATGCCCAATGTGCAGATTTAATATTCGTGCTAATATATGGCACGTTGACAACATAAGGATTCGAGCATTCGCTCCCCACGCCTGGCTAGGTAGATATAAAGGTGACAGTTGAGTTGTTCTAACTGTAGTTCGAAAAGTTACGGAATTACTCATAAAAGACAAACGTAATCCATCGGAAATAGGACGCATAATTCAGTCTGAAGTTCATTTGTCGCGACCCCATGACACGATAACCAGTCACTTTCCCTGTTTCAACCAGCATTGCGCAACCTCGTTGATAAACTATATAACTACGTTCTCGGCGGCTCTGAGAAACGTAAGCCAACAGTAATTAACATGTGGCTATCCTATGACGTGTTCTGTTTTGTTGTCCGAATGCCAAGGCGAAATTCTTGGAGGTTATTAACTGCGTTCTTTGAAACGGAAGTATAAGTCTGTAAACAGGGGCTTGGTTACACCCAGGTATGTACATTTGAGGGGATGGTGTTCAGAATCAAAGCATTTACAGACTGGTAAAAGCCAGGGGCGTATTTTGAAATTCGGCGCCCCGGGCCAACAAGTTTCTCCGCGCCAAAAGTCAACGAATGGCGCCAAACCCAAAGAAAATGCAATCGGTCAGAAAAGCGAAATGTCGTTTTGGGGAAATTTTATAAAATTCTACAATAAGATTTCAGAACATTACCGAACCTACTGACTCTTCATTCAAATCTGTCGTAAAATAGACACTTATTTCAATAGCATATTATAAAATAAACGATTACATCATGGATAGGAATGTTTCGCAGTGATAAAGTCCACCTCATAGCATGGACGGCCTTATCACACGATAAGTGACAAGATAGGGCGTCCGTCACTGGCTGACACCGTTCACTAGAAAATCTTGTCACATCAATCTATCGAAAACTTTTTACTGTAGCAATGTAAAATAATACTCTGATACTGAAATTATATATTGTATATTGTTTTGAAAAAAATATTCCTCACCGATATTTTTACGCCGGTTCTTTTCGTGGCAGAGGTTTTCTTGCCAAAGCGGTGGTAGTTTATCGACATTCGCAGGTGCATGTAATATGCCTAAACTTAAGAATAAATAACTGACTTGGAAGGGTTAGCTGTGACAGTAGAGGTGTACCCAAAGTGTTGAGCAAGCAAGCGCATCCTGTATACGCCCAATCACATTCTAATATAACCAAGTAACTAACTACAATGGCAAACAATAGACCAGATACTAAATTATTTAAAAAATAATTTACAGTTATGAAAAATAAACTGGAAACTCTCCTATATATATAACATATTTAAGATAGCTACAAAAGAATCATCGATGAAATCATTCACGAGTTAATTAACAACATAATGAACTACTAATAAATCCACAGTTAAACTCACGTACTAAATGTCACGACATTTAATACGTGAGTTTAACTGTGGATAACCGTGGATTTATTGGTAGTAAATATTTTAGACACGTCTCACGAAAGTTTAAATTTGTAATTTTAAATACTTAGTCTCAAAAAGTTCAATAACATTAGAGTTCAATGGTGCAAAGTTTGCCCCTATCACTCGCGGCATCTTTATTCTAAAAAGCAAAGTAAAAAAAACTACAATGGCTTTCAGCCCAAAGCAAGTGTTGACCTCCGACACGAGTAGCCGCCACTTGTCCCGATCATGGCCCTTCCCGCCCGTCTAAAATGCTTTTCTGAAAAACACTTCGGTTTCATAGTCGGTGGTTGTCTGGAAATAAATCGTACATATTTGGCCTAGTTTTGTTGCTATATACATATACTTACCTGTGGTGGAGCGCCCATACAAGCCGATTCCCACGGGCTTGCCTATAGTTATTTGTTATACAAGGGTGCAAAGTCGTATTTTACCCGCGAGTGTGGAATTGAAACACGAGCAAGCGAAAGGATTTTATAGGAATTTTAAAGGATTTTAGTTGAACCACGAGTGGAGCGAGTGGTTCTAAAATAGAATCCTGAGCGTAGCGAGTGTTTCAACACACGAGAAGTAAAATACATTTGCACGTACAAACAGCACAAACAGCTCATAAAAAATAAGTCATTAATTGTAAATATTATAATCATCATCAGGTTAATTATAATCACCATCAATATAGTATAACATTATTTAATATTGTAATTAACTAATTAAGATAACAAATCAGCCTTCATTTGTATTAGGAAATGGATTATAATTATTTTTCACATTATTCACAACAAACATAGAAGCCGTTTAGAGCCGTATAATTTAATTAAAGTACGACACTTTTTGTTATCCATGTCCTACGGCCGTGCGAGCCAACTGAAATCAAAACGCATCCGTCCCAACTGCGCGCTAACAAAACACTGACGCCCGTTTGCCGCGCCGCCGCCAAAAACCGACAACAAATGGTCACGCTCCAAGTTCAAATTACTTTCCCCACTAGTGGATAAAATGCGTTTTTACCCGCTTGTTTTAATGGATAAAAGACGACTTTCCGAGGCAGTGAGGGGAAAAATATATTTTTAGGCAAGCCTATGGTTATATATTCTAATCTGTTTCATAATAACTTGTTTTGTTCCGGGTTGCCCATCATAAATTTTCACGCGCTGATATAAGTATCAAAATATGATATAAGTAAGGGTAAGCCCTTATCTTAGATTTGTCTCTTAGAAGTTCACAGGCAAGTGGTTGTCCAAGAATCTGTGTCCACATTGCTTAATATAAGGAGGAAAGGTTTACCTATATCAGTGTTATCATGTGTCTCGCATCCTTTTCTGCAACAGTCCTTGTCTCCACACAGTTTAGTTTAGTTTAGCAATAAATTTGTTCTTCGGATCGCTTGGTTCATAAATAAGATAAAGTATATGAGACCTTTACATGTACGTAATAGTTACCGTTAGCTTTTCGGTGAAGGAAAACATCGCGAGGATACCGGTCTAATCTCAATAAGGTCTAGTTTTCTCTCTGGGTTGGAAGGTAAGATGGCAGTCGCTTTCGTAAAACTAGTGCCTATGCCAAATCTTGGGACAATGTGTCAAAGCGGACCCCGAGCTCCTTTAGGGCACAACCGGGAATAACGCTAGGAGGATGATAATGATGTTGGTATTAGATCGTTACTAATATGGAATGGTAAGTTTATGCCGAGTGCGGTTGGTTACGCAACGGATCTGTAACAACAGTGTCCAGTTCCTCTGATTCATGACCGCGGTAATCACGCGCAGGGAATGATTTGTAACGCCGCACCGCAAATTGGAACATTCGGGAATCAGCATTTCAGGGTATTTCCAGTAGTTCTGCAGAACTCGCGTTTTTTTGCACGGCGTCGAACGCTTTTGGTTAAAGTGTTGTTGCAGTTGGAGCCACTAGTGTAGCGGTAATGCACGCGAATTCCAATCTGGGGTTCTTGGGTTCGAACCCAGGCTCGTACTCGCATTTGTCCGGTTTTTTTATACCACGTCTGTGGAAAACAAGCTTATGCCCTGCCAACGGCGAGCGGCGCGGTGGCAAAAAGCAGCCGTAGGCATCATGTCGAACAGTTCTTCGGGGCACAGCCCGTTATACAAGCGATATTATAGAACACGCACAAGGAGGCGAAGTACAAATGCATTTTATTTTTAACTAGCGACCCGCCCCGGCTTCGCATGGGTACTATATCATAAATATAAACCTTCCTCTTGAATCACTCTATCTATTAAAAATAACCGCATCAAAATCCGTTGCGTAGTTTTAAAGATCTAAGCATACATAGGGACAGACAGCGGGAATCGACTTTATTTTATACTATGTAGTGATTACTATATTATTTAGTGGCGACCACGTACCGGAAGGCGCGGCTTGGGTAGGCCCCCCACAAGGTGGACTGATGACCTGGTAAAGGTTGCTGGAGTCCGCTGGATGCGGGTGGCGCAGGATCGGTCACTTTGGCACTCTTTGGGGGAGGCCTATGTCCAGCAGTGGACGTCTTTCGGCTGATATGATAATGATGATGATGATGATGATGATGATGATGATGATGATGATGATGACGACGACGACGACGACGACGACGACGACGACGACGACGACGACGACGACGATGATGATGATGATGTAGTGATTCTGAATTGGGCTTATTTTAAAGAGGAAGAGGGCGAATGTCCTAGCGTTTGAACCGCTCAACCGAGACCTATCGTCTTTGTCGGGTCGATATTATTTTAGCATAGGTAAAACATACTGCGGAAACTTTAACTAAAAAAGACTCATTACCGGTATTGGCTTACGTCATCAACAGTGGACTCTGGTATTCGTCTCTGTTTTAACCCATCCTCTCCCATATGACCGTTATATCTGCACCTTTTGTCTCCGTTAGCTCCCGCTGACACACATATGGGTCAACTTACTTTAAACCCAATTATATTATTTATTAAAATTCTAATTTAAACAAAAACATGGAAACGTCGGTTCTTAAATACCCAGACACACATATGGGTCAGCGGGAGAGGAGGGGTAGTATTTGCTATTCGCCCATAAGAGTGAGAATGTAGTAGCTCTTTAAGTTTGTATTTAGGGAATAATCTCCGGAGCCACTTATCCGATTTCAAAAATTATTTCACCTGTTTATAGAATGCACTGTCTAAAAAATAACCCTCCCTTTTTAAAATGTGTTCAATTTAAATGCTAGATTCTTTAATAGAGCTAATTCCATTTGTACCCTTCGGGACGCGTATGGTACATGACGACGCATGAGGACGCATGGGCGTACATTAGTGGAGAAATCCCCAAAAAAGCATGGGATTAAAAAGAAACATGACCAATGACCAAACAACGCGGACAATCGAAATGTATAGCTTTTCGTGCTAGTTGTCTACTTCGCTTGATCGGGTTGTAGTGTGGAAGGAAACCAAAAATAGGGAAAGTAATTCCCAACCAAAAAAGGAAAGTCTGATGTAAGTGTCGTCCTTCAGTGCATGTCGTCGACCGCCCACGACGCCCCAGGGTCGTCGACCCGCAGTATTTATTGCACAATATATTTTGCCAAGTGTACTCAACATAGATCTGGATAGTCTGCATTAAATTAGGTCGCCTTGATCTTGCAGATGCCAAGCACTCCATTACGGATAGTGGTTTGAGTTAGGATAATAAATAGTTGTGTCTCGGCAGTTGAAAGGTCATTTCGGGTTCAGGATCTCGCTATCTTTATATCTGTTCTTCGAGAGTATGTAGTGGCAAAGTTGGAAGGCAAAATCGGCCGTGTAGTTCATCATCATCATTATATCAGCCGAAAGACGTCCACTGGTGGACATAGGCCTCCGCCAGAGTGCCTCGTGTAGTTCATCATCATCATTATATCAGCCGAAAGACGTCCACTGCTGGACATAGCCCTCGCCAGAGTGCCTCGTGTAGTTCATCATCATCATTATATCAGCCGAAAGACCTCCACTGCTGGACATAGGCCTCCCCCAGAGTGCCACGTGTAGTAAATCATCATCATTATATCAGCCGAGAGACGTCCACTGCTGGACATAGGCCTCCCGCAGAGTGCCTCGTGTAGTTCATCATCATCATTATATCAGCCGAAAGACGTCCACTGCTGGACATAGGCCTCCCCCAAAGTGCTTCGTGTAGTAAATCATCATCATTATATCAGCCGAGAGACGTCCACTGCTGGACATAGGCCTTCCCCAGAGTGCCTCGTGTAGTAAATCATCATCATTATATCAGCCGAGAGACGTCCACTGCTGGACATAGGCCTCCCGCAGAGTGCCTCGTGTAGTTCATCATCATCATTATATCAGCCGAAAGACGTCCACTGCTGGACATAGGCCTCCCCCAAAGTGCTTCGTGTAGTAAATCATCATCATTATATCAGCCGAGAGACGTCCACTGCTGGACATAGGCCTCCCGCAGAGTGCCTCGTGTAGTTCATCATCATCATTATATCAGCCGAAAGACGTCCACTGCTGGACATAGGCCTCCCCCAAAGTGCTTCGTGTAGTAAATCATCATCATTATATCAGCCGAAAGACGTCCACTGCTGGACATAGGCCTCCCCCAGAGTGCCTCGTGTAGTAAATCATCATCATTATATCAGCCGAGAGACGTCCACTGTTGGACATAGGCCTCCCCCAGAGTGCCTCGTGTAGTTCATCATCATCATTATATCAGCCGAAAGACGTCCACTGCTGGACATAGGCCTCCCCCAGAGTGCCTCGTGCAGTTCATCTCTCTGCAATAGTATGCAGAGTGCGCCTTTAGATAATCTGATCAGCAATAAAACCAGCAACCAACCAAACCAAACGCCCCAAAATCGGAAAACGCACTCGAAATCAGATCAGCGGCGCTACCACGCATGCATCCCTGTCACTTGAGTAATGTAAGTGCGATAGAGATGGAGATACCCGAACTTCGATTTTCGAAGTTCGTGGTAGCGCCGCAGATCGCACCGCACGTGAATTGTGTGTTCATACAAACAAGGTACGGTGAGATTAAGAGCTCGATTAAATGTCGAGAGCGCCCCTAGACAAGCACCACATCGGCTCTATAGGCCATAGATTACATATTATAACGAAACAAAATTTGCGCGCCCTTTTCGGACCCCGCGCCCATATGCCTACCTATATGGATAATCCGCCTCTGGTGAGATTATTCATTTTACTTTCAGAATTTGCTAAAGTTATACGAATTTAAAGCATTATAATCAAACGTCTCAACATGACCTAACAATGCCACGCTTGATAAAGCTGAATAGACAGAACTATTTAAAATCTTTTCAATGCGCTAAATTTCTGATTGTCAGACGAATTAATTGCAATATTTCTTAAATGTTCACTAAAACTCAATTAATATTTTTTCGGTAAATTATACAGTATACTAAAATTGGTCGGTACCAGTCGGTACTATTATTCCTCAAATGACGTGGCGTATTAGTGATAACTCTTTAAAAAACCGGCCAAGTGCGTGTCGGGCCACGCGCAGTGTAGGGTTCCGTAGTTGGGTTAGGTGTAGGGGAGGTTTATCTTTTTCCAAATTGTATTGTATTGTTTTGTCGGCGTGATTGATTCACATATCCATGCCGAATCACAGTTTTCTAAGTAATGGTTACTGAGCTAAGCCGAAGACGGACAGACAGACGGACGGACATGGCGAAACTATAAGGGTTCCTTGTTGATTACGGAACCCTAAAAACGGCATATCACTGTAGGAATAGTTCTAGGCAATCCCTAAAACCATAAAACGATGATAGCTTAATTATTATTTCCTCCGTAACCACCAAATGTCCAATCCGTGAAGTTTCAATTTAAGGGTGGTACCGATCAGGGTTACGCTAGTATATTTTGTCCCATGGGTGATTAGACTGAAAGGTTACGTTAGGCTAAATTGAAAAAGAAAGTAATCTCGTCAAATTTCGAGGTCGCCTTTTGGAGTTTGTGGGCGAGCGTATTTATATATATTGCGAGGTAAGTTTATAAAATGCTAGCACTTGCCCGCGTCTTCGTCTACTCTACATCAGCTAACGTGGTGACTTCCATCGCCAATTTCATTCTAGTCCTGAGCGTCACATTTAGCTCGGGAGTAGAATGAAATTGGCGATGGAGCGATTTTTTTACGTAGCAATATTAATACTAATAATTACACGGTTAAACTCACGTATTAAATGTCACTACGACCGACATGTTTCGGACTCTTCGAGAATTCTTCTTCAGGATGCGTGTTCACACCTGTGCGAGGACTGACACTGCCGCGAAAACACTCGTCCCCAAGAAGAACTCCCGAAGAGTTCGAAACATGTCGCCGGTAGTGCCATTTAATACGTGAGTTAAACGTGTAATTATTATCATTATTTCAACATGTCTCACGAAAGTTTTAATTAGAGTAGAAAGATTTTCTACAATATTAAATTCTCCAAAACTTTCCCTTAGCGTCTTTACATTACACAATGTGTTACTGCCGAGGCCTTGACCTCGCCCGGGCGAGCCCGATGGTACTATACTGTTCCGAGTCGATGGCGTGGCGGTTTCTTTCCTTACACATAAACGATATTGAGCGTTACGTCATCAACACCGCGCCGGGACCAAACGATTCGTTTTGGATAGACACAATCGAATAACTTCAAAAATGCGTACACGCCGACTACAGCACGGCTATCACAGGTCGGCCCGCGAGCCTCTTTCTAATCCTTCTAATTAGAAAACGTCAGATAGTCTATCTCGCCGCGGCACAGCACGCGGGCCGAGCTGTGATCGCCGTGCAGAAACCTAACTAGCTTATGTATAGCATAATTTCGAATCGATGGATGCCTCATTCATCAAAATCGGTACAGTATCTTAAACCCTACGGTGGAACACGTAAATTTATACAAACATAGACACTAAAAACATACATATCCCTTTCTTTTCGGCTGTGCCGGTGCCGCAGTCAGCCAACAATCTAATAACTAAATTCTCAGTGCCTCGAACTCACTAGGCGGCTTGTCTTGCCACACTCCGGAAAACGCAATTTATTTTCGTCTACGCGTTAGCGCTACGAACATGTTGGCACTGAATGTTTTAAGGGGGTGCCACTTTTTAGGGCGTTTTTTTTATTTTTCACACCGACTATGCAGAAAAAAGATACTGTTAAAATAACTTAACAAGTTTTAACGAATGTTCTTAATTTTTATTACAAATTTTTATATATTACGAAAATTCATAAATTTTCATGTAACGTTCTTAAAGTTAAAACTTGAAATATGTTCGTTTTTAATCGATTACGATGAAATTACATTCGATTATTTTATTAACATCTGTGTTCAATTGGCACATTGCGTAAATGCTACATGCCATTGAATAACAATAATTTCAGCTCAGTTATAAATTGCTCCAGATTCCGCCGAATCCTTTAGATTTGCCTTATCGCTTTCGCTTTTTATCGCGAATTGTTTGGTGTAATTTGTCAGTCGTCTCATTTCCTAAATCGTTTTCTGACTTTTGCTAAGTCAGACGCCGTTCCGATCCAGCCTTCCCGGCGGAACGTGATGTGCCTCGCAAGGGAATCTTAATGCCTATAAGAAACCATTCGTTTTCTCGAGAAGTGTTACTAGCACTGGGTTCTTCTGCATCTGAAACCAGCGTGGTAGTTGTTGCTTCCCTCTTAACGTAAAACATGCTATTACATGTTCAGAACTGCTACTAGTGAAACTAGATAATGGTTACACTATTACATAAAGTTTTCTTGATAGAAAATGAAACATATTTACATGAGCTTACCTCGCCTTACAGAATTTTTTTCCGCAAAACTCGCATTTTCTCAATGAATTCATTTCTAATAGTAGTTTGATACGAATTCTTCCGGTTTTTTGGTTCGCTCAAATAACCTTATCAAAGCGGTTGTATAATTGGTCATGTTCTGGATTGTTCTTTATCAATAGTTATCGCAGTTGACGACATTTATCTTGTAAATTGTGCCGGCCACGGACCTCGGGCGCAAGCCGCGTCCGCGTGGTGAGTAACGATGTAGTAGTTTGATATTTGACTTTGATAATGCGAAAATGACAAAGTCATAACTTGAAAACTAATTCCCTCCGTTCACATATAACTTTCATGTTTCCGTATAATTTAAAGATCGATTGTGCTGTTCTCACGATTCAAAATAAGATAAAACCAAAATTTGCAATTATGAAAAAAAATACGTCTGCGATACCTCTCAAAAACGTTCTAGGACAGTCAAAATTAGACACAATGAAGATAATATTAATGATGCTAAGCTAAGCTTCTTGTGTGTATAAGCTAGTTGCTAGATTGTGGGTATTAAAGAGTATCAGATTTCCAATCGGACAAGTTTCTATTGTCGGTAGTGATTAGATTAGAAGATAAATCAGAAGTACTCTGGAAACTTAACTTGTATTATATTTAAATAGTACACCTGCATTTTCGGTTTATGCACTTTCGTTACTATCCCGAAATGTTCCAGAGTATGCAATCTGTTGATAAATACATTTACGTACATTTCGATCACATGACCAACTCCTCGCAGCCCCATTCAGCGATAGATACGTAATTTAGTGTCATATTGACCGAGGACGCCTCAATAGATAATCTTTTATCTGACTAATAAATAATGAGTGGTCGCAAACGCGCGCGTCTCGCTGGTCACTTCGCGCGCGCCGTCTTCGCCACACACGCGCCAAAGGCATCACCTGATGTATCCGCGTATATACGTAGTTTATATAGAACATCTACAACCACGTATTTTTTTGCCACTTTAATAAAAACTCATCTTTATCAGTGCTATTGTTATGTTATAAGTATCGATAGTGTCACTAAAACTACGTTTTTTCTCAGTGTTTGTGTCTTCAGTGAATGTATTGTGTGAAATGCTGATTTTAAGAATATCGGATCTTGGCATGATCGAAGCGGACGTTGCCAGAATGACACACGAGGTGCGTCTTGTTTATATTTTAGCGTCTTACGTGCATCACGTGTCTAGAGATAAATTTAAAGATCGGTTTTAAAAATTATGAAATCGTTGACACTTGTTTTCGCAAGTAGGGTTTTGTTACTGCAACAAACTTCACTTGATTTGTAAATTACAATAGATTTTAGTCAAATTAAACATTCTTAAATAAAGTTGACCGGAAATTATTGAATGTAGAGTTTAAATTATATAATGTAGTTTCGTAAATTAGATCATGTATTAAGTCGTCATTTAGTGTTAGTACATTAAATTCCGTAAGCGTACGTACCACTATTTTCATTCCGGTTCGTCATTTGTGGTTTACCAATTTTATTAGTGACATAATTCACAATTTCACATTCATTTGCAATTAGAGTATTTGCATATTGAACAGTTTACAGTGTTTGCTTGATTATTCACTAATCGGGCTTACAATAATGCCCAATGTAATTTTCATTATGAAAGTGTAACTGATACTATAATCATATGGCTAATTAACTAGCAGATTACAGTTATGTTTCTAATTGCCGCTTAAGAAATATCATTAACGTCACTCGCGACATGTATAAATAGCAAGTTCGAAACATTTGTGTGCCAGGTCTAATACTTTAATTATCTTCTCCCGAAACTTATTACGTACTTTGTTCATGAGAGTGCGATGTCTCACTCGTTACCTTCTACTGAATGTTACCCATTAAGTCGTTTAAATCATTTTGAAGTTTTCATTGGACGTTTTATCACTCTTATCAGTGTCGTCCTCTATGTCGTCTTCTTTCGATTTTATTACGAATATAACACGAATACATTCCGTGTCCGTGGGCATCGAACCGACACTTGCGTCTTGCCTCGTGGTCAGATAACCACTGCGCTATCTGTCGACCTCGGACCCCGGCAGATTACAATTTGTGTAGCACTATTTCAATAATGCGGATAACTTCATTTTTTTATATAGATAATGCGAAGTAAACGAACTTGTGTGTTCTTGTTAAACGAGTACATTATTGTCATCGACGTCCATTGTTAGTAAGGGAACAACTAACCAAACATGGAAATAGTGAATTTTTATTGCAATAATATACAGTTAGCCTGGTCTACCACTTTTCCACTGTGTTATGCATTAAGACTCAATAGTAGTACCTCTTCCTTGGCTGACGGTCCTACTTAGGAATACTTTTTCTAAAGATGAATTCAATGATGTATACATTTAATAATCAGTATTTTTTGTCATATACTCGACTTTACGGCCACTGAAATTCAATAGCTTAACGTGCATGATTTTAGAATAAAAGTAACGTTAATTAAATGTTTCTAATTTTACTCAGTGCCAGAAACCCTACTTCGCTTTGTAAATCTGATTCAAGTTGAAAAGTACACTTTATTTTCGTCTCCCCAAAAAACTGTATTATTTTAGTAATAACTATCCTCATAATGTTATGACTTTTTTACTGACATCTGGAGGAAACGAAGGTGATTAAATTTATTGATGACCGCACTTTATCATTAATGTTTCGCCGTCTTTTGTTTTGGTTATCCCATTGAGTCTCTAGTTTTGGCGATTAATCTTATTTGTGCTCAATACTTGAACGATGAATCTGAAACTAATTTATCCAACTGATATCGATTAAGCTATTTTGATGCTTTGTTTTAGACAAAAATATATTACGAATTCGTATTAATATTTCCTTTTTTTTACCTTACATTGGTGGTTCTTAAGTTCGTTAAATTCCCTTTCTTATTGCATACTCGGGCGACAATTTACCTGTTGTCTGTACTACGTCTGGTACAGTTAGTAGTGGTGGTAGTTAGTTGTATACTACTCTTACCAGTAGCTTACAGTACAAACTAGCCCCATGACCTCCTGCTATGAACACTTCTTATCAGTCAGGAGGCTAAATAAAATGATACTTAGGAGGACTTACACTAAACGGCTTCGACTTATTAAAAGACACGACATATCAGAATCTCCTTAAAATATAACGCTATTTCCTTAGAATCGAATTATCCATTGACAGTGGTTGTTATCACATTAGTCATAAGGGCGACAATTGAGTGACAAGCGACATCCCGCCGTCAACTGGATAATTTGACGTTGGGAACAAGGTAGCGCCGGCGTTTGTTTTAATGGCTTTTATATTGTTTTATGTTCCTTGGAGTCATTTGAGTTTCCTTACCCATGGCTGTTTTGCATTTATCACTTTCTTTGATCATATGTCAAAGAGGGATGGATGGAGCGGAAAGATTAAATAAGCAGTCAATTGGAGCGCAATCGAAATTTAAATAGTTAAACTGAATACTGGTTACGGAAGTAATAAAAAGTATCAAAAATTAAACCTATGAAACAAAAATCAGCGTTGTTGCTCGAAGTATAGATAATGTTAAAAAAGCAAAGCCCCTGCAGACACCATGACCAGTAACATGCTACCGTGGAACCCACTTAAAGAAGTTATAGATTCATGACTAGTAAAACTAAAGACGATTTACGTTTCGTATCGTTCTGATCTGATATATTTGAATCTTCGAAGTTGTAAAGATGAAGTTCAGTATTATCTTGAGTTTATTTTGGCCCTGCGCTGTATGACCTGTTATGTGTTGGATAATACTTGGAATTGCTTCATGTTTAACAAGACGTCCTACAAGAACGTCTCGAGTGCGTAGCGCAGGTGCGTCAGTGCCATTATCAGGCTAAAAATGATCTGATGCTAGATTTAGTTCTATTTTTCTGTTAAGTATGCTTTTATGTTTTGTTTCTGTATCTGGTATGTTGTGTGGCAATAAACTGCTATTCTATTCTATTCTATCTGCCTGTTAACCAACCGACCTCAAAACGGTTGGTTCAGCGGGTTCGTTTAACTTTCCTTGGCATGTTATAACTACCTCGGTATTTTTACATTACTGTGAAGTATAGCGGCTTTTAAAGCTACCTCATGACTAATCATACGTCTTCAAGAGATGGCTTAGTTCATGAATTTGAAGTAGAAATTTTGTTAGTCCAGAATGATTCGTCATTTTATTTAGGCCTAACCTAACATGGAGTTAAATTAAAAAAACATGAAAAAACAGATTTATGAAACGGAAAAGTTCCCCCTAAAACGCGACGTTCCATTTTTTCTTCGAAATATAACCGTAATTACTTTCTACTTGGCCATTTACCATTGTTAAAGTTCTGGGCTAGATACAGGCTTTAATTAAGATAAATACGTGATGTGGGATAATGTGCCGGTAAGGTTGTTCAGAATAGCAAGGTGGAACTTAATGTCCCACACCCCATTTGCGGCTGCTGCAATTTCAATTAAGGGTTCTGGTTCATTCGTGGCGGAAATAAAATAAAGGTAATGTGTGATCTATTTTACCGTATATCTCCATAGAAGTGTATAGCAAGGACCTTTCCTGTGCTTACCATAAACATTCATAAATATTAGATCCGAAATGTAAGAAAAATATCTGTAAATGCCTCTTTTATGATCCTCACAAATAACTAAATGAAATTGCTGTCGGAGATAATTCTCATTTTATTTTCTACAAAGATAAGTAAAAGTAAGTCCAGAAAAAGTGAAAGCAAACTTCCTACTGCAGGCTCTCATGAGTTCTATATTTTACCTTTTGCCTAATTTTCACAATATTATGACTTCTTGAGGTTTTCAAATTAAGGCGTTATATAAATGTTTTCGATGTTTTTCACAAATCTAATGCTTTCATTACTACAAGAATAACCTAAAAGGCTACAAATCACAAAAGAAATTGGCCCAATCATCTCGAAAGCGCTGGAAATGTAACTAAGACTTCACGTTTCGCCAAGTGATGGGTTAGGTGTTGTTCAATTCCAGACGGGATATTCTTTGGAGAAGTGCATTGAAATATCATTCTTCAGTTGAGAGCTCAACTTGACAAATTAATGTTAAGCGACTGTAAACTATTTTGATACTCCGAAGGGCAAGTACGGAATACGTAATGAAGCTTTAGCAAATCAGTTCTGAATGTTTTGACAAACCATTACGGAATTTTAATGCAAAGGAACTGAGCGTCTTGTCGAACTAGTCGACAAATGAAAGTAATTACTTAATGCCTGAACTTTACAGGTCTTTGGGGATTCAAATGTCACCCGTCGCAAAACAAAAACGGTGACCTTTTACCCTTATCTGACAAGAGACAGGCCTGAAATTCCTAGTCCAAATGTCTCATAGCAACTAAGTTCAATTTATGAAATGGCCATCGTGTAATACTTTGTTTATCTCTAGTTTTGAGAACACATATGCCTACTGGTGGACTGCCAAACGATCGCATATATTTCCGAGACAAAATAGTTTCTCGAATGTTCTTGCAGCCATATCCATACCTACCCGGTTTTGGCTTGTTGGTTACGTCGCCAAATATTTCGATTATTTATATATGTTTGACGTAAAACGTCGGCTGGATGTTCGCCAATCTACGCTCCATATGCAAGATTTGTTCATGTTGTGTGTGTTGTTTGATAACGCTGTTTAGTTTGTTTTTTTGGCATTTGTACTCGTTTGTTTTTATTTTCCTGTCTCTTCAATCATTTGTTTATGTCGTGTTGCAGTTTACGTAACGACCGTGTATTAATGCGTCAACGCCTGTAAACAATGTATTATTATACGCGAAGATTAAGATATTCCATGTATGATTTGCAATATATTAAATCAGTACATGTAATTTAATAAATGTATAAATTAATAAATAAATATTTGCGGACAATCTTACACATATCAAAAACATATTAAAGACAATATTACCAAACTAAGCAAAGCTTGTATTATGGGTACTAGACGACGATAAACATACTTATATAGATCTAGACACGCGGTAGCGTGTCAAGCCAAGTTCAAGCTAACAGAACTGGCGAGCAGCACCGTGTGTAATATTACACGAACCATTTGGAGCCACTTTTGACCCCCTCATAAATCAAAAACTGTTTCACATAAACATGTCAGGCCCATATATTAAGACTTGCGAGATACATATGTGCTCCAAATTTCATGAACACACCTCAAAAGGTTAAATTTAGATATTAACGTCCAAAAATCGTCATTTTTATCACTGACCTACCTATAGATCAAAACTGGGATAGATCAAAACTCTAACCCAGTTCCAGATGACCTAGATAGTTCAAAGGCAGCCAGATAGGTTTATTTACTTTCACCTGCCCCGTTGTCTGTCTGTCTTCTCTGTAATCAAATCTTGCAAGTTAATTTTTTTATTAAGTAACTACTAAAACAGTCATGGAAGAGCCCAATGTTCGATGGCAAGTTTCTACCAGCAAGCCAAATTTTCGGAAGAATACAATAAGAACTTCCAGCTTTAGAACTGGAAGGATGTAATATAGTTCGTATATGAGAACTAGCCAAGTCAGACCTTAGGCTTAAATATATTAATTAGTTATAAGGAGAAATATATCTTAAGTTGTTATAAAATATTTTATGTTGGTATAAATCGATTTCAGGACTGACCTTTGAACTTCGCACCCATTTAGATCTCACTTCTTTTGTCGTTGAAGTCAACAACCAAGGCATATTATATCATAATATTGGACTTGGCTCTCATTTCACATTTATGTTTTTGTTTGGATAAATAAATACTTAAATACATAGAAAACATCCATGAGTCGGGAACAAATATTCGTGCTCATCACACAAATAAATGCCCTTACCGGGATTCGAACCCAGGACCTCTAGCTTCGTAGGCAGGGTTACTACCAACTATGCTGAACCGGTCGTCAAACCAACATGTTTATTAATTATTCTCCAACAAGTGCCGTTTCGCTAAACTTAAGTGGCAGTGGGCGGGGCACATTGCACGTGGAACCGATGGCCGTTGGGGCGGAAAGGTTCTCGAGTGGCGACCACGTACCGGAAGGCGCAGCGTGGGTAGGCCCCCTACAAGGTGGACTGATGTCCTGGTAAAGGTCGCGGGAGTCCGCTGGATGCGGGTGGCGCAGGACCGGTCATTGTGGCACTCTTTGGGGGAGGCCTATGTCCAGCAGTGGACGTCTTTCGGCTGATATGATGATGATGATGATGAAGTGCCGTTTAATTTTATTTTAAATTTTATTCATATTTTTTCCAAAAGTTGATGTAACCCAAGGAGTAATATTTAAATAGGTGAATACGGACAAGTCAAGACAATTCCAGAGGCTTAAACAAAGTCTAATTGAAAGAAGCCAAATGCTTAATTGAATGAAATTGCTGTCTGATTCTGATTCTGATTCTGAATGTTATTGCGATTGCTGAATGACCATGATGTTTTAGACAGATTAATAAATATACTGCGAGAGGCGGACAAGCAATCAACAAGTGGGCAGAACAAATATCCGATCGAGATTGTTACTTTATTATTGTTATAAAAAATATCCCAGAACATAAAATCAGATATAACATTAAAAAAAACTGAAGTGCAGCATTGAGACTGGAGAGAGAAGACAAACTTATGGCAGGTGGCTTGTGGGCCAGTTTGCCTCCTCTATGTCGAAGTCACACAAACTTCAATCAATCAATCAATCAACCATTTATTTATTTCTGTGAATGTGGTACAATTCAGGTTATAATGTTTATGTTAGTTCAGCACATCCTGCCAGTATCGGCGTAGAAATAGTTAATATACACAACACATAAAATATCACAAAGGAAGGAACCAGAAATCAATATATATCCTACTAATATTATAAATGCGAAAGTTTAGATGTTTGGATGTTTGTTACTCAATCACGCTTAAACGGCTGAACCGATTTTAATGAAATTTTGCACGAAGATAGTTTATAGCCTGGATTAAAATATAGGATAGTTTTTATCCCGGGTCCACGCGGGCGGAAGCTAGTATCATATAAATCTCAACATCATTAAGGTGCTAAGAACTCTTTTATTGAGTAATAACATTTTTCGACCAAAAATGCAACTAACTGTTTTTTAAGTTGGTGTGTCTCTAGACTTTTCATAGGGTACGGAATTTTATTAAATATTCTTATTGCCATTCCAAAAAAGCTATTCCGCATCAATGCTGTTTATAGGCTGGTTATACAACTCCATGACTAAAAAGTCCCAAATTTAAAGAGAAACAAATGATAAATAATGAACCAAGCTCCGATTAAACTCCCATCAAAAACACCAACGGCGTTTAGAATTCCAACAACGGTTGAAATAAAATTTTCAACTTGAATGTTTTCGCAAATGGCATTTGTATGCCGTCCACCCGCGTGAGCTTTGAGCTGCCACATTCCCCGGGCCACGAATAAAAGCTTATTTGATCCCGGCTAGGCTAGCTCTTGCTCGGTAAATGGCGAACCATTTTCGCGTAATGCCCTGGTTTTTGTACAAGGTGAAAGGTGAGGCAACCTCGAGGGAAAGAAGTTTGTTCAGTAGTGCGATTAATAACAAAAACAATACTACATTGTTGTATGTGTGGATTTTATTTGGTTTTTGTACCTCTTTCTCGTGCTCTAAATTAGGAGTTTATTCAGCTTTATCATTGTTTGAAACATAATGGTTGTTTCTATTTGGTTGATCTGTTAATGTAATGGTGAATTTCCGCCTTTTATTATTAGCCAGAAATAAATATAAATTTGCTGAAGTGCCTAAAAACGTGCGCTGATTGCTGATGGAGTTTAGAGACAACAGTTAAGTTCATATTGTCCATTTCATTGAGAATCGCTTTTCACTGGGAATATTTATTTATCTCTTGGAATATAAGAGTTAATAACTATTCACCATACTCTATTCCATATAAGATTATACGAATCCTGCGTCAATCGTCATGCGGTTTCAAACCCATTCCAAAACCATTTTAAAAAACAAAAGCATTTACATTGTTATGTTTGAAAAGCACATAACAAAATAATCGAAATAAGTAAAACAAGAACAATATTGTCCATTGAATTTCGAGATAAACGAAGAATCTGTCCGTAACAAATCTATTGTTAATATGGAACGAGGTATAAAACCTATTAGTTCAGACAGATAATTCAGCCACACACCTCGTCGAATAGGGGTAGTCACTTAAAAAATCATGAAGGCGAATTTACATTTACAACGCCGTATGAGCAGACAACTGCTTCTTACTCCATTTGCCTTTCATGCGTGGTTATCCGGCTTGTGCCTACATAAAACATTAATGTACGAGGGCTGCTACTTATGTATCCGGAATAGAAAAAATAATCAAACGTACATTACTACATATAATTTTATTGTTTTTCAAATTCTCCGTGATGATCGATGCACTTTTGCATACGTGTAAACCAATTTTTAGAGCACTTTTACCACTCTGATTGAGGTATCTCCAAAACGTGTTGTTTGAACGCGTCGACCGCATCTTCACTGGTCGAAAATCGTTGACCACGTAATTTATTATTTACATTTGGAAATAAATAAAAATCATTGGGTGCCAAATCAGGGCTGTACGGTGGGTGACCCGTAATATTTTGACCTTCCAAAAATCGAGTTGTTTCGCGTGATGTATGACAGCTTTGTCATGGTGAAGAATGATTCTGCGTCGCTGGTCTTTACGTATTTCTTCAAACACTTCTGGCAAACAAATGGTCGTGTACCATTCCGAATTAACCGTTTTACGATTTTCTAGTGGCACTGTAGCCACATGGCCATTCATACCAAAAAAGCAGGCGACCATTTGCTTCAAGGTGCTTTTAGCACGAGTAACTTTCGTAGGGTTCGGCTCATTTTGAAACACCCACACTGTTGATTGCTGTTTAGTTTCGGGACCATACGCATATATCCAAGATTCGTCACTTGTGTAGATATTATAAACAGCTTTTGAGTCACCACGGTTATATTTTTTCAACATTTTTTTGCACCATTCGACGCGAGCCTCTTTTTGATCCTTAGTTAAATTGTGCGGTATCCAACGCGAACAATTTTTTTTACAGCTAAATGTTCATGTAATATCTTATTAATGCTCGTCATAGATATCCCCAGAATTGCCTCTATCTTGCGATACGTAACATGACGGTCATGCATTATAAGTTTCCGCACTGCTTCAATATTTTGTGGTACAACGGCCGATTTCGGGCGACCTTCCTTAACTTCGTCCGTAAGCATACTACGTCCACGATTGAACTCACTAAACCAGTTATACACAGAAGTTTTTGATGGAGCTTCATCACCAAAAGTCAAAGTTAATTGATCTGTGCATTGTTGTTGCGTTAAGCCACGCCGAAAAGCGTAATAAATCATAGCACGAATATTTTCACGAGTAAGTTCCATTCTTGCAACGAGATAACATTTTAAACCCGCCAAAAACAAAAGACTAGCGTACTCAAGAAAAAAATATATAGCGGCCAGTATTAAAAGAAAGTTCAAATTTTACCATGGAGGTCAAAAATTGTGTTTAAGAAAGTTGGAATCCTGGATTCCGGATACATAAGTAGCAGCCCTCGTACGAGGCCATTTCATATTCTGCGTATCGTATACGGGTCAGGACTGCATTGCAGTTGGGAATGTAAAGGGAATTTTTAGTTTTATGCTTGGGGAAAGAGAATACTTGAGCTTTATACAGATACAAAGGAAGAATTTTTGCTAAAACGAGTTGCAGATTAGCAAGCTTCGGTTTTCTATTGTTTCAATTTATGTACGGGCGCTGTTGTTCATTTCCTCAACATTTACAGCGGAAGAAGTGCGTCGTTTCCTTTCCTGGCTTGACTATTTTTAAAATAGTAGAAATACGCCAGTAATATGTTAAGTATTCGCCAGAAGCAATCAGCTAGTGAAATAGATGAAAAATTTAACGTACGTTAACATTATCGCAAAGGAAAACAATGGTCGATTATGTTTTACTATTACGAAATAAAAATATCATTTCAGTGACGTTTTTTACACATGTTAAAGTTGTTTCCGTAAAAGTCGAAGCTGATTTCCGCGTAATAGATTCGGTTACATCAATGTGCATGTTGCAAAACGTCTGATACTTACTCTCTTCTCGTGACTTCTTTGAATCAAGACATTCACACTGCGTCGTAAAAATCATATCAGTACGTAAATCTGTAAAATATTGATATTAGGTAAGCAATAGTAATGGAATTGGTCGAGTCGTAGAAATAATCGTAACAATAATCGTAACAATACCACTTGTGTCTTAGAATCACTTGTGTATTCAAGTGGAAATCAGCCTCATTTGAAGGTTTATTATTGATATTGTTGTACAAGAAATACAAAACGTTCAAATTATTCATGAATATATTAACTTCGGGAGACTTCGGTGCCTAAACATATCAAAGTATAACATAGGTAATAGGTATATGTTTTTCAGATTTCAAAAACGGTTATCAAGTGTAGCTTCTCCCCTTCATAATATTTGTGTAACTGAATGAATTGTTCGTTACACAAGAGATGTGTGCGAACTACTTTGAAGATTTTGCTCAGTGCTCACAGTTCTATAAAGAAATAGAATAAAACAACTTACGATCGATCCTTAGGTTCATTCATCTATAAATACGTTTCTGCGGCCTCCCATTGTGTCCCAATCAGTGATGCAGAAGATCAGGCGATTTAGCACTTTGGGCATCCGCTGCAAACCTGCCTATTATGCTGGCTTCCTCTCCACAACTAGCTTTCGTAACCAATCGCGTAAAAGAGTTTCAAGTGGACCAATTTAAATATGACGTTTGTGTCCCTATGCACTTTCTGCTTTACAGAAATGGTGTTGTTGAAAAGATCGATAGAAATTATTTTAATATGTCAAGTTTAAGAGGGCGTTCTAAAATTCGTCAAGAAGAAGCGACAATTACGAATTTTTGACGTTATAGTTCTAAGAAACAGAAAGGTTTTTCTAGATTCTGATTACTCATTTGCATAGGTCAACTCTTTATATTGAAATTTAAGAAGAACTGAATATTTAAACCGAACATACCTGATTACCGACAGTAGTTATCGGAAGAGAGCCGCTCCAGCGGCCGTCATGATTTTGATTTGTCTGTACAAGTACCTACAAGCCACCGAAATAATATCTGGGATTGTAGAAAATAATATGAATAAAAACCTTTTAACCGACTTCAAAAAAGAGGAGGTTATATGTTTCCGTTTTTGTCCATTCCTCGATTTAAAACCACTTGGAAACACTACACTTGCATTCATTACATAATTATAACGAGTCGGCTGAACAGTAGTTTGCGACTTTCTTGAGTCGTTATCTACTTCAGAATTTCTGCACTTAGGCACAATATAAAGTACCAACATTACCTACTTTACTACTTGAGATCAGATTCAGAATCGAACCTATCGGGGTGATGGCATCGCTTCCGTAAAAACTTGTGTCCTATGCCAACAACTTGAGTAAGACTAGTCGACTCCGGTTATAAAGCGGGGTAGGCCCACCCCACAAGGTGGACTGATGACCTGGTAAAGGTCGCGGGAGTCCGCTGGATGCGGGTGGCGCAGAACCGGTCATTGTGGCACTCTTTGGGGGAGGCCTATGTAAAGCAGTGGACGTCTTTCTGCTGATACGATGATGATGATGATGATGAGAGATTAACATTCAGAGTGCCCAGGAACCGGCTAGGCTGGCGCACTGTAGTAGTCGTCGTCGACTTCCTTATAAACGGTTTTTCGCATGTTATTCGGTTACGAGCGTAGAGGTACGAATTTGTTGGCAGTGAATGTGTTAAGTAACGTGTGTGTCGTTGGTTCCAGCATGAGGTCACGGCGGGTGCGCGGTGCCCGTATGGAAGCCGGGCGGGCTGGTGACCCCGCGCAGTTCCGCCGCGCCCTGCCGGCATGGACGCGCCCGCGCCGCCCGCGCACGCGCACTGTGGGCCGCTGCAAGCACCAGCCGGCGAAACGCTCGGCGCGGCTCCGCCCGCGGACGCCCTAGACCCAGAGACTCTGCGGCCCGCGCCGCGCGCGCTCACCCCTATCCCGGAAAGCGAACCGCTACTTCGCGACCCGCTTAGTGTCAGTGAACAGAGGAAAACGAACGGGCGAACGCTGCACGTAAAGTTTGACGCGCAGTCCCCGCCCGCGCCCGTGTCCGTTAGCTCGAGCTCGTCCAGCTCGTCCGATGATGAGGAACTGTCATTGGCCGAAGCCCGCCCGCCAGACGGCGGGTGGGGATGGGTCGTCGTCTTCGCTTCCTTCATGGTCAACCTCATCGCCGACGGAATCACGTTCAGCTTCGGGGTGTTCTTCCCGTATTTCTTAGAGTATTTTGGAGAGGGAAAAGGCAAGACGGCATGGATTGCCGGCATATTTATGGCGATGCCGCTCCTATCGGGGCCTATCGCCAGCTTTTTAACCGACCGTTACGGCTGCCGACGGATGACTATCTGCGGCGCGATATTGGCGGCTATCGGATTCGTCATCTCGGCGTTTGTAGACAATATGGAGACGCTGTTCCTCACGTTCGGCATTATGGCCGGCTTCGGACTGAGTTTGTGCTACGTGGCGGCAGTGGTGATAGTCGCCTACTACTTTGAGAAGAAGCGGTCGTTGGCGACCGGCATATCTGTTTGCGGAAGCGGCATCGGCACCTTTATATTCGCGCCGCTGACCAATGTATTACTAGACGAATATGGTTGGAGAGGAACGACGTTAATTTTAGCCGGATTTTTTCTAAACATGGCCGTCTGTGGACTCCTCTTCCGAGATCTCCCTTGGACGACGACGATGAATGCAGAAAAAGCGAAAGAGAGGAAACGGAAACGAGAAAGGAAGCGAAACAAGCGATACGGATCTTCTGCTGATAGTTTATCCGACAGCAATAGTAGTGCTGTCGGGTCGGCTAAGATACCAGAGACTGTTGAAGTTGAGACGGTAACGTCTCCTATAGTGCCGCAGTTCAGTTCTTTAGTAGACTTGCCGACATTCATGACAGGAGGCGAGAGCGTGTCCTTAGAAGTGTTCGAACTGATGTCCAATAAAGGTCGTGCTTACGCGATCTTGGCACAGAACTATCCAGGCGTGATGCTTCCTTCTAGAAGCTTCAGTGACAGCGGCAGGTTACACGAGCAATCCACGCCTCGGGCTGTGATGTCGCCCGATACCATGTCTCCTGGTCCTTTGTCACCTACATCAGCGACTAGAACTCAAGAGAGGCCGTTAGGTGACAAGGCAGCTTTGTCTCTCTGGTTGAAGAGACAGGCCGCCACCGGGGCGACAGCAGTGGCGAAGAAGCCGCCGGCTTTCCTGAAGGACTTGAGGATGCATCGGCACTCGCTGACGTACAGAGGAGCCATGTTGAACATCAACAGGTACCGGCTGCGAGCGTCTTCGTGCCCGAATATCTTCAGGAACTCTATGACGACCATTGCTAAAGAAAAGGTGAGTAGGTTTGACAAGCTTTTTGTGGTTATGTTATGACTTATGCACGCCTGTAAACTGTACTCGACTTTGATGCCACTTACGTACACATTTATTTGCTATAAAGACTGAAGTTATGTCCGTCTGTCTGCGACACAGACTGTCTTACGTGCAGTAAAGTCTCGTTATACTCGTAGTGCTGATTATAAATGTTTGCTCATTACACCCAACGCTCCTTAATTTCGTGTAGTCCAAAAACTTGACTGGTGCAGATAACTACGATACAAGCTAATATACTGGTTTTTTTTTTTTACTTTAGTTTCTTAGTTTAGCTTCATTAAGGTTCATCTGTATTAAGTTCGTACTATGCATAATTTATTTATCCAACAGAAAAACGTATAAGTAAAACAACATTTGACTCATAGACAGCCGTTTTACGTAATCATTAAGGGTGGGTTGCAGCAAACCAGAATGACAGCTGCCGGCGTCATGTCGGTGTGTAATCGTAAGTTGGTGCAACCCAAGCCCAAAGCACAACCCTAAGCTATCAAAACTAGGTATACAAAAATATTAAAAGCGCACTTTGACGACCTCTGTAGCCTAGTTTGTACTGACCCTGCCTACGAAGCCGGAGGTCCCGGGTTCGAATCTCGGTAAGGGTATTTATTTGTGTGATGAGAGGATATTCGTGAATATTTGTTCCTAAGTCATAGATGTTTTCTATGTATTTAAGTATCTATTTATCTATATAAGTACTTATGTATATCGTCGTCTAGTACCCATAGTATAAGCTTTGCTCAGTTTGGAACCAGATCAGTATAAAATTGTACACAAGTATTTATTAATATGTATCTCCGGTTTAAATTCACGGGACAAAGCCCGGCGATTTATAAGACGTGCGTCGCGTCGGGTTATATATCCAACACGAGACGAATTCTCTTTATTCACATTTCTTCTTAGGCGAAATAATTATACTAAAACAGTTATTATTATATTTGTTTAATGACATCTTTTCTTCCAGCTGCAATGGTACGCCGGTCTCTGGGACTTCTGGGACCTCGTGGTCGACGTGCTGGACTTCTCCCACTTCCGCAACCCCGCCTTCCTCGTGTTCGCCTTCTCCAACTTCCTGCTGTACATGTGGTACGACGTGCCGTACGTGTACATCGCGGACAGCGCCATGGACCTGGGCTTCGACAAGAATGAGGCGTCCATGCTGATATCGGTTATTGGCATTTTGAACATGTTCGGAGAGGTGAGTCAGCTTTCTGTTCTTGTCTAGGCAAGCGCTTGGTACGTATGTCTGAGTGAGAGACGTGTACGTATCATCCTGGCAATAATTACTCATAGATCACCACTTATTTTGTCTATGTAGTGATTGTATTTTGGATGTTTATTAGGGCATAATAAAATTGTATAGGGCATAAAAAATATTTTGTTTCTTACTATTTGCAATACTTCAGCTACGTATGACATTTTTACAAAAACAATTCACCACATCCGTTATACATTACAGCTTTACCGCCCTCAATTTTCACTTCTGCGCTAACTACTAACGTAGTAAAACGTGTCATACATAAAGAACAGAGCTTGTGTAAAAATGAGGACTGAATAATTTCGGATGTCGTGAAATTGCTGTTGTGAAAAATTGCGTTTGTGAAGAATTGTGAACAGGTAAAATGGGTCATAGAACACCCACTGCAGTTGCAAGCGATAACGATGGCCACGTACATACCATCCCACTAACAGTACCAAAAAGCGTGTGTCCACTCAAATGCTAGTGCCAACCACAGTTGCCAATTTCGCGGACCTCTAAACTAATGGCAGCAACTGTGGTTGACAATCGACGTACGAGCTGCTTTGATAATGAAAAATTTGAAGCAGTTTAGGCTACCTTTTTTAAAATCCGAAATCAAGTGAGCGGGTTACATATGTCTAAGTCCACAATTTGTTGCAGGACCTTGTAATATTAAAGATACAAAAGCATTTCACCTCGAGAAGTAAGCTGTTAACTTGACCCGTTTCTCTGTCGCGACGCGATATGGCTTGATAAGAGTCGATAACGGTGTATCGTTAGTTGCAGTGCATTACTGAATAAAACCGGCCAAGTGCGTGTCGGGCCACGCGCAGTGTAGGGTTCCGTAGTTGCCTGTCTGATGTAGTTACATCGACGTGCGGTGCGGTTGCGTCGGCCGAATTTGTACGAAAATTGGCCTTTTCAATTACACATTAAGTTGGTCGACTCGGTAACTACTTATGCGTAAATTGATCGTGATAGTTTTCCTTTTAAATTCATTATTTGTACTATACCATGAATTTAGCCTGCAGGGGGGGGGACACATGACTTGAACTATAATTAGGGCTTTAAAACGCACTACGCAACGCAAACGAATTACTGATTTAGGGGAGGTACCCTAAAAAAAATCTTTTTCCCAATTTTAATGTACTGTTTTGTCGGCGTGATTGAATTATATACCCACGCCGAATCACAGTTTTCTAGTAGGAATGGTTACTGAGCTAAGCCGAAGACGGACAGACAGACGGACGGACATGGCGAAACTATAAGGGTTCCTTGTTGACTACGGAGCCCTAAAAACCAATACAAAACACGATTAATACAAGTAGAAAATAATAGGCGGTCTTATCGTTAAAGAGCGATCTCTTTCAGGCAACTTTGGGGAGATTCATTGAGATTTTGATTAGCAACTCAAATTAACCTAATCTAAGCGAGCAAACAAACCAATGTAGTAAAGGAATCCAACAACGAATTCTCAATATAACACTAAACTCACGCGCTTTGAACACATTACACTTCCTAAGGCAGTGAGCCTTTCAAGAAATTACAGAGAGGTCGCTACTAGTAGCGGCGGATGTGATTGAAAGATACGCTTCATCGGTAAATTTCCTCGTAGCTCAGTGGCGAGAGCACTGTACCGGCAATTCATGGGCACAGGTTCGAGTCCTGTCCAGGGCTACAGACGATAATGGTTTATTTTCCCATTCTATTCGTTCTCTGTATCATATCGCTTTGTACACACATTTAAAAGATTACACGGGTGTAATCGGTAATGAAGTCAGTAAATTAATGTACCATAGCGAACTATTCATCAGCATATAAACTCCTGAGGTTTCCGCTGGTAAAAAAATGGTGTACTAAAAGATACTGGCCAATAAATAAAAAAGAAAATCCAGGGTCAACCTGGGTCTAACGTGATATTTATTTGACGTTTCGACACGGGTTGCCTGTCTGAAACCGGCGCCGGTGCAGCCCGTGCCAAAACGTCAGAAATAAAGGTAAATAATTATCGCGTTAGACTCGTGTAAAATATTAATTCCCAATCATCATCATCATCATCATCATCATATCAGCCGAAAGACGTCCACTGCTGGACATAGGCCTCCCCCAAATTGTGCCACAATGACCGGTGCTGCGCCACCCGCATCCAGCGGACTCCCGCGACCTTTACCAGGTCATCAGTCCACCTTGCGGGGGGCCTACCCGCGCCGCGCCTTCCGGTACGTGGTCGCCACTCGAGAACCTTTCCGCCCCAACCTTTTCATTTTCACCTTTTCATTCCCAATGTATACGGTGAATTCATATAGTCATGCTTTATCTATCATGTTGTAGCGGTGACATAAGGCCGACTCGCGCGCATGATACAGCTATTACAGCTTAACTGATAAGGGCTTCCTACTTGTAAACGGGGATTACAATAGAAAACCTCTGCGCTATTTACTTTAGTGATAACTTGTACAGATTTGAAAATAATTAAATTATTTAAGTGCTTGTAAATATTTATACTATTGAGTGTTGATATCGCTGAGTATGCAGTCTCGATAAATATCTCAAAACGTACCTTCACACGGACGGAATGTTATTTACTACTAGCTTCTGCCCGCGACTCCGTCCGCGTGGAACTTGTTTATATCGTAGCACTATACAAACTTTCATCCCCTCAGGAGATGGTTTCCAGGTAAAAAAATTATTCTATGTCCTTCCCCGGGACTCAAACTATCTCTATACCAAAATTCATCTCAATCGCTTCAGCGGTTTAAGCCTGAAGAGGTAACAGACAGACAGACACACTTTCGCATTTATAATATTAGTATGGATATGAGAATGGCGCTGATACTGATATTATCACTGTGTGCATTCCTATTATTTGAATCCTACTAAGATTATAAATGCAAAAGTTTAGATAATTGTTACTCAATCACGCTTAAACGGCTAAATTGGTTTGGATAAAAATTTGCACCAAGTTAGTTTATGGATTAAAATATAGGATAGTTTTTATCCCGGGTCCACGCAGACGAAGTCAAACGAAAGCTAGTCATACAAATAAAACTATGCCACAACCAAAGCCTTTCAAATGGAATATGTCTCAACTGTATACACGGCTAGGCTGAAATGTCAATTCTCATTTAGTATGTAATAATAATGGACTGATGAAACAACACTCCTGGGATCCCAAGGTACAGGCGTTGCCTAGTTTGGGGTCCATAGGACTTATCATATCCTAACAATGTAATTACTTTTCGGCAAATCAGATCAGCATCAATCTTTTCAGAGCTCCCGAGGATGCGTTGTGTTGAGAGCGAGGGAATTTGTTCCTTCAGCTGTCGACACGGCGAATCCTCAAAGATATCAAGGGTCGGCAACGCCCATGTTACTCCTTTGGAGTTGCATGCGTCTATAGGCTGCGGTGTCCGCTTACCATCAGGCGGGCAGTACGCTTATTTGCCACCGTCGTTGTATAAAAAAATAAATATATATTTTTATTATAACCCGTGTTCTGCAGATCCTGCTGGGCTGGGTCGGCGACTGGGAGTGCGTGAACCCGAGCCTGGTGTACGCGGCCTGCATGCTGCTCTGCGGGCTCGTCACCTTCCTCATGCCCCTGCTGCCGTCCTACTTCGGTCTAGGTAAGTCCTAGCATACAGGTTGTACCAAAAATGGGGTGTGAACCGATCAAGGGCAGACCCTTCGTAGATGCCGTAGCGCTTTCCGATGTCAAATATGCATTTGTTTGTTTTTTATTTTTTGTTTACATTGATAATGCGTAATGCTATAATGCGTAAGCGAGTCGCGTCCCTGATGCGGCGAGTCCGCGGCAGCACCACAGCCTCCTGTGCGCAGTTGCGGCAGCACATGACAGTCCAATAGTCTGTCACTGGACACGATCTCATGGCTCACAGGTGAGCTATGAGAAGTGACCATCTGTGTACCTACCTACTACATAATACCTACACTAACATAGCTCATAAGTTACTGATGTACCTAAAACTAACAAAAATGGATGTATCTTTACTCCGAAATAAACGAATTTATTATTATTATTACTATTTTTGTTTTTGTTTACATTACATTTTTTGCTTTTTTGGAATCGCAATACGCTACTTAACATGGCCTTGATCGGTTCACATCCCATTTTAGTTTCTACCTGTATACAGGTATGTTCTATACGTATTGTATACAGTCTATGTTTCTAAGTGCGTGACTGCCAAGCCTGTGCTTGGATCAAAATTTTAAAGTCAAAGGAGAAAGGATGAAAAACTAAACAACACTAATACTATAGCCGAATCAATATGATCTGTGAATAGGCTATTGCTGAACCAGTGTGCTTCATCTTAGGCCCTGTCGTAAAAAAAAGTATTGCCTATTTTAAATACACCGTGGGCGTTAATAAGGCGTTTGAAGCTCGCGTATTATAAAGAAAGCAGTCGCGGCATGCGAATGAAAATACATAGAAGGCGAGCTCTCTACCCAAATACGTGTCTAAAACCCGGTATGCGCATTGTCATCTACGAATGCATTGCTGTGATTAACCGTCGTGCATCACGTCGGACGACAGCTATATGACAGTGACAACGAAAACTAATAATCATTGAACGTTTACATGCAACAAGAAGCTAGTACTTAGTAGTCATAACGTTGGTGTAATAAGTTTAGTTTAAGAAATTTTAATTTAATTTTAGCTACCTACTAAAAGTACAAAAAATACTGCCTTGGTTTAAATCCTTTCTACGATGATCGCAGTGATGCAGTCAACTACAGATTATATCTTCTAACGTTAAACTAATATATTTATTTGTAACCACGTTTCTTAAAAACGGTACCAACGGGTTTGACGAAGTTTGCAATAAAAGAGTTTACGGAAGTGAACATTTGATCTTAGCTATAGGTCTCATATCAAGCAAAATTAGGAGGATGATTTTTATGACTAGTCCCGGAGGTTACCCTAAATGCAAAACCACAAGTTTTTTCCTCCTTATAATAATAGTATAGATAATGCCTTGTATATAATACAAACTTATAGATACATTCTTATAATAATAGTATAGATAATGCCTTCTATGTCATACATATAGGTACATTCTTACGAATGTGTCTCACATCCTTTACGACCCCATTCGGACACTTTGAGTAAGTGGCGTGTGAAAAGATTATACGAAACAGCTGCTCGAACAGCGAGTTTTATGGGTTTAGTTTAGTACCTATGTTTACGTTCGAGGAATGCCTGCTATCGGATGTATTGCGTTCCAAGTCAGACGGAACACTTCGAGACCATAATAACGGGTGGTGGCTCCACTTGCGTCAGCCCTTAATAATAGGCTTGTGTCCTAAGATTTTTTAAAGATGCCAACCAGTTTTTGGAGAGGAACAAATGTTTGTATGTAAGCAACTACAATTAAAGAACATTGATACCTAAAAATTTGATCTGAAGATGGACCTCACTGGCGGCTGCCGATGCCGATACGATTCATACTAATTAGCACACATAGTGACTGTATGACGTCACAGTCTGTTACTTGTACTAATCGCTGTAAGGAAAATCAACTAAATGTCTGTTTCAGTCGGGTCGCGAAATACTGCGTTTGGGTCCATAGATGTGATAAAATTTTGTTCCAATAAAAGCGTAAAGATTCTATAAGTAGCCTTAAATTGTTCATGGACAGTAAAAATATTTTTCAAAACTTCAACTTCCATATCTTACTGTGATTTTATGTAGTATTTTATTAATCATATGTAGTATTTTATATTTTATTAACACTACGTTATGAATTTAATCCGTTATCTACCGCGGACGGGAATTCGCGGCCGAATATATACGTAATCGCGGAAGTTCGGTAGAGGATGGGCATGACACGAGGAAACTACCCTATTGCCATACCGTATGCCACAGTGGCCGTAGGTATACCACCAGCACGTCTATCAGGGGACGGCCGCGACAAAGTGATCTAATACGAGAGAGACGGATAGTGCGAGAAAAATCGAGAGCTCGCGCGCCGTCGCGTGATAGCCGTGCAGGCTGCCATCGTATAGGTACATATCGGCAATCGCACCAGTAAAGAACACGTTTTGGGTAACAATCACTCATTTGTAGTATCTTATACTTTTGTGTTTCAAATGACAGTAAAAGACCGGCCAAGTGCGAGTCGGACTTAAATATTTATTTTATTCTGTTTTTTAGTATTTGTTGTTATAGCGGCAACAGAAATACATCATGACAGACCTGGTGACAGACGGACAGACGGATGGACAGCGCAGTCTTAGGGTGGGTTGCACCAAACCGTGTGTAATCGTAAAGCGGTGTTCGTTCAAATCTGAACGTATGGAATGTTTGACAAGTTTCTATGGTGTGACAGCTGCCGGCGCCATATTTAACGTTGATCGGTCTGTACTCGTAAGTTGGTGCAACTCGCTCTTAGTAATAGGGTCCCGTTTTTTACCCTTTGGATACAGAACCCTAAAAATTGACATAAAAACGTACTCATGTTCAACAATGGTCAATTGCAGCGTCAGTGTCGGGGCTGTTCGGCGCGTTCATCGCGGCCAACTACTCTCTCACGTCCATCATCCTGGTGGAGCAGATCACGCTGGAGAAGTTCACCAACGCGTACGGCCTGCTGCTGCTCATGCAGGGCGTCGCCAACCTCGTCGGACCCCCGCTCGCAGGTCAGCACCTAACGAAAGATTCCTTCATCATCATCACATCAGCCGAAAGACGTCCACTGTTGGACATAGGTCTCCCCAAAAGAGTGGCACAATGACCGGTCCGGCGCCACCCGCTGGCGCGTCCAGCGCCGGCCCGCGCCCTGCAGCAGGTCAGCAGGTCAGCAGGTCAGCAGGTCAGCAGGTCAGCAGGTCACCGGCCCACGTGACGCCACATGGTCGCCACTCGAGAACCGCCCTGGAAAGATTCCTTAATCACTCGATACTCATCCCAACAACTGCTCGCTTTCATGATAACTCCCGAGATTTCAGTTTCTGAATCACTGGTCTCCAAGTCACCGATAAATTGAAACCTTCTTCCCTATTTAATATTCCTTGGGTGTTTCTTGTTTCTTGATTGCAATTGCCTCTCGTATCATCCCACCCATATCCGTTGACGAGTTGCTGGGTTCCTCTGCGACCACGACCCGGCATCGGCATGGTCACGGGTTGCACCCAACCCGTGTCGAAACGTCAGAAATAAAGGTAAATAAAGGTGAAGAACAATCAAAATCGAAATCATAATATTTATTTTGTAAATAGGCTTATGCTAACTCTTTTACATGTCATTTTATAACTATAATATATTTATATATATTCTATTTTAACATAAATGCAACCTTATCTTCTACAAATTCCTTTACAGTATAATAAGCTTTCTTTAAAAGCTGTCGTTTCACAGTTGACCTAAATTTATTAAGCAATGCAATTCTGTTCATACAATTCAAACCCACTGCCTGTACAAATTAATTATGGCAATTTAAATGTAGAATTAGTTGACTTTGTAAAATTTTTAGGTTTTAATATTGACATCAATTTAAATTGGAAGCTTCATGTTGACACTGTTTGCAAAAAACTAGACAGGTTTGTCTTTGCACTCAGAAGAGTGAGACAAACAGTGTCATTAGATGCAGCTCTAACTGCGTACCACGGTTACGTCTCCTCGGTCTTAAACTATGGAATATTACTGTGGGGAAATTCCGTAGAGTCGGATAAAGCATTTAAACTTCAGAAACGGTGCATTAGGGCCTTGGACAACGCGTGGTTTTTGCAAAGCTGTAAGCCTTTATTTGTGAAACTTAATATACTCCCGCTGCCTTGCCTGTACATTAGAGACGCATGTCTCTTCGTCAAGGACAACCCTAGTCACTTTATAAATCGGTATGACACCAGTGCTAGACATACAAGGGCCCAGTACCAAAACCTGTTATACCAACCTCGCTGCCAAACAGTTATCTATAAAAAAAACTGCTACAATATGTGTATAGTCATTTATAACAACTTGCCTGATGACCTTAAATTAGAAAATAAGAATTCTTTTAAAAGTAAGTTGACAAAATGGCTGCAGGAGAAGAGTTTTTATAGTGTAAATGAGTATTTAGCAACTGACATAAGTAATTAAGTTATTTCTTTGACATACTGACATAGAAATTTAGGGAATTATTAATTATAGAATAATCTGATGAAATGACATGTACGAAAATTTAGTTTTATGACATAGTAATACTTTGCACACCTGCATGCAGGTAGGATATGAGAAACAAAAATAGCTTTAAGACCTTACCTGTAACCATATTCCGGCAAATAAAGAAATTTTTGATTTTTTGATTTTGATTAATTGTCAATTTCTTTAAATTATATGGTAACTAAAAAGCGCACACTGTTCCCCAAAATTGACATATTATTTACACTATTTAAACGTAATCTCAGAATCGCCAATTAATTTTATTTCTAGTGTTATAATTGTGTATGTCACTATTCTCTTTGGAGGAGGCCTATGTCCAGCAGTGGACGTCTTTCGGCTGATATGATGATGATGATGTCACTATTCAATTTATGCATGTCCATATTTTTCCTTACATGCATTATATTTTCGTAAATATAGGGAAGCAGCAGTGAGAATATTGATTTGTTTCAATTGGTCTTTAAGAGACACTCGTGTTCCTGAATTATATATGTTACGTACAGCACGTTTCTGTAATTATTTATATATGATAGAGTATAAATAACTGTACCTGTTTATAATATAAAAGATCCACGTGCTCGTTCCAGGCTGGGTGTACGACATGACCGGCTCCTACGACCTCTCCTTCTACCTCGCGGGAGTTTTCATCGGCGTCTCCGGCGTCGTCCTCCTCATCCTGCCCGTCTACTCGCGCGCGAGAAAACACAACGAGATGCGGAAACAGCCCGCGATAGACCCCAAACCCAACGGGGTTATCGAGCAGAATGGGAAACTTGGCGTGTAAATATACACATTAACTCTGAACTTGGCAATCTAAAAATCGTGCACGTATAAAAATTCTGTCATGTTTGAGAAAAGGCCTGTGCCCAGCAGTGGGACGTATAGCTGATGATGAACAAAAAACACATTCTAGAAAAAATGTGCCCGAAAAATGTGTACACTGCCAAGTTAAGAATGGTTCGGCAACCCGTGGCGTTGCAAGCACGGGCTGCAACCGATTGACATCAGGCACGACGGTTGTTTGCCACCAACGGTAAAAATCTGGTTTCTAAACCGAAACCAACCAACTTGGTGAAGAAAGAATTAAATCAAAATTGAAACGGAATGATACAAATGATACACGTTTCGCCGGATATGGTTGAAAATGAGAAGACATTTTGAAGAAAATGATTAAATTAGATCAGAAGTTATGAATGGGAGTGCTTTCGAAAGGACGCGTGCCTCTAGGCATAAGATTAAGCGACGCTATAGATATGAAGGACATTTTGAATAAATTGATTTTGGTGCCAGAGAGCAATTGCATGTTTAAAGAATCTTTTAGAATAACGATTTTTGCTGATATTTCTAATAATGTTGATCCCCATAGAACCTTCACAGCTATGCTGTATTAGAATAGCTCCCTGAAAAAAAGCCTTGAGCAAATCTAAAGCAATAACCAGAAGTAGGTATAAGTATTGAACAAGAGAGAATAACAGATTAAGAAATAGCGCTAATAGGAACTAATGTGTTTTGTGTGTTGTAAACGAACAGTACCTACCTCGTCGGTGTCTTCAAATTAATGTGAATTAAAAAGTGATCGTTTAAAGTGACAGAAAAATATTTGGTGTTTTTGTGAAAATTGCGTGAATAACGGGTATGATGAGTAATTATGACTTTTTAATAATATTGCCCTTGTTTTAGATTAGTTTTTGATTCCATTCGAGTTACTTGGGCCAAATATTAACTTGCCAAAGGATATAGACGCGCGAAACTGAAACTTACCGTACTCATTAAAGTTAACAAACCTCTGTTAACTACAATGTGACGCCCCGTTCTCACGAACACATGTCAAAAGACAAAATTTTATCGGTATTTTAGCTAACAGAGGCTTGCTATATTTTAGTAAGCTGACTTTGGTCCGAGTCGGATATTGGTGCGTGCTAGTTACCAGAACTGGGTTACTTTAAGAGTCCGCAGTAAGCTCGGCCGAATATCACCTTCCCATACAAACGTAGTTACGCTCTCATTTTAAAACTACGTGTTGGATTGTAACGAAACTTTGCATGTACAATGACATGAGGTATATCTATGTCTGTAATTAGTTTATATGGTTCCAGTTTATAAAACAAACGAAATACAGAAAAAACAAGTTTTGTATGAATAACTTAAATTCACTGTATTTTATTTACTATGGTATCTGAAGCTACATAAACTAATTTCAAACATAGATATACCTCATGTCATTGTATATGCAAAGTTTCGTTACAATCCGACACGTAGTTTTAAAATGAGAGCGTAACTACGTTTGTATGGAGAATGGAGCTTACTGCGGACTTAACTAAAGTGAGTAACCAATGAATGATGAAATTAACAGCTAACCTAGTGAATTATGCTGTAATAATGATGAGAACACAATGATTGCAGAGGTTCAGTTATCTTGAAGGAAACTAGTGGCCAGGTATGAGGCTTGCAAACAATATCTGAAATGTGTGATGATTGTATGTTGAGCCACTGTATGGTTAGTAGACTATCTTACATATTTAGATACATTTAGATCAGTTGCGGCAAACAAAAACAAGTGGAACTATGACAAGGACAACGAATGATATTTTCCTTTCTGTCACACTTATTGCGATGTGTATGCTACCATCTCGCTCGGACGTGGTATTATTATTACAATACCTTGTCCCGAGTGTTATGGGTCCATGCTGTTGATTCTCTCGAAGTATCCCTAAGGCCCGATTCACACAGGCGCGGCCTGTGGTAGCGGTGAATAGTAACGCATTAACTGTCAAGATTACTATGACCGCCACCGCAGATCGGCGCCATTGTAATTCAGGCCTAACCCACGACAGTAAATTAAACATGATTGGTGGATTTTGGCACATAGTAGTCATGGCTGTCAGCTGCTGTCATTATTTATTCTGATACATCCTCTTCAGATAGATATTATTATCAGATTTAGGTAGTATTTAATTAGTTACACGCAGCAGTACACAGTGAACCACTTGTTATTCTATTAACCACTATGAAACTGACATTGTCATATCTATGGAAGCGTATATCATACGTAGGTTGAAATGTTCCAGAAGGGTGAGTCTCCGCCAGAGCTGTGCGTGGAGAAAAATGCTATTGGTGGATCTTTTGCTAAAAAGCTACGGTAGCCTAGTGGTTCAGGCATGCGTCTGTCGAGCGGCGGTCGTGGGTTCGAATCCCGGCTCGTACCAATGAGTTTTTCGGAACTTATGAATGGAATATTTACCGTTAGCTTTTCTGTGAAGGAAAACATCGCGAGGAAACCGGTCTAGTCCCAATAAGGTCTAGTTTTGCCCCTGGGTTGTAAGGTCACGGACGGGCTCCTGTAGGACACAACCGGGAATAACGCTGGGAGGATGACTGTTCGCTACCCTGCACAGCTCCCTGGAGTCACTTTACATATTGTTACGAGTGTCTATGGGAATGGGTTTATGTAATGATAGTTCACTAAATGTAGAAGATAATATATTATGACGGTAGGAATAGGCAAGTTGAAGTGTTGCGTGTATGCCGTAATGTAAGATCATAGCTCCATCCTATTTAGTTTAATTATATTTAGTTTTATAATAAGAAGAAAACCAAGGTGATAAAAACAACGGAAACGAAAAAGAAATGCAATACACAGATACATCCTTTGTTCGGTTGGGTTAAATAAATAAGATAAAACTAACTCAATTGTGTTATTTGCATGATTTAAGACATGGAGACAAAAGCCCTCTTTGTAAAGGCATTACACCTAGGGGAGGTAAATCAAATAACGTCTCAGACAAGGCAAGAGCGATAATGCCGACAATAGGCGAACGGAGACTTTCTTAATTACCGCCCGTGGCGAGTACAGAATTTGACTGATACCGCTAGCCAGGTTTAGGAATTTCCGCACGCGTAATAGGGTATATGACAACAGTGAAAATAAATTGTTTTTTCATTAGCAACAAATAAACATTACGAAAATACTCGGAAAGTATCAATCATTAATTTATGTTTCAAGATTTTTTAATTCATGAAAACGAACTATAAGGTCGTTGTTTGTTTGTGACGTCACAAGGATGTAATCCCTACAAAATTCCATTCTAATGCGTAACATAGTAACGCGTTTTTGACGTTTCATAAAAAGAAACTGATTTGACCTGCATGCCGATCACGTGACGCTTTTTACGCGCGTCAGATAGATCTAGATGACACTTCTTGTATGAGAAAATGACAGTCGAGTTGTCCTAACGTGCGTTCGAAAAGTTACGTGATCACCCCTCTGTTGTCAAATACCGTATTGCCACTTTATAGACGGGTAGGACGCAAAATACGATGTCGCCGGGCAATGCAGCAAAATGTATGTCAAAATCGTGACGCATACGCGTCGTCAAGCCCCAGTGTGGTGAGTTCTTCACGGTAGCAGACCAAGTCACTGCGATCTTTAATTTCCAGCAGTTGGAATATTGTTCGCCTATGATATGACACGAAAATTTTAGAGGCCTAGGACAGCACTGACGTTGTAGACGTAAAAACTGAACTGTGTATAATGTTATTATTATAAAATTATTATTATTATTATTATTAAAAGGAAAGGAAGATAGCCGTTCGTTTTTTAGCTAACCCGTTCTTGTTTATAAATGTCTACCTATAGACGTCCAGCGTAAGTTAACGATCAATTGAAATACCTAATAGGTTAAAACTGTGATTATTTATTTGTTTAAATGTCATGCAGGACAGTTGACCTGTAATTCCTTTACATTTTAGAATCGTATATTAGTTCCAAACGATTTTGAGGTTGACTTTTGAATAATCCTACTAACTTTAAGACTTAAATATGTCGTGATATTCACGATGTTTCTGCTAATTGGATTCACTAATTCATAAAAGTTCGAGGCTTATAGAACGGGTTCCAGGATTTCCATAATTTTAATTGCCATAAATGTAACCTTTGCTATAATAATCATTTGCCCTAAAGTAGTTTTTCTCGAATTCTGACAACTTTTTTTGTTAACTGTTATAAAGCAGACTCGAAGTAACCTACAGAGATCTATACTACATTTATTTAAATTTAAAATAACTGGATTCAGTGAAAATTTGCTTTTATGGCCAACACTACTTGTTATGTCAAATTAAATTATGGATATCGAAATGATCCCTTATAGAACCTAAGAGGCTAGTGTATATGTAAGGTTTAACCCTTTTCGAGTTAAATTGCACTGCCACGGACATTAAATATCGAGAAATAACGTTGCTAAGTTATGCAATATAATGTAAACGTTTTACTGGCGATTACAATACTGAATTTTGAATGGTTTCGTTAGATCTTTGTATCTGACTATCTAATATTCGTTATCAAAGTAAAAAAACACCTGAAATTTGAGTGTGGAATAATACACATTCAAATCGGTCATGATTTTCCAGGTACCTATGTGTTTCTTTTTGTGACATCCACAATCGGCTCCAATTAAATAACAACCTTGTACTTTATTAGCTTCTGTGGATATTGAAAGCCGTTATATAATCTTAAATATAGATTGTTAAATTCGAATCGTTTCAAAGACATATATAATTCTCTTAGGATTTAAACTTAGTAATCTACAATCACCAAAGACTGCCTCACATTTTGAAATCAGTGAATAAAGATGTTCCCGTAGACTAGTTGTAGGAACGGTTCCTCGGCGGGACCGGCGTTGTCTCTGGTCTGAATGAATTTTCGTTCAGCGAGATTCGATTTTCAAGTATCGAGTTATGGATGCGATCGGAATAAAAGTTGGTAACTAATTTATAGTTTGAACTGTCAATTTTCATTTGACTTGGAAGTTTTGTAAAATTAATATTTAAATTAGATTTTTAGATTGGTAATGTTTGTTAGTTAAATGAGTTGGTCGCATCGTAGCGTGTATAATCGAATGTTAATCGATAAGGATAAGTCAAGAAATCAATTACCTACAAAAAAATCATTTGATTCTTCTTCCTTAGAATATATTCGATATAATATTATCGTATATATCTTTTTACGATTCAAGCATCATTGAAATCACGTTTTTTAAATCCGAATGATAGATACCCAAATAATGCACCTTTTTAATAATCATGACAAAATATTAAAACAAACATGTTATATGTGATATTCGTAGAAGTTATAGAATCTTAGTTGATAAGTGACACGAAGAATTATAACTATTCTTGCCATAAGCAAGCTTTTGTCGACTGTTGGTTCTACCGCGTATGGGTAAATATGGATTTGTCACCTAATATGAATGCCTAATTTATAAGAAAACATCTACAATACAACGACGAAGTACTGAATTGCCTTAAAACAAATATAAGTTGAAATGTATGTATATAAAGTACTGTATTGTACACAAAACAGGTGTAATTGTGTTCCACGTAAGCCGTTGTTCTGAATCCATTCAATCGTATGCGGTATATCCAAATGAATTCAATTTATTTTGAACTATACAAAAACTACTATCTTACACCAATGATATCAGAAGAAAAGTAGACGAATAACACTTTCATTGTCCACGTCTTTTATAGACGTCACTCATCGGATATATACAACGGTTAGTAAACATGCATGTCTGTCGAAAAAGCTTTATTTTTACCCGACTGCCAAAGGACTGTTTTTCGAGAGTATGTACATACATACTCTACTCTCACATACATATGTGACCTTATTCTTTGGCACGCCTTGCCGCCTAAACCGTTTGACGGATTTCGACATATGAGGTATCATTTAATTCGTCTCAGTTGCAGGAGTGACATAGGCTACAAAAATTTCCAACTATTCCACCAGAATCAAAAAGTCGCATTTTAACTAAAAAGTAACAAATAAAACTAATTAATTAAAAACAATCAAAAAACCCGACTGCGTCAAAAATGAACTCAAAAGATAGAAACAAGATGTAAGATTTAAAGAATCAATTTAATCAATCAAATACAACTCTACTAATAATATAAAGCGTATTGTTTATATGTTTGCATATAGAACTAGTGTGGTGTGGATTTGAAAAAAACGGTCGGAGGCATATTGCGACAAGTTAAACATACCGTTAATTTTATGCCTCCGACTCATCGGTTATATACAACGGTTAGTAAAAATGCAAGTCTGTCGAAAAACCATTTTTTAAATATAGTAACTTCGAAAAGATTGAACTGTTAGACGTAAAGATGTTGCAGCGCTCTCGCTGCACACTAGCTAGAAGAAGACAAAACAACAAGAAAATATCTAAAAAAAAAACAAAATTCAGCAGGACCTAAGACTCAAGTTGATCTGACGACTCGAATCTTTTCATTAGATATTTTTCTGATATCGGTGGTTGAACCATCACATACTTTCATAAGACTAGTAAATTATAAAGATATAGGCACAATGTCCCGTTCCTTTAATATAATTAGCCTGCTGAAGTTTCACTATGTTGAGAGCTCTGGGCTCTATCATTGACACCATAGATGGCGCTATTGTGTTATTGTCACACGGAATTAATGGTATAGTTTAAATAATATGAACTGAGCTCTCGAATGGGCATTGTTGGTGTTGAATGGGCGTGCGATATTCTGCAAAAAAAGGTTACCCCACGTTAAACGTTCATTGAATAATGAACTTTATCGCCGTATGTAATAGATTCAAAATTAACTACGAGATAAAATAGCACACACAGCGTGCCAGGTAGCCCAGGTATAAGACACAAACAATGCCCATTCATGAGTTCAGTTAATATTATTTAAACTATATAGACATCTATAGTGAAAGTAGCTACAGCACTCTGATATCACTTATATTGCACTCGTTTTTATTTTCACTAAGGAAGGAAATGTAGCTTGAAAATCTGATATTAGGCTAAGCGCACACGGCGAAGCGTCAGATAGTATTTAGTTAGGAAACTTGGTCTTTCTCGATTGATTCATATTCCACTGATTCTTGGTGTAACGGCCTTAAAATCAAATGTTTCTTGAAATTATACAACTTTAATTTACATTTGAAGAGATCAAGAAATCGAAATTTAAAAAAAATGATTGTTTTAATCAATTAATTAATTTAATGCTTGTTCTGATTATTTGTGAAATCGCTTGTTAGTTTTGATTTTATTGAATCCTGTGCCTGTGTTCTTCAAACAAACCTATATTTTAGGACAACTGAATATTTGCTATAAGTATATATAATGTTAAATATGATATTGTAAAACTTCATCATATTGGAAACTGCTGGCGAGAGATCTTTTGCTGATTCTTTTTATGCTGATATTGATTAAAAAGATTCATGAGCCATAAATAGCATAATATATACCATTAGTATAGTCAACAGCAAAAGTAGATGATCGTTTTAGTACCTTGTCACTTTCACTGCTTTGACGCATCCCAACCGTCGCAGCATTGTTGCGTTAAGTGCGACAAAGTACTAAAATTATCATCTATATTTTGCTATTGACTGTATCAAAGCGCGCTTTTCTGGGTTTCTTGAGCCAACTCGTCCTGGATGCTCGTTTTCGAGATCTTTCGTCAGTTTCCCAAACCGTAACCTAAGTTATAATTACAAATACAACCTAACCTTTATTGGAGAAAGACAGTCCTAATAGCCAAGTAATCGCCGCGAGGCAAGCAATATGAAAAGTGATTGTTTGGAAACGGGTAAACAAATGTATTATCTATGTGTTGCACTGTGGGTGTGTGGTCCCTTAGTAAAATTATTTTTTGCATTTATTAGACTTTTTTTTTAGCAAACCCTATCCCGAGTATCCCTTAATGTTAATTCACATCAAAGAGAATACAAAGAACTAACTACGTCAGAATGCTCTATAGTCAAGTGTAAAAATATGGGTGCATACCTACAATTTACTCATCCATACTATAATATTATACATATACTTACTTTTATACTACAGAGGAATCTCAAAATAAATATTTTTTAATTAATTTTTATTATATGGGGTAGTATGATGCGCAGGACCGGTCATTGTGGCACTCTTTGGACTCCCCCGAAGAGTGCCACAATGACCGGTCCAGCAGTGGACGTCTTTCGGCTGATATGATGATGGTGATGATGATGTTTATGATACTATGAGCAAGCCGTCAGCCCCGGTCGTGTCATTAAGTGTCATAACAATCATGTGGTGGAATGTTATTTTTGCTATTTTATAATTGTATTTTCTACGCTTTAGTTTTAAGTTTTTTCTGTGTTATCTTACTTTGGTTTAAATTCACTACGTTACTTCATGCCGTTGTCGCTCCCGGACAATGATAACCTGTCAGCGTCTTTGGAGAACAAGGTACAGTGCCCACATTGCCCCCAACCCCGTTTATTTAAGGGTCAAAGAGGTTTAAAAATCCACCTTGCCAGAGTCCATAAAACAGGCTTACCGATTAGCAGTTCAGCACCTCCTGATATTTCCGTACCGTGTTTTGACACACATTTTGCCGCTAAACTTTCATCCTTAAAATTTTCGGTGCCAATTATTAAACGCATCCCCCGAGGAGCACGGATATCGGTCGCTCAAAAATTGTCCAAAGACAAAGAAGACTTCAAGACTGTCTTACGAGTAAATTCACCCGAAGCCTGGCAGCACCCAAATCCTCAAGCAACAGATCGGGATGATCTGTTGCTTGAGGATTTGGGTACGTGTAGAATGCGGTAGGGGAAAGTTAGAAGGTGCTGCCAGGCTTCGGGTGAATTTACTCGTAAGACAGTTTTGAAGTCTTCGGACAATTTTTGAGCGACCGATATCCGTGCTTCTTGGAGAAGATTGCGTTATCGGGGTCCAGAACATTGTGAGGGTTGTTGCAATTTTGTTTGATACGTGAGGTGAGGGATCACCTCACGTATCTAACAAATAATATAATAACGATATACGATATCTTCTCCAAGATAACGCAATCTTCTCCAAGAAACACTCTATCTATCGTACGATCGAAAATAAAGTAGGGGAAGGTGACATAGCCTGCGGCCAGACTACTGTTCTCCAACGACACTATAGCTCCCCATAACGCAGACACGCTTGCAGCCCTCCAGGGTAAGCATCCACCTTCAGCAGTTAACCTTACCCTTCCTGATCCCCCAGACCACACCACTCCTGCTCTGCAAGTGTCCCCGGATGAGGTGCTTATTGTCATTTCGGAATGGCTCCGCCGGCGGCCTCGACGGCTTAAGTCCGCAACATCTAATATACTTATTATGCAATTCTGCAGGTGAAGCCGGCGAGTCTCCTGAAAGATTTAACAGCACTCGGTAACCTCATGCTGTCGGGTAAGGTTGACAGCTCCATCACCGAGATTATCTATGGAGCCAACCTATGTGCGCTCATTAAAAAAGATGGCGGGATCAGACCCATAGCGGTCGGTACCACCTACCGCCGTCTAGTCAGTACTTCCAGCCCTTGCAGCTTGGCTTTGGCTCGAAGGGAGGTTGCGAAGCAGCAGTTCATTCTCTAAGATCTTATATGAATGCCCATCCAAACGATATCTTGCTGAAGGTGGATGTTAAGAATGCTTTTAACTCCATCAGTAGGGACGCGCTGTTGACCCAAGTCAGAAAAGAGATCCCGAATATTTATAATTTTACGTGGCAATGTTACAGTAATAGCTCCAAACTACTTTATAAATCTGACACCCTAAACTCTGCATCAGGCTGCCAACAGGGCGATCCGCTTGGACCAGCTCTTTTCAGTTTAGCCATCCACCCCGCTATACAAAAACTAAATTCCAAATTTAACGTGTGGGATTTAGACGACGGCGTACTAGGAGGTGAAGCAAATGTTGTATTGGAAGATTTTAAAATTTTAATGTCTTAATTTTCTGCAATCGGTTTGGAGCTAAATCCCTCCAAATGTGAAATTTACGTCCCGGATTCTGGCCTTGAAAAGGTGTCTGTTTTGTCTAAAATCCGTCAACTTGCTCCAAGTATAAAATAAATTGTCAAAAAATCACTCCACCTGCTAGGGTCGCCCGTTTTAGAAGAATCTTTCCCATCCTTCCTTGAAAACAAAATTCAAAATTTCAAGTCGGTCTCGGAACGCCTACTCCAAATTAACGCACATTAAGCCTTTACAATCATCCGTTTCTGCCTATTTGTACCCAAATTTACCTACATCCTGCGATGCAGCCACCTTTGGAAACACCCAGGTCTACTAAGTGGCTTGGACAAAATTATTAAAGACACCATTTCGGCTGTTCTTAATATCACCTTAGACGAACGGTCATGGATCCAGGCATCACTTCCGATCCGGCATGGAGGCCTTGGCATTAGAAAAACGGCAGATATTGCCCTCCCTGCCTTCCTGTCCTCGGTCCATGGTACTCAAAATTTAGTTGCCAAAATTTTAAACACTTCCCCAGGTTCTTCTACTGCCAATACCATTTCCGAGGCCAAGAATGCTTGGATCACAGCTTGCCCAAACGCTGCATATCCTCAAACCCTACACTCCCAGCGTCAATGGGATGAGCCGCTCTGCAGGCTGGTACGGAAAAATCTGTACCAAACGTCTACCAGCCCTGCCGAGCGTGCCCGTCTCCTTGCGGCTGCGGAGTGGGAATCTGGTATGTGGCTGCATGCTGTTCCTTCTAAAAACCTAGGCACATTAATGGACAATAATACTTTCAGGCTCTCCGCATGTCTACGTCTGGGAGCGACGTGTGTCGCCCCTCATCGCTGCCACTGCGGAGACGCTGTCGATCGTCTCGCCCACCACGGTCTCTCGTGCAGCAAGACCGTGGGACGCATCCCTCGTCATGCCAGCCTTAACGACATCATCCGTCGGGCCTTCGTCAGCGCCGGTGTCCCTGCAGTCCTCGAACCTACTGGTTTGACACGGAGCGATGGAAGAAGGCCCGATGGAATGACGCTCATTACCTGGAAGATGGGTCGACCCCTGGTGTGGGACGCAACGTGCGTCGACACCCTGGCTTCGTCTCATCTTCCGGGGACTTCGTGTAGGGCTGGTTCCGCTGCTGACTCAGCCGAGGGTCTCAAACGACGCAAGTATGGAGCCATCGACAGTGGCTTCATATTTGAGCCGTTCGGCGTAGAGACCCTCGGACCGTGGGGACCAAGCGCGCACCGAATCTTCAATGGATTGTGCAAGCGCTTGGTCGAGGCTTCACGTGACCAGAAGGCTGGCTTTTAACTCGCCCAGAGGATCAGCGTTGCCATTCAACGTGGCAATGCTGCCAGCCTTCTGGGCACACTACCGCCTGGCAGCGACCTGGGGCAAATTTTTTACCTTTAGTTTTAGTTTTATGTACCTAAGTAATGAATGATTTAAATAGTGATACCTATATCCGTTAAAATAATTATATAATTAGCTTTTTAAGTCTGATACTATATCTACTATCCATACTACTACTATAAATGAGAAAGTATGTCTGTCTGTCTGTTACCTCTTCACGCTTAAGGTGGTTCGCTTTCCATACAAAACGTTATTTGACCTTCGCAGGCTAACGGCGTGATTTTTTAAGGAACTTATGTACTTAACTAACTTTCATAAATCATCCCCTAAAAGGGTCAAATCTCTTATGGCCGTGAGAATTAGTTTGTTGTGCTAACATTTATTATTACCTAACCTAAACCTAATCTAACCGCCAGCGTGTCGCGGGGTGCCTATTTCCGCTCTAAGGGACACAAGCTAACCCTAACCTAACCTTCAAATAATACCATCATTAAAATTATATGTTGTTTTTTTACTGTTACTGTGTGTTACTGCTTTGCCCACCGAGCCCCCCCTTTTTCTAGCTGCCCTAACCTAATCTTCTATATTATATACCAGTATCAAAAGTAACAGTAGGTATAAAAGGTAGGAAAAAGTTTTCTCTAAAATCAAAAATGGCCGAGATATTTTACCTCAAATTAGGAATTTAGAATCCAAAACCGAATCGGAGCATCCCACCATCCACGTGGTTTTGTCTGCTCTACCCCTAGTGTTTATAAAAGGGAACGGAGGAGCGGAAGGGCTGCTGTTCCCGCAGCTCCGGAGCTACGGGAAGCCACTATTGATCTAAATGTCTCCGCGCCTCCGTTCCGCAATCGACATTCTTGTTGACTTTCGATGTTTCTTATTTCGATAATAATATTTTCGACAATTAGGCAGTTGATCTTATATCATTCGGTAACTAATACTTTTGACGTTTTAAACTATGGCATTATGAACTTTCGATGTTTTAAATTCGATATTCGCATTTTTGATATATTTATTTCGTTATTTTAATCGGTCGGTAAATTAAACTTTCGATATTTTGAATTTAGACCATTCAACCGTTCGATTATATATTTTGTACTTCGATGTTTTCATTTTCGATGTATCAATTTGATTTCTTCTAATACTTGCCCGAATAAATGCATTCTACCAATATACCGGATAAGCTTTTGTCTTTTATCTCTTGAAAAAAATAATCGAATTTTCTTTGAAAAACCCACGGCATAACGTCCATTACAACATTATCAACCTTGGACAGCCTTTTTTGCATTTTACAGATATTTTTCGTTGAATTCAGCTTTAGTGATTTATGTAGTGACGTCACTGCGCGCTGATTGGTGTTTTTAATTAGGTTTCAATTTACGTAACTTATAATTAAAATATATCGCAAAAAAATCTATTTTTAGAAATAATCATCCAGTCAGATTCAGATTTTATTCATAAAACACAGTATTCTACATGTCAGACAGGATACAGAATAGAGTAGGTAGTACATACGTTTTATACATGTCATGTCAGTAATGCACTTTTAACGGCTATCATTATTGGATTACTATACTACGTAAAATATAGCTTGAGCCCTGCGACAGCTGTCATCCCAGTACAATTTATAACCTTAAAACGTAAAATTGTACTGAGATGACAGCTGTCATAGGGATCAAGCTATATTTTACGTAGTATAATATAATCTTAATGCATGTTCCCTATAATAATAATAAAAACATTAATTTCAGACAAGGTCCATACCTATTTGTTAGTAAAAGATAATTAACTTAAGAACTAAATAAAGTTCAAAAGTTCTAAATTCTTTATTGTACAGTCAGCATCAAAAGTAACTGCGCAATCGAAGGCGTCAAAAGCTCTTATTCCCTTTTAATAAAGACTTTTGACGTCTTCGTTTGTGCAGTTACTTTTGATGCTGACTGTACATAGAAAACCAATACATACAATGGGAGCAAACAAAAAAGATTATTAATTAAGATTTGGTGACATTCATGTACCTTAAAAGGTTACAGTTGCGGTTTCACTGGCCCCTACACTAGGCACAGCCTGTCTCGTAGGTAACCAAAAACATACTAATGAGTATACATAATTGATGCGAAAAGCTCGTGAGGCACTATTCCCATGAATAAAAAAAACTTTAGTTAAACGAAAATCAGGGATACTAAATTCTGCGCGCGTCTTTACCACCTGCATACGGATGTCCAGCGGGTCAACATAGGACTGTCCCACCGATAAGCGAACACGCTCAGGATGCTGTTGGGACTGCCGCGCAAACGAGACAGAAGCGAGGCGCACCTCTTCCTCACCACAGTCGCGAAGCCAGCCATTCGTTGGCGCTTTGGCAAACATGCCGGACGCACTACACCATTGCGGCAGCCCCACCAGCACCCGGAACGCGTTATTATATTGGACACGAAGTTCGTTGTATGCCCTCTGCGTGTAATTGACCCACAGGCTGCATGAATAAAAAGATACACAAAAGTCCCTATTGTCAAGTTGGTCCCTATTTTACCGAGACTTTTTACAAGACCGCGCCAGTCTGTGAGAGGCTTTAGACATCTCTTCAGTGCTGCCAACTGATGGCAATGGTAACCTATGTGGGTTTCGATAGATTGTTGTATTCTTAGCCTATAGCCTTGCTAATTAGGCCTTAGGGATAGTCTACTGCTATTTTTCTGTTGCTATAATAGGACGGACCCAATATACCCTACAACCACGCAATTCGACCGCTATATTGGGTCCGCCTGGGGAAAAACCAGGGGAAGCCTCCGGCACGACCACGCGGGGAACAGTGTACTGCATTTATCCAGGTCTAAAGGCCGCTTTAAGCCTGAGGTGGTGCTCAATAGTGAACTTGACTGTTACTGTCAAGCCTTAACAATTCGCAGATTGGCGAGAAGCGGTTGGATGCAAGAGCTGAGGACCGGGAATTGGTGCCAATACGGGTGTAGACTCAAAAATTATTATTACTCCAAAAGAAAGAAAGCAAAAAAATATGCGTATAGGCCTAAATCCTGAATAATTTCTGAATAAGAATATCGTATCGTATACAGACTAAAAATGTGCCCACATTGCTTGAATAGCAGCTGAATAGACGTTTACTCAGACATTATCCAAACAATAGTTTCAGCTTATTGTTTCGCAGATCGCTATTACTCAAACTTTATTCAGCATGACTGTGTTACTTGGGTATAGAACGATAATCCCATTCGGATATCTCAATGAACTACGAAGCTTCAATCATTTTAATATTGCTTGTTAGAGTGAGAAACGCTCGCAGATCGTGACGTCACGATCTGTGAGCGTTTTAGTAAATGACAATAATCGTTTCATATGAAGGTGCGTTTTGCGGAAAAGGGACAGAATATAACCCCTCTTAAAACATTGTACGCAAGTGATAGACCGCTTAAATAAATAAATATTTTGAGTTTGAGTTTAAACTTAATAAAAGTTGAGAAATAGGTACTTATCTGAATACCGTGATACCGTGTAGGGTCGGACAAGAATAGCTAGGTCTACGGTCTCCCCCGCCTGTCGTAGAAGGCGACTATAGGGGTCGCAGTGTTCTGGTGGGGGTCGAGGCACTCCAGCCCAAGTTAAAGTCGCTGCCGCGTCCTAACAGCAGATCACGACCTCTACCCGTGATGCTCTTTTGCCTAAGTACGCCGCGCATTTTTTACAGCGTCACCTTTAGTTCGCCGACGTTTTTCGGTGATAGTGTAAGACTAATAAAAAATATTTTATGTAGATATAGGAATCATTCTTTTTGCATTTGGAAGGTAGTTTAGTAAAATTTAAGGATATTGTAATATTTTTTCGGCAAACAGACCACGTTTTGGAAAAGGTGTAATCTCTTTGTGTGTGGTTCTTTTTGTAGCACGCGGGCGACGGAGTTGTATGTATGTAGGGGATCTCTTCCAGCTAACTTTTGAGTTAAAGGTCGCTAGACACACAAATCTACTGCAGTTCATAACAAATTCATCTGGAATAATGCCATTGAATCCATGTATTATTCAGAAGCATATTAAACTTATTACTGTACTTTTTCAGGCTTAAAATTTCAATTAAGAGACGAGAATATTCAAATCATGGGCTTAGGACGCTGTAAATTGAACGCGGTCTTATAGGCAACCATCTTTGTTTCTGTACTACCGACCGCCTAGCATCGTGTAGCTCGTTAAAGGTAACGATGCTCCTTTAACACTGTATTTTGTTCCTTTATCGTTTACTAGGCTCTGGGCGGAGTGTACTCAAGGTAGGAAATTAAACAAATAGCTATCTAAACAGCTGAAAGGCGCGCGAGAGACGAAATAATTTATTTTAATTGCAATTTGCCTTAATATATTTCCTTTGGTGAGACTCAAGCAATTAGATATAATCGAATTTTAAATGAGGCTTTCGTACATAAACGTTCATAGGCATAATTAAGGTAACTACTTACCTGCGTAAAGCCAACGTACCTACCTCCACGTGGATCGGCAGTCTTTTTTAATTAGGTCGCGTAAATAACTGAATGGTAGGGTAAACCATTTACTGGCACATAAAGTAGCAGATATTGCCACTTACATCGTTAGCCGTCACCGATACGTCCGTCTTAAGATTGAGCGTGTCCGTAATTTGAAGACTGTAGCCGAACTCACCTAGGGTTGTTTTAGCGAGCACCAATTAAGTGGCATGTGCCCACAATGACCTGGTAAAGGTCACGGGAGTCCGCTGAATGCGGGTGGCGCAGGACCGGTCATCGTGGCGCTCTTTGGGGGAGGCCTAAGTCCAGCAGTGGAAGCAAGGTACTACTAACGTACGCCTTTCGATTATGGAGTAAACATTATGAATTAAGTAGTACTTAGGTCATGTTCATATTATTGCCGCGTTATTAGACGATAGATAGACGCGATAGTAAGTTATGTTATTTTTCATTAAATGTAGGTCTAATGTAGTAAATCTACTACATTTTGGAAATATGTAAGTTTGTAAAAAAATATCCTCAATTTTATACCAAACAGTCAGACATACCCCGACGTTACGCTAGCAGGTTTCAAAATAAGCTGGTGCAGGTTATCCCCTCAAAACTAAAACTACACTCAAAAAGTCCTAACTCAATGGCAATAAAAATATACAATAAAATTAGTAACGAAATAAAAAACACCAATGAATTCTTTAAAAAACTAAAAGATAGGTGATCTTATTCAAAAGCCTTATACATGAAACGAATTTTTTCATGAACAATAATTGCAATTAATACCTAAAGTACCTATTAGCAATAAAAAATATACTTATATCATCTTGTACAAATAACTCGATCTCCTCTTGAATAAACTGTTTGCTGTGCCCTTCCGGGTGTCATGTTGTACACAATTCTATGCTAAGTATAGGTTAAGATACAATGTGATATGCAATAAATATTATGAGTATGAGTATGAGTATCTCTGCTCTTGATAGTGCTAACGAACAGTATTGTTGAAGCAATCTTATTCAGCCCCGTAACATTATAAACGGCAACAACAAAAATTAAAAGCGCCCATTCTCTATTCAAAACATGCTCAACGGCTATCTACAAAGTTGCATTGCGCAATCTTTTGACTGACAACATCATAGATATTTTTCCATTCAGCGGGTGTAGGTAAAAAGGACAAAAAACCTATGTAAGGTGGGATGTGATAGCATTCATATACACCTAAATAAAAGACGCGTTCAATCAATGTGGCTCTGGATTGGATAGGATTCTATTTTGAGCCTCGATTTTTATTGGTAAATAGGGTTACTGGCAAAAAACCAATTGCATGGCTATATAGCTTGCTCTGTTTAGGTATGTGGCTACCTTCTGAGATGAGATGAGGTCGGTGGTATCATAAAATGGCATTGTCACAGAACTTACATAAACTAAGTACCTACTTATGCCAAATTACAGATTAATCGTTTGAAGGACAATTTCTAGTCGAGTTCTCCATTATGTGCACAGACAAATGATCAAAAATATGTGAACACGACTTTATTGTTAAGGATATAAGGTAGCTCTAAGGTAGGATATACCCTCGCGAAGTCGCGGCCCTTACCAGGTCATCAGTCCACCTTGCCGGGGGTCTACCCACGCTGCGTCTTCCAGTCGCCACTCGAGAACCGTTCCGCCCCAACGGCCATCGGTTGTAACGTTACGCGTACATATTTTTAGAAATAAACCTTAATCCTAGCTACCTACGCAATTAAAAATAACATATACACCTTATTACTACACTACACACTAAAACACATAATTAAACTATCCTAAATATAAATTATTTACATGTATAAAATATGTCGCGGCACCGATTAACGTTCAATCGTTACTAGTTTCACTCGCACGAACGAATGCATGTGTGACGTATGTGATCTGCGCGAGCGCTCGTCACCGAGCGCGGCCGCTCATTTATTAGCCAAAAATGATTATCAAGAACGCACGTCGCTGAAAATCGATCTCTGCTACGGTCCGCTGCCCGGAACCGTAATCGATGTTCTTATGTTCGTGCCTAAGTGTTCCTCAACCAATATAAAAAATCACTGTGGTGTTAAATAAGTGTTTTAGTGTACCCCAAATTGGGTAAGTGGTTATATTTTGCTTGCAAGTAGCTTAGAACCATTAGTGCTGATAATTTGCTTAATTATTTTAACTTGTCGATCGAACTCAATACTAGTTCACAATTATTTTAACTGCAGAACATAAATATCGCATCTACTTAATAGCTTTACTCATAACTAGCACTTATTAATAGTTGCTATTCATCGTTGTCACTTTTAATCCACCCGCAATTTAGAAATAAAAATATAAAATCATTTAATTTCTTTATTTATCAAATCAACTTCATTTTATTGTAATCTCCGTATCTGATTTGTGAACATCCACGGCATCACAACTACCTAAGTGCTTTCCCACATGCCGTTGGCGTTCACAGGAATGGATGGACTGTTTCTAACGCCTTTGTTCTATGGCGCGTTCCAGGGTCCAAAGTCCAGAGTGACCAATTTTTGGCTGACTGCTTGCCGCCTGCTTGCGCTTCGCTCCCGGCTATTAGTTAGAGACCGCGGAGCAGTTTTCCGGGTGGCGCTGAACTCAGCGCCGATGAGAAATTCCGCCGCCAACCTACACGGTGCACTCAGGGGAGTACTTTAGCTGCAGGAAACTAACGGAATCCGATTTTAAGTGTATTCGCCCGTACCCACGAATTTTTTACACAATGCTACCGAGCTAGCCTGTACAGTTTTAAATATATAATTTCTTTTGACCGTTTATTCTGACTCCTCATTTAAAACCTTCCCATAGTTAAGGTCTATTAGGAGGTCAGGACGCTACAGACGGGACACGGTTCTACGTGCAATGTGGCAGTGGGCGGAGCGAATCGCTAAACTTAAGTAAGTTTATCGATTCGGAGTGCTATATCCTTACCTTAGTTCTGCTTTGGATAACCTCATTTCTGGTGCGATCACGCAGAAAAACTCCCAGCATCGCCCTCTTCATTGCCTTTAAGAAGCCTATAAACAATTTTGGTATCGTAGAATTGAGCACCACGTCTTCTTTTAAAACTCTGATCAAATCATGTGTTCGTTAATTTGCATTACGCTGTTTTATTTTGTCCATTTACCAGAACAGTTTTATTTCTGTTTGGTATCATATCAGCCAATTGTCTATCTCTGCAGCAATAGATCAAGTGAATTGGGACAAATGTAGTGTATTACGAAACAAATAACTAACAAAGAACATGAAGAGGAAATATTGCAGATGGTTCGTTTGATAGAGGGTATGTGGGCTCGATTCGCCACGACGGTTTACGTTAAATATGGCGCCGGCAGCTGTCATTCTAATGATTAGAAAACTGTCAAACTTTCCATAGACATTTTAGTAAACATACTGTGACAGCCACCGCAGGCCGCGCAGTTCTGTGTCAGGCTTAACTTAAGATTTCCGACGGTTTGAACCGACGAAGTCTCAGGCCTAAATCATACTGACGCGGAGGTGGCAATCAATGGTAGATTTGACATTAACTGACAAGTTTACTATTGACCGCGACCGCAGGTCGTGCCAGTGTGATTCAGGTCTTACTTACGTTCATTAAAATGTGATTGTATGGGAAGTTTGACAGTTTTGCCATTATGGCATTCTCTACCGGTCAAGTCTCTACCGGGCAGTAGAATACCCCTCTGGTATACTTAGTCAGTATCGCGCCGGTGACAATATTGCGCTCACGTCCGGAGTCAATCAGGGCCGGATCCGTTCCGGCTCGGTGCGCCAGACCGGGAAATTACTCGGAAAGTATATTAATAATCCAATAGATTACACTGGGCTTGCAGTGGCGAGCAAAATAACTGGTCATCGTTATATGATATTAATTTTTAAATTTTTTGTCATGTGAGGTCTAGTTTTCCCTCTGGGTTGGAAGGTCAGATGGCATTCGCTTTCGTAAAACTAGTGTCTATGCAAAATCTTGGGATTAGGTGCCAAGCGGACCCTGTGCTCCTTTAGGGCACAAACGGGATTTTTTCCGGGGACCAGTTTCTCTTAAAACGTCTAAGCCATGCAGCGTTATCTATAATATATCCGAGTACTTATCATGCACTAACGTCTCAAATAAATATAATAAATATTTATTTGAGAGGAACAATCTCACACATCACGTGCTAGTCCTAAACTAAGCAAAGCTTGATGTACCTACTAAGTTAAATTAAACTTGTTATGTTATGTTATGATAAAACGACGATAAATTATATAGATAAATAATTACTTAAATACATAGAAATCATTCATGACTTAGGAACTAATTTTCGTGCTCATCACACTAATAAATGCCCATTCTTAATAACCCAGGACCTCTAGCTTCGCATGCGGGGTCACTACTGTTATGTATTAGATAGGGGGTAGTTTATACTAACATACTATTTGTATATGAGGGTGGGTTTCAGCTAGGCCGTTCAGTCTGCGAATATACGTACCTACTACACATCACACGCTGTCTTTTATTTATCAACTACCAACTAGGCTAAAGTGGTCGTCGTTGAGAAATCGTCAATGACGATGGCCAACCCGTATTAGATTTATCAATATTTTCCGTTTATATCGTTAGTAGACGCCATTACTACAAATAAATACGACATTTTGCTTGTTAAACATTTACTCTTAGTATGCGGGAGCGCATTGTTAAAAACGATTCTCAATGTATTTTTGCTGTTTCAGACGTTGTAATAACTTCGCGCTAGATGTCGCTTTGAGCCTCCCTAAGGTGTATTTAGAAAAGTGAAGGGATTAAAAGATTCGTCTACGAGCCTAGTCCACGGTAGCTTAGGTGGTTCAGAGCGATGCACGGTATGCAGAGGTAACGGGTTCAAATCCCGCTCGAGGCCATTTTTATTTTACTTGGATTGGAATTTTGAATGTCGATCGTAGACGTTTCCGCTTAGTAAACATTTACTGATAATACAAGTAGTTCGTAGTTGAGCCTTTTCCATGGCCCTACGTGTACTCTGACGGTTGGCGCTGAGTCGGGATAAAGATCGTTGTTGTTATTTCCTTTGTATTGAACCGAAGATTTCTGTTTGGTTACTATTTACTAGAACACCCACTTGCATTCAATGAAGCGCTTCGTTCGTGTTTTGGTACCGGTGACGCGTGCAGCGGCGCGAAGCATGGGATGTCAGCGCAGCTCGGCCACGTATTGCAGGGAACACAGGCAAACCCGCGGGATAAAATATAGCCTATAACCATCCAGAAAGTCCATTCTACACGCAAGAATTTTTGAAATCGGATATGCGGTTCCGGAGATTACCAATTACATACAAACTTTAAACTAACAACTTACAAAGCTACAAATCTCACAGACGTTTCCCCTTTATAATACAACTAGCTGCCCGCACAGTGGGCCCGGGAACAGGAATAATGCACAGAATAAGATTAAAAAAGTATTATATTAAAAATAAACTATTTTGTTTGTATATGTGCGCGCTAAACTTATCTGGATTGGTTGAAAATCGGCTTTACTAGGTTGTTCGTAATGCTCTGTCTACCTTTTTTCTCAGTCTGAGATTAGGCTGTCAGATGATGAAAACGACTTTAATTTAATTCGACCTAATTGTAAGATAAATAGTATTGTATATACTTAGTAAATCTTGTTTGTTTTGCCAAGCGCTCCAAAATTTCGTAAACTAGACGCGCTGTTTTGTAAGCTAAGTAAAGATTTATATGAGTATCTACTCGTCGGTAGATATTTTTTCTTAGTTTCGTTCACTGTAGGTCACGGGAGGTCGACCACCTCCCACGGGATCGGCTGGCGGTAGAGAATTCATATTATCTGTAATATAGTTATTATACATATTATAAACCTGCCTCTTGAATTACTCTATCTATTAAAAAAAAACCGCATCAAAATCCGTTGCGTAGACAGACAGCGGGAAGCGACTTTGTTTTATACTACGAGTATGTAGTGATGATGCGAAAGTGTGCTTGTCTGTCAATCTGTATGTTACCTCTTCACGCTAGAACCGCTAAACCGATTGAGCTGAAATTTTGGGTAAAAGTATAGTTTGGATGACGATTCAATATTACGGTACCATCGAGCCGATCTGATGATGGAGACAGAAGGTGGCCATGGGAATTCAGTACGTAACCCCGTTGAGTGTGGGCTCGTTAGAATCGTCTCAATGAGTAGTTTATTACGGTATACAGAAAAGTACAGTTAAAACCAAAACTTATCGTTTATGATACGACTAGCATGTTAGGCCTGTAAATATGGTTTACAAATTGATGCGAAGATATCGCAAGCGATTGTTATTGGTAGTCCTTACTATGTAAATAAGATAGAGGTGGTGGTGCCTGACATTCTTTTTGGTGGAATTTCTATTCCTTTTTCCTCTACTGGCAGGAATTTGGGTATCACCATGGACCTGACGCTTTCTTGGTCACCCCATATAGCTGAGGTGAGTCAGAGGATCTTTAGATCCCTTCACTCCCTAAGGCGTCTCCAGAATTTCCTTCCTCTTCGTACCAAGTTGACCCTTACTCAATTTCTTCTGCTTCCTCTTCTGGACTATGGCGATATTGCGTTTCTGGACCTCAACGAGGAGCTACTTGATAAGCTGGAGCTACCTAGTCATTAGGTTTTGTTTTTATTTTCTCTGTGAGTACACGGTATAAGCTTGCTTGTTCTACCTACCTTCTTCTCAATTGCTCAAAGGTTAGTAAGTAAGTAAGTAAGTAAGGTCTTTATTTGCAGTAAATGTGGTTTACAATAGGTCTTATAACATAAATTAATGCAATGAGCACACATTTAGCCATATTTTAGCATGCAAAAATTATACAATTATCGAGCTACATTCACAATACAATACAATACAAATAATCTTTATTGCACACCTCACACAAAAAAGCAGTTAAAAAGAAAAACAATACAATAACACAAATACGAATATTACATTTATACAAATATATAGGCAAAGGTATATTAAATTCTATTTTATTTTCTTGTTACAAAATTAAAGTAATCTTTGATATTGTAAAAAATATTTTCCACTAACCACGAATATAATTCGATTTTACACAGACACTTATTTCTAAAATGTACATACTAGTCAAAGTTAGTAAATTAAGTTTTTTGAATAGGGTTCTGCAAGAGTTTAAGGGTCCTACACCACATATGGCTCGGACACATTTTTTCTGGCTAATAAATACCCTCTGTTTATAGGGAGCATTTCCCCAAATAATTAGACCAAATCTGAGTAACGAAGCCACATAGCCGTGATAGGCTATAAAGGCAGTTTTTTGGTCGGATAAGCGCTTCAACCGCTTCAATGCATATGAAAATCTTTCCAGTTTGCAGCAGATGTTATCAATATGCGATTTCCAACTACAATGGCGGTCTAGTATTAATCCAAGGAATTTTGTTTCACTACTTTCTTCTATTGTGTGTCCTTTACAAGTAATGCTCAGCTTAGTTATATTAGCTTTAGCGGTACAAAATTGAACATATTTAGTTTTACTAACATTAATAGATAAATTGTTTTCCTCCAACCAATTACATATTGATTCAACGGCCATATTAATATTATTGACATAAGTATTCCTGTCTTCGTGGTCATCAGGTATAAGTACAGAAATATCATCAGGAAACAAAACTGCCTCATAGTGACTAATCTTTGGCAGGTCGTTGATATAGACAATGAATAAAAGCGGTCCTAAAATACTGCCTTGGGGTACTCCCGTGCCGTTGTATTTTTCTAAAGAATGGTATGGAATAATTTCACTCCTTTCATTCATTGTCCTTACTTCTACGCACTGTCTTCTATTAACAAGGTAATTTTGAAGCCAAACCTCTGAATCCATATCTCTCCAATTTAGCTAATAAAGTATCATGATTAACACAATCAAATGCTTTACTCACATCAAAAAATATTCCTGTCAGTGGAATTTTTTGGTCTATCTTTTGAGTAACGGATTCAAGAAGTGAGTAGCATGCGTGTGTGATCGTTTTCCCCTTCTGAAACCCATTTTGCTCCTTAGCTATAATATTATGTTTTTCTATAAATTTCGACATTCTAGAATGCATAGCCTTTTCGTACATTTTCGCGAATATAGAGATTAGCGTGATAGGGCGGTAGTTGCCTAAAGCCTGTTTGTCATCTTTTTTGAAAAGTGTTTTTACAATGGAATATTTCAATTTAGTTGGAAATTTACCTTGACTGAATGATTCATTAATTAGATGAGTTAGAATTGAGGCTATGGCTCTAGAACACAGTTTAGTTATGTGAGTGGATACTCCGTCAAAACCTACCGCTTTTGTGTTGTTCAGGGACTCTATGCATTTTACAATCTCGTTTACTGTGCATGGTGAGATGAACATACTTGAGTTAACTAAGTCCACGTTTTTAACTATTGACTTCCAGTTACTGGTTTTTTTACCTGTGTTTATGAAATGATCATTAAAGAAATTTGCAATATCTAATGGCTCACTGATTTTCTGACCTTGAAAATGTATCGAATCTATGTTTTCAAAGCTTAATACAACAACGGTTTGGTCTTTTTTGATGCTCCGAGTTGCTCGACTTTTATTTTTTGAGCTTAACATGAACTTACGGTTTAAGTTTCTTTGTGATTGACTAATGCATAACCTTAGTAGTTTGCTCTTTTTTTAAACATATCTTTATGCTCCTGTGTTCTGTTTTTGTAATAAAGAAAACGGAGATGTCTCTTGCCGTAACATGCCTTTTTGATACCTTTTGTAATCCATTTTGGTTTACAATTAAATATTTGAACTTATTTTTATTCTTTTAGCTGGAAGAGATTCCTTATAGGGATAAGTTCGCCTTTGTACTTTGGTCTATTATGTGACATGTATATTCTTAAACCTGGTAATGTGGAAACTAGTGCTTACATACATACATACATAATTAGCAGTTATTTCATCTGTTACAGCTGGTCGATCACGTAACGCATTGTACGCGTGTCAGGTAGATCTAAATGTCACTTTTGGAATAGGTATATGACAGTTCCTAACGCGCGTTCGAAACTTTACGTGATCAGAACGACAATAAATCAAGTCGAATATTGTCACTTCATTTCCTGTGTCACGTAGCACGTAACCAGTGTGGCCCGTAGCACTCCGTAGCAGATTGCTTCGTAGCCGCGTAGCACGTTCGTAAAACTTTAAACTAATAAAAATCGAGTTATCGCGGAAAAGTTTATGAAACTGGAAGTTTCGTTAGTTTTGTACGCGATCGTGACACATACGTCGTGGTTATTTAATTAAAGTTCTTGTTCCTTTTGTAATTTTGGCCGTTGGGGCAGAAAGGTTCTCGAGTTGTTCTGGTAAAGGTTGCCGGAGTCCGCTGGCTGCGGGTGGCGCAGGACCGGTCATTGTGGCACTCTTTGGGGGTGGCCTATGCCCATCAGTGGACTTCTCTCGGCTGATAATGATTTTGTTCCTTGGATTTCGACAGCCTTTTGCTGTGACCTTAGCTTCCGTAGACAACTAATTTATAGAAAAAAAATGTAATCGTTCTCTACCAAGAATTGCTCACGCCCCGTAGCCGATCCCGTCGTTTTCCCCGTTTGTAGCGGAAAGTGACTGCCACGTAGGCGCCCGCCAGGCGGGTTCCTGGCACTGAAAGTGTTACCTTGCACTGTTTGTATGTAAGTAAATCAAAGTAAGGTGTCCTTCGAAACTTTAAAAACGTTTTTCATCGGTGTCTGATTTATTACAATACAATATACAATTGTTTATTTTTAATATTTAATTAATATATTATTTTAAGGGGGTTCGATGACCATACAAAATGTCTTTTGACATTCACGTGGTATTTTAAGAAAATTATGTAATACACTTTCCTAGAATAAACTTGTATAAACTAGAATCATTTGAAATATTAGTTTGTCACGGAATACATCGGAAAAACGATTATTTTCAAAAGACGTTTTGTACGGTCGTCGAACGACTTTAAATCTAATATTTGTATGCTTGCTTGCATATTGAATACAAGCTTTTACACTATACCCTAAGACCATATTGTATGTAACAGTATTGTTACAAATAAAACATAAAAATTTGAATTGAGCTGAAATTAGGCCTACAACTGACATAAGTTCGCTACAAGGCAATATTACGGCACTACCCAGCTGATCTGATAAAAGTAGTTGACCTAAACTACACAAGATAAACCGCCGTGTTTGGGCTCATTGGAACCCTCTCACTTCTATGACTGACTATGCATGTACACGTATTATTGCAGTTGAACATCACGAAAAAGTGCGCATGAGCATTCAAATTATTTGATACCGAGTGTTGGATGTCTTCTATGTATTAAATAAGTATTTATATCTATTCAATGTATCGTCGTCCGGTACCCATAACACAGGCCTTATTAAGCTTATTATGGGGCTAGATCGATTTGCGTAAGATTGTCCCCTAATATTATATTTATTTATTTATTTGTTTATTTATTTATTTATTTATTTATTTAATTAATCAATAACTTAAATCTATCATTACAGGCTTATTACCTAATACGATAGACAAGTGAAGTGAGTGATAACTAATACTAACCTATTTAAATAAAATAAATTACAAATATAATTACTGACTAATAGCACAGTACAAACATAGTGGCCTTTGCAAAGTCGTTCAGGGAGCATGTAAATATGTCCAACGTAATTGCGACTTTATTTAAGTTACGAATAGCCCGTGTCAGCGGTGCGTCCTTCAGCAGCAGCAGCCAGCAGCGGCGGCCGGCGCCGACGCCACACGAACCGGTCCGGCACGTTTAGCGCCAGGCGTTAGGCGCCCGCCACCCCGGGGTTGCATAACTCACCCCGTAGTACTTTCACTACATATGTAGCGAGGGCCTGTTCCCGCCTCACTTCTAACTTGTTGTGTCCCACCATTCCTAACACGAAAAGAGTAGGGTACAACAGAGGATATCCCGGATACACACCATATAGCTTCCAGTAGAGATACCTAACATACTTGTTTTGGATACGCTCCAACATGAGCTTGTATTTGGCCTCACGTGGACTCCTGCAGCGTTACCTTCAAGGTGACTCTTTACGAGAGCTTCATACACCGCTTTTATCGCCGAGATGTTTGTGAAGTCCTTCGCTTGGCGCAACAAGAAACCGAGGTTACGAAATGCTTTTTTTGCAGATAGCAATAATGTGGTCACGGAATGATAAATCAGCTGCTAGGCGAACTCCGAGATCCCGCACCTCCGTCACTCGCTGCATTGGCTTTCCATCTACATCGTAGTGATTGTGCACCGGGCTGTGCATACGGCTGAACGAAATCACAGTACATTTGGATTCGTTGAAGTACAGTTTATTATGCACACTCCACTGCACAACCCTATCGATGTCCTCCTGCAGCTTACGACAGTCCGAGATATCACATCACTCGAACTAACTTTAAATCGTCAGCGAATAGGAGGCACGTAGAATCCACCACCAAATCCGGGAGATCGTTTACCATAAGAGTGAATCCTAATGGCCCTAAATTGCTTCCTTGACTCACTCCTGATCTAACATAGTATGGTTGAGATTTACTGCCCGCACAATCGACATACTGCTGCCTATCTCGCATATAGCTGGCAAAAAATTCCAAAGTATGTGGCGTGCAACCGGCCCTCGCAAATTTCGTGAGCAGAATGTCGTTGTCCACAGTATCGAACGCCTTACGAAAATCAAAGTACGCTATGTCGACCTGCTTACCGGCATCCAAGGCCGGCACTAATAGCGTCATAAGATGCAGGAGGTTTCCCGTCGTGCTGCGTGCTGCTCGGAACCCATACTGCGCATCTGAGAGTTGAGCACTCACTTGCGACTTATTTATCAATTCCTATTCATCACTCTATCAAATCGCACTTTAAACAATCCGGTATTGGCAATAATATCTGAACATTACCTACCGGGACTACCATACAGCTTAAAAAGACGCCAACTTCACGTCTAATTGAGAATACTTTCCTCGGGAATGTCTATTATCATTTTTATTGCATGCATAGGGAAAATAGGGAAAATTGGCACGATGTTATTGAGTAATAACAACTTTATGGCGCAACTTGTGATAAAGCAAGATCGCGGGACGTGTCCCGCGGGGTTAATCTACAATAAATATGTAAACATTTGTGTCCAGGACGTGTCCTGGACACAAATGTTTACATATTTATTGCAGATTAACCCCTTTCTTGGCATATAAAAAAAAACCTTCAGCCACGTTGTCCATATAATAAGAGAAAAAAAACTCGTCGCCGGGAACCCGCCTAGCGGGTGCTCTATTCGGGCATCGGCTACGAGCGTAGCGCTACGAAATTGTTGGCAGTGAATGTGTTAACACCTTTACTGCCAGGAACCCGCCTAACCTTCCTTGTATGTAGTGGAAAGCGACTACGGCGTAGGCGCCAACTAGGCGGGTTCTCGCCAGTGAAAGTGTTAACACATTCAGCGCGTAGTGCCGCGCTCTCGTCCGTAGCAGCTTGAAGCCCATTTGAAGAGAAAATCGCCTGTAGCGCTGTGACGCAGGTGTCGTGATTGGCATTGAATGGGTTAGCGAGTAAATAGCATAGGGTATCATTATGATTTCAATGTGTTTTGCGCGCTGATTCCACACGTTAGCACGGCACATGAATACGGGTATATTTGAAGATCTGTTTTCATATATTTCGCATGCTGAACACAAAATACAGCTTGGCTTATATTTCCTTAGACAGCTAAAAGACAAAATACAATAGGGACGTAGTCACTAAATAAAATAATCAATAAAGTCATACTTTCTCGAAAAAGGATTAAAAATGTAGTCAAATGCAGAAAAAATCAATGCAAAAGGTTAAATAATCGCGAAGTTATAAGCGTCCAAAGTTTTAAGGTATGTTCTGTCCCTTTTTCGCAAAACGCAACTTCATATAAACGATGACGCTGGATGATTGTGACGTCACACTAATAAACGGCAACGTGCCGCGCCCCATCGTGTTCGTCGCGGCCGGCAGCATAATGTAATGTGACGTCACACACTGTTTGGGTTTTCTCTCTCTAACAGGTTTTCTCTCTCTAACAAGCAATATTAAAACTGTTGTGGCTTCGTTATTCTTTGAGATATCTGAATGGGATTTTCGTCAATAGGCATATTTTTCATTTCAAGTAATGATAATTTCGAGTCTACGCCCGTATTTTTATTTATTAACCAGATAGCCTTTGCACGATAAAGAAAGAAACACAAACTTAACCTCGTACATTTCGTTTGAGCAATCAGTGGTCCTCACACTAGGCCGAGCCTGGTGTAAAGAGCACAAAACGTCAGCATGGTGTTCATTGGGCGCATGCGGTAACCGACTACAATATTTGCAGAAATAATGTCATAGAAATCCACACAAAAATATAGCTATCACTTTGTTCACATTAATCCTCAGTTCAGTTCATCTCTTTCACATTCCAGTCACGTTTCAATGTGTTGCGCGGTCGCTCTACCACGTAAGGCCACGTGTATTTACAGGCGACGCGTGCTGGTAGTCGTTCACAATGTGACATCTCAGCCACACTATGCTCCTCGCGCTGCCGCGTCGTGGCCCTCTCTGGCCACACACTGCTCTACTCTTACTTACGCGATTAGTAGCACCGGTCCGCTATAGGAAACTGGCCTTTATTGCCGCTCCTTTGACTCGCGCCCACAAAACTGACAACAGGGACGAGGAACAAGATGACCGGCATGACGAATAACGTTCCTACGCTAAATCTCTACCTCATTTCCTCGCTATTTCGCTCGTCAGTCGACGAGTCTGTGGCAGGGGTATAACTTTGGCTAGGAACGTTTTATAGATTCCGCCTAACAAACCGCGTGCCAGAAGTCAGAAAACAAGTGAAAAAAAATTTTTTTTCAAAAAACCCAATTGTTTTTAAGCCAATTTTAAATCGTTATAAATCCTAAACGGTGCCCCGGTAGGTGGACTGGTAGGAGTCTGCTGGACGAGGGTAGCTCAGAACCGGTCACTTTGGAGCTCTTTGGGGTAGGCCTATGTCCAGCAGTGGACGTTTTTCGGCTGATATTAATGAAAGAATGAAATTTTAAACGGTTATTTTAACTAAATAATGATTTCAGAAACCTAATAATGATTTTGAAACACCTGTTCAACGATACCCCACATAAACACAGTTCACCGACATTTTTTTTTCTTTTATACATTGTGACGTCTGGTGGCCGCCATTTTGAATTTTATGTGACACTCGCAAGATTAAAACGAACAGATTGACGTATTCGTTAAAATCGACCCACGCATTTGATCTCTAGAGTGCCAGAAAAGAACAAGCATACATACATACATAGACACGTAAACTGCTCCGCTCAGCTCCCCTTTGCGTCACGCTGTCGGGTAAAAAGTTCTGTGCAGCGAAAGCGAGCGTGCTAAACACATTAAATTGTGATCGGAATCGAAAGCGAAAAGAGAAAAACGACCTCTAGCTCACACCCGGTTACCCGGGCCGGGCGCGGCCGGATAAGCCCGCCGCTGCCCATGACAGCGCCAAATTAAACCCGCACAATGGCCGGCTTTTTGAGAATCGCGGACACAAAGAAATGTACGACGCGAGGGTAAACAATACTCAATGCCGTAGTTGAGTCACTTTGGGCGTTTTTTGACCACGAAAATTTTCGATATTTATGCAATGTAATCCTTTTCGTAACAACAAACTAAAACTCAAGTATTTATTCTATAAGTGCTTTGGAAAGTACTATTCCGAGCAGTGACGCGTAGTTGCAGTGTCCAAGAGGCAACCGGATGGCTCGCGGTATTTGAGCAACCCGAACTGAGCCAACTTGGACTAATAATAGATCTTATACAATGGCATTATTAAGTAGCACGGTAGACACAAGAGCATGCTGCAAAAAACATATATTTAACGGTAACCGATCCGTTCAATATTGTTGACATAATGCACATTAAAACGAGTTGAATCCCTAAGATAATACTACCTATAATATTATCCTCTGTACTATGGACAACACAGCTAACTGACCATCGGTGCACCTTAAGTGCATTGTAATAAGGTTCTACGTAAACAGGATAGTCAGTTAATAATGTTGTCGTTTGTACCATGTCCCGTCCCTTACAATGAAGAGTTTGCTGTATGCAGGTAATTTCCATATAGAGATGCCTGTATACCATTAATTTGCTATGACACTAATCTTACGCCATGCATCGTGAGCTTCTTCATTGAGTTCTATATTATGTCGCTATTGTGTTAGGCGTTGCGTTATTGCCACACGAAATTAATAGTACCTCTTAAATAGGTATAGCGTGCTCATTATTTTAAATAAAGAAACGCGCATTCTATAGACAGCAGTCATTATAATTTGTTTGCCAATATAGCGGGTACATTTTAGCAGATACTTGTCTGCTATACCTACCGCTAATATTGGCAACTGTAAAGGAAACAATTGAATGGAAGCGCTGTACCCACTTACTGGTAGTTGCTTCTGACAACTGTTTGTGCTGTTTGTGTAGTTCGATTGTGGCTTACAGCAACTTTGGTACACTAGGACGTATACGCCATGGAGTGGTATTGGAAATGCGCAGTTTGAGCTGTGGTAGTACTATTACCCGAACTGAAGGCGGGGGAATGTAGCTGATATCTGTTACCACAGGCAGTTTTGTGAGAAATTGACGGTTTCTATTCCTATTGTTGTTAAATGGGAGGATTTCCTGTTAAAATATCATATTTCATCACATAATGTGAAGTGAACGGAACGAAACTAAGAGACGGGATTTCACATTTGAATACAATTATGATCTTCTAGCTTACGCCCCGCGACCGTATGGTACTCGTTTATATCGTAGCTTCATTCAAACTTTTACCCCCCTAGGGGATGATTTCCGGGATAAAAACTAGTCTATGTCCCCCGGGACGCAAAATATCTTGATACCTTCATCTAAGTCGGTTCAGTTGTTTATAGGCGTGAAGGGGTAACAGACAGACATACACACTTTCGCATTTATAATATCAGTATGGATATGATTTAAGCGTCATTAACACTTTGGGAAAGGCTAGAACATAGGACACAAAGCGAGAAAGTAAATTGAAATTATCAAGTTTTAAGATAAAAAAAAGAAAAAAAAAATTTGAACTGTTTATTTCAATAAAAAATAATAGGGGTTAAATTACCGTCTTAACTACTAATCTTAAATTTAAAAGAAAAAAAATATAAATGAATTTAAAATTAATTTGAATTTAAATAAATCGTCAACCTGGGTATTCATCTTAGATATTAAGTAACTGTTAATTTTTAGTGAAAACACAATAAAGCTGGCATGTTCAGCTTTAATCAAACCCTTTTTATTTAATAAGGAGAAAAAAATGTATACCAATGTCATAAAGCGGAAAAATCTGTGAGATTGTAACTAAGTTTGTCCGTTTGTACGTAGGGGGTAGACTACAAGTCGCACTAACATTCAGGTGAGACTACAATAAAATTAGCTGTTAAAGAGACCCCGACTTCTCTCCATTGTGCATTGATAACAACTTAGAAAAGTTTGAAAACCCCCGATATATTCATATCAATGATCAATATCTCAAAACCCGCTGAACCGATTTTGTTGAAACGACTTACTTTTGGACATAGAAAACCGCATTAAAATCGGTCCATTTATTTAGGAGATACGATGCGACAGACACACAGATACACAGACACGCAGACACGTCAAACTTATAACACCCTCTTTTCGCGTCGGGGGTTAATAAAGACCTAAGTGCACCTCTCAAGCCACCTTGAGTATACTAAAGAGCACCATAAGTAATACTCTTTATTACATACCTCAATATAAAAAGAAACTAATACAGAACATAGTCTTAAAAGTAGCGGCAATTTTTTTCTTCAATTTGATTAATTTATACTTTTGGTTTCCCCTACCTATTTCGCCCTCAATCTTTCATTCTACAGAACAGACTGAAAATTACGGGTCTAAATCCTCATATTCGTATGTTCAGCAATTATACCTTATACGAGCATCAGGCGAAACCGCCGCGTATTTTACAAGCGGCTGGCACATCCTAAAATTAATTGAATAATACGAACACCGCTTAATATTAACGCCAGCTGCGGGGGCCTACTACGGCAAGAGAGACGGCGGGGTGTTTTAGGTACACATGTTTCACTTTTTTATACTACGTATACGACGGTGGCAAACAGTTGACATACCGTTAGCCCGATGGTAAGCAGAAACTGTAGCCTGTGGACGCTTGCGACTCCAGTCCAGAAGAATCACAAGCGCGTTGCTTGTCTCTTATGTGTGTGATGAGCATGAACGGCTCCTTATATTTGCTCCTACTCTGCTCTCGCGCACTTCCGTGGTGCAATTCACTCGAACGCGTGGGACACTTACCGTCTCGCTTGCGCGCTGCGACAGCTTGTGCCACGATGATCCTAACTAGACGAGAGTGCACGTCCTATGATTTATAATTTACTTTGCGATAGAACGTGATGCCATACTTTGACTTTTTTAGCTGTCAAATATCAGCTACATCATTCTGAACATTCTACGACACTGTGTACTAGTATTCATTCTGTGCCTAGATTTAAGAGACGGTATATGCATGCAGTGTCACGAAATGGACTGGGCATGTAGACTTTATAGTCAGCGCTGGTCTTCCTTAGATTCCGCTACCATGATATGTCAAAATACAACAGTTAAGTATTTCATTTTAAGGTTCTCGAGCGGCGACCACGTACAGGAAGGCGCAGTGGGTAGGCTCCCCACAAGGTGGACTGATGACCTGCTAAAGGTCGCTGGAGTCCGCTGGATGCGGGTGGCGCAGGACCGGTCACTTTGGCACTCTTTGGGGGAGCTATGTCCAGCAGCAGTCTTTTGGCTGATATGATGAAGTATTTCATAAAACCTTACTTTCGCCTGTATCTTGCACCGTTTCAGGTTTCATATCACCGGCGTCCACAGCTCCTGGATTACCATTGTGCGCGAAAGAGCAGTTTTTCCTTTAATAAGTGCCGAAAACCGAGTGGGGTCTTAATTCGCGCTGTCACCGCCAGGCGACAGTGAAACGGTTGTATTTAAATTGTCGTGTTGAAATGGATACGGAAATGGAAGCTTTAGAGAACTGCATAGATAAGATATTCGTGGACCATTTTAATGGCGCGCTTTAGGGTTCCGTAGTTAACGAGGAACTGTTATAGTTTCGATTTATCTGTCCACGGTTAACTCAGAATCTTTTAGAACTACAAAGCTGTAATTTGGTAGATCCTGTGCTTACAAATTCAATTAATTAACAATGGTATCATTAAATCGTATAAATACATAGCAACAATGAAAACATAGACATCTCATTCATTTCCGTCACACATATAACTTGCACCTATGAACATCAATAAATTAGCACCGGTTCGGAAAGAAAACCTCTGGCTCGAAAGGAACCGGCGTACAAAACACGGCGGAGTATTTTAGAATCAGAGTAGGTAATATTTTGGGCCCCTAGGTATGGTGCCCATCGCGCAGGCAGCATTCCCGCGTTGGATTGCGATAGCAAGTCTCTGATCGAGAAAGTGCCGGCGCGACGGTCGCCTGTTGCCTGCCTTAGCCGCTTGTTGAGCTACCGCTCATCGCTCGGTAGCTCAACAAGGCGCTTGGCAACACGGGCATGAATTCGTATTGGGCGCCAAGACAATTGTATTTACGCGCCTTTATATTCTCCCGGGCCTCCGCAGCCCGGGCGCGTTGGCTGGTCGATGGACACCGCCAACGTGTCGGCGCAAGTGGCGTCCCACACAAGCGCACGGCCCATCTTCCATGGGATCAACGATATCCCGTTAGGGCGCTCCGCACTACCTGGGGCTCCAGAGCGGCGGGAACTTTGGCACTGACGAGCGCCCTTCTGAGGATGTCGTTGAGAGCGGGCATGGCAGGACGGGCGGCCGGCGCGGCGCCCGAGGAGCAGGCGAGACCGTAGTGGCCCAGGCGGTCTACCGGGCCTTACAGGAGGTACAGCTGTAGTCCACACAAACCTCAGCCCCGAGCCGGAGACCGACGGCTATACGGAGCGTGGATGAATCTATAAAAGTGCGAGTGTTAGGCGAGAGATGTTTAAACATGGGGGCCACTTTTGGGGGTGAAATGAGATAATTAAAAAATAAAGTTATGTACGTTTTACATATCAAATTAAAGAGCTCAATGTGTGCATCTAATTTTTTTTTTTTTATAATTTTAAAATAATTCGTTTAGAAATTATTTAAGAAAATAGCCAAAAATTGACCATTCCCCCCTTCATCTCCGAAACTACTGGGTCTACAATTTTGAAAAAAATACACACAAGTTCTTTACCTACAGATGACAGGAAAACCTATTAGAAATGTGCAGTCAAGCGTGAGTCGGACTTAATACGGTATTTGACAAAAATCAAATCAGCTTATTTTTATGAAACGTCAAAAACGCTTCGTTAGTAAAAAACAATGTTTAAAATCTTGTGATGTACGGAACCCTTGCCACGCGAGTCCGACTCGCACTTGGCCGGTCTTTTTCAAATACTTTATTAAAGCAGAAAATGTTTAGACAATATATATTTAGTCAAATGAATTGTTATGACAAAAAGTATAAAAGCAAAAATATTACCACGGAAAATAAGATTCAGGCGCATTTGGTCTTTAGGCTACCGGGCGGGCGAGCGAGCGAAACCTTCTAGAGCAAAACCAACTCTAATGTTGTTAAGCGAAGCGGAGCCGCCTTAGTCTTTCGGTGTTAGGTATTTTTTTATGCACCTTGAAAAATCATGCTTTGTTGCTTGCTTGAGAACTGACGATACAAATCATTTGCCTTATTATATTTTGCGTAAAATATGTTTTTCCAACTGAAACATTTGACTGCATGAGGTCATAGGGCCAGTTGGTAAGGGAGTTATTGTTTCAACGTTCGTCTATGTGGCAAATGAATGCGTAAAATTGTATTTTTTTATAAAACCATAGAAACCCATATTATCTAAGTACTGTAAACGAACGTGACACACATTTTCATCCTTTATTTAAATGCGTGTGATTTATACATGGATCAGTTTATTCCTTACAATCTTTACAGTATTAGAATCGCGCTCACAAAAATATATTTCTCGATTAAGTTTTTTCTTTTTGTACACGGTGTAAGTTTGTCTATCACCTTCCACCTCTTATTCTCAATTGTACGAAGTTTAGCTGTAGATAATCCCTTATAGGGATAAGTTCGCCTTTGCACATATTGTATGACATGTAAGTATAAATATGCTTTTACCTGGTATTGTATACAATAAAGTGCTTACATACAGACATACATTTTTCCTCCTCCTCAGTCGATCCCACCAATTTTGAGAACCGCGAGTGACCCTGTTCCAGATTTAATCAGCAACAATCATTCTCGGTCTTGAGCGAACCTTGTGGAAATGCATCTCGACAGTCCCACATTTTCAATTTCAATATAATATCAATGTGTTCAGTTACATAACAGCTCAGTTACTTTGATTTCGTTTAAATAGTCGTCTATCATTAACAATTTATAAATTCATTAATATTAAAGCAGCCTCGTCAGGTTTCGTGATTTCTCAGAAACGTGTGACAATAAAACAACCTTATTTATTATTTCAAGGACCCTCTGTGTGTGGTTCTTGTGAATGTGAAGATACTTCGTCATTTTAAGGCATATATTTGGAAGAAAAAGCTATAGTAGCCCAGTGGTTCAGGCTTGCGGCTGTCAAACGGCGGTCGTTGGTTCGAATCCCGGCTCGAACGTAATATTTACCATTAGCTTTTCGGTGAAGGAAAACATCGTGAGGAAACCGGTGAATCCCAATAAGGTCTAGTTTTCCCTCTGGGCTATTTGGATAGGTATTTAACTAAACGTAAACAAAAAAATCACGTGACTTGGTGATTCAGCCAATAAGATAATACCATAGATACAAAAAGCTGCTATGATTGGTTGAATGACCAAGTTACGTGGTTTTTTAGGGTTCCGTAGTCGACTAGGAACCCTTATAGTTTCGCTTTGTCTGTCCGTCCGTCCGCGGATAATCTCAGCAACCGTTAGCACTAGAAAGCTGAAATTTGGTACTAATATGTATATCAAACACGCCGACAAAGTGGTAAAATAAAAAGTGTTTATTTTATTTTATTAGGGTACCTCCCCTATACGTAACGTGGGGAGTGTTTTTTTTTCATTTCAACCCTAACGTGTGATATATCGTTGGATAGGTATTTCAAAATGAATAGGGGTTTGCTAAAATCATTTTTTGATAATGTTAATATTTTCGGAGATAATCGCTCCAGAAGTTAAAAAATTTTTATCCCCCCTCTAACTTTTGAACCATAGTTTTAAAAATATGAAAAAATTCTCAAAAGTAGAACTTTACAAAAACTTTCTGGAAAATTATTTTGACCTCGATAGGTTGAATAGTTTTTGAAAAAAATTACAAAATAATTTCTGAACTAAGTTTGTAATTTAACCGTATAAGAAGGTGTTTATTGTACCTGTAATTTCTACAAAATCACAATGAAATGACGTGCTTACAAATAAAGTAAAAAACGGTGAAAATCGGTTCACGCAATAAAGAATTATCCCATAAAAATCATCTTCCATACTTTAAGCTCGCGCGCAATAGTTTACTTAATTTGCCGATTTGCTGTACGCGGAACGCTCACATTGAACTAACCCGATTCGCTAGCTCGGCTTTCAACACAAGCACTTGTGCCGAATAACAAATAACGATTAAAATGTACAATACAATACAATACAATACAATACAATACAAATACTCTTTTCATCTCTCATACTCTGAAAACTGAAATGACGTGCTTTCAAATACTTAAAGTAAAAAAACGGATTTAGGGTTTTAGGGGTTTGTACTTAATATGTCAACTCAATGTAACAAATAGCCCATTTTTAACGCTTAAGTGGGGACACTTACTGTGACGGACGAAAAACTACGGAACCCTACACTGAGCGTGGCCCGACACGCTCTTGGCCGCTTTTTTTTTGTTTACATTTAGTTAAATACCTATCTAAATAGGGTATAGAAGATCAGATGGCAGTCGCTTTCGCAAAACTAGTGCCTATACCAAAAATAAGATGTCAAAGCGTAACCCGGGCTCCTTTAGGGTTCAACCGGGAATAAAGAAAGGATGATGATTTGGAATTTTACTTAGGCCATTTCCGAATCTGGCGGTGTGTAATCGGTGCAGCATCAGTATAAGGTAAAACTGTAAGGGTGCGACCACACCGCTGGTCAAAATACGCTAACGCACCGTAAAACGCAGCAAAATGTATGAAGAATGCGTGACACATACGACACGTCAACGCGTATACGCAGCGTTAAGCACCGGTGTGGTCGCTCCCTAATGCTGTGAAATTATATAGAATAAATAAAAAAAAGAAAAATAAGCGGACAGTGAACTCGGTCAAGTCAGTACAGAATCTATACTACGCGCCTACATAAGACCTGAATGATACAGGCGCGGCCTGCGGTGGCGTTCAATATTAAACTTGACAGTTATTAACAAATTGACCGCCACCGCAGGCCGCGTCAGTCTGTGAGAGGTTTACGGTGATTTCCTGATTTGTCGGTGCGCAGGGGGATCGATACCAGTGAGCTGTCAGTCTCAACAATAGAGTTGTGTCCTAAGATGTTTTTAAGTACTGTCCTATTCGAACCGGTTTTTTGAGAGGAACTATTGTATGGGAGCAACTACAATTCAAGAACAGAAATAAGCCAAAAATTGGAGTCAAAGACGGACCTCGCTGACGGTAGCCGAAGCTGACGGTTATCGTAAAGTATACTTAGATTATTTACTGACATTAATAAGTGCTTTCTGATTGGCGCGTGTTACCCGGAATCGAGGTGGTACGATTCGGTTCTGCAAGTGTACCGCGCCGTAATGGCCAAGTGTAATTAATTAGTGGCAGTAATTAGTGACAGTAAGCCGACGAGTGAGGAAACCTGTACGACATTACAATTACGAATTACCGCGTACCGGTCCCGCTCCGCCAAGTCAGGAAGTCGCCAAACGTACGTTAGTATGTGGGCCATTTTACGGAAAGTGAGTTGCTTTATTTCTAACTCGGGATAAAAACTATCCTATATTTTAATCCAGGCTATAAACTATCTTCTTGCAAAATTTCATTCAAATCGGTTCAGCCGTTTAAGCGTGATTGAGTAACAAACATCCAAACATCTAAACTTTCGCATTTATAATATTAGTAGGATTTTGCTAAAATCGTTTTTTTTTACTCAGAATTGAAAGCACTTTCGAATGATATAGAAGTTAGTGTCCCGCAAGATTTTTTATTCCATTCCGTTACCGTTTCCGATTCCATACTAGTCAGTATGGTGGTAACAGAACGGAACGGCAAATTTGTATGTAAAACTTTTTCTCCTAAGCGATTCTCAGTCAAAACCCCCGATTAAACAAATTAAAAAAAAAAGTAGTGTACAACTTTACGTAAAATAGCCCAACTAAACGTTACGCAATCGACCAGCAGGAGATGGAGCTATATTAAGTCAAATTTACGAATCATTGACGTAAAAGTATCATTACACCCGCGAGCTGTAATAAGCTCGTAACCGATGTTAAAGTCGCAGTGCATCGCATTATTACGTATACTTAACTGCAAGCTATCGTTAACCTCTTGCGTTAACGGTCGGAGTTAACGGTCTAGATGTGATCATTTTGTAGAGCTGTTAAAAACTGATGACCTCTATTAAAATCTCCATGTTGTTGCATATATACTAATATATACTACCTCTAATTAAAGCACTTCCTCTAATTAAAGCTATGCAAGAAAAATATAAATATAAGAAAAAAAATAAAAAATACCACAACATATCCGACTTAATTTCTTTTAACACTTTAAGAGAAAGAGTGAAGAGAATAGAGCAGAAATGTTATGATACCTACATAAATCGTGTAGAGAGTAATATATTACAAGAATCCAAAGTAGTTCTGGTCATTTATTAAATCGCGCTCTAGTTCTCGCGGCCTACCTAGTAGTTTAAAATATAATGGTAAATTGTTTAACTCGGGTACGGACATATGTAATGCTTTTTCGGACTATTTCTCAACCAGCTTCTTAGCATCAAATAACAGTAATCCACCTACTAGCTCAAGTTTACCAAGAGCCTCAAGTGCGACCCTCTCTAATGTAGAAGTAAAGCCTACCGAGCTCACAAATATTTTACTTAAAGTTGACCCATCCAAATCTGCTGGTCCCGATGACCTACCAGCATTATTTTTAATAAACTGTGCTGAAAGTTTAATTACTTCGCAGATGGCATGAAGATTTTCAAAACAATTAGATCGACTCACGATTCGTTACTTATTCAATCAGACCTCGTGCGTCTAGATGAATATTGCCATGATAACAGTCTAGACCTTAATCCATCTAAGTGTACTTCAATTACATTCTCGCGCCAACGAAATACCATCCCCTTTACTTATATTCAATTCAATTCAATTCAATTATTTATTCTGCAAATAGGCCACAAGGGCACTTTTACATGTCAAACCGTAATTTACAATAAATAAAAAAAATCTTACACAATAATAATTTAAAATTATATATAAAAGGTTTACAAACTAAATGTCACTAAGTTAATGTAAACAAAACAAAATAGCAAAATATGACCATTACATTCGATATAAGATCTGTATCAGCATTAACAAGAAGTTAATCATATTAATTCAGTATTCCAGAGATGTATAAGTTCTCTGAGCTTCCAAATACAATTAATAATTATTCTAATATTCTAAGATATGTATACGGTCTCTAAGCGTCGAAAGGCGTCGTATACACTTAAAGGACAACCCCTGAGCACGGTTAGTCACGTGACAGACCTGGGTGTGGTTTATGATTCCAAACTATTGTTTGATAAGCATATTGATAGCATAGTGAGCAACGCACTGAGAGCTCTAGGATTCTTAATGCGAAACTCCGCTCACTTTACCCAAGCTAAGACTCTTAAAGTTTTATATTGTGCCTTAGTTAGAAGTAAACTTGAATATGCTTCTCGGAATCCTTGTTATATACGTAAGACAGGATTGAACGCATTCAAAAAAAGTTCCTCAGACACTTATGTTTTAAGCTTAAAAGTCCGTATCACTCTAAGGATTATTTAAGCACTTGCAAAAAACATCATCTAATTCCATTCCAAAAACGTCGTCAAATCGCGGATATGTATTTGTACTTATATTCCATACTGTAATATTTTGTATCACATACTGTGCAAATGTTATCATATAGCGTGTACTGTGTAACATATTATTATATTCAGTTTCTTGCGAGTTCCTATAATTGGCTCTGTATTGCTATTTATAAAGTTTAGCGAATATTTCATAGCTGTTGGAATTCCTTGTATAAATAAATAAATAAATATATGTTCCTAGCTTCTGCCCACGAACCCGTCTGCATGGATTTCGTTTATAGCGTAGCTCCATACAAACCTCTTTAGGGGATGATTTCCGGGATAAAAACTATCTTATGCCTTACATAAGATAGTTTTTATCCCTATTTATTTGAGTCTCGGGGAAGGCCCCGAGACTCAAATTAACACTATAGCATAATCTCAATCGGTTAAGCGGTTTAAGCGCGAAGAGGTAACAGACAGACAGACAGTGACACACTTGCGCATTTATAATAATTGTGTGGATATATAGTTGTTTTAATACCACGGCGGTGGCGAACAAGAACATGGTTTGCTTGGCAGTTAGTAGACATCCTAATCTATACCCTTTGGAGTCGCAAGCGTCCTTAGGCTACGGACACCGTGATTGTAATTATTATTTTACGTTCAAAAGCAGGTGAAAGACATTTTGAGATCGGTCCGTTTCGGAGGAGGCCATCAAACTATGTTGCTAACATGGCACTACGGCTTTTCGTCTCTGGTCAGAGACCCAGAATAAGGTGGAAGAATGTAGTGCCTGAGACATAAGAGAGGGCAAGCTATCCGTAACAGATGTCGAAGACAGAACGGATTGGAGAAGTAAGACGAGGAAAGCTGACCCTACCACCATGTGGGATTTATAGCTAGGAAGAGAGAGAGAGAGAGAGGTCCAGTGTAATAAGAGTTAATCTGGATGACATTTTGCAATAACCAGTTAACTAACTAAATGGTAAAAAATTGGACTTTAATGTCGATAGATACCTAAAGTCGTCTTTGCCATTATGCAATACCATATTAAGTCAGTTGATACATTTATCTATGAGAAAACCGTGTTTAACATTTTGTTTCAAGTCTGTACAGGTATACAATGTTTAACGATAATAAGTCAAAGCACTTGAAATGAAGATAAAACAGCATTACTGATTCAGGTATTTATCAATAATGTTTTAAGTGCACTTGACTTGTTACTGCAAATTAGAACATACTTCATTCTTGTTGCGGGTAGGAGAATAACAAGTTGCATTTTTGGTACGTATCTTGTACTGCATTTGAAATAACAGGTAAGTGTTATTTTTTGATATTATTGAGATGAAGTAATTTCGGAGGTTATTTTTTTCGCTGTAATTATTCAAAACTTTGCAATATTCGGTACTGGTTGATCTCTAATTTGGTATATGTCTCATTTATAATATTAAAATACAAACATTTATTCAATCACGTAACTTATGAACCATTTTTACTGTTTTTTTTGAAATTATTGCACTTGACACATTATTGTAAAATGTACATAACTAGCTCTTAGTATGAATTTGGTCTAGAATATTAACTCACTTAGAATGTTATTGAAAAATTAATTAAACAAAGGTGTCATGGAGAAAACCAATGTTCCGTTTGTGTTAAGTCAATTGAAACATTATTGCTATTTTTTTTAATGTACAATTCATTTTTGTGTATTGTGTATTATACAATTTTATCCAATGATACTGATCAACAAAAAATACATTAGAGTCAGTAGTGTAAACCTGAGCCGCTGACTACTGGATGAAGGTCGCTGCACACTGGCTCCGTATGTGTGGACGTGCACGTTTTACAATAACATGATAATTAACTTGATAGTGTTGCAAAATAATTATATGCTGTAGAGTATTTCATTTTTTTTATTTTTTTTTATTAATAAATGCCTTATAATCGTAATGTTTTTTATTTAGGTCCACTAAGAAACCCAATTTCCTCCCAAATGATCACTAATCAGTAGTGTACAATGCTTGGAAAAAATATAATTGGATTAAATGTAGTAGGAAGTTATTTTTGCGTTTATCTCAAACTTTACTTTTTGTTGGTTGATTTGTTATTGCAAAAGGTCGTCCATCTATACTATTTTATAAAGAGGACTAGTCTGTGAGATTGTAGCTTTGTAAGTTTGTATGGAATCGATTGTATGTGTAAGGTTTCGTTAAATAAAACTACACGATTTCTATGAATTGAATTAATGCAAAAATAAAGGGTAGTGGCACCGGCCGTTCTGAAGACAGAGTGGGGTTCTCAAGGTAACGACCGGCGAGCCGGGACATTCTGGCCTGAGCGTTCGAACGGAGCGGACGTGCGAAAGTTAGAAATAATAGTGTTGCTTCGCTATAAGTTTTGTTAACCGTGTTAAGTTTAAATTGAGTTCTTTAGTATAAGTTTGGAGGCTTGTGATAGCCATTATAAGTTTGGTTGGCGAATATAAGTTTGGTTGGCGAAATATAAGTTTGGTTGGCGAAATATAAGTTTGGTTGGCGAAATATAAGTTTGGTTGGCGAAATATAAGTTTGGTTGGTGAATTATAAGTTTGGTTGCTGAGATGCCTTGTACACGTAAAATGGAATAAATATGTAAATTGGATTAAAGTGTTCCTTATTTCTGAGATACCCTAAATCTCAGAAGTGGCATAACGAAGATACTTCCTGTAAGTACACGCCTGCACATATTTATCCTTAATAATCCAAAAAGAATTCCCTTTTTTGTCTTTTTTTTATTCTATTTTTACACAGGTATCATTTATCGGTTTACAGTTAAGCAAGCTCTCAGTAATCTCGATAATAAATTCTTGTGACTTAATTTTAAAGTGGACATTACTAATGAAATGCTCTTGCTACACTATCATTTTTAACCAGCGGGTGTTAATCATTTCAAATTATACGCGTATGAAGTGTAGATATCATTTGCGCTAGTGAATTAATTTCTTTCTCTCTCTAGCCATAATTGTTTTACGAGTATTAAGAATAAGAATAAGAAAAATGTATTCACTTAAACAACCCGTGTTTTACAGTATTTTCTTCTGCCAAACTGCAGGACAGTTTGTTGGCATTTCCTATTTGACCCCATGATTTTATTCCATTCCATCCATTTTTCATGTCACGTTTATACGATATGCAGTTGTATATGTAGAGTCGTATATGTAGAGTCGTATATGTAGAGTCGTATATGTAGTCTTATATGTAGAGTCGTATATGTAGAGTCGTTATGTAGAGCCGATATGTAGAGCCAATATATAGAGCCGGTATGTAGAGCCGGTATGTAGAGCCGGAATGTAGAGCCGTTATGTAGAGCCGGAATGTAGAGCCGGTATGTAGAGTCGGTATGTATATATGTAGAGTCGGTATGTATACGAAATATGTAGAGTCAATGTGTAGAGAGTATGTGTGTATAGGCGACATGTTAGCCGACAAGTGTAGCCGAAATGTGTAGCCGACATGTAGAACCGACATGTAGAGTCGTTTGAAATTCGATAATAAACCGTATGTAAAGTTTGCGCCGAGTTTCAGAGAATGAGCGGAGGGAGTGAACGTCACCGGAGTTTGAGAACTTCTACTCGGGAACGGTCGCACACAAGGCGTACCCGTAGCCGCAGTAACACGAGCGTGCACAGGAATGGCCGCGCTCGCACGAGCGCGTTCTCGCACAGTCGGAGCCGTAGCCGAAGCCACAACCACACACTGATTTTGTCATTGATTAACGCAACGTGTCTCGTCTCGCCGAGTGTAAGGTTCCACTTGGTGCGTGCATGGGGACATGCACGTCGTCAGGATGGTCGAGTGTAAGGTTTCGTTAAATAAAAGTACACGATTTCTATGAATTGAATTAATGCAAAAATAAAGGGTAGTGGCACCGGCCGTTCTGACGACAGAGTGGGGTTCTCAAGGTAACGACCGGCGAGCCGGGACATTCTGGCCTGAGCGTTCGAACGGAGCGGACGTGCGAAAGTTAGAAATAATAGTGTTGCTTCGCTATAAGTTTTGTTAACCGTGTTAAGTTTAAATTGAGTTCTTTAGTATAAGCTTGGAGGCTTGTGATAGCCATTATAAGTTTGGTTGGCGAAATATAAGTTTGGTTGGTGGATTATAAGGTGAGATGCCTTGTACACATAAAATGGAATAAATATGTAAATTGGATTAAAGTGTTCCTTATTTCTGAGATACCCTAAATATGTCTTAGGAAACGCTAGACCGATTTAAAAAAATATTTCACCTGCATATAGTAAACTTTTAAAAATGTTTCCCTACATAAATAGACAATGAACCAATAAATTCAGTACCATCTAACCGTCCATATTTCCCCAGAATAGGACCCCGTCCATAAGCCATCGTAATTTTCCATTACAGCGATAAAAGTAACGTCTCGAGGCGAAAATATCGCATACTTTATCGCCTTCGATGCTCTTAACGACAGAATTATTCGCCATTTGGGAGTTATTTGGTAGTTTCTGACCTTTTGAGTTTCGTATAAATGTACTCAAACTAGGGATTGAGTGGGAAATCTCTTTATTTTAACTGCATAATAATTATACTAACTTCTGCCCGCGATGCCGTCCACGTGGAACTCGTTTATAACGCAGCTCTATTTAAACTTTCACTCCCTATTTCACCTCCTTAGGGGATGATTCCCGGGATAAAAACTATCCTATGTCATTTCCGGGGGCTCAAACTAGTCACTTCAGCGGTTTAAGCGTGAAGAGGTAACTAACATACAGACCGACAGATACACTTTCACATTTATTTTATAATATTGGTATGGATTTTGGAGAGTTTGTTTAAAGCTTTTATCATCATCATCCTTGTAGTGTTTTTCCCGGTAGTGTCCTAAACAAACTCGGGGTCCGCTTTGGAAAAGATTTGGCATAGGCACCAGTTTTAAAGTAAAAATAAAAATAGACTAGCCTAAGTGGAAGGGCCGACTGGGCTTTGGGGCTTCGACTCTGAATGTAGTATCGATGTATCTATATGTAAATATGTAAATATTAACCGTCATCCTTTAGGTACAAGAGTAGGCTCAGCATTCCTTAAAAAATTGCCACTACATTTTTTACGTCATACAGTATTTTAAGTCAGTAGCAATTAACGCACGCTACGCTTCCTAGCACGTAGCACACATAGCACGTAGAACCGATGGCCGATGGGGCGGAAAGGTTCTCGAGTGGCGACCACGAACCGGAAGGCGCGGCGTGGGTAGGCCCCCGCAAGGTGGACTGATGACCTGGTAAAGGTTGCTGGAGTCCGCTGGATGCGGGTGGCGCAGGACCGGTCACTTTGGCACTCTTTGGGGGAGGCCTATGTCCAGCAGTGGACGTCTTTCGGCTGATATGATGACGCTTCCTAGCCAGGGAGAGACGTAAACTTTTGTACTCACCACGGGCAGTAGGTAATGAAGAAAGCCTCAGATCGTCTATTCATCACCCCCGCCTTCGGTTCGGGCGTCAAATACCTGCGATCTGAGACATTCTTCGATTTACCGCCCTAGGTAAGTAATATACTATTACGTTACGACATTTTCTGCAACTTTTATGTTATTTCTACTCAGAATTACGACCTCTTTCCAATAGGAGAAAAAAAAGTGTCCCAAAATTTCCATACATTTTAATACTTTCCTATTATCTTACTGCCCCCATACAAAGTATCTAGGAAATGGTAACACAATAGGAAAAAAGCATTGGGATATTTTTGGTACTTAAATAATAATACAGTGTAGTGGAATTTTTCGAGAAACGCTCGGTTATGGAAGAAGATTGTATTGTGTTTTGGACGATAGGGGCTAGCAATGTATCACTGCCATATCACATAATTTCCATGTTATCCAACAATTGCTAGAATTGGCACAAACGACATTAAAATTTCATGCGCTCCGTCAACTCCCTTTGAATTAATATTTGTTATGATACTTGTGTTTTTGACGTCTTAGAATGATATTTGAATAGTCTTCACAGTGCTAAAATGTCTTTCAGCGTTACTGTTTTAATGTTGTACGGCAATATAATAACTTGCTTGGATCTTTGAAACTAAGAACCGAATTTTATCTTCGTTCGTAAAATGAACGAAATACCGTACAAGTCCATATAAAACTAAGAAAAATAACAACTTCTTTTATTGTTTTCGAAACGAGGAAGAACTTGCGAGTTGACGGAACGAGGTTCCTTTTAAAATCATATTGAGGTAACGATGGGCAACGTAGCTTGTTATTTTGTCAATATTGTGATCCTATTATACACAATGTAAATAAATAAATAGGTCACATCTCTGATGGTGGCAAACGATCATACGGTCTGATGCACCAAGTCAAAATTCCATATAAGATTAGAAAAATCGTGCGTTAACCGATATAGACCTCCGAATCGCTAAACTTAAGTGGCAGTGGGCGGGGTACATAGCACGTAGAACCGATGGCCGTTGGGGCGGAAAGTTTCTCGAGTGGCGACCGCGTACCCGAAGGCGCAGCGTGGATAGGCCCCCCCACAAGGTGGACTGATGACCTGGTAAAGGTTGGGGGAGTTCGCTGGCTGCTGATGGCGCAGGACCGGTCACATTGACACTCTTTGGGGGAGGCCTGTGTCCTGCAGTGGACGTCTTTCGGCTGATATGATGATGAATCGACTTGCGATTTCAAGGAAAACTATTTTCAAACGAAAAAATATTTATATTGTTATGCTTGAAAAGCACTTAATGATCGAAATTATTAAATCTCAGTAGTATATTGTAGCCCGCGAGCTAGCAACCGATTTTCGTGACCAATCGACCCCCGCAGGGTCACTACCAACTGGGCTAAAGCGGTCGTCAACTCAGCACGATATTTGGTTCGGAAACTTAGGCCAAATCTACCGTTTTGAGTTCTTCGTTATGAAATCTAGCGTTATCCGTATTTTCTCTCATACACGTGGTAAGTACTTATTAATGTCATGAAGTGTAGTCGATGAACAAAGTGACTGGGTAAGATCTTGATGCGCACGTGACGGTGCTGCGTACTGTATTATGCCGTCTTGAAACGTGGACGCTAGTAATTATGCAAAGCTTTAACTGTTAAACAATTGAAGTATTTTACCCCCGTGTGGTGTTAGGTTAGAATCTCACCACCCCCTTTCTTCCCATGGGTTTCGTAAAGGTCGACTGAGGGAGCAGGGTTGAAGTGTGTTGTGGGCGATGGGCTAGCAACCTATCACTGCGATATCACATTTTGTCGATACCCACACTTATGTTAAAAGTGGCACTGGAACATGTTTCATGTGCTCACCCTACCTGCCTACCCCTTTTGGGAATAAACGTGTGAATCTATATATTATGTATTGTGTCATTGAAATATTTGAGTTTTTAACACCATGATGGAAAACAATAATACGGCTACCGTAGCCTGTAGGGAGACCTTCTCAGTGTCTCTACAGAAAGTAATAAAAATTGGAGATATTTTTTACACAATTTCGAGGTAAACAAAGTAAAGATTATAAACCAATGTTTTTATGAACTCCATGTTTTATAGCCAATTCCATTTCCTCGAATCCTTATTTCGGAAACTTCAGCTAATGCATATTAAGCAAAGCAGTAACTTGTTTTGGAAATTCAAATGCCAACAACTCTTTCCTGTTGTTTTGTTTTCACGTCACGTCAAAAACCCAGCGATCACGCCAATAAGCCTTGATTAGGGGACGTGGCTGGCGTCTTGGTTGTGTTGCTTCACGACTGTGTTGGGCACATTATTATATTATTTTATTTATTTGGAACACTTTCTGATATCACACATTATACAGTGCATGTGCGTATTCAATAGTTTATAGACTAGCACGACATCCACAAAATGAAAAAAAAAAAAAACGGCCAAGTGCGTTTCGGGCCACGCGCAGTCTAGGGTTCCGTAGTTGCCTGTCTATCTTAGTTACATCGACAAGGCGCCAACTAAATGGAGCGGTTGGGTCGGTCGATTTTTTTCGAAAGTAGGCCTTTCTAAGTACAGTTTAAGTTGGTCGACTATTACTCGGTAACTAGTTATGCCAACTTAGCCGTGATAGTTTTATTTTTAAATTCATTATAATATGTACCACTGCCACGATTTTTTGCACATCCCTTAGTAGTAGCCATTTAGTCGGCATGGGGGACACATGACTCGAACAAAAATTAGGGCTTTAAATCTCCTCATAGCCCAATTTCTCGCAAACGAATCACTAAGTTGAAAAATAGTTGTGATATTTTCATAATATTATCCGTCTATGGGTTTAAAGAGAAAAAAAAATTACAATCCCACTTCAGGTGTAGGGGAGGTACCCTAAATTTTTTTTTTCAAGGTTTTATTTTACAATTTTGTCGGCTTGATTGATTTATATACCCATGCCTAATTACAGTTATCTAGTAGTAAGGGTTACTGAGCTAAGCCGAGGATGGACGGACGGACATGGCAAACTATATTCTTGTTGACTACGGAAAGACAAAAAAACATTTCCAAATAAAATTGCAAATTTACATTTTAACACTGTGAACACTGTGACGCAATCCTCGGGCCACAGAGGAAGACGCGCCGACGCGGATGAATGGGGATCCACGATTTCGATTCGATTTGGACCGGCCGAGACTTAGACATAGTGTAGACTGGACATTTGACGACTTAGACATTTCTCGATTTGGATCGGCCGAGACTTAGACATTACTGTAGACTGGACATTTGACGACTTAGACATTACTGTAGACTGGACATTTGACGACTTAGACATTTCTCGATTTGGACCGGCCGAGACTTAGACGTGCCACTACTTAGACATTGTAAGATATTGACTTCTTACGATTTGGACGCAATTTCGACACTGGACATTTGACGACTTTGACGCAACACTCCGGAGGGCACGATTTGTACAAATCATGTGCACACAGACATCATGGTCAGACAGTTGGGCATTAGTAACTTGTATAATTATGCACAGTATACACTCTAATTACATTATGAAATGAAATGAAATATATTATTAATAACAATTTTTACAAGTCGAGGTAAAATATTGAGCTTTCACTAGTTTTAAATACAATTAATTACAGTTTTTAGGGTTCCGTAGTCAACAAGGAACCCTTATAGTTTCGCCATGTCCGTCCGCCTGTCTGTCTGTCCGTCTTCGGCTTAGCTCAGTAACTCTTACAACTAGAAAACTGCAATTCGGCGTGGGTATATAAACCAATCACGCCGACAAATCAGTAGAACAAAAATCCTGAAAAAAAATATATTTCGGGTACCTCCCCTACATGTAAATTAGTGATGTTTTTTTTTTCTCGTTAAACCTATAGTGTGGGGTATCGTTGTATAGCTTGTTCAAAAATATTATGGGTTTTTAAAACTATGTTATGCTTTTGCGAGATAATGGGATTTAAAGCCGTAATTTTAGTTCGAGGCATGTGCCCCCCCTGCCGGCTAAATGGTTACTACTGGGGACGTGAAAAACATCGTGGCAGTAGTACATATAATGAATTTAAAAGAAAAACTATCACAGTTAAGTAGTCTTAACTAGTTAACGAGTAGCAGACAAACCTAGTTAACTGGTAAGAAATGCACTATATTTCGGGTGCAAATACATTGTCATTGGAATTTGAACTTTTACCGTGGACGGTAGAGTTGCTTTTTCACGGCACGGTGCTTCTTGCCCGCGCGGCTAGTTGTGATGTGCGGCTTGATGCTGTTCGGAGATTTGCGTAATTATTTTACGTAAATAACCTAGTTGCTGCTAAAAGTTTGCGATCTGCGGTTCGATTAGTTTTAAAGTTGTGTACCTAATTACCTACATATCGTTTGAAAAAACTTAATGTACCTACTGATCTCGTTATTTCAATTAAGAAGTTGTTTCATAAAAGAGTTACTTAAGTAATTCGAATTTTAAAGTAAATAAGTAATAGTATAGTTTCTCGTCTCGCGTCGCGCCTCAGCATTAGTGCTGGTTTACATTGGTGTGTTATAAAAATAATCATATTTACGATTATTTACGAGGGTAAGCTATAATAAAAACCCCAAAAGCCCCTTTTAAGTCCGCATTCTGTGACAGACGGGCAACTACGGAACCCTACCCTGCGCGTGGCCCGACACGCACTTGGCCGCTTTTTTTCATATTATATGTCAATTATCTTCATATCATATTCGAATATTTTTATATGTCGCATTATATTTTATATCTTTACACAATTATTGGTAGACTATAGAACTCGTCATATGAATAAAATGACTCCTGCGTCAATCACTTTTTCAGCCTAACCTTGAATGCTCCTCTCTTACAGTCCGGCAGGCGGTTGTAAATAGAGGGGCCGGCATAGTACACGGATCGCCCAGACTTGGCCAGTCTGTGCGATTTGGTGATCAGCCTGTTGTGGGGTCTATTACTGCGCAGGTAGTAGTTAATGTTAATGCCTCTGCGCTTGAACATATCCAAGTTCTCGTGTGTGAACACTGAGACCTGGTATATGAGTAAACAAGGCAGGGGCAGAATCTTGAGATCGCTGAAAAGGTCACGCGCTGGGGCATTCCCCGGCTTACCGGCCATCGCGCGGATGGCGCGCTTTTCCTGCGACAACACACGCTTCCAGTCGGAGGCGCGACCCCAAAACTCCACGCCGTAAGTCAGGAGCGAGTGCATATTGCCTAGTCCAGGGGTCGGTAACCTTTTAGTAACCAAGGGTATAGTCGCTAACGAAATTGACGCGGGCCGCAGTTTTTCATATTTTGTGACTTTAACAGGTCATTTCAAAATTCAGAATATAACGACCTTTACATACCAAACAGCTAGGGGAGGTCGCGGGCCGCAAGTAAGGGGCTGCCGGGCCGCCGGTTGCCGACCCCTGGTGAGTCCTCCAACATAGAACGGGCTTCGCTCCAAGAGTATGTACAATTATGACATTCTATATCTAACTTGTCCAACTCTATTTTGGCCAAGTCAGACCTGTATTTAGATGAACGTTAAATCTGGGGGCACGGTAGTGCGACGAGCCAAGCGAAGGCTTTTCTCGAAGCGGTTCGTCGTTTATTTGTAACCTCATCACCCGTGTGGTGTCGGGTTAGAATTTCACCACCCCCTTCCTTCCCGTGGGTGTCGTAAAAGTCGACTAAGGGACCAGGGTTGAAGTGTGTTGTGGGCGATGGGCTAGCAACCTATCAGGGATATGATGTCAATAGTTGATTTATTAAACATATAAAGTTTCAGTGACATAGCTCTTATACTTAAGATTTTATTGATATCTAAAAAACGCCGATTGCATCACTGACTCCTCACTTCAGTTGATAATCAAAACCCTCAGGGTACTTCCTGAAGTCCTGGAAAGCCTGTTTGGTATGTAAGCTAGTATTTGTACTTGTTGTTGTGTAAGAATATCATGTACTTAAACCATAATTTATACGCGTACGAAGTCGCGGGCTAGTACTAGTAAATAATAAAATACATATTTCAGGAGGAGAAAGGGATACCTTTAAATTAGGGGATCTGAAAATTATGTCTATTGTTAAGGACGTAACGTAAGGTTGCTCAGATAATGTTTTACCTTTGGAAATGTGGGAACATATATTTAAGAACTCAACGGTACTTCATTAAATATTAAAATGTGTTGACAAGTATTTATTTACAAAAGAAAACTTGTATGGGGATGGGACATCACAATCACAATGTTGTTGGCCACGGTTGTTGTGAGATATAAATCGTAATAAGCTGTATCGATGTTGGACTAAAAATCTGAAAAGGAACCCTCATTATGCGACTGCCCGTCTGTATGTCTGTCACAAAGTGAAATATCTCCCGAACTATTGTATGCGCTTCAAAGGCGAAATAGGGTAAAATGGCTCTTAACCGATAAGGCAGGTCATAAAAGTCATCGCCATTCTGATAATCGGACACTTGCCTATAGTTTGTTAAATGGGTGTTCCAGTATAACGGCGATAAGTTGTTTACTTAAGATAATTCCTTAGCAACATTACTGATAGGTACTCGGTCCAAGTCAGTAGCTTCTTTGGGTCTTGTCAATGGTGCTATAGTCAGTTTTGATAAAGTAGAATGGGATTTGATCGACAAGAATAAAGCAAGAAGAGTTGCATAATTGAAGTGAAAACTTCTTTAGCGGCGCTGTGCACTTTTTGGGAAGGGGAAAAATTGTTAAACTCGCCACAGGTGTCACGTGACCGTAAGATGGTGAGAGATTCAGGACGAAGCTTGAGGGCGGGGGGGACCGATGCCGTAGTACGAGACTGGCTGCGCCATTCGAGTTAGCGAGAAAAAGGGCGCAAACGCCATGCAATCCGCGGCGCTTATCCGTTCGGCCGACACACAATAAGTTCGCACGCGCTAATTTGCAAGTGAAATAGTTTACTTCTGTCGCCACGGTATTCGTCGATTCGAAATGTCAAAATTCAAGTTTTCACTTCTGCCGGCACTCCCGGAGTGCAACCTGGTCTTTTTTTAACCCCCGACGCAAAGAGAGGGGTGTTATAAGTTTAACGTGTCTGTGTATCTGTGTATCTGTCTGTGGTATCGTATCTCCCAAACGGATGGACCGATTTGCATGCGGTTTTTTTGTGACATAGATAATTTTAACCCGAGTGTTGTTAGCCATGTTTCATGAAATTCTGTTCAGCCGTTTGAAGATCATCAGCTCTTTTCTAGTTGATGAGGGGATCTGACTAACTTCCTTATGTCCGATCGATTCGAAATTTGATACCTTGTTACTTCAATGACATTAAAATTATATGATAAGGTAAGCATGACCTGATCAGCCGTTTGAAGATCATCAGCTCTTAAATAGTTGATGAGGGGATCTGACTACCTTCCGTATATCCGATCGATTCGAAATTTTATACCGTTTTACTTCAATGACATTGAAATTATATGGTAATGTAACCATAACCTGATCAGCCGTTTGAAGATCATCAGCTCGTTAATAGTTGGTGAGGGGATCTGACTACCTTCCATATGTCCTATCGATTCGAAATTTGGTACCATGTTACTTCAATGATATTGAAAATATAGGGTAAGGTCACCATGACCTGATCAGCTGTTTGAAGATCATCACTTTAAAAAGGACAAAATAAAAGTAAAATTAAAATTTTTAAAAACCACACACAAAAAATAAACTCTAAAAAGTAACAAATAATATTTGAAACCTATTATAATTATTATATTCACACATATTATGTAAGTTCAAATATTTTTATTTTCCATTGTTTAATAACGGTCTTAGACACGAACTACTTAGCACCTGTAAAATTCAAATTTGAAATTATTAATAGAGCATTCGTTTACCGTGAACAGTTTCCAATCTGTGTTGCGTATGCTATCACCAATATCACCATACATAAAAGTCAGGGGCTAAGTTTGAATAACGCGTTCATTGATATTGGGTCATCCCCGTTCTCTTGTGGGCAGGCTTATCACTATCTAGAGTGACTACTTCGCAAGGTGGAGAGGCCTTATAAATATTGACTTTCGTAGTGTTCATAAAGCACAACAGTCAGCTATAGTTGAATATAATCGCATAACTGCCAAGTATCGCCCTGATCTATCGCTTATTATAAACAGTAAACCAACAAAGAAAAAAGGTAAATATAGAGAGACGGCTATAAAAAAATTGGTACACCTCTGATGTGCAAGAAATCACCCCAAAAAAAGAAGCAAAAATGATCAAAACAAAAAAATACATAAGTAATGTATTCTGTGTCAAAAAGTTATCAAATCTCATGTAGAGCCAAGCTTCTGACTACTCCTTAGTCAAAATAAATGTGGCTTGGCCGTTTCGCTACCGTCACATGGGCGTAAGGTGAAACATTTATTCACTGTTCATTACTTTTCCGTTTTACAATCGAACGGACGGAGAAATACCGATTAGGAGGGGTATTTTCGTAACTTTTCAAACGTGCAACTCTAACGAAACGATACGCAATCGACCAGCTGAAATGCCGATTTAGAAATACCCATCATGTTGTTGACAAATAAAATCCTTTATAAACTCGGTTCAGCGGAGCGTGTAGCCATTACCGGGGTTCTGTTTGGACAGATAGGTGTTTAATCATCTCTCCCTCGCGGCCGAGTGGACTGGAATTGTTTCACAATTATTTTAATTGAGACCTTGAACTGTTTAAATAACATTTTGGCCATAAATGGAAATAATTCTGAAAGATAAAACGAATTAAAAGGGTTCTCTCGCTTTCGTCGTATCCTAATGGCTGGCTCCTGATTACACAAGGTATACATACAAATACATATCGAGATGCCTATGCCAAATCTTGGTAATAGGCGTCAAAGCGGACCCTGGGCCCCTTTAGGGCACAACCGGACATCACGCTAGGAGGATGATGATAGCAAATATCGTGATATGGCCCATGTCGTATGATATTACTAATTAATGTTTACAATGATTTCACGCAAACTATTGTTTTCACAAATGCAGTGTGACTGACAGTCATGACCAGTGTTGCGAAATAGGAGCAAAAAGAAGAATCACATGCATTTAGCACAGCATCAAATCTGACAAGTTCTGACAAGTGACAAGTTTTCTATCTGTGCTTCTACACACACACACATGCTCTCATACTTCCTTGCTTCCTCTTTCCGTCATTCCGTCATGGCGGCATTTGGATTGTTACCATGGATATTGTAACTTCAGGAGAAAACATCAAACAATTATTTTGATAAATACACTATAAGTTTATATTAAAATAAGTTTCCGTCAAATTTTTCATTTTTGGTACAAGCTTTTATAGCCGACTGTACTTTTTATTTATTTTTATTTATTTAAGGACCTCCAACGGATAACACATCTGAACAATACATTTGGCTTCAATACAAAAAATAAGTAAGATGCTTAGCCACTTATAGGTGCTCACAGCTCGCACGTGTGTGAAATCAGGAGAAACAAAAAAAAACATATAAAAATTGCATGAATGAATATTTACGCTTAATAGTAGATTAGTAAAACATTGGCAAAAGTTTTAAGTAGTCTTAGGTACATTTCAATTTTCACCTATAAAAATGTAGAATGTTGTGGTTATACAACAATGTAAGGTTGCTATAACATTCAGTTTACAATTATCTTAAATTATTCGGTATTTGGAAGAATACATAGTATGGAGGTAATCAACTTTATTTAACTTCACGATGGATCTGACTCAAACGGATTTAATGAGAACGTGGTGAGGTTGGCTACGAGGATTAGCAACACGTTCACTGTTTGCCAATTCGAAGCAGAATGTCCAGAATAATGGCTGCTAGCCATTTTTATGCAACTACCCTCAACTCGCCACAATTAACTTCCGCCTTAAGTCAAGTGACAGTTTGAGTAGTGTTGCCAACTCTATAGCGAGTGAAGGTCAATATTACCTATATATAGAAAGAGAAAGAAGAGCGATGGCTGTAAGGGGCTGATATGAAATATAAGTAAAACAAGAGGTTTTAGAAAGTAATGAACTATATATTTAGTACTGAACTTTTAACACAACCAATTATCTTATTTTTCAGCTTCAATTTACCCTCTTTAATCAAATCCTTGATATAATGAAATCTTATATCTATATGTTTCAGCCGTTTAACACTATCAGTACTAGCAGCCATTATGGCACTCTGGCTGTCGCTAAGCATCAGCACAGGGCACACTTTCTCAATGTTAAAATCTTTTAGTAGATTTATAAGCCAGCAACCATCACTTACGGCCATGCTGATTGCTACGTACTCTGACTGTGTAGAAGACAGACTAACACTGGCTTGTTTCTTGGAGCACAAAGTAATTAAACAATTGGCAAACATAAAACAATAGCCAGTTGTTGACTTCTTATCCTTCCCAGTCAGCATCACAATATCCTACCAACATTATCACTGTTACATTTATCACTAAACTGTAATTAATAGTATGTTTAATATATCTCAATAATCTTTTCAGAGCTGATAGCAAGATATTATTTGCATTATTCTGATATCGGCTTTAAATTGACACAGCGATACACAAATCAGCCCTTGTACCTAATGCTGCATATGACAAACAACCTATGATCTTCCTGCATTTCTTTTCAACATTTGTATCAATTATACAATCATCATTTCCCTCTAATATTTTAGAATTAAAATTTGGGTCCATAGGGGTAGACATTCCTTTTAGTACAGTTTTGCATTTCAAATTTTTTCAAAACATTTTCTAAATATTGTTTTTGATTCAATTTGGTCACACCATTACATAGATCTTGTGTCACATGTATCCCTAAAAACGTTGACACTAGACCCAAATCTTTCCTCTTAAATTCTTCATTCAGTGTTGATTTTAGATCACATATTTCAGTTGGATTATTTCCAAAAATTAGTAAATCATCAACATATAACAAAACATATGTTTAAGCATCACCACTACATTTTGTGTACAGACAAGAATCACTTTGAGACCTTACAAAACCTTGTTTCATTATAACAGAGTTAAATTTATCATTCCAGTATTTAGGTGATTTTTTAAAACCATATAGAGATTTGTTTAGTCACACAATTTTTTTATCACTACTATATGCACCGTCTGGTAATTCCAAATACACTACTTCATCAATATTCCCATATAAGAAAGCTCCTGTCGCATCCATCTGGTAAATCGGTAAGTTTAACTTTGTAGCTACTGACACAAATAACCTGAAAGTCGACAAGTTTGCTACAGGTGCATATATTTCATTTAAATCCAATATATCATTTTGCTCAAAGCCTCTAGCCACTAACCTTGCTTTATATTGAACACTGCCACTAGAATTGTTAATTTTGTAAACCCATTTACTACTTACAGTCTTTACGCCAACAGGTTTCTCCCAAAACTCCCAGGTATTATTCTCCTTCAAGGTATCTAGTTCTCTGTCTATAGCTTCTTGCCATTTATTCGCTTCTTTTCGTTGCATAGCTTCACGGTATGTTTTAGGTTCACTTCCCTCAATAAAGGCATGATTACATGTATAGAATGAGGTCTGTTTTCTAGCTAGAGTACTTCTCTGACGTGGTGATAAGTCTCCGTCATCTCCATTGCTGGAGCCTTCATCACTAGTACATGGTGTGTATAAACTCACCACTTTCTATAGTTTCATCCTGCTGTTCCCCTCCACTAGATGGCGATTCTCCTTCTTCAGGCTTCTCTTCTCCAGATAATTGAGTGTCACTAGTCATCTGTGGTGTATTTGTGTCATATTCCAGCAAGACCAGTTGTTCCTTCTCTTTCTGACCTTGCTCTAGGAATACAACATCCCTTTTCGTCTCCACCCTATTGATCTCTGGGAAAAACACTCTATAGCCCTTAACATCTTGTCCATAACCAACCATGATACCTTTTTCTCCTTTAGGATCCCATTTTCATCGCTTTTCCTTTGGGATATGGACGAAGACGGGAGTACCAAATACTTTCAACTCATTTAAGTCAAAATCCTTATTAGTCCATGTCTGATATGGGGTGTTTCCAACCTCATTGCTTTTACTACTTCTGTTCAAAACATATTTTATGCTGCAGTATGAACAGCTTCGGCCCATAACTTCTTGGGTAAACCTTTTGCACACAGCATTGTTCTCGCTGCCTCAGTCAGCGTACGATTTTCACGTTCGACTTTTCCGTTTCGCTCGGGGGCATATCCGACTGTAGTTTGGTGTACGATCCCACGTTTAGCGAATAGATTTTGCACTTCTTTGTTCACAAATTCCGAACCCTGATTAGACCTGAAGTACAGTATCTTGTTGTTGGTAGCATTCTCCGCTTTGTTAATGAAGTTCTCAATGCATGCCTTAACTTCATCCTTCCCTTTAACAAAATATACAGATCTGAAGTTGGTTGGTTGTCAGCGTGAATAAGTTCACACGGCCTCGTCGTCTTGGTTTCACTAGCACTGAAAGGCAAACGGTGTATCTTGCCCTCTAAACAACCCTCACACTTTACGTCCGTATCGTCTTTCACTGAAATGTTTTTATTTTTTGAGCACAGCCTTGACGTATTGCAAGTTTTGGTGAGCTAGTCTTTCGTGCCACTCTTTTAGACTAGATTGTACTTGAGTCACGTTTGCTTGTTGGCACTTGTAACGCACGTCCATGAAGTACATATCTCCGTTACGATTAGCTACCGCGCACACTTTGTCCCGTTTAAAAAACTTACAGTCGTTATTGTATGTAATCATAACATAACCTCTGTCTGTCGCGCAATTGACAGAAAACAAGTTTGTTTTTAATTACGGCACGTATAAAACATTGTCTATGGTCGTGTCTATCCAATTTTTGCCGTCATAGACCTGTACCGCCACCTGTCCACAACCTTCCGCACTAATTGCACTACCATTGCCGACAATCACAGTTTTATTTGATAATGGAGAATATGATGTGAATAAATCACGATCACAAGACATGTGCTGGCTTGCACCTGTATCTACCAGCCACTGTGATTGCAGCAAATGTTCACTTAACCCTGCGACCACAAATGCGTTACCGTCTTTGTCCTTATTTTTCCTGAACCAACTCTCTTTTCAAATGTCCCGACTTTTTGCAGTAATAGCACTTTTTAGCCGGTTTATTGTCATTGTCCGAACTGTAATTTCGATTACTACGACACTCGCTTTGAAAATGTCCCTGTTTGTTGCATTTATAACACTTTGCATTTTTTTTATCTATTTTCTTTGCAACGTAAGCTGATGATGGTTGAATTGAGGCACGTCCCTTTTATCTTTCAATCGCTCTTCTTCTATTAATAATCTAGCAACAAGATTATCATAGGTTTGCTTTTCATCCGGTGCCGATTCCCACGCGGATACAAAATGCTTGTAATAATCTGGACGTGACATCAGTACTTTTGTTATGACGAATTATTTATTAATTTAATATTTAATTATTATAATTTACTTAATGTATAATTATTTATTATACATTAAGCCTGTCACAGACTGGCGCGGCCAGTAATATCGTTGGTCATGACCTTCGAGATAACGAGTGACTCAGTATCACTTAACGTCATCATGACAATTTATTTTGAAACTTACTAAATTATAATGTATTCTAAATTAACCTAACACAATTAATCATAGTGAGAAGGACCCGATTCCCAAAAGAGGCACTTTAATAATGCTGCAAACGAACTTCTTAAAACCATTATCAGTAGAAACGCTACTAAAACATCATAGGTATAATATTCATAAAGCAACCTGCCACTCAGATAACAACGCACATATTTTAGAAAATAAAGTTGCAGTCATAACAGGAGGCGCAGTAGGCATAGGTCGTGAAATCGCAGACAAATTTTTAGGGAAAGGTGCTAAAGTTGCTGTATTGCTGGATGTCAACCAGAAAAAAGGCGCAGAAGCTGTCAAGACTCTGAATTGCAAACATGGAGATAAGAAAAGCGTCTTCATTAAGTGTGATGTCACAAAAGATTTAAAAAACGTCTCTGAACAAATAACTGGCTCCTACAAGCATGTCCATATTCTGGTGAACAATGCGGGGATCCTGAACGAGCCTATGCCTAAACAAGTTATAGATATTAACCTAGCAGCTCTAGTGGACTGGTCGTTTTTATTCTGGAATCACATGCGAAAAGACAAAGGAGGCAGAGGAGGTACTATAATAAATCTATCGTCTATCTATGGCTTCAGAGTGGACCCGTTCATACCTGTCTATCAGGCCACCAAATTCGGTATAATGGGCTTTACTAGATCGCTAGGACATCAGTACAATTTTAAAAAGACCGGTGTCAGAGTTGTATCAATAAACCCAGGTTTTACTCAGACTGAGTTAACTGATAATTTCACGACATTGCCCGAAGTTCGTGAGGAGTTTCAGGCATTTGCGAAAGCACAGCCATGGCAGAAAGTAAAAGAAGTTGGAAAGGCCGCAGTACACGTATTTGAGAGAGCAGAGAGTGGTACTGCATGGCTCACTGAAGGTTCCAACCCTGTTGTCGAAGTTAAACATTGCTTTGAATTAGACTACTGTAAATAAAAACATAGATTCAAATAAATGGTACCCTAAAGAACGATACTTATAAAGCTGTGCTCTCTTTATTTATTTTTTATTCACAATGCAATGGTTAACGTCACCGACACGTTACATAACAATTAATTGAAGATAGTTAACAGATGTGTAAAAATAAACGTAGGTACATCATACTATTTAGCTATCTATCCATGTCTATATCGTTTCATTATTATAACTAGATAGGAGTAAAACGTTATATTTGGGGTCTACTGATATAGAAGGCCATAACCCGGAGATAGTAGCATCATTGCATTAAGCGGTTTTATAAACGAGTGTCAATAACGATATCACTCAGTCTTAAGGGGCACATTCAATAGTGAACACCAAAATAAGAGTCATGGCTAAAGACCTTAAAAATAAAACTGTCGTGATCACTGGTGGAGCGGTTGGTATCGGCTTGGAAATTTCCGATAGATTCCTTCAAAAAGGAGCCAAAGTCGTCATTATTCTTGATATCAACGAGAGACAAGGGGCAGAGGCGGTCAAAACTTTGAACTCCAAACATGGGAACAACAAAAGCGTCTTCATGAAGTGTAATGTAACGTCGGATTTAGAAGCGGTTTCAAAGAAAATTATCGACGTGTATAAACCTATTGATGTGCTCGTCAACAACGCTGGAATCCTGGATGACCTTTCTCCAAAGAAAACTATTGACATCAACGTTACAGCTGTTATTGAATGGTCTATTAAATTCTGGAACCACATGAGAAAGGACCAAGGTGGCAACGGAGGAACAATCATGAACTTGGCATCTATATACGGTTTCAGGGTTGACCCGTATTTACCAGTGTACCAGGCGTCCAAATTCGCCGTCCAAGGTTTCACCAGATCCTTAGGATTTCCGTACAATTTCAATAAGACTGGCGTGAGAGTTGTGGCCATAAATCCTGGTTTTACAGAAACAGCTCTGACTAATACTCCGAACGGATTCGACCACTCTGATAAGCAACGTCAGTCCGATTTTGCGAAGTTTCTCAAAGAGCAGTCGTGGCAAAAGGTGGAGGCAGTAGGAAAGGCTGCGGTGGACATATTCGAGTGGGCGGAAAGTGGTACCGCTTGGATGATCGAAGGCTCCAAACCTATCGTGGAAGTGAAGTAAAACGCATTCATATTTATATTGTTATAAAATTCTGAGGTGGCTTTCATGTTTTTTTTTTACGTTATAAATTAAATATTTTGTTGTGAATTTGTTGGTTTATATTATGTGATCTACCGATCGTTGTAACAATGACTTCGTAAAAAATTAAATAAGGTAATATTTTACCTAAGCAGACAGGTTTTAGGAATATATTACTGACAATTAAGACAATGTGCTATTCTGATTACTTCTTTATAATCTCATTATAAACCCATTAGGTACATAATTTTAAATAAAAAAGCGAATGTCTCTCTGAAAGTCAAGTGCTGGGACATTTAGCTGATTTATGCGTTAACGATAAGACATTTATGACGATAAGCACCAAATATTCTACTGATAATAAATATACTTACTTAAAAAAATGTGATAATCATTGATAATGTATCAAAAATTTAAGGCTCGAACTCTACAATAGTTTTCCTTAGTACTAACCTATGCTCAAATAATATATATTTTGCTTGTTTACGTTTGATTGACTATTGGTGTTGAAAATGTAAGAAGTTTTTTGGTGAGGTAGGGCACAGCGAAATGTCATCCCGCTCGAATTTGGAGCAGCCCAACTGGGGAAGTACCTTCGCCTTGCAGAAGACCACAGCCATAATAACACTACTACTTGCTCTGTAGTAGTGTTGTGTTCCTGGAGGTGAGCAAGGTCGCCAGAGCTCCCTAGGATGCGTTGTGTTGAGAGCGAGGGAATTTGTTCCTTCAGCTGTCAACACGGCGAATCCTCAAACACATCAAGGGTCCGCAACGCCCATGTTACTCCTTTGTAGTTTCATGCGTCTATAGGCTGCGGTGAGCTTGATGAACATTTTTTTCAAAAATCCTATTGATATGTATATAACGAGAACGTGATTGCAAATAAATACATATATATTTATATTTGCATTCACGTTCTCGGAAACGGCTCTAACGATTTGGACGAAATTTATAGGGGTTTATGGGGCAAAAAAACGATCTAGCTAGGTCTCATGTTTTGTCTCGTATTGTCTCTGTTTTACCCGAGCAGAGCTCGGTCGCCCAGGGATGTATCGTAATACTCTTAGGTAAGTATTAGAGTTTAAAGAAATAAGCAGCACGGGCGCAGTGGAAATAATGTAAATATTGAAATATATTATGTTAATAACATTGTATGACATCTGTTCAGTACAAAAGCTAATTGACAGTCTAGTCTTCCTAAAGATGGCCAGCGTTATACTCCAACAGTAAAATCTCAGCAAATGCATTTTATCTTAAATCTCAAACTTTTAATTTACCGTGTCTGTACTGTACAATCAAGGATATTAATATACACACATAAATAAGGACATAAGTCCTGTACCTGGCTGTACCTACATGACTGTATTGTCAATGTGATAAAGGAGTTTACAGATATTTATGTCCTTATTTAGGGACATATATTAACACCCCGCCTAATTTACAGTTAAAAGGAATGAGGAAATCCTTATAATAACAAATTGAGATCACTAATGTTAGACTTATGAGTATGAAGCGGTGTACATAAAATAATAAATAATACAAGTAACCAATGGATAGCCAGGCAGAGAAGATAGCATAACAATTCGTGTCTCCTGTCTCACTCGCACTGCGAATATTAGAATAAGGTGTATAACATCTCGTTTCGCTTCGCCGCTGCGTTGGATATGCTAGCCTAGTAGATACGATTAAGTGATTGAAGATTTTTTCTCATTCTTTTATGGAAGCCTGAAAAGATAAACGTACTTGCATGATAACGATTATGCGCATTTTGGAGATTAAATTCACTTCGCAACGCTAATCGGTCACAAGTAGACAGTGCAAACAAGATTAGCGGCCACAAGTAAAAATCATGGCTAACGAGCTTAAAGGCAAGAATGTGGTTGTAACCGGAGGAGCAAGCGGCATCGGCTTTGAAATTGCTGATATATTTCTTGAAAAAGAAGCTAAAATAGTCGTCATTCTTGATATCAACGAAATACAAGGCCAAGAAGCTGTAAGTACCTTGAATTCTAAACATGGCAACGGTAAAAGCGTATTCATTAAGTGCGATGTGACCGCGGACTTAGAATCCGTCTCTAAGAAGATCTTTGATACATATCGGCAAGTCGATGTATTAGTCAATAACGCTGGATGTTTAGATTCCCCAAAGAAAACGATTGATGTAAATGTGACAGCTGTTATAGAGTGGTCTTTAAGGCTTTGGAATTATATGAGGAAAGACCGAGGTGGCAACGGAGGAACAATCATTAACTTGGCATCGATTTATGGATATCGAGTGACTCCGTTCCTCCCAGTGTATCATGCATCAAAGTTTGCTGTCATGGGTTTCACCAGATCTTTGGGATATCCTTACAATTTCAACAGGAGTGGAGTGAGAGTTGTGGCCATTGCCCCTGGCTTCACGGCTACTTCCATGACGGCTACTCCTAAGGGATTCGATGCCCTTGATGACCAAGTTCAGAAGGATTTTGATAAGATGATCAAAGAACAGGAGTGGCAAAAAGTAGGAGCTGTAGGAAAAGCAGCAGTGGATGTATTCGAGAGAGCTGAGAGTGGTACCGCTTGGGTCATTGAAGGGTCCAAACCAATCAAGGAACTAAAGTGAAACAATATAATTATTTAAAATTTGGATGTTATAGGGTGACTGCTATAGCTATTGGCCACTCCACAGTCATTGGCCACTCTTGGCGAGACAGAAAGAAACAAGGTAATAGACGAGTGCACTCGTATCTCATTCATACGAAAATATTACCTGTTTCTCCTGCTTTTGTTTCAGTTTTCTACCTTGTTTCTTTCTGTCTTGCCAAAAGAGTGGCCAATTACTGTGGAGTGGCCAATTACTGTGGAGTGGCCAATACCTATAGCAGTCACCCTATTGATATCGGTCTATGTAACATTTTTTTAAATTATAATACTTGCATCGTGTTCATTTATTTATATCCTATCCATCGAGTTCAATAAGTTATACTCGTAACGTAGGTAACAAACAACAGTACACGTGTGTATTTTATGGAGGCCATTTTAAATAAAATGGCTGAACAGCAGATTGGTCCATTTTTGCGAGTAATTAAATTACCATTATAGTAAACGACTAATGCAATGCAACGCTACATAGTTTTAGTAATTGATACAAGTTTTAAATCTCGAGCAGACCAAATGGTGCAAAGACGATGTGTGAAATGATTTTGTTGACGTGCAAATGATACAATTTTCCACGGCACAACAAGTAAACTTTAAGGAAATACTTTCTTAAAAAACGATTTTAATATCGTCATAAATAAAAGTGACATATTTATAAATTTAACCTTTTCAGCGTTATTTTTAGGGTTCCCTTACTCAAAAGGAAAACACAGTACCCTTTTTGGATCACTTTGTTGTCCATCTGTCTGTTTGTCTGTCTGTCTGTCAAGACCCTTTATCTCGGAACGCGTGGAGAAATCGAGTTGAAATTAAAACTATATCTACAGTCCCTTGAAGCAGAAAAAAATCAAACTTCTAAGTTAACGTAAAAAAAAGATACAGCCGTTTATGCCGCAAAAAACTTAATATTTGGACACTCAAAGGAATCAACATTTTTAGGGTTTTATTTATTCCGTTGACCTAGAGCTATGTTTTGACTTGTAATTAAGGACGGAACCGTCGGTGGGCGAGTCTTTCCGTTTTTTAATTATTACGCCTAATTTCCATCATTAATCGAGTACAGATTCTGCTCCATTGTCACTGCTTTTGTATTATAATTTCCTCTTTGCATTTTGTCCGTCGTTTTAAAAGCGACCTACCTGAGTATTTCTCTCAAGCAACATTGCCATTTTAAATTCGTCTGCAGAAACAACGGAGTAGTCCAACCCTTTAGCTCCTGTTTGTAATTATGTATGTTCTTTCAAGGTGTGCGGGTAGCATGCTGCTAAAAGCTTCGGAACATTAGTTGCCATCAAATGGGCCGCGTCTTGACTCGGGAACACACGGCCATGTATTTTGTGGAGCATCCAAGAACAAAAGTGTCTGTAAGTAACAGAGTTACAGGCAAGCTACTTTCTGGATCCTAGTTCGCTAGCATGACAATGCGCTGTAAATTAGTTGGTTAATAATTAAATGAAGACGGTTGCTAGTTAGGCAACCCCTGCGAAGAGACCCAGCAATGTACGGTAAATTGTCATTGCAGGGTGACAATTCAAAAGGAAAGGTTCTCGAGTGGCGACCACGTACCGGCAGGCGCAGCGTGGGTAGTCCTTCCCACAAAGTGTACTGATAAGCAATATTTCCACCAAACGGATCGGAACGGAAAGAATTTTATGGTCTTTAAACGATACTGAATCATATATGTACTGATTTTTAGTCTACTTTAGCTTGCGTCATACAACACCTTGACCTTCCGCGACACACGATCGAAGCCGTCAGTGCCGTAAGCTGATGTAGACTTAAAAGCAGTACATATATGATTCAGTATCGTTTAAAGACCATAAAATTCTTTCCAGTTCGGTGGAAATCGTGCAATAAAGTTCGTGGGAGTCCGCTGGATGCGGGTGGCGCAGGACCGGTCATTGTGGCACTCTTTGAGATTGAGAGTACGTGTAGTCTAGTCATATAAATTTGGACTCTTTATTGTACCTACTTGTGCATCGAAATTTCCCAACGAACATGCTCGCCAAACTTCTGCTCGTAAACTAGAAGTTCCGTTTTATTATTCCATGTTTGCGCGCCTTGGGGATTTTTGCCGGTGTTCCCATTGTTGTGCAAAAGTCGTAGGCGCCACTGCCTGCTCTTTAATATAGGTTATTACGAAACCGAAAACTGTGCTGTAAAGTTACTTGACTCCAGACATTAACTGGTAAGTGACGCTGCGTTTCGTCGCAAAGTATTTATTTATGATATTGCGCGGACGATTTTATAAATGAGTTCGGAGGTATAAGTATAAGGCGGATGCTGGAAATGCTTACGTTGTGTTTAATATAGATTTTTATAAATTAGCTTGGCTAAACAAAGTAATATAATGTAGATAACCTTTTTAAAGTGAATGCATTATTATTTTTTATTTTTACTGATTTAATGAGACTGAATCGCGTAAATTAAAATTGTTTTATGTTACCTCTTGTCAAAGTGGTTAACAAATATATACATTTAATGCTAGGCGATAAGTCTCGATCTATTAAAAATAAAAACGGGCCAAGTCTGAGTCGGACTCGCACACGGAGGATTCCGTACCATTATCTATCTTTTTTTATGGGAGCCCTCTTTAAATATTTATTTCATTTTGTTTTTAGTATTTGTTGTTATAGCGACAGCAGAAATACATAATTTGTGAAAATTTCAACTGTCTAGCTATCGCGGTTCTTGAGATACAACCTGAAAAAAAAAAACTTTTGTTGTATGGGAGCCCCCCTTAAATATATATTTTTTGTTTTTAGTATTTGTTGTTATAGCGGCAACAGAAATACATCATCTGTGAAATTGTTCAAATGTCTAGCTATCGTGGTTCTTGAGATACATGACAGACAGACGGACCGACGGACAGACAGCGAAGTCTTAGTAATAGGGTCCCGTTTTTACCCTTTGGGTACGGAACCCTAAAAACGAGGAAAACGCAAGCGTTACTGCTTAATCATTGTTATTCATTGTTTGCCTCTAGAGATCACGTTTGCAATGTTTATTGTAAAATTATCAGTTTTATTTCACTGATTCGTAATCCAAGTAGAATAATAGACAAAGATCAAATGCTCGCTGTTATTCATCGTAATTGGCGTCATAATTATAAGCTCAATCTTAACACAGTGTCGCAATTACTTATTCACGTTTTAAAATGACTTAATAAGTTAGCTGGAATATTTGTGTAGTTAGGTAGGTACTGTAGGTAGGCTCCCATCAGAGGGGTGTATGGTTGTATGTTGCTAGGTATTTGTAGTCATCATCATCAAATCACCATCATACATGACTTCCCCGTACCCAACTGTATTAGCAATTTCCTGGATCCTATCATAAAAATATCAATATCCAAAAATCACGATTTTTGCGATATCTCGCTCCGTTAACGTTGTTTTTATTCATGGGTTTTTACGAGTCCGATTTAAAGCTGGTAACGTTATATTTATTACTGTTATTAGCAGTTTATATGTAAAATTAAATAAAGATCATGACAGGATTAACTGTACAACCTCTTACGCACTATTTTAGGAAATATGACGGTATTTTACCAACCCGTATTCTTTGTCCGCGAGTGTATTTTTTAAGTCATAGATTTTCCACAAGTGTTTTTAAAGTGAAAACTTCTTTAGCCGCGCTGTGCACTTTTTGGGATGGGGAAAAATTGTTAAACTCGACACCTGTCACGTGACCGTAAATGGTTAGAGATTCGGGACGAGGCTTTTGGGCGGGGGGGGACCGATGCCCTAGTACGAGACTGGCTGCGCCATTCGAGTTAGCGTGAAAAAGGGCGGAAACGCCATGAAATCCGCAGCGCTTACCCGTTCGGCCGACACACAATAAGTTCTCACGCGCTAATTTGCAAGTAAAATAGTTTACTTCTGTCGCTACGGTATTCGACGATTCGAAATGACAAAATATTCAAGTTTTCACTTCTGCCGGCACTCCCGGAGTGCAACCCGGTCTTTTTTTATTTGTATTTGTTCTTTGTATCAAATGACCTTTGAATTTATTTGCAGATGTACCTATATGCACCACTATTGACGCCGCCGCTCAAGGGGAGGGGCCGCGGGGAGGACTCCCATGATGATCGCCGACATCCGTTAGGATATGGCACCCTCAGAAGAAAATAATGTATACAGGTTTCCTCACGACGATTTCTTCACAAAAAGCTAATGCCAAATTCTTATAAATACTCTCTCTTACTCCCGATTATGTGCTTCTGTTTTAAAATACTTCTACGTCGTACTAAACTTATACTTCTTACCAAAGTTACCTTTTCATCGCTAGACCAAGAACAGTAGATTTCCGAACCGACCCGATCACTTAGTTACGACACCTCGACTGTGCCGCGAGTCGAAAACAGATGGCAATCGCACTTTGATCGCACGCGGTAATGAAACTTTTTCCCGATAGCCCCTCATTAGGGGAGAAGGACGATTATTGCAGTTGCCAACTTCACGGCACGCACTAATCGCGATGGCGGGGACGATGGAGTTTGGCGCAGATGCGGGATTGAAATTGGCGAAAGAACTTACACAAATGGGAATTTCCTCATGTTTGTCAAACATGTTTTCATTTTATCGCCTAAGAGTATATGAAGAGTGAATTAAGATTCTTCTGTTTCAGTAATGAAGAAATAGTCCGACAACAAGGTTCTTAATTGGAGCATTTCATGATCAAACAGCAATTATACTTAATGGGAAGAGTATGACCGCCTCCAGTTTTATAATCCGCTTTTGACAGCAATGGTGGTGTAAAAACTAAATAATCATCAATAATGTCATAATTTCTCGAAAATTGATTAAAAATGTAGTCAAGTGGAGAAAAAATTAAGGCAAGAGGTTAAGTAATCACGAAGTTTCCAAAGTTTTAAGAAGGGTATGTTCTGTCCCTTTTTCGCCAAAAGTAACTTCATATAAAAACGATGACGCTTGTAAGTTGTGACGTCACTAGAAGACGGCAACGTGCCGTGCCCCATCGCGTTCGGCACCGCCGTCGACGCGGCCCGCCGCGCGCGCGATGCGCTTTGCGGCTGCCTCGCAGATTATGACGTCACAGACTGTTTGCGTTTTCTCTCTGTAACAAGAATATTAAAACGGTTGTAGCTTCGTAATTCTTTGAGATATCTGAATGGAATTTTCATCCCTAGGCATATTGTTTTGCCTTCTTTCTTTTGGAGTAATAATAATTTTCCAGTCTACACCCGTAGTGCTTTGATTAAAACTTATTTTAAATAGTTGACAGGATATTGAATTCACAGAATGGTATATATTTTCTCGTATATTCTTGTGCATTTTCGGATGTATTGAAAGAAAGAAAGTAAGATTTAATCACAGCCCAAAAGTTACAGTAAAATTTATTAAAACACAAAAATATATAACAAACATGCCATGAAATGGTCCCAACTTGCCTGCGGGACAGCATATTACCCCTAACCGACATTGCTCTGCGTTCCCTTTCTAAGTCAACATCGTCTTTTAGGTTGTCTGTGTCAGTGACCCAATGTCCCAAATATTTAAATTTAGATAGGTACGGTCTGAAGACGAGAACCGTCGAGACTTATGGGCGGAATAGTACCTACGTTTTATTTCCAGATTGAAATACCAGAACTTCACTCTTTTCTTTTTAACATTATATTTGCGACCGTGTGCTACAGCAACCCCTTCAAACATGAAAAATGAAAATATCTTTATTGAGACAAAAAAACAGTAACATATATAGTACAGCGGGCCCCAAACTAGGCTGGGCTATCTTGGATAACATGTTTTTTTTTAAGTTTTTGAATAACGTTCTCAGTAGTTAGACTCATCTTTGCTGATAGAACAGCACGCTTTTTATCGGAATAGCAAAGGAATATTGTTCTCGTAACATTTCATTTTCGTAAAACGAATGCACTTTCCTATACGGTCGCATCTAAAATACAATTAATCTAAAATCTGTACCAATTGGTTGTTATCTCGGCGTTGACGAGTCCGAGTTTCGATTGTTTTCGAAACGCTATGTTTTCCCTGTCGAGTATTTTTACTTGCTCCTAGTATTTTCCCGAAGTATTTATACCTACTTGCTTCATTCTGCTGACAATAGAAATAAAAGTTTGACGATTTGAAGGGAACGAGGGTAGTGTTTTCCTGGCTGGGAACTTTATTATGTTTATCAAAAGGACGCCTACAGTTTGTTATTTCACTTGTCTGCCGTATATTTGGTAATTGAGAAATATCATGTGGACATGCACTATTAGTTCTATCATACGACAATGATTCATCATCATCATCATTTACATGGAATGTTTTTTATGGGATCTCACTTCTTTTTGTACGTTATTGTGTTATCAATACATACGAATTATGGATGCAGTCCCATTCTTGCTTTTTCATGTTTTGACTCATTCACTGCAAATATAACGTTGTAATCCTATATGTTTATATCGGATTTATTTATGCAGTTGGTGTATCTAGAAAACTGGAGTGAAATTGCATTTTTTTTGTCTTGATTTATTTATACACTAAACACTAATTGTATTCTAAATTTGAAGCTTCTATATCTGCTAGAAGTGCCTTAGACTTTTGATGATCAGTGAGTCAGTGAGTGACAAAATTAAGAAACTTTGACTAGTTATAATTCTTAAACCACTGGTTCAAATTGGATGAAATTTTAAATATATCGTTGTTTTATAATGCGTCTTTGGTTACTGAAAATTCAGGCTTCTAGTTTTATCCACAACGAAGTTATAGGGGGGTCGAAAATGGCCTGAACTGCTTCGAGAAAAGGATATACGGCCGTGCCGCTCTCTGTTTTGCTCGACTTGGCGGGGGCACTGCCGTGTCCCCAGATTATTTTCGTCAGTATTACTAAAGTGATTCCTAATTGGTATGCAGTAGTGCATCCAGCTGTAATGCTACTAATACTGCACAAATATAATAGTGGTAGTCTTGCAACAACAAAGGAAACTATTGTATACAACCTGTTTTTTTAACCGTCTTAGAGAAGAAGCCCACTTAAAGTATCCAAAACGTACTAATCATTCGTGAAAAAAAAATTTTTTTATTTGTTTTTAGTAATAAAAGGCAATTAAGTTTGAAAAATTCTCTATGGCGCGCGGAGCGAAGTTCATTCACCCGGTTAGGGTTCGTACCTATAAACCTATACCCGTACCTATAAGATGGCGGCTAGCGGACACTGCGGTCAATCAGCTGGATGATTAAAACTAATATTAATACAAAAAAAACTATATTAATCTATTAAAAAAACAAAATAAAAACCTTTTTTAAGTTCTTTGTAATGTAAGTATACATTAACTGGACTTCGGCTCTAAGACGGTTAAAAAAACACTGTGTATACTAAATGCCGCCCCGTCAAATGCCAAAGTGGCCTTACATATGCTGACATCCAGGCTGTTCGATATCGTGGGTTCACTGCACAAACGAATGCGATGCACAAACGTACAGAGATCCCAGCGATGTTCCGAGAGATTCTGTGTGTGTTCGACGTAAAACAAATATACCATTTGTCGCTCCATATCACATCGCTGCGGCCCAAGTGACAAGAACTGGAGATAATTGGAGATATCGTTAATTTGCCTCGCATGAACGGTGGCAAACTAGCATAGCCCGTCTGAAGGTGAAACACAGTAGCCTATGGCGCCAGAGAAGACATAAACGGGTATTTCAAAGTGGTGCGTAGGTACACTCGTTTCGACACACGAACACACAAAACACATTCAATTCGCATAAGTACGAATATTGACTTCCAGTATTAAAACTAGACATGTGTTTATTGAAAGTAATGCAAATGCCATTTCTAAATGGAAGGTGATTGTAAGGGTCCTTTACGGGATCCCTTGTGTCCAGGAGTCCTCCCAGGAGTCAGGTACAGGGTCAAGGGAAACACCAGGAAGCCAACACAACACGCACTTAAATATCTATTGATATAAATATAAATAAGATACCTGGTAATAGGTAAGCTATGACAACAGAATAGGATTTAAATAAGTACCTACGCTACGCCTACTAACAATGATGTGTGGCTTAGATAAAGCCAAAAAGATTCACATCACATGGTACTCCATGACAGCTTGTTCTGATGGAACTATGGAAGGCAAGAGATGCAGAAGAAGGGTCTCTCCTACCTTATGATTTTTAACAATAAGGTAAGTTTTTACAATACTTAAACCAAAAATTCGTTTATACCTGGTTTCTCTGTGTCTCACCTGGCCTTTGCACAGGTTGCATCCTGAGCTGGTGTTTTGAAGCCAGAGATTAGCTTTCTAGCGTTTCAATCTCGTACAATAGGGGTTTAGACTCGAAATGTATCATTACTACAAAAGAAAGAAGGCAAAAAAAAAAATGCCTAGTGACGAAAAACCCATTCAGATATCAAAGACTGACGAAGCTACAACCATTTTAATATTGCTTGTTAGAGAGAAAATGCAAACAGTGTGTGACGTCACATTACACGAGGCTGCCGGGGGGCCGCGTCGACGGCGGCGCCGCACACGATGGGCACGGCACATTGCCGTCTATAGTGACGTTACAATCTACAAGCGTCATCGCTTCATATCAAGTTACGTTTTCAAAAAATGGACAGAACATACCCCTTCTTAAAACTTTGGACACTTATAACTTCGTGATTATTTAACCTTTTGCGTTGATTATTTCTCCATTTGACTTTTTTAATCCTTTTTCGAGAAAATATGACATTATTGATTATTTTATTTAGTGTCTACACCCCTATTTTCGGCAACCCTTGGTTAGCAGACCAGTCAGCATTTCTTGGGGCCTTTTTCTGCTGCTTTTATCTATATCATCATCCTCCTAGTGCTATTCCCGGTTGTGCCCTAAAGGAGCATGGGGTCCATTTTGACACCTAATCTCAAGATTTAGCATAGGCACTAGTTTTACGAAAGCGACTGCCATCTGACCTTCCAACCAAGAGGGAAAACTAGACCTTATTGGGATTAGACTGGTTTCCTCACGATGTTTTCCTTCACCGAGAAGCTAACCAAAAAGCGCAGCATTGGTCCGAGCCGGGATTCGATCCCACGACCGCCGCATGACAGCCTCATGCCTGAACCACTAGGCTACCGTAACTGCTTTTATTTTTATTTATTATTTATGTATGAGTCTTTAATTTGTTACCTACTTCAAGTGTTTTCACTTCCCTACAGGGTAATGGCGCTCGCTGTCTCTCGAGCCCTTCACTTTGTTAGCCGAGTATCCGATAGCGCATCAATCTGGAACAGACATGCCAGACGTCCTGATTAATACACTGTCACCAGTCACCAGTCACCAGTCACCAGTCACCACTCCATATTAAATTTACGCACGTACGCCCACAGCTAAAAAAATACCTAGTACAACTTCATACTAAAACACGCAAATACTAAAATAATTGTCGAGGTTATTTTTCAGTCTGTGGCGGAATTTTAATGGTTGTTTTTTGCTTGATGATACCATGTTCATGTGAGCATGGCGGATGTTGATTGAGTGCATTTTTCAGATTACAGCGGTGGATATAGGAAATTTATGATACCTACTGCTTTCAATGAATATTGTAATTTATTTACATTTTCGTTTCAGTTTTGTTAACTGATAGCACTGGGAGTATTGAGGCTATAGAGCTATTGAAACATGAGTAATTATCTCGTTTCTCATAGCCTTTTGTACTTTGATTGCCTATAAATAAAACTTGCCACAAAAGGTATAACCACATAAAAATTACTCAAGCTTAAAAATGATAAAATTCGAATTGTACCAAAAACGCTATTTTGCATAAAGCCACCACATCGCAAGCGTATATACAAATTGATACCCGAAATGAGAAACAATTATTTGTGTTCTTCTTCCTCGTCGTATCCTCATGGCTGAGGGACGTGACGGCTGTGGGCGTTCTTCACCATCAAAGAAAGAAAATAAAGAAAGAAAACATTTATTCGTGGACAAAACAATGGGTATAAAAACAAAACACAGTACGTAAAAGTAGCAGGGTCCACGAAAAGGCCCCGACTCAGCACTCATCACTCTCCAGGCTGCTCGGTCCTGGTCTTGGTGCATTCTGGCATGTAGCGTGGTTGTAGTCTCTGATGTTGCCGCGTCCGCCCAGCGCGTCGGCATCCATCCTTTACTCTTCCCTGCCATAAAGTTGCTACATAGGTAGAAAACTATACTACTCGTAAGAAATATATGAAATAACAGATACCAAAATGAAAATGATCTCGACAATATTATAGTAAATGCTACTTGTACCCCAGTATCAAGTTTTGATATTAAGAGTCCGCAGTAAGCACGATTCTCCATACAAACGTAGTTACGCTCTCATTTTAAAACTAGGTGTTGGATTGCAACGAAACTTTGCATATACAATGACATGAGGTATATCTATGTCTGTAATTAGTTTATGTAGCTTCAGATACAATAGTAAAAAAATACAGCAAATTTAAGTTGTTCATACAAAACTTGTTTTTGCTGTACTTCGTTTGTTTTATAAACTTAGTTTATAAAACAAACTTAGTTTATATGGTTCCACCATATAAACTAATTACAGACATAGATATACCTCATGTCATTGTATATGCAAAGTTTCGTTACAATCCAACAAGTAGTTTTAAAATGAGAGCGTAACTGGCTCGAACTCGATTCAGCTCGGCTGAATTTCACCTTCCCATACAAACGTGTATGGGAAGGTGAAATTCAGCCGAGCTTACTGCGGACTCTTACCCCCTTATTCATAATACTTAAAATGCCTCTGCTAAATAAAATATGCTTTGTCCCTTTCTTACGAACACAAATTTCAACGTGACAGATAAGGAAAAACGAATTTTAACGGCATTTCAGTTAAAATAGGCTTGCAGAACGTTTATGAATACGACCGTTAATGTTTAGAGCTCAGAACAATTGACAGAGTATGATCAAAACCGCCGACAGGGAATTTATTCCCATTCTACAATGTTTTTCGTGCTTCAAAATCTTACCTTAACTTCTATCGGTTCATTGAAAGAAACATTTGTAGCATTCAATTCGGGCTCAACCACAATCCATCAAACACGCCTTAAACTTCGTCGGAGCATTAATAATGAAAACTTCAAGTTTCACAAACAAAAGTTGTTCGTGTAACTGAATTGAAGAGTTCACTTGGCGCTTTGCGCATATTTTTAGTATAACAATTTAAGCTTGTGTCAAATGTTGAAAGCGGTGGTATATTTTGGAGCGTTTCAAACGCGGCGTCTTTTAAATGTGTATTGGATAAAAAAAATATTTACAAATGGACTAGCCCAAAAATTTCGCTTTCGGATTTAAAGACATTTATTTTTTAGATATTCATTAAAAAAATACAACTCACTTAAATGAGTAATAAAGTAAAATTTTATTATACTGAGGTATTCTTAAAGAATACCTGGTATCTTAGTTATGTAGTGCTTATTTAGATTTGAATACATTAAAAGAGCCTACACTGCACTAACTATGCACCTTCATATGTAAACACCTTTTTGCCTAATTGGGTTCTTGTTTTCGGAAATACCAGAAAACTTGCATCCGCCGTGTTTTGCGTTTTATTTGTTTATACTTTATGAAGGACAAATTAGTGTGGACAGAACTGTGTATAAGTAATATTTTATACTCAAGGATGCAGGTATTATAAATGTATAAGTAGTTGCTTTATGTTCATAAGTTCATTTAGTAATTAGTACACGTATATTGCATTTGACTCACTCTGATTATTATATGCATTGATTCGAGTAGCAAAATGTATCAGATCATCGGTTACATAGCTTGTTTTTATGTATTCGACGATGTAGTCTATGTATATATATATATATATATACATGACTGTGTATCTGTGTCTGTCTGTGGCATTGGAACTAATTCATCGAAACGAATGAACCGATTGCAGTGCGGTTCTTTTAATCTAGATGGTCTACGTCTTCGAGATGGTACTTGTGACGAAATTGTATATAAAATCACAATGTACAACCTATAAGTAGAACATATAGAATAAAACATTAGTCGACTTTTTAAATATAGGACAAACATTTGTTGTTTAATGTATCACTTTCGTGACCGGTCCAAAACCTGTTGCTTAAAATTTTACGGAAATATTGTTTTTGATACTCGCACTTTTCGAGCGTTTTTTACGAGTTACCATACTGATATTGTTATTGTACCCATGCCTACTGGAGTTTGTACAACATCGAAAGTTCGTTTTATAATCACCCGAAGTACCGAGATATTGCCAATTTCAACTGTTTTGTTAATGGTTTTGTTATAAAGTGTGTTTTACGGAACTAATACGGACCCTTTCGAAATATTAAATCGGTTCGGTTTAAAGACATATTCTTAAAATTGCCGTGGACGCGAGATCGCGTGAAGAGTAATGTTAATCGTAACGCCCCGGAATTGAAATCGCGTCGTTTGTTTTTATATTTAGAGCTAGTAATATCAGTAAAAAATCGGCCAAGTGCGTATCGGGCTACGCGCAGTGTAGGGTTCCGTAGTTGCCTGTTTTTCTTAGTTACCGTAGCAGCCATTTAGCCGGCAGGCGACGACGACGACGACGACACATGACTCGAACAAAAATTTGGGCTTTGAAACCCAATATCTCGCAAACGAATCACTAATTTGAAAAATTGTTTTAAGAAACCCATAATATTTTTGAACAAGCTATCCAACGATACCCCACGCTATGAGTTTAACGAGAAAAAAATAATACATCCCCACTTTAGGTGTAGCCCAAAAAAACATTTTTTTCAAGATTTTATTTTTCTGTTTTGTCGGCGTGATTGATTTATATACCCATGCCGAATACAGTTTTCTAGTAGTAATGGTTACTAAGCTAAGCCGAAGACCGGCAGACACACAGACAGACGGACATGGCGAAACTATAAGGGTTCCTTGTTGAATACGGAACCCTAAAAAAGAACTGGTACTGGTATACTCAAAAGAATACACTAAACTTTTGGAGGACAATTCTCATTGCTTGCTATTTTGACTTTTAGAGCTGGCAATTGGTTAAAAAAAAACCTATACCCAAAATATACTTTACCTTTTGGAGGGAAATATATATTGCTGCTAATTTTGGTTTAGTGAATATTTTGGCATTTTATCAGGCAGGTGCCTGGCAAGAGGTTTGTTACTAATCGTTATGCCGAGGACCCGAAATCGCGTCGCTAATAATTTAATCTATGTCGCGGACTTGAAATCGCGTCACAGGGTTTGTTAATCGTTATGCCGCGCCGCGGACGCGAAGTCGCGTCGCTAATAAGTTTACCTATGTCGCGGACTCACGTCACAAGGTTTGTTAATCGTAATGCCGTGGATGCGAATTCGCGGCGCTGAACTTATCTATGCCGCGGATGTGAAATCGCGTTACGAGGTTAGTTCATCGTAATGCCACGTACGCCAATTTGCGTTATTGCTTGCAAGGCGCCGGCACTGCGGGTAAAGTTGAGATTTGGAGCGTCGGCAATGAATGGGTTAAAAAAAACAATTCGAGACATGAGAACAAAGATAAAGTAAAATTTCAAAGAGAAACAGGCTTCAAATAATTTAGTGCGTGCTCAAGTGTTGGCTTGCTTTAGGAATTGAAAGAGGATAGTGTTCATAAATCATCATCATCATCATCATATCAGCCGAAAGCTGGTCTTAGGCCTCCCCCAAAGAGTGCCAAAGTGACCGGTCCTGCGCCACCCGCATCCAGCGGACTCCAGGAACCTTTACCAGGTCATCAGTCCACCTTGTGGGGGGCCGTTCCTTCCGGTACGTGGTCGCCACTCGAGAATCTTTCCGCCCCAACGGCCATCGGTTCTACGTGCTATGTGCCCATTAATACCACTACACTACATTCCACTTATTTGCTTGCTAAAACTAATAAGAATGTCTGACATTCTCAACCATTCACAACCTTTTACGGTGGAAGAGTTTCGAGACTTGGTCTCTTTTTTGCATGGAATTGTTTTTATGGGATGACTTTTTCTTAAAACGTAACATTAACGTATGGAGCGGAAAAGCGATCAAACGTAACATTAAGAGGAAACACTTAGGTTGAGATAATTGAGAAATAGGTATTTGTAAAATGTATTGCTGTCGCGCCAACCACAAGCTTCCCGCCGCAGAGCGCGATAGAGACAACTGCAGCTTGGACCGAAAATACCTATTAACAAGTTTCTGTCAAAAATTAAATTTTTGGTACAAGCTTTTATTGCCGACTGTACTTTTCTGTATACCATCATCAACTACTCATTGAGACGATTTTAACGAGCCCAAACTCAACGGGGCTACGTCGATTAAGTACTGAATTCCCATGGCCACCTTCTGTCTCCATCATCAGATCAACTCGATGGTACCATAATATTGAATTGTCATCCAAACTATACTTATACCCAAAATTTCAGCTCTATCTGTCGCCGGGAAGTGGGTCAAATTTAACTTGCCAGATTTGATTACAGACAGACAGACAGAACGGGACAGGTGAAACTAAATAAAAGCTTGTAAAATTACATAAAATCAACGTTTCGTAGTCCCCTGATTACTTCTCCAAAACTTGACCTATTTAACTATTCTTTTTATTAAAAATCAAAGATCCTTTTTTTAGAATAATCTAGTCAAAATTGTTTTCTGGATGTTTGAACACAGCGGAAAATCTGGCATTCTTTTTAGGTTTTTGAAGGTTAATATCTCTTTTAAGAATACTATCTCTTTTAAGAAAACTAACGTTAAAAAACCTACGTTCAATATCCCTAAAATCTAAATACCTAATGGTTTTTTCACCTATATTCAAAATGCCGAAAACTTAAAATGGCTACGTATGGCAATGTTTAAAATTTTAAAAACTAACGTAAAATAACCTACGTTCGATATCACTAAAATCTAAATACCTATATTCAAAATCTTTCGATCTTTTTCACTTATATTCAAAATACCAAAAGCTTAATCATTAGGTATTTATATTTTAGTGATTTGAGTCTATGTTTTTCTTAGTAGTAAATTGCCTAATTGTCATTAGTAGTAAGTTTTTCCGCTCTTTTATTAAAAAAAAACCTCGAAGACGAAGGCGGGAGCAAAGCTTCCGCTTCCGTCTTCTAACCTATCCGCGATCCGAGTCGGTTTTGCCACTAAGTCCCTGTTCAAAGGGTGGGCCTCAAATATAAACGTCTCTGAGATCAACCAATGCCAAGATAGTGGTGTATCGTAGGCAGTAGGGAACAGGGGCTTAGTGGCAAAACCGACTCGGAACCCGGAAAGGTTAGAAGAAGGAAGCGGGAGCTTCGGTCCCGCTTTCGTCTTCGAGAAAATTTGTCTAGTTATAATTCTTAAACTACTGGTTCAAATTGAATGACATTTTAAATATACCGTGCTTATACAATGCCTGCTTGATTACTGAAAATTAAGGATTCTAGTTTTATCCACAACGAAGTTATAGGGGGTTCGAAAAGGGCCTGAACTGCTTCGAGAAAAGGATGGTACGGCCGTGTCGCTGTTTTGCTCGACTATTGCCTAAACGAATAACTATATTGAAATAAGCTACGTTCAGATTTAAGATTAATATCACCAAGTAGTAGCAAATCTTAAGCTGAAGACCCCTTTCAAGAATTATGATTCAGATTCATATTCAGATAATTTTATTGGTAAAAGTACAGGTACATTTTACAAGTCAAATTGTTAACATTTATTAAATAAATAGGTAATTAATATTATATCTAATATTCTAGAGTTCCTTTTTCCTTGATATAAATTCGTCTACGCTATAACATGGTAGGTCAACAAGATTTTTGTTTAGCTTTTTCCTATATACTGCATCACTTGATGAGTTTATTATTTCATTTGGAAGAGTGTTATATATCTTGACCGAGTGACTTTCGCGTTTTGGCGAGTCGACGGCGCGGAACGAGATTTCGTCCGCGAGAGTTTCTGCCATGGATTTGTCCACGGGTAGTATATTGGTCAAGGTTCAACCTTATATATTTACAGGCCTCCAATACGAAGACGCTTGGTAGTGTTAAATATTTTTAGGTTTCTGAACAAATCCTTCGCCGGGTGATCGTATGGTTTGTTTGACATAATACGTATGGCACGTTTTATAATATGTTGTTTTCATATTTTCCATGTATAGGCTAATAGGTGATAGTCTCGAAAGGGCAAAGCAAGCTGAGGACAACTTATCACATGCGGAGTCGATGTCACATGTGGAGAGACCATGCCATGTCAGAGCAGAGTCTTTTATAAAGCCGAAGTACCTAACTGCGCCGTCTGAGGCCGTCAATTTTGATGTTAAGCTCATACAAGGTTGTTTTTCGTAGTTGGAAATGGATGATACAGATTTTTACCATAGTGTTATGTGATATGTGAGTCGTGCCTTTACAAATCTGCCGATCTTCCTTTCCCTTCGAAGTGAATGAAGCTATAGGTCTCTCGTTCCCCTGTCATCCGTCTGCCTGTCACTCAAAACGGATGAACCGGTTCCAACGCCTCTTTGACTGTAAAATTCGTATTTACTATTCTATCCCTAAGGAATATCGTAAATACTTTCCGAACTCCAATTTTCCCCTCCATGATCGCGCATGATTACGGGGTACATGGCTACGTTTGGTTAAAAGGGCGTATATTGTAAGGAAATAGCTGGGAGCTACGACTTTTTTGAATGGAAGACCAGGCAGGTATCATTCATCAATCCGGACCCATGTCGACGTTATCACATTACGGGCGAACAAGTTTGTATCATTTTGTGTCTATATGAAGGACAAATTGATTTCAGTACAATTTAAGGGATGTGTTTTGGGGTTTTATTGACATCTCATGGCATTGCGATTATGGAATCTTTATGTTGATTTGAATTTGGACGATTTTTCTCATTATTTTGTCATAGAGTGAGTCTGCTGGCGAACAAGGTTTTTGTAACACATTCGGAAAGTCCTTGAAGAAGTAAGTATATTATAGGTCCATACTAATACGAAAGTGTGTCTGTCTGGCTGTCTGTTACTTCTTCACGCTTAAACCACTGTACCGATTTAGATAAAATTTGGAAAAGAGAGTTGGGTCCTTGTCCTTCACAAGGGATAGTTTTATTCCCGAAAATCATCCCCTAAGGAGGTGAAACTTTGTACGGAGCAAGTATGCAAGTATGTAAAAAGTTAACTTACATACTCAGACCTTGTCATAAGGTCTCATTGAACCACTTCGAGTTGGGCCCAGTTCTTTCGTTCCTTATCGACCCAGCGATGTATGTCGAATTAAGTTGTCAGATGACAATTAATTAAGTTGTTGATATACGGGCCAGATCCGAAACAAATACTTACCAAGCCGTACGTACAATCAACTAACGGAAACCTATACACCACTATAATTTCCAAGGACTCATGATAGAAAGTTATCAGCTTTATAAAAAAAATACCCTTATTCTGTATATCATTGTTCTTTTGCTTGCTTTTAGGGGTTCCGTACCAAAACAACAATAATCGGCACTCTTTACAAACACGGTTCGAGTTTCTTAATCATTCGTATTAATAGAATCCATCGGCCTTAATTCAATCCTCTACATTTCAGCGCCTCGCTTATTGGATTTCAAAACGCTGCTCCTCCCCTATCAGAAGCTTACCACTGACTTTATCAACTTAAGATGAGAGTGCATGAGAGTTTTAAAATAACGCTGCGTTTTTTATTTCTGGCCTGCCACATAGACGTTGCCATTCATCATTCATCATCCACATTGACATCCAACGTCTATGTGATTCCAGAAAACCAGAAAACAAAGGAGATATGTCATTCCTGCTTATGTCACACAAATGTTGCAATTGTGCAAAGTTGGCACACAAATGTTACCATTATTGAGTGTTACCACAGACTGTCATTTTCCATTACGAACAAGGAGTTTCTCTATTGCCTAATTAATATTAAAAACATGTTAGTTTAACAATTTATTTGGGGTGAAAAGACAACTGTACCTGTTCGAGTGGGATAGAGATAGAGATACATGGACTAACGAAATTTGTGTTTCACGGTGACCGCCCTGGACGCCTATTGAATATGACAATACCAGTACTCAATAAAAAGAGAGATCTGGAGAGAGATGTAGGGCACATCAAAATGTATTTTCTCTCATATTAGAGTAGCGCAACTGGGATATCTCCTTAAACTTGCTAGGCAGGTACATGGTGCTGTTTTGCTGGCAGCAAGTACTAAAGGTCGCTAGAGCTCCCGACTGTGCGCTGCGTTGAGAGGCAGGGAGCTGCATTTTGACGTGCTATTAAAACTTCCTCCAATCAATAAAGAGCAACCCCTTTGGAGTTGAATCATTCTTACTTTGCGGTTTCCGCTTATTATCGCTTAGGGCCTGGGCGGCCGAGCTCTGCTAGGGCGAAAATAGAATATACGGAGAAAACGATTTTTCTCAGATATGGAGACGTAGATAGATCGATTTTTTGCCCCCATAAACCCCTATGTGCCAAATCTCATCGAAATCGTTAGAGACGTTTTCGAGAATGTGATTACAAATATATAAGTATACAAATATTGCTCTTTTAATAGTATAGGACGTATGCTCGTTTGTTGTATGCTTGCATAACCAGCGCCCGCCCAAGTGGCCTGCAGGTGGTGCCGACTCTGCTACAAGAAAAATACTAAAGTGTTCGTCACTCTTGGTTGTCACATGGATCATTAGGCACCTGTTAAATATAAATAATTTTAATTGACTATTTAATATTTTCGGAATTCCGTCATTAAAGGAATTTAAGTTCGCATTCGTTGGTTTCTCTCGAATCCTCCGACTCCTAGCCTACATAATTCGTTTACCGACGAGTAGTGTAAATAAATGATGGGAGAAAAATAAAGAAGAAAAAAACAACATTCTATGATCACAATGTATTTTTACATCATTACTTATACAGTTATGTACCCAATAGTTGGTTAATGTGAGCTGGTTACACTGCTTCGAATATTCTAGTTTTAGCAATAACCCAGCATCTCATCCATAGTGCACGGTTTGTCGCAGCACTCTGTCGCTATCCCCGTCCTCTTCCCTCTTCCGCCAGCCAACCCATGAGCTGCTGACGCCGTTAGCCATGGCGAAATGTACTCTGCCTCGTACCCGTAAGATTCAAAACCGGTTGTCCTTTTATCTTGCGTGTTAAAGTCCTCTGAGCAGAGGACTGCTAGGGTTGTCGCTAGTCGTCTCCCGCAGTACACATGGGAGTCCTGGGCTGCTAAAGCACTGATGAAGGCGAGAAGAATTACTACCTGGCACTTCATGTTTTTAGTAAGTCTTGATGTATGGAGGGATGGGAGGATGATCTAGTAATGTGAAGTGTGATTTAAAATCAGCCCTTTTTATATTGCAAGTTAATTGTTATGCAAAAGGTAAGGGCGTATAACGAATGGTCAGGTTAATGAGAGACGACGTTTACGCGTAGGCTATTCTGACGTCAGTAAGTACTTCATAGGTAGATTATTTATGGAATTCATAAGGATTCTGCGTAGGAAGGGTTAGCTTACACCTTATATACGTCCTAAATTATTACTTTCATTGATATTCAGACGTAAGCGGTGTCTATTTTCGTTAAACGATTTATTCCATTTGAATGGCTACATGAGCAATTTGTTTGTAGACAGTGAACGTATTCATTTGCGTCGAAAAGAAATCGTCTCGTTACGGGATGAAAAGATAATGTTTCTTGTCTGGTCACTGCATAATCTGCATCCATGTATGACTTGTGAAACATTATTTGGGAATAACAATCCTCAATGACAAAAAGAACAAAATATGCTTGCCATAAACAGTCGCTTAAAGCAGGCAATTAAAATTTTCCGATTCTGCCGCACAATGACAAATGCAGGGGTTTTGTGCGCTAAACTAAACTGTAATTAATAATCTTTGATTTATTCGTTTTTAAATCATTTTAGTGTTTACTATGTTTTCCCCACTCATGTGACAATGGTGTCAAGGACCTTAACCTAAGGGCGAGTTGCACCGACTTACGGTTACAGAGCGATCAACGTTAAATATGGCGCCGGCAGCTGTCGTCCCATACAAACATGTCAAACTTTCCATACATTCAGATTTTAACGAACACCGCTTACGATTGATTACAGACGGTTTGGTACAATCCAGCCTAATTTGCTTTTGTACCTCTTGAATAGGTGTAGAATTCGAACCTGAGGACACGGAGCTACCTTTTTTCTGAGTCTGCTTTTGCAGTCTTCATACTCTTTATGGTGCAACGATTTATATTTCTGGTTTCTCACTCGCCAGCAGTTTCTACAGGCCAAGCAAAAAAGGCAGTGGTGGTTCCTGTATTTTTGTAAGAGAAAATGTTGTGTTCCAAGATCTTCCAAATATAAAAGACGCGTCTATTTCCGGTTTGTTTGAAGTGTCGTGGCATCAAACTAGTAAAAACGTACGTGTTGTGTGTATACTGACCTAAAAGTATTTTAAAGTACAATTTCCTAAACAACATAGTTACGCTTTTAAATTCTATAAACCAACCATGTGAACTAATTATTGGTGGTGATTTTAATATAAATATTCTTAGTAATAGTACAGAGGTTCGAGATTTCTTGTATTTACTAAGTACTTTCAATCTAAAATGCTTTGTAAACGAACCAACCAGAATCACAAATAAGTGTAGTACTTGTATTGATAATATTATAAGTAATGTCGATCTTGAAAATGTAACTGTAATTGATCTTGCCGTATCGGATGATACCTTACAGTTTGTTAGTAATCCAGTTCCGGTGCAAAAACATAGTGATAAAATCTATAGGTGGGCCAGAGATTTCAGTGTCTATAACTTAAATCGCCTTGTCTCTAGCTTAGAAAGCATATCCTGGCTTCCTGTTTATGTCAATGATGCAGAAATTGGTTTCAACATATTTCATGATATTGTTATATCTAATTTTAACAAATATGTTCCAATAAGAAAATTTAATGTCAACCGGGGGACAATAAATGATAGAGGATGGTTAACAAAGGGGATAAGAAAGGCATGCCAAATCAAACGTGACCTATTTATAAAGATCAAGCACAATTCTAACGTAAAATTAAATAATTATTATCAGGCCTACTGTAAAGTTCTAAAGAACACGATATTTTATTCTCAGAAAAGGCACAGGGAAAAAACAATCCTACACTCAAGCAACAAAGTTCAGGCTACATGGAAGTTAATAAATAATAAAATTAAGGGATCCAAATCAAATGAGTATACTGATCTCGCTTGTCTGATGGATTAAATACGGCTAAATCTATGGACGAAGTGCCTGATTTATTTAATAATTACTTCGTATCTGTTATAAGTAACTCTAATGTATGCCAGCATCTTGCACCTAGAACTCTATTACCCCCACATGTACCTTGCACAATGTTTGTACAACCAGTCGACAGAAAGAAATTAAGGAAAATTATATTAGGGTTAAAAAATAAGAAATCCTCTGGCTTTGATGGAATTCCTTCACTAGTCATAAAACGTATCGCAAATTATATTCTGGAGCCGCTTTGGTATTTCATTAACCTTTCAATTTCCGAAGGGATGTTTCCAACTTTGTTGAAGAAAGCTAATGTTAAACCGTTGCATAAACAAGGGGACAAACTGCATGCTAATCATTATCGCCCAATATCCTTGCTGCCAACACTCTCTAAGGTCTATGAGAAGGTTATGGCCTTACGTCTAGGTACATATTTAAGTTCAAAAAAAATCTTAGCTCAGGAACAATTTGGATTTCAAAAGGGGCTCTCTACAAACGACGCTTTGTTTGAACTAACTAGTTATATCTCTAAAGCCTTGAATGAAAACGAGAATGTAATTGCTGTATTTATTGATTTATCAAAAGCTTTCGATCATGTGGATCACAAGGTACTACTTGAAATTTTAAATCGTTACGGTATTAGGGGGATTGTGAATAACTGGTTTGAATCTTATCTCATGCAACGAGAAAAATATGTCACAGTCCCTTCGTTAGAAGTTAAAAATCAGACTAGTTGACTTGAAGTCGTGCACTACTCAAACTATATTCGGCGTACCTCAAGCACAGATAACCTCCAATAGATAGAGCCTATAGGGCGACGTGCGGTCACCACGCATATACATATAGTGGGGGGTTATTAGTGCAAAAACATATGTTTTTGCACTGATAACCCTCCACTACCCCGCGCCATATTGTCAGTATTGACCAGGTACGCGATCTGTACGTGCGTCAAACAACCAACAAATTAAACTTAATTTTGCGACAAAAGTTAGTCCTTGCTGTGTGAAGTGGTGATGGAAAACCTCCCGAACGTCTGATTACACAACCCACTAAATAACATTTCACAGGTAAGTTAAATTTATGATATATATGTAAATTTCAGTCTGTCACGCGGAGTTCATTTTACACTGGTCCATAAAAAGTAGTGAAGTATCCATGTCCCTTTTCATCAAATGGAAATGGCAATATACTGTTCCTTTCTCACGAAAGCACGTGACACTCTAGTGATGGGCTAGTCATGCTTTCGAATTTTACCGATTCAGATTCATTTAAGGAAACAATACGATAACTCATCCGTGCTTTCGTGTACTATTTTAATACGAATTATTTTGTAAGAAATCATAGATAATGTATACGATGTACTATAAGGTTTAAACTGCACGAAGAAGGCAGCGTGCCGGACTGCAACCGTCTTACAAGCTATGAGGTAGAGGGAGACGTAGTAAATTACTATCTCGCCCTATTTTATAGCTTCCAGAGCTAATTAACGGAATATATTATTGTAGTACCTACAGCACGTCTATCATGAGACGGCCGCGACATAGTCTCGATTTTTCTCGCACTATCCCTAATGTTCTAAGTGTTCTAATAAGTAAGAGACGGATGGTGCGAGAAAAATCGAGAGAGCTCGCGCGCCGTCGCATGATAGAAGATGGAAGTTTTTTGTTGATTTAAGAGTAGATATTATGTAGTTTAATTTAATTTTTTGGGTAATTTAGAGTATTGTAGAATAATATGTAGTGTCGAAGTTAGCTATTGCTATGTATTAGTATTCATTCATATAAAGTAGAATGAAATTGAATTTAATAATGAATACATAGGTAGTACATATGTTCTCGGAGGTGGTTAGTGATGGAGCCATGGCATTTGGGTTTTTTCGAATCGTCTTCGAGAGCAATTAGGACTAGCGTCACGAGATGGACCTCATGCTGGACTTCGATGACGTGTGAGGGATCTCGGAAGTGGTTAGTTGTGTAGCTTAATTACAAAATACAGTGTGTAGTGGCCTCCTTTTTTAAATATCTATCGTTAAATTTAAATAATCACAATTATTTACCAGTGGCAGTGAGCACGTTAACGCCCTCTTGAATGATGGCGAGGATTATCATCAACCACATAATTTTATCACATTGAATATCATACATAGGCCTAGCTAGAACATTCGCGTTAATGTCGAATAAACATCGCATTCGCCCTTTCCTAGTAAGTATGTAAAATACGAACGGGACGAAGGCACATATGTAAACACGATAATGCAGTAAATGTTGTCAAATGGCTAAAAATAATTATTTTATATGACTACTCGATGTGATTATGATTAACATACTTTTTTATGTTATGTGGTGATCAAAACAGTCGATGAACGAAACATGATAATAATATATCAGTGACAGCCAAAAAATTTAAACTATCTTAACAGGTACCTACGCCATGTAAAATATTCTACTAACAATTGATTGCGGCACCGCTAAAAACCGTTAACGACCAACGCGTCCCATCACTACGCTTCTGGCGCCATGATGTGACAAAGCGCGCTATTTTCGAAACAGCCAATCGCAGCGCCGTTACCGACCTCCCCGCAACCCGCACCTACCGCCAACTGTGGTGACCTTTGCATCGAACTAAATCGCTTATAGGCTCTATCTATTGGTTATCTGTGACCTCAAGGGAGTATACTAGGACCGATTCTATTTTTATTATATGTTAACTATCTACCAAAGGTGACATCTAACCGTGTAATAATGTTTGCAGATGACGTTTGTGTACTGTTCAAATTTAAACGAAATGAGGTAGAAAATCTGAGCTTACTGATAGAGGAGTCTCTGAATAGGATTGTTGATTGGTTTAATACTCTCAATTTATCTACAAATATAAGTAAAACGAAAGTAATTCATTTTAGAAATATTAAAACAAATGCTGTAAAACTAAATATTCGTTTAAACAATACATCCCTCTTAGTTGTAAATGAAACCAAATGTTTAGGAATATGGGTTGATGAAAATTTAAATTGGAAAAAACATGTCGATTCTCTTTGTAAAAAGCTTAGTAGCTTTAGTTTCGCTCTTCGAGGCTTGAGAAAAATCTCCACCAGAAAGGCGGCCATGCAATCTTATTACGCTTTTTTTCAGTCTCATGTAATATTTGGTTTGGCAATCTGGGAAGGCTGTGTGGACATACAGCGATTAAGTGTGTAGTGCGTGCGTATTTATGTGGAATTAAGTCAAGTCGAGAGTCGTGTCGGCAATCCTTCAAACTACTAGGTCTGCCTACTCTGGCAGCTCTCTATATTATGGAGCTCTGCAAACTCGTGCGCCGATTTCCAGACGAGTTTCCATTGAAGAACGATTTTAAAAGTGACAGACTTACCATATATTTGTGAATGACGTCAAGGTCCCAGCTGGCAGAACAGCAATGTTTTCTAGATGCCACAACCATGTTGCAGCAAAGGTGTACAATGCCTTGCCAGCTGAATTGAAGGCCCTATCGTCTACAAAATTTGTAATTGTATTAAAAAAATACCTTGTTGAACTGTGTCCATATAGCTTAGGTGAGTACTATATAAGGAAAAATCAATAATATGGAAATATTTTATCTGTAATTAATGTAATTATTCTTAGTATTATTGCTACACCAAATTGCTAAAATTGTATTGAGACAAATTAACAAACTGTATCCACTGTACCATCCTGTGTATAACATGCAATTTATGGCAAATAAATGAAATGAAATTTTAGGTGGTGCCGACTCTGCTACAAGAAAAATACTAAAGTGTTCGTCACTCCTTGTTCCTCCTTTCCTAGAATAAGTACACTGCCGAGTTTGTACTTATATTAACAAAGTAATTCCATATGGCACTAGTTTTTAATGTTTTTAAAAGCACGTACTAATATGACGGGCTTTAAAGCCCAATATCTTGCAAACGAATCACTAAGTTGAAAAATAGTTTCAGTAAACCCATAATATTATTAAACAAGCTATCTAAAGATACCCCACACTATGAGTTTAACGAGAAAAAAACTACACCCCATTATAGGTGTAGGGGAGGTAAACCCAAAAAAAATTTTTTTCAAGATCTCTCTTCTACTGTTATATCGGCGTAATTGATTTATATACCCATGCCGAATTACAGTTTTCTAGTAGTAATGGTTACTGAGCTAAGCCGAAGACGGACGGACGGACATGGCGAAACAATAAGGGTTCCTTGTTGACTACGGAACCCTAATAAGACAAAAAGCGGACGATCGTGAGTAGGTAGTAGGTAAGTATCCTGCCGAGGTAAATGCAATACCTCCAGCTCCGGTATAACTTCGGTAAAAAATTTACGGAGGCACAGGCGCAAGCGAAGTGTGAAATAAAAAATAGCGAAAGCGGAGGCGAATTCGAAAGTGTAAAACCAAACGGAAGTTCCGTCTTAACGGATGCGGAGGCGAAGCTCCGTAACATCTCTACTCAAGAACCTTGACTTTACGGGTCTCAAGCTTTTTTTCTCTCTCTTTCAAGCAATATTAAAATGGTTGTATCTTCGTGACTTTTTGAGATATTTGAATAGGATTTTCGTCTCTTTCATTCAAGGCAAGCCAAGGGGTACACCGGACGGGTGCCGTTTCTGCCAGTGTCATGGGACACACACAGAGACAGCGCTCGCTAACTAACTAGGGAATTGCTGTTTGATAATATCGAAACGAACCGGGTTATTAGGAGATATTTGTTTGGAATTTGACTACACAAATGTGAAGGGTCTTACAAAATACACTCTATATTAGAATAGAATAGAATAAAATATAAAAGAAATACTTTATTCAACATCACATTGCATGACATTATGATAAAAGTTACATGTGTGTTAACTGTTGACAGAAGAGCTGACAGCTTTCTCGCGCAACGCATCAGCATTGTAATTCAGTGAGGAAATGCCGCCAGCATCCTCGCTCGGTACAATGCCTCGAGGGCCTTTTTTAGATTTAACGATTTAACTTAGTTTTAATTAAGTTAAATTTTAGTAAAAATAAATAAGTTAAATTTTAGTTACGTGTGAACCCTAAGATTATACTTAACATGTTAAACTTAAAATTAATCTTTTAGTTATGATTATGTGATGTTTAAAAGGGGCTTACCTCAACACAATGTTACATTAAGCCCATGCTGGTTTTGAGGCAGACCCTGGTAACTTCGCATATTCCAAATGTCATTCTTATATCTTTAAGATTTCGAGAAAAACGCCTGTGACATAGATACAGACAGCTAGATGGACATGACGAAACATGAGTTGCTAAAAAATTTCGGCTACCTAAGAAACAGAAATGACAGTCGACTTGCCATACACATCAAACAAAATAGCACAAAACTCTTCAGCACTTGTCGCAATGCTGTCAAGATCACCTATGTCGAATTTTGTGCAATTTTATATGAGCGTGTTTTTATTATTTTTATAATTTATTAAGCTCGGTTGACAACCGGCTTCACTAGGTTGTTCTTCATGCTCCGTTTATCTTATTTTCTTGGTCGAGGTAGTTGAAATGTATCAGGAAACGACGAAAAACAAAACGCCATGTTTTTCCACCCAGTGCGCCGTCCCGATGGTCTCCAATAACGATATTAGGAGTATTAGAGCGGGCCCGGATTATAAATTATATCGGGTATCGGCCCGTTTTTGCGACCCTGTATCAGTCCAGGATCTGAAGGGCCTTCGTTTTTGCGGGTAGTATATACAGTTGATACTGATTCTTTGATGTTACTTGAAGGACCGGATACCCATAGGTTCAGGTAGGTGCCGCAATTATTTTTTAAAGCAGGGTTATTTAACTGCGTGCAACAAACTACTTACCAACAAAGTATACATGTAAAAGCGATACTCGTACTAATGTAAGATTTTTTTTTAAAGTTTTGAATAAATAGGCATGGAATAAATTTATTATTGTCATTTTAATTTAACTGCGTAACTTAAATATCGATGTGATTCTCGATATAAGGGGGACGTTATAGCTTCTAACTTCTGGTTTTAAAATAATCTTTGGACGTAGTTCCGTTCTGCCATAATTTGGATTAAAACAACTTTTTTAGGAAGTTAAGACGCCATAATGCTGGCCTTACACAGACGGCTACAGTCACTGAATTCTGTTTCTGGACCCGAGAGTTAAAAAAGTTCCCCCTGTTTTGGCATTTTTTTTTAGTAAGAATTCTATTTGGCATAATCTATGTAGGCATAATTAGCTTTGCAATTCATAATTGACTTTGCGCATAAACTGTTTTGGCAGAATCGAGATTCGCATAGTTCGATTACACCGAATTTCAATAGTCTGAATATGATTTGTGCATAATTTTGATGCTCCGAATCATGTTCACGCATAAAATATATGAGCATTTTTTTTTTTGTCGAACTTTATTCTCGCAGAAATATATATATGGGCATAATATTATTTAACAGAATTTATTATTCACACAAACGTATTTTAACATTCACAGGTACCTTGTAAATTATAGAAGCAATAACCTTTATTGTTATTTTTTTTTTATAAACTACTTATTTTAACCTAACCTAAACCTAACCTAACCGCTAGCATGTCGATGTCAGCCCGCTTCGCGCTTCGTTCCGCTCTAAGGGACACAAGCGAACTCTAACCTAACCTACTAATAATATCTTTGTTACGATTGTCTGGTGTTTTTGTTACTGCGGGCTTCGCCCCCCGTCCCCCCTTTCTTCTAGGTGCCCTGACCTAATCTACTATATTATAATCCTAACCTTTTTTTTTCTTTTTTTTTGTGTAGGGGGGAAAATGCGTTACGCATACCACCCGGGCGCCGGGGGTGACCCGAGTGGTTATGTGGAACTCCCGTATGAGCTAATGAGGCCCACGATGTACCCACTAAAAAATCCCCCACTTGCCGCCTCGCCGCCATTGTGGCGAGGTTACGGGAACGCTTGCGCACACATCCGCGACTCCGCCGGCGGCAGCCGCCCACAAGCGGCTCCACGCAGATGCCCAGAGGCCCTCCACGTGAGGCGCGCCAGATGTTTTGACGCGCCTACCTCCTTGATCTCCACCTGTTCAGTAGCGGACCCCCCTGAGTCCGCTACGAGGAGATCGTGGGTGCGGAATATCCTCTACACTATTATATTAGATCAACCTTATCAATATAAGTAATACCGGCATTCCTCCTCCTCTGCGCTCCCACCAATGCCGTTTCGGCGGAACGGCCCCGCCAAGTTCGCAGGGGGTAGGGAGAGTGGCGCACCGTAATAGCAACACGCCTCTCCCCCTGCGATCCCGCCTCGGCCGCAGAAGATAGGGAGAACGGCGAACCGAATATGCCAAGTCTGTTTTGCGAAAAACGTTTCGGACAGTCAAAGTTATGCCAAATAGCACATTCTGCACAAAGTGTATAGTTTTATTTGATCTTCAGTGATTCCGATTATGATTCAGTGTCTGAATGCCGTTCAGTGTGAGGCCGTTCAGTTTGGAGAAAGTAGCACGGCGGTCCAAATGGCGCCGGCTCTGTCATGAGCAGGTTAACAATTTTGAAAACTTAGCGTCGCAATGAGCTTGATAAAAAGCGACACGAGCTCAAGGCTCGTCCACCAGCACTACCAGCAGCCATCAGTTACAACTACGTCGGTGGAGTGTTAACTTGGCCCAAGTGCGCTCGAGCTTTTGCGAGCAAGAGAGGGTACATATCCACTTGAGAGCGCACCAGGGAGTAGAAGAACAACACTAATAATAATAATTGTTAATACCAAAGCTAGAACACACAGTCGCTGTGGCCGAGATCGGCCAGGACATCGTCATCAAATTATATGGAACTTAAAAAAATAAAGTTAAAGAAACTAGCCCTATATATATACTACTACTAATACCTTTATCACCAAATTGCACATATTCTAAGGAGTAGCCTTTCAGCGTACCTGCTGGTCGATCACGTAACGCAATGTACGCGCGTCAGGTTGATCTAAATGTTACTTTTTGTACGGGAAAATGGCAGTTGAATTGTCCTAACGTGTTTAAAACAAATCGGCCAAGTGCGTGTCGGGCCACGCGCAGTGTAGGGTTCCATAGTTGCCTGTCTTTCTTAGTTACATCGACACGCGCGCGCCAACTAAATGGTTGCGTCGGCCGAATTTGTACGAAAATTGGCCTTTCCAAGTACACATTAAATTGGTCGACTATTACTCGGTAACTACTTATGTCTACTTGTCAGTGATAGTTTTCATTTTAAATGTAATGATTAGGTACATAAAAATATTCGCAACGCAGGCTTCGTCAATTGCGTACAAACAAACATCCCCCCTGGTACTTAACTAACAATGACAGAATCCGCAACAGGCTTCGTAAATAACACGTTATAATCTAAACTAACAAAAAGGACCGCCCCGGATCGTTGGTGGCCCGAAAGTTCCCATGGCACTGGCGGCGTTGCCACGCTGAATGGCCAAAGAAATCTATTGAGCCAGGAACGATCCGGAACGAGGATCACAGCCCCTATCCCTAAGCCGCCGACCCAAATCCCGTATAACAACAACAACTCAGAGCAGGAGTTGGACATACACCATGACAGTTTACACCGATTCAGGACAAAATTGCTGTCGATGACCGATTGAAATGCCTCAATAGCCACATGACAGCCCTATTGGGCGAGATATTTCACGCAAACTAATCACTAATTTGAAAAGTGGTTTTAGGAAGCCCATAATATTTTTGAACGACCTATCCAACAATACCCCACACCATGGGTTTAACAAGATTTTATTGTACTGTTTTGTCGGCGTGATTGATTTATATACCCATGCCGAATTACAGTTTTCTAGTAGTAATGGTTACTGAGCTAAGCTGAGGAAGAACGGACAAACGGACGGACGAACGGACATGGCGAAACTGTAAGGGTTCTTGTTGACAATGACTACGGAACCCTAAAAAGCTTCTTTTATACCCACAATTATTATGCTAAAAGTGGCACTGGAATGTAAGTCTCATGTGCTCTGCCTACCCCTATTGGGAATGAAAGCGTGATATGATCTTATTAAATCACATACGTATATAACGTTACGCAATCCAAACAAGACGAAGTCCTGTATAATCAAAACCACCTTATAAACCACCTTAGATCTGGGGGCCTAGACAAGGTTACAATCGACAAGCGCTAATGCCAATAGAAAACTAATAAAACGTATGGGAATGACAGATGTTAACGAAGTGTTTCGTCGGCATCTGTCATTCCCCTACATTTTATTAGTTTTCTATTGGCGTTAGCGCTTGTCGATTGTAACCTTGTCTACGGCCCCTGAAACCCAACAATAGCGTCCAACCAAGTTCATTGAAATTCCGGAATAGGTTATTCTAAGATATAAAGGGCGAGCTTATCACGCCTTAGGACCCTAACATCAATATGCGGAGAATCGCCCTTCTTAATGTTACCGTGTTTGAGGTCCGTTATCTACTGGCCTGGGGCCTTCTGGAATCTGCTTTTAACGTATTTAAATCTACGCACTGAAGCTATGCCAGCCTATTGGTTCAGGCGGCTGTCAAGCGGCGGCGGTCATCATCATCATCATATCAGCTGAAAGACGTCCACTGCTGGACATAGGCCTCCCCAAAGAGTGCCAAAGTGACCGGTCCTGCGCCACCCGCATCCAGCGGACTCCAGCTACCTTTACCAGGTCATCAGTCTACCTTGTGGGGGGCCTGCCCACGCCGCACCTTCCGCGGCGGCGGTCGTTGGTTCGAATCCCAGCTGGTAACAAAGATTTTTTTTAAACGTAGAGGATTTAGTAAGTACTATCTGTATCGAGCTGCAACTTTTGAAACTCAATCTTCTCAAATGTTTTTTTCCACTACATGACACAATCCTACTAATATTATAAATGCGAAAGTTAAGATGTTTGGATGTTAAGATGTCTGTTACTCAATCACGCTTAAACGGCTGAACCGATTTGAATGAAATTTTGCACGAAGATAGTTTATAGCCTGGATTAAAATATAGGATAGTTTTTATCCCGGGTCCACGCGGACGAAGTCGCGGGCGTAAGCTAGTAATTAATAAAATTAGCAGACCTATTAAGAGCAATGACGCGTAGTTTTAGTGTCCAAGAAGCAACCGGATGGCTCGCGGTATTTGAGCTCCCGAAGTGTTGAGGAACCTCCCTGTACAACCCGAACTGAGCCAACTTGGACTCTAAAACTACGCGTCATTTGCTTTAACTATAGCAAAAGACCAGTCAAATTATATCAGCCTTAACAAAAACTTAAATTATTGGCATGAATGTGGGATTGGTACTTTTTGATGACTGTGCATGATGCTTGCTGTTAGATGATGAATAAAGAACCATCGAACGTTGTTTGAATAGTTTTAGAATGGTGAACGATTTTTCTGTAAAATGAAATTGATTGAAAGAGAAACGTGAGTAGAAATAAGAATAATTAATGTTGATAAATGATAATATAATGGAATTTGAACTGAAGTAATTTTATATTGGTATTTTATGTTTCAAATGTATTTTAATTTTAACTGGTGGATTTATACTTTTAGTGATTGACATGTTTTATTATTGATTTTTTAGTGCAATTGTTAATTATTGTACTCGTATACCGTACAGCGGTTGATTGTGACACACAACACTTTTATGTAACATCTTCTGTACTCGCACAATTTGACAATAAATGATTTCTGATTTCTGAAGTATGATTGAGTTCGTAAGACGATCGCTACGAATGAAGACGTAGGTACATTTTATGTAAATGAATAAGATTTTATAGAGTTCTCGAGTTTCCCTGCGTCCCACTCTAGATAAATGTATACTTATTGCATGATTTGCATGGCTATAAAACTGTATGACAAAGTACCTGAAGATTTACAAGACTACGATCACATCAATTAAAAAAAAATACGTTCAAGTGGTTGCTTGGTAAATGTTATTACGATTGTTTGTTACATGTTATTATTGTATTGCTAATTTGTTTAATAATAATTGGTTTAAGAAAAATATATTTAAAAGATGTTTATAATTTTTGAAAATATTTTTTTTTGGTTCCATCTACCACCTCTAATACCATCCGAAATATTTCTACGCCGATGCTAGCAGAGTATGCTGAAGTAGCTAACCCTTTTACTAAGCTATATTGCAGCATCTGTTCAGACATAAATGATTATGATAATGAAAATTCTTACTATTCATAAGCTCAGACGATCCCGTTCAAACGTTGATAACTTTCCATTTCACGTCTTGTTTTTCAACATTTTTGATATGGGGAACTGCATACTGCACTAGATATTACCGGTATTATGATTCAATTCCATTAGGGCACCAATCCGCTAGCGACTGCTGCCAAAGATTACGAGTCGGGGCCGGTATCGGCCGCCTGACATCGGGCTTAAGGCGACCAATCCGTGAAAATGGCCCGAGTTCTGCGTAATCTCATTCTGGGAGGATCTAGCCCGTTCGCTACATTATGGTGAATGTAGACGGATGCGAAGGGTAAATAACTTGATGACCAGATTTTATTTTTATAACATCTTCTATTAAGCACGAAAAACTAAAACAATGACAAAATTGCAGGCTCCTTATTTTGTTTTTTATTTGTTACCACCCAGTGGCCGCATACAGCCGGCAGTAAAGGATGCGTCGCTGACTGTGAATATCTGTAGATTTAAAAAGTTGTAAGTAAAAAAGTTTGTCTGCATTTCGGATTCAAATCAACGATATTTTATTTATTTATTTATACTTAAGGAGTACCAACAGCTGCAAAAACATGATATAAGTCATGGTGTAAGTTTATGAAATACTATTAAACCTAAAATGTGCGCCCCTGTGTAGTGAACGGGACCGTATTTGCTTTGAAACTTGAAGGCTCATCTAACGACAGAAAACATATTTTCGGTCGAGTCATCCTGTAATTTTGTCAAACCGATTACTTCGTATTTTGGGGCTTGAAATATGTACTAGGCCAGAAAAGACGCATTTTCTCCACGCTTTTTCAGAAAAAAATGTCTGGGGCCGTATTAGCGGATGTTTTAGTGTCATCGAGTGATATGGCAGTCACACAGCTGATTACAGGATATCTTATCCAATTAATCAACTATTGAGAGAAAGAGAGTTGTTCTAGTATAAATTCTATTGCTTCCTCGGCAAAATCCGCAACGAACTAGAAACTAATTTAAGTGACTTGAATATCGCTCGAAGTTTGCTGGAGTGAGTTGTTGCTATGGTTTCTGAACTATTAAGTTGCTCATTGTACTTAAAGTTAGTGTCAAATAATACATAGGTACCTGGAAATATCATACGGGCGTATATTTCAACCAACAACAGTTTTCGACCGTACGAATGATGTGAGAAAGCATCATCCTCCTAGCGTTATTCCCGGTTGTGCCCTAAAGGAGCCCGGGGTCCGCTTTGACACCTAATCCCAAGATTTGGCAGAGGCACTAGTTTTACGACTGCCATCTGAACTTCCAACCCAGAGGGAAAACAGACTATTGGGATTAGACCGGTTTCCTCACGATGTTTTCCTTCACCGAAAAACTATAATAACAGTAGATATTCCGTACGTAAGTTCCGTAAAAATTCATTGGTATGAGCCGGGATCCGAACCCACGACCGCCGCTTGACAGCTGCATGCCTGAAACCACTAGGCTACCGTAGCTTCTTATGATATGAGAAAGTAATTTTGTTAAATAGCTCAATTAACACAGTTTTTTTAGGTACGATCAGTCGAACAATTAGCAATATAGGGACGTTTTTCCCCCGAAGGGATAAAAACGATATATTTCATGTCACGTTCAACAAACGTTTTGACGTGATTTTGGCTTTTATGGGTATCGTAAACAAATGAAATAACTTAATTATTTTGTATGAAAAAAAAACCGGAAAAGTGCGAGTTTGACTTGCCCACCGAGGGGTCCGTATTACCTCCTACCTCGATCATTGATTACATACGTTAAATAAAGACTATATTTTTTATGACTTAATTACAAATGTATAGTTTTAGATTTTCTAACTTTACTTGTAGTATAAGACTATTATTTGCTTTTCATAGTTCTAGGTCAACGGAAAGGATACTTTTGATTCCCTTGAGTGTCGAAAAACGGCCGTATCTTATTTTTTCGTTATCTTAGAAGTTTGATTTTTTGACAGCTTTAAGAGACTGTAAACTTGAGTATATGGTTATAATTTCAACTCGATAACTCCACGCGTTTCCGAGATACGGGGTCTTGACATACAGACAGATGGACAACAAAGTGATCCTATAAGGGTTCCTTTTTTCCTTTTGAGGTACAGAACCCTAAAAATGAAGCAGTTAACGACATTTATGTAAACGTGTTGCTTAATCGGCATCAAAATATTCGGCCGTGTAAAATGTACACACTGTAGGTACAAGTATATTAGACGATAGTACACGAGCGACGAACAAAATGAAGATTAAACCATTATGTAAATGTATAACTTTGTCTAGAGTAAATAATTATGTTGTTGGAGGCTTTTAGTGTGTGTAAAGCGAATTCTGGAAAACGCTTTGAATAAGTGAGTCGACTTTGTTCATAAGATCTTGCGTTAGATAAGTGTATGTGAGCGCGACGTACTTATAATTTAATTCATAAATAGCTGCAAAAAAACAAACGTTCATATTAAAGAAAAATCAAAAGATATTATTTTTATCTCAGGTTCATTACCTATCAGCTTATTTAAGAGCCTTATATAAATGAATAAATAAATATTAGGGGACAATCTTACACAAATCGACCTAGTCCCAAACTTAAGCATAACTTGTACTATGGGTGTGGGTTGTCTAGTAAGACGACGTTAAACATACTTACATAGATAAATAAATACTTAAATGCATAGAAAACATCCATGCTCTAAAAAAAATATTCGTGCTCATCACAAATAAATACCCTTACCGGGATTCAAACCCAGGACCTCTCGCTTCGTAGGCAGGGTCAGTAAATAGTCTAAATCCCAACAAGGTTTTGAAAAACATTAATTTATAATAGCGTTTTTTTGTTGATTTCATTTTAAATTATTATTCTAAGATGCTTTATTCAAGAAGCTGGCTAATTTATCATTATTTTGAAGTCTGAAATTTTGTCGGATTCTGTCGCTGGGTAACTATTTAATTGATAATATATCCGTTACATATAAAAAATAAGCTATAAATTATTTCCAAAGTTGTCATTTTTCCTACGATGAGATGCATACGCTGCTATGCCAAATTGAAGCCGTACTTAATTCACGGCCTCTGTGTTTGATAAGCGCGGATTCTGCGGATCCCCTTCCTTTATCACCAGCCCACTTTCTTGTGGGAGAACCGTTAAAGGCCCTTCCAGACGTTCCCGAGACCCGAGAACTTGTATAAGTTGTCAGTTCATTTACTGGACTAAATTATCTTGTGGCTCTATGAGCTGTACCATGTACCACTCACGAGCCAGTCTTTGTAATGACTCAACGAAAAAAAACTATATAAGTACTTTATTAACCCTGAAAATGATCCTGAAAATGATCTCGAGCAGACTGGACTGTCCGTATATGAATTGGTGCTGTACAGTCCTAAGTGGAGGTGTTCAGCGGTGATCCATGAATGGACAATAATGTACTCAATTTATAAACCTACTAACCTTAGTTATGAGTAAAACATAAAATATGTAACTAACAATATTTGGACCCTGGTTATCTAAATAAAGAACTTTATTATTATTATTAACGAACCTGCTCACAAAATTTCACGAGAATCGATTGAGAAATGCGACCTGGGGAGTACAGTCGCACGGACACCGGACACCGGACCCCGGACAGACAGACGATTTTCGGCCCAAGCTGAAGCACATACAACTTCGTTCGTTTTGCTCACTAGTTCGATTTGGTCAAATCTAGTAGCCACTTCCGTAGATTCCTCTTAAATGCGGCGGTGGGAGTAGCATTCCTGACCGTTGCGGGCAGACTATTAAAGATGGATGGACCCATTATGTGGGCAAATCTTGCAGACTTTTATAGGAGTGATAAGGCGGTTATTACTACGAAGGGCATGGGTTTCATTTATACCCTGTCGTTGGAATATATGCATATTCGTGTGAGTGAATAGGTACGGCCACATGATAAACGAGCTCGCTCGGGAGCGTCAGGATACCCCTTTATTGATAAAACATAACACGCCTGTAATAAATGAAATGTATTGTCTCTTTCTTACGAACACAAATGTCACAGTGACAGATAAACGATTTTTTCACGGTCATCCTCTTAGCGTTATCCCGGTTGTGCCCTGAAGGAGCCCAGGCTCCGCTTTGACACCTAATCTCAAGATTTGATTGACATCTGACTTTTGAACCCAGATGAGAAACTAGACCTTATTGTGATTATTATTTTTATTATTCATCATTTATTTCAGATAACTAAGGATATGTATGTATGTATGTAGTGTACATGTCTCAAAATAATTAAATAATATGTTAGTAGTAATAATAAGCTAGAGTTAATTTAATTTAATTACATAAAAAATGTCAGCAACTTTAAAAATAACAATACCGATTAGATAGGTTTCCTCACGTTTTCCCTTGGTACGAGTCAGGACTCGAACCCACGGCCGCCGCTTGACAGCCGCATGCCTGAACCACTAGGCTACCGTAGCTTGTAAACTAATTTGAACGGTATTTTAACTAAAATAGGTTTGTTTAACGTTTAACGCCTTATTAGCGTTTCAAAAACGCACATCTGGCGTACCTACTCGCCTTAACTAGGGTTATCGTAACCTGGTAACCCGCTAATGCCGCAGCCCGACCGCTTGCGGTCCGGATACGCTGAGTTACGCTTCACCGCACTGCGTTATGACCGAATTGATTCACTGTACACAGTAAATTACAATTTCGGTTGTGAAGTTAAGGCGTATCTAAACAAACAGTAGCTGTTATATCTGAGGTTACTCTGACGATATGACATACATCCATAATCCAGATCATAAACATAGCTATAATGACATAGAAGAAGTCTTATACGTAGTATGTGTAATCTTTTCGAACAACACATTTTTAAATCTATACAAACTCATGAGTACGTACGTTACGCAACGACGGAACGACAGTTAACTTTCGATTTAAAAAAAACTCACTCAAATCGATTTATCCGTTTATCTAGGAGGTACGATGCCACAGACATTACAGAGAGGCACAAGTTAAACTCATTTTTGGCCCGCAAAGTGAACATTACTCGCTACATATTGGAAGGTAATGCGTTTTAAGGTCAGATCAAATGAAAAAATAAAAAACATTGCAGGCCGCCTGGAATGTTACATATAAAATTCCTTTATTTAGTTTTTCTGTTGCAAACGCGACGTTTTTGCTTTTTTCGGTGGAAAAATACACTTGCGACTCTGTTTAAGAAAAAACGGCGGGAAATCATTAATATTTTCACTTTGTTCAAATCCCACTAATATTATAAATGCAAAAGTTTAGATGTTTGGATGTTTGTTACTCAATCACGCTTAAACGGCGGAACCGATTTGAATGAAATTTTGCACGAAGATAGTTTATAGTCTGGATTCAAATATAGGATAGTTTTTTCCCGGGTCCACGCAGACGAAGTCGCGGGCGGAAGCTAGTATATTAATAAAGCTTGTTTTCAATTTAGCAATTTTTATTCTCCTATTTTTGAGAAAGGCACTAAATTAGCCTTAGCCGGAATGGCAATTGCAGGCTTCGTATTATAATTAAACAAATACTCAGCCTGCAATTGCCTCCTTCCCGGCCACGGCAATAATGTACTATTAACGCCCTCTTTATTATCGAGGATAAAAAATCAGGAATTCCAATAACACAACACACATTTCTAGATTCATATTAAAGATTCCTTGACAGATTTCGACCATCGCGGAATGAACTTTAAACGAATTCACAAAAATATATTCCAGATAATAATTTCCCGTTTTGTCTCACAGATCTTAATTTCCCTAAAAATTCTTTTCGGCGCACAATCAGCGTCGGTTTTAATCTCGATCAGTCAAACATTGGAGTCGGATCGAACAATCCGGTCCCACAGCTCATTAATCCGCGGCTTCAATGTGTACGCGGCTTGGCGCCAGTTTCAGCAGAATCGGTTTTTATGGTCTCAATATGCCCTTGTTCCAGTATATTCCAGGAAAAATTTATTTATCTTAAATATTATATAGCAAATGTAAATGAACCGAAATAAAGACAAAAACATTTGTTAATATTTTTCTGTTTTCAGAAACTAGTTATACTTATATAATTTTTTATGTCTCAAATTTTGTCGGATTCTGTCACTGGGTAACTGTTTAATTGATAATATATCCGTTACACATAAAAAATAAGCTATTAAAATTATTCCCGAAATTGTAATTTTTTCCATACAAATTGTCAGTTCATTGACTGGACTAGTAGATAACCAAGTTTGACAATTGGTTGTATGTAAGGAAAAATAACTTTGTCAAAAATTTCACTTTTGGTACTCAAGCTTTTATTGCCGACTGTACTTTTCTGTATACCGTCATCAACTACTCATTAAGTCGATAGGGTTATGTGGTTTTATTACGGAGTTCCTATGGCCACCTTCCAGCTCCATCATCAGATCAGCTCGATGGTACCATAATATTGAATTGTCATCCAAACTATACTTATACCCAACATTTCAGCTCAATCGGTCACCATCGGTCATATTATTAAGTAAGAAAACAATTTATTTCTGCAACTCCCTATTCTTCCCGTAAGTATCGTAAAAGTCAAACGGGATTGAGTTGAGGTTTGTTGTGGGCGATAAGTCTAACAGCCTGTCACTGCAGAAATGCAGGACATTCGTTAATATTATGGAGCATGTTAAATGAATATGCACGTATTTATGTTTCCTTATTTATAAAGACACCTTTGTTAATCAAGGCCTTAATATCAAGCGGCAATTAGCGGCGCGCGGGGAAGTAAGCTTCACCGAATAAAGTAAAGCAAATCATTTCAAATTTACGACGACCTCTGTAGCCTAGTTGGTAGTGACCCTGCCTACGAAGCCGGAGGTCCCGGGTTCGAATCCCGGTAAGGGCATTTAAGTATTTATTTATCTATATAAGTATGTATATCGTCGTCTAGTACCTATAGTACAAGCTTTGCTTAGTTTGGGACTAGGTCGATTTGTGTAAGATTGTCACCAAATATTTATTTATTTATTTATTTATTTAATACGCGTAGGCAAATATGCCTCATCGAACGAGCGAGCGAAGCGAACAAAGCTTGCTTCAGCTTGGTCCGAAAACCGTTCGTACGTCCGCTGTCACGCTGTCACGCTGTCCGGCTGTTCTCCTCTACAGGCCCCATTTCCAACCGGTTCTCGTGAAATTTTGTGAACAGGTTTGTTAATTATATACATTTTTTTTTGTCGAGTCACTTTTTCGGAGTAAAAAACGATTTCTACAGCTCACAGTACCGCCACTGCCGCCACTACTGAGTCAATGGCATGAATAGAAAAAAATCGCTCGCAGTGGCACTCCACAGTCCCTCAAGTGGAACAATTAACATTTTGTGGAAACTAATACATCACCCGGGACGAATACATTTCACCGCCGTAACGAGTTTTAAAATCATTTCGCCGAACACGTGTCACGCCAGTCAGTTCGCAGTAATGGATGAAAGTGTTCATTTTACCAACATTGAGCTTTTTGGCTGAGAAATTGAGTACCTATGTTTTTAAATGATTATTGGGTTGGATAACAACCTGGCTATTGACGATTTACGTCATCAGCCGAATAACATTATTAGTTATTCATCGAAAGGTATTGAATTTAAACTTTCGTATTTAAAATGCTACAAATAATCACGCTATGGCATCCTCGTGGTTTTAGCATGCGGCTGTCAAGCGGCAGTCATGGGTTCGAATCCCGGCTTTTCGGTGAGGGAAAAGATCGCCAGAAAACTGGTCTAGTCCCAATAAGGTCTAGTTTTTCCTCTGGGTTGGATAGTCAGATGACAGTCGCTTTCGTAAAACTAGTGCCTATTCCAAATCTTGGGATTAGATGGCAAAGCGGACCCCAGGCTCCTTAAGGGCACAACCGGGAATAGCGCTAGGAGGATGATGGCTGATAATAACGCTTAAACTCACTTAGCAATCTTAGTATTTGTCACTAGGGGCGACGTGTTTCGAACCTATTGGGAACCCCTTTTTCTGTTGTTTTTCGTGCGTACGAGTACGAACCATGAGGCGGACGGAGCGGGTAGCGGACGGAGCGGGTAGCGGACGGAGCGGGTAGCGGACGGAGCGGGTAGCGGACGGAGCGGGTAGTGTGCGGGGCGATACGACCGCTAGACCATTCATCCTGAAGATAGCAACGGTTAAACCTACGTCTTTAATCGTCACTTCGGGAGTCCAAAGGGTTCAAGACAGGTCGCCTGTAGTGACAATTAAGGCGCGAGTTTATCAGTTCTTATTACTTACTAAGATAACTTGAAACGTGACGCACGAAAGTCGAAATTGAATTACATACGACTCTTTGGGGGAGGCCGTTGTCCAGCAGTGGACGTCTTCCGGCTGATATGATGACGATGATCAATTTCTGCAAAACCAAACAATATGGCGTCTTGACACTTTTGCACTTTCCATATTTCAAGCTTTTCTTTTACGTGCCTTTGCTAGGCCAGTATATCTCTGACCTTTAACCACGAACCATTGCTATGAATCGAAAGCTCAAGTTATAATAGGCATACAATATCAGACAAGTCAAAACCAGTTGAAGAACAGAACGCCGGGGTACGGACGGACCGCTTCAAGTTAAATAACAGCGGTCGAGTTAGCGAAGATTCCCGAAGAGCGCTTTTGATGCCAGATCGGCAACTTCGCGGGAACACGGATGCTTTGGTATAGAGTATGAGAAGTTTAAAGCCTCTCACAGACTAGCGCGGCCTGCGGTGGCGGTCAATAGTAAACTTGACAGTTAATGTCAAACTTACCATTGACCGCCACCAGGCCGCGCCAGTGTTATTAAGGCTTAATATGAGCGTATATGAAATTAAGGGCCTATACATAATACTTTTTTCACGCGCCCCGTCGACGCGCGTTACCTTAATACCTAGCGGATGGTAGTGGTGGTTAAAAGTACAAAATTCTCTGTTGACAAAATCCCCTGTTTAGGTATGCCGAACGAGCCTAAACGTTGCCATCCCTCTCTATCCCGTGCAACGCGCTGCGATAGAACGCGTGCGCACGCAGCTTGTAGCGGCGCTACCAAATCACAGCCACCCCTGTTAAAAGGTCGAAGAAGTCGTGGCAGGATGGTGACATTGACTGGCCTTTAAAGTTATATTTTACAGTAGTACTACTTTGCACCGCCTAATGTTGCAGTGCTAAAAACAGAACTAGCAAAGTGCGTGTTGGACCACGCCCAGTGTGGGGTTCCGTAGCTGGCTGTCTGTGTTTGTGACATCGACACGCGCGTGCAAAGTTGGCCTTTTCAAGTACATTAATTAAGTTAACGTTAACTAGTTATGCCTACGTATCCGTGATAGTTTTCCTATTAAATTCATTATATGTATAACTGCCATGATTTTTTATCATATACCAAGTAGTAACCATTTAGGTCGGCGAGGGCCAGACACACGAGTCTAATAAAAATTAGGGCTTAAAGCCCATTATCACGCAAAAGTACCCCGAAATTGAAAAATGGTTGTAAAAATCCACCTGATTGTGAACTGCTATCCAACGATTTTTCACACCATAGGTTTACCGAGAAAAAAACATACCGACGTTATGTGTAGGGGAGGTGCCCTAAAAATGATTTTCGTAATTTTATTGTACCATTTTATCGGCGTGGTTACAGAATTACAATTTCCCACTAGTAAGGGTCACTGAGCTAAGCCGCAGACGGACAGACAGACAGACGGACAGGCGGACATACGTACATACGGACAGACGGAGAGATGGACAGACGGACAGACGGACAGACGGAAAGACGGAAAGACGGACAGACGGACAGACGGACAGAAGGACGGACGGACAAGGCGCAACTATAAAGTTTCCTTGTTGACCCAGTGGTATGAGCAGGGTTCGAACCCACGACCTCCAGATAGAAAGTCGCGTACCTTACTGCTCGGCTCCAGTGGATATTCGCGGAGTGGAGTGGATACCGTGGTCGCAGCATACTCTGTGGCGCGGAATAGTTCCGCGCGGGGAACTAGTAAAGGTTTATGAGGACGAGTTCGTCTCCCTGATTAGTTTACCTCTGCCTAACCAATAGTTTGATAAGGGCCTCTTTAATTATGCCTCTATCAAATTTAACTTAGTTTTATGTAGGTAATTAAATATGAACCAACTACGTACTCTTTCTTTCAAATATTCTCTTGAGCTTTTGACAACGTAGGCAAGGGTATAGGTATCGGCGACAGATTCGAGGTCACGCACACAACAACATGTCATGTAATGCGGTAAAATACGTTTTGAAATTAGCGTTATTTTTTTCATAACGATTAGTAGTTCAGCAGCAAACTGTAACAAAGATTGTCAAAAAAAATTCAAAGTATTCATTTTGGATGATTTTTTTGAAAAAAGTATTTCATTTTAATAAACTTCACTTTTTTTATAATTAAAGCTTTGTTATTAAAGCAAATTATTAACTAATCATGACAACTTTTGGCTTAAGGCGCCGTAGGTTCCTGATCTTCTTTACTTCTCACTGAGCATAAGCGTGAGCGAGATGGAATATGGTAGCGCGTGCTCGGAAGCGCGGATATCATGTTTTTTAATTTAAATCTATTGGCCGTTTAAATAAATAAAAAAGTAATCACTGAGTTCTCTCAAGGATCTACATGGAAGCAATTTTAATATTTAAGCTTTTGTGCATAATTTGTTACGAATATTTTAAGTGTACTTTAGACCTATGTTCGTGATTTTTTTTCTGTCGAGCGAAGCCATAATATTATTGTCATTTTGGAACCATATTATTACTAGCTGTTGCCCGCGACTTCGTCCGCGTAGAACTTGTTACCGTCTTAGAAAAATGATTGCTATTAAATGAATGTAGGCGGAACCTTAATTATCGCTGCCCTTAACAAAGTTCTACCATCTTAAGGGATGATTTCCGAGATAAAACTATCCTATATCCACAAATTAAGGTCTCAAATTATCTGTAAGGAAAATTTCATCTCAATCCGTTCAGGGATTAAGCGTAAAAGGTAACAGTGCGATGAGTTCATTAGTTCAAATTGAAAACTCTGTTTTTACACATTAAAATGTCTTAAAAATCATCAACAGACGTTTCAGCTTAAATTGTATATTTTTCATAATGTATTAAAGAAAGCTACATTACTGAAAATAGTTTAGAAAGCAAACGTAATCTAATGCTAAAAGACGTAAAACTTTCCATCTTCATCCAGCGTCCCCATATAACGGCGTTAGAGAATAATATTATTCTCATTAAACCATTTTTTTTTTAATTAACAAAATAATCCGCACCTACTTACTTACTACTACTTACATACCTTTCGGTTCTGGGAGCATCCCAGTTCTAACCTAACCTAACCTACATTTCTGGTAGCTGTTCGGTTCTGTAAGGTTCGTGATTCTAACTTAACCTAACCTACTTTTCTGCTAGCAGTCGGATTATGTATGACCTATACATACTTCCAACCCTTTTTAACCTCCGTAGAGGATGAATTTTAAGAAACGCTGTAATTATTTCCTAGTTTTACCCGAAGTTACAGATACCTTTAAAATTGTCTTGTTCGCCGTACCAACATCCAACTCCTTTTAGCCCATTTAGGGGATTGTTAATGCCCAGCGTATGTGTGCTATGCAAGCAAAGGCACACACACACTCACATGCGTCAGCGACCAGCCAGCGCGGACGGGACCGCGCCCCACTCTCATTTATACAACTACCGAACGCATACATTTTTTCATGTTTTTTTTTTTTTTTTAATAAATCTGCAATCAGTCTCCAGACTATGATTAGTGGAATGAAAGATGGCGTGTCGTAGATTTAGAGGCCAATGCCTCGCTCACTACTTAGAGAATATGGTTACGTTTAAGTCTCTTAACCACATTGACATTATTGAGCAATCCAGAGGCCAATGGATTGGAGTGATGGGTAAGGCGAGCTATGTGTTGTTCCTTATAGCGGGCGACTTCGGATGCTACTGTTGGCATTTTTACATGCTCGTGAATTTCATCGTTCCCCGCGAACCATGGAGCATTGGTGATGCATCTAAAGATCTTGTTTTGTACCCTTTGTAGGCAGGCTATATTACTCTTACTGGCTACTCCCCATATTGCGATGCCGTATGACCAGATGGGTTTCAGAATGTCTGAGTATATTTAAAGCTTATTATCCAGTGAGAGCACTGAGTTTCTTGCCATCAGCCAGTAAAGTTTTCTGAATTTATAGTTCACTTGGTCTCTTTTTGCCTTTATGTGATTTTTCCAGGTCATGCGTCTGTCTAAGTGGAATCCGAGGTATTTTACGCAGTTCGTTTGGGGTTGTCTTTTCTCAGGGTAAAGGTAATGTGAGTTGACTTTTGGGCACTAGCTTGAATCCGCCACATTCGAAGCCAGGCTGAGGTAGAGTCCAGCACTCGTTGTAGTTTGGCACTTTGTGTTCAGCAGACCTTTGTGCCATACTCTGTCAAACGCTTGTTGTACGTCCAAAAATGCAGCGGAGCAGTATTTTTTGTGTTCGAGGCATTGTCTGACAGAGTTGTACATACGATGTTTGTTTTTTCATGTAAAATTAATTCAGTAAAGGAGTAAATGGAGATTCAAGAACTTCTTCATTATTTCTCACCTCCGTCCACCGCCTGAACTACTACTCGCTCCTGTTTCATCATATAGTCCTTCGAACCGGATAAAGAAAAACCACAGCCATACATTGTGCACAAGGGAACAAGGGATCGCGAACAGTTAACGGGCCGTTACGTGGACATTTCGAGAAAAGGAGTTCACAATCAACCTAAAAACACTAATAAGGAGCAGAAGATTCACCTGTGCTGAGAGAATTGTCATTAATCGGAAGAGCAAATCACGCCTACTGTGGAGAAAGTGAAAGTGAGAACCTGGGAGAGGTGAGTTCGTTCCGATCTTTTCTCTGATAGACGAATCCCTCTTTAAGTGTTTACGTACAGTGTTCTTTTATTCGCACCTTAAAAGCGACCGTAGATCGTAGGCAGGTACAGGTACCGTTAGGTATGCAATGCAATTGCATTGCATACCTAACGGTACCTATACCTGCCTACCTACTTAAATTCGCACTTTAAAAGCGAATCAACCAAAATAGTGCCTTTAATCATTTATAGTACACAGTTACTGTTCATTTCTTATAATTATAGTAATTCATTACTACAATTTCATCCCATTGCTTTCGCACTTTAAACGAGAATAATCCTAAATTGTGATACCTAAATAATTAACAATTGTTAACGCTAACATTCTTTGCAAACTTATCTTAATAATTACTTACAAACATACCTCCTCTTGTACGTTAAGACCAAGATTAGCCGAACATAGCTACTCGTAGTGTTAATTGCAGTGTTTTTGCATATTCCCGCTGTTGCTTAGTGCACGGGCGGGCCTTGACCTTGGATCGCTCGGTGCCCGGTAACTGCAACCTGGCTGGTAGCTTGCTGCTTAGCTGTTTACGAACTTCGCATATCTCACTGCACCATCATTACGCTTCATAAAAACAACATTATAAGTATCCCAATCATTTATTTGTTTGTTGTAAACCGTGTTCTTGCCTAACTTTCTTGCTTACAGTATCACACTTGGTCATATTACTTATCGTAAGTACATTAAACTAAGTCAGTGCATAAAACAAATGGATAAAATGGATATATAAAGTTACTCAATTTGAGAACTATTTAAAATCTCTAGACAGTTGTCCGCAATTAAGCAGATTGCAGGTTAGCGAACTAAACATTCGTTTGACGAAAATTTAAGAGATTTATTCCGATTATGATTCTGTGCAATCTCACATAGAAAACATATCTGAAATTCCAGACGAGCATTACTCGGACCGTGAGACGTTTGAATCGAGGTACTTCGGTGCAGTCGCGCTCGCTCGAGAGGTGTTGGAGAGAAGCGGGAGCTCTGCGGGCCTCGCGCAGGAGTCCAGGTCAGTCTCAGGTTCTTGTGAGTATCACGGAAGGCCAAACATTAAGTTGCCAACCATTCATTTGCCTAACTTTTCGGGACAATATCAGGACTGGTTGGAATTTCACGATACGTTCCGCTCACTTATTCACTTAGATGAATCGATACCTAAAATAAACAAATTTCACTACTTACGCGCTGCATTAAAAGATAGTGCTGCTCTGATTGTACCACCGCTTGACTTCTCAGCTGAAAATTACGATGTAGCTTGGGATCTGCTTTGTGACAGATTTAACAATAAGCGACTTCTCGTTAATAATCACTTGCAAGCTATATTCGGCATTGAAACATTAGCTAAAGAGAATTCCAAAGCGTTACGTAACATCATTGACACTGTAAATAGGAATTTACGTGCATTAAAAACCCTTAAATTGCCTACTGAACATTGGGACATACTCATAATATACATAATTTCACAAAAGTTTGACACTACACGGGAATGGGAAGAACACCGTAGTACTTTAGCGGACTTACCCACTCTTGCAATGTTTTTGCAATTTATTAAAGGTCGTGCCGACCTCTTAGAAACAATGGAGGATGCTCATTATAAGCGCCGATACAGTGAAAATACACATTACCGCCACAAAGCATTAGTAGTCAGCCCTCAATCTCTTCCTTCTGAGAGACAGTATATGTGTCCATTATGTAAGAACAACCACGCACTATATCGGTGTCTTAAATTTAAATCTTTCTCATTAGACGCGAGAATGCAAAAGTCAAAATCATTAAAATTATGCTTAAACTGCTTACGTCAAGGGCACAGCGCAAACGCGTGCAGAATTGGACCCCTTAAGGCTTGTATACCCGCTAAAGTCCTTGAGCGTATGGGCGGAGCCTCGACCCTCTCCCCCCGCAAGTCGCACAACCCGCCGTCGTTTATTAAGCGTTACATAGATTAAGTTACAGACGCGTCATCGCGCATCGTTACCAATGCAAGGGCGGACGTGGGTGGGTGACATTCGTCATGCTTAATTGAAACGTGATATTTGTCATACATAAATTACATAATGGATTAAGTTCAAAAATTATGTGCAAAAATTATGTGTAAATTATGTGTGTGTGTGTGTGTGTGTCAAGAGCGTACTCCCATCTTAAAGGCCGGCAACGCACCTACAACTCTTCTGGTGTTGTAAGTGTCCATGGGCGTCGATTATCGCTTACCATCAGGTGATTAGACTGCTCGTTTGCCTCCTGTATTATAAAAAAAAAATGTCCCTACTATTATAATACTATTTACCTACTTACGATTAGTGTAGTTCCGTTAGCACGGCTAGCACGAGACGGCCGCGACATAAACTCGATTTTTCTCACACTATCGGTCTCTCTCTTATTAGAACATTAGGAAAGAGAGGTATAGTGTGAGAAAAATCGAGAGTATGTCGCGGCCGTCTCGTGCTAGCCGTGCTAGTGAAAACGAAATTCGTTCGAATAACTCTCATTGTCGCTCGAACTAGCAAGCGCGACAGAGAGGGAGATACACGAACGAAGTTCGGTTTCGTTTCGCGGTAGGCCCTCAGCACGCCTAGCACTAGACGGCCGCGACATACTTTCGATTTTTCTCGCACTATACCTCTGTTACTAAATATTCTAATAAGAGAGAGACGGATAGTGCGAAAAAATATAAAGGTAATAATAATAATCCATACCTACTGTTGCCCTTAGGCCATTTTTTAATGTCGCTATTAATAGGGGCCCATCTAGCAGTTAGCGAGTCACCGTCTGCCAGAGATAAAATGTGAAACAGTTTTATTGGGCAGGCGTCCGATGTTTCATCCAATAGCCCATAAAACGGGTTATTGGGTGAAAATGATGGACTACATTTTCACCCAATAACCCGTTTTATTTAGATTCCATCAACTAGCAATAGACTCTTACACCCCAGCGGGTGCTGTTTCTGTGTGCGTCCCATGACACGGACAGAGACAGCATCCGCTTGGTGTACTCCTTGCATTTCATTAAATTGTCAAAAGGGCCTCTACGTGTTGGCTCAGAGCTCCACGCACGCCTCAAAGGTCCGGGACATCATTGTCCCGTGAGCGGGAAAGACATATAATCCATACTATCCATACTTCCATATCCATACTCCATACTAATATTATAAATGCGAAAGTGTGTCTGTCTGTCCGTTACCTTTTGTGTAAGTGTAAGGTTGTTAAGTTTTAAACTAATTTTCGGTATATTTATTACGTTCTACTTCCTTGATTTGATGATGATGGCGTGTACAGTCAGCATCAGATAGTTAGTAGCATCCAAAGTAGCCAAATATATCGTAACACATTCCTTACTCCTACTTATAGTAACAAAGACTATTTCGATGAATGTACGTTCCGATATATTTGGCTAACTTGGCTGCTACTAACTATATTATGCTGACTGTACAGAAATCGGCCTCGGGTAAATATATACTTATAGATTAGTTGTACGTTAACCATACTTTGTTTCATATCAAATAATAACTCTGTATCGAACTTGGAGTTGGCATGCAACCCATAGGTAGGTACTTACAATATTTGCCAAGCCCACTATTTTTATTAGAACTTATTCAATGAACACTTGACAGTCATTAATACGAGCAGATAAAACAATATTGTTTCTATAATTGTTCATGCTCCTAAGCAATAGATATTGTAAATATATTTACTAATAAAATGTCTAGTTTTAGCGATTTCCCAATTTTGATACTGTTTAGATATTTGATACTTTGATAGAATAGGTATTTACTTGTGTATTCTTTTTCCTCTTCTCTTGTAAAATTTCTTGATATTACGTATTTTCCTCCTGCGCTTATTTAACCCCAAAGACCCAAAATAATTACTGAAAAATGTGTGAGACCTAAGCTAAGACGTACTGACTCTAGTATCGTAAGTTTGTATGTTACTAACAATCTATGGGCAAACTGGCCTGAAATAAAGAATTTATTATTATTATTCTTTCCCATCTTGACCTAAAAACAAAATCTAAACTATACCTACGTAAATGTTAATTAGGTACAAACGCCAACACAGTTAACTGACCATCCTGTATTTATACAAGAACCTTATTACAATGCACATAAAGTGCACAGATGGTCAGTCAGCTGTCTTGTCTATAGTACCTACTACTTTAAAAACCACGAAATAGATTGTCCACTCTATGCAACAAAATTATCTGTCACTAAAAACTAAACTATACGCAAATGTTTATTAGTTACCTACTATACGAATCACAAAACGGATTGTCCACCTTATGCAACAAATATAGTCCACAATTTCCACAAATATTTAAAAATTTCGGCGCAGCGCAAATTGACACAGGTCCGTCATGCAACGTGTCTTGTCCCGCACTGACCGTATGGACGAAAACGGGGAGGCGTAGGAACTTTGGCGGAATATTTCAGAAAACGAGATAATTTTTTAAGAAAATAAAGAAAGTAAGAAAATGAGGCCCTTGTTTATTATTTTATGAAGAAAGTTATACAATTTCATATTATTCTGATAAAAAATGGAGCAGTAAAATGGTTACAAGTGAAAAAATAGGAGTGACTTTATATTTCTTTTTCTCTCATTTTTATAAGTAGTTAAAATGGATTTTTACGAAAACTATGACCCGTCGCATATCTTGCAGATTATGATATATTTTTTGCCGACGGCAAAAATGTTACGTTATAATGTATAAAACGGTTACAAAACAACTCATTTTCACGAAAATTTCGAATGTGGAGCCTTAACAGCCTACTGCATTCTCGTCGCACAGCAGCGTCGCCCTCTGCGCCGCGCCGCCTGCGCCGCTGGATGCACAGTCTTCTGAACCTGAAACAGATGAATATTACACAGAAAAAGAAAGAGACGATTCGCAAAATAACATTACTTTATCAGCTGTTCAAAGCAACTGCGTGCTTTTGTCCACAGCTTTAATTCATGTTACCGATCATAATGGACAAAAACACACAGTTCGCGCCCTATTGGACAACGGGAGCACTTCGAGTTTTATAACTCAAAAATTATGTACAAAATTAAACTTACCAACCGCTTCGACCTCGTCTTTAGTTGAAGGGTTGAACGCACAAACTTCCCGTTTGACACAACAATGCGGTATCACTTTAACGTCACTTAATGAACCATACACGGCAAACATAAATTGTTTTGTTGTTCCACGCATCACACAACAATTACCTACAGTGCGCATAAGCAATACACTGTTCAATATTCCTCCAAATATTACACTAGCTGATCCGACATTCAATAAACCATCTGAAGTAGATATGCTTCTTGGAGCGGATATTTTCTGGAGCGTGTTATGCTCGCATAATATTTCATTAGGTACAAACATGCCGACGTTAAGTAAAACCAAGTTCGGATGGTTAATTTCCGGTCTCATACAAACAAATAAACAATCAAATACAGTCCATTGCAACCATGCCATAATTACACACGATGATCATCTAAAGAATCAATTAACGCAGTTTTTTGAACATGAAAATGTGCCTCAACGTAAAAAAGAAAAACAATGGAAGAGCAACAATGCGAGCAACATTTTTTAGAGAATGTTCGCCGTGATTCTGATGGAAGATTCATTGTTGCTATTATACTCTCATTTATACAACTACCGAACGCATACGTTTTTTCATGTAAAATTAATTCAGTAAATGGAGTCAAAATTCAAGAACTTCTTCATTATTTCTCACCTCCGTCCGCCGCCTGAACCACTCGCTCCTGTTTCATCAGGGATGAATGTGTTATGTGGAATCAATTTAAAACGGTCTAAAACAGAAGTTACAAATCCCTTACTTTAAAAATATTTTGCTCTCCATACAAACTTCGAACAACCTTTAACCCCTATAGTGAATGAATTTGAAAAAAGTCTGATATCAGTTTTGTAGTCTATTAACAGACAGGCTAAGACCGAAGTTAAAAATCTCTTACTACAACATTTTCTTGGTTTCCATATAATAGACCTTGAATCCCGTTTTAACCCGTGGAATTTTTCCAAAACGCTGAAAGAACTTTTATTTAATCTGATAAGAAATCTTTATACAACGCTTTAAGTCTCCAGCTCAAAAATGAGTGTTTCTCATCCAAAGCTTGCAACCCTTTTTAACCCCCTTGGGGGTGAACGTTTCCAAAACGATCGTTCTTTTTTGTATTCAAATACGTAATCTGGCTACAAAGTTTCAAGTAGCACAAACGGAAAAGTTTTCCTCATACAACTTTTGAACCCCTATTTTAACCCCCGTAGTAGAATCTTTTTGTATTCATGTAAGTAATATTTCTACAAAGTTTCAAGTTTCTAGTTGAAAAAATAAAGTTCCCTCCATACAAACTTTGCATCCGTATTTAAGCCATTTAGGGGTGGAATTTTCTAAAACGCAGAAAATACTTTTTTGTATTCTAATAAGTAATCTTTCTACAAAGTTTCAAGTCTCTAGTTTAAAAAAATATGTTTTCCCATACAAACATTGCACCCCTATTTAACCCCCTTAGGGGTGGAATTTTCTAAAACACTGAAAGTACTTTTTTGTATTCTAATAAGTAATCTTTCTAGAAAGTTTCAAGTCTCTAGTTCTAAAAATAATGTTTTCCCCATACAAACATTGCACCCCTATTTAACCCCCTTAGGGGTGGAATTTTCTAAAACGCAGAAAATACTTTTTTGTATTCTAATAAGTAATCTTTCTACAAAGTTTCAAGTCTCTAGTTTAAAAATAATATGTTTTCCCATACAAACATTGCACCCCTATTTAACCCCCTTAGGGGTGGAATTTTCTAAAACACTGAAAGTACTTTTTTGTATTCTAATAAGTAATCTTTCTAGAAAGTTTCAAGTCTCTAGTTCTAAAAATAATGTTTTCCCCATACAAACATTGCACCCCTATTTAACCCCCTTAGGGGTGGAATTTTCTAAAACGCAGAAATTACTTTTTTGTATTCTAATAAGTAATCTTTCTACAAAGTTTCAAGTTTCTAGCTCAAAAAATAGTTCCCTTCATACAAACATTGCACCCCTATTTAACCCCCTTAGGGGTGGAATTTTCATAAACGCAGAAAGTACTTTTTTGTATCTTAATAAATACTCTTCCTACAAAGTTTCAAGTCTCTAGTTCAAAAAATAATGTTTCCCCCATACAAACATTGCACCCCTATTTAACCCCCTTTGGGGTGGAATTTTTTAAAACGCTGAAATAACTTTTTTTGTATTTTAATATGTAATCTTCCTACAAAGTTTCAAGTCTCTAATTCAAAAAATAATGTTTCCCGTATACAAACTTTGCACCCCTATTTAACCCCCTTAGGGATGGTATTTCCAAAAATCCCGTCTTAGCCCTTGCCTACGTCATAAAAGGAAGCTCTGGTGTAAATTTCAAGTTTCTAGTCCCAGTAGTTTCGGCTGTGCGGTGATGAATCAGCCAGGAAGTCTTCTTTTATAGGTATATATAGATATACAGACTCATTATATTGTTTCAAAACTCTGTTCGGTTAACTTATAAACCTACAGCGCCTTAAGCTATATTTGTTTAAAGTTACAAGTGAATCTCGTGCGTGTGAGCATAGGCAGAGTGAGCGAATCGCGCTCATATTGAATTGGAATTGGAATCATATTCCTATAAAATTAGTAGTCGCGAAATGGAGGCCCTGATGTATCGCAAAACCACGCAAATAGGTGCTTGGATTTTAACAAGAAGGAGGAAAAGTTATACCACTTGTTAGATCGATAAATCTTCTTAATACGTGAGTAATGGGTTTGCCGGGGTTCCCGAATCTCGAAAAGGTTTAATGTAATAAGGAATACGCGGTGTTAACGTCAGCCGAAAAGGACCCTAATTTGTGATGTTTCAGGAAATTCGTACGAAATTCGGGATATCAAACGAGTATTTAAATGGGAAGCTGTTTTGCTTCTGGCAAGACTTTTCTGCCTGTTTTAAGGGAGGTATTCTCGCATGGATTCCTTTGATAAATACGCATGCCATGTGGGGTTTACATGGACTCATAATTTGTTATAAAATACCCATAAATGAAATAACTGAACGAGTGAGCGAAGCGAACAAAGTTCTTTGATACAGATTGAGCCAAAAAAAATGTATTAGCCCGGATTTCCAAATGTCAGGCTGTTTTACTCTACAGCGGGTCGATCATGTAACGTGTACGATCGTTAGGTAGATGTAAATGTCAATTTTTTAATGAAAAAATTACAGTTGGGCTGTCCTAACGCACGTTGGAAACGTTACATGAATACCCCTCAGGCATTTTTCAACCGACTTTCGTGAAATTTTGTGAGCAGGTTCAATAATTATGTCGATGTTTTTGTCGATTCACTTTTAGGAAAAAACTAAAAAAACCGGCTCGCAAGTTCTACAGCTCACAGAGCCTTAGTTATCAAGGCTCCAAATAGTGTCATATTTTTACGAAAAGTTATTTGACTCATTCATCATTCGAAATCGTTATTTGTCTCTCCGGGGACATCAAGATAAGAGTGTAAACAAACACTCTGTGACAGCACAGAGTTCTTTTAGAGTTTATGAAAATAGCTAGCTAGTGAAATTATTAAACAAAAATATTGAAACAATTTTTTTCACTGAGTGGTTTAACACTTTAGAAACGCGTTGGAGATATTTGTAACAACCTGTATTATTTACTGCACTAATAATATAAAATGCAGGAAGTGCGTTATTGTTGGAACAACATTCGTGACTGAGACGGAGGTTCATCATCATCATCATATCAACCAAAAGACGTCCACTGCTGGACATAGGCCTCCCCCAAAGAGTGCCAAAGTGATCCATCCTGCCCCATCCGCATCCAGCAGACTCCCGCGACCTTTACCAGGTCCACCTAGACCCACGCTGCGTCTTCCGGTACGTGGGTATTATCTGAGAATCTTTCCGCCCCAACGACTATCGGTTCTACGTGCAATGTGCCGGGGCTACTTGACTGTTACTTAATTTAAGCGATTTGAATGGCTATGTCGGTTACCTTGGTTCTGCTGAACTCCCAGCATAGCAATTTAAGTCACCCAAAGGGCAATGGAGAGCTCTCCACTGCCCTTTGGGTGACATAAGCGCTACAGCTTCTTGTCTTAAAAAAATATCTATTGTGAATCAGCTGTTTTTTTCTGTAGAATCGCAACCTGCCACTGTCGTTCATAATGAACTAAAAAGAGCCAATATTTTTCCGATCACATACCGCCCGTGATTAGGGCACGGCCGCTGTCGCAAGAATCCCCGTGATTATGAGCCGTGTCGCCGACTTTCCGAGCGAATAAAAATTCTGGAGGCATTCCTTTCGAGAGCGCGTGTCTGTTGTACAGTCGCATACAAAGACACGTACTTATAAAAAATGATATCCTATTGCATTGTAGTAAAGTATAAAAGTAGATACATGTTTTTACATTTGGATTATATTATTCATATTGGTTCGCTTGTGCTCGACTTCTCTCGCGCACAGTGTATCGAGTCGAATAAGAACTACAGACTATTCATCTTATAAACGGAGTCGAGCTCCATTTTCTCTGTATGACACGTGAAGTTTAGAACTTTTTTGAGCTTACGCACACAGAGACAATGTTGAGTGTAGTACACAATCATTGCGCACACGTGCCTGTGAGATAAAACAATTGCTACAGCAAGCTTAGTTCAATTTTACTACAGAAAGATACACGTGATACCCTTAAGAGGAAACACTAAGATCGAGATAATTGAGAAGATATTTGTAAAATGTATTGTTGTCGCGCCAACCTCAAGCCTCCCCCCGTAGAGCGCGATAGAGACAATCTAGTCTTTTGTGTTTTCTGGATGTTTGAACACAGCGGAAAATCTAGCATTCTTTTAGGTTTTTGAAGGTCTCTTTTAATAATATAATCTTTTAATAATCTAATATAATCTCTTTTAAGAATAAATTTATGAAAAAAGAAAAACATAGGAACATGTCAACAGTAAGTAGCCATAGCTTTATAGAAAAAAAATATTGCATATTGCCATTATCCAGGAAAAAAACAGGGGACTACGTGTCTATGGAAAAACGGCCGTTGTTTCCTCTTAAGGTTAACGCATTTGACGGTGAAGCGGAGCAACGCAGCGTTGGTAGACTAGGTGGACTGATGACCTGAGGGGTAGTCACGCCACGTATCCAACGCTTGTTAACTGACATACCCGGATAGTTACGAGGCTTCCAACCCCTTCTCACGCCGAGGTATGTATAGTGCTTTCCTCAAACATGCAATGAAATAAATAAATATAACTCCAAGAAGTCAAACTTTAATTTTCATGGCTGAACGCCGTGATGCTGTGCCACAAATTGTGGAATGGAAATTAAGAAAGACCATCTTGCAGGCCTACACGGATCTCTCGTCACGCTGCGCCCGAAACGTGACACTTCGAAGCCCATTATGAAGAACACGACGTCAAAAATACGATTTACTACTCGTATCGTTCGGCAAAAATAGAAAATTGACAACACGAAATGACCATTTTGAAACTGAACCGAAAGTAAAAGGTACGAAAAAAGTGAATTAGTTTAACATTTTATTGTGTCTATTTTTTTTGTTCCAAATGAATCTAGCGCAAATGGAATTTTGTCCAGTATGAAATAGGTTCATATTCAAATACGTGAAAAGTGATTGTATTATTTTATACAAATTTTGTGGATTGATGAAAATCTACTATTTTGTACGAAATTCATATATGAAGAATTTCCGATTGGTCATATTTTTGGAGTTCACGTAATTCCGAACACATACATTTTACTTTCGACCTATATGAAGTATTTTAATTTTAATTTTAGGACGTAAATGTAATTACATTTTAGTATTATTCAGGCTGGACAATTTTCCATGTCAACGATTTTCAAACTGACAATTTCAAATTCGATCAATAATTTCGAGTTGTCAATTTTCCATTGTGCTTAATCACAGTTATTCCAAAATACTGCATACTGATTCCGTTACGCCAAATTTTTGAAACAACTCAATATCGCTTTCTAGTCCCCGAAGCGATAGTGTTCTCTCTCCTTACGAGTATAATATCTTAGAGTTTATTACTATTACATCAACAGTCGCAACGTTCTGCCCAATTAGACTCGTCTCATTTATAACGCTCTTTCATTAGGACAATATTACTCGACACATCACATATTAACATGACATCAATATCTTGCGGGCTTGCTCTGACTCTGATCTGACACGTTTGCTGAAGAATGTATGTGCAACACCTTATTATGATATTGTATAGTGAGTGGTGGTCCTTAAACTTTGTGAAAAAACAACGTCACCAGTTCCGGCTTTGAACTTGGCTGGAAACGCGGCCGCGTGTCTAGATAAAATAATATACAGTTCAACAAAATCGTTTTGAAATGTCTCACCCGCAAAACCCTACTATAATATTATAAATACGAAAGTTTAGATGCTGTTTACTCAATCACGCTTAACGGCTCAACTGATTTGGATGAAAACCATACACCATAACCATAAGATAGTTTATAGGCTGGATTAAAGTAATGGATAGTTTTTATCACGGGTCCACGCAGACGAAGTCACGGGCGGAAGCTAGTTAAATTACATTCAAAAATACAGATCAACTATCGAGTACATGAAGTTTATCCCATGATTCAAGAGAATTCCTACAACGTTAGCTTAGAAAGTGAAGCACAATGATCAATGATACCTAACACATTGGTACGTCATTGGTCGATCCAGATTGTCTTCCTGCTCAGTAGGCTCTCAATTCATAACACTCCCTTTTGGGAGCTCTGCTTGTATCCTGTTTCCGTTTAATCAAGTTATTTACTCAAACAGAAATTAACGTCGGGGGCGATCGCGTTTTGACGTCATTTGATGAAGTTGTCGGCTGTCAAATTGAATTGGTAATGTGAAAATCCGATTTTGCGATGCTTACGTCGATATTCATATTGCTAATTTAGATGAAGAAGCGCGAAAACTAAATTTTCATTATATACAAAACAAATACAAATAGGGGTCCCTTTGTTTCCCATAAACTTATTGTTCCGAATTTCAATAGTCAGAAATTGATATCCATATAATTTATAGACATAAACATCAATAGTAATATTTTTATAACGTATAACGCTTTATAGTTCTAACATTAATTACCTATAATATTAAGTATTATAATCACAATAGTCAGAAAATTTATGTCCATAACGATCAAAGGTCTATTGATAATTATTCATAAATATTCTAAGGCATATATTCCAACGTACTAATAAAACTAATGGTTGTTATTCATATCGTTTAAAGGCCTAAAGTGAATTACGTCTAAGAGAACAAATCTATAACATCCATAGTCATATAGATAATTACTCAGACACATTTCCAGACATACATTTGAAAGGGGTACTAGGTACTACTGTGCGGTGTCATTATGGCATGTATTTTTTATATTTTTTATGACTGAAACTGTTTTCTCTGAAATAAGAAATGGCCAAGATATTGGACCCCTAAGGCAGGTCGGTGTAGGTACGACGACGAGCGAAGCGAGGAGGAGTGTTAGGTGTACCGCGACCCTAAGCGCGCGAGCCAAGCGAGTGAAGCGAGCGTGCCGCGGCAGCGGCCGGCGAAGTGCCAGAACCAATAATGACACAACACACATCGAAATTTCTACAAGTACTTACGGATTTTTCTCATCTTTCGGGTCAAATATCTCTGCCATTTATGATTTTAGAGAAAAAAGTTTCAAGCGTGCGTTTGAGGAGTGTGTTTATAGGCTTTAACATTATGAAGTGTAATACCACCATGACATTGAATGATATGACTAACTAATCAGATGACTACCAATCATTATGACTTGCGAAAAAATACCTTACAACAATGATTATAAACTAGATTATTGCCTTTAACATTATGTAATTGCATACGACCGGGGCATTGAATGTTATGTCTAACCAATTTTATGACTAAGAATTATGATGACCTGCAAAAATCGGAACTAAAATTTTATATTGTTAAATTTTATGACTTTCGACAATATGTGGAACGTTTTCCACCATAATTTTTTCTAGTCATAACGTTTTATGGACTGAAAAAATCGGATCTTAAATTATATGGGAAACAATAGAGACCCGTCTTGCGGCTAATATGATGATGATGACAAATATCTTTATTATAATTTAGATATAAAGTACGACAGTTATTTCAATGTCAGCTGACTGCATAAACATGGCCGCGTGGGAATTCACATCGGTTAGTTTTGCCCAACGCAAATAACTATTATCAGTCTTGGTAGTTTTTATTAATTTTAAGCTAGTGAAATGGGTAGGAAAATAGTTCTACTTCCAGGATTAGCAGCGCTCCTATGTATTGTTATAATATTTTATTTAAGTGCGCAAATGAAAAATACAAACTCCTTAACTTATATACACAAAGTGTTTCATTTTTAAATGCAGTCGTGGGACACTCAAAATGTGCTAGTAGTAAAAAAAAGAGAAACGCTATTTAAATTTAGGCGAGCAGTAAAGAACCGGCTCAGACTTGCCTGACAGTTAAGGCTGACAGCAAACAGGCTACATCAGCAAGCCTAAATATCATAATAAAAAAAAAATACAACCGAATTGAGAACCTCCTCCTTTTTTTTAATTGGGTTAAAAGTAATTCTTATCAGATAGAGGTACATGAAAGCGCCTGTCATCAAATATTACGCTAATATACTTTAACTTTGCCTGTTCTAGGCAATTGATTTCCGCTGGGCAAAGGCTAGAAAGTACTTACATAAAACAACTTCAAAAGAGTCCCTACCCTTATCAGAAGTTATTATATCTGAAGCAACTTTTAACTTTGTTATAGGACCATTATAGAACCATTATTGGACTCTAGGGCGTAAAGCGACCACAGAAGTTGGCGCAAGTCGTTTAAATATAGTCTTAAATTTCAACACATAAGGAGGGTGAAGTCAGCAATCTTTCAATTAAGTTGGGAGTTGTAACTTTATCTAATTCAACTTGCAAATGACAAGTAGGACTACGCATTGGAAGATAAATAGAGTGATTTTTCAGAAGTCTTTTTGTTTTATTTAATCTTACTTTAAGTTTTTAGTACACCTAAATACAGAATAGGGGCGGGTGGCGTACGGGCTGAAAATGATGACGATAATGAAATACAGAATGGTACATTTTACAAAGAAATCCTTTACTAATTGTAGCCATTTCTAACGATTAGGTATGTTGACGAATATCTAGATGATTTACCATCATGATTCAGGTTATATAGGCACTTGACTACTTTGTTAATATTGAAACAAACTATCTAAAAAAGTACCAACCTAGCGCTACTGAAACCCGCATCCGTCTTGCCCAAAGATGGCAGAGGAGTGCTTTGCCAATTAGCCACAGCTCCAGTACCTACAAAGCCGACTAAATTTAGTTAAATGCTATAGAGGATTTCCAACTTATTCTACTTACATTCTTTTTTTTCTTTATAAGATGAGCTTTCATGTTTTTTATATTTTTTCCTGCATGTTTTAACTGACTTTAAAAAGGAGGTGGTTCTATGTTCCCGTCTGTATATTTTTAAATATATTATACGATTTCTCTGTTCATTCTGGACCGATTTTAAAATATTTTTTTATTAGAAAGAATATATTGTGCTTAACCTGTTAATGTGTACAATAAAGTGCTTTCATACATACATACATATTCCTGAAGTCATCTCATTGTCACCAATATGGGATCGGATAACGGGATCCCAGGGAAATGGAGGGGACAACCCTCAAAATATACAACCACGCGTGTAGTGATTTCGGTATTTCCTATTATAACTCGTGGAACTGATTATGAAGACAATAGATGATTTATAAAATTCATAAATAATGTAAAGTACGGCAAACACTGATATTATGATTACGTTGAAGTAGCAACTCATGAAGTCCCAAAGGTGATTGCGAGATCTTTGAGGAATCGACGGAACTCCTCAATTATGACCGGCCCACATAAAGCAACTTGGATTTCTTCTGTAATAATTACCGCTTTTGCCCTCGGAAAGCAGTTCATGTGGCAAAGTGGAAACGAAATGTGGAAATGTTCATGTATGTGGCTTGGCGAAGTACTGAATTGATGTTTTTAAAGTAAAAATTATTCCTTTTCCTCTAAGTCCCGTTACCAGATACAAATATTCAACATAAACGCTCAAAAATAAACGTGGCGTTTTTCTCCATACTTCTGTCCAACGCATCCAAACACCCAAGTGAATTAGCTGAGTACACTCAAACTAAATCCAAGTTTGTCTTTGTTTCGCGGCTGACTGTACCTACGCTCGTAAACCTTTAATTGTGGAGTGTACCCGCCCCTGTGACTTGAATATGTAATTATCTTATGAAATTAGTCAATGTTACTCATTTGATGTTCATTTTGCATACAGTGACAGAGTTTGCATATAGTTCGAAATTTGCATACAGGTCGCATTTATCAACCGATTCTCGTGAAATTTTGTGATTCTACTAATAATTCATAAGAATGCGAATGTTTGGATGTTTGTTACTCAATCACGCTTATACGACTCAACCGATTTGGATGAAATTTTTCACGAAGATAGTTTAAAGCTTGGATTAAAATATGTATAAGTAGGATAGTTTTGAATGCGGTACTGACTGCATGCGTCCCGCGCCGCGTCCGCGCAATATAATACATATAATACTGACAGTATTTCTGCATGTGAAGTAATCTAGGCGACATTAGTAAGGGTTAGTACCCACTGGAACTGTGCGGTAGCGGAGCAGTGTGCGAGAAAAAAAAACACCAGTAAGGAGAGATGCGTGAGCTAGACTGAATGCTATTGGGGAAGTTTTCCCTCGCACACCACTCCGCTAGCTCACACCTCACACAGCTCTGGCGGATTGTGGATTATACTATTAGTCTTGTGGTAAATTGCATTTGAACTGTAGTGCTGGGCAGAATGTTGGGCATGTCATGGAAACAATGCCGCACTAATGTGTCGATACTCAAGGACCACCGATTCAACACTCGGCTATCAACTTATTAATTTATTTATTGATACAAACGTTTACATGACATTACAGTTAAAAAACTAATGCGTCACAAAACTAAGATTAACAATTAAGAATTATATTTCAGTATAATAAAAACTTAAGTGGGCGGGGCACATAGCGCGTAGAACCGATGGCCGTTGGGGCGGAAAGGTTCTCGAGTGGCGACCACGAACCGGAAGGCGCGGCGTGGGTAGGCCCCCCGCAAGGTGGACTGATGACCTGGTAAAGGTTGCTGGAGTCCGCTGGATGCGGGTGGCGCAGGACCGGTTACTTTGGCACTCTTTGGGGGAGGCCTATGTCCAGCAGTGGACGTCTTTCGGCTGATATGATGATGATGATGATGATAATAAAAACAGACTACTTATATTGGACCTATAAAACAATAAACAGAAAAACAGAACAATACCTAACTAGCAACAGATGACTGCCGTTTATCCATCGCATCTTCATACACTCGTCACATACCCTGACCCAGCTACTGGCAAAACATCACATTCAGGTGCTGATGCGAGGAGCGCGTGATATGCCGTGGGACACGGTGCGCGCTGCCGGCACTGCCAACAGCTGACGGGTGCGCGGCCGGAGATTAAAATTGGCCTTCGCCAGTGAGGGCACAAACAGGCGTACTAGTTGCGTTACCAACACCGGACAGTCGGACCTACCTCTTAAGACCCTACAAGCAGTGGTCAGCAGCCCATAGTTGCGCCTGACCTACAGAGAGTTAAAGCCCAGAACACCGAGCAGGAATTTCGACGGGTACAAAAAAGGGTAGTAACCGTATAACTTCTTATATAGGAAACGCAGAAACACTTTTTGGATTTTCTCCAGAAGAAGAACGTAAGTGACTTCATGCGGATTCCAGACGGCTGAGGCTGCCTCAAGTTTGCTTCTGACCAGCGCTGTGTATACCACCTTGATAGCCCTGGGCTCATAGACATCTCTGGCATTCCTCACGACAAAACCCAACCTTCGGTAGCAGTCAACTACAACATCAACTACACGCTTCCAGGCCCCGTATCATGGTTGGCCTTATCACGCGATAAGTGACAAGATAGAGCGTCAGTCTTGTTCTATCGAGTGGTGTCAGCCAGTGACGGACGCTCTATCTTGTAATTTTTCGCGTGATAAGGCCGACCATGATACGGGGCCAGAGAATGATGCCATTCTTTGGCCACGAGGCCCGCCGAGACCAGTCCAGCTTGGAGAAGTTGCTATTGTTTGGCTACGTTTAAAGAACTAGGAGTAGAGGCAGAGCACCCAGACGCTGGACTGATGCAATCCGTTCTGGTGGTCACGACCGTCAGCCTGGAGGAATCGACGAAGAAGAGAGAAATTACAAAATCGGTATTTAGCCGTTACCGCCCCAAAAATGACAATTTCACTAAAAGTCATCATCGTCCTAGCGTTATTCCCGGTAGTGCCCTAAAGGTAAATATTCCCTGTTGTAAATATTTCGTACATAAGTTCCGAAAAACTCATTGGTAGGAGCCGAGATTCGAACCCATATGACCCGGCGGTCATGGGTTCAGGCATGCGGCAGTCAAGCGGCCTTGAATTTCACTAAAACTACCACTTGAAATTCCAAACATGGTTGTGTTCTTTCATATAACTTACCTACCTACTGTTAATAGTCAATAAGCACTTCCAAAGCGCTAAAACTAAGGGCAATAAAATGAAAAAGTTTGCGTTCGCAAATGAAGCACGTAACGGTTCGATCGGTTACCACCGCTAAGAGCGGCGATTGGCCCTCAAGGAGCGCATAGGTACTCGTATATCCTGCAACTTTCGAGGGAATAACAACACACAGTTCATTCTCTGAAGAGTACTCAACTGGGGAAGTATATCCTCAGCATGTCAAACCATCTGGGCAGATTTTCCTTCAGGGTATATTTTGTTAGTAGGTAAAGAATATTTTTAAGTTTGACAAAGCTACAAGTTTACAAGTCTAAACAAAACAAGTGTGTTGCCACAGGTCTAATGGCCTTGGCCAGTCGGTATTGGTCGAAGTTTTGCCAATTTATATTCGGAAATTGTATCGTATCGTAACTAGTAGATGCTCGTTCTAACATATTTTTTGTAAACTGAAATGTATCATTTTCACTCATTCATAATGTCATATATAACAAATTAGCTTCTGCCCGAGACTCTGTCCGCGTGGAACTCGTTTATCGTAACTAAATACAAACTTTCAACACCCATAAAATAAAAACTATCCCATGTCCTTCCCCGGGACTCATATTATCTCTTTACCAAATTCCATCTAAGTCGGTTCTGTGGTTTAAGCGTGATGAGGTAACAGACAGACAGACAGACAAACACAGACACACTTCCGCATTTACAATATTAGTATGGATGATTTAATACAAAGGTGGAAAGTACAGTTTTTTTAGAATGTAGCATCAATAAGTACGAAGTTGGCGAACAATGACGTTTTGACACGGCCAATGATATTTGAATCACAATAAATACTCTATCCGACTTGCTATTTTCACCACTATAGAAAAAGATGTCTATTAAAATTGATAAGAAACCACTGTCACTAATACACTGCAGCCATATCGCCCCAGCGGGCGATTAAGAAAGAATATTACTAATAAAATAAAGAGTTCCACAGTTATCGCACAACTTGGTAATCCGGTTTAAGTTGTAGGGATGAGACGTGGGGCGAAGTTGAGAAAAATGGCTGCCATTTTGAAAGGCTTTATGGGAAAAGTGGCTTTATGTCTGTTTCGGGGTTGAATGGTTCTTAAGTGGCTGTGTTATAGTATAACAATTGGATATGATAATAAACAAGGTGGAAATAACATAACTGTCAATGTTTTAAAAGCTCCTGCATTCATGAGAAACGTATAAAAATAAAGCTCAGTGCAAATATTTAGAGATACCTAAAAATTGCCTTGAAGAGATCGCTCGTCATAAAAGAATAAGAAAGCCTGTTATTTGCTACGGTAGCCTAGTGGTTCAGGCATGCGGCTGTCAAGCGGCGGTCAAGCGGCGGTCAAGCGGCGGTCAAGCGGCGGTCGTCGTGGGGAGTTTTGCGGATCTTATGTATCTACGGAATATTTACTGTTAGCTTTTCGTTAAAAGAAAACATCGTGAGGAAACCGGTCGCGGTCTAATCCCAATAAGATCTAGTTCTCCCTCTGGGTTAGAAGGTCAGATGGCAGTCGCTTTCGGATTCCGGGCTCCTTTAGGGCACAACCAGGAATACCGCTAAGGAGGAGCCTGTTGTTTATGTCGTCATACATATATCGGAACAGAAAAGTTGTATCTCATAATGTCAAAAGTCAAAAACACTGTAACAATTTCTGGTTGTAACGTGTACCGTACCAAGGGCGGGAAGAAATCACGGAGTGATTTCTTCGCACCGCTACCTGCATGTATGTTAGCGCTGCTACGGCACGCACGCGTTCAATCGCAGCGCGTTGCATGCGATAGAAAGGGATGGCCACATTTAGTCTCGTTCTGCATACCTAAACAGGGGAGTTGTTAACAGATAACCTACTACACGTAGTACTTTTATTTATTCTGTGACCGTGCCAAGCTCGTCCCGTGTCCAGTCCGTGCTCGGGTCGTCACAGCAGCATGTATACAGTGTTCGCCACAGTCAGATATTACACTACTTAATTATTGACATTCACTTGCCAACACGATTTTAAAGCCTGGCGGCACACGGGTGATCCGACAGATATGTACTTGTAACCAATGACAGTAACTGTCTCGCGTAATCCAGCCTTTACGCAACATTGTTCCGCTTCCGTAAAAAATCTTCGCAGAAAGGTACCCCTATAAATCATACTCGGACGGTCCTTTCCGGAAGGTCGTTCTGTCTGTTTGTCTGTCAAGATTTATGTCTAATCTACGTTTCAATGGGTGTGGTTTTATTTATATATATTTTTATGTATTTGCTCGACGCGACTGCACGTTTCCGGATATTTTTGGGGAAATATAATGCCTTTAAAAAGAAATAGCAGCAGCGGCGAGCACTCCGTGTTTTCGTCGCGCCGCTACAGTACATACTGGCGCCGGCTCCAGCGTAGTTTAGGCTTTCAGCAATTTGTTACAAAAGAACCTACAAACTATTTTATTCTGAGATCACAGTCCAAAACAATCTTACACCCCATTTAATTTCTTTACGATATGATTTCCAACTTAAGTACCTTATTTACATTTTCTTTTTAAGGCTGTGCATTGGAAATCATCGCGTGCTTTGAAACGCCGTTCTGACTAGATTAAGAAACAATAAGGTCTGATTTTCAGATATATGATTCGACTATATGATTGTTTTTCTGATTTTACCAATACATGATTGCTTAAAATTTCCTCGATAGAAAAAATATCCAAAGTTGGGTCTGTATTTTCCTTTTTTTACTCAGCCTACTCAAACGGTACATTATTTTACGACACAATCAAGTTAATACTGTAGTATTTTATCTCATCTAAAATCTCACTTTATGAAATTTAAATAAAACTTCTGTATTTATTGAAATTTGTCCAAAAAAGCCATTCCCGAAGCGTGTTTCATCTCTTTTTCTCGTGCGTGGAAGGCATAAGCGTGTCTTTGTCTAGGGCGATATAATAAATATAGATGATGTGGATGTAGGTAAGTCTATAAAGCGGAAAAGTCAGTGATATTGTAGCTTTGTATTTCTGTACGTAAGGCTGGGGTAATCTCCGGAACTGTAATATCCGGAAAAAAAACACTTGTGTATAGATTGGACTTTATGAAAGGTAATAATCATAAGCTCTATTTTATCCGGCGGTTTGTCTGCGTTCTTTGCAATACGTTAACGTACCAAATAAAAGACCCAAAAAGTGGAAGACAAATTTCTTGACTGACTATGACTATAATAATAATAATATTCTTTATTGCACATTATAACAATAGTGTGATGTTTGTATATGTGGGTACTTACGTAAATCTATATATGTATGCATACCGCCATTCAGTTGTAATAAAGCATCAACTGTGTTAACGTACTTGCGCTGTTTCATTTCTCAAATATCTCATTGGCGACGTCTGGAAAACAGTTTGTAGGCAGAAAATTGAGTTAGTGTATAAAACGCGTGCAAAATAAATATAAAACAATGTCGATCGGTAAGATTCGCGAGTTTGATATCGAAAGTGGCAGTTGGGACTCTTACTGTGAGCGGCTTCAAATGTATTTTAAAGCCAATGCTGTTGCTGAAGATAAGCAGTTAGCGACGCTAATTTCGGTGGTTGGAGATCAGTGCTACGAATTAATGTCTAATCTGGCGAGCCCGAAGAAACCGTCAGAATTAGAGTTTGTACAGCTAGTGGCGTTGGTAAAAAACCATTTAAATCCGAAACCGTCTGTCATGGCGGAACGTTACCGTTTTCGACTTCGGAAGCAAGCAGCAGGGGAGACTATATCACAATACGTCACGGAGCTGAAGAAACTGGCTCGTACTTGTGATTTTAAAGAAACCTTAGCGGATAATCTTCGAGATCAGTTTGTGTGCGGCGTAAGTGGAGACGTTATACGGCAGCGGTTGTTCGCTGAGGAGGACCTTTCGTACGCCAGGGCCGTGACCTTGGCACGCTCGTTGGAGGCGGCAGAGCGTGATGCAGTGGTTATAGCGGGCAGCAGTACTCGGGGGTACAGGGAGTCCGCGGGGGAGCTTCATCGTGTCGCGAGCGGCGGGGAGGGCGTGGGGCGCGCGGCCAGGCAGTGGCCGCAGGCGCAGCGCAAGAAAACAGGTTTCAATGCACGGGGAACCGCTGGAGGTGCGTGTACTGCAACGTCATGCACCGCTTGTGGCGCTGCGAATCACAGTTATTCTACATGCAAGTTTAAAGGTTAAATATGTAGCATGTGCCATGCGACGGGGCACCTGCGTCGAGTATGTCCCGGGTGGTCGTCCGGCAACCGGCAGGCGACTGGAGGGCGCAGTGGAGGTCGACCACGGACCCACTTTGTTACTGAAGAGGAAGAAGAAGAACAAAGTGACTCCGAGGAAGAGGAAGCGATCTACAGAATGTCCTTAAGCTAGTACAAACCGGTGAGTTTACCTGTGTATATTAATGGCCGACAATTAGTGATGGAGGTGGACACGGGAGCTTCTAGTTCGTTTATAAGTAAAAAAACGTTTGATTTGTATTTTAAAGATGAGGAGTTAAAAGGTACCAATACCGTGTTCAAGTTTTATGATGGTACAAAAATAAAACCATGTGGGGTCATTACGCCATCTGTAAGGTACGAATCGATCACAAAGAGACTAGATTTATATATAGTAGAGAAAGGTGAAACCAATTTAATGGGTAGGCAATGGCTAGCCGAGTTATGTATAAAAATACCGATACTAAAGTGTAGCTCGGTCAGCAAAATCAACTCCGTTAGCGACGTTAATAGCGAATTGGATGTAATTCTCGACAGATATAAACAAGTGTTCGATGGGGGCCAGCGGGCGTAGCACGGTTGCCATTTTATCACTTATCGTTGTGAATAAGGCATCCGTCACTCTCGCACTCGCATACTTGTCAGAGCGTGATGGGCGTCTTTACCACAACGATAAGTGATAAAATGGCAACCATGCTACGCCCACTGGGGTGCTACAGCGGAGGGACGGCCACGCTGCGCGTGCGCGAGGGCGCGCGCGGCCCCTGCCGTTCGCACTGCGCGGCCGCGTCGACGCCGAGCTGGATGGCATGCTGCGGAGCGGCGTCATCGAGCCCGTCGACTGCGCGGACTGGGCGACACCCCTGGTTCCGGTCACTAAGAAGGATGGAGGTTTGAGAGTTTGCGCAGATTTCAAGGTCACGCTCAATCCTGTTCTAATGGTGGATAGGTATCCGTTGCCAAAGGTGGAGGAATTATTTGCTAACTTATCAGGCGGAGAAATGTTTACCAAAATAGACTTGTCCCAAGCGTATAATCAGATTTGTTTATCTGAGGAGTCGAAGATGTTAACTGTAATAAATACTCATCGAGGGCTGTTCAGGTATAATAGGTTACCATACGGCTTGTCGTCCAGTTCGGGGATATTCTGTAGAATTAGTGAGTCCATAGTAAAGGATATACCTAATGCTCAAACATTCTGTGACGATATCTTGGTATTTGGCAAAACTCGGGAGGCACATTTAGCTACGTTGGAGGCTGTGTTAAATAAGTTGAGAGACTTAGGTTTAAAACTAAAGAAAAGTAAGTGTACGTTTCTTGCTGACGAAGTTTGTTATCTAGGTTATGTCGTCAGCAAGGACGGTATCAAGCCCGATCCCAACAAGGTCGCGGCTGTGGCGAAGATGCCACCGCCATCAAGTGTATCTGAGGCGCGGTCATTTTTAGGTATGGTGAATTTTTATTCTAAGTTCATTCCAAGCGCGAGCGATATATTACACCCTATACACTGTTTACTAAAAAAGGGTGTGCGATGGAACTGGACTGCGGAGTGCGAGGCGTCATTCAACAAGGTTAAAGCCTTGTTGCTCGGTAAGCAGATACTAGCCCACTACGATCCTGGTAACAGCCTAACGCTAACATGTGATGCCAGTCCACGTGGGGTCGCCGGGGTTCTCAGCCAGCCGGATCGGCAGGGGCGAGAGCGCCCGGTGGCGTACATATCGAGGAAACTCGATGCGGCGGAGCAGAATTACTCACAAATTCATAGGGAAGCGCTTGCAATAATATTTTGCAGTCAGAAATTTCACCAGTATCTGTACGGTAGGCGGTTTACTCTGAAAACATATCATAAGCCTTTAATAAGCATTTTTGGTCCGCAAACCGGTGTGCCAAGCATGACTTCGAGTCGTATGCAGCGATAGGCGTTGCTGTTGATGGCTTATGACTTTGATATCGAGTACGTAAACACGGCACACAATTGCGCCGACGCAATGTCGCGTCTGCCGATAGGACAGAGTAAAGAGGTTGACCCGCCGGAGCAGTCTTACTTGCACTTCGCATCCGACGCGCTTTTTCTTGATTGCAACGAAATACGCCTAATGACGTCCAAAGATGCATTGTTAGGTAGGGTAGTTAATTATATAAAAAATGGGTGGCCTGCCAGTGCCGATATAAGAGAAATTCAGCCATATTTTAATAGGCAGAAGGAGTTATATTTAGAACTCGATTGTGTCATGTGGGGGCACCGCGTTGTAGTGCCGGAGGCGTGCCGCGAAGTGGTGCTGCGTGAACTGCACGAGCCGCACATGGGAATCGTGAAGACCAAAGCCATGGCCAGGAGTTATGTATGGTGGCCCGGGGTGGACGAGGCCATCGAGGCGCGGTGCCGCGCGTGCGACGCGTGTGCGGCGGTGGCCCCCGCTCCGCCGGCGAGTGCGCCCGTGCCATGGCATTGGCCGTCACGAGCCTATGAGCGAGTCCATATAGATTTTTTGGGACCTATTGACGGACGCACGTATATGGTATCAATTGACGCAAGGTCCAAGTGGATAGAAGTATCGAAGATGGTACGAACCACGGCCGATAATGTTATAGACAGGTTAATGGACTCGTGGTCAAGGTGGGGCATTCCAAAACAAATCGTTTCGGACAATGGCCCACCATTTTCGAGCCAGGAGTTTAACCGCTTTCTAGAAATAAACAGTGTGCGTCACATTTATTCAGCACCTTACCACCCGGCGTCTAATGGGGCGGCTGAAGGAGCTGTAAAGTTAATAAAAAACGTAATTAAGCTATTGCAGGGCCGCGATTTACGAATTCGCCTAGAAGCTATAAAACCTGATAGGACTGCAAAGGTAATAAACGAACAGTATAAAGCAGTCGAACGGTCGCGCAAACCCTCGAGGCATTTAGATGTAGGTGAGCCTGTACAATATCGAACGTTCCGAACGGGCACAAAGTGGTCGGACGGTCATATAACTGAGAAGCTAGGAAAGTCTGATTATACGGTTGTGACAAGTGACGGATCTAGGCATCATCGCCATATAGATCAAATGAAGCGGCGGCACTTGAGAAACTCGAACGTTTGTCCTCCACCTCCCTCCTACGTTGAGACCGAACCTGGGAGCGCCGCCGACGGTGTTACTGTTACCCCGCCTAACGAGCCCGGTAATGTCGCGGCGCCCGTGATAGAAGAATTACGCAAAGAATATGTATAAGCCGAGTAAAATACAAACTAAACCATTATTTCCAACTATTGAATGTGAAAACAGGGTCATGCTGTGGGTGGTGAGTAAGGGAAATAGAATAGAAACATAGTATTTGATTAATGTATATTTATTGAATTGTTACTTACATTAAATCTGTGCCGTAGTGTACCAAATTAAATAACTTGTACCATCAGACAGTCGTCATGGAGGTGTGGATTTTAGTAGATGGTTGAGTCTTCTGCAGTCGCTGAGCAAAAATGAGGCCCGTCCAATGGCAGACATCCCTTTTTATGCAAACCCCCACCTCCATTCGAACTGCATTAAACCAACTTCCGGTGATATTGATTTATTTTATTAACATTATAGTTGTTTCTAATAATTATTCTAATAACTAAATAATATATTTAAAATACATTACATATTTTTATTACAATCTGACACCCGCGCCCGCGATGGCGATGGCGCCGGAGAAGCAGGAGCAGCGAGAAGCGGAAGCAGCAGGGGAAGTCGCGAAGTGTCCCAAACGCGTAGAACCACCACCACCTTTACCGGCATTACACAAGAGAATTCCTAAGGCGGTTAAACGCTACGGATTCGATTTTGACTGATTCTTATATTTAATTATGGCTCAAGCTGTAATGTTTATGTTAGTTTTTTATTTAGATTTACCTAATATTGTTTTCAGTTCACATTAGCCACTCCGCCCTAAATAATACCATGTCAACAGTTATGTAGTCCAATAATGTTTCACAGTAGTCTAACTGTACAATCATTAATAGTTACTTGCTTACCTACTTATTATTACGCTTTAACCACTGGCGACTGTAAATCATATAGTAACGCACAAGGGTGCAATTTAGAATGTAGATATAATGTTGTTATCAATACTGTTAGCGGCCGCGTTAAGCGTGAGCTTAGTGATAGTCATTTTTGTTATAAAACCGTTCATCTGTATTGAGATGCAGCCTATACCTTATATAGATACATTGTTGCTCCATTGTGTCATGTGATTGAATATTATTACTTATCATGTAATATTGGAATAAGTGCGAGGGTGTGATGTTTGTATATGTGGGTACTTACGTAAATCTATATATGTATGCATACCGCCATTCAGTTGTAATAAAGCATCAACTGTGTTAACGTACTTGCGCTGTTTCATTTCTCAAATATCTCAAATGCCTTAACACTAAATCAGGTAACAACAGACGGTCTTATAGCTAAAAAGCGGTCTCTTCCAGGCAGCCTTTGGATAGCTGGAAATGACGAACAGAAAAAATGGTAGTGCAAGAGAATGATGTTATATAGGTATGTGTAATAATTTATCGTGTAAGTGTTTCCGTGTTACTGTATGCTGTAAACTTACATTGACTTTTAAATGAATAAATGAAATGAAATGAATAAAGATAACACATACATATCTAAACTAATGGGACATGACAAACACATTTGCAGCTAATCTATAAGTATATATAAAACTCTTCGTTACTAATCTATTGACAGACAGCGCACAGCTTAAACCGCTAACGATATAAGCATGAAATTTGGAACATATATTCTTGACAGTACGTGGACGTGTGCTAAGAAAGGATTTTTCGAAATTCAACCCTTAAGGGGGTGAAATAAGGGTCGAACCGTTGTATGGAAATCGTTCATTTTGAAAGTTACAGACTTGAATCTTTGTACGAAGGTATCTTACTAAAAAGCAAAGCAAATGATTAAGCGATGTTACAAACATTCATCCCCTAAGGGGGTAAAAAAAGAGTTGAAAGTTTGTATGGGAATCATGTCGTTTTTAGAGTTAGACGTTTAAAACTTTGGCCACAAGCTCCTAATGTACAGTCAAAAACATTGATACGGGATATTTTCCTAATTCATCCCTTGAAGGGGTTAAGATAGGGGTTGAAAGTTCACATACCTAAGTAATGTGTGATTTTTAATATTAAACTGTGGCTAGAAACATGAAAGCAGGACAGCAGGTTTCTTTTATAATATGTAGATCTATTTGCCCCCTAAAGGGGTGAAATAAGGGGGTAAAGGGGCTTAATCAAAATAATTTATTCTCTAACACCGTTAAATGGGGACGGTAGATGGAGATGGAAAATTCTCCGTCTTTTAGAATTAGATAAGTTTGCTTTCAAAACTATACAGGTAGCCCGAACTTACGTGAGTAAAACTACTGGACGGATTTAAGCAAAAATTTTCAGTCATGTAGCTTTCTTTAATAGGTACCTACATTATGAAAAAAAAAATACAAAATAAGCAGAAACGTCTGTTGATGATTCTTAAGATATTATATTTGTAAAAACGGAGTTTTCAATTGAAATTTTGCAATTTAAACTAATGAACTCATCACACTGTTACCTTTTACGCTTAATCCGTGAACGGATTTAGATGAAATTTTTCGTATTTCGATGAGTTGAGACCCTTTGGAAGGATATAGGATAGTTTATATCAGAAATCATCCCTTAAGATGGTAAAACTTTGTTTGGGTCGGCGATAATTGAGGTTCCGCCCACAATAATTTAATAGCAATCAAGTTCTACGCGGACGAAGCGGGCAACAGCTAGTTTAACTATAAAACTCTAAATAAAACGAATAAAAAAACAGTCAGACGGACGTTTATCTGGGGTTGAGTCATTGAGTTATATTACTAGAGTAGACATCACCTAGCATAGGTTTGCGAATGTCAACATACTCTCATGAGAGTATGTTGGTTTAGTCTGTGGCGGGCAGTGATGGCGGTCGTTTTGAGTGCAATTTTTACTCAAAACTTTTAAAAAATACCTTCTTTTCAATTGCGCTATTGCACCAACAAGAAACCCAACAATAGTAAAAGTACGGGGATCACTTTTCATCGGCAAATTCACAGATTTTTGAAATATCATGAATTTTGTCTGATATTTATAAAATACGCGCCGATGGCGGCCATTATTTCAAAGATTAAAAATGTAGAAGGGACGATTTCTTAAGACTATTTTGCCTTATTAGTAGAACATTAAACTTACTAGATTTACTGATTTGAAGCTTTAAAGATCTTAATTTTTGCGCCAAAATAGCAGCAACCATTTGTTTTATTTTTTTATTTAATCGTTTTTATGAATAAATTTAGTGGCAACGTTCAATTCTCCTTATTAAATATATCTTAAGTTCTACTTATTTAAATCCTAGGTAAATTCTCTTATACAAATAATTTACGCGATGCGAGTATGGTCCCCGAATATGAACCCATTAGCAATTTAGGAGAATGTAATTATTATATTAATTTCCAATTTGAAAATGGTCGTAATTTAGTTTGTTTGTCTTGCTAAGATTGCTATCAAAATCGATATATGAGGATCCGCATGGACCTTAAATTAGGAATTTGTCATCAAATCTGACACAAATTGCTGAGACAAATTGCATCAACATAGTGCATCCACGGTAACTATAAAGATATCCAGTATAAAAAAATACAAATAGGTACCAAATGTCGGTGATTAAATGAATAATTAGTTTTTTTTATAAGTTTATTAAATCCCGCTATAGCCATAACTGAATTCAAACTCAGAAAATTGTCGCATCTACTACGTTTACATACTCTTTGATTTTCCAAGATGGCGGCCTCATTGGAAGACGTCAAGAAAAATGTTCTGGGTTGCCAGTCTATACGTAGTAATATTAAGTCAATGGATTGAGTATTCTTTTAAATTAAATGCCTACACTAAATGTTTCTGTTTAGCCCAACGGTTGACTGGTAGAGAATGAGTTATGGCATTAAGTCCGCCATTTGTACTTTATCGTGCATTGCAATTTAGTTAAAATAAATAATTAAACAGTCTCTAGTTTTATTAAGGGGCATAGCGTTGCGGAGTATTGTTTAAAAACAGGTGCTGAGTTGGAAACAATTCGTTTATTAACCCCAAAGACTCATTAGCAGCCCAATTAATGTTACTTTCAATAAACTAACAGAAACTCGATACCTTTGAGCACTTTCCTTGATATCACTTTGAATCAATACGGAAGACACCGCTCGCGAAGTACAGTCATGCACGAAACAAAAGTTTATTTAATATGGAGGGCGAGTCAAAGCGAACGAATTCCGAGTCTCTTTGAAGCGCCCGCGGAGGTTAGTTGGTGAGAAAAGTGCATCGGAACTTTTTTATTTATCAAGAAATTTTTATTCTATAAAAAAATTAGTTTTTGATTCGGAAATTTCGGCTTTCTGAAGATAACCTAAGATTGTCAGACTGAAGGTATGTATGTATGCAAGCACTTTATTGTACACAAGACGGGTTATGACATAAACATTATATATAAGATTAAAATAGGTACAAAGGCCAACTAAGGCAAAGGTAAAAATAGAGAATAAATGATATATATGTAGGCAGAGAATGCCATCGGGCATTAAGCTCGCCATCTGTACATTTCTACGTCTTGTGCAATAATGTTTAAACAAATAAAGAAATGTGAAATAGGACAGAAAGAAAGGCATAATTTGCCTAAGCACTACTTTACTCAACTGTGTTTTTTCACCTTTATATCAAGTTTGATATTGGGGTCTTAAATGGCCATATTTATTTATTGATGGTACCTAAAACGGATAGTTATGGATAATAACAAAACCGACAGTCAATGTCAAAAGCATACATTGAGTAACAAAACCGACAGGTTGGACATGACTTAAGCATCACATTAGTTAACCTTAGCCTGCCACCTTTTTGACACTGCCCAAATACGGCTTCCACTTTAATGTTTCCCAACCTTTTATGGGACTGCGAGTCACCCTACCAGAATCGCTGTTATATCATAAAAAGCATAGGTTTATTTGCGAAACCCCTCAGTTCCAATCTAAACACGAAAACACTTGTGAGTGCGAGCGTACAGCGGAACATTCGACCGCCGCGGGACCAGAACAAAATTGTTATGTAAAAGATGACAGCGCTTCTGTGCGCGCCTGTACTTTGCCGTACTGCAGCTGGGAGCATATTTTCGTAACACTACGAGTTATGTGCAGAATGTGTAATGTGATACCTTTGTAGTTGGGGGGGGGGGTACTTTTTACTAAATGTTGAAATACCTTCTTCTTCTTCTTATTTAAGAGCGAGGCTCTTGTCGGTGGAGTAATTACAAAATACCTACCTGATATCATTTTGGTTAATGCATCACCAATGTTATGGTCTATTGCGATAATTGATCAATTTAGCAGTAATTATGAGATATATATATATATATGGAATGTGTGCAGAAAGACGTATAGATTTTAGATTTATTATTTCATAATATACAATAATAATATAAATTAAAGCTAGCCTAATCTATATGAATTTATATTATGATCGCCAAATAGAAGATGAATTGTAATAAAATGTCAAGTTACATATGATTCAAATATAGTCAAAAATGAATGTCTAGGCAAAACTAAACATACGCGTAAGTAATAGTCAGGTAACAAACTATACTTACCTTAATAAACGAAAAAAACAGTGATTTTATCAATGTTTAATGTCCATAATAGTCCTTTACTGAATATGGTTTTTCAATAAAAAGATTCTCAGTTGGCGTTCGAATGTTTCGTCCGATGACTCCATTCGCAAATTTCGCAATTCGGCGGGTAGTCGTTCGTAATAGGTTTATATCACTGACCAAGAAGTGGGACTTTTTGTAAGCGTAGCGGGCGCTAGTTCTCGTTAAACGACCGAGCGAAGCGAACGAAGTGTTCTGTTTTAGTTTAGACATACATTTTTTCGTATGTCCGGCGTCTATCACTCGAAGGTTCCTACATGAAAGTCCCATAGTCCAGTCAATGAACTGACAACTTGTATGGAAAAAATGTCAATTTGGAAAAAATGAAAATATTTGCGACAAAGCTCTTTAATAAAGATTATATATATATATATAGCAATGACACTATATATGTATATATATAGGGTCATTGCGCAAGTTAGCGACCACTTAATTTAGTGTGCCGTTTTGCGACCCCTTATTTTATGACTTGGTGCACCAAAAGGATATTCGGTTTTTTTTAGTAGATTGATGATTTGCTGTACCTACCGCAGTTTCTTTAGGTTCCGTAGGTGATCTTTGAATTATTTGAGTTTTCTGTCTCTTGCACTAAGGATTGCAAGCTTCTTCTTGGCATCGAGTCCGCTATTTGTACGTATTTGTTTTATGTAATAAAGTTCAAGCAAATAAACTAATCACATTCACGTTAACCCCTTCATCAAATTCACCGCGCAGAAATGCCAACTATAGGGTTAAGAAACTAAATCCCAAATACTTATGAAACTTGTTAGAATCGAACCCACCCACGTCGAAATTCCGAAGTTCTAACACTGTGCAAAGTTTGAGTACCGCGGTGCGCACATAGTTCGGATGCGCTGCTCTTAGCAGGGTTTTCAATGGGACACCTCAAACCCGCGCGCGACTTGTGTGATATGTATATTACCCATATCATCGTTGACAACATGCTGGAGTCAGTCATCTGAGATCACGGCCGGTGTAACGTGTCTTACCGTCAGTTATACGAAGTAAATGTTAGACCTGTGAAAAGTAATAGTTTCAGATGTATTCAATAGGAGTTTAGTGAAGGGTTGCATCGATACACAAAACTTTTGATAAGTATCATTATTTCAAATGTTTTGTATTTCGATGTAAAAAAATCCTACATATATGTAACTGTTCATACACCAAACAGTTCTTAGCAATATGTTTTGTTTCGGGGGCTTTTATTAAATTATGTATGTTTATTGCATAAAACAATTACCTGACATGACAAAAAGATTCAAAAAATATATGATGTAATGAAATTGTATAATCTTACTGGTATTATGTAATGTTGACTGACTGTATTATTTATTTTAGGATGATAACTATTCCCTATTGGCCAATAACAAATTGAAGAAAGCGTATCGGTTTACAAAGGAGGAAAATGACTGCATTTACTTTACCTTAAGAGGTCAGTTAAAATCCTCAAGAGAAATTCCATTATACTTTCCAATCACAAACGGAGCCCCAACGGAGCAAATAAAATAAACGACTAAGGGATTATAAACAATACTTAACTCAAACCTTACCGAATTCATTTTATTATTAAATCCAATCATTTATTCAGTGAACGGGCCAAACCCCGGCCAACTCTTTCAGAAAGAGACCGAGTTATGCCCATTGTATAGTTTCATCCCCCTCTATTGATGTCGAGGCAGTTTTAGAAATGGGTAGATTAGGAAGCGGCGGCACTGGCTCGGAAATTATCGTTTAACTCGAAAAGAATCACTGTTCAGTGATTTTTGCGGATTGCCGGCGGCTTTGGAACGGACCCGTTTGCCCGTGGATTATGCACACAGAAGAGCGTATTTTTATACCAAAATCGTGGCGCTTGCCATCGAAGCGAACCATGCGAGCGGCTTGCCATAGAATCGCCATTTAAAAAGTATGGAATAGGGAGAATTGTCATGAATCCGATTTAAAATATGGTGAATATGGTTTCCAAAATGATGACTTATATAGTATGTAGTATACCGTGCTAAGCCCGGGCCGGTGTAACGTAATAACTCGACTAAATGGATTGATCATCACTTGAGCATATTTTATGTACAGGAAGCCTCCAAGTTATTCGTTTTCCCGACTGGTGTCACCGTTAGTCAGCCAACGCACGATATGGGCAGTAATAGATACCAATATACAAGGTGTAACAAAAATGGGGTATGGACCGATCAAGGGCTTAACAGGTATCGTGTTCTGATAAGAAAAAACAGAAAAAAAAATTTTTTGACGCGATTTTTTTTTACAATTTTATGAAGCTTGTCGCCCCAGTCGGCCAACGCTCCATACTACAGTAAAAAAAAAATCGCGTCAAATATATTTTTTTCTCTTTTTTCTTATCAGAACACGATACCTGTTGAGCCCTTGATCGGTTCATACCCTATTTTTGTTACACCTTGTATCTTTATATTGTGTAAATAAAGAGAACTTTAAAAAAAACAATCGGCGAAGAAACTCTTGGTCCACGAGGGCCTTGCCCCCACGACCTGGTCAATGAGATCTGTAAAAGGCTAGACTAGACACCACAAGACCTCATAGCTGGCAGCTTCCTCGCCCAACGTAGCAAGTGCGATGAAATGGTGGCCAGCGCCAGCGCCGGTCTTCCTTCGGTGCTATCAAGGCATAATTATCAAGGTGCGAGACACAGTAAAAGGAGAATATATTATGCAACGTACAGGAACGGCCACACCGGAGCTTGATGACCAAAAGTGATGACTTGCCTTTTGCGTATGATATTGATATATATTTTTAACCGACTTTAAAAACAGAGTTTAACGTGGGTTACCTCAGAACTCGGTCATTTATGAACCAATTTGTACAATTACTTTTATAATTAAAAAGTACGTTTCCGGATTGGTCTCATTGTTTTCAAACACCGGCCAAGTGCGAGTCGGACTCGCGCACCGATGGTTCCGTAAAAACCTGCAGGTATATAAGTAATATTTTTATTATATGATGTAACAAAAAATTTACGCTTTTCGCAATTTTTCATTTATTTTTACTTCGTACCAAATTTCAAGATTCTGAGTTCACGGGAAGTACCCGGTAGGTTTTGATTCCCTTGCGAGTTTCGAAAATTTGCGGAAATTTGCGGCATAAACGACTGTATATTGATTTGATTGCGTTGGCTTAGAAGTTTGATTTTTTCACAGCTCTAAGGGACAGTAGACATGAGTATTTGGTATACATTTTAGCTTGATACCTCCACGCGTCCCTGAGAAAAAGGTTCTTGACAGACGGACGAACAACAAAGTGATCCTATAAGGGTTCCATTTTTTCCTTTTGAGGTACGGAACCCTAAAAACATGAAAGCTTCATCTTATTAACAAAAAAAAGAATAAGTTGGAAATCCTCTATAGCATTTAACAAAATTTTGTCGGCTTTTTAGGTACTGGAGCTGTGGCTAATTGATAAAGCACTCCTCTGCCATCTTTGGGCAAGACGGATGCGGGTTTCAGTAGCGCTAGGTTGGTATTTTTTTCAGATCGTTTGTTTCAATATGAACAAAGTAGTGGTGTACTAAAAACTAAAGTAAGTTTAAATAAAACAAAGAGAATTCTGAATAGTCACTCTATTTATCTTCCAATGCGTAATCCTACTTGTCATCTGCAAGTTGAATTAGATAAAGTTACAACTCCCAACTCAATTGAAAGATTGCTGACTTCACCCTCCCTGTTATTGTGTTGAAATTTAAGACTCCATATTTAAACGACTTGCGCCAACTTCGGTGGTCGCTTTACGCCCTAGAGTCCAATAATGGTTCTATAATGGTCCTATAACAAAGTTAAAAGTTGCTTCAGATAAAATAACTTCTGATAAGGGTCCCTACCTTACTCTTTTGAAGTTGTTTTATGTAAGTACTTTCTAGTCTTTGCCCAGCGAAAATCAGTTGCCTAGATCAGGTAAAGTAAAAGTAATATTTAATAATCTTTTGAGTGCCATGCGTAATATTTGATGACAGGCAGCGCTTTCATGTACAGTCACCAGCATAAATAAATGACTGTGGGCAACACTGCAAAAGTATCTGATCATCAATTGGATGTATAATTATATGACGATACACAGGCGGTAAAAATATGTGATGATTTACAGCCGGCATAAAAGTCATTTGCCTGTAACAGCATAAATATCGGATCTGACCGATTAAAAATATCTGATACTCCACAAAATCGAAATGATGTGACATATGACCAGCATAATTATCTATCCGCTGTAGAAGCATAACCATCGGATCACATGAAGACAGCATAAATATCTGATACGTTTGTCAGTAAAAATATCTCCTTTGACAAACAGTCGTAATTTGCTCTCCGCTACTCAGGAGTATTTGGTATAAATTTTAGCTTAATACCTCCATGCGTTCCTAAGAAAAAGGGTCTTGACAGACGGACGGACGGACGGACAACAAAGTGATCCTATAGGGGTTCCGTTTTTTCTTATGAGGTACGGAACCCTAAAAACCAGTTAGATAATGGGAACTCCTCAATTTTATTACCTATAGGCATGCGTGTTGTGATATTGGTATTTTCTATAATAACTCGTGCATTTATATTTTACTCGGATACCACAAATTTAGTGAAGTGGAACTGATGATGAAGACTACAGATGATTTATAGTAGTAAGCCACATATTCTGATATGATTCCGTATAAGTAGCAACTAATGAAGTGCTAAAAGTGCTTCTGATCTTTGAGGAATCGACGGAACTCCTCAATTATGATATGACCGGCACACATTATAGCGACGTGGGTTTTTTCTTTATTTAGTGCAGTAGTATTTGCAGTTCATGTGGTAAAGTGGAAAGGACATGTTCATGCGTGTTCCTCGGCGAAGTACTGAGTTCAGTTGGTTGAAACTGTATTTTGATGCATCGGCTTGTATTGCGTGTGACAGCGGGGCGATGCTGCCAGCATATTCGTGCCATTTAATATTTTAATCCTTAACTGACTCGAGTTTTTTATTATATAATATATGTTTTTATCTGTGTCATGTTATATGTAGGTATACAATATATATTGTTCATCTAAATAGTTATTATAGTCATAATAAATGTAGGTATGTAGGTTTATCGGCCATCAAAAACATATATAAATATTCATTTTATCACGAAGTAATGATTTGAAATGAGTATAGTCTAATAAAAATCAGATTTCTCCCCGTTTACTTTTGATTGTGACTTAATGCGAACGACTTAAGATTTAATACGAAGCATACCGTAAAGAGGAAATTCAGATATAAATTTAAAGGCCCGCTTCGGTGACAGTTCCAAGATAGAACTCGGATAAGTTTGCTCCGCGCCGCAGATAAGGAGTTACACCGGAACCGGGAATTTAGATGCTTTCTCTGATATTTTTACAATATTTGAGGATGTTGATAAAGAAATAGGGGAATTCATTTATTTCTTTGCTAAAATAAGTGAAATGATTATTAACTCCTTGAAACACAACGAAAAGCAAATGCTTTCTAGTCTATTATATTGATTTAAACGTTCACAATTCTCATACATTATTTTTACCAAGTTTGTCCGTTTGCGGAAATTCATCGCGTATAATTCACGTGTTTATTAACCTCTCTGAGGTCTACCGACGTGTCGGATGTGTCACAACATCCAAGTTCACGGAAAAACTCAGAGGTAATAAATAAATAAATAAATCGCGATTCTGACCCGTGTAGTAAAACTAATGCGCTTTCTATGTAGTCTGTTACAGTCAAATTTTATGGTTGGAGGCTTGTGACTATATGAACAATATTGACCGTATCATCACAATTTAAGTCCAGTTTGCCGGACTGCAGAAGTCACAAAACTGGGTTTGATTTAAAAATACACGTGCCATTAGATACATTATTATCTTTTAACGGTTGTTTCTAAACGAAATCATGTCGTGAAATTCTATTCACTCATTTAATATCTGAACGGGACGCAAGTATGCATTAGGGGGGGAAAGACATACTTCCATCGCATTCCAACCAAGTCGATAATGGACCATTGCGTAAAGGAGCCTTGAGTTTGAGGACGTCTGCTCTATACATTTATAACTCAATGCTAAAATTACACACAACCAAATAAATAAATGACCAATTAATCGCCTATAGTATGTTTGCGATGGAAAACACTACACGCCCCAAAACCAGTGTAAATTTCCCCGGTAAATAAAGCACCACTCCAATCAACTTGCGGTACTCATAAAATGAATCCGTGGTATTAAATAGACGAGTGTAGCTCGGCAAATACCCTCGATCGTTATAATGAAGTGCAATGGCGGATTCGTTACGCGCCTCTCGGGTGATGACGTACTTTAAATGTATTTCAATTTGTTTTTACAATATTCATTACTTTGAAATATCCTCCTGAGACCGCAATAAAAAAACAGGATAGTTTTGAATTTTAACTCCTTCGTACACATAGAACAGTCGATACTGTCTAACCTCGAAATTTCGGGGGTTTCGTGAAATTTGGTACGAATGCTCGTTGGAGGCCCTGTTTTCGTCTCCCAAAAGTCCCCGGGTTAGGAAAATGTACTCCATTCGTAAGGAATTCAGATTTGGTTCGAAAACTACGTACTGTATGAAAACATACTCTAGAGCAACATTAAAGCTGAAAACGTGTCTTCGTGTAGAAAAACGTATCCAGATGTGAGATTTTCCCTCAATGTCCTTACAGGGAAGATTCCCAAATTTGAATTTCGGGAGAATATCAAATCCATGTAAATTAACACAATAGTATATGAACTACATTTAATGTAGTTCATATAAGGTACTTAACTTAGTATATTAACATTTTACCCGACTACGACTATAACCCAAAATAATGTTAATGGATGAAATAGTTCGTTAAGTATGCTTGATGAAATCCAACCAATGAGCTGGTGTTAGATTTCTCTTCATGCCGACAATGTGTTGGCGCAAATCGAGTCAAAAAAAACAATATGGCGGGCGTGAGTGGAATCCATTCCACTCACGCCATATTGTGTTTTCAAGACAAATTTGACCGGGTTTGGTTTCCAAACCAAACCCGGTCAAATTTGTCTTGTCTAAATTAATAATTGTTGCTATGGAATCCTACGAATATATAATCACAGGAAAACGCCGTACTTCATAGGTACGGAAATAGATCTCCCCGTAAAAATGTAGGTACTGTACTGGGTACCTGCTGTGGATTAGTATGGGTTGTCTTCTTAGTTATTTAAAAAATGTTGTACCTAAAGGGTGAAAAAATAAATAAAAAACGACCACCTATTTCTTCTAGTTTCAGACATCACATCTCCTCATACTAAACCCTCCCCCCCGCCCAGATATAACCCAGGCAAAACCGCGGAATTAAAAAATACCTATGTACATTATTACACTGGTGAATCGCTTCACTTTCAATTTTATTCGGTATTTATATATGTAGGACCAAGCAAACTCAACAAAATAACCAGATGCCAACTACAATGTATATGAATAAAAAATAGTCCTTAATTTTAAGACATGAAAGTTCCAATGTTGCGCTATTTTGCATTTCCATGCCAAAATGGCGTATGGGTATGAAATTTCTTAGACAGTGCGACTTTTTGGCTGGCAGTACTACATGCAACATATTCACTTATTGCCCTGTTTAGAGTAGAGTGAAAACGTGCTCGTGGCGAATAGCATAATCCGTCAGAACAGCAGAAGCCCAAGGGAGAAAAATTGTAAGTACGAATAAGTTGTAGGTTTATACTGCGCTTTTCAACTGGACAGGGTTCTAGAGTACAAAGTTCTTGGCTATGCGGACATTTCAGGATCTCATTGTGTCAGACACTTGCAGTTTATGGATGTAGATTTCTCGCAGTGGAAATGTTTTTTATGCGTTTATAATTAAATTTAAATTTATTATGAATTTCATTACTTCATAAATAATTACGTTACTGTTTAAACGAGCGTAAGAACAAATCAGCTGTCATTTTCCTTAACAAAAATGAAATTTAGATGTACCACCCCGTTGGAACGAGGACAATTCAACTGTCATTTTTCCATACCATAGTGACATTTAGATCTACCTGACGTACAGTCGAGTTCAAAAATATGTATAAACTTTTGCACCTCATTTCATTGTAATAAGGCGGAAAATTTAAACATATCTTTGACGTCGACTGTACAGTCAAGCGTATAGTACGAGTCTTCTCAGGTGAATTTTTCGCTCCGAGCTCTAATCTTTCAAACAAAGGCCTTTGTCTCCATTATCGCATAGCCACTAGCTAACGACTAAGCACGTGCCACTACAACATTCATGTTGAAAAACAAACGGTATCGTCATAGTATTAAGGTTCAAATTTAATGTCACTGATATTCTACGAGTAGATATTACGTTTTGGTAGTGTAGGACGATAGACACTACCAAAACGTAACGATAATGGAGACATAGGCCTTTGTTTGAAAGATTAGGGCTCGGAGCGAAAAATTCACCTGAGAAGAGTCGTACTATACCTATCATAAATACGAACATAAATATCTATATTCTCCTGACTGTACGTAAAATGCGTTAGGTGAACGACCAGCTGTTCGCTTCTTTCTTGAAGACCAGTGTTGCCAGATCGTCCCAAAAAGGACGGTTTTCCGTCCCTTTCAATGCCATACCGTCCTGTTGTCGTTCTTTCCAAGGTGCCGTCCCTTTTGGTTGATTTGGCCCAATACTAGGTGTCTGTTCCGCCCAATTGCTGAAGAATACATCCAGGTCGTCATGTGGCACCCACTTGGTAGCTATATTAGCCCACCTGTCTGGATGCATACGCCAGACGTGGCCGGCCCAGTCACACTTGAGCTTGGCAGTTTTTGCACCCACATAAGCTATGCGTGTTTTGGCGCTCAGTGTAATGTTTCGGACCCGATCCGTTCTTTTGACACCTAGAATACTGCGCTCCATAGCGCGTTGGCAAACCTTCAATTTGGACTTCTGGCTTTCAGTGAGTTGTAGGCTGGGAGAGGCAAAATACACATGTCGACGAGTTTCCCGTTTATTAGTGACAGAGAAAGGTTACCCTTCATTAGCTCCTTCCTGGACTAGTGGCTCTTCCAAGCATTTTCGACCCGGCGTTCGATTTCCGTATCATACATTGCTGAAAGAGACTAGCTGGCCCAAGTAAATATACTCGTCAACATAATGCATGATATGTCCGTCTACCTCGATCCTACGTTTCGTGCTGTTGGTCATCACCTGAGTCTTCGACCAATTATTTTTTAATCCAATTTGAAGGCTTACCAAGCTCAGATCTTCGAGCAGTATACAGTGAAGTTCTGTTGCAGAAGAGGTGAAAAGAACAATGTCGTCGGTGAAACGAAGGTTTGATAACCTCGTACCGCTAACGACTATTCCTCTCTCTTCCCAAGAAACTGCCAGGCTCTTGAAGACTTACTACTATTATGTCTCAATAAAATTGGAAGTTTTGAAAGTGGTTTTGATTATTCTTCTGAAATATAAAGTAGAATGAAGTTAAAGTGTTTTACTTCATATAACTTTACTTCCTTTTCTGCATGGCATTGTGTGAATTGAAGAAAAATATTAATTGTTCAAGTATCATTATTATTTAATCGCGTTATATACAGTGTTGCAACTTGCAACACGCTGTTTTTTTTTAATTTGCCGCTTTTTTCTAGGGTCATTTTTCCCTGGCCAGACTCTACCTACGGAGTATTACGGACATTTGGAGAATGTGCTAAATAGTCTAATAAACACTAACTATACGTATTTCAACTAATAATAAATATACTTAAATAAGTATTTTCTTACCAAAATCGTCCTAGTCCCAAACTAAGCAAAGCTTGTAATAGGCGTACTAGGCGCCCATATGCATTCTTATATAGATAAAAAAATACTTTAATACATAGAAAACACCCATGACTCAGGAACGAATGTTCGTGCTCACCACACAAATAAATGCCTTTACCGGGATTCGAACCCGGGACCTCCGGCTTTGTAGGCAAGGTCTCTACCAATACCAACTAGCTACAGAGGTCCTCGTACTACAGTGTACGAGAAATGCGACTGGTCTTTTGACAGTTCTAATACGACGTAAAGAGTAATTTGGCTAGAGTAAATCGATTGTCATAATATCCGATTACGATTGATTGTGGCTAATAAAAAGAATCGATTGATTACTGTGTAATAATGATTTTTAGGAAATCAAATAGACTGCCTATACACAGTTGTGATATTCACAATTATTTGATTCATACCGATTTATTTCTAGATTGACCAACTCCAATCGATTGAAGCAGTGTAACACTAAATTTAAATAAAAGTCGTAGGACGTAATTGTTCGCATACCGAGTTTTCAGTGCTAATTTATGCACGAATAAGCCGTAAAAAAATATTACAATCATTTTATAAGTGCTAAAAAGAGCTTGCATGGAGATTGAACTTTGTTTCGTAACTTGTAAGCTTTTGAAACTGTTTTTTTTATTATTTCGATGAGCAGTGCCAGTTACGTTATATGGGTGTCGCGTTTTGTCAAAAGAGCAGTCCCAGACTCGTATACTATAAAATAAGTAGTATTTGTTTGCCATCATAAATGTCTCCAGTAGGTAAGTCGTTTTTGTTAGCTTTTTAAAAGGAAGGAAGGAATAAATATGTAAGAAAATAAGCAGCATCCGGAATATATTTGGGACCATTTAATAGAGTAGTTCCCCAACGATCTGCAGACTGAGAGTAAATTGAGAAGAATAAAACAAGAATTGCCTTCCCTAAAGATGAAATTACTAAAAGCATTAATCAAATTACTGTTTATTTTCCTCTAACGATATTTTATAATAAGTCATTCATTAGAGAGCTAAGGTCACGCCATGGGTCGCGCGGCGCGGATTAAAAGATAGAAAAAGGTGAAAAATTAGGGGACGCATTGACGAGATTACAGCGAGCTTAGAGCGCGTCATTTATCAACTTCATCTGAGGACGCGCGGCCCGGGGGTCCAAGTGAACGCCGCGCCATCATCCTCCTAGGGTTATTCCCGGTTATGCCCTAAGCTATTAGGCCCTAGCCCGAGGTCCGCTTTGATACCTAATCCCAATATTTGGCATAGGTTTTACGAAAGTGACTGCCATGTGACCTTCCAACGCGGAGGGAAAACTAGACCTTATTGAAATTAGACCGGTTTCTTCACGATGTTATGTTTCATCAAAAAGCGTTAGCCAATGAGTTTTTCGGAACTTACGAGCCACGATTCGGGATTCGTACGAGCCGGGATTGGAACCCACGACCGCTGCTTGATAGCCGCATGCTCATGAAGTCATGAACCACTAGGCTTTCTTCTTAACAGTGGGCTTCTTTTTCAGAAACGCTGATTTTTGACTTGTAAAAGTGCCGTTACGGCCTACTTGCAGAGTAAAATTCATTTATTTCATTTACCGTAGATTCAAGTGAACACACTACCATTTCCCATCCGTTAGCCCTAAGAATTTCATAACTAATTTCACTAGCACTAATGTCTGTATCCCGAATTTTCATATTGTCTAATTTCTCATCACTAAAAACTAATTTTATTTAACCTAGATTTTTTCCAAGGCCTATATTGCAATGCTTAATAATGAATACACCTTATTATCTATGTGTCTAAAATCAAACCTGAATCTTAGTGACTGTGTGTTGTCTCATCACTTTAAAATTTTCCTATGAAATCGATTCTGGCGCTTCACCGGCCGCTACCGCGGCAAGCTCGCTTCGCTCGGTCGGCTCGCGCGCTGTAGGGTCGCACTTCTACCTAACACTCCTCCTCGCTTCGCTCGTCATCGTACCAACACTGACCTGCCTTAGAGTAGAATAGGTAGGCAATACGATTTCCACAGGTATTTTTGATTCTAGAAATTGATGATATTCGAAGATAACCCGAAAAGTTTACTGTTTCGAAGAAAAATACATTAGGTCTAGTGAAACATCAGAGCAAAAGTTAATATGTCAAGTGATAGATAGGTGTGACGAAATTAGGTGTAGGGTTCATTAAAATAGAATAGAATAGAATAGAATAGAAATTTATCGGATAACACATCATTACACATACATTCACATAATGCACATTAATCATTATCTTTAGGCTTAGTAATCATTAGGATAAAATATTTTTAGTTTCTTTATATTACACACTTGATGTTTTGTATTAGGAATGATTAGGAGGTATGAAATAAGGCCCAGCAAATTATTATGCCATACAAGCTTAGTTATCCGAATATTAGGGCTAGTGAAAATTATATCGAACGTTGGTAGGTGTAATGAAATTAGCACTAACGATATTAGGTAAAGTGAGGGCGACCCTTTTTAATTAAATGGCTATTTATTTTGGGAACACAGCAAAGTTCCGTTAAACGAATATTTGGACGCATACTTCTGATTTAGTAGAATATATTTATAAATAAGTTAGTGTTATATCCTGAAAAATCTAAAATTCCATCAGCGGAAAATGGTTTTCAGAACTATGACATTTGGAAAAAATACGCATTCGAACAAATTACTCTTCCGAATTTTGTACCCAATTATTTTGTGTTTTCCTACGTCGTTCCTAAGGAAAAGGTTCCGCTTTGTCGATGTCTATGAGGACTATTTAGCAATTGCGTCGTTAGGGAAAAAGCACCCTCTTGACCTGACCACTGAACCTGTTTCTTGCGAATTACACATTCACTTAATCACTGCTTTTAGTCGAAGCGAAAACAAGGGTGTTATAAGTTTAAATTGTGTATTTGTGTATCTGTGTGTCTGCCTGAGACATTTTAGCTCCCAAACCGATTCTGGTTTTTCTTTCACTATACCACATCCATACGCAGTGTCTCAAGACGAGAGTCTTTGACCAGTGTGTGTTGCCAGTGATGACATATGGCACTGAAACGTGGTCGCTTACTATGGGCCTCGTAAGAAGGCCCAAAGTCACCCAAAGGGCTATGGAGAGGGCTATGTTGGGAGTTTCTCTGCGTGATCGCATCAGAAATGAGGCTATCCGCAGCAGAACCAAGGTAACCGATATAGCCCTCCGAATCGCTAAACTTAAGTGGCAGTGGGCGGGGCACATAGCACGTAGAACCGATGGCCGATGGGGCGGAAAGGTTCTCGAGTGGCGAGCACGAACCGGAAGGCGTGGCGTGGGTAGGCCCCCCACAAGGTGGACTGATGACCCGGTAAAGGTTGCTGGAGTCCGCTGGATGCGGGTGGCGCAGGACCGGTCACTTTGGCACTCTTTGAGGGAGGCCTATGTCCAGCAGTGGACGTCTTTCGGCTGATATGATGATACCACAGCCATACATACATTCACGCCAGTATTTCCAGAAGGTGCACAAGAAGTTTTCAGTGTTACTATATCTTTGCTGGTTTAAAGATGTGATATTGCAGTGACAGATCGCTATCGCCCACAACACACCTCAATTCGATCCTGTAGTGCACTTTTACGTTTCCCAAGAGAAGAAAAGGATACCGCGACTGTGGCAAACAAGCAGACATCATAGCCTACGACCGAATTAATACCTCGAGTTGAGGCGGTGCCGATTTGGTGCCGAGGTTGTGTGCGTTCTCTTTATGTAGGTACCTTTACTACATCATGCAATAAAATGGGCCGGCCATATATGTCGCAGGTAACTGATGGAGCCAGCGAGTTTTGTCTTGGAGACCTCGGGATGTCCTGTTATAAAACCGCTCTTTATTTCAAATGTTTTTTTTTCTTGTACCAAACCCCAAAGCGTTGGGAATGACGCACCAGCCGCGCCCGATATCCGCCCGAATAAAAAACTATTTAAATTATTCTTCCTCAATTTAGCTCCTTTCGTAAGTATTAAATATCCTTGGGATCCTTTCGAACATCCAAAAGTGGTTTAAATCCACTTGAATTTATTAACTGAACAATGTAAACACAAAGACTTTTTCAATCAGTACCAAAGATCAGGATTTGCTTGCATTAGTTTTTTGTTTACTGGCTTAAAACGGAATAGAGAACACTATCATCATCATCATTATATCAGCCGAAAGACTGCTGGACATAGACCTCCCGCAAATAGTGCCAAAGTAATCGGTTCTGCGGCACCCACATCCAGAATTCAGAAGGTTTTCGCGAACTTTACCAGACCATCATCAGCCCGCCTTGGTTGCCCACGCAACGTCTTCCGGTACGTGGTCGCCACTCGAGACCCTTACCTCCCCCACGGCTGGATTTTTTCCTCGCTTACCGTCTCGCAACTACGCACAGGTCTGGTGGATCCTCACCCTTAGTCTTTATGTGTACGCAGCCTAGTTTGACATGTAAAAGTACCCTTGTGGCCTATTTTCAGGATAAATAATGGTTTTATTTATAGGAGACCGCGACAGTGGCAAACAAGCAGACATCATAGCCTACGACCGAATTAATGCCTCGAGTTGAGGCGGTGCCGATTTGGTACCGAGGTTGTGTGCGTTCTCTTTATGTAGGTACCTTTACTACATCATGCAATAAAATGGGCCGGCCATATATGTCGCAGGTAACTGATGGAGCCAGCGAGTTTTGTCTTGGAGACCTCGGGATGTCCTGTTATAAAACCGCTCTTTATTTCAAATGTTTTTTTTTCTTGTACCAAACCCCAAAGCGTTGGGAATGACGCACCAGCCGCGCCCGATATCCGCCCGAATAAAAACTATTTAAATTATTCTTCCTCAATTTAGCTCCTTTCGTAAGTATTAAATATCCTTGGGATCCTTTCGAACATCCAAAAGTGGTTTAAATCCACTTGAATTTATTAACTGAACAATGTAAACACAAAGACTTTTTCAATCAGTACCAAAGATCAGGATTTGCTTGCATTAGTTTTTTGTTTACTGGCTTAAAACGGAATAGAGAACACTATCATCATCATCATTATATCAGCCGAAAGACTGCTGGACATAGACCTCCTGCAAATAGTGCCAAAGTAATCGGTTCTGCGGCACCCACATCCAGAATTCAGAAGGTTTTCGCGAACTTTACCAGACCATCATCAGCCCGCCTTGGTTGCCCACGCAACGTCTTCCGGTACGTGGTCGCCACTCGAGACCCTGACCTCCCCCACGGCTGGATTTTTTCCTCGCTTACCGTCTCGCAACTACGCACAGGTCTGGTGGATCCTCACCCTTAGTCTTTATGTGTACGCAGCCTAGTTTGACATGTAAAAGTGCCCTTGTGGCCTATTTTCAGGATAAATAATGGTTTTATTTATGTTTTAAGGTCTTTTCAAACCTTATTTTGGCGCTGGACCCTTACACAAAACTAATTTGCGTAAAAAGAGAGATGGGCCTGACTATGGATTTGGCCGACTGTAGCCGACTAATCGGCGCTTAGGCAACCGACTAGTCGCTGACTATACCCCGACTATATGATGATAATTTGCTGTATTTTACTAAAAAACTTGAAATACAAAAGATTATTTAATTTGCTATTTAACGAATATCAAATTTAAAAAAAAAACAAAACGTTACGTGATTAGGTACCCATCTTGGTCAGCGGTTCGAATCCGGCTCGGAGCATAATTTTTTTTTTATTTTCTTTAATTTGTAATTTTTTTATTTCGTTTGTTGCATTGCTCACCCCATTCCAATTTCCGCTTCAGTACAAGTTGGCTCAGTTCGAGTTGCACAGGGCGGTCCCACAACACTTCGGGAGTTCAGATACCGCGAGCCATCTGGTTGGCTCTTGGACACTGCAACTACGCGTCATTGCTGTGAATATCCCTCCAATGCTTTCTTTTTTACTTGCAAAAGAAGCCACCGTGTGTAATATGATAAACAAATATAAGATACTTAAATAATACGTACAAAACACGTATTCCCTTGAAAGTAAGAATCCAAACCTATTAGCCTACTGTATGCACTTTATATGCAGATGTGCATTATGCGTCCGCGCCATGCCTGCAGTCTCATTACGGATACACGAGATATGCAACTATATACAGGGTGTCTTCTAGCCCCATTATGCTATGGGGGATCTGAGTATAAACATCCCCGCGTGGTCGTGCCGGGGGCTTCCCCTGGATTTCCCCTAGGCTACCCTCCAACCACGCAATTCGATCGCTATATTGGGTCCGTCCTATTAAAGCAACAGTCAGGATCAAAAAAAAAACAAAAAAATCGAGACGACCCATTTGCTCAGTGGACGTGGCAAGCAACAACTCCTGATGATGACGCGTCCGGACAGAGGCGACACACCTGTCGAGGGTTTTCCTATTTATGCTAGTTTACGAGATTTAAAAAAACCTTTACGTTACGCCCGCTGCGCAGGCGTAAAATCCCGTACTAAATAATAAGCCTCCGATCACATTTTTATCGCCCTTGCTATCGGCTTGGACGTATAGTACCTAAGATCTGAGACATTCTTTGTAATTCTAATGCACTGTTAAATGTAGGCGCGCGGTAAACAATCTGACTTGACTGACAGTTGTACTTGCCGCATAGACCACAAATTGCGGATGTGGCCTTAGGCGGTTGTTTCTTTAATTCTTCTTTTGTTACTTGACTAATATGATCCCATAAAAAACATTCCATGTAAAAAAGAGGCCAAGTCTCGAAACTCTTCCACCGTAAAAAGTTGTGAGATATTTCGTAGAGCCAAGTCTCAGGCATTTTTATTAATCTTTATTTGCTTGCTAAATAAAATTCTGTAACTTGGCAATCACACTACTTACCTGCATTTATGGATTTCCGTATACCTCAATTTATATAGTATTGTGTGACAAAGTTATTTATGCAGTTGGTGTATCTAGAAAACTGGAGTGAAATTGCATTTTTTTGTCTTGATTTATTTATACACTAAACACTAATTGTATTCTAAATTTGAAGCTTCTATGTCTGCTAGAAGTGCCTTAGACTTTTGATGATCGGTGAGTCAGTGAGTGACAAAATTAAGAAACTTTGACTAGTTCTAATTTTTAAACCACTGGGTGAAATTGGATGAAATTTGAAATATATCGTGGTTTTACAATGCGTACTTGGTTACTGAAAATTCAAGCTTCTAGTTTTATCCACAACGAAGTTATAGGGGGGTCTAAAATGGCCTGAACTGCTTCGAGAAAAGGATGGTACGGCCGTGCCGCTGGCTGCAATGTCTTGCTCGACTTGGCGGGGGCACTGCCGTGCCTCCAGATTAGACAAAATACAACATCGTAGAAAACGAGTCACAGAAACTACTGATAAAATAAGATATTACTATAAGACAATGGCTAAGATAATGGACTACTCGTATGACCTGGGCTAGGCTTAATTTGGCTGTTTTCATTCACCCTGTATACTCTAGATATGCGGGCTACTAACATATCTCTATGCTATCTTGACGTCACACCGGATTTATATTATGAGCGCATCTCGAAGCAAATGCCCAAATGCTGCGGAATTAGCTCTATTATGAGAACAGTCGCCGTCAATTGGATACTTTCTTAATGTTCAAATTTATAACGTAGCGTTGCTATAATTTACAAGTACATTACTTACCTAGGGCGATAAAACAAAGAGTTTCTCAGATGCAAGGGCGATAAACATGCGACCTGAGGCTTTATTTATTACCGCCCGACTTAGTACATAATTTTACGTCTCTCCGGCCAGGGAGTGTGATACTCCGCACGCGTAATAGCGCGCGGTAATAGCTACTTAATGGCTAGTTATGACGTAAAGTAATTTGAAGAGTATAAAACCTCTTTTTACATGACCACTGTACAGCTAAAAGGAATGGCAAGAGCAAAAGAACACTACTATGCAAACAAACGCGCAATATTAAATATGTATACTACTCACAAGAAAATAGGGGCCACAAGTATGGTGATCGTTACGTGAAAATTATATTAAACAGTAATTTTTTTTTCTAGCCTTTAGACTTAAACTCCAGCTTGAAAGAGGTTAGATTCTGAAGGATACGGGAGTTCATTAATTAGCCACCTATCAATTAGTTTATGTCCAAATATGTCTTGTTTTGAGCAGTATATTATATTCTTTACAAAAACCTCTGAATATTTTTTTAAAATATATTGGTTTACGAAAATATGCGTAGTTTAACATTTGAGCAGGCTTATTATGGATTAGGTTATTTGATGAGATAACAAATATGTGTGGTGTGTATGTGTAATCCTACTAATATTATAAATGCGAAAGTTTAGATGTTTGGATGTTTGGATGTTTGTTACTCAATCACGCTTAAACGGCTGAACCGATTTGAATGAAATTTTGCACGAAGATAGTTTATAGCCTGGATTAAAATATAGGATAGTATTTATCCCGGGTCCACGCGGACGAAGTCGCGGGCGGAAGCTAGTAATAAATATAACTGGTATAAAATAAAGGCGGCCGAAACGATTATCTAAGTATGTTAATAGTATGATGACGTCACAGTTTTCAGAAAAACACGTAAATTGCTGTTTCGGTTGCGAAATACTGCGTTTATGTCCATAGTTGACTTACAATTTAGTTTCTATAATAGAATAGAATAAAAGCTTCTATAAAAGCCTAAGGATGTTGCTTTAATTTTTTTCTTGGTCAATAAAAAAATGCATTAGTCGAGCGCGCAACACATATTGGTGTCATAGCGGAAAACAAAATGTCGAGCCAAATTAATTTTCTGCTTATTTTGACACTTAATATACCTAAGTACTACATATTAGGCTGTACTGGCCCACAATGAAGCAATGAGACTATAATAGTTCCATGTTAATACATTTTTGTATCATGTTCTGTGTAAACTAACGTGAGTTTTGTATCATGGGCACGGAACATGATACAAAACTCACGTTAGTTGTAGTGCTGTAACTAACGTCAGTTTTGAGTTCCTTGAACTCCACACGAACTTGAACTAACATAACACGTGTTAATTATTCTTTATATTTTCTTTATAATACAAAATGTAAGGATCTTCGATATCTGATTTAAATGAGTATTATTATCATACCTAGCCTTCTGCCTAAAGATCACCGCCGGCTCTTGAGTCAGCATTTTACGCTGAAGCGGAATGTTAGGTATATGTGGTTGTGGGACATTACATTACATCTTTTTTTTTACCCTTCTACCCGCAACTCCTTCCGCGTGGAACTAGTTTTTATATCGTAGCTCCATACAAACTTTCACTCCCCATTTCACCCCCTTATCCTATGTCCTTTCCCGGGACTCAAACTATCCAAATTGGTATCAAAACTCATCCAAATTGATTCAGCGGTTTAAGCGTGAAGAGGTAACAGACATACAGACAGACAGACCGACAGGCAGACAGACACACAGACAGACAGACAGGACAGACCGACATACTTTCGCATTTATAATATTATGGTATAGTTAGTATGGATACACTGCACGCTCGACACTGGATACCAACTTGCATGAAGCACTCCATGCTGCTAAGGACTGGAACAGATGGCGAGACAGTGCGGAAAAAACTAACTAAACATAGGGGAGTTCACGACCCTCAAAAATGAGGAACCCGACGCAGGAGTATGATACATGAAATAAATAAGGATGTCCCAACTTTTCTACCCTCGGAACCCTAAAAACTATTTTGGTAGGACCTCGTTCGCTCTCCATCATGTTGCAACCTGGAGAGCAATCAGAACAAGCTTTTACGCATTCAAATGTAATACGGAACGTCTTGATACATGCAGTCTCTCTCTTGCTTACCGCATAAGAGCATGTGTAAGCGTGACGCAATCAATCAGATGCGACTGTAATGAAATGAAATAGTTAAATGAAATGAGTCAATATAGGCCCTGTGTGTAAACATTTTGAAATGAATTTGCAACGCTTTGCATATTCCATGTGAATAGGCGTATGTGTATTACATTCTGGAGGACATACGACGTTTTGGCACTGTGCTGTGTTTGTTTACTGGATAGACGAGTGTTGCTTTAACCAAATATTGCCCATCGCATCGTTATGATGCACCGGACGGGATCGTTATGGAAAAGGTGAGGAATCCGTACTATCCATACCTACTTACTAGGTAATTGACGACCGCTTTCGCCTAGTTAGTAGTGACAGTGACCCTGCCTACGAAGCAAGAGGTCCCGGGTTCGAATCCCGCTAAGGGCATTTATTTGTGTGATGAGCACGAATATTTGTTCCCGAGTATTTGTTTTCTATGTATTTAAGTATTTATTCATCTATATTAGTATGTTTATCGTCGTCTAGTACCCATAGAACAAGCATTGCTTAGTTTGAGACTAGGTCGATTGGTGTAAGATTGCCCCCTAATATTAATTAATTAATTAATTAATTAAATTACAAGTGCGAAAGTGTCTGTCTGTTACCTCTTCACACTTAAACCGCTGAACCGATTTAGATGTTATATGATGATTTAGTTTTTATCCCCAACATCATCCCCTAAGGGGGTGAAATGGGGGTTTTATCTGTATGGAGTTAGAGAGAGTTAAACGAGTTCCACGCGTATGAGGTCACAGGCAGAAGCTAGTATTATACGGTAATGCTCGTCTTACTGTTGTTGCAGAAGTAGCACGTCAAGTTCCTCGTTATTGGCTAGCGTCAATTTAAAAAAAAACATATAATCATTGCCATAATTGAATCAAGTGATAGAGGCGGCGTATCTAAACATGTCTTGAATAGTTTCTAATTAAAAAGTAAAACACTCACAAAAATTAGTTACCTATCTTCGTTAAGAGTTTTAATGAAAATACGAAACAAACATTGTCTTGTAACTTCCATAACTCGAGTAACTAAACTACAATTACTACAAACCAACTTGCCGTGCACACATGAAGCGAGTTCCTTTAAACACCCCTTTTTGTGTACAGTCAACCTCATACTCATGTTTACAATTTTGCACCCTATGCTAACGTAATAAGGCGAAACCTGTGTATCTTTGAGGTTGATTGCATAAGTTTTTCCTCAACTCGATGCGACTTGAAGCACTAATTCACTTCAAAGGAGAACTAAATCAGAGCAAGTTTGAACTGAGATTTAGAACCTACAAGTTGTACGTGCACATACAATCCTGTATAACCGTAGTGTGCTCACAGCGAAGTTAGTGCATGATTTGTGAACTTTTATTGAGAAAATCTTAAGGTATTTTTAAAAGAGCAAAAAGAGATTTCTTTTAACGAATTGCGATGTCAAGTCTTGTAATAATATGATTGAGATATCCAAGGCCAAGTGCGAGTCGAACTCGCGCACGTAAGGGTTCCGTACCATTATCGATAAAAGCGGCAAAGAATCACGTTTGTAGTATGGGAACCCCCTTTAATATTTATTTTATTCTATTTCTTAGTGTTTGCAGTTATAGCGGCAACAGAAATACATAATCTGTGAAAATTTCAACTGTCTAACTATCACGGTTCATGAGATACAGCCTGGTGAGAAACAGACAGACAGACGGACGGACGGACGGACAGCGCCTTAGTAGCATTTTAAGTTGGCACCACGTTGGGCCATTGATCACCGAGTTGGCCCAACGAAATGCCAACGAAAATGCTACTAGGGCGGAGTCTTAGGAATACGCTCCCATTTTTACCCTTTGGATACGGAACCCTAAACATATGTTTTTGTCGTATAAACAAGAGGAGACGCTGTTTATGCGGATTAAGAGGTCAACCAAATATTAGGCTTTGTAGCACTTAACTTTGACGATTTTAATAGTTACGACGCGAACCTAAATCTGTGTATGACCCAGCACTGTTACATCCATTTCAACTTTCTATAATTATAGTAGGGGAAACTGGGGTAAATTGAAACAAGCTTAATACCTTCAAGATTCAATAGATTTAAAGATTTTGTTTCGCTCGGAATGAAGTTAAATAGTTACCTATAAAAAATACAGTATAATAGTCCAGTGTATTCAGCATGCGTGCTGGCGTGTAAAACATTTTCGAGGAGCGTTAAAGTCAATAATAGTCATTATAAAAGTTGGATTTACATGTCATCATTATAATAAAATCGAATGCAAACAAAAATAACAAGGTCAAATAGTAATTAAATAAAAAATTACAGTTACGATAATGAGGAGACGCGGAAAGAAAATTATAATGAAATAACATGTACCAAGACACTAATTTCATCTGACCCAGACTGGTCATTTTAAACGTCTTCCGATATTTAGTAAAACGGCTTACAACTACAAATATACTTAATAAGCAGATTCTATTAGAAATGAGGACGTGCAGTCGTGTAGTCATTTTGGGAAAAAAACGTTCCAATTGACCCCAGTCTCCCCTACTTAGCGTTTAGGCGTCAGCAGTCTCATCTCATAGAACCCTGTTGAATTTTCCTTTATAATCAGATTTTAACGGACTTAGCTCTATTAGCGAATGTTTGAATGAATGAATGGACAACCACATAGCAAAATCTGGGCCGTGATTCCTATTGTCTTAGAGGAATAAAGGGGTAACATTGCTTTCATGCGAACATGCGCCTGCGCACTGCATCCCTGGTGCGCAGGGTCCGGGCCAGCAATTATAGCTGTTTTAGCATTGGATTTAGAGATTTAAAACCAAAATGAATATTTTAAAAACTGCAAATTTATTAGCAAATTATAAACACAAGAATTACAATATCAATACAGACAAGAGAGTGCCGTAGATAAAAACATGTCTTTCTAAAAATAGGGTTACGTTCAGAAATACATCACCCTTCCCCTTCAGCTTTATACTATTGTGCAATTACAAATTTAAAACATCTCGAGGCTTAACAGTTCTACCACTTCTAGTAGTCATTCGAGAGTCTGGAACATTAGTCATCATACTACAATTACCATTATTTTTAATAGGAACATGATCAGTCTCAGAGTTGTTCATATCATTACAATCATTGTCATTATTCATAGGTGAAAAAGGAATGAGAGAGTTATTCATAGAGAAACTCTGCTTACTAAAATACTTTTTTATATGTTTACTGTTTCTCCTTATTTTTGTACTATCTCCCTTCTCTATCCAATAAGATCTTGGCTCCTTACATTTTTCCACTATCATTCCCTTTTTCCAGTATTTTTCTTTATCTGTTTTATGTACAATTTTATTTCCTACTTGATACCCTATTTCTTTCTTCCTCACAAGTTTTTCCTTTTTAATAAGTGATTGCTTCAAAACTAGTAATTTATGTATGTTTCTCTCTATTTTAGGCTCTAATAGCTCTGAACTAGTAGGTAATAGAGTTCTCAATCTTCGGCTATGTAAAATTTGTAAAGGAGACACATTCAATCCCGATAAGGGTGAATTATTATAGCACATCAAATAGTCCCTATAATCCGCACTATCCTCTTTAGCTTTTCTTAATATATTTTTACTTATATGTACGGCTTTTTCCGCCAATCCATTGCTCTTAGGATAGTGTGGACTACTTGTAATTGAAGTTATATCTTTCTTCTTATAATATCTATGACATTTAAACGAATAGAACGGATTATTGTCCGAAACAATCTCCTGAGGGTATCCCAACCTAGAGAAAACATCTTGAAAGGCGTTTATAACCGATGAAGAGGTTTTGTCACTTAATGGCAAAATTTCAAGCCAATGTGAAAAGTAATCTACTATTACTAGAAAATAATTTCCACCGAAATCTAGAATGTCGGTGCCAACTTTATTATATCTACAGTTTGGTATCTTATGACATAACATACTGTCAGGTTTATTTGAAGGTCTAAATTTTTCGCAGGTGCGACACTTCATTACAAAAAAATTCACATCATTTGAAAGTCCAGGCCAGTAAAATAGCTGCCTAGCTTTGTTTAGACATTTACAGATACCATTATGACCTTCATGTATTAAATTCAAAATGTATATTTTCAATGACTCTGGTGGAATGATTTTATTTTTATAGAAAGCAAGCCCATTTTCAAAATATATGTCATCTTTAATCTTGTAATACTCTTGGCATTGTTTAGGTACTTTACATACTTCAGGCCATCCATTGAAATAAAACTTTTCCAATAAATTTAGAATTGGATCAGTTTTTGTCTTATTTTGAAATTCCATTTTTCTTTCAGGTGACATTGGTAAGTGTACTGAAACAGAATGTACCATTTGCAACATCTCGTCATCATTTTCAGTAAAATTCAGACTGTTTCTGGATAACATGTCAGCAAAATGTAACAACTTTCCTGGAACATAACACACATTCAGATGATACATTAATAATTTAAGTCTCAGCCGTTTCAGTCTAGGAGATCCAATTTTACATATTGGTTTTGACATAATTGACACAAGTGGCTTGTGATCAGTCTGTACATCAATTTTAGAACCATAAATGTATCTGTGAAACTTTTTGACCCCATAGCAAATTGAAAGCATTTCTTTCTCGGTCTGACTGTAGTTCTGTTCAGCGTCATTCATGGTTCTCGATGCACAAGCTACAAGTTTCAACACATTTTGCCCATGCTGTTGAAATAAACAGGCACCAAGTCCACTCTTACTGGCATCACACTGCAATATAATTTTCTTTTTAGTGTCAAATGGCACCAAAGCTGGTGCTGTACATACTTTTCTTTTCAGCTCGGCTAAAGCTAACCTATGAGCTGGCAACCATGAAAACTCTACATCTTTTTTGAGCAGTTTGAACAATGGTGACATTAGATTTGCCATGTCTGGTACATATCTTTGCACATAATTGAATGAACCCAAAATTTGTCTGAGCTCATCCCTATTAGTCGGTTCTTTTAAATTATAAAGTGACTCAACGCTATCCTTGTCTACTGACATCCCATGTTCATTAAATAATTGACCCACATATCTAACTTCTGTTTGTTTAAATTGAAATTTGTATTTATTGAACACAATGCCAAGTTCCCTTGCTTTTTGAATTACATTTTTCAAAGCTATATCATGTTCAATTTCAGTGCTTCCCATAACTAGAATATCGTCTGCCCATACTACAACATTAGATATATCTGCAAAATGACTCTCCAGCACATCCTGGAACAATTTCCAGAACAACATTTCCAGGATGAAGCCTCAGCAAGGTTCAAGTGATGGAAGCCTTCGGATAGGTCCAGTACAGAGAAATACTTTTTACCCTGTAATTTAAAACTTAGGTCCTCTAATGTAGGTAACATTTTGGGCTTCTTAACGATTCTCTTATTCAGATCTGACGGGTCCAGACACAGTCTCACATTTCCATTGGGTTTGTCTACAATGACAATTCTATTTACATGAGCATTTTCCTGTATGCTTTCAATTTTAACTATACATTTTCGTTCTTCTAATCTTTTTAATTCTGATTTTAATGGCTCAATTAAACAGGTAGGCAGCCTAGGAGAAGGATGGCAAACTTGTTCCTCTGTAGACTTAGTAGGAATTTCCACCTCTCCCGGCAACCTGCCTATTCCCTCAAAAACATCATTATTCTTTTTAATGAAATTCTCCTTGCCAGCATAATTTTTTACAGTGTACCCGTTTGACCAAATTTAATGATATACAGCCCGGCAAACCTAATAGCATAGTACTCGATTCAACAATTACAAAATTCTCGTGACACACATTATCTTTATATTGACATTTTAGATTCACCATACCAAGAGGCTTTACATTTTCCCCACTGAAAGATTGTATTTTAAAATCTGTGTCATAGATTTTTGCATTTAATTTTTTATTTATGACATTAAAGATATGTTTGGGCATGACACTAATGTCTGCGCCAGTGTCTAACTTACATTTAACATCCTTGGTTTCAATTTTGATGTTTTCAGACCACTCAAGCCCTTCATTACACTTCACCTCACCACAGAATAAACTCTCACTTGAACTTTGTATGTTTGACTCAGTAAATTTAGCCACTCCGACTTGTCTCACTCTGCAGCTTACAGCAAAATGATTTAAAATTCCACACTTGGTACATTTCTTTCCAAACGCAGGACACTCCCGGGGTCCATGCACTTTTTGGCATCTTCTACAGTTAAATCTGTTGTCCCTCATCTTGTTCATATTGTTATTTCTGTTGTATGTATCTTTACTTTGCGTATATTTGACAACATTTATTTCCACTGATGGATTCATTTCTTTTACCTGAGATCTACTGATCTCCGAAGCTCTACACATATGTGCTGCTTTATCTAGTGACAGATTGTCCATTCTTAAAAGACTTTCGTGTAAACCCTTGTCCGCAACGCCCTGCACTATGCGGTCTCTCAGTAGTTGGTCCTCAATGGGGGTTGACGTGGACTTATAATTACAGTTTTCTATCAGCTGCCTTAGGCAAGTATAATAGTTTTCTAAACTCTCACCTTCTTCTTGTTTTCTTTCATTAAATTTGAATCTTTCGAAAACTTCGTTGAGTTTAGGATTGACGTACTTTTCAATTTCATCAATTACATTCTGATATATCATGGCATCCTTCTGTGAAATTTTGAAACTTTGCACGACTTTTGTAGACTCTGGTCCCATCATGTTTCTCAGTAAAGACAATTTGATTTTATCAACCGCTTCGTCTTCTCCTATTCCAATTAAATAGTCTTCAAACATGCATTTCCATGCCTTCCATTCCGACGCTGCACATTGTGCCCTTATATCGAAATTCGGAGGTAATTTTACCGGGTTTGCGTCCATGTTGTTTGTATCCAAATCAATCACCGTAAAATAGATTACACTTTAAATTTAGTGATATACCGACTGCGCCATGTTTTAGCATTGGATTTATAGATTTAAAACCAAAATTAATATTTTAAAAACTGCAAATTTATTAGCAAATTATAAACACAAGAATTACAATATCAATACAGACAAGAGAGTGCCATAGATAAAAACATGTCTTTCTAAAAATAGGGTTACGTTCAGAAATACATCAATAGCAAGCTGGACTGCCATATACGGGCAGCATTGCTGCATTGCTGTTTGAGGCATATTAGAATGAATTTATGTTACTTATGTGTTGTTTATTGTTTGTATTTTTATGCTATTATTACTTGACAATTATCTAATCTTAATTTTATTTTTGAATGGTGTAATTATATAACTTTGAGACCTGTTACTTGAAATAAACGTTTTTTTATATTTCGGGGACTAATAAATATTAAGAATTTTTGACGAACGCTTAAGCCTAGTTGATAGTGACCCTGCCTACGAAGCAAGAGGACCTGGGTTCGAATCCCGGTAAGGGCATTTATTTGTGTGATGAGCACGAATATTTGTTCCTGAGTCATGGATGTTTTCTATATATTTAAGTATTTATTTATCTATATATAATGTTTATCGTGGTCTACCCATAGTACAAGCTCTGCTTAGTCTGGGGCTAGGTCGCTATGTGATATTTAAATATTATTATTATTATTACGTTTACGTATAAGGGGATGTCCCAAGGATATTGTTTTTCTTTCATATGTCTCTGATATCCATATTCTGAAAGGCTTTCGAAGAAATATATTTAAATTCTTTATGTTCACGGGTCTCACGCTATATTAAATTGTTACTTCAATACCTTGATGCCATCTGCGACCATGACCGGTGCCACCCGTGTCAAAACATCCATACTAATATTATAAATGCGAAAGTGTGTCTGTCTGTCTGTCGGTCTGTTACCTCTTCACGCTTAAACCGCTGAACCGATTGAGATGAAATTTGGTATGGCGATAGTTTGAATCCCGAGGAAGGACATAGGATAGTTTTTATCCCTTCCCAGTTAGTGAAATGGGGGATGAAAGTTTGTATGGAGGTACGATATAAACGAGTTCCACGCGGACGGAGTCGCGGGCAGAAGCTATTATATCCATATTTATGATCTACACTTCTACACTAATATTATAAAGAGGAAAGATTTGATTGTTTGTTTGTATTAAATAGGCTCCGAAACTAATGGACCGATTTGAAAAATTCTTTTACCATTAGAAGCCGACATTACCCCTGATGAACATCGGCTACTTTTCACCGCGGGAATATGCTTCATTCCTACCTAGTCAAATATAAAGGTAAATATATATTGCCGTGAAAAACAATAACTTAAATACACGTACAGAGGAGCGCGAGAGTTTAGTGTTATGTCGGACAAATAAATATTATTAAGAATTTTTGTGACACTGTAAAAAAAAAGTGTCACCAAAAATGTCTAAAGCTAGGGTTGTGCGTGACCCTGATGTCATTCTTTGTTGTTCAACGCGTTCGTAAATTAGGGACCGAGTACATACCTACCCTACCCAGTAAGCCTCTTACGGAATTCCCGAGACCAAATGGATCCTTCAGACACAACACACGTCGCATGTATTATTTACTAAAACAATGAATGTTTTAGTAGATTAGGGTGCCCTGTTAAAACATTAGTAAAATGCAATCTTTACATTTTCATGGGATTAAACATTAAAATGATTTTAGCCCTTATCTATTGACTACGGTGTCCGCTTAGGCAGGCCGCTCCAAGTGCGAGTTGGAATTGCCCACCGAGGGTTCCGTACTTAATTACAAATGTATAGTTTTCAGATTTTTCCGCCCCTAAATACCCTATAAATTCCCTTGAAAGTGTCGAAATATACGTTTTTTGCGGCATAAAACGGCCGTATCTTTTTTTTACGTAAAATTTTTCACAGCTTCAAGGGACTGTAGACTTGAGTAGGTACATACACGGTGTTCCCGGGAATTTCCGTTAACTTCGGCATATTGCAGAGTACATCCACAGAAACAAATTAGCATAATTATTTCTTGAAAAGGAAAAAAAAAATCCCCTTTTTTATACAAAATAATTTTATGTAGCATTAACGGTTATTGTCTTATTGTACAAGGGTCTAGAAACAAATGAAATAAAAAATATGTACCACCGAGTCAGTTCGTGCCTAATATCGAACCAACTCACTTTGTAAACCTCCTTGTAGTGTATAGGAACCTTACAAAGTTTAAAAAGCTGTTATGACGTCACAATTAAGAGCCATTTACACTGGTTAAATCTGCAAAACTGATTAAATTAAAATGTTGAATATCTTGATAACAGAGAGAGTTAAGATACTACTGTCTTGGAGAAATTAACTTTATTTGATCTAAACTATGCCCCCTTGCAATTAACGGAAATTGACAAAAACACGTAGTATATGGTTTTGATTTCAACTTGATACCTCTACGCGTTTCCCAGATATAGTTAGTTAGTTAGACTTCTTTCAACAAAACTGCTCGTGATATAGCGATATGAAGTGGACCTATCCCACTTTCAAATTTGGCAAAATCGGTATGCGGTACTTATGGGAGCGACCACACCGGTGCTTAACGCTGCATATACGCGTTGAAGTGTCGTATGCGTCACGTATTCTTCATACATTTTGCTGCGTTTTACGGTGCGTTAGCGTATTTTGAGCAGCGGTGTGGTCGCACCTTAATATGTATCCGTGGTGATATCAGCACATACAATTCAATATGGTCGCTATATCACGAATTGTCATTAGAATGAGTCGAACACAGCCCAAGATTTCGTCTAGATAATAACACTCGGTGCTCCATTTGTGATTGTGCGCCACGTTGCTTGCTAATTGAAAACATAGTCGAACTTTTCACAAAACTTCGATGTCGCTATATCTCCACTGCCAGTAAAACAAGTCAATTAACCAGCAACTTGGAAGAACCCGCTCCCGATTGCAACAATGCACTCCTGACTGCAACAACACGCTCCCGACTTGAACATCGCCTTAATTGATGAAGTGACCTTTACTGAAAATGCCTTCTCTTCAGGACTCCATTTCAAACGCCTTCTCATTAAGAATCATATTCCGACTAGGATGACATAACTAAGAAGCAGCATAAGTATCTTAATTTATATGACAGCGCACACGACAAGCCAACAAGCCGATAAAGCAAATAGTGAATTTTGTCACGCGCCTTCGTGCCACACTAATCATGGCTGACATTTCGCCGTTCATCGAGTAGCGTCCATGGTGCGACGTCTGCTGCGTCACTGCCCGGGGACATACTGGATGAAGAATTCTCAATTGGTCAAAATGCAACTTGTCATAATTAGACAGAACAGAAACAATTCGGAGCACTTAATATATATTAATGGTTTTTTTAATTCTTGCTCGAAAAGATTGTTATTATGGAATAACAATCTTTAGGCATGGGCCTGTAAGAAGAACAATGGCCTAAACTGTTCCCACGGGAGATATGGATTTTCATAACTCTCTAGGGAGTTATGAACTTGTGTGTGATCTGATTGGTTTAAGCAAATCTATAGTTGGTCGCGCGCGACTTGAATACTGCTCTGTGATTGGTTGAAAAAATTCTAGTTGGCCACGCGCCGCAAGAATACTACTGTACAGTAGTACTGCTGCAGCACAGCTCTGTGATTGGTTGAAATATTGAAGCTGCGCGCTCCACTCGCACTGATCTGGAAGTGAAGTTGTCAATTTCGTCAATTTGTGATTGGTGCGGTTGTATGAAACATAGATTTTCCTGTCTTTTGTAGTTGCTATTTCCGAGAAAAAGTCGCTTTTAAGTTTATAAGTGCATCTAGTCGCATAATAACTATTGTCATAATTTCGATTGTCATACAACTTTACGCATAAAGTTGTTGCTCATTAAAGTCTTTTGTCATTAATGATTCTGCGCATAATACTTTTATTGTCATAAATTGTAGTATGTAAATTGTAGTTATAGTTTTTAAACCATAATGTTGAATATTATACAACTTTTAGTCATTATGTTGAAGATCATAATTATTTTTAGTCATAAGAATTGCTATGTATAATTTTTGACAATATATAGATTGTTATTATGGTTGATTCACAAAAAAACAAGCAATTAAATTATTTGACCAGCGTGTAATTAGGTTAGGGCAGCTAGAAAAGGGGGGAGGCAGTAATAAAAACGAAGAATCGTAACAATTGTATTTTTGGTAGGTTAGGTTATGGTTATCTTGCTGGTGGTTAGGTAAGGTTAAAATAACTATTTGTCTTGCGTTTTTTTTACAAGATTTTTACAAGGTTTTTTTTAGGTTACAAAGAGATAATTTACTTTGACCATTAGTTTTGCCAATTTTCTTATACCTATGACTTGAAAACGTTATGCGAAAACCTATTATGGCGATTGAAATTTATGCTTAAAGCTTTATGGGCAATAAATTTATGATAATTGTTATTTATGCTCTTAAATATTAAGTTGAAAAATATATGCGAACTAATTTATGACTTTTGTAGGTTATGCGTAACGATGATTATGACACAAGTGGTTATGCCAATCAAAACTATGGCTTTAAATATTATGCAACCCGATATGGACCCGTTTGTATGTAATGGGTAATCTCTAGAATTGAATTCTGTCAGCTACTTGTAGAATGGATGGTTATATTTAATCCTGTGAGTTTTCCTGCGTTCTTAGCAATACGCGGGCGAAGCCGCGCCTGCAGGGGAGTTCAATTATGTTTCTAAAACTAAAACATATTAAAGGTGACGAAACAGCGAGCTAGGAGCATATAACACTAGATCATGGTAAATATATACTACTCAAAAGAAAGTAGGTTGTACCACAAGTATGGTGATCGTTACTTACAAATTATATCCATAAAACAGTATTTTATATTTATAGATGCCAAAATTGTAATTTCCATATTCTATGAAATAAATAATTTTGACTTTGACGTAAACAGCAGCAAGAAAGAGGTTGGATTCGGAAGGATGCGGGACATCATTAATTAGCCACTTATTAATAAGTTTATGTCCAATACTTAACAATGAAATAGAAAAATGTGAGTGGCTCTTATTTTGTATTAGCTGAAGCATTAGGTATCTCAACTAGCGCCACTTTTTACGCCTGCGTTCCAACCCAGTTATATGAGGCACACGCGTGGCACGCCGACTGAAATAACTCTACCGACTAGTACATAAGTTTACTGTGTCGAAACGTGACGTTGCGAGTGTCGGATCGGATGTTGATACGGATTTGTTTTACTGCTTCTAGCCATATATCTACTGTGACTCGGTTCTCCATTTGTGCCACTAACTGAGACTACTCGCTAACTGAGAACAGAGTCAAGGAGTGTTATGCAAATTCACGTTAAGCGAGTGTGCATTGCATAGTTTAGTCTACCTGTCTATATACAATCTACATATATTTAAAGTAGGTGTTAAGGAATTTCATCTCAATTTAAAGGACTTTGTATCCCTACATTTGACCAAAACCATGTATAAATATAAATAAAAAGAAATATTAGGGGACAATCTTACACAAATCGACCTAGTCCCAAACTAAGCAAAGCTTGTACTATGGGTACTAGACGACAATAAACATACATAGATAAATAAATAATTAAATACATATAAAACATCAATGACTCAGGAACAAATATTCGTGCTGATCACACAAATAAATGCCCTTACCGGAAATCGAACCCAGGACCTCTTGCTTCGTAGGCAGGGTCACTACCAACTAAGCTACAGCGGTCGTCCATATTGTCCATAGTTTTTTAAGCCTCGTCTACCCGGAATAGTCACGATTCTGGTAAAAAAAAGATTGTCTAATATTATACTTAGCCAGGTGGACGTCGTTCAATCGAAGATTGAAAAGATTCGCCACTTTTTTACTTTACTTTATTGACATTCATCGTCCTCCCAGCGTTGTTCGCGGTTGTGCCCTAAAGGAGCCCGGGGTCCGCTTTGACAACTAATCCCAAGATTTGGCATAGGCACTAGTTTTACGAAAGTGACTGCCATCTGACCTTCCAACCCAGAAAACTAGACCTTATTAGGATTGGTTTTCTCACGATGTTTTCCTTCATCGTCAAGTTAACGGTAAAATAAACAAACTAAACGGTAAGCTTTACTTCAATGAAATTAAGGTCTAAACGTGTAATTTTTTTAATGTCGGGATTGTCTGGCGATGACGTGTAACGTAGTTGATTCGAGCGTTAGGTATTCATATGTTACGCGTGCAGTACAGCATTCGCCCCTTTCCGTGCATTCCACGCCAACCATGGGGGTGATCACGTGACTTTTATAATGTAGGTTGGGACAACTCGACTGTCATTTTGCAATACAAATAGTGACGCGCGTACAATGCGTAACGTGATCGCCCTGCAGGAGGCACATAAATGTAGGCGCGCAGTAAAGCATCTATACTGACTTGTTTGACAGTTTATATTGACAGCTGACAGCTGCGGAAAATATTATTATTATTATTATTTATTTATTATTTCAGTAAAGCACTTTACAATGATAAAACTAAATACAACGTCTCACAAAACTGTTTGCACAGTTTGACTGTGGGATCCAAGAGTCTGTATAATTGGAGGCCTTAGAGAATGATTTCAAGGACAAAAAGTATCCTTTATTGGTTTGGAACCGTTGGCTCTAAAGGAGAGGTCATGTTCATTGTCAACTTCACTAGGCTATATGTATTCAAAACTTGCGAAATTACCCCTGCGATCAATGTTCCAATTGTTTGAACGGAACTCACTTTCTGAACTTCTGACGAAATAAAAATGTAACCCAACAGTTTTATTTCGCCCGAACGGGCAAAAGCCACGAAACGGCTTTCAATTACTTGACTAATGCGAGACTAAAAATAAACAATGCTTTTATTAAAAATGTCATGTGTAGAACGCACGCGCGGCCAACGCTATGTTGCCGGGTGGTTGCCAGGCGGGGGAATTTACCCCGTAAAGTTTGGAAATTATTTGTGTTGGTGTTTGATAAAGTGAGCTGAAAGTTGGTGACGTTGGTGTGTTATTGCTAACTCTAGCTAAGTAGACTAGTGGCCATTCATACAATGTAAAGGAGTGAAAAGTAAAGTAAAGGAGAAAATAGACTCACCTAAGCTTTTTTTACGGGATTTTAAGTACGTACCTTCATAATAAATAGAACGTTATTGCGTAGTAGCGACCAACTTGACATTTATATCGAACAAGATTAAAATAGCAATGTTCATTAATATTATGGCGTAACTCATTTAATTATTTATTACATACGAAATACATACCCGAAATACCAAACAAAATTAATTAGCTTATTAATTTAAGTATTTTTATTTGCAGCAAAATGTTTTTTTGTTTAGCATGAATACTAATTCTTCCTAAAAAAAAACTTGACTACAACACAAACATTTTTTCTACACTACTCGTCGTTCCAAAGACGTCTCTTCTTGACGTGTGATGACAAAAAAGTGAACTAAATACCGTAAAACGATTGCTTCAAAGATCAAACCTACGAGCTTATTTCCCAAACCAGGGAGAAAACACCCCCGCGCTGGCAATACCGTCTATATCTTATCACTGTACTGTGCTCAGTGAGACCCGGGCCGCGTAGGGGTGCGCACGCTCGTTCGAATCCCGTATCCCGGCATAACGGACTCGCGGGTGACGTACTGCAGTTAGAAATGTGAGTTGCACTTTTGAAAGTTCTGTGTTCAAGTTATTAGTGATGTGCGTGAAGTGATTGACATGAAGATGGTAGTGGTTTTGTTACTGGGCATGTTTTTCGGTGAGTTTTTGAACAGTTTCTTTGAGATAGTTTTAACACATGCAGGGCCAATGACGACACATATGCGTCAGACCACCGTAGTCGCTTTCCGCTACATACGAGGAAAACCACGGGATCGGCTACGAGCGTAGCGCGTAGCGATTCTTGGCCCTGAATGGGTTAATGGAGCTACGCTATCTAAGTAATCATGTTTTAATTTAAGCAGGTAATATAAAATTATTATTTTTTATAGAAACCTCCGTGGATTATATTTTAATATTAACGTATTTCATATTAATCAAATTACGTGTTTCTTTATACTGAAGGCTTAACATACCATATCTAAACCGTGACTTAAAGTTTTGTTTAGATTGCTTGACATAAGTATTAACTTTACTACTCAGTTACGAAATATATGAAATTGAAACTACTAATTGGATAAGTTTATTTCAACAATATAACTATATATAAGTTTGACATTTGCATTTAATTCTACATGATACATTAATTTGATTACCAAGTATTGTATGACACCCAACGATTCTGATTAAAGTGTATTTTATACGTCACCAAATTGCTTAGTATACGTCACCCGCGTTCATTTTATTACATCTTTAAAGATTTAAGATAAACCATATTGGAATGGCAGCAGTTTAAAGACATATAGCTTTGGTACGGGCCCAAGCTATTTGAATAGCACTACTTAGCAAGGTATTCAAATCCATTTTTATTTCATTTAGCGAACTAGGTATGGTTAAGTTAAATCTCAATCCAATTTTATTGCCTAATTCTCGTTTTTTGTGGTTATATTTTTTTTTTACCACCGAATATTATTTACCGGGATTTCTTTTCTATCCGACTCCGGGTTTCAAAGTGGTAAAAAATTCTGACATTTTTAGAATCCCTTAATAATAATCCAATTAGCAATTTAATACTCATACTATCTACACATACCGGATCACGGAAATTCGATATTTTCACTATATATACATAGACCGATACAAATACATTTCATCCGTAGAAAAATAGAAAGTTCCCCGAGTGTAAACAGATCTGCCGCAGGCTACGCAATAATACTGCTTTCTTCCACACACTCGTACTTCACTTGATTGTATCACTGCAAAAGCAACCACATTTCATACATAACACAGTTTATTTCAAAATGACAATATCAAAAAGATAAGATAACTTACAAAAATCTGCCATTTTTGTATCACACTCACCGTAAATATCGCTTTACTTTGGTTTTATATACTCTATGCTCCAGTTTATAAGGTTTAAATTAGCATAAAGTCCATAAAGAGTAGTTTGCTACGGTTTGTGCTACGAGTCACGACGTGTGCTACGCGCGTAGCGCTAAGGCGCAGCTTAACACTTTCCCTGTCAAGAAGCCGCTCAACGGGCACCTACGTCGTAGTCGCTTTCCGATATACACGCGGAAAACCAAGGGATCGGCTACGATCGTAGCATGTAGCGATTCTTGGCAGCGAATGTGTTAATTAAATGAAATAACGAAGCGAAACGACATGAGTTATGTTTTGAAACTGGGCGGTGAGATTGAGTGAGCTCCGTCTATTGATATTGAGTTAGCGGACGACTAAGCGAGGGTTTTTTTCAATTTATTTCAAATTTGAAACTCAATTTGCATGAGTGTCGGCATAAAGTACGTTGACTCGTTCCACAAAGCTACAATTAACTCTTATAATAACTAAGTGTTTTAAACAATAAATATGTTTGTTTTGTTTATATTGCACGCTTAATTAATGAATTAGTAATAAATAAACTAACTTTTATTTTTGAGTGAATTTATTGTAATTATTATGGGAACAGAGATTCTTTCAACCGAAGCTACAGCTTATAATTTTACAAGTCGTAACACATTAGATTATTAGATCATTTATTTCATAATAAAAAATACATACACACAAATTACGTTCACTGCCAAGAATTTCTACGCGCTACGCTCGTAGCCGATCCCGTGGTTTTCCCGCTAAAAAGCGGCAAGCGACTACGGCAAAGGCGCCCGCTCGGGACCTGGCAGTGAAAGTGTTCATTGGCAACACTGGTGAAAGGACCAATCGTTATTGGTCGAGCGCCTCAGTGTGGCCAGACGACATGTCAAGGATGCAGCAATTAAAATATGGAATGATTTGCCACCACTGCTAAGAAACCCAATGCCCTTATTAAAATTCAAGAGGCTGGGGGCCGATTTTTGACTTTCGAGCGCTCGAAAATTAAATAAAAGTAAATGCTATTGTAGTGTCTAAATTACAGGCACCTACTTTCTACCGATAGAATTCAATACGAGTGGTCAATACCGCTCTTTTTTAAAATTTCTATAGTCATTTCAAAATAGCATTTCATCATTGTTGACATTTTTTCTTTTGTAATTTAATTTAAAGTTGTAGCAATAAAACATTTTTATATTTATTTTTGAATACTGTTGCTCGTTTCCAATAAAACTCCACCCAGCTTCCCAGCAACGATATCGAAACGAAATCGTTATATTTCAATTAAATTATGTTCGCCGCGTACCTATTGGAGCATTCTATTGGAAAGGGACAGTCAGCCGCAGAGAAACGATGGGTCAGATTTCCCTGCTTCTAATTGTATTCACAAGGTAACTTGGAGAATATCTCAGTGACCATTTCAATAACGGATCTAAATACTTACGACTTGTACTTTTACAATATAAACGTAATTAGCCTTAATTTAGAAGCATCATGCAAAAACTTATTTCCTTTTTTTTGTCTCTTTTACAGCACTTCATTTGGTTCAACTATTTCACATCCCATTAGCATTTCAATTAGTTTTTTAGCCGCCGAGTTTTTTTTAAACGAGATGTTACAAGTTTAACATCTGTATCCATATCCATGCGAAAGTCTGTCTGTCTGTCTGTTACCTCTTCATGCTTAAACCGCTGAACCGATTTGGATTACATTTGGTACGGAGATAGTTTGTATCACGGTGAAGGACATAGGATAGTTTTTATCCTGGAAATCATCCCCTGGGGGAATCGACGGGGGGTGAAACCTTGTAAGGAGCTAAGATATGGGTGGAAATAGATTTTGGGTCAGTGAGCGCAGCTACCAGATCCCGTGTTGCTGGGCGAAAATGGTCTAAGGAGACCTTCCTTCGATATTAAATTAATGAAGATTGGCGTTTACAGTTTTTTGAAAAAACATAATGAGTGCGAGAAAATGGTCATTTTTGCCAACTTTTTTTTTGATGCCAATCGATCCCATTCCTGTCCAGGATCAAAAGCTTGTATGGGACCATAGAAAAATTTCCGGCTAGAAAAGCCATAAATCGAGAGAAACTTTACTTATAGAAAAAAAAAACTTTTTCATTTTCATACAAATTGTATGGGGAAAGATTTTCTCGATTTATGATTATATTTGTGAGATGAGCATGAATAATTGTTTCTGAGGCGTGGATGTTTTCTATCTATTTCAGTATTTATCTATTCAATAATAAAATATCATTATGGCTCAGCTCCCTTCCGTATGAATCCATAGAGGACCTAATGAAAGTGTTTAAATAAAAATAAAAAACACACACACACACACACACACACACACACACACACACACACACACACACACACATACATGCATACACACACACACACACAGTTACTTAGTCTAGTACTCTGTAAGTTTTAAGTCTTTGTTAGAATTTAGTATCCCTGTTTTTGGTTTAACTATAATTTTCTTATACATGGGAATAGTGCCTTACGGGCTTTTCGCATCAATTATGTATCCTCATATGATCTAATCTATGTTTTGGTTACCTACGAGACAGGCTGTGCCTAGTGTAGGGGCCAGTGAAACCGCAACTGTCACCTTTTAAGGTACATGAATGTCACCAAATCTTAAAGTATAATCTTTTTTTTTGTTCAAATACAAATACAAATACAAATAACTTTATTTTGCATGAAATATGGTACAAAAGGTGTTCAGACAATGTTATATAAGTAACACATATTTCACCAGCATCTGGCATGCAAACAATTACTTACAACTAAAGCTAAGCTTACACAATAGTCAAGGCCTATATAATGATCACTTATCTCTGTCAAAAGATGCCATGTAGGTATTCCTCGACGGAATAAAAAGCCTTTTGTAAGAGCCATACTTTTAGTTTTACTTTAAACATTTTCAAAGGCAACTGTTTGATGTTATCATCCAGTCTATTATATATTTTTATGCTCATACAAAAGGTGTTTCTGCCATATAAAGCTGTTCGCTTGCGAGGTATTGCTAGCCTATCAGGGTACCTTGTATTAAAATTAGATACATCTTGAAGTGTCTTAAAAAGTTCTGGGTTCATTTTAACAAACATACATATTTCGTATATATACATACAGGGTACTGTCATTAGCGCAAGATCTTTGAACAATGGTCTGCAAGATGTCATAGTATCAACATCGCAAATTGCTCTGATGCATTGTTTTTGAGCTATCAGCGCTCGCTTTGCATGGTGTGAGTTTCCCCATAAAATGATGGCATATCTAAGTAGGGAGCAAACATAGCCATGGTAAGCTTGTATGGCTGCCTTCTTACTACAAGTTTTTACCAGTCTCCACAAAGCATATACAAATGAATTTATCTTGCCACATACTTTATCAATGTGACTTACCCAAGAGCATTTTTCGTCCAAAATAATTCCCAGAAATATTGTATGACATGATTCTGCTATAGGTTCATTATCGAATAATACCCTAAGTGGCTGTTTTTTACCATTGTGATTTATGAATTGTAAGTATGTTGTTTTCCTTATATTTACATTTAAGTTGTTATTGTGCATCCATGTTACAACTGTGGAGACAGTGTTGTTAATGTCATTATTATAATTATTTATGTCAGAAAACGGGATAACAATCGATACATCGTCAGCAAAAAGTATGCAGTCAAATCCCGTTACATCAGGAAGATCATTTATGTACAATAAAAAGAGCAGGGGTCCTAAGACACTTCCCTGTGGTACCCCAACTCGGTTTACTTTGGTGGAAGATTGATAAATCGTCACAGTATTTTTATAATTGATATCTGATACTTGTACAAACTGTGTCCTGTCACTTAAATAACTTTTCAGCCACTCATTAGCTGTACCTCTGATACCGTAAAGCTCACATTTTTTTAGAAGAGTTTCATGGGATACAAAATCAAATGCTTTACTCATGTCAAAGAAGACAGCAGTAACAGGCATGCTCTTATCCATGTATCCCATTACTTTATTTATTAATGAAAAGGCAGCCAATGAGGTTGATTTCCCTTTTTGAAACCCGTACTGTTCAGCGTGTATTATATTAAATTTGTCAAGAAACTTTACTATACGCTTATGCATAGCCTTCTCAAATATTTTTGAAACTACTGGTATCAAAGAGATGGGTCGATAGTTTTGTATGCATTCTTTACTATCCTTTTTATGTATGGGCTTAATTAGCGACATTTTAAGGGGTTTTGGAAAGATACCATCAGAAAAAGACAAGTTCACCAAATAGCTCAGAACGGGTGATATTATTGACCTAGATGTTTTTAAGATGCGTGTTTGTACGTCATCGTATCCCGCTGAGTTAGTCGTTGAAAGAGAGTTTATAATCACTCTTACTTCATACTCATCTGTGGGAACCAAAAACAGAGTGTAGTTGTTCGATTTCACTCGTGAAGTGTCAGAGTTGTGATAATTACATTGGTTTAAATTTGTCATGTTTATATAATAATTATTAAATTCATTGGCAATGTCAGTAGGATTATCTAATATTATGTCATCTACAACTAGTTTACATGGATTTACTTCCATATTATGAGCTCCCGCCATGCTTTTTATGATGTCCCAAGTAGCCTTACATATATTTTTAGACCTAGCTATATATTTGCAGTTAGTCAATTTCTGAGCCTGGTGTATGCATCGTTTCAGAAGTCGAGAATAATTACGATATTTATTTTTATAGCAGATAGTTTTACTCTTGATATTTTTATAATACATAAAGCGGAGATTCCGCTTCGTTTTTATTGATTTTTTCAATCCCTTTGTAAACCAGTTGGTAGACTGAGCTTTAAAAGTTCGTTTGACTCTGATGACGGGGAAACAAAGGTAGTAGAATAATTTAAAAGTATCATAAAATATTTCAAACGCTCGAGTAAAATCACTTGTTTCGTATACTTCTGACCATGACAGTCCACAAAGACACTCACAAAATTTCACAACATTTTCAGGACTATAGTCCCTTTTATAATAATAAAGGTATCGTCTCGTTTTGGTTTTATTAAAAACCCCAAATTCAATACTTTGTGCAGTATCGTGATCAGATAAGCCTAGACTGTAAACATCACTTTGGGCGTCATGGACATTAGACAGTATTTGATCCAAGCATGAGTTCTGACGAGTAGGACAAAGGACATGCAATTTGAAATTGTTGTTGTTAGCTATTCTAGTAAGATCGTTTGAGCGTTCGGATGTTTTGAGCATGTCTATGTTCAGGTCTCCCGCTATCACAATTTTATATTTTGTTCTGCGCTTTAGCCTACTTAGAAGTCGTTCTAGTTTTACAAAGAAAGTAGATAAATCCGATGTGGGTGTTCTATAGACACAAATAGCCATACATTTGATAGATTCTATCACTATGCCACAGCATTCGAACGCATAGTTGCTCTCCCATTGCATGTTTTGGTTTTTTATGTAGGTACAATAAATAATTTTGAGCTTTTTGAACTTTGTGTAAGATTGCCCTCTAATATTTATTTATTTAATATACCCACTACCAATAATACGACATCAAAGGGCAAGTAGTGTTTCTCTCGCTCTAACAAGTTAGCTCTTTGCGCGAAGAAGCAAGCGCGCAAAACATTGTATTCTGCTTAAGATCGCAAACGTAAATTCATGTTTGTAGGCCTAGGGAGGAAATAGGTTAATTGCTTCCTGCTAAAAGGGTTCCGTTATAAAAGTTATCGGGTTAACGACCCGTCGCTGGAAAATGACTCGGAACTTTTTAATTTTACGTTCAAGGGTTAAGTTGAGTTACGTGTTGTTGCGTTTTCGTACAGGGAAAAAGCTGTTTGTAAATTTGCATGTTTGAATTTTGCTTTGATTTAAAGGTGGTTGAAGCCTTTCTGTGCCTGCGTAGTGCGGAATGCGGGAAACGAGTTAAACGGTGTAGGTGATGTTATTGTAGCACCTGGGGTATAATGAAACAGTAAGCTATGTAGTGCGGTTGGTCGATTGCGTAACGCTTTGTATAAAGGTCATTATTTACTATTACCCTTTTAAGGGGTAGTCACGTAACTTTTAAAACGCCCGTTAGGACAATTTAACTGTAATTTTTCCACATAAAACTTGACATTTAGATCTATTTGACGCGTACAATGCGTTACGTGATCGACCTGCCACACTAAACTGACACGATAAAGTATATCTGTATGCACATATCTTTATTGATCAGAAGTTATTTTCTTTTAGGTTTCTCATTATTAACATGGTTCTCTCTTTCTCTCCCATCTAAAGCTTAACTATTCAAATGTATGCCAGACACGCCATTGAATTTTTCATTGAAATACATTAAGATTAGTTTTAAGCTTCTGAGCTCGGAAGGGGATTAAAGGCTCCGTTTTGCAACTAAAATTCCATTTAAAATTGATGACAATCTTGCCTGATAATCAACGTGTTGCTCACACACTTAAAGAAGTTTACGCAAGAGTAGGGATTGTAAGAATCGAGAGGTATATCTGATGATATTGATTGTCCGAATTTACTCAATAAACTTTCATTTAATACGCCTACTCGATCTAAAAGACACTTTCCCCCTATCTCTCTTAAATGTACCTCGTCTAATTACAGGCGAAATAGTTTCCTGAGTCGCGCTAGTCGCACTCTGAATAGTTTGTCAAGAGAGATGGATATTGATGTATTCAACTGTTCGCTTCCTTCTGTGAGGCGAAAACTAGCATGTCGTTTTTTTCATGATAACAATCCTCCAATCTAAATTTGAAGATAGATAAATTGCAAGTGGTGATTTGTTCGGGTACATGTGACTGCTCACGTGTTCCTTCTTTGTTAATTAGTTGCTATGTTTTTTATGTATTTTTTTTTTCTTTTTTATGGTGCACTATTTTGTATTAGCAGTGTACATATGCCTAGTGCGATATTGTGTGCTAAATGTGTCAAACATTTTTCTTTTTTCTATGCCATTTCTATCTGTGGGTTCCTTTCATTGGCTTTGTATTACTATGTAAGACTTATATCATGTTCTTGCAGCTGTTGGTACTCCTTAAGTATAAATAAATAAATATCAATCGAATCGAATTTATAATTTGAAATAATACAACTATCCGCGGTGTTTATGAGGTCACAAAGTATACGTTTGTGAGAAAAAGGTGCCAGCAGACATTATTTATATACTTAATTAAAATATTAGAGGACAATCTGGTATATTTCGACTTACTTTTAGAGTAAGCTCAATAAGGCTTGTATTATTATTATTAAGTGGTTAAATAAACACTCACACACACACACACACTCACGCACACACACTCACCCTCACACGCACACACACACGCGCACACACACACACACACACACACACACACACACACACACACTCACAGCACGCATGTATTTTAGTCTACTACTCTGTAATGTTAATTAAGTCTTTGTTAGATTTTAGTATCCCTGATTTTCTTTTAACTAAAATTTTCTTATTCATGGGAATAGTGCCTTAAGAGCTTTTCGCATCTATTATGTATATACTCATATGATCTAATCTATGTTTTTGGTTACCTACGAGACAGGCTGTGCCTAGTGTAGGGGCCAGTGAAACCGCAACTGTAACCTTTTAAGGTACATGAATGTCACCAAATCTTAATGTATAATCTTTTCTGTTTGCTCTCCCATTGTATATGTTGGTTTTCTATGTACAATAAAGAATTTTTGAACTTTTTTTTTTGAATTATGGGAACTGGATTATAGATTGTATTACTTAATTACATAGAAAACATCGAACTTAGAAACAAGTATTCATGCGTATCACACAAATATTTGCCCTTACCGGGATTCGAACCGAAGATCTTCAGCTTTGTTGGCAGCGTTAGTAACTAGGCTGACCGATCGTCACCTGTTATTTTGTTAGTGGTGACAAGTAAGGTCATCAGAGCTAACGAATTTGTGTGTTGAAGGCTTGGGATTTGTACCCACTTCTTGCTGTGAACACAGCAAGTCCTATCATACAAGAATCAGAAATGCGCGTTTTATATCAGGCGGGCCGTTAGCTTAGTTCTTAATAATACTAAAGAAAAAAAAGTTAATTCGAAGCAGTAACGTTTTAGCATACGCTGCTAGTTGCTCTAATCAACTGAGCTATAGGAACCGTGCTTGATCTATGGATCAAGCACGTCTATGAGTTATGGGAGTCTAGTGGCTTATGAGCCACTAGACTCCCATAACTCATAGACTCAGTGTGGTACAGCAGAGCCGGTTGGTACTGGTCTGCGGGTTGCCACACCGAGTAGGGCGCTGTAAGTGTCGCGCCTGCACTAGTCCGCCACTGCTGATGGCATAGGTAGTGACTCCACTACCTATGCCATCAGCAGTGGCGGATATTCGCCAGAATATGGCAATTCGCTAAGGGTTTTCCAGCTGCGTTTGCGCCACGACGTTCACTTCAACTTCCGCGGCCGCTGCAGGAGACCATCAATTAGTATATGCGGGTGGATCTAGCTATCATGTACCTACTAGGTTGTTTTAGTCCTCTGCCCGTAGGCGGTTTCATCTACATACCCGTTTTCGCATACAGGCGTTGTAGCACTACGACATTTTTTGCAGTGGTGTACACATAATAATATTGTAAATGCGAAAGTGTGTCTGTTTTTCCGTCTGTTTGTCTGTCTGTTACCTCCTCACGCTTAAGCCGCTAAACCGATTTTGATGAATTTTGGTATGAATATACGTTGAGACGCTGAAAAGGACAAAGAGTAGTTTTTATCCTGGAAATCATCCGGTAAGGGGGTGAAACGGAGGGGGGGGGTGAAAGTTTGTATGGAGCTAAGATATAAACGAGTTCCACGCGGACGGAGTCGCGGGCAGAAGCTGGAGTGTTATCAAGCCCGGAATATAAACGTTATAGCGCCCAACTTCCACCATGAAACCCAACGAGGCAGGTGTCAGGCCCTCGGTACTTCTCGGATAAAGGTTCCCGAGGGAAAATAATGTGGGATAACTAAGAATTACATTACGGTAACTATTATTGTTCGGGTGTGAGGGTAACCAGGGCAAGGAATGTCCCCTGACATTGGAATCGAATCATATTCAAATTAAATTGTGTATGTTATATCTTGAACCGATATTAAAACAATGCAATCAAATCAACATAGATATTGTGTGAATTATTTGTTAAACCGAGTGACTTCTTTGTGTTAAAATATTGCAAAAAAAGTATTTCTTAATTAGCATCGTATTTAGTCCATAAGACGTTACTATGCAATGCTCTCTACATCTTTTCGTTTGCTTCGCTCGCTGTTCAATAAGGAAACTACCCAACTCTGAATAGCTTTCCATTGAGTCCTCCTATTCAATGCACATCTCCGCATAATTATACGAGTACATACACGAGGATTAACCGTCTTTGGTGGGTTTACCGAGGAAGCTCAACCTGCGTAGCTGTCTTAATTAGTTGAGGAGGCAGATGTTTTGTTTGTGTGTGTCTATGAATGCGTATGCCATAGACACGAAAATTGGAAACAGGTATCAAAGGAAGTAATCCGCTTGATCAATGCAAAGATAGTAAAAACACTGACAAATTCGTTGGCTTAGCAACTGGATCTTAATTGGTAAAGCAGGTCCTGCCCGCGAAAACACAAAAGGGATGTCGGTAGATAATGCCTTCATTTCACCATCCTCCTAGGTTGTGCCCTAAAGAACCCCGGGTCCCTGTGCCACCTTATCCCAAGAATCATAATCATGGTTTATTTAGTTCAGACTTGGAACAGGCACTAGACCTTATTGGGATTAAACCGGTTTCCTAACGGTGTTTTGCGATGTTTTTAGGGTTCCGTACCTCAAAAAAAAGGAACCCTTACAGGATCACTTTGTTGTCCGTCTGTCTATCTGTCTGTCTGTCAAGAGCCTTTATCTCGGGAACCCGTGGAGGTATCGAGTTGAAATTAAAACCATATAGTTGGGTGTACAGTATGAAGCTGCGAAAAACTTTTAACTTTATGCCGCAAAAAACGAATATTTCGACCAAACATTTCCGTTGACCAAGAACTATGAATGGCAAGTATTACTTCTTACTCGTCTTAAACTACAAGCACAGGGAAAAATGCTTTCATTTCCTGCGCAGTGAACTCAATTCTTAATTTGTCAATTACCATAAAAAGTAACCATTTGCGATTATCATATAGAGAACGAAACAATGCCAATTAAAGCCCATAAACTCACATAAGAGTCATTCCTCTACGGGTGATTTCTGCTGAGCTCAAATGAGTTAAAACTTAAATATTATTACCTTAAGCGCAAAGCCTTTAAATATTCAAAATTTTCAAAACATTCCTAAAATCTCCCACAACACCCGTCAGCAAGTCCTCTCTCTCAGGCTCTGCTCTATAAATAATTCTCTATGCTCCTTAAACTGCATTTCAGCTACTGCATTTTACTCCTGAGATTTAACTTTAAGAAACTCTCAGTCTCTACGATGCTCCTACGCTTTTACGACCTTTTTGTTTTAACAGAGCAGGGCGGGACCCAGCTGCCAACTGGGCGAGTTATGCTAATCGGGAACTTAAGTGCCACTTTAAAAGTCATAACCAAAATAACAATATTTAATGCCGAGACATTGCCTGAGAGATGAAGGGATTGTGTTCATGGTATATTTGTAATGGAAAAATAAAGCATTTGTGTGTGTACCTATATTAAATTGTTTGATGTTTGCGTGATAATTTGATATGATTAATATTGAACTCCGATTAAAAATTGAGGTATTTTCGTTACTATCGCATGAAGTATCATTACCACTTACATACATTACAAATTTAAAACACCGCCGAAGCAAAACACATCTTAGCCACATAATAAATATAGAGAATCTACTATATATATATTCACCGGCAATAAAATTGGCCCAAATTAGAAAAATGCATTTATTTATTTAAAACATTATTTAATCTATTCAATTTATACTTTGAAATCACGAAAAGTTTTTGGGCCAAATTTTCTGCCGGTCAGTGTATACACGGTGATTTTTAATCCGTGATCAGGAGTCGACAAATATTGATAAATAGCAAAACGGATTTCAATGGATGAGGTCTCATGCAATTAAATCACTGTTTAGTGATTAAAATTTAATGATAATGCTAAAACTAATGTCGACTGAATGTTCGGTCATCCTACATTTCTTGAAGTTAAGTACAGAAACTACCGTTAGGGTGACAATGATTTTGAATTATAAAGTAATTCCTTATTCAGATTTATTTAGAAAAAAAATACGTTTGTTTTAGGTAACTTCTAAGTAATCGTGTTTCGTATCAATTACAGAATTTAAAAAAATACTCCTGATCACGAATTAAAAATCATCGTGTATACGCACAGTAGATTCTCTGTAAACAAATCCCCTGTTTAGGTAACGAACGAACCTAAACGTGGCCATCTCTTTCTATCGCATGCAAACCGCTGTGTTAGAACGCGTGCGTGCCGCAGCAGCAACTGGAGTCGGTAGGCCGAAGTACTTGTAGCGGTGCGACGAAATCGCGAAGTGAGCCGCCCCTGTCTTAGCTAAAAACCATTTTGATACATAAAACTTTCGATAAAACATATCGCACTCTAATGAATTCATACGTTTGGGAGCTAGCCTCTGTCACTTTTTGATTTGAGTAATTCTAAACTTATTTTATGCCCGACTACGGCAGAGCCAAAATGGAGGGATATGATTTTAACAATTCATTGTATTGTATTCATTCATTCATTCCTTGTATATGTTTGTATCCACGGTAGCATTTAAGGTGCTAGCTGAACCGATTAGGATGCATGAGGTGTCAGTCGATTCAAGATTATGCTCCGGATGAAATAAAGAGGCTACTTTTCATATGATATGTTACCGACCGAAGACCGGTTAGCCGAGTGGGTACATAGTCACGCTGCCTACGAAGCTGAAGGTCTTGTATGTTTATTTCTAAGTCTTGCGTGTTTTCCATGTATTTAAGTACTAGCTGATGCCCGCGGCTTAAATGCTATGCTTAAATTTTCCCGTGGGAATTAGATGTTTTCCCGCTGGAAAAAGTAGCCTATGTCACTCTCCAGCCTCTAAACTATCTCCGTACAAAAAATCACATTAATACGACGCTCCGTTGCGACGTGAAAGAAGGACAAACAAGCACACACACACACTTTCGCATTTATAATATTAGTAAGGATTGATATCTATTAAATATATCGTGGTCTAGTACCTATAACACAAGCCTTATTGAGCTTACTATAGGGCTAGTTCGATTTGTGTAAGATTGTTTATTTATTTATTTAATGTTTTTTTTTAGTTTTTCCGTAGTCTAGCGACTGCGGCTTTTTATACACGTTCTGAAAATGTCAAGTGTCTATCGACTGCTACTCAAAACGACATTCAAACGACTGTCGAACCCGGGAAATGGAATATTAATGGAAAAGTCCTGTTGTTGGAAATTTTCGCGTTTATTAAATCATTGTTGAAATTTTGGCGTTGGGTAAATTTATATTTTAACTTAAATACACACTGTTGTGGGCGCGTTTCAGGAAAATTAATAGTGGTAATTGTTAACTGTATTGTTATGTTAACAATAAATCTCTATCTGAATAAAAGATGCCGTTTTATTAACATTTTGTTTTGACTTATCCAAAAAATTGGATATTCCCACTTGATGTTTACAGATGACTGATGGGACCAATGGTAATAGATGCCAATTCTTCTCGGCAATTCCCAACTATTGCCACTAAAATGGTGGTAATTACCTTTAGTGGTAACCACCAGCACCCCAGGTTCCCGTTTCTATGTATCCATAGTTAAGGTGTTTATCACAAATAAACAAACAGATAGATGTGCCTGGTGGGAACAGAGTTTAATACGGGGCTACCGTTTCAACTAGTTCATTCCCTATAGTAGAAGCCACCACCACCACCCCTCCCGCAACGAGCAGCTACCGTAGGCCTGCAGTCATTTTATTTTCCTACAACACATCTTCCCCATAGCATTATTTTCGGTATTGCCCTAAAGGAGCCTGGGGTCCACTTTGACACCAAATCCCAAGATTTGGCAAGGGCACTAGTTCTACGAAAGCGACTGCCATCTGACCTTCCAATCCAGAGGGAAGACTAGACCTTATTGGGGTTCCGAAAAGTCATTGGTGCGAGCCGGGATACCTACGGACACACGGATCGCCGCTTGCAGCCGCATGCCTGAACCACTGGGCTACCATAGCTTATTTCCATGCAACATGAAACGATTATTTGACACAATTGTTCATGTTCAGTGACTTCTGAATCCCCGCCTAGGTGTTGTTTCACCCAATTCATTAGTTCTACAAACTGATCGTCGGTACCTACGTTTTGCAATATTTTATTGTATTTAAATACGCTCTGAGTTGGCTTTCCGTGGCTATCCAGCGTTGAATGCCGCCAGTATTATGGGGACTTTAGCAAGGGGAACCGCAAGGGGCGATTAAAGTTATAGATAGTGTTCGGTCAGTTTGTGTTGTACTGTAATATTCATTAATGTAGTGATTTTTAATGTATGGAATTTTAAATATTATTTAAGACAGCTTTGCCTTATTTATCTGCAATTACCGTATTATATAATTTATTTTCTAAAGTATATACAAGATGATAACAAACATTAACTAAATTAAATTAAAACTAAGTTAAATCTAAAAAAACCGGCCAAGTGCGAGTCGGAATAGCGCACCGAGGGTTCCGTACAAACCTGGAGGTATATAAGTAATATCTTTAAAATTATTAAAAATATTTTTATTCTATGATGTAACTAAAAATACATAGACAACGGTTTTCGAATGTTTTCCTTTATCTGTTCTATAAGACGTTGCTTCGTACCAAATGTCAAGATTCTGAGTTCACGGGAAGTACCCTGTAGGTTTTGATTCCCTTGCGAGTTTTGAAAATATGCGGAAATTTGCGGCATAAACGGCTGTATCTTTTGTTTGCGTCGGCTTAGAAATTTGATTTTTTCGCAACTCCAAGGGACAGTAGACCTCAGTATTTGGTATAAATTTTGGCTTGAGACCTCTGCGCGTTCCTGAGAAAAAGAGTCTTGACAGACAGACGGACGGACGGACAACAAAGTGATCCTATAAGGGTTCTGTTTTTTCTTTTGAGGTACGGAACTCTAAAAAAACCCTCGAAGCATTGTACCGAGGATGCTGGCGGCAATTTCTCGCTGAATTGCAATACTGGTGCGTTGCGCGAGAAAGCCGCCAGCTCTTCGGTCATCAGTTACGTCAACCAGACGTTTCGCGATTTCCGCAAATAAATTTTGCGCACTGGGACCTTACTGACCGAGGGAGGGTCTCGACAAATGGTACAAAGATGTACTCTCTGCCGAGGCCTCTATATTTAATGCGTTTCAGATTTCCCGCATTTTCTGCCGATTTAAATGTTTGAGATCACGAATACATAATGGAACGAGGGAGCGAAGTGAACGACGTTCTCCGTTTCAGCTTGGGCAAAATTCTTTCGTATAGGAGTGGTAAGAAAATAAAGAAACCATGACTTTATACAGGATGAAATATTATTCACCGTTCAAATTTTGGGAGGTGATTCGGTGGGTCATCTTGGTCAAAATTGATCAAATAAGTTGAATACAAATCGAGAAAAAAAAAACCAGCTGTTCCATACATTTGGCTGTTAGCCTATACTAGTCACATTTCTCCACCGAGTCTCGTGAAATTTTGTGAGCAGAATATGAATATGATGATATCTGAAATTACCGTCTTTAAATCTTTGAGATATTAAGTCAAGAATAGATAACATAAATATAGATCGTAGCAATAGATTAGCTCATTTTCATGTCCACAGATCTTTTCGCAGATCACAACATCGGAACACGATGATACCATAAATCTCCGTCACCCGACAATATGTTACAGCTCCACTGTATGTCAATATGACGTATCTATATCGGTCATGCCTGGCTTATACTCCGTTTTGGTATTAAGGTATTGTGCTGCGTCGACCGCTTACTATCGATACCTCATCTTACGTAGTTGTGGCAATGCAGAAAGAACTGTAGCTAGCATAAGATAAAGAGCAAATTTAAATAAAACGGAAATGAATTTGGAGGTTGTAAAAGCATATTCGCACTCCGGGCGCTTGATTTGAAAGACAGAACTCGTTCTATTGTTAACCGTGTTTATTTGGAGATACGGTTTAATTTTGAGTGAAGGTTTTTGGAAGATGAGCCGTTTCGTGTCTAAGGCAGGTTTTAGATGAGCTATCGATGGTCGCTCATATTGTGACGGCACTGGGTGACAGTCACGATCACTTGCCTGTATATTTATTGGAGTACTGTTTTTATGTACTTTTTGTAGATATTTATAGAGTGATATAAGGAGTTTAAGGATATTGGGGAGTTTGAGGGATATAATATAATAATGTTTTACAAGAAACTGTATTTTGTTAACATAGTAAAAATGTACCCTGTATAATTGATAAACGCTTGTAATAATACCAGTGTTTCTGAAAACTAATGGAATTGAAAACTAATATAATTATACTTTTAATTTGGAAACTAACCGGACGAGGTTGCTCATACGCCTACGTAAGGTAAAATACCCGATGTTGGGATGTCGAAGTAAATAGGGTTTCGAAGTTAATTATATTTGGACTGGACTGTTCTTTAACGGCTTCGGTTCTAATACGTTATATGTTTGTACAAACGCCAACACAGTTAACAGTCCATCCTGTATTTATATTCCTTGATTACAATGCACATAAGCTACAGATAACAAAAAACAAGCTCAAGAAACTCAAACCAAGAAAATACATCAGCGCAAGCAAAGGGGAACACCAATATCTTGATATATAAGATATCTTGGCACTGCCGTTCGTCACCCGAGTCATGAACCTGTACAGAAAGCAGTCGTTTTATGTCTGTACAGTTGAGCTTGTGACGTTCAATATTTAATTTTGCACCATACTGTATTCGTTTTTAGTTTTCTTCCTGTATCACAAATGTATTTTTAACTTGTTTTCCGTTCCTGTATTTACGTATATTCACTATCCGAAATAAAAGTTGCGTTTCGGTCTGTCAAGTTGACAGTGACAGGGACACTGACACACAGTTTGGCGACGCGTTCACACGCTGCAATCTGCCGTGCCACTCTGAGCTATAACCACAAACTTCGAATGTCGAAGTTCGGATATCTCTATCTCTATCGCACTTACATACTGCTTATTTTTACTTAAGATACCTATGTATTCTTTAAAATATGTAGGTATTTGTTTTTGTGTTGCCTTCCAGGAGGTAACTCATGTAAAGGTTCCGACGGAAGACCAGCGCTGGCCTCCTAGGTTAGCACCATGCTGATTCGGGGCCTTTTCGTGGACCCTGCTACTTTTACGTTACTGTGTTTTGTTTTTATACCCATTGTTTTGTCCACGAATAAATGTTTTCTTTCTTTCTTTCTTTCTTTCAATAAATTCTAACAGTGTCCGTAAGCTTCGTAATTCTGAAATTAGGCACTATTGCCACATTATAATTAGATTTTTTTAACAGCCGATATTTGACAGCCGTCATCCCGGTACAATAAACGTCAATGATGACATATGATGACATAAATTGTACTGGGATGGCAGCTGTCAACTATTAGATGTAGGTAGGGGTATTTTTACTATGGCATGATCCTACAGATACCTATATATCTACCTCCCATAAATCCTCACTTTCATGTCTGTCTTTCAAAATCAAAATAATGCCTGAATCACACTGAAGCGGCCCGCGGTGGCGGTCAATAGTAAACATGACAGTTATTGTACTATATATTGAGCGCCACCGCAAGCCAGTGTGATACAGACTTAACAAAGAACAAAATACGCATTAAGTATTTCTAGACACAAACTTGACAGAACGCTGTCAAATATTGCGGATTAAATATATGACGCAGTCAGTGAGTCAACAGTAAAGCTGGTCTTCCACCGGAGGGGCGAGACGAGACGAGACGATGAGAGAATTGAAATCGTATGGGACTTACTATCTATTTCCACCGCGCGCGCGCGCTCAGTTCAAATAGGTAGTAAGTCCCATACGAATTTCAATTCTCGTCTCGCCTCGTCTCGTCTCGCCCCTCTGGTGGAAAACCAGCTTAAAAGTGTTAAATAACAAAATGGCCGCCAACTGCCACGCGTGCCCTATCCCGATACTCCCAAATTAGGCCAAGCGCAGTTCAGTGGATCCCTCCCGCGGGCCAGACTTTTGTTATTGTTGCTTAGTTGCCTTAATTTCGCTCCAAACTCTGAGACCTATATTGGAAAGTCTGAGCTGGCATTTTGCAGTAAGTACTAGGGAATTAGCTCGGTTCATGAATTACCAATCAACTTGGGAGCGCGAACGATGGAATTGGTATTTTGTTTTGCATAATAAATCTTTGCTAATATTCAATGTGTTTTGCTACATCGAAACTAGGGAATGCAATCTCCCGAGATTTCAGATCGAAGCGAGATCTCGCGAGACCACAAAGCCAGTCTGGCGAGATTTCGATATTAACGAGATCCTATGAGATTGGGCGTCTTTCACTAAAATTCCATTCTGTGATCATCGACATGTGAAATAAATATAAAATCTGCATGCAGTGCTTTTATAAAAAAATAAAATAAAATAAATCAGCCTATATATACCGTCCCACTGCTGGGCACAGGCCTCCTCTCACGGATGAGAGGGAACGGGCAGTAATCCCCACGCTGGCCGAGTGCGGGTTGGGGACTTCACATACACCTTTGAATTTCTTCGTGGATGTATGCCGGTTTGCTCACGATGTTTTTCCTTCACGGAAAAGCTGACGGCAAATATCAAATGATATTCCGTACATAAGTTCTGAATAACTCATTGGTACGAGCCGCGGTTCGAACCCACGACTGCCGTTTGACAGCCGCATCGCATGCCTGAACCGCTAGTGCTTTAATAATATCCAGTATTTCAAATATATTTTTTGAGTATTACTATTTCCACCAGGTTAAAAAGTAATACAATATTAATCGAATAAAAGTAAGTTTTTATTAGACAGATGAAACTTTTGTCATGTAGTGTTTTATATGGGATGTTTAATCTCATACGAAAATTGTGCGAGACTCAGTGTTGTAAAATATGGACGACATTCCCTAATCAAACGCAACAAGCGTGTGGACCGCCAGCCCACCCGCCCGCCGGTAAGCAGGAACAGTGGCCAATGGACGCTTCCAACTTCAGAGGAATCACTTGCGCTGTTTGAGGATTTGTTGTCTTGGCAGCTAGATACATGCAGGTTCTTCACTCTCGTAGAGGATTCCATAGATGGAGTCCTAGCGACTCACCAAAAGATATGGAGGTGTATTCATCATCATCATATCAGCCGGAAGACGTCCACTGCTGGACATAGGCATCCCCCAAAGAGCGCCAAAGTGAGAGCACTTTCGAACCTGATATGAGAGAAAAAGTGTTCCAAGATCTTTTATTCCATCCCGTTACAGTTTCCGTACTAATCTTGTATGGTGGTAACGGAACGGAAAGCCGAAAATTATATGTAAAATTTTGGAGAGTTTTTTCTCCTATTACGTTAGAAAGTGCTCTCGATTCTGAGTAGAACAACCCCAATTATATCAAAATTTAAAAAAAATCGAGTGTACAACTTTCCGTAAAATGACCCATTTACTTCTCTGCGCTCTCCCTACGTTTTGGAAGTGTCATTCTTTTGTTGTAATGCCAAAGCATCACGACAAATCCCGCGGCCATAGATGTTGATCCAAGGTCACGGGACAAAGAATAACAACAAATAAAACCTATTCCTCAGGTTTTTTGATTTCACCTCACTGGCATTTGGACTTCTATAACCAAAACAATAATAAGGAAATCATGCCAAATATTTTTTCTCCATCACCTACTGGGAATAAAAGAAAAATATCTATTAGCTTATATTCTCAGTGTACAGAGAATTTTCCACGGGAATAATTTGTTCCGAGAGAGTGACTATGTAACAGCTGTGGGGACGCGGGCATATTGAGACGGAACTGGCAGTTCAGTGACAGAGGGCAAAGGACACAGTACGTGGTTGTAATATCTTATTTCATTAAAGAATGTACTGCACAGTAGCAACGGACCCAAAATGTAAAAAGGGGACCCTATTATTAAGACTCCGCTATCCGTCCGTTTGTCTGTCTGTCCGTCTGTCACCAGGCTGTATCTCATGAACCGTGATAGTTAGACAATTGAAATTTTCACAGATTACGTATTTCTGTTGCCGCTATAACAACATATACTAAAAATCAGAATAAAATAAATATTTAAGGGGGCTCCCATCTTATCTTATCTTATCTTATCTAGATGAGGGCCCTTTTGGATGCACTTCGACCCAGCGGGATGTTTGTGCATTTGACCTCTCCTTTATGCCTACTCCCAAGCTCGCTCCATCATTTCCACAAAGCGGAAGCGGGGGCTCCCATACAACAAACGTGATTTTTTGCCCGTAACCCTTTCGTGCGCGAGTCCGACTCGCACTTGGCCGGTTTTTTTATACCTAGAAAAGGTAGCCTATGCCACTTGGAGCATACTTTCGATACCTTAGTCATCAAATTCCGTTTAATATTTTAAACGGTACAGTGGAACACACGTAATTACAAACAGACTGCTAAAGATAATAAAAATAAATGGCCTTCCTATCGGCTCTCCCGTAGACGGGCAACAATGTCACGCATATTATAACGTTTTGAGATATTCAATGATGATTCATTCATCTTTCTGAGACATTCGGATGACTTTCTTCGTTTTATCTCCACATATGAGTAATGAACTATTGTATGTTAATTAATAGTATGCCGAGCCGAAACCAAGGCAGTCGTCTCAGTGACCACCAGTTACACTAAAATCCACAAAAGCGACCAACTCGCAGCTTAACAAATTTTAATACTAACTCTCAAGCTTGAGTCCTGCGCCCGACCAAGTCCCCGTGGCCGCAACTATGTAACTGAATTATTGTTGGAACCAGTCGGTTATATACAGTTGGTAATGTTATATGTTTGTTACATACATGTTTAGGTACGGAATACTTTGGCAAGTGAGTTTTAATTATCGCTAAAGAATTACTTGGTTTCGCGGGATAAAATATATAGTCCGCTCTGAAGATCCATTTTATATGTTGGTGAAAGTATTTCTTTAAATCCGATACTCAGTTTCGGGCAGCCATACGAGTACTAATATTATATTATTGTTTTTAAACGCGATAAATTCAGTTCGTACTGTAATAAAAGCTGTACCTAATCATGGAAATCCGAATACGAATACGAGAAACACCATAATAATTTTAGCTAGTAAGTATAAATATGAAATAAATATTAGGGGACAATCTTACACAAATCCAAGTAGCCACATCTTGAGCTCAATAAGGCTTGTGTTTTGGGTATTAAGGCTTGTGTTATGGGTACTATACGACGATATATTTAATAGATATAAATACTTAAATACATAGAAAACATCTATTTAAAACTCAAAAACAAATATTCAGCTCATCACACAAATATTTTCCCTTACCAGGATTCGAACCCAGGATCTACTAGTGGTAGATACACAGTGGATCTGATTGATGGATCTAATGAGATAGATCGATTTTCAAGGGAGTTCTGTCATTGGCTATGCATATTATTAAACTATAAAAAAATGTTTGTTAAAATGTTTTGTAAAGCTGTTGAACTTCAAAATAAATAAATAAATAAAATATGTAATATATATTACTATGAATCTTAGCACGTAGATACTGCATAGTACGAGTAAGAATAGGGGGTGTAGACACTAAATAAAATAATCAATCATGATGTATTTTCTTGAAAAAGGATTAAGAATGTAGTCAAATGGAGAAAAAAGCAACTAAAGAGGTTAAATAATCACAAAGTTATAAGTGTCCAAAGTTTTAAGAAATGTTCTGGCCCTTTTCCGCAAAACGCACCTTCATATGAAACGATTGCCATTTACAATGACGCGCGAGGATCTTGCCGTCACGATCTGCTAGCGTTTTCTCTCTAACAAGCAGCTTTGGAATTCTTTGAGATATTTGAATGGGATTTTCGTCAATAGCCATGTTTTTTGCCTTTTTCTTTTGAAGTAATAATACATTTTCAGTCCACACCCCTAGTATTTTTGTGTACGTCTTCTGCTGTGGAATGTAGAGTGCATAACCAAACAGAGCCTATAGCTAGTTATGCACGTTCGGTTTGCTCTCAGTAATGATGTCTTGACCTTCTTTCCCATTCTTTCGTTTCCTTCAAACGAGGTTAAAAGAATCGGAGCGGCGCAAAGCTGGAATTGAAATGAAAAGGCTTTGACGTACACTGCCTTGGTTTAACACTATGGATGGTGACATTTTCCTTTTAAAAATTGCTCTTTATTGGATCACGGTGATGTCGCAACCCTCACGCCCCTCTCGAGTTATTCAATGTTATATTTCGTATCTAGGGACTTTATTGTTTACTGAAGAAGACATAAAAATAATTAACAAAAATATCGCTCATGTTTTCATGATCTTGTATGTTATATACGTGCTAGTAAATAACTAAACAGCGTTTACGAGTTATGTTTTCAACCGCCGCACTTTTATGTAACGATTTGTGTATGGCCTAAGCGTGACAAAATCACCAAGTTTGCTTGCTTTTCTACTTGCGATATATATTGAAACTTAATGCCACCATGACGTTTTATTCGGCAACAAATCGTTACATAAAAGTGAGGCGGTTAAAACGCTCCGCGGCCTTACCCACATGGCTTACTCTAAATAAAAACTACAACTCGTGTTGTATAATAAAAAATAGAATAAATAAATCAGCCTCTATACGTCCCACTGGTGGGCCTCCTCTCATGGATGAGAGGGAACGGGCAGTCGTCCCCACGCTGGCCTAGTGCGGGTTGGGGACTTCACATACACCTTTGTACTCGTATTTCTTCGCAGATGTATGTTTCCTCATGATGTTTTCCTTCACCGAAAAGGTAACGGTAAATATCAAATGATATATAGTACATTTATTCCTAAAACCTCATTGGTGCGAGCCGGGATTCGAACCCACGACCGCCGTAAAAGGAGCAAAATGGGCAGACGCGACCAATACAAGACTAATTCTAACAAAACATGTTTTGCGGAAGTAATAACTAAATCTCTTATGTTTTGACGTTCAAAATCAATATTAAAATAGATTGGTAATTATTAATTTAAGTGTTATAAATAAAAATTAAGAGTTGTACCAAAGGAACAGGGTTGAAGTGTGTTGTAGGCGGTGGAGTAGCAACCTATCACTGCAAAAGCACATTTTGGCGATCTTTTATACCCACATTTATACTAAAAGTGGTACTGGAACACAAGTTTCATGTGCTCTGCCGACCTCTCTTAGGGATAAAGGCGTGAATATATGTATGTATGTATGTAATTAAAAATGTAACGTTTTTTACACCCTGTTTTGTTGTGTACACCCTAGTGCCGTCCCACCTTGGCACTAGATCTTTGCGGCCGAGGCAGCAAAGTGCCGCAAATACATTGGCCTCACAGACATGTTTTTGCGGCCTTTGCTGTCGAAACGCTCGGAGCCTGGAGCCCAGACGCAACCAACTGTTCGGCCAAATTTCTAAAAAATTGGCCAGAGTATCCGGAGACCATAAGGCTGGCTCGTTTCTTGCGCAACGGATCGACATAGCTATCCAAAGGGGAACGCAGCCAGCCTTATGGGAACCCTTCCGCAGGGGTTCGACCTTGGGGACTTTTTTAAATTATTATTATTTTTATTAACATTAGGTTACTTAAGTCTATTTAAGTTTTTTGTTGTTCTCTTTCCTGTATTATTTTTTAATAATGTTACAAAAGTAGTACTTTGTTTTACTCTTTAGGCTCAAAAGAAAAATATTTTGGAGTAGTTATTACTAAATTAACCCCAACTTTCACCACTACTTACATCTACATTAGTAAAATCGCGGACTAGTTGCAGGTAACTAACGGACGAAGCTGCGGGCGTGGCATGGTTGCCATGTTATCGCTTATCGTTGTGGAGAGACATTCATCACTCTCGCATCGCATACTTTTCAGAACGTGACTTATGTCTTATCCACAGCGATAAGTTATTATTATTATATTGATTGGCTGTTTTTTTGTTTTTTTATTACAATTGAAATTGATATAAATTTAACAATAAAGGACAGGTGTAAGAGATTACAATTTAATATCTATGTTAAGTAGCCAGTCCCTTACTGCAGGGGAGGGGAGGCTTGGGGCTGACCCAATAGGTTTTGCTTACCTCTCAAGAATTTGTTTTCTGGGGCATTCCTCAACAATGTAAAGGATAGTTTGTGTTGGCGCACCACAGTCACCACCAGCTGCTGTTGATATGCCCCACTTACTACACTTAGATTCAGCGATTTTACATCCTGTATTTACAGTTCTCCGTATCTGACGAGGGCGACCCTTACAATTTTCTCCGATGAGCACGTAAATGGCACGCAAAGCCGAACTTACTTACAAGGATTATAGTCAGTAGTGGATCCCAAGCTAGGCCAACCCCGTATCGTAGCCAAGGAAGATGTTAGACAGTAATTTACATTAAAATCAAAGTTTTAGCCGACTTCAAATCAGAACCCAAATCACTTCAAGTGAGCCTAAAAAATTTAGTGTTCCCTCGATGTCTCCAGGATTCAGACCTGATGACCATGGCACCATTTGGGAATATCATTTGGGAAGGGTATCCTTTCAAACAAAAAACGAATTTTCCCAACCAGCCGTCTTCGAGTTTTCGGGAAACATCTCCATTTTTATCATCTCATCTCATTTCAGCCTATTGCAGTCCACTGCTGGACGTAAGCCTCCCCCAGGGTTCGCCACATGGGCCGATCTCCCGTTTTCGCCATCCAGTCACCACCAGCCACTTTTTTCAGGTCGTCGGTCCATCTGGCCGGAGGGCGTCCTACACTACGCTTGCCGAGTCGTGGTCTCCACTAGAGAACCCGTCTACTCCACCGATCATCGGTTCTGCGACAGATGTGACCAGCCCACTGCCACTTCAGTTTGCTACACTTCTGAACTACGTCAGTGACTTTGGTTTTTTGTCGGATAATCTCGTTCCGGACTTTGTCCCTTAACGAGATTCCGAGCATACCCCTTTCCATAGCTCGCTGTGTGACGTGTAGTCGGTGGGCTAGTTTCACTGTCAGGTTCCACGTCCCGGCTCCGTATGTCATGACCGGCAGGACGCACTGATTGAATACCTTGGTCTTCAGGCATTGTGGCAAGGGTGACTCGAAGATGTGACGCAACTTTCCAAATGCTGCCCAGCCAAGCTGCACTCTTCTGGTGATTTCACTCTCAAAGTTGTCTCTACCCAGCTGAAACTTTTGTCCTAGGTAGACGTACTCCTGGACAACTTCAATGGCTACACCTTCGACGGAAACGGGCACAGCGACGATGTGCTCGTTGAACATGACCTTAGTCTTGTCCAAGTTCATCCCTAGCCCAACGCGTCTCGAGGCAGCATTAAGACCGGACAGCATTTCGTGCAGGTCTTGCAGCGATTTTGCCATTATAACTATGTCGTCAGCAAAGCGGAGGTGTGTGAGATATTCACCATTGACATTGATGCCCATTCCATTCCACCGCAGGGTCTTGAAGACATCCTCTAGAGCATTGGTGAAGAGTTTCGGGGAAATAACGTCACCCTGTCTTACACCTCTGAGCAACTGGATGGGTCTTGTTTGGTGGCTCTGCACTTGGACGGACATAGTCGCCATTTGGTAGAGACTTCTCAGCACCTCCACGTACCGCCAGTCGACTTGGCATCGCTGCAAAGACTCCAGAACGGCCCAGGTTTCGATGGAGTCGAAGGCCTTCTCATAGTCCACAAACGCCATACATAGCGGTTGGTTATACTCCTCGGACTTCTGTATAACCTTCCGAACAGTATGATGTGGTCCACGGTGCTATAGCCTTTACGAAACTCAGCCTGTTCCGGTGGCTGAAAGGCGTCAAATCTTGATGCCAGACGATTCGTGACGACTCTCGAGAACAGCTTATAGACGATTATCCATTTTTATATTCGGTTAAAATGATACGTGTTTCTTATATTCATAGAGACATTTGATGAACTGTGTTTTAAAAATAATAAACAGTAAAAAAGAAAAGTAAGTACATAGAGAACTATAGTCTAAACCCACTTTGTTAAACGTTAATGGAAAAGTATAAAATTATAGTAGTATAAGAGAGAAATTACAATGCCTGTGTATCGTCGACGAGCGAGCGAAGCGAATGAAGTTATATGCTTCAGCTTGGGCCGAAAATCGTTTGAATGTCCGGATGTCCCACCTTCCCCTGTTCTACTTATGTCGGTATACAGGCTATAGATATACAGGTCGCATTTATCAACCGATGCTAGTGAAATTTTGTGAGCATGTTTGTTAATTATACAGGGTGTAGTACCTACCCATCCTAGTCTTTTGGCACACGCAATGCCAAACACCCTGTATAGTTTTTTTTTGTCGTCACTTTTTTTTGTAGGCAGGTTCGCGAGTTCTGCAGCTCACAGAGCCCTACTGGCTTTAGTTGAAAGTGAGTTGAAATGACCCCCTGAGAACAAGTGCCGCCGCCAGATTTCATAATGAGACTATTAATAGTTTAGAACCGTAGTATACATTTTGGGCTATTTTACCTTCGTCAGTGCTTCGAATAGGTCATCATTTTTGCATTATAATTCCGATTCGGCTCTGAAACTATGGAGGTCGATTTGTCATATACGCTATGGAATCTAGTTTGATTATTATTTGAAAAATATCAATGTTTAAACAGCAATTCAACTAGAATCCATCCTTATTTATAGTAGTAGTATAATATAGTAGTTTATCTATTCCTGTTTATGTTTAGCAGATTTTTTTATGTATGTCTATAAATGTGGTGTATAATATATTTATCTTTTTTTCTTCATGTTCTCTAAGCATATATTATCGTACATTTTTTATATGCGCCTTTTAGAAATCTGGTCAACTCAATGGTTAGCTGGTAGAATGCCATTTGGCATTAAACTCGCCATTTGTACATTTCTGTGTCTTGTGCAATAAAGTATAATAGGTAAATAAATGAACCAATATATTAAACATGCAAATGCGTTTCTATTATACACGCCAAGTTAACGTGTTTGAACGAGCGCGCGGAACATTGAAATCAAATCAAAATAAAATTGAAAAGCGTAAAGTATGATTCGAATCAACCCCTTAATCAATTATGAAAAAATATTGGCTTTCAAATTCAATCAATCACACGGCGTTGACTATTTCCTGACAGCAGATTCAAAATACGGGATAAAATATGTCCGATCCCGTAGCTATTATTGTAATCCAATTATGTATAATTTAAAAGAAATGCTAGTGACTTTACTTATGCACTACCAAGGACACAATCATGTAAAGTGGCCCTCCGAAGACAATTCACTCTCGACACAGTGTATCCTCAGGCGTTCTGGTGACCTTACTTAGGTACTGCCAAGAACACGATATCTACAGAGCAAGTAGCGTTAATGGCTGTGTAAAGTGGCCTTAAGAAGATATTTCACTCTCAACACAGCACATCCGAAGGAGTTCTGGTGACCTTACTTAGGTACTGCCAAGGACACGATATCTACAGAGCAAGTAGCGTTAATGGCTGTGTAAAGTGGCCTTAAGAAGATATTTCACTCTCAACACAGCACATCCGAAGGAGTTCTGGTGACCTTACTTAGGTACTGCCAAGGACACGATATCTACAGAGCAAGTAGCGTTAATGGCTGTGTAAAGTGGCCTTAAGAAGATATTTCACTCTCAACACAGCACATCCGAAGGAGTTCTGGTGACCTTACTTAGGTACTGCCAAGAACACGATATCTACAGAGCAAGTAGCGTTAATGGCTGTGTAAAGTGGCCTTAAGAAGATATTTCACTCTCAACACAGCACATCCGAAGGAGTTCTGGTGACCTTACTTAGGTACTGCCAAGGACACGATATCTACTAGGCTACAACAATTGCTAAACGCAATTGCAGTAATGTCGAATTTGATTTTATTACACGCAACAGAGCACAAACAACAAACAATTTTTTTTATTGCACGTAACAAAGCGGTTGTATTTTTGGTAAAAAGTGGCGAATCACAGTGGATCTCTTAAGTAAATGCTATTGCAGATTATACCAAGATTCAATTTATAAATAAATATAAATATAAATATAAGGGGACAATCTTACACAAATCGCACTAGCCCCATAGTAAGCTCAATAAGGCTTGTGTTACGGGTACTAGACGACGATATATTTAATAGATATAAATACTTAAATACATAGAAAACATCCAAGACTCAGAAACAAATTTTCATGCTCATCACACAAATATTTGTCCTTACCGGGATTCGAACCCAGGACCTTCAGCTTCGTAGGCAGCGTCACTACCCACTAGGCTAACCGGTCGTCCATTTATTTATTTTTATTTTTAAGAAGGCCTTAGGCGCTATTTTATAGGTCTGAGTTGTAGCGTTTTGGGTGAAGATGATATTTTGCAAGATATGTCACAAAAAAAGTTACTCTCTTAAAAAATATATTTCTAATGGCATTATAAAAGGGCATAAAAGTATATAGTAACATTGTCGCGATAAAATTGAGCACACATTGTGTCGAAAAATATATAGATTTCCCAAAGCCAGAAATAAAAGTAACCACTATATTTTGTGCATGGTGTCCGACATCGAACGTGAATACGAGGAGTATCTTATTATTATCTTCATCTGAATCATATCAGCCGAAAATCGTCCACTGCGGGACATAAACGTTCCCCAAAGCCTCCCCCATTATATTGCTAGCTAAAAGAGCCCAAGGTCCACTTGCGCCTGATCCCAAGAATGAGCTAGGGAAATCCAAAAATATATAAAATAAATATTTCCCCCCAAGAGTCTTTCATACTAAAATCCCCATATCTATACAACTAAGTAAACAAACATCCTAGCGTAATTTCGGCTTTGTCGTAGTTACAGGCAATCTGCAATATCAGCGAACTGAAGTTGCCTGCAATATCCAGTGCACAAAGCTTCCTGCCATTGTACCCCCACTTAATTACAGACAACCCCCCCATCTTGATTGTGAAGTTTGGAGAAGTTTCAGAATTTCTGGAACTCAACGATAAAACTGTCGCGGTAAACAGAGAGTTTATCTCAACCGGAATATTATGGCGGTTACGACTATTGCGTTGTCAGCTTCCCTGTTTAGAGTTAGGAATATTACAAACACATACTTGGCTTTATGTTTAGAGTTCTGCCGAATGTATGAGGACATTGTATACGCATTTGTTATTAAGGATGTCACACATCTTTATCCGTTTGAATAGAGATTATTGGCTTACTTTTTTACAGTACGTTACAGAGAAGGTAAACAGAAATAAAAGCCTTGATAATAATATGATAGACATGACCATAACAACGCATTTTGTAAAGAGCTGTAGCGCTGGCGTTCTACGTAGGCAGCTAGAAATCTTAATTTTACACACACAACACTAAAACAATAGTATACTTACGTACGGAAGGTTCTTTGTATAACAAAACCGAGCTTTGATAGCTAGATAATTCTAATCATGGCTTTTCCCTTTCGCACGCACTGCCTGCATAGCACGTACTCTTTCGCTCCTAGCACGATATCGACACGACGATGTGTGCGAGAGCGAAGGTTAGCCGAACCAGCAAGAGGAAACCTGGTAGAGTGCGGAAGCCTCGGTTTTATTTTTTCAAATTACACGCACAAAAAATGGCCGCCATCGCGTGCGACTCGTTGATAAAGTAAGACTGTTTTGACTATCACGTGACGAGTCTGAATTTTTTGTTTTATGGCTCCTAAATTTTATTTTAATTATTGCTTCGGGTGTAATCTCACCATTAAGGCGTGCAACAAAGGATTTTTTAATACTTATCATAATTTCCACCAAATATTCAAATAGTGTATTCGTGATACTAAGAGACTAAATTGATATTTGGATGAATTAAATAACTATCAACCGAACGTGCAATTGTTCGTCCATTGTGTGAGCATTTCAGCGAATGTTACATTAGAGTTAAATGCTCAAAAAATAAACAGGAGCGTTTTAGCGAGCATTTTAACGACACTATTTTGCTTCGAGCTTTTTGCCGAGCCGAGCAAGTCTATTGTTGTTCCGCCGCTGTCCCTCTCCGCTCACACCTACACCTTCCGCACTGCATTTGAGAGCCACATTTCCTTTCCACTTTACCACAAAAATATTGATTATTACAGAAAAAACCAAATCGCTGTGGGCCGATGATATTTGAGGAGTTCCGTTGATTCATCAAGAAAGGTGATTCTGAGACCTTTGGCACTTCATTAGTTGCTATTTCAAACGGAATCATATCAGAATCTGTGACGTACTTTCGTAGTTTGTGGTCTTCATCATCAGTTCCACTTCACCACATTTGTGATTTCCACGAGTTTTATTATAAAATATCAAAATAATAACATGCGGGCCTAATATATTTAAAGAGTTCCCTCAATTCCTCATGGATCCCATCATCCAACTGGATTTCAGACAAGAATGGCACCAATTTGAAAGCATATAATTACAAAAAAAAAAAATGTAAAATGCCCGCGCCGTTTTTCTTTCACAGTGCGGAAAAGAAACCTTTGCGTTTTTAAACTCGTTAGTAGCACCGCGGAAATTATTGGAAGTGGACTTTAAGGACATATTAGCGGTGCTGGACAGTTTTTACGCGCCTGAAAAAAGTGAAATCCTTGAAGCCGGGAAATTCCATGCCCGCTGTCAACAGAAGGGTGAAACTATACAAGCGTTTATAGCGGCCATTAAAACGTTAGCCGTGAAGTGTGTGTTCGTTGATTTAGAAAGACAATTGCGTGACAGACTGGTGTTGGGAGTAAATGATGTACGTTAGCGGCGAGAATTATTGAAAACTGAGAACTTGACATTCACGCAAGCAGTGGGGCGAAGTGTGACCTACGAGCAAACTGCAGCCGAGCTTTACCCGTTTCCGCAATCTACCCTAGCACCTCAGACCAGACCAACAAACACATACGAACCAATGGACACCAACAATGTTAACGTCGGCTAGCGCAAGCGCGAGACCGCCTGTCGTCACTGCGGGGCGAACCATAACTCAAGAGGTTGTAAGTTTGCTAAGGCAAATTGCAACTACTGCAAGAAAGTAGGCCATACCTACGGTCGCCGTATGTTGGAATCGTAAGAAGAAAGTAAACCTAGTGGAAGTGGAGGAATCTGATGGTCAAGTTAAAGAAGATTTTTCTTACATGAATGAGATACTACTAATACATACGAAGTCAAATATACAGCAATCTGGGGACAAAATCGGTCATATTAAATGACAAGCAAATTCAATTTGAGGTTGATTCGGGAGCAGCACGGACTATTATTTCATTCGAAACATGGAAACAGTTGCAGCTAAAGAGTGAATTGCAGGAAGCTAAAATAAATCTGATCACATGGACTCGGCAACCAATTAAGCTAAAAGGAACACTTGAAATAGTAGTGCAGTACAAAGGGCTTAAACTTATACTGGTAGCCGAAGGCAGAGGTCCAAATATTTTAGGAAGAGACTGGTTTGGAACTTTGGGCATTGAAGTCCAAGGGCTCTGCTGGACACACCATGACCAAGGCCCGGAAGGACTACAGGCGAAATATCCTAAAGTATTTAGTGATCAGCTGGGATGTTATACAGGTCCACCTGCAAAGTTAATGCTGAAGACTGATGCTCAGCCCCGATTTTTGAAATGCAGGCCAATTCCCTTCGCTTTGAAAGATGAAGTGAAAGTGGGATTGAAGCGACTCGAGTCAATTGGAGTTCTAACGCCGGTGAGATACTCTGATTGGGCTACACCGTTGCGCATAGTGAGAAAAGAAGATGGAACCTTAAGAATTTGCGGTGACTACCGTTCCACAGTGAATATCTCTATCAATTGTGATATGTATCCTTTACCAACAGCAACAGAAGCATTCCAATTGTTGGCTGCAGGAAAGATATTTTCAAAACTTGATTTGAAACAAGCTTATACACAGCTGTTGGTGGATGAGGAATCTGCTGAGATTTTGACATGGAATACTCCGCTAGGACTGATGAAGGTGAACAGATTAGCGTTTGGAGTGAATGCGGCCCCGGGGATATTTCAGAGTGATGTCGAGCCAGTTCGCGGACATGGATGGTGTGGCAGTACTACTAGATGATATTGTAGTGACTGGGGCCAACAAGACAGAACATACTGCACGACTAGACAAGGTGCTCCAACGCATTGAGGAGCTGGGATTCACCTTGAACATAAAGAAATGTCATTTTGAGGTCCCCGCAGTGACATTCCTGGGTTATGTATTGGATGCAAATGGTATACATCCCTGTCCAAAAAAGACAAAGGAAATCCAAGAGAGAACTAGCCCTTCAGACCTTAAACAGCTGCGTGCGTTCTTCGGGCTATTCAATTTTTATGAACGGTTCTATAAGGATAAATCGGACATCTTGGAACCTTTACACCAGCTGTTAAAGAAGAATACGGCATGGAAGTGGGGGAGCCTGAGGAAGAGGCATTTAAGAAGGCTAAACAACTATTAACATCTGACCTCACATTGATACAATTTGATAAAAATAAAGAAGTGGTTCTGACTTGTGATGCTTCAGAATATGGTGTCGGAGCGGTGATCAGCCACATCCTGAACGATGGTCAGGAAAAACCTATTGCTATGGCATCACGCACAATGCAACCGCATGAAAGAAAATACAGCCAATTGGACAAAGAGGCGCTTGCTATAATGTTCGTCATTCAGAAGTTTCAATGTTATCTTGGAGGCATGCGGTTTACCATAGTAACAGACCACAAGCCATTGGTAGGACTGTTGAATCCTAGGAAGCCAATTCCAGATCTGATCTCACCACGATTACTGCGCTGGTCATTACTACTGTCTACCTACACCTATGATATTGTGTACAAACCAGGCCAACAGATTCAAAATGCTGATGGATTAAGCCGATGGTGCAGTTCGGAGCCGCTGCAAACTGAAGCCCCTACCTGAAGTTTTGCTCCTGGAAGAAACACCAACTGGGTGGACTATTTCGGCTGAAGACATTGCTCGAGAAACAAGAGAAGACGAGCTGTTGAAAAGGGTAATGTTTTTTGTGTTACATGGGTGGCCATCAGAGGTGAGTGACAGCGCGTTGCTACCCTACAGTCAGAGGAAAGAAGCCATATCTGTGAGTAAAGACTGTTTACTATTTTCAAATAGAGTAATTATACCAGAAAAGTTGCAAGGTCAGGTACTAAACATTATACATGCACCGCATGCTGGCATCGTCCGATCTAAAGGCTACGCGCGAGTCTACGTATACTGGCCTGGTATGGATGCCGACATTGCAGAGGATGGATGCGAGCGATGCCAGCTGACGCGCAACAATCCTTCTGTGACGCTGCGAGAATGGGCCTCCCCAGAGAAGCCCTGGCAGCGCCTGCACATAGATTTTGCAGGCCCATATATGAATAAAATATTCCTCATCGTGATCGACGCGTATTCTAAGTGGCCAGAGGTAGAGATATTGCCAAGTATGTCGGCCACGAATGTAATACAATGCCTTAGGAAGATTTTTGCCGAACAGGGACTACCAGATATGATAGTATCTGATAATGGTACTTCATTTGTCTCGGACAAAGTCCAAGGGTTCTTGAAGAGGAATTCCATGGAGCATAGAACGTCACCACCATATCATCCCTCCTCTAACGGGCAAGCGGAGCGTACAGTGCAGACAATTAAAAATCAAATCAAACGTCAGAGTGATTTACCCTGGCCGGAGAGACTAGCGAAGCTCCTGTATCAATTGAGGACCGTGCCCAGTTCAGTGACAGGGAAGACCCCTGCTGAACTTCTAAATAATAGAAGATTTAGAACAGCACTGTCTACATTGCACCCCAGGCTACTTGTAATAAAAGAGTGACTCAAACAACAGATAGAAGGTTGAGACAGTTTTCTGTGGGCCAAACAGTTTATGTCAGGAGGTATAACAACAATATGGAAAAACGGATGAAAGGTATAGTGGTAGAGCAAAGAGGCCTAACTATATATGAAGTGAAGACTGAAGATGGGGTGGTACATCAAAGGCATGTGGATCAGATGAGGGCAAGGAGAGACCAGAGTGTGGACCAAGACTCAGAGTCTGAGGCAACGCAGGACCCCATGAGAGGGACGGCTGACGGTCGGACCAGAGACCTGTCACAGGAAACTGACCCGCCTATTGTGATACCACCTGAAAGTGAGTGGAGGGAGATAATTGGATTTTAATGTGATTCAACTAGATACCTATCTGAAGATATATATTTGGTTGAGGCCGGATAGTTGTTTGTTTTTGGTAATTGTTGATTAACTCTGAATACTGTTGTTAAGGGCGTTGTTAGTGCATTTAAGTTAGTGCCTACTTTGGCGGAAAGGTGTTATGTATGCGTACTGGCATACACACACGAATGTAGCTGATGATGTGTTGTTGCTTAAAAAATAAATAGTTTGTCTATGCTGTCATGGCGTTGTTTCAATTATAACAGTAACAAAAATTTAAAAAAACATGATGATAATATATATACATCCGAATTGAGAACCTCCTCCTTTTTTGAAGTCGGATGTTCTGTCACATGTGAATGCTCAAAACTATCAGCACCTTATATGCCTTAATGCAAATAAATAAAAAAGTAAATTGGTAATAAATCACTATGGATAAAAAAAAGACGAAGAGAGTTTTTCGATCAGGTCACGTGACCTGTGACGAGTTTAACAATTTTTCCCCATCACAAAAAGTGCACAGCGCCGCTAAAGAAGTTTTCACCACAAAAAAAAATTATCGTTCGTTCCGCAGCCATTTTCTTTAAAAATAAACATCTTCACAGCTTATTGAAAAGCTGTGACAAGATGACAGTTTGGATAAATAAGCACGTTCCATTTCCAATCAATATGGAGTAAAAATAAACTGTCAACAGAAATCACCATCGTAAAAATTGCGGTAGAAAATATTCCACAAACAGGAGCGAAGCTTCTGAAAGCTTTCTAATTCTGCTTTATCGTTCAGTCTGGCTCGAACTTTTGTATGTGGTGCAATAATATTAAAGTCGTTTGTGAATCTGTGCATGTACTAGCTTTATAAAGGCCGTGAATGGCTGAAGAAACCAATGCAATACGTGTGTTTTGAAATATAAATGCATTCATATTTCTGATGGCGAAGCATTGAGATGCCAACATCGAGTTACATACTGTGCCGTTAACAGTCATCGCTAATTAAATAGAGGAATAAGCTAATAACATATTTATTTATTTTAGATTATAACTACATAGATTGCATTTTAATTAGTGACGTACAGCCAATTACAGGACTAGATATATATACATATATATATTTTTAATGTTACACACTCAGTTAATAAATATGTCAATTGATATTAAGCTCTTACGTCAAATTGTTTTCTATTTAGTAGTAACTATATAGGTACCTACTTAGTTTTAAGCCAAAGCCCCTGACAAATTTCCGTGCAGCGGCGGAGCGGCAGCGTGCGACACCCGTGTGACCGTGAGGCAGCACTCCGGTCCCTCGCTCTCAAGTGTGAGGCACCGCCGCCGCTCGTAGTCCTGGCCAAGCTGTAAGTAGCTTCTCACTGCTAACCAAGAGCAATCCTTTCTAGACCTCGATATTTTACGATTTCAAGACAGTTCTTTAGAAATACGTTCAGAATATCCATAACTCATAGTTATAATCAAAGTGAAAATAAAAAATATTCGCCATTACAAACCCGCGACCTCTGGAAACCGTCCATAGCTCTTATCCAACTGATCTACCGTGGGCTCCGCTAGTGACGAAGAATCTTTCAATCCCTTCCACTTTTCTAATTACACCTTAAGGAGGCTCGTACCGACATCTACCGCGAAGTTGTTAACTTCTGAAATCGATGATTCTTGAATTAACCAGTCTAACGCTAAGCTAAAACTAGTTAAATGTCGCCGAATTGAAAGGCTGCTACAGATAGTTAGTTGAACATATTTATGCGCGCAGCTGTATGCGTGTGCGCAGCTATGCATGTCTGATTTGTGTGGCACGGCTATCGTCGCTACAGGCACTCCTACTCACACAGGCAGTTACTCGCACACACACACACACACCCGCACGCAAATATGAGTTAAACTATCTGTAGTACTTTACCTACTTTGCATGGTACTAGATATATTAGTTTGCCTATTTCACGTCATAAAAAACAACATCAATTGCCGGAACATCCTTTTTATTTACCTGAAGGGATCAGGTAAATAAAAAGGACATTACGGACAGTTAAAATAACATATTACGTAACTATCCCCGTTTACCTGGGTCCAAATCAACTGGTCCGTAATTTACGGGGGCGGCCCCAAAGGGGATGTTTATTACTTGGGTATATTGTTGTTTTGGTGAATAGTAGGATCGTGGTCATTGTGCATAAAGACAATAATATGATGACGATGATGTTCATGTCCAGGGCGTATCCGTCAACGGCGATATCATGACAAATTCATTATTTAAGTTACTATTTATTACTGGCTTCTGTCTGAAGTCGTTTATATCGTAGCTCCATACGAACTTTCCGGAGCGATCATATATTATGTAAGTTAGATTTTGATTCCATCATACCAATGCACCGATGAAGTTTTATAAGGTAAAAATGTTTTCTAACATTTTCGAATTATGCACAGGCAATTTCAAGCATGAAAACTTACCTTAATTTCTTGTGAAAGTTACTAGAACATTCTCAGCATGTTCCTTACTAGACTGAATAAGTATTGCAACATGTACAAAGCGATCCAATCTTTAATAATTGTAATTATTGTAATTGAATTGACAGATTGAAGTAGCCTATTTTGTGGAAAATCCGTAACCAACCTACAACAGTAGTTAGATGTCGTATTTACCAGAAAATAAGCAACATGTATCTTATACCGTATCTGTGATGGAATTTAGGAACATATATCACGCTCTGGAGTGATTTAGTAAAATTTATGCGCCAGATAAATTCAATTTTCGATTCGAATTTCGGAACGGGCGACGTGAATTTGCTACGATAAAAACTGGGATTAATTCTGGCTCAAACGTTTCGAATTTCATTTTGAAACCATTTTACACACACGTGTATGTATTCCGCGCAGGAAAGAAAGAGATGCAACACTGTTCAGGAATGGTTTTTGAACTCACTATCATATCAGCCGAAAGACGTCCACTGCTGGACTTAGGCCTCCCCCAAAGAGAGCGCCACAACGACCATTCCTGCTCCTCCCGCATCCAGCGGACTTCTGCAACCTTTACCAGGTCATCAGTCCACATTGTGAGGGATCTACCCACGCTGCGCCTGCCGGTACGTGGTCGCCACTCGAGAACCTATGTGTCTGCACTTTTTGGACTAATTTCGATACATATCTAATAAAAATAAAAATAAATTACTCCTATTAATCTTTACTTGTATAAAACCATTTTAACTCGATAATTTTCCCTGTCATCCACATGACTATGCTATTGCTACTAGTGCCACTGCTGTCAGACACTGGATATTTATTTATTTAATGGCGGCAATTACTCGCCTTGTCACACATGCGTCACCGGATATTGCAGCTTTTTATAAACATGCCCTCCTATAAGACTTACTACTATATCCTGTTCCAGATAGCTCGGTCGATGCTTATTGAACGAGCGAAGCGAACATTATTATTTAGTTCTCCGTCTTAGGTTGAGCCCAAATTCTTTCGTATACCCGAATGTCCAGCTGTCCGGCTGTTCTCCTCTACAGGTCAAATTTCTCAACCGATTTTCGTGAAATTTTGTGAGCAGTTTCAATATTTAATTCAATAAGACTTGCGAGTTCCACAGTTCACAGAGCCACTCATACGGAGTGCAGTAAAAACTGCAAACATCGTCTTCCGACTCCGTTTTATGTTTGGTCAATTTCATTTCCACGACATCTACCGCATTTCTCGAGCACCTTTTTCCTTCAGGGTAAGCTGTCGCTTCGGTCATCTGTTTTCGTTGACACGTACAGGTACCCATTTCACTCATTTTATCCTCGCAATCCAGAACCTCACTCGAAGTGCTTATTGTCAGACGCGTTTCTTTTGCGGTGTAAAAGGCGTCCTGTATAAATTACCGCCTTAGAGTTACGCAACGTGCCCTGTGTCGTCGTTCTGTACGATTCGCGAAGCCGATTGTGCAACTTTAAGTTTATTAGTTTAAATCCATTTAAAGTGTTCGGTCGAAACGAAAAGGCTATTGGTTACTGCGATCTCGCTGGTCAGAGTACCTGGTGTCTTTAAAATAATAGTGAAAATGTTTGGAAATTTAATATAATAAATTATACGTGTTCTGTAAGTGAATTTTATTTTATTGATCTCTGCAGGAGCTAACCATTATACTTATCTGCTGGCCATTCTGCTATTCGCCACTTACGGTAATCGCTTAAAGCTCGGTCCTACTCCCTGCGCTTTTGGTGATAAAATAGAAAATTATGTCATTGATTATTTGCAATTTTACCATTTATTCTCGCCTGGCCTTATAAAGGAAAAGCAATTTAAGGCTTAGAAGCTGACTATTCAAGTAATTGAAGTCGTGTTTAGTTTAATGTTAAGATTATTTGTTATAATTAATTTAATGCTAATATTGAAGACATTTATTATTAACCAAGTATGTCTTTAAAATAAGGAATAAATATAATATACATTTCAGTTAAGTTATAATTTAAATAAATTAATATTAGGGGACAATCTTACGCAAATCACCCTGGTCCCATAGCTCAATAAGGCGTGTGTTATGGGTAGTAGACGACGATATATTAGATACAAATACTTAAAAACATAGAAAACATCCAAGACTCAGAAACAAATGTTCATACTCACGACACAATTGGCCCTCACCGGCACCGGCACCGGCACCGGCACCGGCACCGGCACCGGCACCGGCACCGGCACCGGCACCGGGATTCGAAACCAGGAGCTTCAGCTTCGTAAGCAACATGATTATTAAAAACAGACTATTACGTCTTTCAAATAACATTTATACTAACACGAAAGCTTGCGACTTATTTAATGCTAATAAAATATGAATAACTAGGTCAACTTTGCCCTACAAGGTGCAAACTAATTAATCACATTCCCTCATTTAATTACTTGGGCATTTCACAACTTTGCCAGCTACCCATGCAAATGAATTCCGTGCCATTTACTTTTGTTTATTTGTACCGACCCGACAATGAGCTCTTAAGCGTAGCTTACACAATTGAGTAGAAAATACAATCCCAAAAGAGGCCAAGTCTCGAAACTCTTCCACCCAACAAGTTGTGAGATATTTCGTAGAGCCAAGTCTCAGGCAACCTTATTAATCTTTATTTGCTTGCTAAATAAAAATCTGTAACTTCACACACTTCCGTTGTCTGACTGTCCCGCTGTTCACCTCTGCAGGTCGTATTCGTCAATCGATTGTCGTGAAATTTTGTGTGCAGGTTCGTTTATTAGCATAGTCTTTTTTGTAGAATCATGTGTATTAGTATTAAAAAGAAATAACCAATAAAAAATCCTCGCGAGTCCAACAGCTCACAAAGACATTACAGTATTGCATCAATTGTTTTAAATAGATATCCCGTTGAGTGCAAACTAATTTCCACTGGTTTTATAAGGCGTATCAACTTAACCCTACCAGTGAATCCAAAACCCAAACATAAAACTAGAAGCCTTGCTAATAGGGCCCGTCGGGCTATAATCTCATTCCGTGTTTTAGTTTTCTGTTGGGGCGACAGTTTTCTTGAAAGTTTAATTGTTGTGGTAGTATATTCAAACAGTTTGAAGTTGCTTGTTGATATTAGATTTATACGCTAAGAAGTATGCTTACGTGGTTATTTCGAAGATTGTATGAAGTGTGTCGTTTAAAACGAAGAACAGAATCGACCAAAAATATATATAACTAGCTTTCACCCGCGACTTCGTCTGCGTGGACCCTGTATAAAAGCTATTCTATATTTTAGTCCATCTATAAACTATCTTCGTGCAAAATTTCATCAAATCGGTTGAGCTGTTTATGCGTAATCGAGTAACAAACATCCAAACTTTCGCAATTTATTGAACCGGCTCACAAAATTTCACAGGACTCGGTTGAGAAACGCGACCTGTAGAGGAGAACAGCCGGACAGCCGGACGTACGAACAATATTGGGCCGATTTTTCTACCGTTGTCGCATTTTGGAAAAGTAGTGTTCAAATACAAATTGACGATTCTGATGGAAAAAATACTTTGTTTCTGTCTATTAAGTATTATGCTTTAATTTGTCAGATAATTGCATATTAGTGGGATAATCAGCGGGCCGAGGTTCCCGTGAGTGACGAAATTGTAACGGATCGAATAGTACTGTAAAACTCGAAAACTATTAATTTTATACCTTAAAGTATAAACATAGGCCACAGTAATCCTTCTCAAACTAAAAAAATATTATTTATTTAACAAAATCTTAGTAAAAACAGATTTTCATTTCCACTGAGTTACATTTTGTACAAAATGTACCCTAGTTTTTATTATAATTCAGTGAAATGACTAAGTAAAAAGGAAATGTATTTTTTAATACAAAACAAACGTGTAAAGATATCTTTAACAGCCATAAAAAAGTGACTAAAGATTGTATATTTAGCAAATTTTTATATTTTAGTCAAAAGAAATGTAGGACAATTTCTCAGTGGGACGTAACGAAGGAATAGGGGTGAATGTGAATACACCAGAGGAGTGACCCACATTTTGGCAAATATCTAAACATTTTCACATTAACTTTCCACTTAACTACATAAAATGCTTTCCAAGGCGTAATGCGTTGGTAACAAAAGAAAATAACCAATTCGTTGTACATGGGCCGATAATATTTGAAGAGTTCCATCGAATTTTCGAATGCACCATACTTACCTTCAGTACCTCATCATATCTGTTGCACTTCAAATGTGTATTTTGATGTTTTGTTCCTAAGTTAACGAAATATTATCAGAATCTGTGAACTGAGGAGTTCCATAAGTCAGAAAGGTCATCATGATATATTGTAGAATATACCGAAATCGCCATAGGCATGCCCATTATATTTGAAGAGTTCCATCCACTCCTCACGGATTCCATCGTCAGATGTATACCAAATGTATGCGAGACTACCTTGCAGATATCTGCTTGCCAACAAAAAAAGAATTATCGAAATCAGACAATGTGGTAAACAATTATCACCGACGATATACAACAAAAAATCGAAACGAGAACCTCCTTCATTTTATTGAAGTCGTCACGGGGAAAAAAATTGTCTTCTAAATTGTTATCCACATTTGTGCCCACAAAACACAGCTTTATCGTTTTCCAATGAGTGACTTTTCGTTCTAATGAGAAACGAAATTTCTCATTGGAATGTCACGTTTCGACCTTGCGAAACAAGATTTAGATTATTATCAATAGTAAAGAGAATTTAAATATTATTTTAATACATCAATAAACAAGATTAATTTGTTAACAAAACTACATATTAAAAACGTACTGAAATATGAAACATTCCTTAGAAAAGTCCGTCACTAAGTGGAATTCACAATATGCACTCAAAAAACCTCCGCAACGAAACCTGCTTTCACCTCTAATTATTTGACATTACTAACTAAAAACAAATATGGCCGGCACGGTATAGGTACCGGAATTTAGCCAAACCAAAAAAATGCTACTATTTGGTAGGAATAATCAAAATATCATCGAAAAATGTTCGTTTCTCAATAGGAATTTCCACTAGGTTACTATTTATAGTTAGATTTAAAAACAATTTTTATATATTAAATGGGTATTAACTGTAAGGAAAGCATTAAAATTATTTTCATCACACTTGCTCGAAAAGGGCTTCATAAGGCGCAGACATACAGAGCTGTAACAGCCTATGTTACGCCCACGGGCGTAATGGTTTCTTTCTTAAATTGTATCTGTCACTCATGCGGCAGTTACAAAGCAAAGAGGTTTTATATCAAATACGATGTCTGGAAACGTATTTATGAATAAATTGAAACTTAAAAACACTACTAAAACATGTTTAACAGAATTATTTACTGATTTAATATGTAGTAAAATGTTTTTAAGTGTTTTTAAATCGTGGCTGTATACCGAATTGTCTTTGCCATACGCGCCTCACGTCAAATTCAACAAAATGGACAACTGACATGTCGCAGTTTTTCTTACGATTTGTGTTAATTTCATCTAAAATGTATTTGTTTCCTCGCAAATGTGATGAAAAACATTGATAACACGGGCGTAAGAATATTGTAAACTCGAGTCATGAAAAGCCCTCCGCCTTCGTCGGGCTTCTGATAGACTCTTGTTCGCAATATTCCACTTACGCCCTTCGTTAAACAATGTACTATAAATATGGATAAATTTTGAAACCTTACAGGTCGTAAAATCATATTATTACCTTGCAGAAATATGTAAAAATATGCTTGCAATTTTAAATTTCGCGGTAGGACATGGGAAAAACAGCAGTGTTGCTGACTTTAAAATTGAATAATTTAAAAAGTTTTCACTATTTTAAATAAAGAACTACAGAGTATTGATGCCAAATTATCTCTTTATATGTATAATATTAAAACGTTACCCAAAAAAGTTAACAAGTGGTCTATACTGATTGGGGAACTGGTAGGAAATGACAAAAACTCAACTATACAACGATAGAAAAATCGGCCCTATTGGCCCAAGTTGGAACAGAGAACTTCGTTCTTCTGTTAATACCTTTTCACTACTGCATTGTTCTAAATGATCATTCCCGGGAACACCAGGAAAAAAACTTTCAAGGTACATGCATTAAAATATCTGCAAATAAGCAACATTATTAATTGTTTGTCAATTGACAGATGTATGTTTACACTTTCTGCATCAGTCTCAGTGACCTTTGCCCGCATTGTGTCATAATAGTTTGCAAGCCATTGTTGCTTTAGACTCTTTAGAGTAACTCGCAAGATTTTTCATACTGTTTTTTTTTCTTTAAATTCACAATGCATGAACCTTTCGCGCATAATGCATGAACATTATGCGCGAATACTCCATGTACTTAATTAACTATCATATAATTCAAAAGCAAGTAAAAAAATACTTAAAATAAATTACATAGATTGTCCTAACAAGTGCTGAAATTATGTTAGTAAATACGAAATGTAGGTACTACATAATAAACTATTTAAGTCGCGACTGATTCGTGCAAATAAGTCTTATTCGATTTCAGTGCGAATAAAATAAAAAATGTACCTATGAATAAATAAAAGAAAAACAATAATGGTCTGAATCTACAGTTTCAGTCTTCGTGTTGTCACTTACACCCTGTATACTATTATATGTATGCAATTTCCGTATTCACTGAAGGTGGTAGTTGCCTCTGAATTGACCTATAAATACGTAATGGCTTCCATGTAAGAACGGACGTAATGGGCCGCACGGTGAATTAAATAGGTAGGAATACATATTCAGAAGACGCAGGGTGAAGTAAGATAATGCACATGTTACTACATAATAGGCTCATTAAGTTATTTATGTTGTTGTTCTAGGGCACCCCCGAGGTGCATAGGGCATTCATAAGCTCGCGCCATGCCTTCCTGACAAACCCTTTCGTTCCCGACAGTTGAGACTGAGTTGGGAGTAGTTGGACTGAGCTGGAGCGAGGCCAGGGACGTCACCGAGGGCAGGGAGGAGGAGCTACATAAATTCCCTAAACTTGTTTATTCCGCGTAGCAATATTGCCCGTCACATTTTTCCCCACTCGTGTTGGGACCTGTGCATTGTTATTACCATTCGCTTAATTTACTGTTCGAATTGTATTTTTCCCTGTCGGGTGTTTCTTCAAGCTCGGCATACACCAATTTCGACGGAGCTCCGTTGATGCAGAGCTCCTATTTCCGCGTCCTTTAGCCCTTCGGGCCACTGCAAAACCAACATGACTTTCACTTTGCATTTATTAATCTTAGATTTACATACATACATACATACATTCACGCCTTTATTCCCAAAGAGGTAGGCAGAGCACATGAAACTTATGTTCCAGCGCCACTTTTAGCATAACTGTGGGTATAAAAGATCGACAAAATGTGATATTGCAGTGATAGGTTGCTAGCCCATCGCCTACAACACACTTCAACCCTGCTCCCTTAGTCGACTTTTACGACACCCACGGGAAGGAAGGGGGTGGTGAAATTCTAACAGAAACGATGTCTAAGAGCAATTTGTAAATTGAAACCCAGAGAAAGCTGTCAACCATATTTTAAATCGCTAAAACTTTTTATTCTGCCTTGTCTCTATATTTTTGAATGTTGTATGTTTGTAAAGTGTAATCCTGGCCTATTCTCCGTACAGTTAAGAGCCCTCAACCTCCGTCAGAGGAAACATAGACTAAAATTGAATGTGGGAAACACCGCTCTGATGGGAAAAAGGTTTATAGCTATGGCTCCAAAGATATTTAATAAGCTTCCCGAGACACTCAAATTAATAACAACAAATAAATTTAAGTACTTGCTACGTCAATTATTGATAGAAAAAAGTTATTATAGTATTAAGGATTACTTTAACGACTAGGCACAGACATTCGCCTCTCATTGCATTATAGATATTTATTGACATGTTAATTATAATTGAAAATCTAATTCGTATTATTCTAATGTATTTTAATATTAATTAAAATTTACGCCAATGTTGACACTTAAATTCGGATTTTATTATGTTGTATGTAAAGCCTCTAGACTCTAGTAAATAAATTGTATGTAGGTACCTAATATTCACATTATGTTAGGTACATACCAAATTTTCGTACGCCACACGGAGGATCATGGCTGAACTGAATTTTACTTAAAACTGTCACCTATTTACCTATGTTTGACGAAATAAATTATTTGTATTGTATTTATTGTTTGTACTTTTTGACACTCGGAGACCTTATACATCTCTGTGGATACCTATGAGATTTAAATTTGAATATTTGGAGCCCTTAATACATTTAAGAAATAAGATTTTTTTCTTCTATTGTTTTTGACATGCAAACTTTGATGTCGTTAATTCTATTATGAATGATGTACTAATAGTTTACTATTTAGTGTCTATAGATAGACATTTTGAATTGAAAAAGTGCCCACGTGGCCTAGGTATATGCAGAATAAATATTTAGATTATTTTATTTTTTATTGATAAGAAGTATACTAGTGGCTCTGTGAGCTGTAGACCTCGCGGGTTTGTTTCAAAACGGTTGAATTTAGTAATCGAAATCGTGGTTCAAGATACAGTGGACGGAAGATAAAATTTGTACCAAGTCAGTAGTCAACGCTGACCTCTTTCTTGTAATTTTTTTAAGTTTTCAACCACAAAACGTTTTACGTTTTTCAAAATTTCGAAAAACTGACTCGACAAAAACTGTATACTTACCGAACCTACTCAGAAAATTTCATGAGAATCGGTTGAGAAATGTGAGCTCTAGGCGAGAACAGGGGGAAATCCAAACATCCGGACATGAGGAAAAACGATTTTTCGTCCAAGCTGAAGCATAGACGCTTCGCTCGCTCGGTCGATTAAATGAGAAAATATACTATGGGAAGAAATAGCGCAAATGAAATCTGATATTAGATGAATTGAGTGGGGAAAAATGTAAATAGGAATTTTGCTACGCGGAATAAATAAGTTTGGGGAAATGATCGAACTATACTCCCCGCACCGTAGTCCCTTTCCGCTACATACGAGAAAAACCACGGGATTGGCTACGAGCGTAGCGCGTAGCGATTCGTGGCAGTGAATGTGTTAATATATATGTAGATGTCGGCAATAAAGGCTAAAAATAATAAAAACGAGATAATTGAACTTAAGAACTTCAAGGCACAAGCCTTGGCTACTGTTAGACCTTGTATTTAAGAGATTGCCAGTATGCGAGTGTATTTTGCAGCTGTCTTCTAACTGTTTCGTTATGAAAGCACAAGCCTTGCCGTTATTTACGTAAAACTTGTTTTTTTATCTTTCTGAAACACATTGTATTTGTAAACTCTGCCATTTTAGCGGCTAAACTGACGCTACCACAACAAAAACTTGACTCGAGGTAAATGTTCTTGAACCAAGATTTTTTCTCTAGGTTCGTTATGATATCGGTTTCAACTAAGAAAATGGTGGTCTTTAAAATTAATTTCTTGATTTAATTATATATTTCAGATAAAACTTTATGTATTTTTCAACTAACTTTAGTAAACCCCCGAGCCTCAACCCTCACCAAACTTACACTTCACCCGCTAGCGCAAGCCGGCATCAAATTGCCTTTTCCGTTGTTGCCGGCTCCATTATTTGAATAAAAGTTAGGGGTCCCGCGGGGCGGTGGTCGCTGTTTCACTTTAACGCGAGATGTTACTGGTGGGCCGCTATATCGTACGATCGGGTTCTCTGGTATACTTGACATTATTTGAGTTGGCCGAATCGCATCGAAGTAGTGTATTTAAAAAGCAACTCTACCGTCTAATATAGAAGATTCCAATTCTAATGACAGTTTTATGAAAAGTCAGCCACATTAAAATAATCTCAACCAATCGGTCACTTTTCTTTATACCTCGTCGATACAAATAAACGTGCTACCTTCGAGGAGGCAAACAGACTACGTAACTTATGCTTATACTCTTCTGAAGTCACATGTGCTTTTCCGATGCTTTATTTGTTTGAGATTTCGTCGTTTTCGCAGCTAAAGAGAAATGCACATCAAATTCGAGTCAGAACAGCTCGGGATTTACCTATTGTAGGAAAACAATTTCCTCACGGTTTTTTTTTTCATTTCAGTGCTTGTTTGTATTGGTCACGGACATATATAGCATCACACAAACACGGCTGATAGTTTCAAATAGCCTACGTATGTTTCAAAAATTGTTCGAATCCGAAAATTAATCCAATGTTAACTTGTGTTCAAGGGGCTCAACCTAATTACATTTAAATGCTTCGCGCTCCTTTTTATAGTTAGTTCAGCCCACCAAACATACTAAAATGTGATTGGCACAGTTTGCATCCATTTTTATGGAATAGAACTGTTTGTGTGGCTACTGCTATTAGATCAGCATGGTTCCAAAGGATTAACTAACTTAAGGATTTACTGTAAAAAAATCAGTTGGCTTGAGTGAGCAACGAGTCACAAATTTTAATAAGGAAAGCTCAAACAGAGAAGGTGTGTCATGGGCACTAGTGAGCGTAAGATGGCTGCCATTCTATCATTAATCTGGATATCCTTTCTGATTCTGAGCAGTGGGAGTCCGAGTATAACGGATGTTTTATTAACAGTGATAAGTGATGTACTTAATGCTATATTATACGCCCGTAGAATAATTTGGTCAAGTACATTTTTCCTTTTAAGCATTGATTAAAGCGTCTGTTAGACGGTCGCCAACAAGGCTCGTCGTGAGTTTTCTGGCTAGACGGTCGGCCGACCACGCTACACTCCTCGCGGTCGCTAGTGCGCGCTCGACAACCAACTACCGAGGGCGTCCGAAGATCAAATGAAATTTTGCTAGAATCAACTGTCTGCACGGTCCGTCCGGAATAAGGTCGCTCTGTCGGAGGAGCTTGTTGGTGACCGTCTAGCAGGCACTTTATTAGACAAAAAGATATCACTGACTCCTCGATCGTTAGGTAGAATGTCGCGCACATCACCTTTAAAATACCTGCTTTTGCACATTTTGTTTATTTCTTTTTTGTACTTACACAGCCATTTGCTTTGTGTAATGTTAATGATATTTAGGAGATCGTTATTAGATCTTAGGATTTAAAATGTCAAAAAAATAAGCTCTATTCTGCCATTCTTCCAAATTAATTTGCAATGTTTGATCATAATCTAAGTCTTATTCGTTAATGTACTTGATGCGGTTTGAGTTCCAAATACATTAACGTATTAATTCTCATAATATTTGCTGGACATATCTGTACCTTTACGCACTTAACAATATTTTTTACACTATATAACTCAAATAAAAATGAAGTCTAGATTTAAGAGAAAAATAATAGTCTCGCAGATTCTGTCAAAGGTAGACATAAACCACTTTAAGTAATAAGTTGCAATGTGACTTGAGAATTGTTCTAACCTACTTCTCATTTTGGTCTATCTAATATTGATAAAAGCCTTGAACGTAAAATACCCGATTTTAAGGATCCGTGAGATCCGTATAAAAGTTTTTTTTTCTACAGCATCGAATACTGTCGTAGGTACATGAGCACCTTTTTATGAGTAAGTATTACAAACAAAAGAGCTTTTTAAGTTATTATAATGTTGCTTGTGGTGGTGGTGGTCTGTTGGCTAATTATAGATACTCGTCATATGAGCTCACTTTTCCCACTGATTGCCCAAGCTATTAAAATTCCATACATCCTTATCTCCGCTTGTTTCCCTGCTGTTATTGTCGGTACTCGGTACTCGGACCCAAAGCCTTTTGTTCCTGTATCAAGACGAGCCCTGCTCAAGTGTCAAGCCATTCAAATGGAATGAAATAAGGATAAATAAGATAAGGAGTAAATAAGGGCGATACGGGCGAGTTGGTTGTACGCAGAAATCCGACGCATTCGCCTATATCATAGTCTCGTTACCCCCGTGACCTACTAGGGAGACTAACCCTCTAAAACTGAACCTGAAATCTATTCATTCATTGAAGTTAATAAGTCTGTTACCCCCAATCTCAGTAATCTTTGCCCCAAATAACATCGGTTTTACCGATTCGAAAACAATGGACAATAAAAACATCATTGGCCTCTGTGCTATGGTGCTGTGGGGGAAGTACCTCCTATGGATAAGAGGGAATAGGCAGTAGTCCGCACGCCAGCCCGGTGCGAGTTGGGGGTCTTTACATACACCACAGGTTATCTGACGATGTTTTCTTTCACCGAAAAGCGAAATATTAACGTTTTGAGAAAAAGGAGGTAGAGCTCTTTCGCTTGTCTTGGCGGGGGCACAGGGGCAAACAAATGATATTCCGCACATACGTTTCGAGAAACTCATTAGTGCGAGTCGCGTTAAGAACCCACCGTTTGACAGCTGCATGCCTGAACCATTAGAATACCATAACTAAGCTAGTTGTAAACTTCAAACTGAAATACCTACTGCTCCTGATTCGAATCAGCAGCCTTCTTCTATCTCAGGGAGGCTTGTAGCAACGGCATGAGAAGACTCGTCACTGCTGCCAAACGCCTGTAATCATGTGACCATTATAAATTGGACTAAGATCGCCAGAGCTCCCGAGGATGTACTATGAGTGAGAGATGTGCAGTCTTTAGCGGTCGGCACAATGAATAGAGGGCTCCTCTGGTCTGCTTACCATCGGGCAGGGTGTATGATTGCTTGCCACCGTTGTGACATTAAAAAAGGCACAAACAAAATATACAGTCCAATTGATAACCTCATCCATTTTCACTTCAAAAATAGAACCGTCCGCCAAATAGAATTTCACCCGCTACAAATTCGCAACGACGTCCGAAAAGTGCTGACTCACCGCGTCCATTCAAAATGGTCCACCTTCCCTGACAAATAGATATAATAAAATAATATATCTCTAGTAACGCCCCCACAGTAAAAACCCTACCCAACCCCCTATTATTTATCGTCGTGAATGCTACAGGTATTGTTATGCGGGTAACCACGCGAACACGTAACCGAGTTAGGCTCCGAGGAAAACTTTTGCTATTAATATGGGATTTACTGTAATTTGAACTAGTGATGCTCATCTATTTTGCCATTTTTGCCGTTGGAGAAAGTTATCTAAGATATAGAATGGTAAATACGTGCAAAATAGACAATCTATACTGCTATTCTTAAGAGGAAGTCTTTGAGATTGTAGATTTGTAAGTATGTATGTAATGGGACTAATGAGTAATCTCCGGAACAACTGGACCGATTTCAAAAATTCTTTCACGTGTGTATAGAATGAACTTTCTGCGTGGACAGAGGCTGTGTTCTGTGCCGCAGTTTGTCTGCGTTCTTTGCAATAAGCAGGCGAAGCCGCGCGGGCAGCTACTACGATAAGAATGTGTAATGCACTGCATGCACGACGTGCATCATGACAAATGATCAATTCGCAGAACGTACAAACTCGTACATGTTGTTTGCATTTTTTTTTCATATTTTTAAAATAAACCTTTTTAGGAATTGGCTACCTTGCTGTTTTTTATGGTGTTATTTAAACCAGTTTTTATACGAGATCAAATGTTTGTATGGGACTAGCTACAATTCCTTCGTTTTTTTCTTCATGCTTCGAACGATCAATCTCTAATCTAGTAAAATATTCCGCCTGAAACGTATTAACACTTGTATTTATATGAACTACGAGTATAACCTACGAACACATCCACGAGCAAACTTAGTTCCAACGGTCAGTCCTGTGTTGAATAATTTATCAACAGGACAGCGGCTATGAGAGGACGACGGAGGTTCTAGAAATAAGGAAAAAAATTACAACCTTTCCGTTGAGTTGACTCTTTGTATTCTGGGGGCAAGTAAGTCCTTCCCTGGTCAATCAGCCAAAATCAATGTTTTACCACAAGTTACTTAATTTAGAGTCCCAAAAGTTACACAAGAATGTAAAGCACAAAATGAATGAATTTTTAAGAAAATACAGCATTTATCTATAACAAAAAATGCTAAAAAGCGTCCTTTCTTTGTAATTCAAATCTTGCGTGGCATTGACAGCCTATAGTCTAAAAAATATAAAGAATTGTAACTTAATACATGATATAATCTATTTTCGAAGTCAAGTGAAATACCATACTTAAAAAAAATGAAAATGGTGTCTTTTAAATATAAACCCGCTTCTACTGCTCTTGATCTACTTTAGTTTACTAATTCATAATGTAAAAACCCCCTATGATTTCATAATGATAGTTACTGGTATTGATTTAAGGGGCTCCCATACGCCAATGACCTTCGATCTGAATCCCTTAGCTTTCTAATGTTTTTTGTAGCTTATTATATGATCAACAACGGCTTTAAGCAATATAGTATCCCATATTTACTTCAAAGTTCATTGTTTTCGAGATATTGGGCATAAAAGTTGAACAATTTTAGGCCAAAAAACTGGTTTTCTGGCCATAACTTTTGTGTTAATTGGTTTAAAATGAAAACCTTAGACCAGTTTTTAGAGAAGTCACAGACGAACTCAAATATGTAGATATCGTATATGTTAGATCTTTCACGTTAATAGAGATATACGAAATAAAAAACATACAAAATGAAGTATTCATTTGTTTCAAAATCCGGTAGACGAAAATGGAGATAAAAGATTGAAGAACCGATAGCCGTTTGATTTATAATTCCATCTGTAGTGCAAAAGTAAGAGATACGATTCAAAACTTGTCAAAAATCGATGAAAACCTCGGGTAGCCCCTAAACACAATTATTTTATATTCTCTATTATGAAAATGATGGCCATTATTTCTGTATCTGCATCCACATCAAAGTTCAGATACCAAACCCCAGGGCAATATGAGCATAATAAATTATACAATGTAAGCAATTTCGTATAACGGAGCACAGTTCAACCGGAATCACAAGTGAAGTGGAAATATAATATATTATATGTTCTGCGCTTAGTGGAAATTATATTCTGTCAATTTTGACTAATTAAAGCTGTTCTAATGTAGGTACACCGTTTCGATTGGAAATTATTTAGTAATTGTTAAAATATTAGCAAATAGCTTCTGTCCGCGACTTAGCCTGCGTGGAACTCGTTTATATCGTAGCTCCATTTATTTATTTATTTATTTGGTTCACCAACAATTGTTTACACTATCAAAATTATATTAATTAAGTAGGTACTATTGCTAAGTGTAACAATCACTTAAAGGTAAACACCGCATGCACTATATAAAATAAGCCTTATAACATTAACTAGACAAAATTATACACAAGTTCTTGCTTACTTATTATTACTATATAACTAAATAATTTAAAACTATTTTGTGTTCGTCACTCAGTTTTGAAGAAATTACTAGACAGTATTTTAAATTTCGAGACCGAGTCAAAGAAAACATCAGACATGTGACTGCAGCTATTAATCGTTTTACACAGCCTTGGGATAAGCGAGCTACTGCCGAGAACAGTCCTTCTGAGCGGTGGGCCATACAACCTTTCACCCCTTATTTCACCACCTTTGGGGATGATCTCCGGGATAAAAACTATTCTATGTCTTTCCACGGGATTCATACTATCTCCATACCAAATGTCATCTTGATCGGTTCAGCGCTTTAAGCGTGATGAGACTGATGAGGTAACAGACAGACAGACACACTTTCGCATTTATAATATTAGTATAGATGTCACAAGAATCCAATGTTCCCGGCAACAGCACAACGCTAGTCACCGAGTGCATTGATTGGGCTCTAACTAATGAATTATATATAATTTTAACTAAAAGTAAAGGAAAATCAAAAAATTTAATGTTCTGAGCCGGATTCGAACCGGCGACCACAGGCATTCATGCCCCGTCGCTACATACCGACTGAGCTATCGGAACAATCCGTCTTGTTCGTGTTCGTGATCGTTTATAATTTCGTTAGCAGCGTATTGGTTAATACAAAATTATATATAATTAGCTTTTAATTGGCACTGTTGATACTGGAGAACAGAAAAATTGTTCAAGTAATCAAAGAAGAGCCTGTGGCAAATAACTTATTCGTAATAATTGAAAAACACAGAAACATTAAACGTAATCAAATACCCCAATTATGTGGCTAACTATATATTTATGGTATAACATCCAATATCCAAGGTCAAGGTCAAGGTATTAACATTATCCTTGAAGCCACGGTGTTATAAATCTCGAAAGTTCTCATTACAGCGACGATCAGGTTCGCTCGTGTTTTATTCAGTAGGGTTAGGGTTGTTTCCTGGCGACACTTGAGTTGCGAAGTCAATAGCAAAACAAGTAGCCGTGCGGGTGGAGAGAGTAGAATACATGTATTACTACAGGTTTTATTGAATTTTCTGTGGAAATGGATAGTGTATGACTACGGAAAAGCTATCATTACATACATTGGACTAAAAAAGGAGTCGCACTTGCAGTTTTATAGTTGTAAGGGTTACTGAGCTAAGCCGAAGATGGACATACAGACAGACAGACGGACGGACATGGCGAAACTATAAGGGTTCCTTCTTGACTACGGAACCCTAAAAAGGGGATTCTGTGCAGGATCTTGAGCAAAGAGACGAATGGTACAACCAGTCGGTTGGTAGAAATCCATTTGGATTTCTACAAAAAATCTGCTGTAACGTGCTCGCTGGGAGAAAAGCTAGAATTAAAAATTATTCTATCATGCTTTTATTTATTTATGTATAGTTAAGGAGTACCAACAGCTGCAAAAACATCACATAAGTCTTATATAGTAATACAAAGCCAATTAAAGGAACTAACAGATAGAAATGGCATGTTTGACACACTTAGCACAATGAAGTCGTGTCCAAGTGGACCTTTCTTACACTGTGTTAATAACTACAACTTAGAAAAGTTGAAAAACCCCCGACATTTTCATTTCAAAGTCCAATATCTCAAAAACGGCTAAACCGATTTTCATGAAATATGCCTAAGAACACTCGGGCTCACAACAGCTTTCGAACAAAAAAACCGCATTCAAATCGGCACATCCGTTTGGGAGCTACGATACCACAGACAGATACACAGATACACAGATACACAGACACACAGACACGTTAAACTTATAACACCCCTCTCTTTGCGTCGGGGGTTGAAAACGCCCACTGCTTCACATACGCCTCTCCAAATAGTGCCACAATGACCGGTCGTGCGCCACCCGCATCCAGCGGACTCCCGCGACCTTTACCAGGTCATCAGTCCACCTTTTCGGGGATCTACTGACGTTGCGTCATCCAGTACGTGGTCGCCACTTGAGAACCTTTCTGCCCCAACGACCATTGGTTCTACGTGCAATTTATCCCGCCCACTGCCACTTAAATTTAGCGATTCGCAGGGCTATATCGGTTACATTGGTTCTGTTGCAGATTAATTAATTTATCGTGTGGAAAATCAGTGTATTTAGAACCGTGAGATCTTCGGAAAGACAGCAGAGCCTAATTTCTGATGCGATCGCGCAGATAAACTCCCAACATTGCCCTCTCCATTGCCCTTTAGGTGACTAGTCTAATATATTATAAGCATATTGACTATTATTTCGTTTGTAAATATGTGAGTGGTTGAATTTTTTGTAATAGTTAAAGTACCTTTAAACACCTCGGTTTCTAGCTGTGTTCATGAAAAATCTAGGCATCAGTCTATTGATTTTGTCATCACTAAACTTCCAACACCGATTATCGCGGGCCGATTGAAAGGGTTGGCACAAATGTTCGACGCGTAAAACCCGAATTGGGACCTCATCGAGTTGATGGCCGTCCCATAGAAGGCATTAACGACGACAACTAAAATCAAAGGTATACATGTCCACGCAGATTGGAATAGCCGCAGGGAAATGGGACGTATTGAGTGTTACGCGCTGTGTGGTACACTGTACAGCATAGGGAACGGTAATGAGAGAGGCTGACCTACTCTGCTGTGTTATTGTATAAGAGCGTAAGTAAGTAAGAGTTAATGTACAATGTCTGTGTTTAGTAACAAGGTATTGTTTGTATTAGGTAAACCTAACTATACACGGCTAGAAGTCAAATTATGAATACGGTGTGTACGCACCCGAAATTGCAATTACATACATCCCTGCCTTTTGTGTGGAAGTGGGACGAGGCTCATGTTTCTCGTTCGCCATTCGGTGTGGCCTTTCCGTGGTGTGGGTTTGTTAATTGTTTAACTAGATGGTTAAATAAAGAGTGCTCGGGAGGAATCGAAATAGTATTAACAGAGTTTTTCTTAAGTAACATATTTAGAAATTATGCTGTCTTATATAACGTAAGCTGGCTCCGGTTTTTTATGTACTTTAAGCTTGTCGCTTTTAATTAAAAGAAAATAACAATATGAAACGTCTTAATAAGTTTAAAAATGTTATGCTCCGACCCCGGCGTCTGGCGACCACAACTACTGAGGTATCGGAACAATCCGTCTCGGTCACTAAATCTTTCGATCAGTTCCCTCTAACAACGCCCTAGGGAGGCGTTTTTTTTAGCGACATCTACGTAGAAGACTTAGGCTTCTTAACGGCACCAACGTCTCAAATTACATTGAGAAATCGTCAGTAATGAGTAATGACTAATGATGCACCACCCCGCATACTACTGATTCGCACGTTTACAAATCGCGCCGGCGTTTATGCGTACAGAGTGGAGGAATCTCAAATCGGTCTCCATCGCCGTTCAGCGAGGTGACGCTGCGGGCATCATGGGGACCTTTGAGCCGGGAGCGAAGCGGGGTGGGGTGGATTAGTTTATTATGGACGGAGAGCTAGCGACCAAATCGGTCATGTAGCTTCAGCTGTATTGAAACTCCGTTAGCTACTTCTCTGGATAACCTTTTCCGATAATCTTCGCGCTGGCAGCCCGCGGGCGGTGGGTGCGGGTGTAGTAAGGTAGGGAAAAAAAAAGTGGGCTCAGAGACTTTAATTTTGTTTTTCAAACAGTTGCTCTGTACTCCCTGTGCACCCAAAAAAAAATACATCGATCGGGTGGTGGTAAGGGGTTGCCAGCGTTAATTAAAAATACCAAAATAATAATAATTTTCACGGGGGCTCAGCTGTATTGGCTTTTTTTCTGACGCGAGATTAATTAATATGTAAGCCCCAAAAAATGGTCATGCAAAAATATCGGTGGAGAGGTATCGAAAAAAAAACGATATTTTTGCATGGCAATTTTTTGGGGCTTACATATTAATTAATCTCGCGATGAAACTTTTTGTGATAAGAAAGAAAGAAAGAACTCATGTATTCAAGTAGGATTCATTGAACCACTTTTGCATTGTCATAAGCTAAAACAATAGATACATTCAGGTTCTGTAAAACATACCTACATACACAAAATATGCTTAAAACGTACGTATCTTGTTACAATATGCCACAAGATACGTACCTACAAGGATTTTTGCAATACATTTGTTTTTGAAATAAAATAAGATTAGAGCCTAGCTAGTAAAATTAATAATTCGGCCAAACACAATAACAATCAATACGTTAAGCAAATAATCATAGTTTAAGTATAAGTAGTCAATGTTAAATTATACTTTTGCAAATTTTCATAATTTTTTAACAATTATTTTTACTATAACTCCTAAGAAATAGACAATGATATTAATAACTACATCAGGTAACTCAAAGCAAAAGTCGCCTGCGACATCAGAATTGCTAATCACGATTGTTAATTCATCTCAGGCGAACATCGCATTTAAATTAATGTTAGTTTTGAGAAGTGACAACTGCGAACTAATCCGTCCGTGTGGAACTCGTTGAAATCCATACTATCCATACTATACTAATATTATAAATGTGAAAGTGTGTCTGTCTGTCTGTCTGTCTGTTACCTCTTCATGCTTAAACCGCTGAACCGATTGAGATGAAATTTGGTATGAAGATAGTTTGGAGCTCGGGGAAGGACATAGGATAGTAAGCGTGAAGAGGTAACAGTTAGACAGCCAGATAGACAAACAGACAGACAGACACAATTTTGCATTTATAATATTAAGTATGGATACTTATCGGGGCGAATCTTGGTCCCTATGAGAACTGTAATTTCAGTACAATTTCACGTTTTAAGTTTATGAATTGTACGCAGAAAATCATCTTATATTAATCATCTCTCCGGAATCAAGATCGAAGTAATAGATAAAAAAAAGTAATTCTACTTGCTCTATAACAAAAAAAAACTACGCAACTGACGACCGTACCGACTTGTATCAGTCATGCGAAAATTCTTCCCTCGCTCGTTCAAAAATTAATCGTAAACGTACTAGGAATTTAACTCGCGTAAAACGTGCCTTTATCACTACTATCCAGCATTATTACCTAGAAGAAATATTAAATCACTCCGCAACCATCAAACACAGGCTCAGTCTGAGACATCGTCTAACCCTTCCCTGCGTAAGCCAGATATGAAGCCCTAAGCCGCAAGCCGGTACTGATAGCAGGTAAATATCAAATAGTTAATGAGGGATGTTGCTTTAGGGATACCAATTAGGGATTAGGGAACGCGGATTAGGGGGTGTTTGATTAAAGAACACTAGGGTATTAGAGGTAGATGGCCGAGCCTTTTTGGAGAGATTGCAGGTTCGTTTATTAATGAAATCAATCCATCGTTTTGGGAAAAACCAGTGAAGTAAATATATAGCGTTCTTAAAATAAAATTGGTTAAACTGAACAATTATTGTCATAAATACATAGATTCACGCCTTTATTCCCAAAAAGGGTAGGCAGAGTACATAAAACTTATGTTCCAGTGCCACTTTTAGCATAAATTTGGGTATAAAAGATCGACAAAAACTGATATCCCGATGATAGGTTGCTAGCCCATCGCCCACAACGTTCACTTCAACCCTGCTCCCTTAGTCGACTTGTACTACAGCCACGAGAAGAAAGGGGTGGTGAAACTCTATCCCGACACAACGCGGGGCCAACAATTATTTATTAAAATAACTTTATTGGATAAATAATTTGAAGGGTTTTTATCACGTAGTATATTGTGTATTAAATACATTCCGACGCTTTGAGATGCAAATGGGTAGGCTGAGAAATATCAACCGTTCAAATCGTTTTATTTTATGATTAGCTGGCCGCGCGGCTTCGCCCGTCGTATCGTCAAGAACGTAGGCAAACCCGCGGGATAAAATATAGCCTAGAAGCATCCAGAAAATCCATTCTTAATGCAAATGAAAGAATTTTTAAATATTGATAAATGGTTCCGAACATTAGCCATAACATACAAACTTAATACAAATCGTTTATTTGCTGAATACAGTTAGTTTAAAGATGGTGTACAATATTGTATCCAGCCTGCATGCAGGAAATTATATGGTTATTGATTAAAAATATACAATAAAGAATTTAAAAAAGATACGCTGTATGTGTTTACAGCGTAAAAACACATATGTCTTGGACATCTAAGACCCATTGGGTCTTAGATGTCCAAGACATATGTGTTTCACGAATTGTCGTGAGACAGCGTTTTAAGTTGTTGTATAATATAATTAACTAAAAGCTAGAATCTCACAGACTTACAGTTTATACTATACTAATGGCGGAAACTGAAAACAATTATTATTTATTTATTGCACAAACCCAATAAAACAAAAAGTCGCCATTTGTACATTACTAATGTGCAATAATGTAAAAAAGAACACCAATATTTACCTCATATCCTAGTTCTACATACTAAAATGTGTTCTCAATATATAATGTAGGTACTCCCTCCTGTCTGTACGTAAAATCGTGATTAATTACCCCTCGCTTTATTAAAGTTTTAATAATGCCTCGTTATGAGTTTCCCGTCAGGAACCTTCCAAGAGGTCTATTCTTATCCATCACTTTCAATACCAATCACATTTGAACGTATCGCGCGCTCACTTCCACGTCTGCTGAGCTAACGTGTTAGAAAAAGCGAGCCAATAGCCATTGGAATATCAAAGAGACGAACCACATGGTGTGTATAGACACTGGAGCGATGAATAGACCCCCACTTTATTGCTCTTAAGTGATTAAGTCAGCCACATGAAGCCGTGTAAAATGATATGCAATTTCAGTACAGTAATAGTACTGTACTGAAATTGCATATCATTTTACACGGCTTCATGTGGCTGACTTAATCACTTAAGAGCAATAAAGTGGGGGTCTATTCATCGCTCCAGTTGGATCGAAATTGAGCGACCAACATGTTTACGAGCGTAAGAGGACTGAGATTTGCGTACGGATAAAAACTTCGAATTCGATCGTTAGGTAGTTCTTTATTTGTTCCTTCAACTTTAACCATTGAAGATAATGTTTCGTATACATAACTAGCGGCTCTAAGAGCAGTTAAACTCGCCAATCTGTCTTAAAAAAATCTATAACTGAATCGCAATCGATAGTATCCATCGGTACTAAAATATTGAGTTAGGGCGCCTCAAAGTTAGGTGGTTTGATAGGCGACTAAGTGGGTTACTCATTCTGATCGGGTGGCCAGCCTGGTGCAAATGTGAACTACCCTCACTACAACACATTTTGTGTCTAGTTTGTTTACATTCGTCTCGGTGACCAAACTACAATTAAAATTATAAATGAAAAAAAAAATACTTTGTTGTTTTTTTTCATAAATGAAACCTATAAATGATACCTAATGCCTGGAAAAAAATGGGATACTCATAAAAACCTGTATAATTATTGAACCCGCTCACAAAATTTCGCGAAAATCGGTTGAGAAATGCGACCAGGAGAAGAGCTGGTCAGCCGCTAGACATACGAAAACGACATACGAAATTGTCGAGCATCCTGGTGACCCAAGAGATTGTGCTTTAATATATGTAACTCTCTCGACTCTCTTAATGTATCGCAGGTTATTATGAAAATGATTATTAATTGACGACCACCGGTTAGCCTAGTGCGTAGTGAGTGTAGTGACGCTGCCTACAAAGTTGAAGGTCCTGGATTCGAATCCCGGTAAGGGCGATAATTTGTGTGATGAGCATATTTGTTTCCGAGTTTTGGATGTTTTCTATGTATTTAAGTATTTATATCTTTTATATATATTGTCGTCTAGTACCCATCAGGTGCACAAGCCTTATTGAGCTTACTATGGGGCTAGTTCGATTTGTGTAAGATTGTCCCTTAATATTTATTTCTTTTATTTTTATTTATTTAATTATCATATATGTCATCTAAACTCGTCGACCCCGTCTTTCCCCCACTATCCACGTAAATCATCCAAAGCCTCGTCGGAAACAAGTAAATTCGTTTACTAATCGGTATTGTGGATATTTGTCCCGTGTCCCGGGCAGCTGCGGATCTAGACCCGGATTAATGTGACGGCCTGGCGTTGGTACGATATGTTAGTGGATGTCCAAATATTATATCCATAGACAAATATGACTGATGACCTGGTAAAGGAATTGACCGGTGACTGACACTCTTTGGCCCGGCCTATGTCCAGCAGTGGACGTATTTCAGATGATATGCAGAGATACATTCATTATAGTAGACGATCTAGCCTCTATTTTATAAGAGACGGCAGTGTGACACGTAATTATGAGATGAGATGTTCAAAGTCGAATAATTATTCTAGATGACCAATTATTTCTGTTCATTCGGAAAATTTTAAAAAACAATATCAAGTAACATCTTACGTACCTACTCGGTATTAAAATTGTAATAAGTTGCACTAATTGCTGAGAAAGTAACACAATAAAAATACCGTAAAAATGCAACTTTACAACTTCATAAGTATTCCCTGCATTAATTAGGATTCTGCCCTAATCTCTTAAGCCTAATATCATCAACACTGACCTTTAAGAGATTTGTTGATGCCTCTGATCAACCTTCACGCCCGAAACACGGATCGCATACAAAACAGCCAATAATTACGTATACGAACCTTCCATCCCGCTCTTTTGCATGATTTAAAATGTGCAAGACAAAGACGGGATTATTATTATCTGTGGCCGTATGGATTTGCTGTAGTGAGAAGGGATGGTGTATGCTGTAATGACTGGGTAAAGAGAGCTCGTATTCACGAAGCTCACTGAAATGTATTGGCCTCTGGGGAACCAGACCTAGACTTTTTATAATACTGGCTCTATGAGCTATAGAAGTCACAAGCTGTTTTTTAAAAGAAAAATAGTTCTATAGTAACTAGTAGTAATAGGACCTGTAGAGGAGGACCAAGACACCGGACAAACTATTTTCGGCCCAAGCTGTAGCATGGAATTTCGTTCGCTTCGCTCCATAGGGAGGGGTGTACGTATACACGTAGGGTGCAATTAGTAGTGTCTGTCTATATACACAAGTTTACAGAAGACCTCAGTTGGGGTGCTCGAAATACTTACTTTAAAGATATCATGCGCTGTACCCTTAATCTTGTGCCGGATGGTTAGGTACACATATTTGCTCCACACGCTGGTTTCTTAACCAGCGTGTGGAGCAATTTCCTCTTGGAAATGTAGGCTGGAGCGCACCCCATACAAAAACTTAAATTTAGATTTTTCGACGTCAAACGTTTTGATGGATTGGTAACGATAAACATATTTAGGTAGACATTGAATGTGTCTATTCGGTTTTGTCTCACCACCAATATATGCTATAATATATTATATTATACGTAACTTTTGTTGAGCCTCTTTAGGTAGATCTCCAGAAGCGATATCAGAACACTGTGAACTAATTATAATTAGTTCGCCTTAATTTTGAAACTAATATTCAGGCTTTTGTGCCTTTGTAACGAGGGACGAGGTGTTATATAAGTAACATGTGACATCGTAGCTCCCAAATAGATGAACCGATTTGAGGTTGGTTTGTTAACAATGTTGTCTCTGTTATTCGTTTTTTTTCTTCATTTGACTTCTGTAGGCTATGATAAAGTTAGTGTATTTTTAGCGTAAAAGCGGGTCTTGTTCGTGAACCAAATCAGTTATCAAATAAATTAGAACATAGGGACATAGTGAAACTCTCATTTAGTATATTTCATGGAAGAAATGGGGACTACAGTGGCTCGAAATTCAAGTTCTCGTATCCTGGGCCGCGCGCTTGCCCGCACATGGTCATACTCGTAATGTCCAAACTACCGTAAGCGAATTGCTCTCTCTACTTTAAGCCTTTTTATATGATTCCCTTATCTGAGGGCAATCACGTAACGTTTTGAACGCGCGTTAGGTAGATACAACTGTCATTTTTCCATATAAACAAAATCATTTAGATCTAACTGACGCGCGTACAATGCGTTACGTGATCGACCTGCAGATCTACATTCTTCACGCCACGCATCTATCTCAACATTATCATCTTCGTAACATGCAATCTCGTTTTATCTGTCACTTTTAATACCAACAATTTTGAACAACATGCTGACTGGTCTTACAATGGTCTAGATATATGTCTATATCTTCCAGTTTCATTAAACTAAACCATCAGGGCTGCAAAATCCAACAGTGATCACGAACCTCAGGGGTGAGGGAACGACTGAAGACTCGAGACCAATGGGTCTCGATCCATGGTTGCCCTCACTGCTTGATGGAATTTGCTTGAGGATATGGCTTCCTTGACCTGGCCTGACCATCTACTTGGCGAGCGTCCGCGGGCTCTTTTGCCTTCAACTTCGCCAACCACTACCAGTTTCTCGGACTATCATCACCTCAATGGTCTAGATAGTTGTTGCCAGACTAGGGTCAAGATATCACTTATCAAGATATCAAGACTAGACATGTGTGGTGAGGCGAGTAGAGATGTCATTTCGTTGTTTGCTTGTTTTTTTTTGTTGTTTTTTATTCTTATTTTACTTTTTGTTATTTTTATCCTCAATGTTATGTTTCATTTTTGTTATGTGGGTAACATACCGTGTCCTCACAGGATGGACCCAACGGAAGACCAGCCCTGGCTGCAAAGCCAGCATCATGCTGAGTTGGGCCCATTTCGTGACACGGCACATATTTACTTTTTCTTTTGTCTTTGTCTTGTAATACTGTGTGTTGTGTTGTGTTACGAATATTATGTTTGATTCTGATTCTGATTCTGAATCACATAGCTTAGCTTATTGCCCAAGAGGATTATTTAGGCCTGAAAGGATGTAGGCGGAACGGGAAGGTGTTTGTTTGTTTTTGTTATGATGTGCCGGTTCCGGGAATGTTGATTATGTTCCGGTAACGACCTTCAACGTTGCCAGCAACGATGGCTATATATCCGGCAATTATGAAATGGACAGTCACCTGTCGCCGTACCCTACCTGTACCTATACATTTTAGAGATGTACCGACTAGTCGGGAAAGCCAACTATCCGGACTCATTATAGTCGGCGAAAAATACTTTATGGCTTACTGGAAATCACTACCAATATTTATACCAAGTTTATATTATAAGTATTTTACTTAAGTACAACAAATAGTCATCATATCGTCATATGAATAATTATTAATGTACTGACTATAGTCGGGAAAGCGGGCTATCCAGCCACATTTATAGTTGGCGAATAGTCGGCCATCGCAGCCCCGATTAGTCGGAAAGTCGACAAAATCTATTGTCGGCACATCTCTAGTATATTTTTAAGTTTATTTTAGTCAACGAATCTAAGAAAAAATCGCAATAGGTACCTACAACCGAAGTCAAACATAACATATCTGTGACGTCAACTGTATGTGAACGTACAAACTTACCTTCAAATGAGGAAAATGCCATATTCATTATTATTTTTGTACCGACACAATGGTATGTTCTCCGCAAAATTGCCAGCGGCAGTATTGCTAGAAAAGGGAATATTAATCAGTAATCAGTTGAGTCATTTGTTTGCTAAGCCATGGTATACAAATAGGTGAAAGAAATATAATAGAACTGCTTACATGTTTAGTTATACAATTAACAAAGACATATTAGTAGGTATCCTTTCAAACTGGAATAAAGGTACACTATTACAGGAATTTCGCATTACAGAAATTACGTTTGTAGAATCTGGCTGGGGAATGATGAGCTTTAAGATTTATATGGATTAAAATCATGCCACAAAGACACATCACACTTATAACACTCCTCATTTTGCGTCGGCGGCGGGGGTTAAAAATGGACGATTTCACCCAAATCCGAATACCTACAGTTCTAAGCGCTGACGGACATGAGATTGTTCGCCTTCAAAGTTTGACAAGCTCAACGCGTTAACGCAAAGGTGCACAAAGACCCGGGTGTCGGCCACGGTCAACATAACCGGGGAAATATTGGCCCGACCCGGATCATCCGGCTCCCGGTGTAACACTCGTCAACAGCGTGCTGCGGACAGATTGTGCACTTTGCTTGGAACTGTTACAGAAAGGTCACTTTTAATCAAAACTGCTGTTCTGTATTGTTATAGTATAGTTTTTAATGTTTTGTGCTAATCTAGTTATTTTGGCTATCCAGTAGGGCGGTGACCTGTCGAATATCTCGGGAGTCGGAGGAAGACCGTCTTTAAATCAGACCTGTGAATAATGATCTTCAAGCCATGTCCTGGAGGGAAATGGTGCAGGATCGGGACTAGTGGCCACAACTCGCTTAGGGTTGGTGAGATGTTGAGTCACTGAAGTTAGTTAGTTGTGGACTTGTGGTAATAAATTATGTTCAAGTCTTTTTTTTTATCCCGTTTGGCTAGCTCGTCCTACTGGATTCGACTAGATACTATTAGTTATATTATCACCAAGAATCATGTGTCGGATTAGAATGAGCGCGCGTCAAATATTAATCCGATTCCAAATGAATACGGCCCCAGTTTATATGCCCGTATATTTGTCAAACAAACAATCAATCATTATTAAATTTATATGCAAACATACAGTAATTGCTTGTTGCATCGGGTTTGTACAATGTATTTTATGCTTATCTGTAGATATGTACTATATATTTGCATATATAGTATAATTATTATCACATTTTGATTCTACTCCAGCTTTATAAATAAAATAATATAACTATCATTTTCTTCGAGTATCACTGACCCATAAAAATACATTATCCTGAAATTCACTCAATATTAAATAAAATCCAAACTAAGTAAAATTTTTTGAATAGGTATATATATTTTTTAAATAGATTATAACACATTACAAAATTTCTTACATTACTTTATATAATAAAAACTCGTATCCCGATGGTGGTCCTTTGGTTTATTTCTTTCGTAGAAAATAAGTCATAACAAACAAGGCAAAGATTATTTTAAACTAGCTTGCCAAATGTAAGCTGTGTAAGGACACGACCCTTTGCAATAAATTTAAATCCAAACTATAGAGGAGGAAAACATTGGTCAGAGGGTCTCGAGGGTTTCGGGGCGCGCCATCAACGAAGGTGTTTTGAAAGCATACATGAATGAGAATGGTATGCAATATATCAAAAGACCATAACCGGGCGTCATATTAGGATCCTCTATAGAAGGTACTTCACCTGATAAATTATCCCTGAAAGACATTTTTTTAGTTATTATCGTCCTAACAGACACCATGCTTGCCTGCAGTAGACAGATAGAACGAATAGATAAAACGTTTATTTGTTTGCTACAATCACACAGAAACAAAATCGTACATTTTTTTTAACAAATATTCTTTTCTCAATATGAAACAGAACAGATATTTCATTTCATTTCATTTATTTCAAGTCATGTACAGTATGCATAGTTTATAGTAAAGGTGTTACAGTTTGAAAAAGTCGGTCCATGACGCCCTGTAAGGGCACACAATAATAACCTTAAACTAAAAAAAAAAGGTTCTCGAGTGGCGACCACGTACCGGAAGGCGCGGCGTGGGTAGGCCCCCGCAAGGTGGACTGATAACCTGGTAAAGGTTGCTGGAGTCCGCTGGATGCGGGTGGCGCAGGACCGGTCACTTTGGCACTCTTTGGGGGAGGCCTATGTCCAGCAGTGGACGTCTTTCGGCTGATATGATGATGATGATGATGATGAAAAAAAAAACTACAGATTGTCAAAAATTCATAATACACAAGACGCAATTGATTAAAAATTTGCCTGAATACATTATAAATAAACCTACATAATAGTTACATAAAAAAAACATAAACATTCAATTGCTGTGTGCGTTGCAGCAAAACCAAAGGGTTTATGGCTTAGTCATACGCTTCGCTCTTTCGAGAGAAGCACTGATACTCTGCCTGAACCCGAGACACGTAAGTTCAAAAATCTAAATCAAAACAGTACAAAAAAAAAGAAAATACTTATAGAGTTCTTTCAGTAATGGTATGCATACAGGGTGTTCCACGGCTATATACGACATGAACGGATAGCAGGTACAGTCAGACGCCTAGAGCGGGCATGCGGTACTTAATGAAAATGGTTGATCAATTCTACTACAATATTTATTACGTTTAAATGAACAGCGTCCTATCGTGGCAACCGCGATTTCAATAATCCCTCTTAGTCATTTGTTCCCGTCTGTGACAGAGACAACCATTCTAAATTTAAATACTTATCATGCTAGTTAAAGCAGGCACTAGACTACTGTAAAGGTATACCACCTTTACAGTACCTTACCGTATGGACTTACAGTTACCCAAAACGTCCAAAACATGGCTATTTTACTACACTAAACTTAAAAACATGGTTATTTTACTACACTAAACTTAGTAGTTAGCTACTAACTTGACTGATCTTGGTCAAAATATTTTGCGTTAAACGTACTTAGTTTATTTAAAAAGCACTATGTCTGGTCAATTACACGGCTCGAAAGTTAGACGGGGTACACAATTTTTCTGGCTTTTTGATGATTTATGTTTAAAGACAGGTCTTTAAACCTAAATCATCAATAAACGATAGCGACCTATTACTTTTTTTTACTTTTATTTAAATACTAGCTTCCGCCCGCGACTTCGTCTGCGTGTACTCGGGATAAAAACTATCCTATTTTGTTAATCCAGGCTATAAACTATCTTCGTGCAAAATTTCATTCAAATCGGTTCAGCCGTTTAAGCGTGATTGAGTAACAAACATCCAAACATTCAAACATCCAAACATCCAAACATCTAAACTTTCGCATTTATAATATTAGTAGGATGTGGAGTGCCCCCATAAAAAATGATTTTAGACATTTGATGACAAAACTATGTAGCTGCTAACAAAATCGACTATAATATAAACATTCAAATTAAGTAAAATACCTGCGACATATGGACAGACGGACATGACGAAACTATAAGGGTATCGGCTTTGCCATTTTGCCTACGGAACCCTAAAATGCGAATGGGAAGGGTAGCTAAATAAGACTACAACTTTACCGTTTTTTGTAACATCTTATATATAAAAAAATGGTTTTAAATACCTTTTCAATAAGTAATCATTCAAGGGTTGCACATCATCAATATGAATACATTCCAAATCGGCCCATACTCATTCATTTCAACAGGTAACATCAAACCTTTTCAATCATTTTTATACATTTCCTTTAGAAAAGAGTGTAATTTCTGAGTGAACGCAACAATCAATGAGATATCTTGGAATGTAGGGCCGGGCTTTGTGTCATTACATCCCGAAAGGCCTTCATTATAGGAATTCCCGAAAAGAACGGGATTTCCCGGCGAATAGCGTCCGAGATACGGATATTCCAAACGAAATAGAACTGAGTCGGAGTATACAGAAAAGCAGAAGGGGATACAGTTTCCCTGAATAGAGAGTCGAATTAGTCTGAAAATTTAAAAATAAATACAACAACACCACGCTATCGCTACCAAGAAACCGTGTAAAAAATAAAATAATCGAATTAATAAAATAATAAATATTTGTGGACAACACAAATCGACCGTCATAAAATAAGCAAAGCTTGTACTATACCCATATACTAGACGACGATAGACATACTCATAAACATGAATAAATAAATAAAGATCATCATCATCATCATATCAGCCGAAAGACGTCCACTGCTGGACATAGGCCTCCCCCAAAAAGTGCCACAATGACCGGTCCTGCGCCACCCGCATCCAGCGGACTCCCGCGACCTTTACCAGGTCATCAGTCCACCTTGTGGGGGGCCTACCCACGCTGCGCCTTCCGGTACGTGGTCGCCACTCGAGAACCTTTCCGCCCCAACGGCCATCGGTTCTACGTGCAATGTGCCCCGCCCACTGCCACTTAAGTTTAGCGATTCGGAGGGCTATATCGGTTACCTTGGTTCTACTGCGGAATAAATAAAGATGCTTAAATACAAAGAAAACATCCATGACTAAAGAACACATATATTCGTGCTCATCGCACAAATCAATGCCCTTACCCGGATTCGAATCCAGGACCTCTGGCTTCGTAGGCAGGGTCACTACCAACGAGGCTAAAGCGGGCGTCTTCTCTTCCCTCCTGTCTTTTTGTACTTATTTCGTTACGGGAGCTATTTTTAAGAAGCTGACTGTCCCGGGTACTACGTTGATATGGGTGTCTTGCTTGGCTTGGATGTCTTCTATATATTTACTCATACTCATACTCATTTATTGATAATACTAAAAAATCTTACGTGTTAAAATATTACAATTAGGTATTAAATGATATTTAATTTAATTCCTTAATATTTAAGTATTAAGTAATTTATATCGTCGTCACCCCCAACTCAAGCTTTATTTAGCTTACTACGAGTATAGGCCTAGTTCGATTTGTGTAAAATTTCCCCTTATTCTTATTTACTTAAAATCAAATAAGTACTTTCCCTGGAAGATCATGGGCCGAATGGCGCCAGGAGTTAAGAGTAGACGTTAAATAGGCCTTATGTTTTTCCGTAGTTGAATAAAAACTGTAGATTTTATAGAACAATAGATTCCTTTGCTGTTCCTCTAATGTGCAGAGGGGTAAACACATAACTTTTCGAACAAGCGTTAGGACGATTTCAACTGTCGTTTTCCCATACAAAAAGTGAAAATTAGATCTACCTGACGCACAATGCGTTACGTGATTGATCCGAAGGTGTATTAGTAACAATGAGTAGTACTTGCGTATTCTTGCATGCAGTCCATGCTGGTTAGATTTGCACGTTCTTAAGCGGATTATTTATTATTTATTTATTTATTTATTAAGAAAGAAACAATAATACAACATAAACAAGTACAGGGCAGGGGTATTAGCAAAGGCAATTAGCAAATATATAATTCTAGAAACTTACTCCATCAAAATCTTAACATAATACGTAATAATTTTCACATGTACATATAATATGTAGGGTAAGTCACATTTTCTTTCCGGAATGAGTCGCTGGTGCTTCAAGCTTCAAGTAGGTACTAGAGCTCCACCCACTTCCAAAGTACGAAGATTTTTTTGCGTTCTTACGACTCACAAAGAGAACAAAGGGAGGAAAGCCTTAATTAATATAAAATTAAGGAAGCACGGACATTAATTACTTTCTCTGTTAGTCGCGGGCAAATATTGGACAGTTGAAGACTTCTTTGATTAAGGTTCTTTAGAACTACGACCAAGTTGAGTTTAACTATATGCCCCCTTTAAGGGGTCACATATATTTTGACGCATTTGTTTTGGATTTGAAAACATTGGCAACTGCTCCCATTTCTCTCAAAAAGTGTGGCAAGCGTATTTAGGTTTTTTTATACGGATCGCGGGCTCTTTTTGGGTCATCATCATTATCATCATATCAGCCGAAAGACGTCCACTGCTGGACATAGGCCTCCCCCAAAGAGTGCCAGTGACCGGTCCTGCGCCACCCGCATTCAGCGGACTCCAGCAACCTTTACCAGGTCATCAGTCCACCTTGCGGGGGGCCTACCCACGCCGCGCCTTCCGTTACGTGTTCGCCACTCGAGAACCTTTCTGCCCCAACGGCCATCGGTTCTACGTGCTATGTGCCCCGCCCACTGCCACTTACGTTTAACGATTCGGAAGGTTATGTCGGTTACCTTGGTTCTGCTGCGGATAGCCTCATTTCTGATGCGATCACGCAGATAAACTCCCAACATAGCCCTCTCCATAGCCCTTTGGGTGACTTTGAGCCTTCTTATGAGGCCCATAGTAAGCGACCACGTTTCAGACACTGCGGAATATTGGACGAAAAGATGTGCCGTGGCTTCCCGAACGCTGCCCAGCCGAGTCGGATTCGACGATTGACCTCTTTCTCGAAGTTTAACCTACCTATCTGAATAGTCTGACCTAGGTATACATAATCGTCTACAACTTCGAGCGTAAAGTGTCCGATTGTGTAATGAGAGTCGGTACTACATGGGCATGTGACATGATCTTCGTCATTACCGTCTTAATACCGTCTTTTTGGACACAACTGGGAAACAGCTAGGAAGATGATGACATATTTCAGGCTTTTTATTCAAAGTAACTCGCATACGAAAAGCATAGGAAGTCCCAAACGCGTTTTGACATAATTGTATCGTATTGATTCATCCGCTTTCTCTAGCATCGATACATAGCCAGGTGTTTATTTATTAGGCTCTAGTAAGCGGATGACATGTAAAATTATATGTATTATTAATAATTTATAGAATTGAATAGAATTGCTTAGTTTAGTATTGTTTTTTTTTTCAAAATCGAGGCTTAGTGGTAGTTTCGTGATTTGTCGAACGAGCGTTATTAGAACCAATCAACTGTAATTTTCCCATAAAAATGGTTTTCATATCTACGTTAACTACTTACGAAGCGTTACGTAACCCCCCAGCAAGTTTAATATTTTTAGTTTTGAATATTCTCAGGATCAATATTACATAATATTAAACTAGTTTGTTATACATAACAAAAATACAATATTTCAATTTTAATACCAGTATTTTTTATAAAAACGAAGAACAAAGCACTCAAAGCTAAATATACTACACTCAGATTAATAATTCCCTAAAGATGCTGGAAGAGGTCGCTCTTTAGCGGTAAGCCTTTTGTTTACCTCTGTCTGTATCTTTTTTCTTATTTTGCACCTCCTTTATTTATTTGAGCTGTGTAATAAAGAGTATAAGTATTGCATTGTATGATAGTTGAGATTATTCAATGTGACCGACTGTTTATAAAACTATCATTGGAATTGTAACCTTCTACTTAGGACGGTAGAGTTGCTTTTAGAATGGCCCACTTGGATGCAATTCGGCCCACTCAAGCAATCTCAAGTACTTATAACCATACTGATGCTGCCAGCGCTGTGGCCCGCGTATTGGTTTTCTGCATTTTCTTATCTGAATCCGTTTTGCCCGTCGTTCCCGCGCCGCATTAATTCTTGGCGGCAATATGTCGCAGTAATAAACTAAGCAACAATGTCGCACGACGTAATGAACATGATGTTATTATACGCGAGTGAGAAACAATTTGGAAGGAATAAATGTATGACGACTTGTACTAATGCTAACTGTGAAAGTTTGGATAAACGCCGGCTGCGATGGTATGGTTAACTGAAGGCCACCAAACTAGTTGGTAACTGGGCACTACGTGAGGTCTGCCTCAAATGCGATGCTGCAAAAGTGCTGATGCAAGTAGCATCCCATAAAAGGCAGCGCTTTCTCCGCCATGGAACCAGCGTAAGGCCGTCCGGTCTTTTGCCATCGGTATGGCTGAGGCCCGGTGGCTCCAACTGGCATGGTATATTGGCCGAAAGCATGGCTCGCCGAATAATTTAATTGATGGCGTGATGCCTCGGGAATCGTCCTGCACATCCTTTGGCAACTTAGGCCGTGGTGACCATTTTCACTCACCATTACCCCGCAGCGGCAACGGTGGGCCTCGCACAATTTAGCACCCAAACTAAGGGCTGTCGCTATTCTCAGCGAGTTGTTCCCGAGCAAAGTGCCAAGTTGGGCTGATGGTATCGCGTGCAGCCATGCTCCCGACTTCGGTTGCGCGAGTGCCTTGAGGCGCGCCAGGTCTTCGCCTGAGGCATTGGACAGTAAGGAGTCGTAAGTGTGTTTTGTAAGACAGTTGTATAATTTTCTACCAAAATTGCACGTTATACAGAGTGTACCAAAAATGGTGTGGGAGCCGATCAAGGGCATAACAGGTATCGTGTTCTGATAAGAAAAAATTAAATCTTAGTTTTTTCTTATCAGAACACGATACCTGTTATGCCCTTGATCGGTTCACACCCCATTTTTGGTACAATGTATGTTGCAAAAGTATAAATTTTACCTTTGAAACGCTATTTCCTTTCAATCAATCGGTTATCCATTTAAATTCTACTTGAACTGTAAATTCTCAATAAGGGGAGACGTTTATTATTTTAAGGAACAAACGTACCATGTAAGAGTTACGTAATAATATTTATCTTGCCTCGGGGCCGGGAACTCCATTTATTCTTATGAACACAAAGTTTTACTCAGGAAGTTTTTATGAAGTCGGCTAGACTTATTTTTGTTGCTGCGAATTCATACAGAATCTGTGCCTACTCGTACTTTAATGCTGCAATGAGTAGACGGTCACTTCTATATAAATCAATATTAGGGGACAATCTTACACAAATCGCACTAGCCCCATAGTAAGCTCAATAAGGCTTGTGTTGTGTTATGAGCACTAGATGACGATACATTAAATAGATATAAATACATAGAAAACATCCAAGACTCAGAAAGAAATATTTATGCTCATTACACAAATATTTGCCCTTACCGGGATTCGAACCCAGGACCTTCAGCTTGGTAGGCAGCGTCACTACGGACTAGGCTAACCGGTTGTTACGTAGACACACGTGACATATGTAGATGTCACGTGTGTTACGATTGATGAAAATACATATCATCGTATCAACCGAAAGACGACAACTGCTGGACTTAGGCCTCTCCTAAAGAATGCCACAATCACCGGCCCGGCGCTACCTACATCCAGCGGACTCCTGCGACCTTTACCAAGTCATCAGTCCACCTTGTCGGGGTCTACTCACGCTGAGCCTACCGGTACGTGGTAGCGTCTCTTGAACGATTTCGCCCCAACGGCCATCGGTTCTACGTGCAACGTGTGTCCTGCCCACTGCCATTTAGTTTTATGAAAACACTATCGAAGTATGCCCAATGAGGTCTCTCGAAAAAATATTTTAATAATTTTTAGGGTTCTGTTCTTCAAAAGGAACAAAAGAACCCTAACAGGATCACTTCGTTGTCCGTCTGCCCGTCTGTCAAGACCTCTATTCATAGAATCACGCGGAGGAATCAAGTCGTTTTTTCCGCTTATTACCGGACATTGCTCGTAGTCATGACCTATAATTACCTATATTATATTATGGAAGACATTGGTCTTGTATGGCGTAAAAAAATGCAAGAGTGAAGAGAAACGTTTTTAATACAGTCTCTAATTTTTTTTTTTCTTTTATTTTTAGAGCTACTGAACCTAGTTTTCGATCTAGATCTCGTGGATCCCATTGTGTATAAAAAGTTTTATGTCATTCTAGTATGCCCATTTAAAATGAGACCAAACTACGTTTGAATGGAAGATTATCTGGTTTAGTTTCACGCTTCACCTGGTACAGTTTATTTTTATTTATTCGTTGCCCAAACGGGCAAAGATAGCTCTTTGCACTTAAACTGATTTTCAACCATCGACGCCTAAACTTGAACACAACTTCTCACTTTTCTATGGCTATATCTTAATCAGTTATCAAAAAATTTAAGTTCTATTACATCATACTAGACATGAGATTGTGTATTAATGAGGTATTCCAATATTGGACGTAATCCGAACGAATTCAAAACGGCTGATTATTTTCGTATGTAGGTAGGTGACGCTCGAAATAAATGTGTTTACTTGATGATAACTAACTTCAGACGGTAATGGGACCAAAGGCGTGCCGCCTGATACAGGGTGCTCTAATTATATCCGTGGCTAAGACTGACCTAAATCTTAGTGAGTTAGGGTCGGTCTAGTAGACCATACGTTTCAATCAATTAGAAGGTGGTCAGTTGCAGCTATAATTTCTCCTCCTGTCTTGCTGTATTAGTAGCCAGACCATAACTATAACGTACCCTACTAATATTATTAATTTGGATGTTTGGATGTTTGTTACTTAATCACGCTTATACCGATTTAGATGAAATAGTTTATAGTCTGGTTTAAAATAAAGGATACTTTTTATCCCGGGTTCACGCAGACGAAATCGTGGGCAAAAACTGGTTACCTAGACAGTATATGGTACACGGACGGATCTAAAATGGGATCCGGTACGGGAGCAGGAAATGACTACAGTAGTAGTGTAAGCATGGGTAGTTTGGCAACCGTCTTCCAGGCGGAGACATACGCAATAATTGCCTGTGCAAAGGAGAATATAGACAGGCAAACCAGAGGGCAGACCACCTATATCCTCAGTGACAGTCAAGCGGCCCTTAAAGCGCTTACGGCGCCGAAAGTGGATTCTAGACTAGTCTATAATGGCGTCCAGGCACTGAACAGGCTTGGAAAGCACAATAAGGTGCAACTAGTTTGGATATTTTGAATATTATTAATAAATGACTTATGACTTATGACTTACCGGGGCACGAGGGCTACATCGGCAACGAAAGAGCGGATGAGCTTGCAAGAGGGGGGTCTACAAATCACTTTGTAGGTCCAGAATCATTTGTGGGACTCTCGCAGAGAACCATAACTTCGGCCTTTAAAGCTTACGCCAACACGAGTGGAGGAATGAGGCGGGCTTAAGGCACTCTAAGCTCTTCATAGAAAGAGTGGACTCGGGCTGGACTAACAAGCTTTTGAAATCCAGTAGGAAGCAACTCAGAATCATATCTGGGGTGTTCACAGGTCACTTCGGGGTCAAGGATCTCTTGGCCAAGATGGGACTGTCGGATAGTTTAGACTGTAGAATGTGTGGCGAGGAGGACGAGACCATGGAACACTTACTGTGTACTTGCCAGACAAAGAATGAATTACTTTGGTAACGACTATCCGCAACCAAAGGAATTCAAGGTGCTCCCGCTGAGCTGCATCATCCGCTTTGTGGATGTGTGATGGAGCGAGCTTGGGAGTAGGCATAAAGGAGAGGGCAAATGCACAAAAGATCCCGCTGGGTCGAAGTGCATCCGAAAGGGCCCTAATCTAGATAAGATAAGATAAGATAAGTTACCTATAAAAATATCTCTCCCATATCACTTTTACACTCAGCTGCTCAAAGGTTAGCTGGAAGAGGCCCACTAAAGAGATAATTTCGCCTTTGTGTATATAATAATCTATTATTTTTTTCTAATTTGATTTCGAATAGATGACTCACAGTGCACTGAGCTCAGTCTCTACCTAGGTATGTATAATTTCACCTGTACCGGCCGTGCTGTATCCGTGCGGCGTCCGGCAAACGGCGCACGTTAGGTGGATTTAAAAGTCAAATTTTATATGGAAAAATGACAGTTAACCTGTCCTAACGCGCGTACGAATCGTTACGTGCTTAGCCATCTGTTTCCGAGCACATGTTTTTAACCACTGCTACCGCCATGGGATAGCGATTAAACACGTTATTTTTGTTGCAGCTCGCACACTGTCCCACACAATAACCTCGCTAGAGGTGCCTCGGTGGCCGGACCCAAACAAGGACGTGGAACTCCGCTGTCAGTACACGCGGCAGCGGAACGACCCCGCGCTGCACTCCGTCAAGTGGTACCGGGGCACGCATGAGATCTTCCGATATACGCCACAGGAGGTACCTAATTTACGTTTGAAGGCTACGCCAGCACGGTTAGCACAAGAAGGCGCGTGAGCTCTCTCACACGATAGTCGAAGAGACGGATACGTCTCTTTCTAAGTTTTCTAATAAGAGAGAGACGGATAGTGCGCGACAGTTTGGTAGGGCCGCTAAAATAATATTTTACATTTGAAAGCTAGACCAGGGGTGGCTCACTCCGTGATTTGGTCGCGCCACTATAAGTACCTACATGCCGGCCTATCGGCCCCAGGGGGTATGTTAGCGCTGCTACGGCACGCATGCGTTCTATCGCAGCGCGTTGCATGCGATAGAAAGGGATGGCCACGTTTAGGCTCGTTCAGAATACCTAAACAGGGGATTTGTTAACAGAGAACATTCTATTATTTATTCTGTGGCTAGGCATCAACGTTATTTTCACATTTATGACGACTGCGGGCTGAGCACATATCCTCTCTTCAGTGTTTTAATTGATTTTATGAACAAACCGTTGATTTTATGAAAAAGTATGTATGGACTTACGTAAAAACCTACTACAAGCTATACTACTTTGATCATTCCCCTCGCAACCATTTGCTTTCCAAGGTCTGAGGATGGACGCCCTTCAACGGAGAATGACGTGATATAATGTGGCCATGGGCAAGCAGTGGGCGTCAAACAGTTATTCGGAGCACAACCCATTATACAAGGACTACATTTCCGTTACATTTCTAGAATTTCGTCCATGACCATAAATGACCATAAATCAACGATTTGACTATAATTCAATGGCTCGGCACGTCACCGGTTGCATTGTGGCCCATTATCGCGGATCTGAGTTGTGAATGCTGGCAACAATGACTCACCCATGTTAGCCATAGACAATGGATTGCGTGTAAGTACGCTTCAATACGGGTTGGAACCGACTGGATGGGATGCCGGTAGTAGGTACCTGATTGATTTTGAAGTTATTACTCAAATATTTATCCTGCAAAATCTACTACTACTAAGCATAGACTTACTCGCAATATTATAAACTGGCGAACAATTGCGAACTGTCAAAACCGTTCATAACTCAACGCATAATCTTTTGTTAGTTTAAGAGTATAATCTATCAATGTGAAATTATGAAATTGGAAACTGAGATCAAATTGGCATGCTACGGAACGCACCTTGCGCTCTCATTGGTTGAAATAATTATTCCAATTACGTCAGCTTCCACGTACGTCAGAACATGATTGTTTTTTTAGGGTTCCGTAGTCAACAAGGAACCCTTATAGTTTCGCCATGTCCGTCCGTCTGTCTGTCCGTCTTCGGCTTAGCCTAGTAACCATTCCTACTAGAAAACTGTGATTCGGCATGGGTATAATAAATCAATCACGCCGACAAAACAGTACAATAAAATTTGGAAAAAGTTTTTTTTTTAAGGATCCTCCCCTACACCTAAAGCGGGGATGTAATTTTTTTTCTCATCAAACCCATGGTGTGATATCCTTAGTGTTTGCGAGATAATGCGCTTTAAAGCCCTAATTTTAGTTCAAGTCATGTGTCCCCCAATGCCGGCTAAATGGCTACTACTGGGGATGTGAAAAAATTCGTGGTAGTAGTACATATAATGAATTTAAAAGGAAAACTATCACGAACAAGTGCTCATAAGTAGTTACCGAGTAATAGTCGACCAACTTAATGTGTAATTGAAAAGGCCAATTTTCGTACAAATTCAGGTGACGCAACCGTACCGCACGTCGATGTAACAAAGACAGACAGGCAACTACGGAACCCTACACTGCGCGTGGCCCGCCACGCAACTGGCCGGTTTTTTTAATTTACACGGAAATGGCATTCGGAATTTTCAGATTTCGGAAATAAGAATGTTTTCGGACTTCGGAATTCTTGGGTACCTATCAGTTTTCTTCGTAGCTCTGTTATTACTCTTAGATAGTGCTTATTCATACCAAAACTATTACAAAATTATATTAAGATATGATAACCTGTTGCTAATCCCTTATACGTTTGAAAACACATAAAGTGACGTTTAGATCTACCTGACGCGTGTACATAATTATGTACAATGCGTTACGTGATCGATCTGGCATATCAAATTCAACACGGTGCATCTCAAGATCTCTCGACTCGGTAGTCAAGTACTATGAATTTATTTATTTGGAAAGCAAACCGAAATATTGGAGGAGGTAAGGTAAAGTTTGTATAAGACACACATGACAAATATATTACTACCGCTATATTATTACCCGCTACATTAATACAGCAGCATTAATACAATAAAGGCTCGATCACTATTTTTATCATTATTTACCCGGTCGGTCGGTGCCAATCAGTTAAGTAATGAAATTTTCGCGTGCGTTGAGTTCGGTATGTTAAATAACGTGAAAAGTTAGCTCCTATAATTTTAAAAGTATTCCGACCAACATTTTGGTTTTTATTTGTGATAGAATCCATCGCAACGTTTGCCGGAATCAGCAGGCTGCATGAAGCGCAATATTTGTATAATTACATTTTAGCAAAACTATGGCTTCATATAATATTAAGCAACCCGATATGGACCCCAAACCTACATAGTTACAAGTGCACGCACATATATACAGTCGCAAGCGGACTGCGGAAGAGAGACCAAGTCGAGGTACAAAACTACAAATGGCACTGAGGTGGTGTGGCTTTCGTTATAAGTATTTGCTATATCACTCACTGTACCATGCCTTGTGATACAGTAATAATTTGAAAAAAAATTAAAATGAAAATTATTTATTCATAACAAACAAATATAAATATCACATACATACACACATATAATACTATTTAATTAGGTACTTCAAACTATTTATTTGCTACGAAATCACATCTCTTAAATCAAAATTTAATGAATTTACATCTCTTATAGTTCAGTCCTGTGTTTCAATTACGATTCCGTGCACCATTACCTCATGGCGACCTTTGCCTTGGCCGCCGGTGTCGGCTATCGGGCGAAATGGGCTGACGGAGCGCATTCCGCCAAGTAGGCACTGAGCACTGAGCACAGCACGGCTATCACAAGAAGGCGCGCGACCTCTCTCGCTTTTTCTCGCACTATACGTCTCTTTCTAAGTTTTCTAATAAGATAAAGACGGATAGTGCGAGAAAAATCGAGAGAGCTCGCGCGCCGTCTTGCGATAGCCGTGCTGGTGCCAGTATATAATTTATTTAATGACGGACATAATACCTTGATTAAATATGTGTTCGGAACTATTATTTGTCAATTGGGTGCGATATTAGAACTTGAGCGGCCACTTACGGTTGTCGTCACCGGAGGACTTTGTTTCTACCATGGGGAAATCTAATTCGAAAACTGAAGATAATAATTCGATCATTTATTTAATCGACACAAAGTATATTTACACGGCAAAACAGATATAGCACGCTAAGAAACTAAACTAGTAGTTACATATCGAATGCTCACTCAGCACGAACACGCTGACATGTTCGCTGATCGGTTGACATACTTGTGCAATATTGCTAGGATATTTTTGAATTGGCATTTAATGAATGGAATTACATTATAATTACGATTGACATTACAATTACGATTTGTGACATTTTTACCAGTGAATGTTTATCTTTTTTTTTTTGTTATTTTATCATGTAAGCGATTTGGTGTTTACACTGTAAGCTTTCAATGTATTGTGAATAAATAAATAAATAAATAAATCAATAAACAAATAACAAGTCAACAAATTCGGTTGTCGGTTAACTAAGAGTATTTGAGAATATTCTTTCGAATACTTATTCATTCTACGGATATTGGCAAGCATCGTGGTCGTGTATCAATATAAGTTCGTATTCAGGTTAAGTCCGCAGTAAGCTCCATGCAAACGTAGTTACAATTCTCCATGCAAACGTAGTTACGCTCTCATTTTAAAACTAGGTACGTGTCGGATTGTAACGAAACTTTGCATGTACAATGACATGAGGTATATCTATGTCTGTAATTAGTCTATGTAGCTTCAGATACCATAGTAAAAAAAAAACTAATTACAGACATAGATATACCTCATGTCATTGTATATGCAAAGTTTCGTTACAATCCAACATGTAGTTTTGAAATGAAAGCGTAACTACGTTTGTATGGGAAGATGATATTCGGCCGAGCTTACTGCGGACTCTTAAGCGCCTGTTGGAATATGATATCGTTGGACATAACGTTGCATTTCCGCTGTAGGTCTATATTTAGTGCTCTCATAATGAAGGTTTGGATATTCAAGTTGTTAATTAAATTTCGTGTGTAGAAATTGAATAGTGCCTGAATACATATTGCTTTTAAGTACCATTTATAAATCTTTAAGTTAAGCGACTGCGGAAAGCGTCATTTCTGATGCGATCACGCAGGGAAACTCCCAGCATATCCCTCTCCATTGGCCTTTGAGTGACTTTGAGCCTTCTATGAGGCCCACAGTAAGCGACTACGTTTCGATGCTTCTAGCAGTTATTAGGTTTAAATAAGTCGTTATTAGATGAGAATCTTACACAATTCGAAATAGCTCCGTAGTAAGCTGAATAAGGCTTGTGTTATGGATCCTCGTCGACGATATATTTATATACACGAACCAAAATACACGGAAACAATCCAAGACCATAACAAATATATTGATGCTCATCACCAGTGATCGTAACTTTTGTAGCATTTTTGGTGCAGCGTAGTTTTGTTAACGGAATTGGTAAGTATAAAGAACTTCAATCCTAATGCTTAATTAGCGTTAATAACGTTAATATTAACCTTAATTAACAATTTTGATTGATATTGTCGATACCAATTCCGTTAACAAAACTACGCTGCACCAAAAATGCTACAAAAGTTACGATCACTGCTCATCACATAATATTTGCCCTTACTGGGCATGCTTTTAAGAAGTCTATTTCGATCGTGCACTCTTTATAACAGGTTCGCCGTTCGGCCCGGCCCGAATGGAAGCGGGAATGCACTACAAATTAAATATCTTGTATAGATTTTATAGGTTGGATAGACCCTCAGGTTGTCTTACGAAATGTTTTATGATTAATGTCCCGATCTGTCCCTTAAGGTCTCCAGATGTATGTCTTGATTCAGTGTCTACATTTGGATGTGAAAAATGGAGCAATTTCGATTAAAGTAGAAGTTAAGGTTGGATGGACCTTGATTGTTATGCGTATGTATAGTGATAAATGGTTTTTCTTTTCGCTTGGGAAATATGATATATTTCATTTCATAGGCAATTGGAAACGCAAGTACTCTATATTTATAATAATACAAGCTTCCGTCCGCGACTTCGTCTGCGTGGACCCAACTTTCGCATTTATAATATTAGTAGGATTAGTAGGATTATGTGGCGATCTTCTTTAATAAGATTTATTTATAGATTTCAGTGCACAAGTTAAGTATACCTTTTTATAAATTCGAGAATATACAAGTAAATAACTAATAATAATAAATAATAATAAATCAGCCTATATACGTCCCACTGCTGGGCACAGGCCTCCTCTCACGGATGAGAGGGAACGGGCAGTAGAGTAGTCCCCACGCTGGCCCAGTGCGGGTTGGGGACTTCACATACACCTTTGAACTTCTTCTCATATAGAAAGAAGAAAGAAAATAAGTTTATTTCGAAAAATACAAAATACATTTGGATGTGAAAAATGGAGCAATTTCGATTAAAGTAGAAGTTAAGGTTGGATTTAGTTGGATAAGGAGTCCACTCAGCACAATGTCGAGCCACAGAAGATGACTCGACGCTGATATTATGTGGATCCTCGAGTTATACGTATGCAGGTTTCCTCACGATGTTTTCCTTGACCGAATAACCTATAGTTAATAACTAGAAAGTAAATAAAATTACTGCATTTTTTTTTAGATTCTTGTACAAAGATGTTGTAAATACATCAAAATATTAACATCGTTAAACCGTTACGTTTGTCTCACGCGGGCTGCATTCCCGCGTTGAATTGCAATATCACACGCTTCACCACACGTTTTTCATAATATCGCAAGTCGACACATTTTAGTTATACTTTATAGTTTGTAATTTTTATTACTCGCCTATCACACAGATCTATTTTATTTATTCGATATTATTTGCAATCTTTATTTATTTTTTATTCATTATCATCGGGATCCTGTTGTTTTAACAAATTTATTTTGGTCAAATTTCATTTCCCAAACAAAGTTTTGCAACTATTTTGTTTGCCAATGCAAACTTTGGCGCAATTTTAATACGAATATTTTCATTACGTCAAATTTTCATTCAGCAAAATATTACTACGAAAAATTACATTATGACATTTGGTCTTTTAGCAAATGCTTTAATAAGGCAAAAAAACATTAGACAATAAACATTTAGTCAAGTTAATGATATGGCAAACTATAAATAGACAAAAATTCACATTTAATTGGGTTATGAAATTTTACCAAAATACTATTAATAAAACGGCTCGGTCGCTTAAATAAAAAATGCACGGTTAGGTAGGTCGGTAGGCAAGGGCGGTAAATTAGGTAAGGGCAGCCAAAAAAGGGGGCCGGGGGGGCGGAGCTTGCCACGGAGGGGGCTCGGGGGCGAAGCCCCCCGCACTAAATAGCACACGACAGTAACAATTATATCATTTCGTAGGTTAGGTTAGGGTTAGCTTGTGTCCCTTAGAGCGGAAAAAGGCACCCCGCGAAGCGGGGTGACGTAGACACGCTGGCGGTTAGGTTAGAATTCCGACAAAAAAAGTTGTTATTTTATTGTGTATCTTATACACCATTAAAATAAAGATGCAAATGATTTGTCATTGAAGAGTTCCTCTGCTGATTAACCGACGGAATAGAAATGGTAAATTAAGTATTGACGATACAAATCATTTGTCTTATTTTGTTTTGGTTAAAACATATTATGCCAACTAACATATTTGACTGAATGAAATTTGATCAAAGTACTAGTTGGTAAACGAGATATTGCTTAAACATGAACATGCCAAACATTAGGGTTGCCAAAGAATTATTTATCAAGTGTTCATTTGGTAAACGATTATTTGGCAAATGAAATTCTACGAAACTTATTTTGGGAAATGATAATTTGTCAATTTTTTTTGGTAAAACAGGTAACCCATCATCATCATCATCATCATATCAGCCGAAAGACCTCCACTGTTGGACATAGGCCTCCCCCAAAGAGTGCCAAAGTGACCGGTCCTGCGCCACGCGCATCCAGCGGACTCCAGTAACCTTTACCAGGTCATGAGTCCACCTTGTGGGGGGCCTACCCACGCCGCGCCATCCGGTACGTGGTCGCCACTCGAGAACCTTTCCGCCCCAACGACCATCGGTTCTACGTGCTATCACAGTATATGAACAGTAGATAAACTTCGAACAAAGGTACATCGCACGGCTGCACACATGCGCGCGTGTTCGGTACGCACGCACACATAGCCTTCGGCATGATGGAGAATGCTTCAATCGGGGCCGCGCCGTTGCCGTGTTCGCTCGTTCTCACTCGCTACGTTAAAGGGAGCCGCCTCGTAGGTATGAAGACAGCGAGCCGCCAGTGCCACGATATCAAAAGGAGCCGAATAGGCTTGTAACTAAGCACCTACCAACCTAGTGCAGTTTAGCAACTATTATACTTACTAGGAAATATTTTAGGCATAGTATAGTGGTATTAAAATATTCCATGAAGTGGGAAACTAAAAACACATACCCAACTATCTATAATATTATTACTTTGTGTATACAATATTGTGTATTAAACTGTACCAGAAATACTTTGCATACTTATAAGCAAAATTAGTATTATAGGTATGCCAAGCCACAAACTTGACACAGCCCTGCGCATCGAGCGAAAGTAGGTAACGAACGCTCCTAAACGGCCTCAGATTACCTACTGTATTATTCTTCTATACTGTGGTGCTTTGTGCCCCGCCCACTGCCACTTAAGTTTAGCGATTCGGAGGGCTATATCGGTTACCTTGGTTCTGCTGCGGATAGCCTCATTTCTGATGCGATCACGCAGAGAAACTCCCAACATAGCCCTCTCCATAGCCCTTTGGGTGACTTTGAGCCTTCTTAAGAGGCGACCACGTTTCAGTGCCATATGTCATCACTGGCAACACACGCTAGTCAAAGACTCGTTTTTATTATTTTTATTTCTCTTTCATTTATTATTATTTCTCTTTTAATATTTCACCTGCATCGTGACCCGAGGTACTAGCAGAATATCAGTGCTTGTTCACACGAGCAAAGCAAAACTGAGTAGAGCTAGTATCTACCTTTTTGGCATTATTGCAACGCACATTATGTATTTATTTTAATTTTAATTTGTTTTTTGTTTCGTACCTTTATTGTTCCACTTGTTTACTGTTTCTTTTTTGTGTATTTTTTATTTACTTTGTTGTGAAATGCCAAATAAATAATGTATCTATCTATCTATCTATCCTTACAGTTGAAATGATATACGTTTATAAATTTGGTAGAATACAGGTACCTACATGATGTTATTAAAAAAAAAATGACCCACAATCTCAAAGAGTTAACACTGTTTCGAAATACGTTCCCTTTCAAAATGAACTTTAAAGCGAAATAATCACCTTCGAAGCTTAAAAAGACTAACCTGAACTAATTATCCGCTAGTGAAAGTGCTGTGTAAATAAACGTTGCTGATAACACTGTGCCGGAGCTATAAACTGCAATAATTATAAGGCGAGTCACGCTATACACATCCATAACTATATTCTACATATTTCAAGTGTCTAAAGTATTCGGGACTTTTAATTATCTACCGGCGAATTTGAAATTCATTGTTGTTTTGGTCAGTGACAGCTTCACACTGACTGGCAGCTGTCAACGTCAACCCTATCTGTGACATTTAACGAGTTTTGTTACCTGCTACTGATAAAGTATAGGTAGTATGTTTTGCGCAGCGACTACAAAGTTAAATTAAATTGATATAATGGCTAGCTTATTTTGCTCTGCGTGCCCAGAAAAAGAAAAAATTGCTGAGAAGGATGCCATTAGATGTTCTACTTGCAAAGCTTATTTTCATCCGCAATGCGTGAACGTGCCTCCCAAGGACATTAAGAAATACAGTGCGGCATCGAAGAATACCTGGGTATGTCCTTCATGTTTTCTGAAGCAGCCGAAGAGTGGAGACTACTCCAATACACCCATTGGGAAACGGGATCCTGGGTCAAAATCGGATGCTGCTCAACACGATAATGTCACTCTTCGAGTAAAGCCCACTAAGATGCAAAATTCAGCCCAGAGCAGCAATGATAAAGAACAACATTCACATAAATGTTTATCAAAAGATGATATCCGGGAGGTAATCCAGACGGAACTGAGTAGGATTTTAAAAACTGAGGTAGCCAAAATTATAGATCACAGTATGCAAGCAATTCGGTTAGAAGTAGCCGTGTTGAAAGAGGAGGTGTCTTCTATTAAAGAATCCATGCAATACATGAATGATCACTTCGAAGAAATGAGAAGTGAGACCGAGAAAAAATTTGAAATATGCCGACAGCTACAGAAGGAGGTTGATCTATTAAAAAACAATAATCTGGATTTATGTAATCGAATTAACGAGATGGAACAACAATCTCGGGCAACTAATGTTGAGATCCAGTGTGTACCGGAATATAAATCAGAAAATTTGATCACAACGACATTGCAATTGGCCAAAACTGTGTCATGCGATATTAAGGCCGATGATATCCATTACTGCACTAGAACTGCCAAGTTCGACGACAAAAATTCTAGACCGCGAAATATTATAGTCAAACTTAAAAGTCCGCAACTGCGTGATACTCTACTTGCTGCGGTGATCAACTTCAACAAAGCGAACAAGGAAAATAAACTCAATTCTAGTCATCTCGGCATAGGCGGCGACAACAAGCCAATTTATGTAGCGGAACATCTGACCCCGTATAATAAAAAAATCCACAAGGAAGCAAGATTGGCAGCGAGGGAGAAACAATACAAATACGTGTGGGTCAGAAGCGGAAGGGTACTCATTCGAAAAGATGATAAGGCTCAAGCGATAGTACTGAAGAACTTGGAATCTATCAGAAGACTATAGGGTATCTTGTTGTTTATTGCGATCCTAATCTATGAACAGTGTCTCCTTAAGAGTACTATTCGCTGAATTAACCTGTTATTATCAAAATGCTAGGGGTTTAAATACCAAAACAGTTGAATTCCTATGTAATGTATCAGTTAATAATTACGACATTATTTGTATCACTGAGACTTGGTTACAAGACAACGTAAGAGATTCGGAATTTTTTGATGATCGGTACAACGTGTATAGAAGGGCCCGTAACCTTGAGCTGCCTTGTTCCAAGAAAACCGGTGGAGGGGTAATGATAGCTGTCAAAAAGAAGTATGCGTCCTACAGAATCCCAGAGTACGAAACTGACTCTGAAGACTTGTGGGTTATTATAGAGTTTAAAAAAAAAGATAACCTTGTTAAGTTCTGCGTTTGCTGTGTTTACCTTCCTCCACCGGTGAGGTCAGTCGTTGTGGAACAGTTCGTGGATAGGGCTTCTGTCAACTTGACAAATTACTCGAACTCCTTGATAGTCGGAGATTTTAACATTCCTTCCATGGATTGGACCGAAATTGACGGCGAGCTACATTTGGCCCCTAATCTGCTCGGTTCATGTTCTCTTGTGCACCTCGTCATGGAGTTTATGGCACTAAATAACCAAAAGCAGTATAACTCGGTTAAAAACTGTAATTCGAAAATCCTGGATTTTATTTTCTGTACTGAAAATGTAACTGTAGAGAATGGTACGACCGCCTTAAGTATAATAGATACTCATCATCCTCCAGTAGCATTCCGTGTAAAATTGGATTCTGAATCAACTCTTGCGTCCAACGTGCAACCAAGACCTAATTTCTACAAAGTTAATTATTACGAATTATCGAACTACCTTGATGGTTTGGACTGGTGTTTAATACTGGACTCTTGTAAGGATGTTGATAGCATGGCTAGTAAATTTCAATATGAGATAGATTTAGCCATTAAAAAATATGTACCTCTTACAAAACCAAAAGGCAAGAAATATCCTGTGTGGTTCTCGCGTGAACTTATCAGAATGCAGAGGGAAGGATACAAGTTAAGGCAAAAAGTTAAGAAATACCGGAATCCTCTTGATAAAATTAGTCTCGATATCATTAAGCACCGATGTGAAGGTCAAGCACTTAGCTGCTACAATTTGTATTGCAAAAAAATTGAAAACAATATCCTACAAAATTCAAAATACTTCTGGACTTTTATAAAACATAAACGAAAAAATAGATCTTTATTACCAGCTACCATGCATCTGGGGAACGGTGTAGCCCAAAGTTGTGAAGGGATATGTGAGCTGTTTGCTAGAAACTTCTCATCCATCTACGATAGTGGTTTCAATTCGCATCCACACAATACACAACAACAAGTCGCTAGCGTTTCCTCCGTATTTCCCAGTGCCTTAAATAGCATAGTTGTTGATGAAAGAGCTTTATTAAACAAGATTAGCAAGTTAGATTTACGTAAAGGCTGTGGTCCAGACGGTTTACCACCAGTACTTTTGTATAAGTGTGCTAAGCAACTAGTATTTCCCTTAAAATACATATTTAATAAATCTCTGCAATCTGGAACCTTCCCCGCTGTATGGAAAGAGGCAAATATAGTCCCTATACATAAAGGCGGCTCAAAATCTGACATTGGCAATTATCGCCCAATATCTATACTGTCCGCAATACCAAAACTGTTCGAATCTTTGATCTATCCCTTTGTTTACAGCCATTTTTCTCAACAACTTTCGGACAGGCAGCACGGTTTTATTAGGTCAAGGTCGACTAGCACAAACTTGGCATCATATATCGAAACAGTAACAAACTACATGGATAATCGAGTGCAAGTAGATGCAATATATACCGACCTTAGTAAAGCGTTCGACAGGGTAAACCATGGCGTATTGCTGGGTAAACTTTCCGGATGTGGCATTGGGGATCCCCTGTTGAGCTGGTTTAGGTCTTACCTATCGAATCGCAAGTTGTGTGTAGCTGTTAGTGGCGTGAAGTCAAATGCGTATATAGCTTCTTCTGGCGTCCCTCAGGGATCACATTTGGGCCCATTACTATTCCTAATTTTTATCAATGACATAGTTAAATGCTGCCTATATTCGGAGCCCTTTCTCTTTGCTGATGACCTAAAGTTAATTAGACCTGTCAAAGATGATAATGATCGCTCAAAGCTCCAGGATGACGCTGAAAGGTTGGCTGTCTGGTGTGAAAGTAATAAGATGGCGCTGAACTCTGAAAAATGCTATCACATAACGTTTACGCGCAACAAAACTTCAGTACGCACTCGGTATTCTATAAACGGTATAATCCTGCAAAAAGTTTCAGTTGTACGCGATTTGGGCGTAATGTTGGATGACCAGCTGACCTTTAATGTTCATTTAGACCTAATAATAAAAAAAGCTTCCGCAATGGTGGGCTTTGTGGCAAGGAACACCAAACACTTCAAGCAAAGCCGTACAAAGGTACTACTATTCAGCACCCTGGTAAGAAGCCATCTTGAATACTGCTCCCAGGTTTGGTCGCCTTTTTACGAAGTCCACAAAAACCGTATCGAAAGGGTGCAAAAACGATTTCTGGCGATTTTGAGCTATTCGTCCTCTAAATCACGGTTATTAACGTCATATCAACAGCGTCTGAAGTATTTTAACCTTTCCTCTCTTAGAGACAGAAGAAAAGTGCTTGACCTGATGTTTTTGTATAAGGTAGTAAACGGCAGAGGTATAAACTGCCCGGAATTATTAAAAAATATTCAAATAACAATTCCAAACAGGCTACCTCGCAATGGTACCTACAAGCTGTTTAAGGATAAATTCAAAAGAACAAAATTGGGCAGTAACTCGCCAATCTCAAGAATGGTTCGGCTATACAACCATATTCCGGACTCCAGAGGTATTGATATCTTCCACGATACTAAAAGTAAATTCAAAAAATCTGTTATCTCATATCTTATATCACTGGAGTCTGGTGGGTGATTGCCATTTGTTTCTTGGTTAGCTTCGGGTTCCTACCTCTAATTTCCTGTAACTTACTACTTGATTTCATCTACATGTTGTATTGATTACTTTAATCAATATAATATATTTAACTTCTCCAATTTACAAAGATTCTACATTTTTTTATAGGCGAAAATTTTAATGTACTACTACTACTTAAAACTTTTGCCAATGTTTACTAATCTGAGAGTCTGAATCTTCATTCATGTAATTTTTTATGTTTTTTTTTTTTGTTATGTTACTCTTGATTTCACACATGTGCGAGCTGTGGTCACCTATAAGTGGCTAAGCATCTTACTTAGTTTTTTTTTGTATTTAAGCCAAATGTATTGTTCAGATGTGTTATCCGTTGGTGGTCCTTAAATAAATAAATAAATAAATAAATAAATAAATTAACAATAATATTTTTTTTGGAGCAATGACACTTTCTTTTGATGATTTATCAAGCTCAATAGAGGGTCAAACTGCAGCCCAAATTAAAAATATAGTTAAACGACACATGTTAGGCAAGCACAAGAAAGTCAAATTAAGCTAATTAATTAAGTTAGTTAAATTATTACACTTAATAAGGATTAACTAGTTATAAGGCAGGCTCCTTAACTCAAAAATCTTTTATAATTAAGATTAGCAGTTAAGTTTGTGATGAAACCTATAATAACTTCTTTTTAATTTAAATAAACAGTACTTTTTTTTCTACATGCCACTTGAGCAACCCCACAGTAAGGTTCCATATCGCAGGTTCGACATGACGTGCCCATGGAATGCAAGAAGTGCTGTCTTTTCCGAAGCTATGTGTGTCGATCTCCGTAGAGCAAAAACAAATCTGCTTAGTTTTTGTATAAGGTGATCTGTATTCACCTTCCAGCTACTATTGCAGTCAAGCATGATTCCTAGGAAACGAACATTGATGCTTTCAATTTGGTGATTCCTGTGAGAAATTTGCAGGTTAGACGGTTGACCTTGAGGTGCATAAAATTCCATAAAAGTGGTTCTTAAAAGATTGACTTTAAGGTTGTTGTTTTCAAGACAGATGCACTTTTCCGTTGGTTTATCAGCATCATCATCATCAGTGGCCTTGTTCATCTCTCACCTGTGATAAAATGATTTAAGAAGCGTCTCTGCCTTAGTGGTGCAACACTTACATACATGACTCGTAAGGCCGATAAGGGAGCGACAGCTACGACCGCATATTTGACCAGCGAAGTTGGTTTATAACTTAAAAAAGAAGCCTAATTTAACTTTTTCTAAAGATGATGCAAGTTTGTATTGTATGGGCACACGTGAAACATGTAACATAGTGCACTGTTCTGTATTACATTATTGAAGGCATAAATGTCTCTTATTTACACGGTGATGGTTTACAAGAATCGAGGCATTTTAGTACGATCCGCATTCCGCAATATTCATCCATACTAATCAATACTAATATTATAAATGCGAAAGTGTATCTGTCTGTTTGTTACCTCTTCACGCTTAAACCGCTGAACCGATTTAGATGGAATGGTATAGATATTGTTTGAATCCCGAGGAAGGGTATAGGATCGTTTTTATTTTAACTACGATATAAACGAGTTCCACACGGATGAAGTCGCGGCTGAAGCTAGTTTACCTATAATTTCATGACAGCGTGTCGCGCACTTGCTAACGCGTGCCGAACAGACATGTCAGAACGACTGCTTCAAAACAAATTGCGATACGAATTAACGACGAAATTGACCTCAAGTCCGTATGCGAACACCAGGCGAAGGTCAAGTTGATAAATTGGCAAAGTTGGTTGAACTCCACCCAAACTTGCACAAGATGGCCACTTACTTGCTCCGCGGACTTTCAATGGATACCGTCGGTGAAGATTAATTAACAAACGACACGAGGGGCCCGGAAGGGTTATCACGTAACGTTCCGAATGCACGTTGGGACAATGCAACTGTCATTTTTGACGCTCGTACAATGCGTTACGTGATCGACATGCAGTTCTCAAAACCTTGTAACTTGTCTCTAGACTCGCTTGTATTACAAGTTATAAGCTTTTGAGAACTGGGCCCCTGACGTCGTGTTACGTGTCATAAAACGCTGCGTGACCTAAGACGTCTAAAGGAGTCGAATGGCTAGCTTTTCATATGACACCACACGTTCCTTTGGCTCTTGGGACTGTGTTACAAGCAAGTATGCTTATTATTTAAAACGGGGTTACGTAAAAGAAGATTTACTTCCTTTCTGAAAATTAAGAAAATTAATGCAAGTGGACCTATGAAGGCTGATGAAAATAAATAATTTATACCCATATTATAAGTGGGAAAAGTCTGTGAGATTATAGCTATGCAAGTTTGTATAGAGGGTGATGTCCGTAAATACTCATAAAATTCTCAAAATTAAACAATCTACGGGTTGGACATTGGCTATATTTTATCCCGTGGCTCTGACTGGGTTGTTTGTAATACACAAACGGAGCCGCGGGGACTAGTAAATTATAACTTGTACGCTGTATAACCCTGTCATGACTTGGCCATTACCAAATGGATACCTTTACTAGTATAGTTGAAAATTTCTAAACTAAGCTCATCCACTTACCTGCATTCACAATGGCATTGTGTCTAATACAATCCTATATTATCTGCATTTGTTCTCGTAACCGCCAACCAGTTACTTATAAAAAAAGGTTAGAAGTACATTGCATGGATATTGAATTTTCAACCTTATTCCTTGTTGAATATGTTTAAAATGGTTTAAGAGGACAATAGCATTTTCAACACTTGTGTATAGTTGAGATTTTCTGAACTGGACTGATCCTTATCTTCAGAACAATAGCATTCACGTCTAAAAATACGACTGTGTGGTCGGACGCGTGCCATTTTTTGCAAGAAAAAGGTTACCGCCATATAAACAAAGGCTATTCATGAGCTCAGTACAATGGTTCATGAGCTCAGTTCAAATAATTTAAACTACACCGTGTCCAATAAGTTCGAATACAGTTATGATCCTTAATAAAATAAATGTAGGCGCAGTTTATGTTATGAAAATTATATTATATGAAAGGCACACTTATATACAATATTTACAACAAATGTTTTCGAATTACTCCACCTTTAAGTTTTTTTACAAGCTTCAAACGTTTCTCAAAAGAGTCACAAGCTGCACGCACCGCTTCCATCGGCATATCGTCCCAAATTTGCACGATAACCTTTTTAAAATGGTTCAGGTTTGCGACTTTATAATTATTTAGTTTCGAGAGCACGTATGACCATACGAAATAATCTAGTACGTTTAAATCTGGAGAACTTGGTGGCCATTCATTTTTCAGCAAAAAATCGGTCAAATTAGCCTTGCACCAAGCTTGAACGGCGTTTGCCGTATGCGACGGAGCTCCGTCTTGTTGGAAAACATAATAATCATATCCAAACATATTTTTGAAATTTGGGGCAATATTTTTCTCCTAAACCTACGATTTATAATATTCCGCATTGATGTTAACGCCTTTATCAATAAATACAAAAGGCAGTTTGCCTCTCTTACAAAGAGCCCCCTAAACCATCACTGATGGTGAGCTCTGGAACCTAGACACATTCCTTTCATAGTCTGAAATGTCTTCTATCCTTGCTGACCACAACCGGTCGTTCTGGGCGTTATGAGGCTGCTCTTACACAAAGAGTTTCTCGTCTGAGAAAACAAATTCGTCCCCTGCGTGCCAAGAAAGTATGGTGCTACATCTTTCTACTCTCTTTTTCTTGGACGCATTTGAAATACCATGTACTTTTCGTTTTTTGTAGGCATGACATCCAAGCTCTTTTTTCAATATATTATGTACAGATCCCCTGGAAATTTTCAAATCAGCAGCTAATTTTCTAATAGAACGGTGTTTTTTCCGCCGAATTCGCTCTCTTATGGCCTTTACCACTTTTTTGGTTCTAGCTGAGCGGGGCCGACCGGATCTTTTCCTGTCCTCTGTAGAAGAGATCTCTTTATACCTTTTTATAGTAGTATAAACCAGATTCCGTTTAACTCCATGGGGTTGTAACGCCTTGAAGATAGCACATGGCCTGTGGCCTTTAAGGAATTTTCTAATAATTTCTTCACGAAAGTGCTTCATCGTGTATTGAAACCAAACTAAAAATACGTGACTTATGAAATTATTGTATTATGTTTATGTCAATCTACTTTTTAAATTAAAATAAGAATTGTGTAGCCAGCAATCCGTATGTCTATACAGCAAGTGCTAAAAGTTTGTATTCGAACTTATTGGACACGGTGTATACTTACTATTCACGGCCCTTCAGAAGTTGTTCGATTCCGTCTTACTGGAAGGGAGAACTCCAAAGGCATGGAACGGAGGGGTGGTGGTGCTGTTCTTCAAAAAGGGTGACAACACCCTCCTGAAGAACTACAGACCCATCTCACTTCTGAGCCATGTCTATAAGCTGTTTTCGAGGGTCATTACAAATCGTCTCGTACGCAGGTTAGATGACTTCCAGCCTCCCGAACAAGCCGGTTTCCGAAGAGGCTTTAGTACCGTAGACCACATCCACACGCTCCGTCAGGTTATACAGAAGACCGAGGAGTATAACCTGCCCCTCTGCCTAGCGTTCGTGGACTACGAGAAAGCCTTCGATTCGATTGAAACCTGGGCTGTACTACAGTCTCTCCAGCGGTGCCAAGTTGACTATCGCTATATCGAAGTGCTGAAGTGTTTGTACGAGAATGCCACTATGTCAGTTCGACTCCGGGACCAGAACCCGAAACCTATTCTGCTGCAGCGAGGAGTCAGGCAAGGAGATGTTATTTCTCCGAAACTGTTCACCGCTACACTGGAGGACGTTTTCAAAACTCTGGACTGGAGAAGGCTAGGCATCAACATCAACGGCGAGTACATCACTCACCTTCGGTTTGCTGACGATATAGTAGTCTTGGCTGAGACCATGGAGGACTTAAGTACGATGCTCGATGACCTCAATAAAGCTTCCGAACGAGTTGGTCTAAGAATGAACATGGATAAGACGAAGATCATGTCAAATATCCATGTAGTACCAACTCCCATTACAATCGGACACTTTACACTCGAAGTTGTAGACGATTATGTATACCTAGGACCAACTATCCAGTTAGGTAGGTCCAACTTCGAGAAAGAGGTGAATCGTCGAATCCGACTCGGCTGGGCAGCGTTCGGGAAGCTACGGCACATCTTTTCGTCCAATATTCCGCAGTGTCTCAAGACGAGAGTCTTTGACCAGTGTGTGTTGCCAGTGATGACATATGGCACTGAAACGTGGTCGCTTACTATGGGCCTCATAAGAAGGCTCAAAGTCACCCAAAGGGCTATGGAGAGGGCTATGTTGGGAGTTTCTCTGCGTGATCGCATCAGAAATGAGGCTATCCGCAGCAGAACCAAGGTAACCGACATAGCCTTCCGAATCGTTAAACGTAAGTGGCAGTGGGCGGGGCACATAGCACGTAGAACCGATGGCCGATGGGGCGGAAAGGTTCTCGAGTGCGTCACGAACCGGAAGGCGCGGCGTGGGTAGGCCCCCCGCAAGGTGGACTGATGACCTGGTAAAGGTTGCTGGAGTCCGCTGGATGCGGGTGGCGCAGGACCGGTCACTTTGGCACTCTTTGGGGGAGGCCTATGTCCAGCAGTGGACGTCTTTCGGCTGATATGAAGATGATGATGATGATACTTACTATTTATAGGTAGACCGCTTAGCCTCCCCTTTTTTTTGTATGCCATTCGAACCAGTTTCTAGAGACGAACCAATGTTTGTATGGAAGCAACTACAATTAAAGTACATAAATAGACAAACAATTGAGTCAAAGACGGACCTCGCTGGCGGTGGACGAAACGCTTCGTACTAATTGACACAGAAGTATGACGTCACCGCTGTCTGTTTGTACAACGATTAGTGTATGGAAAAATAAGGAAATTACTGTTTCGACCGCGAAATACTGCGTTTAAGTCCATTTTAACACATTGAATCGCTACGCGCTACGCTCGTAGCCGATCCCGTGGTTTTCCTCGTATGTGGTGGAAAGCGCCTACGGCGTAGGCACCCAATATCGGGTTCCCGGCACTGAATGTGTTAACGTGAGTCTACACCCCTATTAACCAGTGATGCCATATCAGAGTTACGACAACAGTATATTGTTATTTCTCTCAAACGTATATAACTTTTTCGCCATTACGCAAAAAAGAGTAGGGTCGCTGCTTAGGCGGGTGCGCGGCAGCAGCAACAGCCACCTATAAAAAGCACAAAAAAAAGCACCTAAAGGCTCAAGCCTTTAGCCACGCGCCTCGACTCCGATCACGAAGTACTGGGTGGAGGCTATGGCCGGGCCAAGTAGAGAATGTTGGACGCTCTGCTTGGCACTGTGCAGGGCTAGCCAAAACCATTTAGTTTTTCGTATATCTTAGCGTATGTAGTTCTTAACCACTCACTTGCTTGTTGCAACCACAGCTGCCAATTTCGCGCACCCCTAAACTGATGGTGGCAACTGTGGTTGCCAAGTGAAGTTTTTCTTCTTTGATAAAGAAAAATTGAAAGCGATTTAGGCTACCTTTTTTAAAATCTGAAAGCCAGTGAGTGGGGTTTTCAGTTATAACAACATAAGGATCGACATAGTCTGGAATAAAACATTTTTATTTATTTTATCCGGATTGTGTCTGTCTGTCTGTTACCTCTTCACGCTTAAACTGTTGAACCGATTCAGATGGAATTGGGTATGGAGATAGTTTGAATCCCGAGAAAGGACATAGAACAGTTAATACCCCGGAAAACATCCCCTAAGAAGTTAAATGGGGGGTGAAAGTTTGTATAGACCTACGATATTGTCTCTGTGCCTGTTGTGTCTTGCCTTTGTCTCTGTGTGTCTTTTGTGTAGTGAATAAATGTCTTCTTTCTTTTTTCTTTCTTTTTATATAAACGGACGGAGTCGCGGGCAGAAACTAGTGTATCATAAATAGAACAAGTTATACGTTTAGCAACTTTCTAATTTTGACTTGGCCTGCTCTTAGTCTACAAGTCCAAAACTCTAAGCGTGCATCTGGCATTTTGATTTGATAAAAGTATTAGTTACACATTATGATAAGAAGAAACTCGGTCCACCTGGACTAGTGGCGTCACAAAACTGTCGCTCCTGCCCCGCTATTCTGTAACGTGTTTTAAGCTCACCTCAACGCTCACCCACAAATATATCTTGACGCCGCGATTCGTAGTAACTAAGCGTAGGTAAAGGTCTAGTCTCGTTAGGCGTGACGGGTGGAGTGAGGCGCATGAGCGCGTAAAGAGTAACAGCCTTGTGTAGGGCAACCATAGCCGGACATTGCTGTTGGCGACGAGCCGGCGCTCCCTCGCTATACAATGGGTGAGAGAAGAACAAAATATTTTTGAAAGTAGGTACTCGTAGGTTTTGATTAAAATGAAGCTAGAAATTATAAAAATCTTGTCTGACGAGCGAGCAACACGAACAAAGTTCTATGCTTCGACTTGAGCGAAAATCCTTTGTCTGTCCGGTGTCCGGTGTCTGGTCTCTGCTCAGCTGTTCTCCTCTAAAGGTCTCATTTCTTAACTGATTCTCGTGAAATTTTGTGAGCAGGTTCGTTAATAATACAGTTTTTTTGAAGATACAGGCTTGCGAGTTCTACAGCTCACAGAGACCCTACTATATGATACTGGTCGCGCTGTGTTGAGAATGAAGGAACTGAATTCGTCTTTAGCCTAGCTATTGACTCGCCAAATCCTATAATTAAGAAAGCGAGCGAAACAAAGGAAGTGCTTCATTTCATTTTGGGCTAAAATTCTTTCGAATGTCCTGATGTCCGACTGTCCGGCTGTTTTCCTCTACAGATCGCATTTCTCAGTCATAATGTGGCTGACACATTGGCTGGTCCAATCGGCCTATTACAACAATAAGGTCAAACCGTTTTTAACAAAGTACGATACCAGATTTTTTTTTTCGCACCTAGTTTAATACCTGGAGAAAATATTTTTTTCCACGAAGGACTAAAGACGTCATTAATAGAGTGGGCCTTTTTTTAAATATATGCTTTCTCATCCGCCTGTCAATCAATTCAGCTCATAAAAGAATACACTTTTTTGCGCACCCTGATTTAACAGATTTAATATTTAAAAAGGCTTCGTCGAACCGAACGCCTTATATTGAATGGACATAATTGCCAAAAAACTGCGGTCCAAATTCTATCGTCAATCGAGAGAGAGAGAGTTGAGTTTGAAGATAAATGTAAGTCTATTTGTAAATCAGACTTCATAATGTTAAACAAAATATTAGAGCTCATTTCTGTTTCAGCGAGCAAAGCGTTTTATTTTTGCACATCAGCTTTTTGTGACACATTTTAATAAATTATTTATCATTCGTGTATAAAACAATGTTTGAACAAAAATGACTTACATTACTTCTCTTACCTTTTTCATATATCTTAAATCTTTCATGTGTTCAGAGTTACGAGTCTCTAAATTGGCTAGACGTGCTGTTAATAGTTTAACAGTACCTATTGTTCGATGCACTTAGTATTATGATAATGTGCACTATCCCACTCTACCTGTTTTTTTAGAATAGAATAGAATATAATATCATTTGTTTCAGTATAAGTAAAGGAACACAGTAATACAGTTAGACAATTACAGAAAATAACGAAAACAATGGAAGAGCTTATCATCTAAATGTAAACTAATTACTAACCTATACTGAAAAAGGTGAACACTCAGCATAATGCCAGGTGCTGCTAGAGCACATGACGCTGGTCTTCCGTGAACACCAGGAGGGAGCGCATTGCGCGTAGCCGATAGCAGAATCTCAGAAATTCTGGTTCTAACAAAAACGACAGTAGCTACTAGTAGTACGAAGCGGAAATGAAGCAAGTGAAATTTCATAAGAAAATAAATAGAATAGTGTGGGAAATTTAATATAATATATATATTCATTCCTCATCATTCAGGGATAATTGGCAAGTATGATAAATGAATAAAGTAATGTAAAAACACGGAGTGAAAGTTCTACCCAGAATCTAATTACCCAGAAGTAAATTTTTGCTTATTTTGTTTTGACTACCGAAAAAAAGATTAGCTTTTTTATCATAATAAGTTTTTGAGTAGGTTAGTTGGCGCTAGTTGCAATCTGATACCTTTTTAAATGCTAAAAGCAGTATGATATACGGAGTTTTGGCAATAACTTTTCATTAAATTTTTTGGTGTGATCTTTTCAGCATTCATACTAATAATACAAATGCGAAAGTGACTGTTTGTTTTTTATAAACATAAACACTTAGGTATATTTCGGTGTAGGCGTTTTAGTTTACACGGTTCACTACGGTATAAACTATAAACTGATAAGTTAATGCTATTTTCCTTCAGCTCACATTTAACAGCGGTCTTTCTAGTCGTTCTTTCTTCCTCGCTTCATATTATCTGTAGCGCGAAGGCAGTTCCGAAAGAGTAGGCATTCCAAAACCCAAACACAGCCTAATTCTGCAAACCCGCACCAAACGAATTTTCATTACGTTAAGTGTGGCGGATACGTAAATATGTTTTGGGCCTTTTCACTGGTACATTGTTTGGCTTTTAAGAGTCCGCAGTAAGCTCTATACTCCATAAAAACGTAGTTACGCTCTCATTTTAAAACTACAACACAATTTTGCATGTACAATGACATGAGGTATATCTATGTCTGTAATTTGCAGCGGTTACTTGTTGATTGAGTAACAAGCATCCACACATCTAATCATCCAAATATAGTATATTATACATTCATAATATTGAATTATAGTAATACATTAATGTATTGTATGGAATAATATGACGTATTAATTTAATTAATATTGCGTTTTATTTAAATTTATAAAAACAAATGGATACTCACCTAGGACGTACGCCATTTAGACATAGCTGTACCGTATTATATAGAAACTTTAACATCTCTGATAACTGTGTCCACGAAAATTAATTTCATTTAAGAAATTATGCAGTGTGCACCGCACCTACTTAAAAGGTTATCCCCCGTTTGAACTTCGAAACACCTAAGTGTAACGCAGCTCTTAGTAACAACGATGCAAGTATATTGAGTTTGAAATTGCGAGCAACACCCTTAAGTCTTAAGAGGACGTCGCCATCAGCGGAGATGGCTCTTGGGAGCTAGTTCTTAACTATCTGAACTTAAAATTTCTTATATACAAACCTTCAGTTATAAGAAAAGATAGTCCAAAGTTTTTGAGTATCTATAGAGACAACATTTATAGCTTAGAACCTTATTTTGTGAAGTTATATTTTATTATATTAGTATGAATATGTTCACCTATATCCATAATGAACAATAGTATCAATGCGAAAGTGTGTCTGTCTGTCTGTCTGTATACCTCTTCACGCTTAAACCGCTGAACCGAGTTAGATCGCAGTTGGCGCTTTTTTTTGCAATTCTGTGGTTGGTCCCACGGAAAAAATTACTGAACAACTTTTTCCGTGGAACTAACCACGAAATTGCAATAAAAAAAAGCGCCAACTGCGATCTAAACTTCTTAGAAAGAAAGAAAAAAGAAGACATTTATTCACTACACAAAAGACATAGAGACAAAGGGAGTAGAAATACAATACAATTGCCATTCTTCTTCGACTATCTTCGTCAGTTTTTGTCATTCCGAGTCCGATGTCCATCCGAGTCAATGACCCCAAAAGCAAATAAAAGATATTTAGTTTTTTTTTTCAAGATGGTAGTAATAAAAACTGGTCTTGCACACTTGTTATTTTGTGTGTGGTTTTTTGGTAATATTTAATGCAAGTTAGTGATGTGATCCGAAGTGAAAACTCAAAATACTATTTACAAACCGTTTTAAGAAAGTATACTCAGTATACGACAAATATTCTGTTTACAGATTCTGTGACAAACTAAATAACAACCAATGGTAGTACAGTACGATTACTGTTAGTTAAGACCTGACAGATGGATTGCCTTCATTTAATTTTCAACTTTAATTTCATATAGATAAAGCATTTTTCAGAATACTGTTACCCACATCTACCGATTTAGTATAGGTAATAACTATTTTATTTGTATAAGATTAAGAGCGTGCAAACATTTCGTTACAACTCGACAAAGTCGCGATCGCCTGCGAGCGGCTATGATTAGCAACCCACACTACGATGTTTACTGTGTGCGTGCGGTTCGAGTGCTACCGTGCTGTTGGACCGACCCTTCTTGATCATTATAGTAGTATAACTTTCACTTTATAGTGAGGTAGAAAATAAAAAGTCAGTTTTAGTTGTAGTTTTAAATATTATTATTTTATTAAACTTACGCACTTATTTACTTACCATAAAACTAGTGCCTATGCCAAATCTTGGGATTAGGTGTGAAAGCGGAGCCTGAGCTCCTTTAGGGCACAACCGGGAATAACACTAGGGGATGATGATGACGCACTTATTTTCTTATGTCATACGGTATAGTTTTGTATGGAGACTCAGTCGAGTCTGTGGTTTAGAGTCAGTCGACTCTAACAGTGTTTAAATTACAAACACAAGCCGTACGAATATTGGTCCGAGTAAATCCGAGCCACTCGTGTAGTTTAAAATGTTCAAATTATTATACCTATAGACGATCTTTTAGTGAATCCATTTTATTTATGATGTAAAATAAAATAATCATGTTATTTTCTAAAATAAATAGATGAATCTATCTATATTTTAAGTTTCTCCTAGGTAAGTATGTCCCTAATTGACATTGACCTACTTTCCTCCCATCAACCATTTCATTTCTTTCAATATTAATTTTGGCTCCATCTTCTCCTTCCAAAACCAGTCATCTTTATTCATTTTTGTAGTCTTACAGCTGGAACTCTTCTTCTGTCCACACCGAACTGGCATTACATATGGCAACATATATTCCAAAAGAGCTCTTTTTAGAGTTTCTTGATTGTCTCGTGCAATATCCTTTGTTTTTGCAGTATCACATATCATCATCATCATCATATCAGCCGAAAGACGTCCACTCCTGGCGAAGAATTTGGTCCTCACCCATATTCGACGGTTTTTCTCTTTTTTTTTGTCAGAAAATAAAGTTCATCTACCACAAAAAGTAATGACCAAAAACATTGATTTCCCTTGAAAAGTACATTTTCTAAGTTTCATAACCGTAGGTTAAATATAACGTTTTCCCACTCAAACTTCCCACCCCTTTTTCAGCATTCTATGGGTGGAATTTTTTAAAACAGTGAAACATGATATGTTTTTTTACATCGTAATAGATCGTAAGTTTAAAAAACAAAGTTTTTTTAATTCAGAATTCCACCCCCCTTCTCATCCCCTATAAATTTAGCCTTACCCCGAGTACAAATCATAAAAGAAACCTCTATGCCAAATTTCAGCTTTCTATGTGTAGGGGTTTGGGCGCGGCACGCGCCGCAGGCTAAGACGATGATGATGACGAATTTTATAAAACGATTACTAACTCGAAAATATTTCATACAATCGTTACATAACCCCTAGGCAAGTGCGGTATAAACATAAATAATATGAATAATATTGGTGACTTAACTTTTAACTTTTCTGGCCGTACGTAGTATTATTGGATTTTTTCATCCCAAATAATGTTCGTTTATTACCCATTTCTATAAAAAGTTATATCACTTTAGTGCTTTGTGAAACAATAAAATAAATAAACTTACTTAACATGTAAAATTACTTACCAAGTATCAATCAGTAGCGGACGCACTACAGCTAGTCAGGCGCGTGTCGGGTACGCTCGGTCACCGACCTTTGGACAGCGACGAGAGCGATACGTCCGTTCTTTGGGAAGGCCCGGCGCGTAATGAATCGAACAACGTTTTCGCTCGCGGCTATATAGTGGTTTTAAAAAAATGGGCTAAATTAAATGGGTCACCCAAAAGCGTAAAAAATCACGTAATATTAAACAAGTCCTGCAGTTTTATAATAAAATGTTTGATTTCCAAAACATCATCAAATACGTGAAAAAAAAAATGTTTATACTAACCGAATTAGACATTATGTAGTGCTGTTTTTTAATAGGAAAAACCAATATTTTAGAACGAGTGCGATTGGTATGTACTAAAAGACTATATATTCCATTGTAAAAGACAAACATCGATACATTTTTGAAAGTTTAAAATGGAAATATTCTACCTGAAAGATAGCTCTGAAGCGTATTTTTGCAAAACACTCCGACGAAAACCTGGTTGTTTTAAATAACCGTTTATATAAATAGAATTATAGCAATGGTGTGGTCTATAATAAGAGCTCATCTATAGAAAACAGTAGTTTACTTTATCAATTCAATCATTTGAACGAAACTATGGCCTTTGAAAAAGCCTTACGTTAGCTAAAATACGAACTTTTTGTTTGCACGCTCTTAAAGTTGAAAATTAAATGAAGGCAATCCATCTGTCAGGTCTTAACTAACAGTAATCGTACTGTAATATACTGTCTGTATTGTAAAAGGAAAAAATACAATACAGTTTTAAATATTTCGCCACTATTTGTTGCGCCCACTATTTTCTATTTTTAATCCTACTAATATTGTAATTGCGAAAGTTTGGATGTTTGGAGGCTTTTTACTCAATCACGCTTAACAGATTTGGTTGAAATTTGGACGAAGAATGTATATAGCCTGGATTAAACTATAGTATATTTTTTCCCGGGTCCACGCAGACGAAATCGCCGGCGAAAGCTCGTGTTAAAGAAGGCCTAGATTATTAATATTTATTTTCTCAATTTTCAATAACAGTGCATAGCGCTTTTTCAAGAGTGAGCCAAAACATATATTTAATAAACGTTTAAAACTTGAACACCTAACAAGAAACCAAGAAGATTTAATAACTACAAACTTTAAACGTTGCACGGACAAAAGAGTGCGAAGTAATCTCGTCAACTTCGGACCCGACTTTCCACCATTACTGGCAGCTTCATGTGCTAATTCCCTCATCCATCCCAACCGGTTGTTACCGGCACTCTTTCAAGCTAAATTATTTCTTTCATATTTTTGATAAGGTTGGTTTTAGGTTGGTGAACGTGAGGCTAGCAACGGCCCTACCGACTGCGCCAATTACTTAAAAGAACCTATTTCGCCAGGACTCACCTCCTACTTAAGCCCTTCTCGTACGGAGGCAAGTTTAAGTGTTTAATTAGATCCAAGTTACCTAAGCAACTATGTCCCGTAGATTAAGTTATCTATGGAACTGAAGCTGATTCGTTGTGCTAATTTGTTTAATTAATTAAATAACGAAACAGACGGTTGCAGCGAAGTTAATCAGGAACGTCTTAGTTCCAAACAGACGTAGGTAGGTTGCCACGTATTTGAATATTGATTAATTTAGGATGGGTTGTGGATGACACTGAGAGATTTGATAGTAACATTGACAAAATATTGCATTATACATACCAAACTATAGAAAGATCTAGAGATAAAGAAACATTCAATACAAAGGATGATGTCATACTTTCACATTAACTCTAACGCAACAATGTATGTATGTATGTAAGCACTTTGTTGTACACAATAACAGGTTTAAGAATATACGTGTCACACAATAGATCAAAGTACAAAGGCGAACTTATCCCTATAAGGGATCTCTTCCAGCTAACCTTTGAGCAATTGAGAGGAAGGTAGGTAGACCGAGATAGGGAAACTTATACCATGTACAAAACACAGAGAAAATGAAAACAAAACCTAATAGGTATTAATTCTAGACAAATAAAAACATGCCAATACATATATAAATACGATACACACTATCATAAATGATATATATCGCAAATATACAATAAATAAATAAATACTATATTCAACCAATTCACAAGTCATTGGAAAGCCACAACTTCTTCAAATTCATCTTAAGTGATGCAACATGCAACAGACCGCGACTGTCTCAGCGACAAAGACAACTCATTCCACAACTTAACAGCGCGCGCGGTAAATGATCTGGAGTATGTTCGCGTCTTTCTAGACGGTACAGCAAGAGTAAGGTTAGCACCCGACCGCAAGCGGTGGCCACTGCCGTCTGCCATATAGTTAAACCGCTCAGAAAGATAAGGAGGGGAAGTAGGGCTGAACAGTGTTGAAAAGTAATGACAGGATATGCACGTTCCTGCGCCGGCGAATCGGTAACCATCGAAGCTTAGAACGGAATTCAGAGATATGATCATACTTGCGTAGACCAAAAATATATCTGATACATCGGTATGTATGGACGGTTCCATGAAATACAAAAGGGACACAACTAAAAAAAAAACTAAATTAATTTTATTGCAAAATCGACATTATAAACCCTAATATTATCACGTGGCACAAAGACACTTATCGATTTGTCGTTAGAAATCACCAAAATATTCATGTGCCCTTTTTGCACTATGGCACATTCGTAACTAACTTCAGTGATAAACCGCCATTTTATCAGTTGCGACACGACCGTCGACCCGAACGCACGGAAGTTTTGTGGAAAAGAGCCATAAGCCAGAAAAAAATATAAATATTATTAGCAAAAGTGCCATATTTGTGCATGTGACCGTTTTGATTAAAAATCAATATGTAAGTATTGCATTTCTTTATGCACAAAGGGGTCGTTATACGGAATGTGGCAGTTTTGATTTTAAAATGTGCACGTAAATTGAACATTTCCGAAATCAAAACTGCCGTTTTTGACTTTGCAACCGTTTTGAATTTAAAATATATTTAAATCCATCCGTCAAAAGTGCCATATTTCTACATGTGTCCTTTTTGAATAAAAATAAATACGTATTTATAGTGTTTCTTTATATACAAAGAACTCGTAATATGTTATGTGGCAGTTTTGATTTTAAAATGTGCACTTAAATTAGATATTTCAGAAAACGAAACTGCCGTATTTGCATTTGCAACTGCTTTGAATTTAAATCCATCAATAAACAGTGCCATATTCTGGAATAAGTTTGTTTTGCATTAAAAAAAAAATAAGTTAATAATATTATTATTTTAAAAAACATATTATTTTGTGTTATGTCCGTTTTGCTTGAAAGTAAAGTAGAAAAGAAGTAAAAATTTTAAATGCTATAATCCAATTTCTACATTAGTGTTTTATTTTCAACTCTTTATTGAATATTTTAATGAGGTAAATTTATAGGGCTTTAATTGGCTTCACGTAAAAGTAAGTGCGTTTGTATTTCCTACATACAAACTAACTTACTTTTGACAATGAAACCAAATTTTAGAAGTTGAACTATTTATTAACTGTTGTGTAAGAAATAATAGGTTTGTAATGTAAATAATTATTTTTTGTTTTAACCAGGATGAGCAGAGCAAAAAAAATTATAGGAATGGTGACCAGCACAAATCATACTAACACTAGACCTATCGTTATGCTATGTTTGGCATGAAGGAGAAGGAGCTAGAGGTGTAAACGAAACAGGGTCATGTGTGCTAACTTACCTAAAAAACTTGAATGATAACGCTACCGAAGACCTGGATGTGATATTTTATAGTGACAACTGCTGTGGTCAACAAAAGAACAAATATATATTAGCTATGTATCAATATGCCATCAATGAGTATTCTAAAATTAGAAGTATTACTCATAAATTTTTAATCACAGGGCACACCCAGAATGAAGGAGATTCAGTTCATTCTACCATTCAACAAAATATCTCCAGGGCATTAAAATCCTCGCCAATCTATGTCCCAGAACAATACAATACTCTTATTAAAACCGCAAAGAAACAAGGTGATCCCTACAATGTGTTTTAATTAACCCATGAAGATTTCTGGAACATTAAATCTATAGCTAATGGTAAATATACGGTTACTGAAGATGGAGAAAGAATATTATGGGCTGACATAAAGGTAATGAAAACTATTCGTGAGGAAAAGCATAAGGTTTTTATAAAAACATCCTACACAGAGGACAATTTTAAGTCTGTATCAACGTTAAAACGGGACCAAAAGAAGAGTGTCCGGAACAGCATTCAGTTGAAAAGGTTATATAACCAAAGATTAAAAGTTCCTGAAACTAAAATACGTGGTATTTTGAATCTTATTCACCAAAAAGTCATACCTAGATACTATAAAGCATTCTACGAGAGTCTTTTAATAGAATAACTAACATTTCCATTGAATTGATTAACTGTGACAGGCTTTCAAAGTTGTATATTATTCTTATGTTATTGTTAGACTATATTTTTTGTGATTCAGGTGCCTAAGAAGCTGTGACTGTTCTCATTAATGTAGAAGTTGTAGCAACTAACAATTATATTATATAAGAAGCTCCATATGTAGGTAATTAAGTTATACAAATGTACCTAACTCGTTAAGATACAGAAAGAGCTTTTTTATTAGAGTTTTGATGAGTGTTTAGTGAGGTTTCATTTTGTGATATTGTTATTAGGTATGTATTTATAATACATATTATTTGTTATCATGTACAAGTTTTAGTAACTAACGTAAACATTGCTCAAGAAGCTAAATAATTATGTAGGTATACTTACAAATGTAACTTGTCCACATGAACATAGTAAGACAATTGTTGATCTCGATTTTACGTGTGAGTTAAAGAGAAAATGTTGCAGTTAACTTTTTATAAACATATATTTTATTTCATTCAAATGATTATGCTGAGATATAAAAACTGTTTTTTTTGATAAAATGATTATTCAGTTTATTTTTCCTCAAACATGGGCTATTTTGTTATTGTGTATTTAGGATACATGTTTATTGTTATCAGAGGGGTAAAAAACCATAGATCTCACCTCTTGATTTGAGTTTTTTATTCAGATTTAAAGTTTTCATAGAGACTATCTCGTATATCATGTTCTGACAAGAAGTAAATGTAAAGGAAGAAGTTATGATTCTTTTGTTTCTGTTAAAAATAATATTTCTGTGTCTTAAGACATACTTTCGTATCCTTTTTATCCAATAAATGCCAATTTTTTGTACGTGTCCTTTTTTTATAAAAAATAATTAGAGTTTTTGTATTTATTTTATGCAAAACGGCCGTTTACGCTGATAAAAGTTTGTACGGCTACATTTACTTTAAGAAGACCAAACACATCAAAAGAGGGTTAAAATAGCTACAATTTGATATACTACACTTATAATGTTAATGTAATAAATAAAATTTAAAAAACAAAAAAACAATGTATAATCTTTAAAGTGCTCTCCTTTAAAAAAGTACATTTTTGACTTGTGTCGCTTTTGTTTTTAATGGACGATACATTTTGCAGGCGCTCCAGCCTATCAAGTAGCTCCTCGTTGAGGTCCAGAAACGCAATATCGCCATAGCCCAGAAGAGGAAGCAAAAGAGATTGAGTAAGGGTCAACTTGGTACGAAGAGGAAGGAAATTCTGGAGACGCCTTAGGGAGTGAAGGGATCTAAAGATCCTCTGACTCACCTCAGCTATATGGGGTGACCAAGAAAGCGTCTGATCCATGGTGATACCCAAATTCCTGACAGTAGAGGAAAAAGGAATAGAAATTCCATCAAAAAGAATGTCAGGCACCACCACCTCTGAGAGCTTATTTACATAGTAAGGACTACCAATAACAATCGCTTGCGATTTCTTTGCATTAATTTGTAAACCAAACTTACACGCCCAGCAGCGTATCGACTCAAGATTAATGAGGAGATCTTATCCACAGTAACCGCTGCATAAATCTGTAGGTCATCTGCGTAAAGGTGATATGATGTAGGGCAAAACTTGGCTAATCGGTGATACCTACTTATATATGATAGTTTATTTTTACTCTTTATTGCAAAGTTACTCTATAATCTACAGTAACACTCTTTATGTCATTATTAACTTTGATAGTAGCGCTACTTATCGTTAATATTGTACAAATGTAGATTATATAGTAACTTCGCAATAAGGTTATAAATAATCTATCACAGAATTACTGAATATCACCGATTAGCCAAGTTTTGCCCTAGTTAGGGATTCGGTGCTACTATTTATAAAAACAGAGAACAATAATGGAGAAAGCACACCTCCCTGGGGAACGCCAGCGTAGCAATGTTTGAATATTACAGCTCATATATGAACACTAGCTTCCGCCCGCGACTTCGTTTGCGTGGACTCGGGATAAAAACTATCCTATATTTTAATCCAGGCTATAAACTATCTTCGTGCGAAATTTCATTCAAATCGGTTCAGCCGTTTAAGCGTGATTTAGTAACAAACATCCAAATATCCAAACATCTAAACTTTCGCATTTATAATATTAGTAGGATCCATGTGAAGTGTTCAGGGAAAAGTTCAAACGCTTCGGGTATTGTTAACACGTCAGTTTAACCTTTATTAAAAGTATTATTTAAAAAAAACTGTTATTTAGAAATGTATTAAGGACAAAAACATACTATTAAGCGAACCTTTTGCCTAATATAGCCTGGAAACGACACAAACATTATTACTTATCTTTAGTAAACGAATGCTTAATATAAATAATATCAGAAATTCTACAAAAGAAATAGAAATCCCACACAATTTGTCATAAAAGACTGATATGAAAATAATTCCGCATCAAACGAAAACAGAATAATGAAGATTTTGCCTGAGAAACGCCCAAATACAAAACCAAACAGTTCCAAGTCAACTTAGAAACACTTTGGTGGGACTTACTCTCAAACATGAGTTTTGCAGTCTTAAAATCAATACGGCGTAACTTAGTAGAAAATGCAAGTCAGTTATACCCTTAAGGAACTGAAACTTGGCTGATCCTTTAGAAATAGAAAATAATAAATGGAATCCACTTTATCCTTGAGTCGCATAAAAATACCATTATCAGACGCAACGGCCCAAGTTGTACTCGCTATTGTAATTTAATTCTCTCCTTGGATAAACTTCGTGTAAAAATATTTATGACCAATGACTGGAGTTTTGTTTCACCTTCACCATGGTGAAATATGGCAGGAGGCGGGATCTTGAATAATCCTGCAATAATTTCATGTCGGCTTTGTAAACACGATTAATTTGATGGATGATTTTTGATGTAAATGTCTTGTTTGTAATAATTGTCATGAAGCTGAAGTGCAGAGCGAATGAAACAGGTACGTTTACAAAATGGTTACATCATAATTACAGAATATATTTTGAAGGTTAGCTGCAAGTAATCCCTTATAGGGATAAGTTCGCCTTTGTACCATTATTTTATATATCATGTTTATGTTTTAACCCGTTCTGTGTACAATAAAGTGTTTACATACATACATACATTTTTAAATATGAAATGAAGTGAGTCGTTTGTATCTTATGGACATCAAACATTGAAAATTGTAGGTATAAAAAAGGGTTTATGACATGTAAAATAGAATATTCTGATAGTCGGTATCAGATATACTATTATACTATTTTTTTATTTATTTCTTCAGACAGTTCATCACAATAATTTTAATCTTTAGCCCGCTACCTTTCTTAGCGGGTTGCAATCTGTACGCGGTATTTTCAATTTACCGAAAGCTTACTGATGTCTTCCACATTTTCGGTACGTATACTGCCAGTATTCAATTGGCACAGTAGCATTACATTGCGCGAAATCAGAGCGGTACACTGTGCCAATCAGGAAGCTGTCATAAAAATGCAGCCGCGCAGTAAAGATTCTGTACTGATAAGCCACTGACTCCACGCCGCCATTTAAGGGGGTGAGTTGGAAATTATCGCGTTCTTTGAAACGCCGTTTTGACTAGATTAGGAAACAATAAGGCCTGATATTCTGATTTTATGATGTATTGCATCTTTTTTTCTCGTGCGTGGAAGGCATAAGCGAGTCTTTGTCAAGGGGGCGTCACATAACACATAGTTAGATCTAGATGTCACTCTTTATATGGGATTAAGTACCTACTCCGCCAAGCCACGAGGACATTTCCACATGTCTTTTCCAATCGAACTGATTTCCGAGAGCAAATGATGATTATCAGAGAAAAAAACCGAATCGCTGTATATGGGCCGATAATATTTGAGGATTTCCATCGATTCCACAAGGTTCATCTTTGGCACTTCATTAGTTGCTATTTCAACGGAATCTTATCAGAATCTGTAACGTACTTTTGTACTTTTGAGGAATTCCATAAGTCATCTGTGGTAAGTCTTCATCATAAATTCCACTCCACCAAATGTACCTATGATTTCCGGGTTTAAATACACGAGTTATAATTGAAAATACCAAAATCACTACACGTGTGCCTAATATAATTGAAGTTTTCTCAATTTCGCATGGATCCTATCTGCCAACTGGATTTTTGAAAAAATGGGACCCACCTGGTAGCTTATACTTACAAACAAAAAATAAATTGTACGAATCGACTCATAAATAACGAGCTCTAACAAACATTAAAAAAAAAAAAAAAAACAGCCGAATTGAGAACATCCTCCTATTTTTTTCAGTCGGTTAAAAAGGACAGTTGGACTGTCCTAACGCGCGTTGGAAACGTAACGTAATTACCCCTCAGAACTAAATGTCACTAAATGAAAACAAAATAATGCAATATTATCCATTACATTAGGTACAAGGTCTCTATTAAAATTAACAAGAAGTTTATGAGATCATTCAATATCCCAGAGAAGTACAAGTTCTCTGACTGAGGTCTGTTTTCAGAAGAATGCCGCGCCCACGCTAAACGTTCTGATCTATTTAGTTTCAGTTAATTGGGTTCGGGGGATTATAATTTTATTATAACTCCAAAAGAAAGGAGGCAAAAAAATTCATATGCCTCGTGAAGAAAATCCTATTCAAATATCTCAAAAAAATACGAAGATACAACCATTTTAAGAGTCCGTATACAGCCGTTTGCTGAATTCGCTAAACTTTTTGTGGTCATATCTCACTAAATATTCGTTTTCCTACAGATTGTGTAATATGAAAGATCATTTCAATTCAAGGTGAATAAGTGGAAAGGTTGTTTACATTTAGCTCTCAATTTACCATATTTTGGCTCAGTCCCACAGCTGTTTTCTCATTTTTCGCTCGGAGACGTGTAAAACGATTTAGGTCTGAAGAACTATTTTATTTCAAACCGACATGAAACAAATAAATATATATTGGATTGATAGTCGTCTTAGGAATAAGTGGAAAACATTTTATAAGTTACATATTAAATTGTTGAGTAAAACCGTATTTCCATCCAACAACTTTTTAGTAAAAACACACGAAGAATCGCCAGTATTTTTGGCCATTTAGCACATTATTTCAAAAATATGAAAATATAATAAGAAACTCCAGTTCAAGTGCAAAGTTCAATTCGTAAATATAAAAATATATTTATGTGTAGAAGTAAATTTCGGCATAAAAAATATTTCAAATCACCCTAAAATTCGTAATACAACACCGTGCACGGCGCTCGATGCGGCAGACTCCGCCAAGCGGTTCGAGGGAACACGTCGCTCGTAGATTTCAAGGTTACGTAGCTATGGGCGCTTGGGCTAGCGGGAATTATAGCGCGACGAGGCAATCTTGATCATTTGTTAAGTAATGGTTTTTGTTACTTTTGACTTTTTATATGAAATGAAATTGCATTTGTACTAATGGAATTATTTTCATTGTACTACTAACATTTTTGACCTATGTTCCATAGAAGGAGGTTCTTAATTAGTCTTTATGTTTTATCTATATATACATTAATCGATAATTCTAAAAGTACGTCATCGAATTTTCATCATCATCAGCCTATATATACGTCCCACTGCTGGGTACAGACGTCCTCCCCTGAATTAGTTGGACTGTTCAGGATGTTATTTTGCAGTTTCTTAATTTTGACAGCCGTTTGTAATATTTCCAATTAACGGAATCTTATTCCTATTGCCTTTATCTGTGTGATATAAACTGTTTCCTGCTGTCCTGGTGCTACTTTTGTGGCCTTTCTAATCATTTCTGGTTTTAACCATATTTATGCAATTTTACCTAACATCTGCTTCGATGACAGGTCTCAACACACATCTGTGTCACATGTTTTATCTCCATTTTTTTATCGCCCATCTTTTCCTTACTCAGATTCTTACTATTCATGTCGCCGAAGTAGTATACTATAATACAATATTTATAAATTGATCCCGCATTGATCAGGCATCCCCTCTACGGCCACAAGCTACCACCTACCCGTCTTAGGAGCCGTAAAAGTTTTATAAGCCATACTACCGCTGCCAATCTTCCCCCCTCTATGAACAGACTCGCACACTGGCAGAAGACACGCGCTCCTTCCGACGACTTTGTCCGTCCTGCTGAAGCGCTTCCCGCAAGACACAAACAGCCATGGCCTACCTGGAAATCCTTAAACAGACTACGCTCCCAGGTAGGCCGCAGCAAGGAAAATCTAATAAAATGGGGTATCCTGAGTGGCTCAGACGCCCGGTGTGAGTGCGGGACGACTCCTCAAACTATGGCGCATATGCTCTCCTGCCCGGCGCGCGGCGTGCCCGCACACATGCTGCAGACAAGACCTCCGTGACGCAACAGACAGCGCGTTAGCCATCACTAATTTCTGGTCCCGCACAATCTAACCACGGCTCAAATATGAAACCATCGACACGAGAAGAAGAAGATAAATTGATCGGTTTTATTATTTTAGATTCAAGTATGGCGCCTAGGAAGACAAATCGTTCATTTGGTAAAGTAAAGAGAAAAAATATATTTTTTGGCCCTGAAACATTAAAACCAGACTAAAACGAAATCTGCACAACGCTGGAATCTGGGAAGGTTAACGAATTATTCTTATTTATCTGGTGATGAAGCTTAGTATACTTCAGGAAAATTAACTGTAAAAAAAACTATACCTTAATTTCTAAATTACCTGGTAGTTTATTTCAACATCTACACTAAAACCAAGAAACGAATAAGTCAGATAAAAACTTTTCACCTAGAATTTGATAAACTGGAAACTGAAAACTAACAGTAATTAATTATCGACCGAGTGAGCGGAAGCGAATAAGGTCTCCGTTTCAGCTTGGACAAAAATGCTTTCGTATGTCTATCCGGATTTCCGGCTGTGCTCCTCTAGAGGTCGCATTTCTCAATCGATTCTCGTAAAATTTGGTGAGCAGATTCGGTAATTAATTATATAGATTTTTTTATCGAGTCATTTTTTGGGAATTTTTCAAAATGGCGGAGTTATGCAAAAAGACAGACTCGCGAGGTCTACAGCTCACAGAGCCACTAGTAAATGATATAAATAACCTAAGTTTTAAGATGAGTAAAGATAAACAATAATAAATATTGGGGACAATCTTACACAAATCGACCTAGTCCCAAACTAAGCAAAGCTTGTACTATGGGTACTAAACGACGATATACATATAGATAAATAAATACTTAAATACATAGAAAACCAATATCCATGACTCAGGAAGAAATAAATGCCCATACCGGGATTCGAACCCAGAACTTCCAGCTTCGAGGCTAAAGCGGTCGTCAAACAAGCAAGTACTTAAATTAATTCTGAATTTGTAGTAATTACATAAATACATTATAATGAACGATACAGTTCCAAGTTACCTGATATTTTATTTAAATACATATAGGTACATATAAATGTTAAGAAACGAAAAAGTCAGATAAAACGGTTAAGGCGCCGTAGGTTCGGGGAAGTTAAGCGAACAGAGTTTTTGAAACAATATAATGCGTCTGTCTATAATAAAATGGTTTCAAAAAAATACGAATAGTAATCTTGAGGCTTTTCTGCAGCGAGATCAGTGATTGGAAACGATAGAAAAAAATCACGAACATAGGTCTAAAATACACTTAAAATATTCGTAACAAATTATGCACAAAAGCTAAAAATATTAAAATTGCTTCTAAAAATCGGCAATATTTTTGAGAGAACTCAAGTGATAACTTTTTTTTTTATATAAACGGCCAAAAAATTAAAATTAAAAAACATGCTATCCGCGCTTCCGAGCACGCACTTCCATCTCCTTCACGCTTATGCTCAGTGAGACCCCAGTTCGGTCGCGAGATTTAATATTAGCATTCCAACCGGAGCAACAGACGGCAAGTAATTTTGATTCTGAAATAAACAACGTTACCCAAAGGCGGCAAAAACGCGCACACGAACACAACGAGTCGCTGGCCTCTGAAAACCTAAGCTCCCTCGGGGACACCTTTCACTTGGAAGAGACTGCGACATCGGAATTAAATCTAATGAATTTAAGCAAATTAATAAATTCTCATTTAAAGGATAACAATAAAACTCTTATATCTGAACTTCAAAATACAATTCAAGCCGAAATCAACAAGGCAATGACTAGCTTAAGAAACGAAATGAAGATTGAAACTACAGAACTATCTATACAGAACGACTTAAGAAAAGTGGAACTGAAAGATATAAATTGCAAGATAGAAGAGCTGAGAAGAGAAAATGAAAAATTACAAATGGAGATAAAAGCAATAGGAGTGAAAATTACAAGCGGAAGTGAAGCAAATGGAGGGCAGCATACACTTGAAAGTGAAAAGAAAAAAATTGTTATCTATGGACTAGCGGAATACTTCAGGGAGCCTGAAAGTCATCTTCATGGTAGAATCATATAAATGTTTGTAGAGCTCTTGAATACCGACTTGAGGGGGTATATAGAGGACACATATAGGGTTGGTCGACTTACTAATAAAACACGGCCACTGGTGGTTGAACTAATCAGTAAGAGAATGGTAAAATACTTATTAGAAAATAATCACCATTTACGAGGAACTGGAATCTCCATCTCGGAATTTCTCAATAAAAATGCACAGAAAGAAAGGAAAACCATGTTAGAAGAGATGTTCCTGGCGCGGAAAAAAGGCTTACACGCAGTAATACGTAACAACCAACTAGTAATAGAGGGAAAACTGGTTGGCAAGAAGGAAAACAAGTATGATGAATACCAAAACTCAAGCGTACGGTCTACGTTGGAGAATGCGCAGCCCGATACCTTTGAACACCCACAAAACAACTCAAAAAATAACACTAATCATACATTTCGAGGCTACAAAATAATAATAGGTGGAGACCTAAACATAAATGTTCTCATCAATAATACTAAAACAAGCAATTTATTAGGCCTTATGCTGGAATTTAATTTCACACAATATATTAAACACCCAACTCATATCACAAAAAATTCTTCAACATGTCTAGACCTTCTATTTACAAACTGTAATAACATACAAATGCACACAGACACAATAGAATTAGGATTTTCAGACCATGCTGGTACAGTTATAACATTAAAACTACCACAGCTAACGCAAGAAAAATATGTATGGAATGTAGAAAAACGGATTTTTAACCCTACTAACATTGTAAATTTTAAAACATGCTTGAATAACATTAAATGGCATAACATAATTTCCTTAAATAAAAGTGTAAACGATAATTATAAAGCTTTTAGTGAGACAATAAATAACGCTTTAAAACAGTGTATACCAAAGAAAAAAAATAATCTAAAAACTAAATATAGAAAAAAATGGCTGACAACTGGTATAAAACTCTCATGTAAAAATAAACGACTGCTAAAAATATTAACATTAAAATCAAATAACCCTACACTCAGTAACTACTATAAAAAATATGAAAAAATATTAAAAACAACAGTAGCCACTTCAAAAAAGTTACAATTCATTGACAAAATAAAAAAATCTGATAGGTAAAAAAATTAAGGCTATGTGGAATGTTATTAGAGAGCGCAGTAATAAAAAACAAAAAAGAGAGAAAAATAACATTAAACTACAAATAAATAACTCGCTTTCGTCCGATCCAATAAAAGTAGCTAATTATTTTAATGAATTCTTTGCTTCTGTAGGTAAAAGGATCAGTAGTACAGGTGACGGACAGGGTAACCAATCGTCTGGCCAACCTGTGCTTACCCCTATATCTAATTCCATATATCTCAGCCCCGTGGACTACCCGGAAATACATAAATATATTAAAAACCTAAAAAATAAAAATAGTTATGGATCAGATGAACTTCCTCCATCCTTGTTAAGACAATGCGCAGATCAGCTGGCGTTACCTTTATCTATATTAATAAACCAATCTTTTAATGAAGGTGTGTTCCCAGACCTATTGAAAACAGCAATAGTAAAACCTATACATAAAAAAGGCCCTAAAACGGACCCTAATAATTACCGCCCAATAGCTCTGTTGCCTACTGCTTCAAAAATATTCGAAAAGGCCATGTACAACCGCGTTTATTCGTTCTGTGAGAAATTTAAGATCTTAGACGACAGCCAGCATGGCTTTCGAAAAAAAAGGTCCACGACTCTAGCGGTCTACAAATACATCCAAGAAATTTTAAACACTCTCGATAAAAAAAAGTACGCCATCGGAATACTATTAGATATGTCTAAAGCTTACGACAAAGTCCAATACGACATCCTACTAAACAAACTATACAAGTTAGGAATCCGCGGCTCAGCGCATAAATGGTTTACATCATACCTTAAGGATCGGCAGCAGTTCTTAGAAATCGAATACTTTGACCATATTACTGGTAAAATAAATAAAATCCGCTCAGAGCTAAATGATCTCCCCAAAATCATGAATGTCCCGTGCGTCTTGTTCGCGGACGATATATCCATATTAACAACATGTGAAAATAATTTAAACTTAAATAGCAGACTAGAATCAATACTTGATAAAACTAACAACTGGCTTAGCAATCAGAACCTAGAAATTAACTTTAATAAAACAAAATTAATGGTATTCCACCCACATCGACAAACATCCTTAGGAATAGACTTTTGCTACAGAGATAAAAAGTTAGAGGTAGCCAACGAATTTTCACTGCTTGGTTTGACGATAGATACACATGTCAATTGGAAATCTCATACTAAAAAGATAAGAGCAAAAATATCCTCTTTTGTATATGCACTCAGGGAAATAAAAAAGTCGACTGATTTCAAGACTGCACTTGCTACCTACTATGCCTATGCTAACGCATGGTTCAGCTACGGTATAATCCTTTGGGGCAATAGCACAGACGTACCATCATTATTTACTTTACAAAACAAACTTATTCGCATATTAGTAAATATCGACAACAGAGACAGTTGCACACCCCATTTCAAGAATCTGAAAATACAAACGTTAACAGGTCTCTATATTTTAGAAGTTTGTAAGTTCGTTCGTAACTATCCCCAATATTTTAAGAAACGCGAAGATATACCGACAACTTATAACTTCCGGTATAGAGAAAAACTAATGTTACCCTCATCTAACCTAAAAATGCATTCTGCTGCAACCTATACCATGTCTGTTAAATTATATAATAAATTACCCGATAGAATAAAATCTGAGAAAAAACATAATACATTCATAAATATATTAAAAGAATTCCTTATTAATAAGAGTTATTATGCGCTAAGAGAATACCTAGAAGAAAAACTGTAACATAAAATAAAAATATAACTATAAACTCATCTTTTACTCAAAAATAAAATATAAAACCAAGTTCTTTTAAAAATAAATTAATTAAAGAAATAAATAAATTAAATGTGCAATAAACAAACAAATTAAGTTATTTATTAATATATCTATATAAATGTGCTATCATAGTCATATTAAAGTATATGTGTGTCTCTTTATAGTTTGCACATTGCACAGAATATGCAAATTATAAAAAGAAGAACTTTGCATAAGCATGTTGGCCGTCTTCTCTTCACAACATGTTGCGGTGCCCAACAGGGTCCACAATTAAGTTTTTTATTAGTTAGTAACTAAAACTTATGTTTACCAACACCCTGTAAACAAACATTGTGGAAAGCAATAAATGATTGAGTATTGAGTATTGAGTATTGAGGGAGAGAAGACCATGAACCTACGGCGCCTTAAAGTATCAAAACTACTCTACGCCGACCTAGCCGCCTCGCTCGACCCCCACTACAATACCTGCGCTGGCGCGCTCGGAGGCGGGTAATTATACCTAGAATCGAACTTTTTCCGGGCCGATACGGACTCTTAATATTGGTCGACAGAGAGAGAAATGGTAGCATAGTATGGATGAAAGAGAATCTTCCATACGATAATAATAATAAACAATTACCTAGCTAGGCTGGTCTGTATTTTGATGATATGATTATAAATTAAGGCAATGTTTTGGTATATAAAGAAACAAAGGCTTTGATTTAAATAAACATTACATGTTGAGAAAATAATGATAAAGCTACCGTTACGTTAACCGGCCACGGTAGGATCTGGTAGGGGTTTAGTAACCAAAAACAAATTTTATTTAGTACATGGTTATTTTCTTGAACTAGGATGCAGTAGGTGAACATAGGGTTAAGTATGTAGGGAGGAGTCAAAGACTAAATTTGCTATCACATAAAAGAATTTAGGTTGCTCGGAACATAATGTAGACACTAGACGATCTATTGGCCAAATCAAGTTAATTTTAATATCATTTATATTTCTTTAGGTTAATATTATATATTTTAGAAGTGCACGGGTGGTGGTTTCATTTTAGTGACTAGGTTACATATATTTAGTTACAACATTTTAAAATTATATTAATCGACGAAAATCCGTTTTGAACGAAACTGACTGAAATCAAAGTAGTAGTAGTAGGTACATCATAATTCCACGGTTAAACTCACGTATTAAATGTCACCACGGGCGACATCTTTCGAACTCTTCGGGAATTCTTCTTCTTTTAAACATGTCTCACGAAAGTTAGAAACTAAGTTAGAAACGATCATTTACATATTAAATCAGTATGAAGTTATTGGTAGTAGTAAGTTTTTATTTTACACAAATACATTATTCATTGGATACAGTATAAATTTGCAAAAACAGACGATAAGTACAAAAGCAAGGCCCTTAGATGGACCTGTAGTAGATAACCCGAAGGTTATCATTGGTTTAAGTCAAACCCTAAGTATAATTTAGTACACTGTAATTTAATACGCGAGGTTAAAAACAAAGTTTAAACCGGCTTCAATTCAGTACTCCGCTTCAAGTTTGCCTGTAAAATTTGAAGTGTCACCCCGACGTCTTCAGGATCTCATCACCAGATCCTGACCTGATGGCCATGAAACCACCACAAAAATATATATTCCAAATCGATTTAGGCGCCGTCTAAAAATCAGGGAACGTACATAAAAAATAAAAGATTCCGACGAATTATAACCTCATTTTTTAACTTTGTTAATAAAGTTTTCTAGATGTATTTAAAGGTAGACAAATGCAGCAACACGTGTCTATGATTTTTGTATAAAAAACAAGGAAGACTACAAAGATACACATACATTACATACAAATATCACAGGAAAAACATAACTTTTACATGTGCAAGGACATGCAAAACTTTATCAACAGGAAAACGAAAGAAAAATAAAATATTGTGCGGAACAAAATATTACTCTGAATTATATAGCCACAGTGTATTTCAATAATGTCCCTTGGGCGACGCAACACAGTTTCTGGCGAGAATCGCTACGCGCTACGCCGCTCATCCAGTGGCTTTCCTGCCAAGTAGCGGAAAGCGCCTACGGCGTAGATGGTTGGCGGGACGACCGCGGGATCTTCTACGAGCTCAGCGCTACGAATTTATTGCCAGTGAATGTGTAGAAAAGAGTGAAAGGTGCCTCATTCCATCATCTCACTGAACGCATTGCAAAGGACTTGACGTTAGCGCAAGATTTGATTTGCTCTTAGGGATCGTCCTAATACAACGCGACTTCGCGATCATCGCAAGTTCGCGCGAATTTTACTCATCAAACATATTGGACTCGAACAGGTGTCCTAATTGACAACCGCGTGAACTTGCGATGATCACGTAGTCGCGTTGTATCAGGACGATCCCTTAAGCGTTTATTTAAAGGTGTCGATAGACTTGAGCACTTGTAATGAGCATTTTAGCGAATGTTACATTACAGATTAGTACTCGTATTTACTAACCAAGCGAGTATTTCCCTAGGGTAAATACTGCTTTTGGCAGTCGCTTTGGCGATGCCGTTAACTCCACAATATTCAATACCATTGTAAGTAATAACGCTAAAATTATTGGAGTATCACAGTTATGGAGGCCAAAACGCTTCTTTTCAACTGGCTGTCATCACGGAGTTACGATGAGACTAAAGCATTGCTAATAAGATAATTTGAATATAGGTATTATTCCTGTTGCGATGTTATTTCATGTTATTTTCGCTTTCTCACTATATAATAATAATAACGACGCACGTATTAAAATCACCAATACTCCATGTTCCGTTACATAAGTCATTTATTCATAATATTCAAAATATTACAAGACATAATGCTGAATACTCCAGTCTGTCAGCACCCTAACTCGCAAAACTGTCACATCGCAAATTGTAGGTAAAATTATAAAATTATATTTTGAAGATTTTTTGTATGGTTCATTCATTCGTAAATTGGGTGGAAAATATATTTTGTTGGAAGCAATATATTTTGCACGATGTAGATCTTTAAGTAATATAATTTGGCAGGGCCTAACTTAGATTTATGTGCAAAAAATGCCGTCTGGGTATGTCTAATAACATGATATTAGAGTAAAATTGTTTTTCATGAAAGTTATTTTTGGTAATCGGTTCAAATAATGTTGCGGTGACTAAAGACATTTTTTAAATTATACGTTCAGTTTCAAATTGATATCGCTGGATATAAAAAATAGATTTAATTATATTATTTTTTATTGACTCAACTAAAATTAACAATTAAAAAGCCAAATCATTTCACTCATTGGTTTTGGAATGAACATAAATTATTAAGTATTGAGGGTATTGCGTATTTATTTTATTAATGTTATGTATTTGCGTAAATATGCTCTATATAGGAGTACCGTTATGTTTACTAATATTTATATATATATATTTGTTATTGTTATCTGCAGTGCCCACAATCTTTTCCGCTTTGCTTGAAGGTTTGACTGGTAGAGAATGCCATATGGCATGGCATATATACTCCGCGTTTTGTACGATAAGTTTTTCATACTAAGACTTTAGATGCGAAAGTGTGTCTGTCTGTTACCTCTTCACGGCTGAACCGATTTCGATAAAGCTGGGTATAGAGATGGTTTGAGTCCCGGGGAAGCACTTAGGATAGTTTTTAACCCGGGTGAAAGTTTGTATGGAACTACGATATAAACGGAGGCGCGGGCAGTAGCTAGTAATAGATAAAAACTTCATTTTAAGCAAATACCCAAGACGCCTTTGCTTTCCTCAGCGAAACCGAGAGAAAATCCACTGTATCATAAAAAGGAAAATAGAATAAATGCGAGTGATACATCTGACTTACTCGCACTCAGTACGTTCATAAAACCAAGTAAGGCATGAAAAAGAACAGTTATTTCTCTTCATATTACAGATCCTTGGAACGACAAGGTCTTATGTGAATGTGGAGCTGTGAAACTTGGGTCTTTGTCAAAGTTTGGTAACAATCTTTAGTTGGCGCAATGGTACGGCTTTTAGGTATTCTAACCGACCATGGAGTACTTAGGTGTCAACTGTGAACTAAGAGGAACTTGACAGGAGTTGGGCAATTTAGTTTTGTTTAAAGCTTGGTTAGGTTGTTCATGAATAGCAGTGGAAGGTTTAAAGGGAGATTTAGCTTTAAAAACCCTTTACCTTAGTACTAGCTTCCGCCCGCGACTTCGTCTGCGTGGAACCGGAATAAAAAGTATTGTATATTATAATCCAGGCTACAAAATTGTCTGCGCGCAAAATTTCATCCAAACATCCAAATATCAGAACATCCAAACTTTCGCAATTATAATATTAGTAGGATAGTAGGATTAAGCGATTGGTAACGTCTGCTAACAAAAAAATACATTTTAAACGAGAGAGCAGTAAAATGTATTATTCCACGCGGTTATCACAAGACAGCGCGGCAAACTGTGTGTCGCGGTGAGATAGGCTAACCATCTCTTTCTAATTAGAACACTTAGACAGAGACGGAGAGTATATCTCGCCGCGACCCAGCTCGCGCGCCGTCTTGTGATAACCACGCTGGATTAAAACCACGGATACTACGAAATCAATGCTAAAAACAACAACTTATCAAGACATCAGTGTAATTAATATCCATCAATTTATAAAGCCTTAGCCACTGGGGTTCATAAAACGCAAAATGAGACACTTTCATTTGGTAATCGGGAACCCTTTTTTGTTGACTAAGCCCTTCACAACTTCGAGTCTTTTGAAGACGAGCCTAAGAGTTAAATCAATACACAAACTCCTGTCTTATTCGGAAAGCTCTTAAGAAACGGTACTTAATTGCGATTTGACGAGCCAAGCGTTATGTGAAGACTGTAGCTACTGCATTCTTCATTTTCACAAAACAATTGAATTTCAACAGGCAACGCGCGCTCGCTCTGAGGCGTAGCTCAGCGCGCGAGAACCTGATTTGAATTCAATAGGAATTGAAGGCAGTTTGAATTAAGACGTAGGTAAGCTTAATAAATAAAATCGTTAATGCCTGCCAAACAAACGCCTCTGTCTACGTTTCAAATTGAGTAAAGGCGTGTAGGATTGGAGTTCCGTACTTTTCGTTGTTCTTAAAAGTATTAAGGACTCATTTTTGCCCGAGACTTCGTCCACGTATACTCGTGACGTCTTGAGGCATTCGTATTGTACAAAATCTAATATAAATTGCTTTTAGATTTCCAACTGAGCTTCAATCGCACACCCATAGAAACGTAATATCCTCTTTACTGTCACCTCGGGTCATTTAGTTTGTTTACTTAAGATGTTATAGTTAGCCAAGTAGCCACTAGATGTCGCTGTTACGTTTATTTGCAACCCTGAAATACGCTATTGAGATTTTTCCTGGAATAGAGACTCCTGCGTGGTAATTATTTCATATTGTACATTAACTGAATAAATCGTATTAGTGTATGAAGCAGTGTATCATTTTGGGAGTTTCCCACTGGTCCTTCGAGCCGGACAGTTCGGCTAAGAGGATTAAAAAACGAACAGACGAGTCAGGTAGATCTAAATGACAATTTTTATAGAGAAAAAGGCGGTTGGACTGTCCTAACGCACGTTCCATATATTCCTCGGGTCGAAAAGCGGGCACGGCAGCGGTTTGCTTCCAAAAGTGTTACCGCTGGTAGTTTAAAAAAAAGTATCCTGTCCTGTTTGGGGGTCTCAGGTTTCATAATATTCTTTGGCCGACTACGGCAGAGGCGAAAGGAAGGGATAAGTTTTTGCCAGTCTATGTTTGTATTTACGTGTTTTCCACCGCAGCGTGTAAGATACTGAACCGATTTTGATGAATGATGTATTAATCGATTCAAAATTATGCTCCGGGTTACATAGGCATGTTTTCCGTAGTCAGGGTACAGCTTTTTGAACCTTTTATGCTAGTTATCTTACCTATATCGTATATCTTAATCGGTTAAGCGGTTTAAGAACGGAGAGGTAGCGAACAGTCACCGCGAATTTAAGACGTGTGTCTAGCTGTCACTTCGAATTTGCTCCCACAATATACCGCCTGAAGTCCTTTAGTTATTCTTTAATAAAATTTGCCTTAAAAACAAAAGTTTTAACCGACTTCTATTCTGGTACTCTGCTAAGCCACAAACATGATCATTTCAACATTTCCTAAAAAACACCCCAAATCGCTTCAAGTGTGCCTATAAAATTTGAAGAGTTCCCTCGACTTCTGCAGGATCCCATCTTCAGATCCTGACCTGACGACCTGACGACCATGGGACCACCTGGGAAGGATCCCCTTTCAAAAACAAAATCAGATTTTTCCAAATCCGTCCAGGTTTTCGGTACGTAGCAATGCTGGAATGTCATCCCTCCGCTGTTACGGGACCTAAGAAATGTGCACAGCTTTAAAATCAAACTCAAAGCTTTTATATTCAACCACCAAAAGAGCCAGGAAACTTCATTTAGGAACTCAAATGATAACGTTGTCTTACCTCTGTGTTATGTAGCTCTAGTTTTTAATATTTGTTATTCTACTGCTTTCAGTTAGGCTGTGTCTTTGTATCAATTTACTTGAATTATTTGTTTTGTTTTTCTATAATTATATGGCCTGTCAAATGGGTATTGCGCCCAAGTCACATGACTATCTTGTTTGACGTTTTAGTCGCCGGGAACATCCAATTGTCATTTAAATGGCGCTAGTTCGTCGGTTGGCGCGGTTATGGTTGCATTCGGAAATTTTATTATTTGTCTTTGCTGTATTGTTTTTGTTTTATATTACTATGGGGTGCGGCTCACGAGATATAACCATAATATATACAATTTCATATTAATAACGTTCACAAGATAAAATGAACGTTAGCTTTAACAACAAAACCAATATTTTTATAAGCTATAACTGTCAGCTGACATAATATTAATTTTATACAACGGTTTTTTCTATAACACTGAAATTAACTAATTTCAGTTCGTATAACATACATAACGTATAACGATCATAACACGATATATCTTTTCGTATAACATACATAACGTATAACAGTCATAACACATATTATATTTTTGTATAAGGATTATAATATAGTAGATTAAGTTAGGGCAGCTAGAAAAAGGGGAGACGGGGGGCAAAGCACCACACAAAGCGGGCTCGGGGGGCGAAGCCCCGTGCAGTAAAAAAACAACATATAATCGTAACAATGGTATTATTTGTAGGTTAGGTTAGGGATAGCTTGTGTCCCTCAGAGCAGAAATAGGCACTTGTTGACACGCTGGCGGTTGGGTTAGGTTATAATAATTGGCGTTTGGTTAAAAAAAGTTTTCATACAACAAATGAATATTAAAAACGTTTACTGCTATTGAAATAATTGCAGCCGATTTAAACTTTACGAGCATTATACTTTTTGATGTTAGATTAATTGAATAATATATGTTTTAAACCGTAGGTGTTATGAATATTATACGCTTTAATCGATATATCAATTGATATTATATCTAAATAACGTTATACTTTACGAAAACATGTATTTTGAAATTATACCTTTCGTTCATTATATGCAGTGAACGTTATACTAAACTATCTTATACGAAGTGAGCGTATATATTATGGATGTTATATGATTAGTTCTTATACCTCGTATTACTTACCCATTACTATTATTTTTATTTTTGTGCGAGTGTAAAATGTGTTGTTACGCCGTGGAACCGTTTCGTGGCAATGTTGTTTTCTCTATTTTATGCTGATTTATACGCATGTATGTGTTGTTGTCTGTTCTATTCTATTCTAATAATAAAATATTACGGCAAATTGAGAATTTACTCCTTTTCCGAAGTCGGTTAAAGATATAACTTCGACAATTCAGTTTAATCAAATTTATAATCATCAATCCATGGCCTGTTAAGAAGGGAGACAACGTCTTTCACGGCTGTAAGCTAATGAGGGATATTTATAATACATACATTCACGCCTTTATTCCCAAAAGGGGTAGGCAGAGCACATGAAACGTATGTTCCAGCGCCACTTTTTGCATAAATGGGGGTTTAAAAGATCGACAAAATGTGATATTGCAGTGATAGTTTGCTAGCCCATCGCCCACAACACACTTCAACCCTGGTCCCTTAGTCGACTTTTACGACACCCACGCGAAGAAAGGGGGTGGTGAAATTCTAACCCGACACCACACGGGTCATATTTTAAACCAATATAAATAGCACCTAGAAACTTAATAAGTAGCTAAAATTGATATAAATACGGCTGTATACTCAAAAAATATTATTACTCCAAATGAAAGAAGCCAAAAATATCCCTAGTGACGAAAACCCCATTCAGATATCTTAAAGAATTACGAAGGTACCACCGTTTTAATATTGCTTGTTAGAGAGAGAAAACACTCGCTGATAGTGACGTTACAATCTGCGAGCGTCATAGTAAATGACAATCGTTTCATATGTAGGTGCGTTTTGCGGAAAAGGGATAGAACGCACCCCCTCTTGAAACTTTGGACACGACGTTCGCGTTATTTTTCACTTGTGTTGCTTTTCTCTCCATTTGACTACATTTTTGATTCTTTTTCGAGAAAATACAACATTATTGATTATTAAGTCCTGGCTTAGGAGAAGCGAGTTTCTTAGTATAGGTAGACAGTTTAATTTGGTGCTCGCCCGCGCGTTGCGCAGTCGAGGACCGAGTTAAGCGGTCTATCTTTAGTCTTATTACTTTACCCCATTTATTATTTATCCATCTTAAGATTTAATCGGTTCAACTCAGATCAAACGAGATTTGAGATTATCTTGTTTTAATAATCGTCTGGTCTCGAGTGCCGTTTGAAGTAGATTGTTATAATTTAGTACCTACTAGAGCTTGTTACGTGTTTCAAAACCTTGAGTTCAGTATTAAAATAGGTAATAGTTTCTACTAAGGCAATAAAGTCCGTAGCTATAATGATGTACAGAAGCATGTAGGGAATAATAGACTTGCGTCCTCAGATTTTTTTACGAATAAATTTTTGCTGTCTACTAGCAGAATAAAAAAATGCAAGAATAATTTAGCTGTTTTCCTTTGTTTGTCATGTTATACACGTGAGTTAAATATCATATTAATGACTGTTAATCCTACCAATATTATAAATACGAAAGTTTGGATGTTTGGATGTTTAAATGTTTGGATGTTTGTTACTCAATCACGCCTAAACGGCTTAACCGATTTGGATGAAATTTTGCACGAAGATAGTTTATAGCCTGGATTAAAATATAGGATAGTTTTTATCTCGGGCCCACGCAGGCGAAGTCGCGGGCGGAAGCTAGTAATTTCTATATTCGCTTTATGGCTCCTATACATGATGGCCCATCCTATGGCCCAGCGCTATGGCCATGCGGTGGTTGAACGCCACTACACGATGGCGACATTGAGCTGTGATCGAATCGTTTTGCGAGATGGACGTCGAAGCGTTAGCCGCTGCGGCAATGTACCTAATCCTAATAATATTATAAATGCGAAAGTTTACATATTGCGCTTTCTCCCGGATATAATTGCAAAAACTTTATTGTTTCGTGTTGAGGCAACGTACATTTCATTTCATTTATTTATTCATAACAATGGATATTGTGTTGAACATATATACATATATATTACATTAATTACACAAATGACATAAGAACAAATTCCCTTTTCATTATCAGGTAACAATGTCAAAATTAAAAATAAGATTATATTATATTATGATATAAGTAACAATAATTATTTTACAAAAATTATTTAATTTATTATTAAAAAATATGTTAATTATCCCTAATTTACAATTGATCTTGCAGTAATTCTGCTATTGAATAGTACGATTTTTTCAAAAGATACTGTTTCAGTCTCACATCGTGATAGATTTAAACTCCGTACTAATACACGTCATTTTCAATTAAAAAATACACAGCACGAACGTCCACACTCAACTCAGTCGACCGCGCACTGCGGAATGGCGCACGTGTAGATGCGTACCGCCATCGCTGGCCTACTCCCTTTGATGTGCGGCCGAAAAACCGACACCGCGGCCATCCTATCGCCATCCCGCCGAGCCATAAGCCATCCGACAACACTACCCTCTCTACACGCTGCACCAGCCTCTTGGGCCAGCAGGATGGCCCATCGTGTGGAGCGGCCATTAAATTAATATTTAAACGAGCGAGCGTAGCGTACGAAGTTCTCCGTTTATATTGGATGTTCTCGATTCTCGTGATTTTTTAAAAAAGTAGTTCGATGATTAACATAAAAAAAATTATTTGGTCGATTCAGACTGGAAATTGTAAAAATATTTTTTATGACAGATTTCATTTGCGAGGGCTTCTACTAACAGAGCCACTTGCAAAATAAGTTTTACTTTATCTACTTCACTGAATATGACGATAAAGCGATACACGCATATTTTAGCCATTTAAATATTTAAAATACTTGAATATATCCAGAACATTTACGGAGGTCAGCCATCTTCAGAATTTAATTTCGTTTTTAAATGAGAAATAGTTCGTGAACTTGGGTCGACTCGTAAAAAATGCGGTTTTGAAGAACTCTCTAAATACGAAATTGTGAAAGTTCCCAACAATTTATACAGACAGACAGTTGAAATATTAATTAAATTCCATTTTTAAAAGGCCCTCGAATATTGTTAGGATTTCGTTTTCAAAATGCAGACTGAATAAACAATGAGGCAAATAGATCGTCATTAGAGCTGATATATAGTATCTTCTGAATTATCTAGTGGTTCTAATGATGTTTTAAATACATTGACATTGAGCTAGCGATACCCTCTTTTCATTTTGATATTTTTACAACTTTCTATAGGGGTGTGTGTGAGCAACTATACAAAACTGAACCAGATAACTATTCCATGACAACAGGGTAATTTTTAATTAGAAAATACGGTTACGTCTATAAATATATATCGGTATCTATATACGTGTGGTGCCGGGTTAGGATAGCACCACCCCCTTTCTTCCTGTGGGTGTTGTAAAGTCGTACTAAGTGCATAGGGTAGAAGAGTGTTGTGGGCGATGGTCTAGCAACCTACCACTGCGATATCAGTTTTTATCGATCTTTTGTACCCACATGTATGCTGAAAGCGCACTGGAACATAAGTTTCATGTGCTCTGCTTACTTCTTTTGGGAATGAAGGCCTCAATATATGTAGGCAATTGTATGTATCTAAAAAAAATACCTAAAAAAGTACTCAAACAAACAAACAATAGATATCCAGGATAAAACGACGAGCGAGGCACCGGTGATAGTTATATCACGTCTATCCAAAGTGAGGTTCTTTTTACGTCGTTGATAACAGTCAGCTATATACGAATTTCACCGTCTTTGGACACATGGAAAGTGCAGCGAAAAGTAGGATTCAGACAAGCGAAACACATTGTTAAACATATATATTGTATATAACTATACCTTATTGGCAATTGGATACGTAAGGATAGAGACAGATGGGCTCGGGTCACTCGGAATATGCAATCGAGTTTCAAAAGGAGGTTCGTTGTATCGTGGTTTCATTTTTGTATTAGTAATTTACGATAGCTATTGGAGCAACAGATAAAAATATGGCGATATATCTCTCGGATAATGTGTGCCCAGGTATACGTCTATGTTTTCATTGTGGGTATGTATTCAAGTCACTTAATAATGATACCATTGTTCATTAATTGTATTTGTAAGCTCTGACATGTAGTTGTATTTAGATACCTACTTGCAGAATTAATATTTGAATTTACAACTATGAATGTAAACGGTATTTTTAGAGTTCATAATAAGGGCAAAAATATATACACAAACAAACGTCGTCCTCCTGTTAATCACGCAACAAAAACGAAATAAAAAATTTCCCCTAGTTTGTGCCAACCTTCGTAAAACGCTGCTCATCTTAAAAATATATAAGTTTCGACCTTCGAGCATTTAAAACTCAACAACGACCTTCCATCGTCAGTCTGCATAGCGTGCTCGTAAAACGTTATTTTATATATTTTTAAGGATTGCCAAAAGCTCTTAATACAAAAAAACTTTAGTTTAAATTTAATTGCACCACCAATTACAGGTGAACACAGCATGCATTAAAGAAAGCATCGACTTTACAAATTAAAAAAGAGACATTACAGTAAGGGACACAATAGTAGTTAACTAAAATATACTTAAAACTAAATGAAGAATAAGAGGGTCTAAACCTCATTAACCAATTAGTTCATTGACTGAAACGTGGTCGCTCACTATGGCCACGGAGAGGGCTATGTTGGGAGTTTCTCTGTCTATCCGCAGCAGAACCAACCGATATAGCCGAATTGCTCCGTACGTAGAACCGATGGCCGCTGGGGCGGAAAGGTTCTCCATTGGCGACCACGTACCGGCAGGTACAGTGAGGGTGGACCCCCGCAAGTTGGACTGATGACCTGGTAAAGGTCGCGGGAGTCCTTTGGATGCAGGTGGCGCAGGACAGGTAACTGTGGCATTCTTTGGGGGAGGCCTATGTCCCGCAGTGGACGTCTTTCGGCAAATATGATGATAAGGATGATACATACATTACTTACCTATAATCTACATATACGCCTGTGTTCTCAGAAGGCTTAGGCAGACATTTAATTTTCAATCTCTAGCAATACGCGTGTAGACTCGAAAATTGTTATTACTCAAACCGTTTTAATATTGCTTGTTAGAGAGAGCAAACGCAAACAGTGTGTGACGTCACATTACAGGATGCTGCCGGGGGGCCGCGTCGAACACGATGGGGGCGCGGCACGTTGCCGTCTATTTAGTGTGACGTCGCAATCTTCCAGCGTCATCGTTTCATATGAAGTTGCGTTTTGTGAAAAAGGGACAGAACATTCTTCTTAAAACTTTGGACACTTATAACTTCGTGATTATTTAACCTTTTGCATTGATTTTCTATCCATTTGGCTACATTTTAATCCTTTTTCGAGAATAGATGACATTATTGATTATTTTATTTAGTGTCTACTACACCTCTATTGCGAGTTTCAAGACAGAGAGATTGTGATATTGCAGTGACAGGTTGCTAACTCATCGTTTACAATACATCTTAACCCTACCCCGTAGTCTGTTTGAACGGCACACATGGGAAGAAATGGGTTAGCATCATATATATAGTAGCAGCCAAAGTAGCCAAACATATCGCAACGTGTCTTTATTGGTGCGTCGGGTGCGCGCCATCTTAAGGATGATAGGGGACAGATTGGACTGCCCTTACTTGCTTCATTGTAGTCGGTTACATGCGCCGTACTTAATGAAGTCAAGTGTCTAATGTTCTTTCTTTTTTTTACTTTTTTTTTATTAATTTGATATTCTAAGTACTAACATAGTCCTTTTAAGGATAATACTAACAAATAATGGATCTTGTTATCTGACTTAATAAATGAATTGAAATTGATATTACTATGAGATTCAGAATGTGTTATTTAGCCTAGTTGGTAGTGACCCTGCCTACGAAGCAAGAGGTCCCGGGTTCGAATCCCGGTAAGGGCATTTATTTGTGTGATGAGCACGAATATTTGTTCCTGAGTCATGGATGTTTCCTATGTATTTCAGTATTTATTTATCTATTTAAGTATGTTTATCGTCGTCTAGTACCAATAGTACAAGCTTTGCTTAGTTTGGGACTAGGTCGATTTGTGTATGATTGTCCCGTAATAGTTATATTTACTATTTATATTTGGCTAGTTTGGCTGCTACATACCACGTGATGCTGACTGTACTATCTTACACGTGGAACTTTAAATACACGTATGTAACTATTAAAAGTCCATAGGCTGCGTGATCAACTGGGTGTCAATTTAATGTTAGTTACCAAATTCTAAGGAATTAAGGGGCTGCATCGACATTTGCCCAGATAAGTCATTTCCGAAGAGTAGATCTCATTCTCTCGTGCGCGGAGGACATAAATCTATCTCGAACACCGGTGCGTGGCTTAAGACAATCGAGAAGTTGGGGCAGTACTAGTTAAAATTTTAAAGTAAATGTCCCGTATTCTTTCAGTTTTGTTTTTGCTAGTGGTTCAGACATGCGGCTGTCAAGCGGCGGTCGTGGGTTCGAATCCTGGCTCGTACTAATGAGTTTTTCAAAATTTATGTACGGAATATTTACCGTTAGCTTTTCGGTGAAGGAAAACTTTGTGATTAAATTGTCTAATCCCAATAACGTCTAAATAGTTTTCCTTCTTGGTTGGAAGAGATGGCAGTAGCTTTCGTAAAACGAGTGCCTATGCCAAATCTTGGGATTAGGTGTCAAAGCGGACTCCGGGCGCCTTAAGGGCCCAACCGGGAATAACGCTGGTTGCTAACTAACTGGCCAGCATAGTCAGTCACCAAAAATAGTACACAAAATTAATTTAAAAAAAAAACAATGGAAGACAACATGAGCATTTTGAAATATATTCAGAGCAATGACGCGTAGTTGCCGTATTCAAGATGTAACCCGGTGGCTCGCGGTACTGGCGCTCCCGAAGTGTTGTGGAATCGCCCTGTACAACCCAAACTGAGCCTACACGTCATTGCTTTAACTAGTAGAGAGATGTATACGATTTTAGATATAATTCCTCGCAACAAATATCTACTAAATCCAATCTAACCCGATTTGCAAATACACCCCCTTTTTTCATTCCTCAATCCTCGTATACTTCAGATTACCGAATCACACGCAGTCGTGTTAAAAATCGCTGACGGCGCGACACGACGCTTATTACGCCGACTCTGTGACGAATGCCTCCTCCATATTGAGGTGGCGTAAGTCTAGAGCGTAACACAATGACATATTTGAGTAGTATAAATCCTACTAATCCACGAATATACAAGTTTGGATGTTTGTGACTAAATCACGCAAAAACGACTAAACGGATTAAGATTAATTTTGGTATACTGTATAGCCTAGATTGACGTGTAAAAGACTTTTTATCCCGGGAATCATCCCCTAAGGGGGCGAAAGTTTTTATGGAGATACAATTTAAACGAGCTCCACGCGGACGAAATCTGTACTGCGGCCACATCCTGATTGGTCGGTGCAAAAGCGGTACGAAATCAGTAGGCTGTCAACTGTCAGTCGATATGAGGTTTCCTGACTTGTGCGGGATGCGCGGAGGTGGGGTAGTACGACTATATGTTGTACTGCTAGCGCACTGCCCTATGATATAATAATACTGACAGTATAACCTACGTCAAAGTACAAAATACCGCATACGTATTCCACCCTGTTAATTCAGGAAGTCGCCTACGGCGAAAAATAATAAAGACCTTTGGGAAGGATAAATATCGTAAAATCTGCACTGAACGTGACGAGTCATTTGCAATTAATGTATTAATCCGTCCATGTCCCTGGTAAATTCTCCAAAGTATGCCGCGTAACCTAATATTATCAAGGAACTATATACTATAATTATTAGAAAGTTAGGAATACTAACATTATGAAATCGCTAGCTCTTATGACTTGCGCCGCAGCAATACCTGAGCCATCCAAGCCGCGTAGAATAATACGTACCAGACGACATTATATTACGCTATGTACTAAGTTCCCTACAAGTTTCCCTGTCAATGGGGGCTATATAATAAGCGGTTACAGTGTTTTCACGAAAGATACATATTATTCATTCAGTGATCACATGAAAGACAGGGTAATAATGTTATGAGCCGAGCTTTTTATTTCTTGCCATTAACGTGAGTTTCCGGAAAGGCATAAAGGAACAAAAGGGACTATGTTATCATATTTTTCATTAAGCCGAAACAAATGACAGGAGTAAAATATGCCTCATATTTTTCGGTTTTCTGCCGTGCGTAGCTCAATGCATTGAAAGGAAATCGAGACAGTATAAAAATCATTCGTCGGTATCCAAAAAGATACAAAAAGGTATTATGAAGTATTAAGTTTCACTTTGAATCCATTTGCTTTTATGCGCGTTATTAAAATAAGTGCCTGGGGTTGTTATATAATACATTTTCTGTGGATGCGGCTTATTAAAATGTCATTCAGCGAAATATGAATTTCAGTGGTACAAAAAATAGTAGTTTTCGGTTTTTCAAAGACCAAGACGGTGGCAAATAAGTAAATGGCCTCCTGATGGAAAGCGGACGCCTTCGCCTGTGAACGTTTAGAAGAGTTAGGTACTTTGATACTGTTTTTGTGTTGCTGTTTGAAACATTATGTATACGAATATATCCATGCATATATGTATTTGTATTTATCCTGTTTCTGTTTCTATAAATGCCATACAATTGAATAAATAAGCAGTAGGTATATAATAGGTATGTAGAGCCCGCAAGCTAATGTTTGGTGTGTTTTGTCTATTTTAAATTGTTGAATTAATAGTGATAATTTTAAATTGTTGAATTATTAGTGATATTATTATGATGTGCGACAGCTTGAAATTGATTTATGTAGATACTATTTTGAAAATTACTATTGAAATATTGAAATGAAATTATTTAACTTTATAACCACGTATTTGTCCCTCGCTGTCAACATAGTGAATCTTCAAATAAACAAAGGGGATTAAAATATTTTTTTTAAAACCATGCAACCACTCCCATGACTTAGCCACTCATTTGCTTGTGGCAACCACAGTTGCCAATTTCGCGCACCCCTAAACTGATGTTGGCAACTGTGGTTGCCAAGCGCAGTATGGGCTTCTTTGATAAAGAAAAATTTAAAGCAGTTTAGGCTACCTTTATTAAAATCCGAAAGCAAGTGAGTGGTTAGAGGAATCCAACGCCACGTCGAAATCCGTCAATCGGTTTAGGCTGCAGGGCGTGCCAAAGAATACATACACACATACATATACATACATACGCTCGAAAAACATAACATTCCTCTCCTTCAGCAGTCGGGTAAAAAGAAAGTAAAATACGGTTTGTTAGGAAAATTCCATCGTGCAAAGATTTGAATATTAACCTAACAAGAAGTTATCACCGAAAAAAGTCTCACTATCATAGAAGAGACGTAATGCGGAGCGATCTATCTTTAACTTTGGTCCATCTCTCCAAAATCTTCATACGGAACTTCGTATTAAGAAAGTTTCTTCAATCAAATCAGTTTTATCAGACAACGACGGTACAATATTTACTGCCTGAGAAGTTAAACTGAGAATTGGAAGAAAGCCAATGTGAGAGAAAATCTTGGATAAGTTGCGAGATATAAACTCAATTTTCTCCATAATTTGGAAATGTCAAGAGGAGAGTGCCAACTTCTGTCATGGATTTTATACCTAACTGCCAATCTAATCCAACTATGTAGTTAAGAGTCCCCGGCACGGCCGACTCAAGGCGACTCTCCACACAAACGTAGTTTGGTCTCATTTTAAAAGGGCATACTGGACTAACATGAATACAATGGGATTAAAAAGTTAAGTGATTAGAGACTTTGTGTGAACAACGTTCTAACTCGCTCTATTTTTTTCATATTTTAATTCTAGCAACGTAAACTAGTTTCCCAGTTTCATGTTATCCTGGCATGTCGTTTTAAAATGAAAACCTAACTAGATTTGTATGGGGAGTCCAGCATCTTGGCGACTTAATATTTACCATTGAGCCCTTAGGCCACTTCCCCTGTGTGTATTCGGCGCGGTGTCTTCCCAGATCAGCTCAAGGTGGCAAGAGTTCTACCTGTATACAAAAAGGGCTCCAAATGTGAACAAAAAAAAATCACCCAATCTCACTTCTACTAGCACTCTCTAAGCTGCTTGAGAGAGTTCTGAAAAGTAGGTTAGTCAGATATTTGAATATTAATAAAATCTTAAGCAAGAGACAGTATGGTTACCAAAAGAGTATAGGCACACACGAAGCAGTTGGCATGCTGGTTAATGATGTAGTCAATCAACTAAAAAATAGGAAAAAAGTAGCGGGAATATTATTTGACCTTAGCTCTGCATTTGACACCGTCAATCACCAAATTCTCTTAGGAAAATTGGAACACTATGGGATCGGAGGGAAATCATTAAAGCTTTTACGATCGCACCTGACGAATAGGAAACAATTCATTTAAATTAAATGGACAGCAGGCAATGAAAGGAAAATCCTACAAACCAAGAGTGGATAGTTTGCACACAGGAGTCCCTCAGGGATCAATATTCGGTCCGATTTTCTTTATTATATGTACGTAGTGCCAAATTCCACATCAGTGTGTTCTGCAGATGATACCAATGTAGTTATATCAGCAAATGGCATTACAGCCTAAAATGATGGCGTAAACCACGTTCTTGAAACATTCAAGGACTGGTTCAAAATAAATTACCTTAAGTTCCTTGGATTTATAATTGACTCCAATTTGAATTAGAAGGAAACTGGGCGCCTAATGACAGTTCCTCGTCACATGGCGCTTTCAAAGAAAAATCCCCGGGTTATTGGGCCTTATTATTTCGAGCGCCTACCCGCCGATATAAGAAACGAACCTTGTGACGAAACATTTGGGCGTAGACTGAGAAATCTTTTGTTGGATAACCCTCTGTACTCTGTTCACGAGTTCATGGAAATAATGTTTTAAGTAATTATTTGATTTATTGATACCTAATCTGATACTATTTCTTGTGTAACATTTATATTGTATTTCTACTGTGAAATCGTAATATGTAAATTGACATTGTTTATTTTTGTTTAAAATTAAATATCCACTAGTTGTTAAATGACAATCCGTAATCGGAGATACTATTTCCACTTTCTGTTTTGACATTTTGAATATTATTTAATTTTTATTTCTTATTATTGACGATCGTGATAAGGATTCTTATAATTTTGACATTATATAGACATTACATATAAATCTAAATCTAAGCTTAACTGCAGCAAAACAAAATGTATTACGTTTAAAACTACAACTAGGGTTACTGAAAAACTACAGGTTTGTCTTGAGGGGAGCAGGATCAAATCACTCACACTCGGCGAAATTTCTTGGAGTCTACATTGACTCCAGTCTGAAATGGAAAGCAGAATTATCTGCAATGGCCAGCTCAGTCAGCTCCGCGTGTTACGCTCTTAGATGCCTTTGAGATGAGCTTCAACTAAAGCAATTAAAAATGGTATACTATGCGTTGGTAGAATCCAAATTTCGCTACAGCATAATATGCTGGGGAAACAGCTACAGATACAATATCAATGCAGCATTTATTGCACAGAAAAGGGCAATCAGAATAATCGTAAGAGTACCGCAATAGACATCTTGCAGACCCTTCTTCATGAATTCAGAATTCTTCCGATTTTGGGATTCTCATTGTCCCTAGTGTGTATATTTTAGTGGTACTTACAGATTTAATAAAACATATATGAATGACATAGAAACGGCTGAACAAAGAGACATGCGACTCGCAACAAGACGAATGGACCTGCCTCATCCCGGAAGTACTAGACTCAAGATTGCTAACCACTCTGCGGGATATAAGAATATAATCCTGTTTAATAAATTACCTCTCGAGCAAAAGTCAATCACCAACAGCCAACATATTTAAATAAAAACTAAAGTCTTTCTTGTTGAGGAAGTGTTATTATTTTATAGAGGAATTCTGTAATCAGGGCCAGGATTAATGATGTGCAACCATTTTATTTATTAGGAACTTACTGACATTTATTTATTGCAATTATTATTTGACATACTCGTAGTTAAAAAGTTCTTGATAATTGATATTGATAATTTATTTTAAGACTTAGTTTTTCTTTTATTTTACGATTGGCATGCTCGTTGTAAGTTTAAATGATTTTGAAAACATAAGATCTTGATAATTTATAGTAATAGACTTAGTTTTTTGTTTCAATATTACGATTGACATGTAATTTTAGACACAATGTAATTTGTTAAATGACAATAAATGAAATGAAATGGTATCAGTAAGCTGTTAGCGGTCAGTGTTAACTCTCAGTCAAGTAAGTACAGATTCGTTACTGCATGCCTACGTTTACTGCTCTTTCTGGCAATAGCGAAAAAGCTCAGTGAAAAAGCTCCTGACAAATAGCGCCAATGTGTTATACAGAGGTTTTGTTTTGTAATTTGCGGACAATCTTAGGTACTCAAATCAACCTAGTACCAAACTAAGCAAAGCCTGTATTCCACGATGATAAACTTACTTATACACATAGAAAACATCCATGACACAGGATCAGATATTCGTACTCATCACACAAATAAATGCCCTTACCGTGATTCAAACCCAGGGCTTTTAGCTTCGTAGGCAGGGTCACTAACAACTAGGCTACACCGGTCGTTAAATTGCCATAATAAATGGCACAAAGACCTCTTCATAGTAAAAAACCGCCGGGCTTCGCCTCCCGCACGTGCCCGCGCCCCGTTATCGTCCTACCCCGCACCCGGGCGAATCTCCGAGCGTTTGAACCGCTCGGTTTTAACGTTATTGTCGGCTCAAGATTATTTCATCAGAAGTAAAACGTACCGCAGAACCTTTAATCAAAAAAGATTTAGTACTGGTATTGGCTAACATATTCATCAAAAGTAGACTGATACTCGTACCTTTTAAAAGTATTTGCTGCCTACGAAAATGACAAAAAAACGCCTTAAAAATGCTGAATATTCGCCCACCCGCGTGCCCTCGCGGCTGAGTTAAACAGTCTACCTATACATTAGACTCATTATTTTAAGGGAATGCGACAAGTGTCTGCCTTCCATTATATTTATAAGTCCAATGCCCCACTACTCGTACACGTAAACAGCGTAATTGCAACGCGTCTGTGACCCAAAAATGGAATCTCTAATGTTTAATTCGCACAAAAATTCATTAAACTTCCAGAACAACAATAAAGTTTCCAACTGGCGAACTTGGAGCCCAGCTGCGGGGATAATTGGTTCCTACTTATAATTAGCGATCAAAAGGTAGTATTAAAGAATATGAAAGTAATTTTCTTTGAACAATTTTCGCAGCCCTTTCCTTGTTGATTAACGGTGTTTCGCAGCCTATTGTTTTAGAGTCTTGTTATAACGTATTTAATTTAATTAAGAAGTTGTGTCCACTGTGCTTTGCTCATAAAGATCTTGTTAATCGCACTGCCTATATACATTTATGTACGTAGTCTGGCATATAAACCTTAACAGGAGTTAAAGTGCCTTGAAAATAATTTACATTGTTTCTGTTAAGCATCCTCCTAGGGTTATTCCCGGTTGCGCCCTTAACGAGCCCAGGGTCCGCTTTGACACCTGGTCTTAAGGCTTGTATACCCGCTAAAGTCCTTGAGCGTATGGGCGGAGCCTCGACCCTCTCCCCGCGCAAGTCGCACAACCCGCCGTCGTTTATTAAGCGTTACATAGATTAAGTTACAGACGCGTCATCGCGCATCGTTACCAATGCAAGGGCGGACGTGGGTGGGTGACATTCGTCATGCTTAATTGAAACGTGATATTTGTCATACATAAATTACATAATTGATTAAGTTCAAAAATTATGTCCCTACTATTATAATACTATTTACTTAGGATTAGTGTAGTTCCGTCAGCACGGCTAGCACGAGACGGCCGCGACATACACTCGATTTTTCTCACACTATCGGTCTCTCTTATTAGAACATTATGAAAGAGAGGTAGTGTGAGAAAAATCGAGAGTATGTCGCGACCGTCTCGTGCTAGCCGTGCTAGTGAAAACGAAATTCGTTCGAATAACTCTCATTGTCGCTCGAACTAGCAAGCGCGACAGAGAGGGAGATACACGAACGAAGTTCGGTTTCGTTTAGCGGTAGGCCCTCAGCACGCCTAGCGCTAGACGGCCGCGACATACTTTCGATTTTTCTCGCACTATACCTCTGTTACTAAATATTCTAATAAGAGAGAGACGGATAGTGCGAAAAAATATAAAGGTAATAATAATAATCCATACCTACTGTTGGCCTTAGGCCATTTTTTAATGTCGCTATTAATAGGGGCCCATCTAGCAGTTAGCGAGTTACCGTCTGCCAGAGATAAAATGTGAAACAGTTTTAATGGGCAGGCGTCCGATGTTTCATCCAATAGCCCAGCTACTAGTCCACCATTTTCACCCAATAACCCGTTTTATTTAGATTCCATCAACTAGCAATAGACTCTTACACCCCAGCGGGTGCTGTTTCTGTGTGCTCCCCGTGACACGGGCAGAGACAGCATCCGCTTGGTGTACTCCTTGCATTTCATTAAATTGTCAAAAGGGCCTCTACGTGTTGGCTCAGAGCTCCACGCACGCCTCAAAGGTCCCGGACATCATTGTCCCGTGAGCGGGAAAGACATATAATCCATACTATCCATACTTCCATATTCATACTCCATACTAATATTATAAATGCGAAAGTGTGTCTGTCTGTCCGTTACCTCTTGTGTAAGTGTAAGGTTGTTAAGTTTTAAACTAATTTTCGGTATATTTATTACGTTCTACTTCCTTGATTTGATGATGATGGCGTGTACAGTCAGCATCAGATAGTTAATAGCATCCAAAGTAGCCAAATATATCGTAACACATTCCTTACTCCTACTTATAGTAACAAAGACTATTTCGATGAATGTACGTTCCGATATATTTGGCTAACTTGGCTGCTACTAACTATATTATGCTGACTGTACAGAAATCGGCCTCGGGTAAATATATACTTATAGATTAGTTGTACGTTAACCATACTTTGTTTCATATCAAATAATAACTCTGTATCGAACTTGGAGTTGGCATGCAACCCATAGGTAGGTACTTACAATATTTTCCAAGCCCACTATTTTTATTAGAACTTATTCTATTAACACTTGACAGTCATTAATACGAGCAGATAAAACAATATTGTTTCTATAATTGTTCATGCTCCTAAGCAATAGATATTGTAAATATATTTACTAATAAAATGTCTGGTTTTAGCGATTTCCCAATTTTGATACTGTTTAGATATTTGATACTTTGATAGAATAGGTAATAACTTGTGTATTGTTTTTCCTCTTCTCTTGTAAAATTTCTTGATATTACGTATTTTCCTCCTGCGCTTATTTAACCCCAAAGACCCAAATTCATTATTGAAAAATTTGTGAGACCTAAGCTAAGACGTACTGACTCTAGTATCGTAAGTTTGTATGTTACTAACAATCTATGGGCAAACTGGCCTGAAATAAAGAATTTATTATTATTATTATTTCCCATCTTGAACTAAAAACAAAATCTAAACTATACCTACGTAAATGTTAATTAGGTACAAACGCCAACACAGTTAACTGACCATCCTGTATTTATACAAGAACCTTATTAAAATGCACATAAAGTGCACGGATGGTCAGTCAGCTGTCTTGTCTATAGTACCTACTTCTTTACAAACCACGAAATAGATTGTCCACTCTATGCAACAAAATTATCTGTCACTAAAAACTAAACTATACGCAAATGTTTATTAGTTACCTACTATACGAATCACAAAACGGATTGTCCACTCTATGCAACAAATATAGTCCACAATTTCCACTAATATTTAAAAATTTCGGCGCAGCGCAAATTGACACAGGTCCATCATGCAACGTGTCTTGTCCCGCACTGACCGTATGGACGAAAACGGGGAGGCGTAGGAACTTTGGCGGAATATTTCAGAAAACGAGATAAATTTTTAAGAAAATAAAGAAAGTAAGAAAATGAGGCCCTTGTTTATTATTTTATGAAGAAAGTTATACAATTTCATATTATTCTGATAAAAAATGGAGCAGTAAAATGGTTACAAGTGAAAAAATAGGAGTGACTTTAGATTTCTTTTTCTCTCATTTTTATTGTTAAAATGTATTTCTACGAAAACTATGACCCGTCGCATATCTTGCAGATTATGATATATTTTTTCCGACACAAAAAATGTTACGTTATAATGTATAAAACGGTTACAAAACAACTCATTTTCACGAAAATTTCGAATGTGGAGCCTTAAGATTTGGCATAGGCATTTGTTTTATGAAAGCGACTGCTATCTGACCTTCCAACCCAAAGGGAAAACTATACCTTATTGGGATTAGACCGGTTTGGCTCACGATGTTTTTGTTCATCAAAAAGTTAACGGTAAATAAGTTCCGAAAAACTCATTGGAACGACCCGGGATTCGAATTTATGACCGCCTTTTGACAGACACATGCCTGAACCATTAGGCTACCGTAGCTTTCTGTTTACCACAGTATTCACATTATTAGGAATTGAGAATAAATATGATATACTATTAATAATATGTTTATGTATGATGCAATATACATTATTATTATTTTGAAACAAACAAACAAGAGAAAAAAATACAAATACAAATAATTTATTGTATAAAAGTGAATAAAAATAAAGGTGGTAAATGGTTCGTCAATATCAGCCATTAACTATATGGCGTACAATATATTAGGATTCTATCAGTATGTCATTGAAAAATCCTAGGAAATATCCTACAGACAATAGTCTTGGACAGTGTCGCACTAGCATGGCCATACGAAATGAGCTTCCCATGAATTCTGTACACCTTGGGAATAAATTGTATGTTAGTATATAATCTATTCTAAATTCAATGTTTTTCTTTTCTACTTGTCAACTTATCACGAGAAATCCCTATCTAGTGAAATAATTCATATAGTAGGTACTAAAAAACGAATCGTCATCTAAAAAAAGAATCCCGCGTTTATTTATTAAAACAAATTTAAATGTATGTAACATGTTTAGCCCGGAGCCAAAAACAACATTCTCTTTGTGCGGTCTAACATTACATAATAATAATATATACGAACGTACGAGTACATTGTATACATTATTCTGCCACAAGATTTTTCATTTAGCCACTGTTTAACTTATCTGCGTATGCTTAATAATGGTTTGGGCGGAGGTTACCAAATTCAATGGAAAAGTTAATAAAAGTTATAAGCACAGCTAAATCAAAACCATGTCTTCTTGTCGGAGATTTCAAATATTGCTTTCAAAAACAAAACAAGAATGAAACGCTGAACTTTAGATGCAGCGACAGGAACAGTAAGTTCACAGCATCTATAACAAGCAATGCTTCAATGATAACGGTAATACGAGAAAGTGAGCATACTTGTCTACCGGATGACAACAATAAAGTGGAATTGGTCATGTATTCCTGCAAACAAACGGTTGCCGAATCATTTGAACCCATACAGCCGTTGTTTGAAGACTCACTGCAAGAACTAAAAGGTATGCACCACTCGTTTCTATTGCCCACCTTTTCTTCAAAGAAAGATTCTCTTTACGCACACAGAAAACGAGTTTTAGACACAGAAACACTGAAATTTGCAAATCCAAAAGATGTCAAGGTCCCAAAAATAATAAGCGATGATTTTTTAATATGTCAAAGTGGAGACGAGGACCGAATACTAATTTTCTGCTCCAATCTTGCGAAAAGGATAATAAAAAAAACGAACATATTCCTCGCAGATGGCACGTTTATAATAGTGCCAAAACCATTATTACAGCTGTACACCGTACATGCTGTGTTAAATAATGAGTCCAAAAGTAGCCGTACTATAGCACCAATAATATATGCACTTTTACCCAACAAGCTGGAATCCACTTACACAAGGCTTTTTGAAGAATTGAAAAGCGTATTAGGAGTCAATATGAGTTATTTTAAAGCGGATTTCGAACTTGCCGCAATGAATGCTGTGTCATACGTTTTTCCTTCGGCGAAGATAACAGGATATTTCTTTCGTTTTATGAAAGCTGTTTGGACGAAAGCAAAAGAAATTAATATTGATGACGAAAAAGATGGGAACAAGTTTACAAGATTATTGACATACTTGCCATTGCTGCCCAATGAATACATACCGGAAGGGTGGTTGAGCCTATTACAAAAATCATCGCATATAAATAATATCGAAAAATGAAAAAAATATTTCGGAAGATATTGGATGGGTGTGATTACTCCGAACGTTTTTGGATGCTCAAATGAAACATACCGCACCACCAATCACTTGGAAGGATGGCATAATAGATTAAATAAAAAAAACGAAAAAGCCAAATATTCACCACTTTTTAATGACGTTAAAAAAAGAGGCGAGACATATTGATATTGCTCTTAAACAGGCCCAAGCTCACAAAGAAAAAAAACGGTCTAGAAAGGTGGACTTAAAATTCGATCGCCATGTAAGACAATTGATTGACGATGTAAAGTCAAACAGCATCGGATTGTACGATTTTCTGAAGAAAACATCGTACATGGGATTTGAAAGAAATGTGAGGAAACATCTTGATCATGTTGATACTGATTCTGAGTCCACATCGAGTTCCGAATCTATATTCTCCGATCCAAGCAGCACTAATGAATCAAATTTTAGTATTTTTTGATATACTGATCTAAAAAAACATAAACGAGAGATATTTATTTCTGAGATAGATGACCTCATCTATCTCAGAAATAAATATCTCTCGTAGGTAGGTACCTACCTACTCGATTGTTTTTTTTTTAAATTAAGTTTGTTCATGATGTAGGTACTTAAGTAATAATTAAAAATTATTTTGTTTTACATCGTTTCTTTTTAATTAACCCTTATAATGGTTGTAACACTTTTATTGCTCACAAACATCAATAAAAACAATAATATAACAGTCAGCAGGTACAAAAGTAAACACGAGAAAGTGAGGGTCACGGAAATACACGAATCGAGTTAGCTCGGTACGACGCGCTGTGCGAACTCTGTCGAAGAAAATATGACGCGCGGGCGTCGCGGGGCGCGGGCTGCGCGGCTGCCATCTTGCGGCGAGTACAGGATGGACGAGCGCGTCCGAATGTAATTTGCGCGCGAAACCAGAAGGGCTGGGAGCGCGGGCGTTACACCCTCCCCCTCTAACCCAGGCGTTGTGTCCCGGAGGCTGGGTTAGCCTTACGAGGTCTCCCCCTCTTACGCTTCTCCTGGACAGGAGCTTGGATGAGGCCAACGAACGGGGTAAGTACCGAAACGTGATACTTGCCTAACATAACGCCGTCACTATTGCGCTCTTAGGCGTAGGTCGTACAACCGACAATCTCTCGGACTCTATATGGCCCGTCGCGTCGGGGTATGACCTTCGGCGTCTGACCTCTGCTCGTGTCGTTGGAACCTTGGGTTTTTAATAATACCAGGTCTCCTACCTTGTAGTCCGGAGCCGGCCGGCGATGCTCGTCTGCGAACTTCTTCTGCGCTGTCTGGGCTTTCTCGTGCACGTCACGTGCATCGAGTAGCGCGGTAGACAGCTTGTTGAGGAACGGGGTTATTGAAGCGACTACATTGTCGCTCTCTAACACCGCTCGCATGTCTGACAAAACGTCAGCTGGGGCGCGCATCTCGCGACCATAATTCAAATAAGCAGGCGAATGGCCAGTGCTTGCTGTGACTGCGGAGTTCATAGCGAACCGTATTGCGGGGAGATGCATATCCCAGGTGTCATGATCCTTACCTACCAGAATGGCCAGCTGAGGCTTCAAGTCACGATTCTTGCTCAACAGGTAGTTCAACGGGATTCGACTCCGGATGGTAGTACGAGGTGAGAGACTGTTTGATGCCCATGACGTGACAGGTCTGCTGCATCACCTCGCTCACGAACTGGACGCCATTGTCGCTGATAAGCCTCCTGGGGACTCCGTATCGCAGATACACCTCGTTCACCAGAGTCTTAGCGCATTCCTCAGCTGTGGCCGAGGGAAGGGCGAACAATTCTACCCACCTGGTGTAAGTATCCTCCAGAATCAGTATCCACTTGTTGCCAGAAGGCGTCTCTGGCAGCGGTCCGAACAGGTCTACTGCGAGGACTTCGAATCGGCGCGATGTGGCTGGAACTTGTAGCAGACCGGCGGGTTTACGCGTATCTGCCTTATACCGCTGACAAGCCGCGCAGTTCCTGATATACTGGGTAACGAGGGCCCTTATTCCGGGCCAATAATACTTACCAATGAGGCGCTGCAATGTCCGCTCTACGCCGAAATGGCCAGCTGTAGGGGCGTCGTGGTACTCAGCCAGCACGTCCTTGCGCTCATGCTCCGGTACCACCAAGCTCGCGTCGTCATTCTCCTCATTCTCGAGGCCATAACGGTACAATACACCGTCGGTCAAAACGTACCCTTTATCGGCCCATGCTCTCCCCCTAAAGGGATCGTCGGATTCCATCGCCTCGACGATCTTAAGCACATCGGGGTCCTTTAGCTGGTTCTCCCGGACATCCTTGGGGCTACGAGAGGGCAGGTCCACTACGGTCAGGCACAGGTCGCAGTCAGCGTCTGCAGGGCACGTTGGACGTGACAGCGTGTCCGCGATCACGTTTGCCTTACCTGGTGTGTCGGCACTGAGTAGCTATTGCAGCTCTTTTTCCAGAGCTTCCTTCTTCGGCGGCGACAGCCTGTAGGGAGGCGAGGCGAGAGGCTCCTGATTATAACTTACCATGACCTTATGGACGGCGAAGTTCGTAGGAGGTCCCTCGTCAGCAAACTGGGTCGCTCTGCTACGTAAAGACGCGTCGAGCGCTTCCCTGTGCTCGGGCGGCAGCTCCGTACCTTCGTCGTCGCGCAAGGTGACACCGGATATATCCGCTCGCATCAGCTCTGTCTCCTTTAAAATCACGGGTCTTACGAAAGGAAATGTTAGGTTAGGGCTATCGGCAAAATACCATGACTCCTGCGCTATGTGCACGGTGACCCCAGCATTCCTAATGAAGTCGCGGCCTAATAATGTCCGGGTGTTGTCCCCAGGGAACACCACAAACTCAGTAGCTACTTCTCTACCTTCTAACAACACGGGTACCGTTGCAGTTAGCACTACCTTCTGTAGGCGGGAACCGTCCGCAAGCCCTATGGTGCGTTCCGCCTTGTGGAATTGTACTCCCTGCGATTGTAAAATAGAGTACAACATCGCACCTGCAACGCTACACGTAGCTCCGGTGTCGAGTATCGCGACCCCTACCCTATTCGCAATAGTGACGGGTACCGTCGGTTGTGACGTTTCGATTGCACAAGAAACGTTGGTGACATCATCATCCGTAACAACATTAAAATCGAATGATTTTGCGGGTACGTTTACTCGAGCGCAATTTTCACATTTCGATCATATACTACACCGGGTTGGCCGCATCCGTAACAACGTATTGGGTTAGACCCTGTATTAGCGCTTACACCGTCAGAAACCGTACCTACAGTCTGCTGTTTATTATTTTTGTCTTGCAGATTGCCACAATCGGCAACGGCATGCCCATAAAACTTGCAAAACGAACAACGAACCTATCACGTTTCAGAATTTCGTTCGAGTTAGGAGTGAGTTTCGCGACAGTAGTACCGCTCGAACCGGTGGTAACGCTGCGCTCGGCCGACTCGATTTCGCGCGGCGGCGCGCGTGAGCGAGACGGGTAGGTGCAGGTACTGACCGCCGCGTTCGGACCGCCCGATCTCTCGGAATTGGTACTTACTTTTGTTTCGGAAATCGCGTCTTCAATGACCCTTACTTTTTCTACAAAACTATCAACATCAACAATGCTATCTCTAGGTAACCGTTTCCTGACACGTCGATGTAACAGCCCGTAAATAATGTCTATTTGCATGCACATAGGTACCACATACGGCAACTTGACTATGAGGGAACGCACTTTACATACAAACACTTCAGCTCTTTCGGAGTCTCTTTGTTCCGTAGCAAAGATTTCACGTAAAATCTTGTGAGCCGGTTGCTGCACTACATACATGGCGCGCAGGCGCGCCACGGCGTCGTCCCAGGTGAGGGCTGAGGCGCGCGCGCCGCGCCACCAAACGGCGGCGTCGCCGTCCAGCAGCAGCGGCAGGCCGCGCAGCGCGTGCTCGTCGCTTACGCCCGTGCACTCCTTGTATACGTGCACGGCGTCCAGGAACGCCTCCAGCACCTCCGCGTCGCGCGAACTCCCGTTGAACCTCGCAGTGCACTTGGAGAAGTTGCCTCCGGCGACCGCGGACGAGAGCGCGGACGGCGTGCGGACCTCGAGCGGCGGCGTCGCAGGCTGCGGGATCCAGGGGCCATTGTTGAAGGGGAGCGATCGCAGGGTTTCCACCAGGGTCCGGTTCGTCTCTGCTTGCATCCTAGCGAAGGACTCCATGACGCCGACCAGGAAGGTCTCGGCATTTAAGTTCGCGGCCGCACCGGCGGGGCCGGGCGACGCGGCAGCGGCGGGGGCGACAGAGGGGGCGCCCGGGGCGCGCGGCTTCTCTGTGTCTCTCCCCGACTCGTCGTAGGACTCTGATTCGCTCACTTGGTTTGAAGTCTCGTGACTTCCTCCGTTCTCGAGTTTTACTCCGAGTATGCATGGCAATGATAGTTTGTCACACTAGGTACGTACTGTTGCACCTTTAGGTATAATCGTGCGCTAGTTGAATTGTCTAGCGCGGCACGGCACTCGCGGCGAGGACGCAGGTATAGTTTGAATGTAGGATTCAACGCCACTAGTTGGGCAGCCACTATAATGGTTGTAACACTTTTATTGCTCACAAACATCAATAAACACAATAATATAACAGTCAGCAGGTACAAAAGTAAACACGAGAAAGTGAGGGTCACGGAAATACACGAATCGAGTTAGCTCGGTACGACGCGCTGTGCGAACTCTGTCGAAGAAAATATGACGCGCGGGCGTCGCGGGGCGCGGGGCGCGGGCTGCGCGGCTGCCATCTTGCGGCGAGTACAGGATGGACGAGCGCGTCCGAATGTAATTTGCGCGCGAAACCAGAAGGGCTGGGAGCGCGGGCGTTACACCCTTTATTTTAATGCCAAGAACAACGAAAAGTCTTGTGTGCTGTCGTGCCTAGCGCCTAACGCTTAAAGGTGCTATGGCGTTCGCTGTCAAAGACACTATTATGCTGTCAAGTAAGGTTCATATTACCGCACTCACGCATTTGGCGTAGTGATGTTTTTGTACAGTCAGCATCAAAAATATGTAAACATTTCGGCACTTATGTCTGTGGGATAAGACTCAAATTCGTATACATATTATTGATGCTGACTGTACGTACGACGTATAACGTCCAAAAAGGTAATTATTTTTTGAGTAATTATTTTGAAATATTAATACGTAACAGAAGGAATTCATTATTTTAGTGTTAATGCAATTGTGCACTATAGATACTTGCACACTTCTACTATAATGTACTATACTATAGGTAGTTTGCTAAGTTGATCCTTACCATGAGGCGTTTCGTATATACAGGGTGATTTTGGGGCCGTGATACAGGGTATGTTTATCATTATCAATTTCCACAAACAATTAGCAATTGAATGCCCCGACTCTCACTAAAATCAGGAAAGGTTTATTTCTTTTTTTCTTCAAAGTAAAAATGCTCCTTGTTTATGGAGTTTGAAAAACACACCCTGGATCACGACTCCAAAATCAACCGAGTATATAACGATCACACACACGTGTCTCTTACGACGTTTTTCAAAACACTGGCTAGGAAAAAAAAACAGCTAGAATTGTTTAGAATTTGTGGGGATACTTAAGTACTTCTTGACTTACATATAAAGTACGACACCCTCTTTCCTCTTTTATAGTCACGTTGAAGACAAACAACCATTCTTAATTAATAAAAAAATCTCTACCCAACTAAATTAAAACGCCTCGTCTGTATATGTACTATGTCCTTTTTGATAAAATAAAAAAAAAACACTATCAGGTTATTTTATTACGGTATTAGGTTGTGATACGGTAAAACTAGGAGTATTTGCTAAATCGATGCCATGAGAAACTCGTTTTTAGCAATTGTGACGAAAATACTATTATTTCATTTTTCGTTAAAATATGCTACAAATAATTGAGGTTGACTGTGTATCCGCATGACGTACCATGAAATTGACTTACACTAGAAATGTCACTTACGAGAGTTTAACGTTATCAAAATCTAACTAAAATAGAAATAGCCTATGAATGAATTAAACGTATCCAATATCTGACCTCATCAGAAAAGGCTTTATTAATGAATTCGACGCAGCCATAATTTGTTTTCGTTCTAATTGAACTTACTTAAAATCTGACTTTCTCAGAACTTATTCGTTAGCGAATTTCACATAACCAGTATTCAACTTATTACTATCACGACCTAATAAGAGTTGGACACTTTCGGAACCTGACTAAATAAGAATCTGGATGAGTCAGAATTAAACCTATTCCGAATTTGGTAACCTTCGCCCAAACCGTAATAATTAATACAAAATTAATGTTGGATTATGCGTAATGCGTATACCAGCCTCAAACCGGTTTATTTTTTACAAGCTTTTATTTAACTTGCAATGTATGTAACTATGTTTGTTCGGGTGGAATCTTGCAACTCAATTTTGAAGCAAACATCTTCAGCCGATAGAGCTAAAATTTGGGTTTAAGTACAGTTTGGATGACAATTCAATACCATCGAGCTGATCATTGATGGAGACAGAAGGCGGCCGTGGGAATTCAGGACTTACCAAACGTAAATCCGTTGAGTTTGGGGTTTGGAGTTCGTTACAATCGTTTCAACAAGTGGTTTGCCAATTGTACAGAAAAGTACAGTTGGCAATGAAACCTGGTACCAAACATTTATTTTTGACAGAAACTTATTTCACATTCTAATCGCATTTGAATAATGGTTCGCGCTCATTCTGACACGTAAGCTCAGCGGGCGTGGAAGCGAGCGCGGGAAACAGATTAAGGCCTTTTGCAAACGCTGAGCCCCGAGCCTATCGTCGCACATCGACGTACATTTAACAAATCTTTTACGACTAATTATTTCCCCTGCCGTAAAGTAAGGATAGTACACTTGGTACAGTTTTACAACACAAAATATTCTTAATCATTTGCTTCATAATTAGTTGACAATATCTTATTTGCCTTAGCAAATCATTTGCTACACAATTATTTACCACGTAAAATTTGACGTAGTAAACTATTGCAATATAAAAATTTTGCGAAATAAAAAAATAGGTACGGAGTAAAATTATGCCAAGGATTGGTTTGCCAAATAAAACTTCGCCGAAAAGTTGGTTGCCAAATGAAATTTGACTAAACATAATTCGGCAAAAAGGCAGTACACCCTAAGCGCTAAAACGGTGGTACTTTACGGGTATTATTTACCCGGACGAGATTTCTTAACTGGTAAATCAAAAATGAAAAGATATTCCCAAACATATATTTGGCTCTTTTATACCTTCATGAGAGCCTTGTTGTGACCTTCCTGCAGCGAGGGAGAAAACACGATTTAGAACTTCGACCACCAGCGAAAATTAATTACGGGAAAATACTACCCGTACCACACACGTGTCAATAAAAAAAGACATAAAACAAACATTACATTTACAGCGATATTCTCATTATATAAATATGAGATTTTTCAATAATTAACTGCCTGAACTAAGAAACGAAATGAATTAATTTTCGGATTTATTTATCCTAACTGTATACTTTTCCGTTTGTAAGCATATGCCTAAAGTAAGCAAACGCCAAGTGGCAAATTTTGATATCAAATTAATACGCTGAAATTCAGCTAAACCACTTTATAGTTGAAGTAAAAACTATCTGAACTTTACAACCGACTCTACTTAAATAATCGTGCAACTTTATTTAGGCACTGGTCCCACCGCCGGCTAGTAAGCTAGAAAAGTTGGACGAGTAGCATTACATTGCGGATCTGTAAAGGTCGATTGATCACACTGTGCCTGGTCAGCACGCAATGAACCGTTACTCGCCCAACTTTTCTAGCTTACTAGCCGGCGGTGGGACCAGTGCCTTACATTGAATTATATATTTTTTAACAATTGTCATTAAATTTAATTTTTGTTTTGGCAAATCACGATTTCGCGGTTATAAAGGGATACATATGATTTACACAAGAATTCAACAAATCAAACTCGCTCTTAAAGTGTATGGACATTATGGGTTTTAATTTTTTAGAAATGGTTATAAGCAAACGCAATTCCCATTTAAAATATTCCATGTAAAAAGAGGCCAAGTCTCGAAACAATTCCACTGTAAAAAAGTTGTGAGATATTTCGTAGTACCAAGTCTCAGGAATTCTTATTATTTTTTATTTGCTCACTATGCTATGGAATTAAGTATACTCCAGTCGATTTGATCATAAAAAGTCTTAAGTGCGGTATCTCCCTTGAGTGCAGTTGTTAATGAGGTTCTTTTCCATCCACTTTTCCAGTTATGACTAGAGATTCCAATTATTCTGACTTCTGTCGAGATCTTTTTCTGTTATTTGGGTCAGCAACAGATTAAAATCATCTGAACTTAAAAAAATATAAAAAAAGTCTTCTCGTTTTAAATTTTTCTCCGTTTCCGCAATTATATCACTCATTGAATGAGACAATCGAAACGGATATCATATAGCATACAAGATTGCAAGGTGCCGGTGGTAAACTCAAGATTATTTCAACTGATCGAATTGAATCCAAAAAGTCCATTCAAAAAGCAACTATTTTCCGAAGCAAAAGATTCCATTTCTAATGACAGCTTCGTAAAAAAGCCGGTCACATTAAATAATCTTATTGGAGATCATCGATCACATTCACGACCGTAGCACGGCATAAGAAGCTAAGGCCCTAATACGAGACTTATTTTGAGTAAGATCCCACTAATATTTAGCGCTGGGCCGCAGCAAACGCTGAGTTCACTCCTATTGTCGCACTGACATACTAGATTTAGTTTTTATTTTTCTGTTTAATATGTTTTTATGTTTTGTTTCTGTATTTGGTATGTTGTGTGACAATAAATTACTATTCTATTCATTAACTAAAAACCTAACGCTGTCCTCCCTAAACAACTAACAAGCATTGGTTAAGATTCGTCACTGTCCCAATAAACCGTTGGACCCTCCACCGCAAGCGTCTTGTTAGAACCCCTCTTCCGCTCGTACCTCATTGACGAGACACAAGTTGTTTCGGGCTCTAATACCGTACTCTCAAGGGTTTACATTCAAAAAGCTTAGAAACTCGCCTGAGATCGACCAGTGAAGGTCTGACCTCCAATATGACCAGTTATAACGAATCTAAGAGTCAAGATACAATAGCGCTAAGCGATGAGCCGGGTAAAGAGGTTCTGAATAGCATAGAAGTGGCATCTTGTTTCACTTCGAGGGATTTGGACATCTCTTGGTCGATCCAAAGAGATGTTATTGATTATCAGCTGACTTTCAAAATGTGGGTTGCTGTGTTAAGTGTACTGTTTGGGTTATACAAATAATTTGTTGTATGAAAGATAGTAAGTATAATGGTGGTCATAGTTATATGGCTCGTCACAATCAGCCATTATATAGCGTACATACAATGCATGTCATTGAAATTCAACGTTAGAGAAATGAAATTAAAATTGCTTATTAATGTCAAAATAACGAATATGAATTAAATAATAAGAAAAACCGAGTCGAACTCGCCCCAAGAGGATGTTACTTGCCTTTCAAAGTTCTGGGGCAAAGGAAAGTAGGTACCCTATAAATTTTGATTCCCTTGAGTGTCGATCAAAATTTACGTTTTTTCGGCATAAACAGCCGTATCTTTTTTTTACGTTAACTTAGAAGTTTGATTTTTTCACAGCTTCAAGAAACTGTAGACCTGAGTATATGGTTTTAATTTCAACTCAATACATTTGCGCGTTCCCGGGATAAAGGGTTCTGACAGACAGACAGACGGACAACAAAGTGATGGTTTTTTCTTTTGCGGTACGGAACCCTAAAAATTTATGTCACTGTCATGCTATGTCACAATGAAAACAGAAAAGAAAATAAACAAGAGAAACTTAAAAAACAGAAAAGTTATAAAATTTCAAATACGTAGAGATTTTATCTCATTTTAATTTAAAAATGAGATAAAATAAATATATTATTATTAAGTGGCAGTGGGCGGGGCACATTGCACTTATAGAACCAATGGCCTATGGGGCGGAAAGGTTCTCAAGTGGCGAACACGTACCGGAAGGCGCAGCGTGGATAGACCCCCACAATATGGACTAATGACGGGCAGTTCGATCACGTAACGCATCGTACGTGCGTTAGGTAGGTCTAAATGTCAATTTTAGGGTTCCGTAGTCAACAAGGAACCCTTATAGTTTCGCCATGTCCGTCCGTCTGTCTGTCTGTCCTTCTTCGGACTCAGTAACCATTACTACTAGAAAACTGTGATTCGGCATGGATATATGAATCAGTCACGCCGACAAAACAGTACAATACAATTTGGAAAAAGGTTTTTTTTAGGGTACCACCCCTACACCTAACGCGGGGATGTAATTTTTTTTCTCGTCAAACCCATGGTGTGGGGTATCGTTGGATAGCTCGTTCAAAAATATTATGGGTTTTCGAAAACCATTTTTCAATTCGTTTGCGAGATATTGTAATTCGATATTGGGCTTTAAAGCCCTAATTTTAGTTCGAGTCATGTGTGTGTGTGTGTGTGTGTCCCCCCCCCCCTGCCGGCTAAATGGCTACTACTGGGAATGTGAAAAATTCGTGTTAGTAGTACATACATAATGATTTTAAAAGGAAAACTATCACGAACAAGTAGACATAAGTAGTTACCGAGTAATAGTCGACTAACTTAACCTGTAATTGAAAATGCCAATTTTCGTACAAATTCAGCCGACGCAACGGCACCGCACGTCGATGTAAATAAGACAGACAGGCAACTACGGAACCCTACACTGCGCGTGGCCCGACAGCAAATTTACAAAAGCTATACTGATTGAGTCACGAGTCAAATTATAACAGTTGAGCTTTTGTTTGTGGATATTACTTAACAATATCTAATCTATTTCAGTACTGTTTGTCACTCAAACGGATTAGCTTTTTGTGAAGATAGTTTTAAAATTATTTACGAGCAAAACCTAGTCGAGTAGAGTTTCACCGCCATTTTTGTTTATCGCAATCGTATTTGCTCGACACCATTTTTGCCTTAGTTACTTTAGATAATCGTTGTTTAGATTTTGAGATATTGTACAGTGCAAATATAAAAAAAGGAAAATTATAATAAAACATATTTGAGTTATATTTGAGTAAAATCTGCCTATTATCAATTCTTGTAACAAACATTCCGTATATAAATGGCAATTTTTAATATCATTTAAAATATTATTCAAATCGAATACCATTATCTGCGTCTTTAATGTCTAGTTGCCAACCTAGGAGTATACCACCCTAATGCTGGTTAGGTTCGACGACGAGCGAAGCGAGGAGTGTTAGGAAGAACTGTGACCTCACAGCGCGCGAGACAAGCGAGCGAAGCGAGCGTGCCGCGGCAGCGGCTGGCGAAGCGCCAGAAACGATACGCTGGCTAGCTTCGCTTTCTAATGCTAATGGATGCTTTCATTATAGTAGATTTAAATTTACACTGCTGTCTTTAAATTAAAAAAATCAACCTTGTTTTAACTTTCAGCAAAATTATACACTGAACTAGGATGTTGTCAAGGAATTTGCAACACCAAAAGCTCATCTCATATAATCGGCGTCATGGCTAAAATTCTGTTATAGACCGTAATAGATTAGTATTTGTTGCTGGATTGCCAGTAAGAGTTTAGCTAACAAAGTCTACCCGATTTCAGTCGATTTCTGTACTATAACAGAATAGGGTTTTGTGAAGGTTTTGCATAAACAAAAGCTAAATTAAGTTCAGTTCTCACTTTGACTCTAATAGTATAGGCTTTGTAAAGTCGCGGCCCGACACGCACTTGGCCGGTTTTTTTTATATGGTAAAATGACAGATGGATTGTCCTAACGCGCATTAGAAACCGCAGAACCAATTATTGTGGCACTCTTTGGGGGAGGCCTATGTCCAGCAGTGGACGTCTTTCGGCTGATTTGCCGATGATGATGGTAATGAACTGATGATATAGACGCTTATAACATTAAACATAAAACTACGCAGTTTTATGTTTTAAATAAGCTGTTTGTGTTGGCCGAGGTAAAAAATATAAATAAAGACTATCTAAACTTTAGATTTTTTTCCCGAGGGAAAATTATGGGTAATTGCGTTTTGGCTTTTGACAAACCACATAATATTGAGTCAGGATATATATGCGAAAATCGCCCCAAGACGATGGGTCATCTCACTTCGGGTCTTAGTCGCACGGACGGCAAGCGGCCTGATGGCCTAACGTTAGTGCCGTGGGAGAGAGGGCGGTGCTTGGTCTGGGACGCTACGTGCGTCAGCACCTTCGCCGCCTCTCATAGCAGTCGCACAGTACGCGTGGGCGGAGCGGCGGCCGAGTCTCAGGCGGCGGTGAAGCGCCAAAAGTATGCTCCTTTGGGCTCGGGGTATATTTTCGTTCCTTTTGCGGTGGAAACGGCGGGCTGCGGGGGGGCTGAAGCTAAACAATTTGTGCGTGACATAGGCCGTCGACTTAGACAAAAGGGAGAGGACCCCCGTTCCGAATCGTTTCTGGTGCAGAGGCTGTCCATAGCCATCCAGCGGAGTAATGCTGTGAGAGTTGTAGGCACTTTTGCACCGGGAACGATAACGAACGGGTGTGACTGGCTTATAGTAGTCATAATGAAACAGTTTGTAATTTTTTGACGTTTAATGTTTGAAAACTTTATTATATTTGTTAATAATTTTAATACATTTATCCGAAAAATATCTTAATTGGTTTCCAGTTTCAGGCAATACACTGAATAATCTATTTATTTTCCAGCTCATGCCCAACAAAGGCCGAATTCCTCTTCCATCGGAAATCCTGAACTAATAAAAAACAAATTATAAGTACTTACACCCCTCTTCCGTTTCAGCAAACATGTAATGTTACGCTTAAGTGACTGAAGCAAAGTTCATCGAACCAGGTGAGCCATTCACAGCCTGTCTCGACAATTTGTTAATGCTATTGTAACTTGGTCCTTAACTTCATAGTAATTGTGCGTGGTTGGAGGGCAGATAAACTGGCTTGGCTCAGACGAGTTTTCGATAGAATTCGTCCGGGGTACGCAGCAAGGGAAAAGGTTATAAGGAAAGGTACGAGTAGTAGTAAAGAAAGGTCTTATGAGCCATCGGCACTAAACGTCATTCCTCGGAATTTTCACGGATAAATAAGGCAACGTTGTTTGTTTTATCTAGGATCCTACTAATATTATAAATGCGAAAGTTTGGATATTTGCATGTTTGGATGTTTGGATGTTTGGATGTTTGGATGTTTGTTACTCAATCACGCCTAAACGTCTTAAACGATTTGGATGAAATTTTGCACGAAGATAGTTTATAGCCTGGATTAAAATATAGGATAGTTTTTATCCCGGGTCCACGCAGACGAAGTCGCGGGCGGAAGCTAGTATCAAAAATAAAACTATCTTACGGTCACCAGCTATGTCTGCCACAGGAACGCGCGTATAAATATCTGACACGTCTTTATTTCTAAGACGTAATCGTCCTACGAATGGTCGTGAATGTTTCGTAATATCATATGACGATTGACACACGACTTTTCAATTTTTACATGGAATAAGGTACACTAAATAAAATAATGAATAATGTTGTACTTTCTCGAAAAAAGGCTGAATAAAGCGACGCAAGAGATTAATTAATCACAAAGTTATAAGTGTACAAAGTTTTAAGAAGGGATATGTTCGGTCCCTTTTCTACAAAACGCACCTTCATATGAAATGGTTGTCATTTATTACGACGCTCCAGGCTCGTGCCGTCACGATCTCCGAGCGTTTTTTTCTCTCTAAAAAGCAACATTAAAACGGTTGTAGATTCCTTATTATTGGAGATATTTGAATCGTATTTTTGTAATTAGACATATTTTTTATGTCTTTCTTTTGGAATTATAATATTTATTTATCTACACCCTTATTCGATTTTTCTGGTTCGTTTATTAAATTGGTATATTTCTATCTATTAAAATATGGTTTTGTGTAAGCTTGGCAGTAGTTTTCAAATTTACACATTTATATACACTAGTTATAAACTTACTAAGCTACAACCTCACGGACTTTTTCTTTTCATAGTATTATTATAGATATTATAGATACAATGTCCTTGTATTGACTATAATAGTCTTCATCACTTTTACTCTTTTCAACTACCTAATGAAATTAAGTACGAATAATGAATTTACCCTCCAATTCAAATAACAATTAAAGCAATAGTCTCAAGTAGCATTTTCTCATCTAATCGTGCAATAGATTCGTTCTTACTTGTTGAGCGCTGAACAATGTTGTTGACCTACGACTCGTTGAGTAATCAAACTGAAGTGGCATTACTCGATAACATAGAAAAAAAACTATTTCTCGTAAAACAAGATATTTATTTGTTTTTGTGTAGTCAGAGAACACTTTGATAGTAATAGTATTTTATACAATCGTTACACAATGAGGGTCATTAAAGTCGAGTACCGTGCCTTAGTAAGGTACGAGAATTAACAGCTAATTATGTAACTGTTGTAAAGTTCTTATTGCTACAGAGCGATCTCCCCCAGACCACCTTTTAAACATTTTTAAATAAACCCAGATCAATACATTAATGATTTTCCATCTGCAACAACATGTACGTCAGTCACTTCGCAAATGCAGCTTCTATTGATTAAGTAAGTGTCTGAGTTCAGTAAACAATTATTTACCAACGATTCGCGAAATGTCTCGGCATTAACGGCTTAAGCAAGCTGATACGATGGACATATAAGGAAAAACGGGCTTTCTTTAACAGAATTGTGGCAAGGAGAACCGCGAGTGTTTTTTTTTCCTACAGTAAAAACTAACTGCGCCTCTGAATAACTAAATGACGATGCATTTCTGTTATCTTTGATAGGTTCATAAGCTCGCAGAAGTTCTCCATTAGCCGAAACGAGCCTCAGCCTCTTTCTCAACTGATCGGCTCCATGTATTCCGAGGACGTCCCAGCCATCTTCTTCTGGTAAATTGCCAACGGAGACCCTGATTGGACAAGTGGTTATCCGACCGCCGAAGCGCGTTGGACACGCCGTCTATTCATCCATCGCTTATCATACGTTAAACATTTAAAACACAAAATCCCAAAGCACGTAACCACTCAAAGCAGACCCATCTGAGGATCTGTCTCGTTATTGCTTTACCTGGCCAATCGATGTGATTTTGAGAGCGCTACATGCCAAAATGATCCTAATTTTAATATAAAAACGCTCATAACTCGAATCAAGAGTGCAGTACTAGGGTCAGGCCTATCCCACTGTCATTTTGGCGCAAAACGACGCTTATTTATGGTAACTTCCTGTGAAGGTCTAGCTAGGGCTGTTAAGAGTATCACACTCAATGACGTTTCGCATATTACGTTCCGTTATAACATAATTTCATTGATTACACGATTATGTAAATGTTAATCTTTATTTGACACCATTAACTATGCAACAACACAATCATTGTTGATGACCACTTTAGCCTAGTTGGTAGTGTGACGCTGCTTACGAAGCAAAAGGTCCTGGGTTCGAATCCCGGTAAGGGCAGGTAATTTGTGTGATAAGCACGAATATTCCCGAGCCCTGAATGTATTCTATGTAAATATTTAAGTATTTATTTATCTATAAAATCATTTATATCGTCACCTAGTACCCATAGTACAAGCGTTGCTTAGGTTGAGATTCTAGGTCGATTGTGTGTGTGGTATTGTTTTATTTAAAAACCTTATTTTTTTTACTAAATTCGCTTTTGGTATCGCATCCCCATTTCGAAATAGCACTTTCATGTTGAAGGAAAATTACTTTGGTGTCAGATTACGGTTAATCCATGGAAATATTCCCTGTATTTTATACTAGCTTCCGCCCGCGACTTCGTCGGCGTGGACCCGGGATAAAAACTATCCTATATGTTAATCCAGGCTATAAACTATCTTAGTGCACAATTTCATTCAAATCGGTTTAGCCGTTTAAGCGTGATTGCGTAACAAATATACAAACATCCAAACATCCAAACATCCAAACATCTAAACTTTCGCATTTATAATATTAGTAGGATTACCCTGGTAGTTGATCCGCCATTTTTGATAAAAGAGGACTTTTCTCCACTTTCATTTTACTGTCATTCTATAGGAGAAGAAAGAGAGAGAATTCTGTTAAATATCCTGGTTGGAATAGTGGCTTATGTTACAAGACTCGATTCCTAGAGTAGGTGGAAAAAAATTAGGTGACCTAGTTGTATGATCCGTTGAAAAAGTGACTCTACTTTTCAAGCTATTAGATTCAAATTCCAATTACATTTTATAAAAAAAAGTCTGTCACCTTAAATGGTTTTAACCATACGAGTTACACGTTTGCCGTTCCTTTTTTATAAAGTACAAACATTTAACATATATTATACTGGCTTCCACCCGCGACTTCGTCTGCGTGGACCCGGGATAAAAACTGTCCTATATTTGAATCCAGGTTATAAACTGTCTTCGTGCAAAATTTCATCAAAATCGGTTGAGCCGTTTAAGCGTGATTGATTAACAAACATCCAAACATCTAAACATCCAAACTTTCGCATTTATAATATTAGTAGGATTATACGAAACACCAAACCATACACAAGATATAAAACTTTTTTTCCTTTCCAATAAAATCCTTATTCAATTATAGAAACTCATTTTACAAGCTTTTATTTAACTTCTAATGCATGTCTGTTCGGGTGGAATCTTGCAACTCAATTTAGACGCAGATATCTTCAACCGATTGAGCTGAAATTTTGAGTTTAAGTATAGTTTGAAAATGAAATGAAAATGAAGTTTAGACGACAATTCAATCCCATGGTACATTCACCAGCATTCATATATGACTATGGGCAAACATATCTGATCATCAATTGAAGGTAGTATATGACGATATACAGGCGGTAAAAATATGTGATGATTTACAGCCGGCATAAAAATAATTTGCCTGTAACAGCATAAATATCCGATCAGACCGAGTAAAAATATCTGATACTCCACGAAATCAAAATGATGTGACATATGACCAGCGTAATTATCTATCCGCTGCAGAAGCATAAACATCGGATCACATAGAGAGCATAAATATCTGATACGATTGTCAGTCAAAAATATCTCAAAATTCTGCAAAATGAACTTTATAATCTTTGCCATACGGTCGTAATTTGAACAACGCTATTTGACGCTTCTTGAAAAGATTATTAACCTGTCATTGGATTTCGCCGTCTTACGTTTTACGACATTATTTCCAATGATAAAATAAATAAGTAACAGTTGATCTTGCTGTTGAGCTTTTGAATCCTGGACATGGTTTCGGAAGTTGGTTAGAACCAAGGAAATTAAACGACACCGCACACCTAGAATTAAAAGAAGGTCGGTGATTATTTTCTAAAAACAACTATTTTGCGCATTTTATTAAATTATTGTATCAAAACTGACCCAGAATTGAGCATCATAGTAAATCCAAGAACAACACATAAAAGTTGGCAGGTTAGACAATAAAATATATAAACGTTTTAAAAATCAACTATTTTAACAACTGTTATAACAGACTTATCTTAAAAAGCTTTTGGTTTCCAAGTATACTTAACATGAAAAATGCAAAACCTTCTTTCGAACGCCTGCAACATATTTATTCCATCTGGTTATTGGAATAAGATGAAAAATAGTTTGGCTACTTTGAAAATAAAACCATTCGTTTTTTTGTTTATAACATAGCCTAAAACCATTTCTTTTGTAAAAAAAGTGAAAAGCAGTATTTCTTTTCTAAAACTGGTTCGTGAACTCTTTTGGTTTTGTGTTTTTTTATAAGGGCTGATCAATAAGTTCTAAGAATTGGTATGATAACTGCCCATGATAATAATTTCTGATTATTGTTCAAGTGTAGAAAATAAAGATATCACTGATTTTTTCTTTTAATACGATGGTATAGCATATATAACATACTAGCTTCTGCCCGCGACTCCGGCCGCGTGGAACTCGTTTATATCGTAGCTCCATACAAGTTTCACCCCTCATCTCACCCCTATAGGGGATGATTTCCGGGATAAAAAACTATACTATGTCCTTCCCCAAGACTCAAACTATCTCTGTACCAAAATTCATCTAAATCGGTTCAGCGGTTTAAGCTTTAAGAGGTAACAGACAGACACACTTTCGCATTTATAATATTAGTATGGATTCTGACGTCAGTAAAATGGGAAGATATTTGGTTGAATATTGGGGCGGTCTGGCAAAATTCCTTAATTATTTTATAACAAAAGAATAAGACAATTCCATGGATAATAATATAAAATAAATCCACAATTTCATTTACCATTATCATCATGTGCCATAAAAACTATTTTCTCTGAAACCGTAACGTACTTATTCAGGACAAATAAACTCTGTAAATAGCCCTGTAGGTTAGATTAGGTTTGTTTAAAAAAATCCTGAAAAGTTGACAGTTTTTGAGAAAAACGAATTAGGGCGAATTAAATTATGGATTTCATTAGTACGAGTAATCCGTATCAATGTTATGTCTAGGTCACGAGAAAAATGTAAATACGCAAATAGGTGCATCTTATTATCGCTAATAGACCTGCACGTATTTTAGCGGAATATTTTTCTCGTAACTTATCATGGACTTCCGCAAAGTAAAGCCTGATTCAATCAGTTATGTCTATTGACAACATGGAGTTAAAGCGTGGTCACCGCTTCCTCCATAAATCAGCAGCGGAATCAGATTCCCATCTCCCTATCTTTGGCATGGCTTTTGAAAGCCGGTTCTTGGCAACAGTTTCCATGTGAGCATAGTTGCGGTGTCTCTGTGTGAACCAGTTAAAACCAAATACAGTCTGCGTTTGCAGATATGCATGTGTAGTTTGAGGTTGGAAATGCGACTACGTATCTTCATTGTTGGATGCATGCAGATGCTTTAAAGGTGAATTCATTCGTAGGGAGCAAAACGAAGGAAGTTCTCTAATTCAGTTTGGGTCATAACTCTTTCTTATGTCCGGCTGTCCGGCTGTTCTCTTCTACAGGTAGCATTTCTCAACCGATTTGCGTGAAATTTTGTGACCAGTTTCGATTTTTTTTTGGCAATTCAGTTTTTTTTTATAAGTCACAGAGCCACTAGTTTTGTGTGAATAGATTTTTAACTGGTTGGAATAAGTTAAAGTTATTTTATATCGCATGAATGTCCTACATCTTGATTTTTTTACCGAGTAGAATTGAATGCGTGTACTGTATATTCTTGAAAAAAATTGTTATATCCATATTTTTCACTTGAGATGGTTGGTATAACACAAAAACTGTTCTATGACTAGATTAGTAAATAGGCAGATTTAAAAGCACGTCTTCATATTGTTTTAATTTTCGGTCGTAAATATTACCTACAAGACAGTTAGAATAACATGAAAATTCATATTCCACGATTAGTGTCATAATAACTCAAGTGCATGAAATACAGTGCTGGAATGTTCAAATTTTTCACTTGGGACCGAGAGTTTAATTGAAAAATACTCGAGAAACTTAGCGAAAATGTGTACAAAAATTCAAAAACAGAGCTGGCATCATGCGCCCACAATCTTTACTCGTTTAACACTTTCACTGCCAGGAACCCGCCTAGCGGGCGCCTAGTCGCTTTCCGCTACATATGAGGAAAACCACGGGATCGGCTATGAGCGTGGCGATTCTTGGTAGTGAATGTGTTAACCAACTGTTTTGTAAGCGACGGAACCGCATGAAGTGTTCCTTCAAAACGCCACTTTCGAAAACTATTATTCTAAAATTGGAGGTGGATGCGGTGAAGTTGAATGTATTTTAGTTCCAGCATTAAATTATGATAAAGTAAATATCTCTCTAAAACGCCGTAAACTACCCGTATTCTCTTTGTCAATTGGTCTAAAAGAAGATTATTTACTTATTTATTAGGATCACACAAAAAATTACGTCATCACGTCAGACATTATTTTAGTAACATTTAAGAAGCTTAGTGTCTTAATCGGCACTATAATTCCAAACGGAGAAATATTCATAACTTAATTAGACAAACTATACATACTCTACATACAAACATACATATGTATGTATGTTTGTATGTAGATTCACGTCTTTATTCCCAGAAGAGCATATAGAACAATTGATCGATCGACAAAATGTGATATCGCAGTTATAGGTTGCTAGCCCATCGCCCAGAACACACTTCAACCCTGCTCCCTTAGTCGACTTTTACGACACCCACGGAAAGAAAAGGTGGGGGGGGGGGGGTGACATTCTAACCCGACACCACACGGGGCACAAGTGTCATAACACGGGGGACAAAATTATTCACTGATTAAACAAATGATTTTGCTTTCCCGGCTATATATAACCTTTAATTTTAAAATAGTTCATATGTATATGACACATCAATCGCACTGAAGTACAATTACTTGGGTTCTGCCTTGTTCCGACGATTTCATGGCTTCCTAGTGCCAATCACGATCCGAACTCGGAACCTGTCAAAGCCAAAACTTGGAGCCTCCTTCAGTGTTCTGCCATGCATATAATTATCTCGATTGATTTCTTCGGTTTCATCCAGATTCATCTGGAGCACAGCATTCTAGAGTGACTTTGACGTTTCCATTCCCACAAATGAAAGTAGGTCAGTTTTTGTCAAACGCTTTTGAAACAAAACCTATTTATAATAATAATAATAATAAATAAATATTAGGGGACAATCTTACACAAATCGACCTAGTCCCAAATTAAGCAAAGCTTGTACTATGAGTACCTACTAGACGACGATAAACTTACTTATATAAATAAATAAATACTTAAATACATAGAAAACATCCATGACTCAGGAACAAATATTCGTGCTCATCACACAAATAAATGCCCTTACCGGGATTCGAACCCGGGACCTCTTGCTTCGTAGGCAGGCTCACTACCACTACCGGCTAGGCTGCAGCGGTCGTCATTTAAATCGATATATCGAGCACGCTTTTTTATTAGAGAAGTAGAGCTAATCTGTCAAAACGAACACGTGGAACATTACAATTTTAAATATTACAATCAAATCAAATCAAATCAAATCAAAATATTTATTCTGTAAATAGGCTTATGCTAGCTCTTTTACATGTCATATAATAACTATATATTTATATATATTCTATTTTAACATAAATGCATCCTTATCTTCTACGAATTCCTTTACAGTATAATAAGCTTTCTGTAAAAGCTGTCGTTTCACAGTTGACCTGAATTTATTCATTGACAATTCCGTTAAATTAGATGGTAACTTATTATAAAAGCGCACACTGTTCCCCATGAATGACATATTATTTACTCTATTTAAACGTAATCTCGGAATCGCCAATTTATTTTTATTTCTAGTGTTATAATTGTGTATGTCACTATTCAATTTATACATGTCTATATTTTTCCTTGCATACATTATAGTTTCGTAAATATATTGGGACGCCACAGTGAGAATATTGATTTCTTTGAATTTGTCTTTAAGAGACACTCGTGTTCCCAAATTATATATGTGACGTACAGCACGTTTCTGTAAAACAAAAATTGAATTTATGTCAGCGGCTTTGCCCCATAATAATATGCCGTAAGACATGACGCTATGGAAATATCCAAAATACACCAGCCGTGCTGTCTCAACATCTGCAAGTTGACGGATTCTTTTCACCGCGTATGCTGCTGAACTTAGTCTACCTGCCAGTGTAGAAATGTGCGTACCCCACTGTAATTTAGAATCCAAGGTTAAGCCTAGAAAAACAGCCTTGTCTGTAAAATCTAAAATTTCGTCTTTTAAAACCACGTGTGCATCACTACTATGCTGGACATTAGGCAAAGAGAATCTAATACATTTAGTTTTCATGGCATTGAGAAGTAAATTATTAGTAGTAAACCAATGATCTACAGAGGACAGTACATCATTTATTTCATTGAAGTCACTCTGTTTCCTTTTTACTTTAAATATAATAGATGTATCATCAGCAAAGAGAACCAACTTATGTTTCTCATTAACTATATAAGGCAAATCGTTTATATAGACGAGAAACAAGAATGGGCCAAGAATAGATCCCTGGGGGACGCCCATTGAAGTAATAGATCCCAATGATTTAGTTCTATTTATGTCCACTCTCTGAATCCTGTCCATAAGATACGACCAGATGAGATCAAGAGCCTTACACTTCACGCCATAGTGGTTTAGCTTGCGAATAAGGGTGTCATGATCAACGCAGTCAAAGGCCTTCGACAGATCGCAGAACACGCCTATTGCATCTAGTTGTTGTTCCCAAGCTTCAAATATGTGTTTAATTAAGGTCGTGCCTGCATCCGTCGTTGACCTGCCCCGTGTAAATCCAAACTGTTCTTTATAGAGTAATTTATTAACGTTAAAATGTGATAGCAATTGATCCAGAATGATTCTTTCAAAGATTTTACTCATTGCCGGTAGAATAGAAACAGGTCTAAAATTTGTAGGATCTTTTTTTGATCCGGATTTAAATAATGGAACAACTCGACCGTGCTTCATTAGATCGGGAAAAACTCCTATATCAACACATTTATTGAAAATCATGGCCAAGTGAGGTGCAATAGCACCCACTATCGACTGTAAAACTTTTACCGATAGGCCCCAGATATCTTCGGTTTTTTTTAAATTTAATGTCCTAAAAGCTTTTATGACTGTTTGCGGCGTGACGTATTTAAAGCTGAAAATCGTTGAGCATTTCCGCACATTTGCTTTTAGCATATTTTCGGCCATAGAGGAGGACGAGTTAAGTGAGTTAGTCGTTTCAATGGGGATATTTGTGAAGAAACGTTCAAATTCATTTGCAACGTCTATATCTGATTTTACTAATTTATCACCTACTTTCAGGGCAAAATTAGGATCACGTGATTTCGCTTTGGCAGTCTCACTACTAATAATTCTCCACACGGTTTTGACTTTGTCGTTTGAGTCTTTTACTTTACGTGCAAAATATTTGGATTTAGCCATAATACATATATTTTTAAATAATTTACTATATGATTTTACATATTCATTGAAATTGGGATCACTATTTAAAACTCTTAATGCATATAGTTCATATAGCCTATGTCTAGATTTGTGGATTCCAGGAGTAGCCCACTCAACAAAACTTACCCTATTCTTGCGCTTAACTTTTTTGACTTTAAAACATGTATTAAATTCAGTTTCTATACAGTTAAATAATTTAGAATAATACAAATTAGGGTCCTCTATATTTGGTTCTAGTAATTCTAGTTGAGATTTGATGTTATTACCAAAAGTCATCAACCTCTTTTCTGTGACCGGCCTGTACAAAATCTCTAAGGGTAGTTCATCCACCTTACCACTGAAACATGCTAGTTGACCAAAGTGATCAGAGCCCAACTTGTTAAAAACTTGCTTATCAGTTGGGTCCTTTGTGCAAAAGATATTAGCTATGCAGGTTGCAGTGGTGTCCGTAACTCTCGTGGGTTCACAAAAAAGATTTACTAAGTCGTAAGACTTAAATAAATGTAATATACTGGATGATGTGCTGGTGTTTTCCAGCAGATTTACATTAAAATCCCCACAAACCACAATACATTTTTGGCTGTTAAAAACTTTATTTAGGACTTCTTCCATTATTGACTCGAAAAGAGTGAAGTCCGCAGACGGCGGCCTATATACACAAATTATTATAAAATGGTCGAGTTCTGCACAAGACAACTCAATTGTTCTCTCGACTGAAAAGCGAACTATATCTTTCCGCTCTTTATATTTAAGGTTTTTATTTATAATTATCAGAGATCCCCCACGCATACATTTCTGTCTAGAAAAATAGCTCACAACAGTGTGATTTTTAAAATTAAACATAATTTCATGGCTTTTGAGCCAGTGTTCCGTAACACAAAGAACATTTACATTATAACTGTCAATAAATAAATCCACCCCCAGTTCCTTACTAGCTAGTCCCTGAATATTTTGATGAGCAACGTTAATCGTTAACTTATTATTCTTACTAATTACTAAGCTACCGGGCTCCGGGGGAAACGGGCGGCTGCCTGGTCCGAGGCGGCGACACTACAATTGAACCTCTTGTGCACTCATGAACATGAAATTGAATTGAATTGAAATATCTATTTCTTCGGCAGGCTCCTTGAAAATGCAGTTTAAGATAACATTGAAGAGCCTGACGACGAAAAACGACCAGAATAACCGGAAGTCGCATAATTCGATATAATAGGGATAAATTCGATCGATTACTTTGATCTATTGTGTGACAAATATATTCTTTAACCTGTTAATGTGTACAACCAAGTACTTACATGCCTAATATTGTCGAGTTAAAATTGGTCTTATAAAACCCTCGAAACCGATCTCTTTCTTCACTTTAATCGAACGAGGTAGCGAAGCGAAAGAAGCCAAAGCTTGGGCCAAAAGTCGTTTGTCCGGTGTCCGGTCTCCTGCTGTTCTTCGTTCATCCTCATAATTCTACTAACATTATAAATGCGACAGTTTCGATGTTTGGATGTTTGTAACTAAATCACGCTTAAACAGCTCAATAGATTTGGATGAAATTTTGCACGAAGAAAGTTAATAACCTAGATTAAAAAATTGGATAGTTTTTATTCCGGGTCCACGCAGACGAAGCCGCTTGCGGAAACTAATTGTATTTTTTTGTTCACATATACACAGTTCTACAGCTCACAGAGCCACTAACGCTATTTGATATAGGCAGAGTACTTTGACTCTTTATTACACTGTGTTTGAGCTCATGCGCACAACAACATGTCTTGGTCATTCTAAGACATGTTGTTGTGCGCATGAGCAGGATTTTTTTATTAGTGTTCCCGCTTTTCATACAGCAAGTTCAGCAGCGAACTGCAAGATTGACTATTGTTTAAGGTATTTATTGAATCAGCGAGTGAAGTGAACGAATTTATCAGTTTCGGCTTGAGCCAAAATTCTTTCGTATGTCTCGCTGTCCGCTGGCAGCTGGTCTCTACAGGTCGCATTTCTCAACCGATTCTCGTGACATTTTGTGAGCAGGTTAAATAATTATAAAGAACTAGCTTCTGCCCACTGATTTGTTTCTAAAGCGTTTGATAAAATAATACCTATTAGTTTCATTTATGGGAATGGAAACGTCCAAGTGACTCTTAACATGTTGTACTTGAGATGCATCTCGATGAAACCGAGGGAATCAATCGAGATAATTAGATGCATAGCAGAACACTGAAGTGGGCTCCAAGTTTTGGCTTCGACAGCCTCCGAGTTTGGATCGTGATTGGCAGTAGGAAACCATGAACTAGCTTCTGCCCGTGACTCCGTCCGTGTGGAACTCGGTTATTATCTTCTTTAAATCGGTTATACCGGAACTCAATACAAACTTTCCCCACAATTTCACCACTTTACGGGAGGATTTCCTATGTCCTTCCCCGGATCTCAACTATCTCTAAGTATACCAAATTTCATCTACATCAGTTCAGCGGTTTAAGCGTGAAGAGGTAACAGATTCTTTTCGCAATTATAATAAATAATAATACTAGCTTCTGCCCGCGAATGCGCGTCCGCGTGGAACTCGTTTATATCGTAGCACCATACAAACTTTCATCCCAAATGTCACCCCCTCCGGGGATGGTTTCCGGGATAAAAACTATCCTATGTCCTTCCCCGGGATCCAAACTATCTTCATACCAAATTTCATCTCAATCGGTTCAGCGGTTTAAGCTTGAAGAGGTAACAGACAGACAGACAGACAGACAGACACACTTTCACATTTATAATATTAGTATGAATGAATATGTCAAAAAACCTCAGGCACGCGAGTTCTACAGCTAGTTTTTATCCGCGACTTCGTTTGCGTTCTGAATTATGTAACCCGGGCGGAGCCGAGCCGGCAGCTTTTCGGTGATAAAACTGAACATTCTATAAAGTGCAGTTTACCAAGCAGTTAATTAAGTTAATTACTTACGTCAAAACTTATACTAGGTTTATTTTAACCCGTTCACGTGGCACTGGCGGGCACCCTGGCTGGTAATGGTCATTCAATGTATTGCATCACAAGCTGCCGCCCGCGACTTCGTCTGCGTTGAACCGGGATAAAAACTATCCTTTATTTTAATATTTTTAATCCAGGCTATAAACTATCTTCATGCAAAATTTCATCCAAATCGATTGAGCCGTTTAAGCGTGATTGAGTAACAAACATCCAAACGTCCAAACATCCAAACTTCACATTAATTATATTATTAGGATAATTAGGATTAGTATGATTAACCGTTTGCCAGCTTGATAAACGAATTAGAACAATGCCAGTCACACTTTCCCTCAAACGCTCCGGCTGTGGAATGAACTCCCTGCCGAGGTTTTCCCGGGGACTACAATATGGGTTCCTTGAGAAAGAAGTACACATTTTAAGGATTGGCAACGCGCATGTGACACCCCTGGAGGTCATAGGCTAGCTTTCAACAGTGGGCCGTATGGTGGTTTGCCACCGAATAGCAAATTTAGTAATACTTAATACAGGGTGTACCAAAAATGGGGTGTGAACCGATCAAGGGCTCAACAGGTATCGTGTTCTGATAAGAAAAAACAGAAAAAAAAATTTGGTGCGTTTTTTTTTACCTTAGTATGGAGCGTTGGCCGACTGGGGCGACAAGCTCCATAGAAAAAATCGTGTCAAATTTTTTTTTAGCTATTGCATAAGTAATAATAAACGTTATGTAGAACGGCATAATCATTAATTTCTAGTTGAAATCATTTAAGGGGACTTTTTACAGAACTGTCATTGTAATTTGAATCTACTAGCTTGGGCAGTAGAGTCGTAACTCTGTCGAACAAATATTTTTTAGTATGCTTTATTTGGAAAGTTAGCTCAGGGATGGCTAGTGCCGCAGCGTCTGTGAGCAACAGTAAAAAAAAAAACTAGAATCGCCGGGCGGGAAAATCTCGGTCGCCGGAAAAAACCGGAAGACTGCTTCTCAGGGCGAAGGCTGAACGTTTAATACCTGGTGACTCTAAATAAAATGAAATGGGCGTTTCAAACGCTGTTCTTCCTTACCACCCCTTTTTTTTCGTGGGGAAATGCTTTTACGCATTCCACCTGGCTGGGGATCCAGGACGGGTATGACTGACTCCCGGGAACCGCCCGGACTACCGTCTAAAACCCCACGGTGTTCTACGCGCTGCCCTTTGGCGGAGCCACGGGAACGCTTGCGCACACTTCCGCGACTCCGCCAGCAGCTGTCCCTTTTTTTATTATGTGGGACCCGTCAAGGGGGGAAGGGTAAGTACCCGCCCCCAGAAAACCATCTTAAGGAGCGTGCCCGAACGTCCGGCACGCTCTCCACCTCGAGGACCTGTTTCTTATGGGCGGCAGACGCCCCCGTGTCTGTCACCCGGAGGTCTTCATAATGGTGGCAGGCGCCGGTTATGCGCCGCACGCCTTCGTCCGGTTCTGCGGCGGCGCATTGGGTGAGCCTCAGCACAGACTTCCCGCTCGCGCTCAGCTGCCTCCTTCTTGGCCATGACTTTCTCGCAGAAGTCCAGCATCGCCTTCCACGCCATTTTACTGGACACCATGGGCCGCACTACGGCTGGCAGTGACAGATCTTGCCCTAATCGGGCTACCACTTCCTGTCGTTCTGGTCCCCATGCCGGGCACTCGGCCAAGGTGTGCTGGACCGAGTCTACGCCTGCTCCACACTGGTGGCATTCCTTACCACCCCTATATTAAGCGTGGTGTTCTAAGATAACTGAGTTAATCTTACAAAATCAGAATCTATCCCCGATACCTAGCAACATGTATTTTTTTGTGATTTTAATTTTTATTAATCACCACTATGTTTCAAAGATTAAAAAAATATATTTAAACAAAACAAATATTCTTTTTTTTATATAGGGTACCCAGTGGGACTTTTAACGTAACAAATGTTAAGTTAAGAATCAGTTTTTTTTATTTGGTAGGTACAGTCAGCGTCAGAGATAAGTATACCCCCTGAGAATAGTACTCGGACTTATACAAAACGGTATAATAATTTCGTCCCGTAACGTATGTAGCATCTTGGTCGAGTGGCGACTTGCTACAGAAAACTATTAAAGTATAGACACATAATTATGTTTGTCGCAGGTTCGAATCCTCGCAGTAGGATAACCTTTTTGTGTTTTTTTTATTTTCCATAAGTTAATTTAGTAAGTATATATTATGATGTTTTTATTCTTGAATAATTTTGAAAAATATGTTCTTTACAAATAAAAAACGGTTAAATGTTTATAAATATTTTTATTTGGCTATTATTTTAACTTAGCAAAAAACTGAATGCATACAGTTTTGCTGTTATTTACACTGTTTTGAACGTATTTCAGTGCGGCCTAGCTGTTTCTAATCAATCATTTATATATATTAAAACATTATTTGGTAAAACTTGCAGAAATCGGTATAACATGGTTACATATTTTCATTATTCACATTTCAAACAAAAACTGTAATCTCTATTGATTCAAATGACGGCAGGAGAGTAGGTATTTCTAGAAATATTAGTCTGCTAGACGGTTGCCAACACGCCCCTCCGACCGAGCGACCTTGGTCCGCACCGACCGTGTAGACAGTAGTTTGCAGCAAAATTTCATACTACAGCGGTCGGTGGCGACCAAGGTCGCCTGGTCGGAGGGGCGTGTTGGCGACCGTCCATCAGACTAAGAATAAGTAGATATCCTAATCTACGAAGGTTTATAATAGGCAAGTTCATAATAGGATTACTCATAATATGTTATAAATAAAGCCATGTTTATCTGGGTAAATAAGCATTGCAATAAATACAATGCCCACTGTTTTAAAGTCTTTGAACATTATATTTCTAGAAATACGACTTATTAGATACATATATATTTAGGTATTCTTTTTTTGTAAAATCGTGAACTTTTTACGTGGGAAAGAGAACCAACATGTTAGACTATGAAGCAGTCTGACAATTTATATCTCTCGTAAACAAGTATCACAATTTTTAACAGACGCGAATGGCCTGACAATCAGAGTATAATGGGCTAGGATAATTACAGTGATAGGCTATCAATATCGAAGAGGGTGACCGTGATTGTCTATGATTTGTTGGAGCCGGCTTTTCATGTGCATGACCATGTTCGAACATGCACTGCTGCTTCGCATCAACTCCCATGTTCTTTTGACTTCTTGGTCTAATTGCTGTTTTGACTTGACTTCACTAGTCCCAATTCAAAACCATTTGACCCCACAAGTTTTCAATTGGGTTAAGGTCAGGGCTTTTAGACGGCCAATTAAAAACAGCAATGTCATCCTGTGATGACAGCCAGTCCTGGACGAGTCGTGATCGGTGGACCGCATTGTTGTCTTGGACCAGATGAATTTGGCCTTCGGGGTATGCGACTCGCACCGTCGGCAGCATGACATCCCTTGGCACCCTCCAAGTAGCGCTGGCTATTCATGCGGCCACCGACTTCCACTAGTTCTCCGGGGCCCATGGATGACATCTAGCCCCAATACGCTGTAAATTACAATAAATATACAATTCCAGTATTTTTTTATCCTATATATGTATAAAAACACTATAATTATTTACATATTTTTTACACAGCTTATACATAGATAAAATTTGCTTACCCAATGTTATTCTTCCACTAGTTCTCAAATCTAACATATTTTTAGGATTATACCGATCTCCACTTCTTCTCCATAATAACTTTCTGCCATCTTTATCAGATTTAAAACATTTTTCATCTGTAAATATTACTATCTCGTTTTCCCAATCAAAATTAAGGTAACGTTCAGCAAAATTTGTTCTAGCGGTTCGATGAGCATCGGTGAGAGGTATTTTCCTTGCAGGTTTGTAATTATGGATATTGGCTGCACGAAAATGTCGCCGAACCGTACTGAGCGAAATCCCAAATGTTTGAGCACTTGACCGAGTGGTAGTAAATGGGGCTATTTACAATATTACGGTGTCTCTCTGATTCATCGGTGTATACTCGAGGACGTGGGCCGGGGAGATCACACTTCACATCACCCGTCTCCTGATATTTCCTAATCCACTTCTGAACGGTTCTTCTCTAGAAAATAAATATGAACGCTTATAAGGAACACTTATTATTGAATATTAAAACTTAGATAAGAAGGCTTGAAAAAAACGTAGATATAGGTAACCAAAAATATTCGTCCATTTCATAATCTCACTTACCGTTATATTCATATCACGGGCTATTTTCTTAATACTCTGGTTTTGTTCCCAGAGAACAATTATTTTGGCTTTTAAAAAAGTCGTCAATCGAACCATGATAACACTTTTAAAACTCCCAAGAATATAATTAATAAGCGGTGAAGGTTAACGCACACTACACAACACGTATTAAGAGATTTCTAAAAATAATCTTTTAATATGAGCTTACCCTCAAATGCAATTAGTAAAAAGAACTAATAAAGCATTCAATTTACGACCCTATTTTAAAGATAATTGAAACGTTTTCATTCAGTCCGAGATGCATTGACCGATCAAGTGCAATAATAAGATAACAAACAAGGACAAGACTAGTTCCATTTTAACGCTTGACAAGGATGCATAATAGAGTGAATGCAAATAAATAGTAAGTAATTTCGACCAGTAATCTTAATGTTCAAGTAGCCTGGTGGCACCCTGAGCGGGTTAAATAAATCACAGTGCCGATGACGCGCGTTCGATCCCGAAGAGTTTGGTGTCTTTTTGTAAGTTTATGGCCTTCTTGGGTAATATTAGCTGGTTAAGGAGCTCGAATTTGAAGAAATTGGAATACATACTCAATGGCTAAAAACTAATTTAAACAATATTCAAATGGCCGCTAGCTCCGACGGAGTCACGTGATGCATTGTTGCAGTCACGTGACTCGGTCAGTCGAGTTTTACAAGCAAGGGGTATACTTATCTCTGCAGCTTATACTGTGTACATCAAGAAATCAGAAATAAATAATTATTATAACCGTCTGCGGATATTATGGTTTTCGTTTTACTTTTAAAGAAAATCCGATTTTTCACTTTTGTTTTTACAAAAGGTATATATAAGTCTATTTAGCGGACCAAATTATCCTGAAATCATCTCATCGTACGATAATGACTAGTAAAGGCCGTTTCCCGAATAAAAAGTATCCTTCAAAATTGAATTTTAAATTTTTCTACGTAGAGCCGATTCTCAGCCCACAGTGCGTCGCCTCTTTACAGAACACTACTTACTATCAATTCTTCTTCCACAGTACGAGAGCACGCAAACTTTCAACGAGACGGTGACGAACAGCTCGTGCAACCTGGAGGAGTGCCGCATCATGGTGCGGCTGGAGCGGGGAACGGCCAAATACACGTGCGAGGTCTCCAGCGAAGGCCCCCGGTTCGCTGTGGACCGGCGGGCCGCTAACATGACGTTGGCTGGTGAGCAAAACCTATTCACTTACTTGTTTACTACGCTGGCCCGATGACCCAAAGAGGATCATGCTCTCTGACACAAGAGAACTCTACTGTTCCCTATTTTGCGCCACCTCACGCCAGTCGGATGCCCCAAGGATGGTCAGATCTTTGAGGGCTTTGTCACTCCAGCGGTACCTGGGCCAACCCACCGGGCGTTTTCCACTAGGCCGACCCACACACGCTCTATTCACTGCACGATCGCATTTACTGACAAGAATCGCCAGACTCGTTGGCGATCGTCTAGTTTTCCTCGTATGTCGTTACATAAACGACCGACTATAAAGCGGAAAGCGACTACGCTAAGGCGGGTTCCTGGCAGTGGAGTGTTAAGTAAGCCACTGCCATAAGTCCGTGATGGTGTACGCGTGCGGTGTAGTATGTGTGGTGGTAAGGTCGCCAGATCTGAGGATGCACTGTGTTGCAAGTGAGGGACCTGCATTAGTCTCTTCAACTCAATAAAGGGTTGGCAATGCGGTGATTATTCTGGAGTAGGATACGTCACGATATCTGCTTACCACGGCAGTATACTTGTTTCACAAAGACGTATCCTACAAAAAAACGTGAAAGAAGATAATGATTAGTTGAGTGTTGCATCATGTAGCGGCTTGATTGTGAGTGTGCAGGTCACTGTGTTAGCATTTTCTGTCATTCCATGGTAGATTGAATCTCAAGGGAACAAAAAGATATCTTTACCGAGGGCGATGTTATTAATCCTGAGTGGAGTGAAAGATGGATTCAATCGTTTACGCCGTAGACACTTCTATGAGAAAAAATTAAATCACTTATTTGAGGGCAATAAATGACTGTTTACTGAAGGGCAGGTGCGAAAAAAAAAGGTTTATTTCTTCCATATTATTTAGACTCGCGTGTTTACCTACAGTTAGTTAACAGTGGTTTCAACATTCATTTGTACCGCTGTCAATTCGTCGTTTCCACTTTCAAGAGACAAAAAAAATTCAACCAAAGGCATGCTTTTATTGAACAAGGGTATTCCTTAGCAAGGCTACCTTATAAAGTTAAGAAATATTTCGATTAATTCCCAACTTACAGACCCAGCAGATCTCCACAGGCCCAAGTCTCATCAGTAACAATGACACTGTGACATTTATTTCCATCTCGGCTCTAATAAAATGTCAGTCCTTGGCCAACTTAAGAAATAAGTTAAAATTAAAAACTTTGATACGAAAACTCGTTCTCGAGGAAAGCCGTCGCAGTTTTAGAGGTCTGTGTGTTTTTCCATTATATAAACGTTGATGGTTTCTTATACCAGTTCTAGTCCATAAGCTCTGTACCAGTACAGTACATAGAATGGACTTTCGTGATGGAAAAACAATATTAATGCATCTCGTGGCTTCGCTTATGCTCTTTACCACAAATACGCGAGCGGAGCAGTTCGCTAGTCTATACCAATCATTTTATAGATTGTGTGTACGATAATTTTCTTTGAAGTAAAATTTTTGAAGTGAAAACTTCTTTAGCGGCGCTGTGCACTTGTTGGGATGGGGATTTTTTTTTAAACTCGGCACAGATTTTTATGACGTCAGATGCGTAAGGTGAGATTTCAGGAGGTCACGTGACCGTAGGATGGTGAGAGATTCAGGACGCGGCTTGGGGGCGGGGCGGAGAATTGTTTGATGTAAGACGTACGGGGCTTGGGGGCGGGGCGGGCCGGGGGAGGGGGTGTGAGGGGTGGGGGTTTCACTAGGGGCACATAGTTCTGCAGGAGGAGTACTAGACATATTCGAATATATTGTGTGATGTGCAAAATTTATGAAGCACGGTACTAGGGGTGCATAATATGGAGCTGGTTGTTGTAAGAACTTTAGTTGATTTTGTATAGCGGCCACACGGGGTAATTAATTGCACAGTATGACCAGCAACATATAGATTGATGTAAATATTAGAAGTACACCTAGTTTTGTGTATATGCGAGTATCGCGTAAGTGCATGTGTGAGAGAGTGAGATAATGAGCGTGTAAAAGAGAAGCATTGAGTTTCGACTAGGTCGGGTTATTACTTAGTATATTCTACGAAATATCTCACAACTTTTTACGGTGGAAGAGTTTCGAGACTTGGCCTCTTTTTACATGGAATGTTTTATGGGATCTCACTTCTTTTTGTAGGTTGATGTGTTATCCATACATACAAACTATAAATGCAGCCCCATTCTTGCTTTTTAATTCGTTTTTTGTCCCATTCACTGCAAATGTAACTTTGTAATCCTATATATTTGTATAGGATTACAAAGTAATGTATGCAGTTGGTGTATCTAGAAAACTGGTCTGAAATTGCATTTTTTTAGTTTGCCTTTGATTTATTCAATTCAATTTTCTCTATTTCGGACATACAAAGTATCCATAGAGTGTTAGTAACATAACAAATATCTTAGTCTACGTATAGTGTTAGCATTTATACATAAGCAATTGGGACATTACACACACATACACACTCAACTCCAGCAACGTATCTATACTAGGAACTGTGCTACGCTTTTAATTTGGTCGGACCACTGCTTTAGTATCGGACAATCAAACCTATCCGCAATTTCCTTTAGAATGCTGTTGGGACTATGCCTCACACGACTTAGTAAGGAGACTACATTTTTCCTAATTATGGTCTGAAAACTATCCAGGCGCGCATCCACAAACATGCCCGACGCAGAGCACCTTCTAGACAGTCCCATCAGCATTCCAATGGCATTGTTGTATTGTACACGCAGGACGTTGTAGGCTCGTTTCGTGTACCGGATCCACAGGCTGCTCGTGTACAGAGATTGACAATATGATTTAAATAATGTTATTTTTACGTCACGTGAGCAGCGAGCAAACCTGCGGGCAATCATGTTACTCCGAACCGCCAACGCCCTGCGCTCCCTTTCTATATCAGAGTCATCCCTTAGGTCACTCCTGAGAATGTGTCCCAGGTATTTGACCGTATCCACGTCTTTTAATGGGCCAGAGTTCAACAATATAGGTGGTACATGGTATGGCTTGATTTTACCCGCCTTAAATACCAACATTTCACTCTTCTTATTGTTGTACTCTAACCCATGAGTCATGGCGTTTATACACTAAACACTAATTTTATTCTAAATTTGAAGCTTCTATGTCTGCTAGAAGTGCCTTAGACTTTTGATGATCGGCGAGTCATATAGTGAGTGACAAAATTAAGAAACTTTAACTAGTTATAAATCTTAAACTACTGGTTCAAATTTAATTAAATTTGAAATATATCGTGTTTATACAATGCGTGCTTGGTTACTGAAAATTCAGGCTTCTAGTTTTATCCACACCGAAGTTATAGGGGGGTCGAAAATGGCCGAGAGAAAAGGATGGTATGGCCGTGCCGCTGTTTTACTCGACTTTGCAGGGCACTGCCGTGCCCCCAGATATTTTATCTTGCAGCTTCGCTTGTGTTCTTTGCAATACGTGAGCGGGCCCGCGAGGGAAACTAGTATGTAAAGAAAAACCAAGGTATGTATTAGGAATCTTAAATGAGTGAGCTACGGTAACCTAGTGGTGCGTGGCCAGGCATGTGGCTGTCAAGCGGCGGTCCTAGGTTCGAATCCCGGCTCGTACCAATTAATTTTTCGGAACTTATGTACGGAATATTTACCGTTAGCTTTTCGGTGAAGGAAAATCCCAATAAGCTCGTTTTCCCTCTGGATGGCAGTGACTTTCGTAAAACTAGTGCGTATGCAAAATCTTGGGATTAGGTGTCAAAGCGGACCCCGGTTTCCTATAGGGCACAACCGGGAAAAACTATGTACTGGTATAATAGTATATGTCTGCGAAGTAAAAACTCGTTTAAAAGTTAGACACGGCGTGCATATTTCTTTTCTTTTCACGATCAGGAGCACTCGTATTGAAGTGGAACCCGCATAGTTGACCTCAAATCGTCTTCGTCCTACCTTTTCTATCCTTTTATTTTTGAGTTTAATTAGCGGAAACATGGCTTAAAGTTTTCTATAGATTTATGAGCAGCTGTGTTATTCATAATTCATAACCTGTCTCGACTTACCTCCGCTGATAAAAGACCGTGAGCTCCGTGAAAACGGCGTATTCGGAAGTCTGACTTATACTGGTTTTTCTGAGGATGTAGATAAGCTTTGTGAATACCAAAAGGTCCAAAAGGTATCTCAAGCCCGAGTTTAGTTTCTTCACCTCCTATCAGAAGTTTTAACAATGCCCAGGCATTTGAAGAACGGGAAGTTGGCTCAGAATAAAAATTATAGGTTATTAAATCCAAGTTATGCTTAACTTTGGAGTAGTAAGGAAACTTGCAAATTGTAGAACTTTTAATTCCGGTTCTTTGTCTAATTTAAAAAAAGTGAGTTTTGTTGTCTCGGGGCGGGTTGCACCAACTTATCATTATAGGCCCAATAACAACATTAAATATGGCGCCACCGACAGCTGCCATTTTGGCATTAACTATTCGACAAACTTCGTTCCACTTTCTTTCTTTTGTCCGACACTTCACTTCGAACGTTTACGCTTTTGTAATTGTTTAACAAATCAATGATTCCCAATTATTGGTATATATATACCCCTTCTTGGTATAAAAAAATATTCTGTAATAGGTATAAATAAATAAATAAATAAATAAATATTAGGGGACAATCTTACACAAATCGCTCTAGTCCCAAACTAAGCAAAGCTTGTACTATGGGTACTAGACGACGATAAACATACTTATATAGATAAATAAATACTTAAATACATAGAAAACATCCACATATGCTCTTTTATTGAGGCTTATTAAATCCCAACAAGGTCTCGTTTTCTGCCTAGGTTGGACGGTCAGCTGGTCCATTACGTAGCGTATTGTAGTACAGTCAACTGCAAAAATATGTATCGATTTCATCTTAACATAAATACCTACCACAACCTTAATCCGCTAACATAAGAGCTAGTATGGGACATATTTATGAGTAAGTTGTATGCACCCATATTTTTACACTTGACTGTACGTGCGCCAGGTAGTCGTTAATCTCAATTTTGTGTGGAAAAATTAGTCGAATGGTCCGTGTTACGTGATCATCCCCCAGATGGCAGTTGCTTTCGGAAACCGTAGTGTCTTCAAATCTTGGAATTACGTGCCAAAGCGGACCCGGGGCTTTAGGATACAACCGGGGAAACTCTAGAAGGATTATATTGTATAAAAAGTGTCCTTCTGTTTCAGTTCTCCCTGAGTACGACCCGCTAATAACGGGCCTGCCCACGCTGGTCCAAGCGGGGGAGCAGGCCGTCATCAACTGCACGTCAGACTACTCGCTGCCGGCAGCTGCGATACACTGGTTCGTGGACTCGGAGCCACAAGAGGTGAGCCATAAAACGTCAACGTCACGTGTGTGACGGACTTCCTCAACGGACGGCCCTCGAACGGTGACACGCCTGATAGTCGCGTAGGAAATAGAAATTCAATGAAAATATGTCTGTGGTGAACGCTTTATTTAATCGGGTTAGGTATGTTCTGGCGTTAGCTCACACACGGAACGGATTCGGCGCTGTATAAGTACAGTTCGGTTCGAAATTAGGTACATACTTAGACTATATTTTCACGACTTCAACATACAGACCTCAGAACTTTAGGGATTTAAGTGCCATTTTATAGATCAGGGAACGAAAGTTTATCGTTAAAATACGATTAATTGAAACAAGTACGAAAGTTATTGTTGGAACTTTTCCGTTCCAACTTGGGAAATAAGTTATTGCTCGTGTAATAATAAGGGTAATTGCTCAAATAAATCTAATTCCTTTTCAACAACAGACCGGTAACTTTGGAACTCCAGGTCCAGCAGCAGTGCTGATATGATGATGATGATGGTGTACACGTCTTCAACGATGTTACATCCTATACTGTGTTACACCCGAGGTCTGGAAGCTTGCGCGCGTAAAGCCAATAACCAAATCAAATAGAGCCAAGGATTATAAAGACCTACGCCCGATAAGTATTCTCCCGGTACTTTCTAAAATTATGGAAAAAGTGGTCTGTGAGCAACTTACTAAATACTTAGAGGACAACGATCTAACTACCTTGTGCACAGTCAGGTTTTAGAAGTAGGCACGGTACGGCCTCAGCAATAGCGAAGGTCACGGACGATGTTATTGCAGCGTCAGACAAGGGTCGGGGATCTATCCTCGTCCTGCTAGACTTTTCTCGTGCCTTTGACTTCCTAAATCCGACACTGCTGCTTTCTAAAATGGCTTACTATGGTGTAGCGGTCCCGTCATGTCGTTGGTTTCATTCATTCCTCACAGGTCGTAAGCAGTACGTAGAAATACAAGCAGAACGGAGGTGGGTTAGTAAGGTCGGAAACGCAAACAATCAACCGCGGCACGCCTCAGGGATCAATTTTGAGCCCGATGCTCTTCATTTTGTACACAGCGGATGTGATTAGCAACTTGAAACACTGCAACGCACATCTATATGCGGATGATACACAATTATATTTTTTATTTGACCCAAAGAACCTGTATATAGCCCTTAGTAAAATAAACGAAGACTTACTAACTATAGCTAATTGGTCGCAGAGAAACAATCTCGTTTTAAACCCATCAAAGTCCCAATTCGTAGTACTGGGAAATAAATGGCAGCGTACAGCAATCAAGGAACAGAACCCAAAAGTACTTATTGATGACGAGCCTATCACCCAAGCTGACAGCAGTGCAAAAAAACTGGGTATCATTATGGATGGCGAGCTTCGTTATGTTGAACATATTAATTTGAAGATTCGAAATGCTTTCTACAGACTCAAGGTATTATATAATATCCGTAAATACCTATCAGTTAAGGTGAGAGAGATACTAGTGGAATCACTGGTACTCTCTCAATTCAACTATGCGGACGTGGTGTACGGACCAAGACTCTTAGCGGTAACGAAAAAAGCTGTTCAGCAGAAGTTGTTATTGTAATTAATATTATATAATTTTATTATGCTGCCCTCCGACCGTCTTAGTCTGGGACCGGTCTGAAAACCAGCGCCGGGCACCTCGGCCCGGCACACGCTGAGACTGGAAACCCTTTGCCCAATATATTCTATATAATATATTTATATCTATTATATATATCGTCGTCTAGTACCCATAACACAAGCCTTACTGAGCTTACTATGGGACTAGGTCGATTTGTGTAATATTGTCCCCATATATTTATTATTTATTATTATTATTCTGTTTGTTTGTTTCACTATACTTGTAAATTAATATTAGTTTTTTTCTTTTTCTTCTTTGGATATGTGGCAATAAACTATTCTTATTCTTATTCTTAATACTGCACAGTTGACGACAGGATTAGCGACGAAGATCGTGTCGCCCCAGGACGAACAGATGTCGGAAACGTCAGGGGGACTCCAGTGTGTGAGATCCGAGCGAGAACGTATATGGAAGCGGTGGAGTTTTTAGGGTATGAAAATACCACATAACTATGACATTCTCTATGACTGACTCATTGGTTTTCTCAACAAAATAAAGTCCGATTTGACCGAAATGGAATAGATTGGACACGTAATGTTTTCCAGAGGGGCGAACACGTAACTTTCGGAACGCACAAGGTTTTTCGATTTTCATACAAAACGTTATTTGACATTCACAGGCTAACGGCGTGATTTTTTAAGAAACCTATGTAAGTATAACTTTCACAAATTGGCTTTCAATTTGCGCGGAATTCCCGCTTTCCTTGAATAAACTTGTATAAACTAGAATAATTTGAGAAAAATGGTTTTCCCAAAGTATGACGTCACAAACTATATCTAAAATTATTCTACTTTATACAAGTTTATTCAAGAAAAAGGGAACTTTCGCGCAAATGTAAAGCCAATTTATGAAACTTAGTTACATAAGTTTCTTAAAAAATCACGCCGTTAGCCTGCGAATGTCAAATAACGTTTTGTATGGAAATCGAACCACCTTAGTTAAATAACGAACCTGACAACTTAAGGGTATACGGAAATAACGAGTTCATAACGAGCTCTAAGTCTATGTGGAGATAAAAATGTGACTAGACATGTTCGTTACGACTACCCTTCAACCATTTTACTTCCATCTTGTGAGAGTATGAATAAATAAATAAAGACGAAATATTTTAAACATACGACAGCAATATCGATCTAGTCCGATAAATGCAAACATGTCCTATATTATATCTCGTCTTCGGTATCCGTCTTCGTTTCTGTCAATATGTAATACCTATAGTATTTTTTCCTTAATTCTGTTAAACATTAATTTAATACCTTAAAGGTATCACAATCTACGAATCCAATATTCCTCAACTAAGCCAAAACACCTAACAACAGTACTACTAGGTAATCATCATCATCTTCGTCATTATCAGCCGAAAGTCGTCCACTGCTGGACATAGCTAGGCCTCCCCCAAAAAGTAATAATACTGTGGGTAATACTTAGGTTTATACAACGGTACCAATATTGCCAATATACACAAACGGGATGATCGGAATGTATCCGAAAATGTAGGGAATTTATTGTAATCTGATTACGGTGAGTTGTCACAGTATCGAATATTAAGTAGGTACCAGTTGGATTTTGCCTTGGAACTCAGCTGTTTATGTTAAAATTCAGGAGGGAGCGGATTTTTTCTCCTTCGGCAGTCAGGTAAAAATATACTGAAAATGACACTTATATTTGGAACAGCTGTCAAAACTCAAGTGGGTCTCTATTTTAGTATCCATGGATATTAAAACAGTTATCGATACGATAATTTTAAAACGAGACCCAAACTACACTTGTATGGAGAGTCGACTTGCGTCGACCGTGCCGGGGAGTCTTAATTTTGATATAAGTAGCAATTAGGTTTCTTAAGTTGTAATCTATCTATTATATAAAATCGAAAAACAAGAACGGGATAAAACACGAAGGAACGATTGAGATAGCGCCTTACAAAAAACACGATCTCCGGCGACACGTTTCTCAAAAACAAGGCAAGTAACACGACAAATAAATGTTAGAATCAATTTTCTGGATATTACCTTAGAATAAGAGCATAAAGGCTCCCGATTCTGTTGCGTATTTTTTCTACAATCACGTAATGAAATCTCGATAACATTGACAATTTGAAATTGTTCGGAAATCTTCGGTAATCTTCGGCTAACGTACGAATCCATTTTACGTAATTTGATTATATCTGAGACTACATTTCCATGTTAGTATAATCGTTATACAATTGGTTCGGCTAAAAAAACATACTGTTTATAAATAATAATGATTAAAACTGAACTTTGAAATTGCGGTTAGAAAATTTGTCATGAAATGGAACGTACGCTACTACATTTGGTTGGGTTCAACCTTCCGTCACTGTCACTGTTTGTTACTTCGAAAATTTGCCTTTAATTATTAATTATCGTTTGTTATCGTGTGCAACAAGTGCTCTGATGTTCGATCGGTCGGATATACTACCGAACACTACCTGCAGTCCACCATCAAGATTAAATACTGGCCGTGTCTTATCCAAACCTGACATTGGCGGAATCATCAAGGCTTTGATGGAACCATATAGCCCCAAAAATTGATTGATTGAAGTGCTCTGATCGGCTAGACCGCTGGACCTATTGTTTTCTCATCTGGACCTTGATTCGGTTATTTACGACATGCTCGGTAGTAAACTATAAGACTGAGTGAGGAATGTTGAGATCCGACGTCGCACTAAGGTGCTCGATGTTGGAGATACCATTAGTTGGGCAGGACACCTTGCCAGGCAGAATGATGGTAGGTGGACCAAAAAGGTGTCAGATTGGTGGCCACTTTTAGGTAATAGGAGCGTCAGCCGTCCACCAGCTCGATGGGTGGACAATATTAGAGAAGTTTATTAAAGTTAAGAAAGCATACATAAAACCAGAAATGAAGTTTTTAGAAAATGTACTAAAATAACAGATGCACTTCACCAAGCACTGTGTCTTATATGGAAATGGGCAGGCCATATCGCCACATATAAGGAGAAAAGATGGGCCCTAGAAGCAACAATATGGTCGGGGCCGAAAGGCAAAAGAAAGAAAGGTAGACCACAAAGACATTGGACAGACGATATAACCGAGGTTGCCGGACCTAGCTGGATGAATTTGGCCAAAGATCAGGAAAAATGGCATGAGATGGAGGAGGCTTTTACCCAAATGGGGTCCATATAAGAAAACATATATATTTGTATAAAAACATTAACACTTAGATTAGTGAATACTAACAATATGGAAAAAAATTAAAGCTTAAATAAATAAATAAATAAATTGTCTGTGACACCTCGAACACAAGATGTTATAATTTAAATTTTGTTTTTATTATTTTCGGTTGATAAATTAAACAGTGAGTGTCTTGAATTGGAATTTTGTGTTCAGTAAGCGCAATCAAAGTGCGAAGATTCCAAATTTCCAGTTAAAAACATAGTGAACAGATAAAAAAAGGAAATAAATATGTATGCATGTATATAAGGCCTGCCGCGGCCTGTGGTGGCGGACAATAGTAAATTTGGCAGCTAATGACAAGTTTACTATGGTCCGCCAGTGTGATGTGGGCTTAAAGCGTATACGGCTATAGCTCGCGCTTGGGCTGTTGAGGTTGACGAGTACTCTTTGGTGGCCGCAGAGTACAAGAGGTTTTTTCAATAAGGGGTGTAGACACTTAATAAACTAATCAATAATGTCATATTTGCTCTAAAAAGAATTAGAAATGTAGTCAAATGGAGAAAAAATCGACGCAAGAGGTTAAATAATCACGAAGTTAATTATACCATATCGTCATGATGCTTAGCAACGGCTAAGCAGGGCTCATGAACATAATGCAATTGTGACAAATACATTCAAATAATTCATTCACGCGGGTGGAGCCGCGGGCACGTCTAGTATATATATATATAAAACAAGACTTCCTGACAGATCATCAACACACAGCCGAAAGTACTGGGATTAGAAACTTGAAATATACTCCAAAACTTCCTTTTATGACGTAGGCTGCAAGGGATATGACGGGATTTTTGGAAATTCCACCCCAAGGAGGGTGAAATAGGGGTGCAAAGTTTATAAAAGAAAAACTTTATTTTTTGAGCTGGAGACTTAAAACGTATAAAGATTTCTTATCACAATAAAAAATGTTCTTTCAGCGTTTTGGAAAAATTCCACCCCTAAGGGGGTTAAAACGGGATTAAATTTAAACGGGTTTATATGGAGACCAAGGAAATATTAAAGTAAGAGATTTGTAACTTCGGTTTTAAACTGTTTGAAATGGATTACATTAGGGGGTTAAACCATTCATCCTCTAAATGAGCTAAAAGGAATTGGATGTTTGTCGCGGAACAAGACAATATTAAAGTAAGAGATTTGTAACTTCTGTTTTAAACTGTTTGAAATGGATTCCATTAGGGGGTTAAACCATTCATCCCCTAAATGGGCTAAAAGGAGTTGGATGTTTGTCGCGGAACAAGACAATTTTAAGTAAGGGATCTGTAACTACGGTTAACACGTTCATTGCGGCAGTCAGTTTTGTGAACTTTACGTTGGTGCTGTATCAGGTACATTAGATCTGTTACTTAACTTTTCATTGTAGCGTCATAGGGTCGAATGGATCTGTTCGAGATGAAAGTCTTTAAGTGCAACTTACTGGCTAGTAGTAATTATTTGTGTCTATTTTTTTATCGGAACATACTTTCGATGAACTTATTAACATAATATTTTAGCCGTTTCTAAATAGAATAGTCGGAAGACTATTAAATAAAGTAAAAAATCTGTCAGATCCTTTCGACCCTATGTCCGTCCTGAATGATAGTCTTATCGATAAAGGATTAGGGTTGTAAAAATAAAATATCGATGAACTGTAAAATAAATGTTTTTTTTCAAACATAAAGAATAAACTCAAAAAAAATTAAAAGTGCACATACACATAAATCAAACATTTGCAACTTCTCAACAATAAAGTTAAATTAAAACATAAAGACTAAACTCTAAAAAAAATCTAAATTACTTAAAAACAAACATTTACAACTTCTCAACAATAAACTCAAAACAAAATTAAAAGTACTTATAAATCAAATGTTTGCAACTTCGCAACAACAAAGTGATTATCCTCTTTTTTATTATATAGTCGTAGATTTTGTTTAAAAAAAGCTTATACAATATTTGACAAATGTTTTTTGCTAAAACATTCGCGACATAATGTTTTATTACAAGCGTCACACATCGTTTTCACTTTCTTAACCTTTTTGGCAGCTTCTCTGCTTGTTAGTGTTTCTCGTAACTTATCATAACACCCCGAACAGTTTTTTTTTTGTCACTTATTTTCAATGAATGCATTTTGTTAGCCGCTGCACTGGATTGCTCTTCTGTGTCATTTCCTTTCTCTCCACATAATTTTTCAATAACACATTCAATAAATTGTTTTTTTGATATTTTGCTTTCAGTTTTCAAATTATACACTATCCATGCGTTAACGATACTTGTCCCAAAAATCAACTCCATCATTACCTTTCTATACCACTTAAGCCCTCTCTTTAAATTTGAATAATACGAAGACATCTGATCACTGTAATCAATTCCTTTGTATGTCAGTATACACTGTGGTTTCAAAATATCATGATCAGTACCTCTTCGTTTTTTTCCAGTATTAATCATATACGTGTCATGGTTTTTGCATGTGCTCAACATTAATACCGGACGTTTGTGGAACCATTTTCTCACTCTCACTCCTTTCTTGTTCATCATGCCCACTATTTGACCCCTCTTTAACTTGGAGCTGACTACAGTTTTCGGTAAACCTTTTCTATTTGCACGTAATGTGCCACAGACAAATGTCTTCTTGCTGATTAAATCCTCGGCAAGCCCAACTGATGAGTAAAAAATATCAATGACAACTAGTCTTCCTTCATTTTCAAGGTCTTTAATCAGTTTTAAAACAACTTTATGTGCATGGTTTAACTCACGGCCTCCATCACCCTTTCCAGTATATACTATCATGTTAAATGTATACCCTTCAGGTGTGCACGCTTTATAAAGTTTCACTCCATACTTATGCGATTTATTTTTGATGTATTGCCGAAAATGCAGCCTACCACGCCATGGTACCATACTTTCGTCAATAACAACTACGCCTCCTGGTTTTAATACTTTGCTGAATTGACTTAATAAACTATCATAACCTTTCCGTATTTTATATAATTTATCATTGCCTGAATCGATGTTATCGCTAAAATGCCAATATTTCAACATAATCAGGAATCGGTCTCTGCTCATCATCGATACAATATATTCATTTCTGTACATCTTATTTTTAGACCAATAATCAGTTACATTTGGCACTTTCACAAGTCCCATTACCAATAAAACACCCATAAACTTGTACATCTCATCTCGATTAGTTGGCTTCTATAAGTTAGATCGTGATTTCTTAGTAGTTTTAGGCATCTGTCTTATACAGGCCTCAGCATATTTATTTGTTTCAGTTACTATCTCATCTACAATGTCGTCAGTTAAAACAGCTTGTAAAATTCATCTGGTCGAGAAATATCGGAAGGAATGGTTAATTCAATATCTCCAGCAAAATCATTAAGACTCGGAGGTCCGTCTACATTATCTTGCCACTCGTCTTCGTCACCGTTGTTAGTATGGCCTGTGGTTCGAGTTGTATTTGCGTCGTATGGTGAGTTATGATCTGATTCTGATGATGACAAACTTTCAGATGATGAATCTTCAGATTTATTTTTTGGATTAAAATCAGAATCAGAATCTTCGTTGTCTGTGTTAATTATGTCAGATTCTGTTGGTTGTTTAATTTCCTTATCTTGATGTGAGGCTCCCGGTTGCGTTAAGGTTTTATTTGATGATACAGCTGTTGAAGAGTGTTTCTTTGTCTGACTGAATTTAATCTTGTTCTGTGGCGGTGTTGAAAGCAAATCAAAAAGTTTGTCTTCATCAAAAGACGAATTCAGCGAAATTGATATGTCACTAAAAGATCCGCATCTGGTAACTGTGGTGGAATCATTAGGTGTAGTTACTTTTTTCTTACCTAATATTCGGCCAACATTGGTTTTTCTTTTATTTTGAGGAGTGGAAAAAATATTCATTTCATCATCAGTTAATAGTGGTGGGCTTTTTTCATGATTGTTAAGGCTGCATCCTTCTTTGTCACGATTATTAATGGAGTTTAGCGTATCAGATGTTTCGTTGCAAGTTTTTTTTGTTAAATCAGGTTGTGACTCAGTTTCACTTTGAACATTAGCATATGCGTGAGTAATGGTTGAGTTTCTTGTAGATGCAGACAAAGTAGACGCGAGTTCTTTTTTTTGCCTGGTTATAAATTATCGCTAAGCTTCACTTCCCTCAAATTCGTATTATGTATAGGTGTAGAAAATACATGATTTGTGTCATTTTTTTTCATATTCGGAGGAGCAATGTAAAAAAGTAGATTATTTCAATTCCATATTCTTTAGATTATCGTTGTACAGCCGTACGATTTCGTATTTTGACACGAATAAATTTATAAAAAATTTCGTCCTGACTCGTAATCGTACCTATCTACCAAGGAGGTACTTACGCGATTGTGCTAAGCTGTTAGCATACAATATTGTAGACTCCGTCGTGACTAGCACGATAACTGACAGTTGTAAGGCGGACCCCGTGTTACGTTTTAGTAACGTGGGATCCGGAAGGGAGTCGGAGCCGGCGGGTAATTTAAACTGACCACTCCGACAACGCGTGCTTGTGCTTCTACCGGCTCCCAACCCCTTGATAGATGTAACACTAGTATTCATAAAGACAGTCATGTTATTAATATGGTACACCAAAATATTCAGGGATTCCCTAGTAAGGAACTAGAAATTGACTTGTTTATACAATGCCCAAATATCCATATTCTTTGTATAACCGAGCACTGGCTTAGGGGTCATGAATTAATGTTTAATTTTAGCAATCATAGCATAGTCAGTTCATTTTGTAGAAAGACATGTAGGCGTGGAGGGTCTTTGATAATGGTAAAACATAATTTGAAAAGTAAGGAACGTAAAGATATTGTTGACAAATCCATCGAGCGCCAAATAGAACTCTCTTGTGTTGAATTGGATCAATTCATAATTGTATGCGTATACAGACCTCCATCGGCGGATTATAGTCTATTCGAGTCAGTTATGGATGAAGTGCTCAGTAGTCTTTTTCTAAGTACAAAATGTGTTATTGTGTGTGGTGATTTTAATGTTAACTTACTCGAGAAATCGCCCATGTGTGTGAGTCTAGTGAATACTTTTAAATCGTTTAACTTAGTGAACCTGTTTTGTGAACCTACTCGAATTACAGCAACCAGTGCCACATGTATAGATAACGTTTTCAGTAATCAGGATGCAGTTAATAAATCTATTATAAACAACCTGAGTTCTGACCACTGTGGACTGCACTCCTTTAGCGGGAAAACGGACAAAGTTCCACGAGACACCATGTGCAGACCTATTTCCGAAAAGAGATTAGATTTATTCAATCATAATATTGCGAAACGATTACGTTATCTTCCATTTACGCAGGAATGTCCTAATCGTTTGTGTGCTCATTTGTTTAACTGTATTAAAATGGAATTTGATGCCTGTTTAAATTTGAGGAAAATTCAAAGCAAGGTCGAGACTAAATTTAGCGACTGGGCTACCCCAGATATTCACGAAAAAAGACGCCGTCTCTACGACTTGTACGATTCGAGAACTACTGATAAAATACCGGAATTTCTAGAGTATGTTAAGAACTGCTCGAAATCTTTTAAGTTGATGTGTGTCGCCGCCAAAGCCGATTACTTATCAAAAAAGATTCAGAACTCCAATGATAAGGCTAAAACTGTAAGGCAAGTTATCAACACTGAAACTGGAAAACGCAAGATAAGAGATCCGCACTACAGCCTACGAATTGATGATACTTTAGTAAGTTCTGACCATGAAGTAGCGGATCATTTTGAGCGGTTCTTTTCTAACGTACCCGTTGAGACCACGAAGTCTTTAAATTCATCACCAGATGCCGCTGAATCGTTGTTGAAAGCAAATGTTACTGAATGTACAGAAATCTTTAGATTCACTCACGTGACCCCACCAATTCTTATAAAAGCGTTTAAATTGTTGAACTTGAAGAAGACTGAAGATCTTTGGGGCCTTTCAGTCAAAGTATTACATTCCATTGTAGAATCAATTGCACCTTTCTTAGCTGATATTTTCAATAAAAGTATTGATACTGGAGTATTTCCTGACCTCATGAAACACAGTAAAATTATCCCGTTGTTTAAATCAGGAACGAAAAGTGACCCTACCAACTTCAGGCCAATATCAATACTACCGGCACTAAGTAAAGTTTTTGAGAAGCTTATTCTTCATCAGCTTATGTCCCACTTTAGTTGCAATAAACTGCTCAATACCAATCAGTTCGGATTCACTAGGGGTCGCTCTACCACTGATGCCGGTGTGGTACTAATTAAACATATTTTTGATGCCTGGGAAGAGGCTCAAGATGCTATTGGAGTGTTCTGTGATTTATCAAAGGCATTTGATTGCGTTGATCACGAGAATTTAATCAGAAAGTTGAGACATTATGGGATTAAAAACGGTGTTCTTGATCTAGTGTCATCGTATCTCTCGGAGAGAACACAACGAGTAGTCATCAATGGGACCCAATCAGCAGGGACAACTGTTGCTCTTGGTGTTCCTCAAGGCTCGATTCTGGGTCCGTTTCTCTTTCTGATTTACATAAATGACTTACCAAATGTGTTGCAAGATAAACATGATATAGTGTTATTCGCTGACGACACGTCGCTTATCTTCAAGGTAGACAGGAAAGAGAAAAGCTTCGATGGTATTAATGATGCGGTCAACACTGTTGTGAAATGGTTTACAGCAAATAATTTACTGCTAAATTCCAAGAAAACAAAGTGTATCAGATTCACTTTACCTAATGTCAAGCAGGTAAACAATACCAAGATCCAATTAAAGGGCGATGAACTGGAATTTGAAGATAAAACAGTGTTTTTAGGTATCTCCTTGGACTCAAAACTACAATGGCATGCGCATATCGTCGCCCTAGCTGGAAAACTTAGTTCGGCAGCCTATGCAGTAAGACGCATAAGACAGTTAACAAACGTTGAGACGGCCAGGCTGGTGTACTACAGTTACTTCCACAGTGTTATGTCCTACGAAATCCTGTTGTGGGGGAAAGCGGCTGATATCCAGACCATATTCGTGCTACAGAAACGAGCTGTATGCTCCATATACGAACTAAAAGCTCGAGATTCTCTCAGGGACAAATTTAAGGAGGCAAACATTCTTACTGTAGCATGCCAATACATTATTGAGGAAAAACCTTCATGAGTTCAAACTCAACAGTGATATCCACGACTACAACACCAGAAGTAAAAACAAGATCGCAGTGAAGGCTAGTCGTCTCCGCAAGGTTAGCACGTCGTTCGTGGGGAACTGCATCCGTTTTTACAATAAAATACCCACCGAAATTGTTAATTTACCGTTCAGTAAATTTAAGTCTCATGTTAAAAGTAATTTGCTGAGCAAGGCGTATTATACTGTCAACGATTTCTTTAACGACAAAAATGCCTTTAAGCCAGTAGTAGTCTAATTCTATTAGGAATATACCTAAATACACGTAATCATTATAAGTACCTACCTGAAATAACTGTTCCGTTTTATGTAAGAAAAGAGCACATAATGCTGTTTCTCGCCGAGCAAGTCGCTTAATCTTTGTTATTATCAATGTCCGGTGGCTTGAATATGTCATGCTCGCTTAAAGGGCTTTGCTTACGGTGGCGTCGTTGATCGGGTCGCTACCTTCCCTAAAATATGGTTGAGGGAGGCGATGGCTGAGATATGCGTCATACTCGTGATCGGGTGCTGTTTGTGGAGTCCGGACTGTTCATGCTTGCAAGGGCATAGTACATAGTTAACTAATTACATACTAGTGTTATTATTATTATTATTATCGTATTGACGAGAGTCATGTGACATTTAGTTTGTTAACCTTTTATATATGATTTTAAATTATTATTGTGTAAGATTATTATTATAATTTTATTGTAAATTACGGTTTGACATGTAAAAGTGCCCTTGTGGCCTATTTGCAGAATAAATAATTTCATTGAATTGAATTGAATTATTAATATTGCTGCACTCTGTTGGGATGGAAATATTTTCTAATATTTAAATTTTTTTGCTGTTTGGATTAGCGGGAGCGAATACAGGTGAATGAGATGCATTTTGAAGAATTGTTAATGTATGGCCAGTGGTCGGACTCGTATATATGTTAGTATCAGTACTCACTCTGTTACGAAGTCGATAAACTGGTGTCAAAGGCTTGGGTATTTCGTTATTCGATGGTCCAGCATCAATATCTGCATTATCTCTTCGACGTAAAATATTCAAAGAGACAATTTCAAATATATATTTATCTCGTTCCTACTCCTTTGCAAATAAAAGATACCTGTCCCGTACCAGCGGTAAGAACAGTACATTAAGTGCCGCCCCGCGGGATAGTTCATCATCGGATCTTGCAGACCTGATACCGCAATGAACGTGTTAAAGACTAGGAAACTAATGACAGCTTTTCTTAAAATTCATCCTCTAAGGAGGTCTAAAAGGGTTGGAAGTATGTATAAAGAACAAATCATTTGTGAAGTAAGGGAATTCTTAGGTCATACATATACTATATGGTGAGCCATTTATTAGTCAAAATACATAATCCGACTGCTAGCAGAAAAGTAGGTTAGGTTAAGTTAGAACCACGACAGCTGGTTACTAATAAAATCGTGTAACTTTTTCTATAATCAAATATATTAGTCACCACAAAATATGAACATCGTCGTCAGGAACTAGTGATATTTTAAACTAACGGTTGGGTTAGTTTATAATCTTGCAAGTCAGATTATAAACTAACAGCGTTCACAATTTCACCGCGGAATTTCCATATTTATGATCGTGACTTCAATACGCCTTAAGCGAAGATTTTTCAAATGCCTCCATAGTACGAGAAAGATTTGCGTCGATCCCAGGTCACATATTACAATACAAAGGTGGGATCAAGGTTGTTCACAACCATGTAAAAAACGTTTATTCACAGGTAAACCAGTGAAAAATCTAACCTACGATCACTCACAGTTCCTACGGCTAGGGGTCAAACGATTCTAGATAGCTCACAGTCGACTTATAAATGGTTTGTGAATAGATAAGCAGGGCGCGAAATGGGAATAAATACATAAAAATACGCTTGAGTCAATATAAGGTCTATACAAACGGCTTTAGGTTTCTTTGCTGTTGATTAAACATATGTGTTCTTCGAGGGTGGTTGAGGGTTTTGTTTCTTTCACAGTATTTGAAAAACATGACTTCTGAAGGTGACCGGCGTTAGAAACTACAATAAGAACAGAAATATTGGTTACTTATAGCCTTTATTTTCCCTCATGTCTAAAAAAAATATAACTGCTGTGCCTAGAAGTAACCCCTTCTTAAGACCTACATCTGGAGCATAGCATTGTACGGAAGCGAGGCGTGGACTTTAATCCAGAATGATAGAGAGACATTGAACGTGTTAGATAAAAACTAAGATAAAGCAATGCATAGTTAATAGTTCAGTTACTATAAGCAAGAATTGTTGTTTAACCCTCATATTAAAGCCGTTTGTTATTGATAAGGAAAATAAAACAGGTGAATAAAACTTAAGGAAAATCCTTTAATAATATATATCATATCGTACTAGTTCGGCAAACCGTGCCCCGTACCGCGAGTGATAGTGACCGTGTAGGACCGTGTAGGGATTATCTGTATTTAATAAAAGGGCATCAAGACCCAGTGTTAACTATTAATCCGACCACTGTTATTATTCCCCCCTGCTCCTGCTAGGCCTCCTTGACCGTCTGAGTTAACTAGGAAACCCTCGATAGCCCCTCAGGCTGAGGGATATGTGTGTGTGGCTAAACCCGCACATCACAAAATTATAATATTTTACGAAATTAACATAAGAAAACACGTTTAAACACAAAGTATTACTTTGTGTTTAAAAGTAAGAAACAGAAGTAAAAATAAGGAGTTCATTTTTGTTTATTAAATAATTGTGATTTATTATTACACTTGGTTACTCAATGATAAGTGTTATCTAATAGGTAATTAAAGTAATTATGTTTAAATTTTTGAGTAAATTTAGTGTTTTTCTAAAAAGAACAAACCTTTTTTTATAATTAAACGTGTTTCTGATTATAATTAAAACATGTTGTACCTCTTAATCTGTTTTTTTAATTACTTACTACCTTGCCGCTGTTTATCTTAAATCAATGGGTTAATTTAATATTAAACTTCTGTGATTCGCCCGAGTGATTACATTATACTTCACTTGTAGTAGCAGCACGCGAGTGTGCTGCCATCGTACACAATTTTAGAGCAACATTCTATAAAATAAAAAAATATCTAGCTCAATTCGAGGGTACTCCATACACGTTTTGTGTGGCGGCCATCGTGCACGTAGTTTTCACTGTCTGTGTTAAATAAAAGTTAATATTAGTTTTTATAAGTGTTAAGTAGTGTTTTTAACATGGGCAAACACAAGTATTACGAGGAAGATGAAGAAGATTGCTTGGAGCGGAAAATACGACGCCTCGAGAGGAAAAAAGCAAATATCCGTCGGAGGCGCCATCACCGTAGTTATAGTCCGGTTTCCAGTGCATCGTCATTAAATACAGACCATGAGCATGTGGAGTGTGAGATGGAAGACCCAGACCCTCTGCAAGAGGATTCGCAAAATGAAGGTAAGGAAAAAACCGTTACAGATATCGGCGATATTAAATGCAACCACACTTGCCCTACTTTTGGATCTGCAAGACTTATAATACATATATGGCCTGTGTTTGTACGTGATGTGATGTACAATATGCCGTGCGATGAGTATGGTCCGCGAGACTATTACCAGCCCTGGTTTATACTTCAGTTCAATTCGCGAGGTTGAACGTTGCATATGTGGGCAGCACGGATATTCATAGAGTATAGCCCGTGAGACTATGCCATGAATGATATTATATGTAAGTATTTGTCTAGAGTACAGTCCGTGAGACTGTATCATGGCAATTTTTTCACTACGAGTATTTGTACTAATAGATACTTTACCTACTTACTTAAATACTCGTATGATCCTGTACTTAGTAATAATGATGTATACATAGATACCTACATAAATGTAGCATTGTATCTCTAGAAGTATACATACTACGATGATTATGCGAGTTGTGGAGAGAAACATCACTACATATTGTGCATTAGCAACTGCTAATCACTATTGTCCTGGTACCTATTACAGAATTCCATTTCGGTAACAACGATATCGTCGACTTAGTGGAAGACGGCCCCGGGAACTCGGTGGTGGACGCCGGCGGGCCGCGCTCGGTGGTAGTCCGCGCCGCCAGCTTGGCGCCACGGCCGGCTGAGTCGCCCGCTGTCCCCCCGCGCGCGCCCGCTCCCGGCCCGGCCGCCCCAGCGTCGGCGCCTCCGCTTGCGCCTGCACTCGCCAGCGTTCGCGGAATCGGCGAAATGATAGAAGCGCCACCGTCAGGTATCGAATCGGATCAGATATTAGACGCGGGTATATTATCTTTACTCTGCGACGAGCCCATTAAAGAAGAGTCATTTGGCCCTTGTATTCACAAGGACATTGCCACCAGGTGGTCAGATATTTTAATAAATGGAATGAAAGAGGAGACTAAAAATTACGTTATAAAAGGTTTTATCACTCCAGATAATTTGAGATTAGCACAACCTCCGCTAATGAACCCGGAGATCAAAGCCGCATGTAGTGAACATGTCCTCAAGCGCGATAGCATTCTTGTTGAGAAACAAAAACTCCTGGCGACTGTCATAATAGGCATAGCTAATACACTGTCAACCTTATTGACAACAGATGCTAAGTATGAAGATTTTAAAAATGACATTTTAAAGTCTCTCAGCGATGTGGGCCGACTATTATGTCACTTACATTTTTCTGAGACTCAAACTAGGCGTAACTTTTTAGTACCTAGCCTAAACAAAGAGGTCAAGGATAATATAAAAGACTTAAAACGGGATCAGCTTATGTTCGGTAAAGATTTACAGGAGAGTTTAAAGTCGATTAAAGCAATTACAAAGACAGGGTCCGAATTGAAACCTACTGCCACTAAACCTAAGTGGCCACCTAGGAGCCAGCAAGCAGGGCCGTCTACATCCAAGGCTTTAAACTGGAGGGGCCAGCCGCCGCAGGCGGCGCGGCCGCCGCCTCGACAGACACCAGCGAAGATGAGCTCGGCACGTGGTGGGCGGAGGCCGCCGCCGCCGCAGCGCCGCGCGAGCGACCGCCGAGCACCGCGTGCGCACCACCGGAGCTCGCGGCGCTACTAGACCCAGGAACTGATACGGAGCCACAGGCGGGTAGACTAAAGTTCTTCTATAACAAATGATTAGCGATAACAAGTGACCCCACTATTTTGTCTTGGGTCCGTGGTTTGCGTCCAGTGTCAGATCATGTCTCTCAGTCAAACTTTCCTATTAATAAACCCGAGTCCGCTTCGCATGAATCGAGTATGAATGAGGAAGTTAATTGGCTAATAAGGTGTGGTGCAATAGTAGAATAAGAACCTTGTAGAGGTTAATTCTTATCTAGCATTTTCTTTATAAAGAAAAGCAATGGAAAAACGGATTTATTTTGAATTTAAAATCATTAAATAAATTTATCTGCACGCCTCACTTCAAACTCGAGGACAGCTATGAGGTTATTGTCAAAAAACGCATTTATATGTTCCCTAGACTTAAGAGACGCTTACTTTTCTATAAGTATAGATACAGAATATAGGAAATACTTACGTTTTCTTTGGCTGGGGAAGCTATACGAGTTTCAAGTTAGCATTCGGATTAAATTTAGCCCCATACATATTTACTAAATTGATGCGTCCTGTCGTACAGTATCTGCGAAATCAAGGTCTGATGTCGGTAATTTATTTAGACGACATGTTACTTTTGGGTGACTCGTTCTCTGCTTGCTCTCGTAATTTTCAATTAACGAAGGAATGCTTGGTATTTTTAGGCTTCACAATTAATTATGATAAGTCAGTAGAGATACCAAACCAAAGGGCTACTTTCCTTGGTTTTAGTCTCAACTCTATAGAATATACAATTGGCATTCCAGGTGACAAGAGACAAAAGGTTAAAAATGAGCTGTTATACTTTTGCTCTATCAAAAGATGTAAACTTCGTAGCTTTGCACATTTAATAGGACTATTGGTCTCTATTTGTCCGGCGGTGCCGTACGGCTGGATGTACACTGAAAACCTTGAAATAACTAAGTAAATATCTTTATTTAAAAGATAATCAATTTATCAATATTCCTGATAGTATACGTGAAGATTTAGATTGGTGGCTTCGTAACCTAGACAAATGTAATAAACGAATACGAACAGGCAATTACCAGTTAGAAATATTTTCTCATGCGTCTCTCACTGGTTGGGGAAGTTGCTGTTCTGGCAAAAAAGCTTGTGGCCAATGGTCCGAACAGGAACTTACTCAGCACATAAATAGCTTAGAATTATATGCCGCCTTCTTCGGTTTAAAGATATTCGCAAAAATTACAGAGACTGTGAAATTTTATTAAGAATTGTCAATCCCACTGCAATTGCGTATATTAATCGCATGGGGCGCATTCAGTTCCCCCATTTGAGTAATATAAGTCGAAAAATATGGCAGTGGTGTGAGGCTCGGGGTTTATATGTTTTTGCCTCGTACATTATTTCGTTCAGGTGATTATATTGCGGACGCAGTTTCATCGAGTACATGCTGATGTAGAGTGGGATCTAGCGGATAGTGCCTATACCTACATTTCGTAAAATTCCCGAAATCGATTTATTTGCTAGCCGAATCAACAAAAAATGCCCCAAATTTGTTTCATGGCATCGTGACCCTAACGCTTATAGAATTGACGCATTTACGTTATCTTGGTCATCTTATTATTTTTACGCATTCCCGCCATTTTGTTGTATACTCAGAGTATTACAAAAAAATATATCTGACGGAGCGGAGGGTATTGTCGTAGTGCCGCTTTGACCCACGCAACCCTGGTTTCCCCTCTACGAGAAGTTGACGATTTCTGAGCGCATTGAATTTCCACCTAAGTCAAACCTATTTAGTTCTCCCCTTACAGTGCCGAGCACAAGATGCACAGGAGCCTTACCCTGGTTGCCGCAGTATTGGCAGGGCGGTGTTCGTGAAACGCGGCTCTCCCCCTGACGCCGCTGACGTCATGTTAGCATCACTAACAAATAGTACCATGAAACAATATGATTGTTATTTAAGAAAATGGTATACTTATTGCAATAGCTGCAATATTTTTGAAGTCAATGTAACTAATGTGCTAGAGTTTTCTTATGTTACTTTTTAATCACGGGAATCGATATGGAACTATTAATACCGCGAAAGCCGCTTTATCACTAATAGTGGATTCAAATGTTATGAATAATGCCTCTATAAAACGTTTTATGGCAGGTTTGTATGAAGTTACGGACCCCGCTCCCTCGATATGATTGCACTTGGGACCCATCGGTTGTTCTTAATTATTTAAGTAACTTGTATCCCAATGAGTCTTTCCTTTGAGTTATTGTCAAAGAAACTTACAACTATCCTAGCCTTAATAGTTACAGCACATCGAGTGCAAACTTTTTCGCTGATTAGACTGGCTAATATTCATAAATCCAATCAAAATTTTATTATAAACGTTACGGATAACATTAAGACATCGGCGATAAATCGCACACAACCAAAGTTGATTATGCCTTATTTTGATGAAAGGCCTCATGAAAGGCTCTAGGATGCTATCTAAATACGTCATCAACGAAGCATTCTAGCAATTGTGATTTTCTTTTAATAAGTTTTAAGAGACCTTTCAGAAAGGTTGGGTCACAGTTACATACACACACATTAAGTCGATGGATTAAGGCTACCTTGTTAGCCAGTGGGATTGACACGTCAGTTTTTAGATCCCATAGTACGAGACATGCAACCACATCCGCTGCTAATCGTCTCGACGTAAACCTAGACCTGATTAAGAAAACTGCAGGTTGGTCAGCAAATTCCCTGACCTTCGTTAAATTTTATAACAGAGAAGTGGTTGCGGACTCGTCAGAGGTATTTGCTCGTACAATTTTACAAGGTACTTAACCATAATTAATATGAGTACGTACTAACTAACTCATAATTGTTGTTGTTATCGTTGGCAGATTATAGTTTTTTATTCATCAGAGCCCTGTTTTATTTATTTCAAGTTTGAGGTGTAGTTCTTTTCTCATTTATTTTTCTGCTATTTCGTGTCACTCTAAACATCTACAAGTGAAGTATAATGTAATCACGAAGGGCGAATCACAGAAGTTTAATAGAAAATCAAACGAACTTACCTGTAAGTGAAGTTCGATGACTATTAAACGATGTGATTCGCCCGAGTGATTACAACCCTCCCAACCCTAACCGGACGACATCTCCAGGTTTTTACCCAATTAAGACACGAAATAGCGCACTTTAATGGCCTTTTTCACATAGGTTAACGTGTATGAAGTACCCTCGAATTGAGCTAGATATTTTTTTATTTTATAGAATGTTGCTCTAAAATTGTGTACGATGGCAGCACACTCGCGTGCTGCTACTACAAGTGAAGTATAATGTAATCACTCGGGCGAATCACATCGTTTAATAGTCATCGAACTTCACTTACAGGTAAGTTCGTTTGATTTTCTATTTAACCTTAATAAAAGTGAAAAAGTGTGAAAATGCATTAGCAAATTGTTTAAAACGTAAGTCCACTTTTCTAAAACTGTGCGCCTTACTTTAATATTTCTTAGATATTCTGTGACATACATTAAACTGCCAACTGTTTTTCAAATTATACCCGTAAATCAACTAGCGTAACTACATATTTTGGCAAAAAAATTGATGTAACCGCCAGGCTATTTTCGAAACTATAATAGCTATCTTATTTTGAACCAGTTCATCTAAAAGATCTCACAAAAATAGGATAATGGTGAAAAACACACCGAAATTGGACAAATAAATAAAAAGTTATAACACTTTTTCTGATTTGTAAAACAGTTTTCCGCTTCCCCTATAAAATCGTCATTTGGCGGTTACAGCAATTCATATTACAATCGACGATATATTTTCAATAATTCATTACATTATCATAATCACATTCATTAATTATTATTGATCTACTCGAAATTTAGAAACCATTAACGCTATGCTAAGCATAATATGATACTGACTAGCAATGACAAGAATAAATAATCACTTATTGAGTAAATTCATTATTTTATTTTATTTAAAATAATGTAATTGCAACAGCACACGGAGTAAAAAATATTATTATTTTTAAAAATATTTTCTAGTTAGAATATTCTAGTGCACGATACTTTGATATCGTTTTGGTAACCATTTAATAGTTACAGAGTAAAATATGCATTTAGTTTACAACACTTTTCGATAATAGCGATGTTTACAATATTTATTTATTCTGTTCAGCATCATCTAGTTTAACACACCAATAATAAAATTGTGTTTACATAATCTTTGTGTAAGCTCCAACTTATGTAATCAATTTTTGGTAATAGATATCCTCGTACCTTTAAGTGGATTTTTAATACCCATTACCTACTCGAAATTTCTTGATTACTAGGAATATTTTTACTCATAACTAGATACGTTCTCTTTTGTCTAACATACTCTTTTTAATTATAACAATAAAAAGTAGTACCAGCAACAATAAAAAAATGTTGGCATTACAATATTATCGTACACTAAGCAAAACATAATTTACGTGGAACGAAAAACTGTTCTGTCCACAAGATACGACGGCTGAGGCCCCCCGCGCCCTTCCGCCGCCGCCCGCAGCGCCCAGCGCACGCACAGTGTATAATTTTCACCGAACCGACTTCATTGCCAGTGTCGTCCATAAATGAATCAGGGTGCATAAAAATCATAAAAAATCAGTCTCAAACCAGATAAGACAAAAAATGATGAGTGTTACAATTGTAACTGTATTACTAGTGTAAAAGGTACGCACTATACTAAAAACGTGATTGTTATTTTTAGATGTAGAACTTGATTGTTTACCAAAGTTCGGTTTAATTGAAAATTTATATGTTGTTGGTAGTGATAAGGTTATATTGGAGTGTTCTGTTTTTGAAACTATGTTTTAATGAAAAAAAAAAAACTGTTACGAAGTTTCATGTACACAAATAATAAATGTTTTGCTACCAAAATGATCTCTGTAATTATAAGTGCAATACGCTTACTATAGTACCGCCGATAATTTATGTTATGTAACATTAAGGGTGCCAATATAAAAATATTTTTTTAAAAAGTTTGTTTTTATCCATTGTAATTTATTCAGGATTCAGATTTTTCTGTCTATGTTTCAGGCCACCAGGCACATTATTGAGGACTAAACCAATATACTGCCGAGTTAAACACCTTAAGTAAGTCTTCGCGGCAACAAAAGCATGTTAAAACGAAAACATGCAACACGCAGTTCTAATATGCTTTCGTTGCGACGAAGACACCTACGGTGTTTAACCTAATTTTACTTAACTCGACAATATATTATAGTTTTAGTTCGCAATAATGATTGAACAGTAATGTAAAACCTGTTAACTCTACAATATGTATAGTAAACAGAACATACTGTATATTTCATGCCACAGTAATTATATTTAACACAAACAAAAATCTGGTAATCTGGTGGTACTGCATATAGTACACAGAAATTGTTGATTATTACACTCCGCTAAAATTATATTGAACACTAATAAAAAATCTGGTGTTCTTAATAGTACACATAGTAAACAAACTATAGAGGATAAAGATCATATGATCTTTATCCTTATTTTGATAGTATAATAACAAGAAATGCCATAAGAGATACTGTCATTGATTAAATGCGCAAATATGGCGCTGCATGGTCCGGTCAATATAGACGACACAATAGATAAAATCCAAACAATCAACAAATTATTTGGATAAAAGTGCCAAATATATTTTATCTACCAATCTATACTGCTCAAAACAAAATAAGGGCCATTGTAATTATTGGACATAAACTAATTGATAAGTGGCTAATTAATGAACTCCCGTATAAGGATACGAATGTATTCTGAAGGCAGAATCTAACCTCTTTCATGCTGGAGTTTAAGTTTAAAAGCTAGAAAAATATATATTACTGTTTAATATAATTTTCACGTAACGATCACCATACTTGTGGCCCCTATTTTCTTTTGAGTAGTATATATTGTTAAGAAATGATTTACTTTAATAATCATATAATTATTACGATATTCAAATATCATAACTATCGGTGAGTCATTAACCATGTGATCAAATCATTACTTTTAAATGAATCAATAACAGTCGATTATAAACAAGAAATATAGTTAATTCATATTAATCTATCAAACGCATTTGAAATTTGGAGTTGAAGAAGGATGAAAGTTATTAGTGGGAGTGAAAGAAGAAAAATGTTTTACATTTTAGAAAAAGGAGATATCTGCAAATAACTATTGAAAACAGAAGAGGAAATATGTAAGGGCATCGGATACGACATGTCAATAACATTAAAACTATAATAGAAGGAAATATAGAAGGAAGGAGAGGCAAGGGAAGAACACTTTTACGTTCATGGTTGAAGCTAAAGATAAAAATGATGTGATGTCGTATCAGGAGCTCAAAACTATGGTAGAGAGAAGAACAGAATGGCGATCACTCCACCGACGACAGCCCGGTTCTTAATTTTATGATGATGCCTGGTAGTGGGATGAGATTATTAAATAATAATAAGGATATTAACAAGCAATAGTTAGTAAGTGCCATAGCGGGTGCTGTCTCTGTGTCTGTTCCATGATACTGGCAGGGACAAACCGTACCCCGTGAATCGTCGATAATTTTAATTCTCTACGTGTTGAGCCAGTTGGTACTTCGGCTCCACACGGCTCCGAAAAGTCCAGGGCACCATTGTCCTAGCAATCGAGGTACAACTATAATAAGTGTATATCCTCATGATTCAAAATTGTATATTTCAGATAAAGATCTGTGTTATTACCAAGGTACGGGCTCCGTTCGAAATCAAAGGCCAGAATTTACGCATTAATTAAAATTCTAGGGCCACTTTTGTAATAAACACATTTTAGTAGAATAAGTACCCAGCAAACTGCCTGGTTTGTCGATCGGAATAACGCGTGACTCCAATTGAACGCCAAATGGTCCGGCTATGATTGCTTTGTTTCAATGAAATTGGTTGAAGGCTCAACATGGCGTTACTAACCTAACTTATTTGAAAAACGACGTAAGCGACAAGAGTTGTATATGTCGTTACGCCCTTTTAACCAAGCATTAGAAGTTTCAATAATAGGTGAAAGTGGGAAATATTGAAAGATTTGGAAGTATTAGTGGGCTGCTCTAAATGTTTCCAGGCGGGCTTCGTACCGGTGCTTATATCTCAGGTGAATGGTTTTATTGTTACGGTAGTCACAGTGAAATTGTTTGCATGGCTGGTTTTATAGAACATAAGTTTCTGCTTTGTTTGAATTAAAGACGTTCAAAACGTTACGTGATTGCCCCTCTGAACGTCACTTTTCGAACGTCAGCCAGTGTACGTAATGCGTTCGAAAAATTTCTTTTTCACTGTAAACTAACACAGCATAATACAGGGTGTAACAAAAATGTGGTATGAACCGATCAAGGGCTTAACAGGTATCGTGTTCTGATAAGAAAAAAGAGAAAAAAAAAATTTTTGACACGATTTTTTTTCACCTTAGTATGGAGCGTTGGCCGACTGGGGCGACAAGCTCCATAGAAATGTAAAAAAAAGTCGCGCCAAAAAAATTTTTTTTTCTGTTTTTTCTTATCAGAACACGATACCTGTTAAGCCCTTGATCGGTTCATACCACATTTTTGTTACACCTTGTAGTATACTAAGTAGTCTTAACCGGTTATTGGAGCTAGTAATATCGAATGATGAGACTGATAAAGTCATAGTTAGAGAGGCTGTCACTGGACTGGTATCTTTCGAAGCACCACGTCCCTTTGAACCTTTAAATGGCATGTCCTACATTATTTAGTAAGCATTGTCCTAATGCAGTCCATACTCAAAGTATTCAATCTGATACTCTGCCCCAAGAGAGAAACTACCGAAAAGCAGACTTTCATCAGTTATATCATAATATCGAGACTGCAGACTGGTCCAAAATGCAGGACTTATGCAATATAAATGATTGTACTGCGTGTTTCTATTCTATTTTAAACGATATTTTAACGAAATGTGTCCCCTTAAAAAAGAAAACCATAATAAACATGAACAACCAACAATGCCCATTATGGTTTTCCTCTGGCTTAATCCATTTAAACAAAATAAAAAACTCCTATCATAAACTATATAAACAAACTGGTAACCAACTTTACTACGCATTTTTTTCGTACTACAGGAGAATGGTAAATACTAGATCGGAATCAGACTTACACTCGTACGTCCATAAATTAGAAACTAATATAATATTAGACCCTTCCTCATTCTGGTCCCATGTGAAACGTCACCGTCTATCTAATCAGCCTGCTACGTTTGGCAGTATGTCTCCACAAGAAGTCTCAGACTCATTCGCTAATTTCTTTATTCAAAAAGTCTTTTTATATTCAAAAAAGTCTGTGTTGCTGCCAAATGTCACTATATCAGCTCAAAGTAAACTACCCAAGGAAGCACTAAAGTTACCCTCTCCTAGGGTAAAAACATATTTAAAGACTTTCCTACTGAAAAAGGCATATTATACCGTTGAAGAGTTTTTAAATGATAAAGATGACTGGCCTCCTATACGTAGGACTACATAAAGACCTTGATAATAATTGAAACAGATATACATTGAATTACTTAGAATTAGGTGCATATTAATTATTTTAATTAGGAAATGTGTACGTGTTTGTGTAACAGAATAGTAATGTTGGTGATAAAACGGATATATAGATACAATGTATAATCTTTGACGATGCAAAAGTGATTATGAAATCCTACTTGAATAAATGATTTTTATCTTTTATCTTATCTTATCTTATCTTTGAGAGCGTATTCCTTCAGAACACCCCCAAACTTGACGCTCTAGCAGCTGCGGCGGCCGCTAACACAGAATCATCCAGTTTAAATAACCCGCATATAACAGTCGACTACATCAGTGAAGCAGATATACGCACAGCAATCAATCGCCTCAGGCCCAGACAAACGCAGGGTCCTGATCGAATACCTCAATACCTAGTTAGAATACCTAAAGACATGCCGTGAAGCCTTTGTGCAACCACTTAAATTCCTTTTCGACAACTCTAAAAAATAAAACGTATCCCTCAGTTTGGAAAACAACTAAAGTCCTACCAATAAATAAATCCGGAAACAAATCTGATATCCACAACTATAGACCAATTGCTGTTCTTTCAGTATTTGAGAAAATATTTGAATCAGTAATATATGCCCAGATATATAAACAGCTTCATGGTTGGTTTTGCGACGAGCAACATGGGTTTCTGCCAAAGCGATCAACAACTTCAAATTTGCTGAACATTACCACGCTAATAGCTAATAACTTGGATAAAAAAAAGCAAATTGACATAGCCTACTTCGATTTCCAGAAGGCATTTGACCGAGTTATAGCGATGTTTTACTTAAGAAATTGGCCATGGCTGGATTTTCTGTTGACTTGCTCGAATTCCTGGCATGCTCTCTTTCACGTAGGCATCAATTTGTACAAGTATGAAGGCTCTCGATTGGCTCACTTCTTAGTGACATCAGGGATAGGACAAGGCAGCAATCTTGGGCCTCTATTATCTCATCCTCATAAATGACCTACCGGCAGTACTAAATCACTCAACATGCCTCCTATTTGCTGACGACTTAAAGCTAGCACTTCCTATTGACACTTGATGATTCCTCCCTACTTTAAATTGATATTGACGCTGTTTGTGCCCGGGCTAATAATAATAGCCTTACTCTTAATGAGCAGAAATGTTCTTTAATGACTTACGCGCGTGTTCGGCTCCCTGTTATCTTTAATTATAAGAATCGAAGGCAAGCCACTGAAGCGTACAAATGCAATTAAGGAGCTCGGTACATGGTTTGATACCCAACTCACCTTCAACCCTCACATAACTGAGATCTGTAGTGGGGCTAGAAGATGTCTGGGATTCGTCATCCGCCAGTCCAAATTACTTACTTGCCGGCATGCTATCAGTGTATTGTACAACGCCTTTGTTCGTAGTAAATTGAAAACAAACGCCATCATCTGGAATCCCCACGAACAAGAGTACACACTCCGTGTGGAAAAAGTCCAAAAGATATTCGTTCGATTCTTATACAAAAACTGTACGGCAGCTACCCATACATGTATCCTACCTTATTCGTGCTTGGTATGGTAGGGTATACGTCACTGCAGACCCGGACAAATATGTATTTAGTAAAATACTTCTTTCAATTAATACGCGGCCTGGTGACCAACCCCCCGCTGCTTGCTCTTAGAGTTCCACGTCTCTCCGCAAAGCATCTACGCCCACGTCGCCGCGATCTCTTCGCTATCCCCCAACTAGGACTCGCGCACTAGCCTCTTTCCCTCTGCATCAGGTACTAAAGCTGTTAAATAATATACTGGACAGTGACAGCCAACTGGACATATTCCTAAGCTCAAAACCAAAGTTTTTGGCAGCTGCCTATCAATATCTAGAGAAAGTTGTCACTCCTAGCTCCATAACTGCATACTATCTATTATTAATAACCTAGACCCTCAGTATTTCTTTGTATTGACCTGTATTTCTTGACATATTATTACTATATCATTTTAGCTTAATACATTTTATTGACTGTGTATTTCTTGACCTGTTACTAATGTGGAATGATAATCAGCAATTTGACTAACAATCATTCATTTTCGTTATTTTTTGTGTTGTACTCATTATTAAATTATTTGACATGTTACATTCAAAATTCTCATGATAAGTATTAGTTTGCCAATTAGCATGTAAGGTATAACTGTTAGTGCTAATATTAATGGTAAGGAATAAATAAATAAATAAACATTAATAAAATAAATAAACTTTTAGTATGGATAAATTACAGTTGAGTTGTCTACGTTCGAAACGTTACTGATCACCCCTCTGCAGGTCGATCACGTTAGGCATTGTGCGTACGTTAGGTAGATCTAAATATCAAATTTTATATGGAAAAATGTCAGTTGGACTGTCCTAACGCGCGTTCAAAACGTTACGTGATTACCCCTAGGATAATCCTAGTTTAGGTGTATAATGTAATCAATTCGCGTTGTATGCAACAGTGCAATACCATAAGTAACACAAAAAGCATTTTATCAAACGAATAGTAAACTTATGTAGAACTTAAGGTCCGTATAAACTCTTATATAAGTTCACCGAGCATCTTGACGCTTTATATTGGCATTTGAAAACCATTAAGATGCTTTCGATTGTATAACAGTAAGATGGCATATCAAAATGCTTTTGTAAAGCCTTTAGTTTTAATGCAGCAAACCACAACGCAGCTGTACACCTTTCAGCTGGTTTTAGTTGCATTTGGATCTACAATAGCATTTTTAAGTAGTAAACAAATGCTTAATGCTGTTTAATAGCATAAACATGAACCATTATAATGCCACGTAAATCCACTATACAGCTTTCAGCTGTTTTTTATGCCTTAGGGTAGTTTTAAGTAGTAAGATAATGCCAAATGCTGCTTAACAGCATAAACTTTTATCATTATAATGCACCGTAAATCCGTTATACAGTTTTGAGCTGTTTTTAGTGCCATTTGTTGTATAAAAGCACTTTTAAGTTGTAAGTACTTTTAATTACAACTTAAAAGTGCTTTTACACAACAGCCTAGTTCTGCTGAACAGCATAAACGTGAATCAATGTAATGCTTGCATTTTTAAAGATCAACTGAGTTCTGTTGTACAGCTAACAGCTCTTTAATCAAATACACGTGTTGTAATGCGTAAAGCTGTATATACATTTATTTTACAGTATTCGTAAAACCGTTTGTCGGCAATATTAGGAAAAAGCACACGCGCGTTTTTTTGTTGACAGCATAATCATTTTAATAAGACACGCGCAGGAATAGTTATGTAGATAATGCGTTCAGAATCGGAAAGCCTTTTTATCAACTCTTGGCAAACAGATTAAAATTGTACAAAAATTTTGCTCAATGATCCCCAAAATTGCGTTCAAGTAATGGCACTATTTCAGTCCACATCTAGTCCACTGGTATACTGGTGAACCCATATATAACTAGTTTATAGACAAAGGCACTCCAGTGGTTTATCAAAAGTCTTCCCTCTGGCCTCTGGCTTATTGTTCACGTGTGACTATTTCTACTGCTGGCGGCATTAATTAGACTTTTTAAAGGCTCACCGGGCTGCTATAGCTGGACACCATTTTTTTAAATATTATAAAAATATTATTATGAGGACCTATTTATATAAGTAACAGACCTGTATAATAATGATATTACTTAATTTAATACTGCATAATCAATACTATTATGTTAATAATGCAAAATTCGTTCTATACTAGGAATAAAATAATGTTTTGGTTATTTCGCACATCTTTATATAACATTTTATATCAAAACCACAAAATATCGAAGGCGCGTGAAAATATTCAATGAAACGTATATAGACAGTTACAGTAAACTACACTGCGCAGTAAAATTTGAAGGCATGAAATAGCAAGAGTCAAACCCTTACCTACTATTATACATTTTGCAAACACTTCACGAGACAACTAACATTTGAACTGGCGAAGTATTAGAGCGATGATTTTGCACTGATGTAGGGTTTGTTTAAGTCCAAACTGTGAAGATATTATAATTCTTTTAGTAAATTCTAATGCCAGTCTAATGCTTTTGTAATGCAATGAACACTTTCATTATCAATAAGATTGCCGGTTTAATACTTCTGTAATGCGATTGGCAACATCTTTGACCACAATAATGCGTATGTAATGCGCCTGTAATGCAATTAAACGCCCGCCCGTCACGCGCGCACTGTCGCTGCTCAACTCCGTACTTGAAGCAGCACCTCCATGTGATTTGTTTGCGAGTTCGTGTGGAAAGCTGATGATAGAATGTAAGAAAGTGATAGAAAGTGAGATGCCTGTAAGTATTATAGAATAATGTTTGCTAATTGTTATTAATCTGTATTGTTTTTGTTTTTTATTTTTATTTTTATTTTGTGTGTCACAGTCATTCTACAATTTGTACCGTTTTGGCTGTAGCTGTTAAGGTGAAAATTTTGTGTGTAATAAATAAATAAATAAATAAACAACTATTGTGAACCTTTCAAGGATCTAAAGCAGTAAAATTAGTGCCCAAATAAGCATTACAATAGCCGTATAAACGTTTATAATGCTACTATAGAACTAACTCAAAATGCGAAAACGATACAGAAATGCTGTAAGCCGTTATACTGCTTTAATGTGTTACTTGGGAGACATAACATTAAGGGTGTTTCAATAACCACTCACATGCTTGTGGCAACCACAGTTGCCAATTTCGCGCACCCCTAAACTGATGGTGGCAACTGTGGTTGCCAAGTGAAGTATGGACTTCTTTGATAAAGAAAAATTTAAAGCAATTTACCTTGTTACCTTTTTTAAAATCCGAAAGCAAGTGAGTGGATAAATAACTCTAAAAAATATCTCCTGTCGCTGAAAAAATCGCCTCTTTCGCTTTTTGCCAATGTTTATGACTTGGATTGCCTTCATTGATTGGGAAGTATTGTCGTAGTTTTCCCACTAGCCGTCCACATTACAGTTCTTGTTGTTGTTGTCCTAGGGCACCCCGGAGGTGCATAGGGCCTTCAAAAGCTCGCCCCAGGCCTTCCTGTCCTGAGCGACGTCCCCGGCCTTGCTCCAGCTCAGTCCACATAACAGTAAAACGGCGAATTTTATCCACCCATTACTGTTTGTTCAAAAGTCCTACCGGACCCGCTGCCGCAGCCTTCTGCCAATACTGATACAGCTGCTGCTATGTATCAAAATAACGCCTATTTAATGACTGTATTTACTCGGCATGTCACAAAGTCGTCATCTGGCTAATGGAACTGAGAAGCGTCCCGACGTTCTGCCCACTACGCCCATCAGGGCGTACCATACCGCTTCTTGAGCGGTTACTGTTTATTCGATTCACGGTTGACCATCACATCTAATGGCCAAATATCTAGTTCTACTTATTTTTCATCTCTCTTGTTGTGAATCTCTAAGACATTATACCTTAAGTAGCTTACCACCTAAATTATTAAAAACATCGCCTTAGCGGACCCCGGGCACAACCGGGAATAACGCTTCCCGGTTGTGCCCGGGGTCCGCTTTAACGCTTTTGATTTGGTATCTTAATTATTTAAACCATTTCGCAATACATAACACAAACGTTTTATATAAATTAAATGCTGTTATTAATTAACAGCCAAATTTAGCTAATAATTTCTTCTCCAAGCCTATCTCCCGTTATAAAAAGAGCGTTTGCGCCATTTATATCGTAGGAACTTATGTCGTTTATTCCGGCGTTTTGTTACTTCGTTATACGCGACCGCGACTGGCATTTGCTTCGGTTTAAATAATTAAGAGCTCCCCACGCTCGTGCCGTGTGTGTTAGCAGGAATATATTTACAGTTCGCGGAGTTTGGGTGCATGAAATGAATTTAACGAACTGGGGCCTTGTGGGTATTATGGTGTTTTTGCACATTAAACATACATACATAAGTACCTATATATAAAACGAAACGAACTGAAACGTGGTCGCTCACTATGGGCCTCATTAGAAGGCTAAAAGTCACCAAAAGGGCAATGGAGAGCTATACTGGGAGTTTCTCTGCGTGATCGCACCAAAAATGAGGCTATCCGCAGCAGAAGCAAGGTAAACGATATATAGTACAGCCCTCCGAATCGCTAAACTTAAGTGACACGGCGGGGCACATTGCAGGTAGAACCGATGGCCGTTGGGGCGGAAAGGTTCTCGAGTGGAGACCGCGTACCGGCAGGCGCAGTGTGGGCAGCCCCCTAAGAGGTTGAACGATGACCTGGTAAAGTTCGCGGCGTAGGGCCGGTCACTGTCGCACTGATAACATACCATGGACATGCACGGTGTTCCCGGAGAGTACCTACGCAGGGACTACGGATTATACCTGGTACAGTCAGCATCAAAAGTAACTGCGCAAACGAAGATTTCAAAAGTCTTTATTAAAAGGGAATAAGAGCTTTTAACGTCTTCGATTGTGCAGCTACTTTTGATGCTGACTGTACTATCGACAACACAGCTAACTGACCATCGGTGCACCTTATGTGCATTGTAATAAGGTTCTATATAAACACAGGATGGTCAGATAACAGTGTTGTCGTTTGTACGATATTGAAAAAAAATCTTTCTTCCTTTACTTTCATGACATGCTTGTCGGTCTAGGGACTGACCTAGTGTTCTTGACCTGAAATTTAAGAAAGAAAGCAACCATTTATTCGTGGCAAAATAAAAATAAAAAGACAAACAGGCACGTAACGTACATACAGATTTGCCACGAAATGGCGACAACACAGCGTAATACTGGCAGGGCCAGCGCTGGCCTTCCGTTGTGGACATTTGGTGAGGTGACGGAACAATTTAAAAATACAAAAATATTAAAAATAACAAAGAACACAAATTCATTAAAAACAAAAATCAACATATAAAAACATAAAAAGACTTATAAATTACAATAAAATGGACGTGTAGCAGCCACTTAATTTTTAAAAAGTAAAAGAAAAAAAGTACTAAAACTATGGCTTATCTATGGTAAATTTGACATTCGATCGATTAAACGCGTGTTGATGCAAAACATTATCTGAAAACAAGTAAACAAGTTGACCATTAAAATTAAAACTAAAAATATACTAATCTAGCTTCCACCCGCGACTTCGTCCGCGTGGACCCGGGATAAAAACTATCCTATATTTTAATCCAGGCTATAAACTATCTTCGTGCAAAATTTCATTCAAATCGGTTCAGCCGTTTAAGCGTGATTGAGTAACAAACATCCAAACATCCAAACATCTAAACTTTCGCATTTATAATATTAGTAGGATATGAGACTTACTGCTAAACCAAATACTAAATAACATGGAGTGATATTCGAAAAATAAAACAAAGAACAATAACAGCTAATTTCTCTAACTACACAATGATACAAAATTACAGCTTGACTACTTGCTGACTTGACATGTAGTCAACCTGTCATTTTGTATCATTGAGAACCTACTTAGAGAAATTTATCAAAAAATCCACATCATTTAAATAATTATAATAAATGAGAAAGTGTTTCTGTCTGCGTGTCTGTCTGTCTATCTGTTATCTCTTCACGCTTAAATCGCTGAACTGATTTAGATGGAATTTGGTACACAGATAGTTTTGAGTCCCGGAAAAGGACACAGGATAAATTTATCCCCCTAAAGGGAGTGAAATCGGGGGGTGAAAGTTTGCATGGAGCTACGATATAAACGAGGTCCACGCGGACGGAGTTGCGGGCAGAAGCTAGTAGCTTATAAATATAATACATATTTGTGAATTTGATGGAGCTTTGGATCTCTCGTGGCGATTTTCCTAAAAAATTATACTAACTATTCAGCGGAACCTGGATTTCAAAGTCGAAAAATAATCCTTCTAGAAAAAATCACTATTTGGAAATGTAGTGTACACTGTAAACACACAAATAGATGAAAACAGCAAAATCTGAATTTGGCAAGAGCTGCAGTTTAACGAACGTCAGCTAGTTTAGACTAGAGGGTAGACGGGATTATTTCCAATATGACATCAATGTTTTTTCGTACGCTTGCTTCCACGTCTATGAAGTTTTTTTTAAAGTGTGATAATGTTCTTGCGATCTGTCTTGCGGATATTCATCAATCGGTTATGAATTTACTTGAGGGCATGTCTAGATCGACATGCCTACAATGCGTTATCGCTTCCGCTGACACTCCTGCTTTTCATAATAAGTGTGCGAAGTTTAGGCGCATACAATACAATACACGCCTTACACAGATAGAGCATGTATAATAGAATAGAGACAGACAGGCTCTTAAAATATATCAGTAAGGAAAATTGAAAGACCATAAATTATAATATGGCGTTCATAGAACATCAGTAGACCAACGTCTCATTTGTGCCGCAACCAAACGGCCGTCGTGGAAGGTAAAGGTGTAGGTTATTGTCCACAAAATAAACTAGTTTTGGATGTGACACAAAGAGTTTTGTTACTGGCACAAACGTACTATGGATGCGCGGCAAGATCCTTTGACTGCTTGAGATTTTTATGGATTCATAAATATTACTATATCACAAAACAATAAGTATGTTTTCAACTTTAAATTCGCGACAGCTTCTAAATTTTAAGTGATATTTTTAAGGATCTTTCGGGAAAAGAATCGAAGTACATCATTGTTCACTCTTTTGAAATAATTAACCCGTTGTGACTAAAAACAACTTTTATAGGTACCGATTTTAACGGCCGCGAAACATATGAGATGTGAATACGTTACAGATGAACCCAATCAAGCTCGTGAATAAATTAAAATTAACATATTAAAAAAAATCTAGTCCAAATAAAAAAACACCGCCGTCCGCCAACCCTAACGACCGAAATCCGTCAGGGCTGCCACCCCCGTAATTTGGCGGCCATTTTTAATTTTAACGTGATGGCGAAAATTAGAGTGCTATGTACAAACGTCACGACTCGCGGAGTGACAGATTAATTGGTAGGAAAAGCGTATAAAGCTAATTAAAACTGTTTTTAGCGTAAGGTTAAGTGTTTGAGCGTCGTTTATTTTAGTTTTGCAAACCGTTGAATTAAAGCACATAGTGATTAAAGCAAACCGACTTATATTATATACCACCATACAAACTTCCGCCCCCCATTTCACTCCATTAAGTCCTTTCCCATCTTTTGTCCTTTAGAGATTCAAACTCTCTTAACACCAAATCTCATCTTAATCGGTGCGGTGGAATAAGCGTGAAAAGCAAACAAATATAAAGACAGATAGACATCCACTGATGTCCGACTCGGATATGATATTAGTATGACAGCTTATTAAAACATACCTCCTAAAAAAAAGATAGTTGTACCTATTCCAAGTCAAAAGGCCGAGACCCCAAACACTGGCTCAGCCAGAGGGATAATCACGTAACGGCCCGAACGTACGTTAGGACAACTCAACTGTAATTTTTCCATACTAAGAGTGACGTTTACATCTACCCGACGCGCTTACAATGCGTTACGTGATCGACCTGAAGGTGTCGGAGTATCTTGAAATGCCAGTTAAAGCAGCTCTCCAGCAGGCAGCCGACCTAAAGTCCTGGAGTAGGATACTGGCTATGCCATGCAAAGTCACGATCCTCAGCAATGAGGGACCGACTGAGGAGGAGGAGACATTCGGCGCCAAAATTTAACCAACTTTACAGACTTTCGAGGTAGGTAGGCGCACTGCTTTTAGGCGTTTTTCTCTACTTATCGGGAAAACCTCGTTACCGGCTAAGAACGTAGCACTACGACATCTTTGGCACTGAATGAGTCTGTCGTTTCTTTTAAAAATGACAATTAAGAACTACTTGATTATAAACTGTCATTTTGAAGGCAAACATGACAAAAGATTTGCCTTAAAGGTTCGAAATGTTGCGCAATTGCCCTAAAGGTCTAAAGCATGATTTATATTCCGACCTGTTGTTCAACTCACAACATCCTAACAAAAACTTGGAACCTTAACAACTTTACGGACACGAGACACAATAGTTAAAATTAAACTGAGTAGTATCGAGTTAGACGCGGGCATGTGTTGTGACTTTATAATTTAAAATATGACCATTAAAAGTTATACAGTAAAATGACTCGGATTGTGCAACAAACACGAAGTTCCCACAGGTCCTAGGTCAGACCACCCACTAGATGGGGAATCTAAAAATCTAAATCAAATCCTAAATCAGCATCTAAAAGGCCATGCAAGAGCCGAGAGATAGTGATGGGAGCATATGGAGGAATCTGGTCAGCAAGAATAAGGCGTGACGTAACGCTCCTCAGCATTAAGGGAACGAATGATGATGACGATGGCAAGAACGTATAAGGAGCACCCACAACATGGTACCCTTGAAGCTACATCTGAACGAGGCCACGCATAAGGCGGGTGATAGGAGCCTTTGGAGGAGTCTGGTCAGCAAGATTAAGGCGTGATGTTACTATCCTCAGCAGTAAGGCAAACTAGTGATGATGATTTGTCATACAGGTTTCTTTAACACTATACGAGTGTACTCGTATTTGACTGCTTCATGTAGGCAATATTGAGTCTTTATTATATTGGTGTTAAGGCAATTTTCAGACGTCCCGTGTACCATTTATGGCGTAAGACAACCAAATTGGTGAAATTACTACCCTATGGTAGTAATTTCAACTACCCTATGGTAGTCATTTCACCAACTTGGTTGGTAGGTAGTACCTTTTTAACCCCCGACGTAAAGAGGGGTGTTAATAAGTTTAACGTGTCTCTGTATCTGTGTATCTGTCTGTGGTATCGTAGCTCTCAAAGAGATGGACCGATTTAAATGTGTTTCTTTTTAATCGAAAGCTGATGTGATCCCGAGTATACTTAGTCATGTTTCATGAAAATCTGTTTAGCCGTTTTTGAGATATTGGACTGAAATGAAAATGTCTGGGGCTTTTCAACTTTTCTAAGTTGTTTATTCTTAGGGCGGGTTGCACTAACTCACGACTACAGACCGATCAACGTTAAATATGGCGCCGCCGCTGTTATTCCATAGAAACTTGCCAAAATTCATTCAGAGTTCAACGAACACCGCTCATTGACTAAAAGTGAGAAAGTATTTACTCTAAACGAGTACCTATCCTAGGAGCTCCACGTCACTAGTTGTAAGTTGGGACTTCTGTGTCGGCCTTTGACTGCCACACGAAATACAAATGTCTTTATTCCATGATAAAACGAGACGGTGCACTTCTAACTTTAGTTATAACTGTTATTTGGAGTGCTTCGACGTTGAACGATGAGGATAATATTGTACTTTGATGTACGAGACCGAAAGTTACTGTATGAGACAATACAATGTGTACAGAAAGCCATGTTGTTTGGTGCGTAACTGTGCAGATTCAGATTCACATTTTATTCATAAAGCACATTATTTAATATGTCAAGCAGGATACAGAGTAAAGTAGGTAGGTACATACGTTTTATACATGTCGAGGTAGTTTTAATTATAAATAGATATACAATATTTTTCCCTGCCATTTTTCCCTGGAACTGACTGTACGTACATGTCATGTGACCCGTAATATAGTATAAGTGCCATACAGTCCATCAGCTCTGCGATGGAGATCATTTGATCATAACAAACCAGTTACCCAACCTAAAATGTGATCCAAAGACGCCATCCAAAAAGAGAATAGGAAAAAAGACCGGGTTGAACTCCGGGAGTGCCGGCAGAAGTGAAAACTCAATGACATTGTAACAGTTTTTCGATTAGGTCACGTGTCCGTCTTACAAATGTTCAATCTCTCGAATCTTACAGTCACGTGACCTGAGGCGTGTTTAACAATTTTTCCCCATCACAAAAGTGCACAGCGCCGCTAAAGAAGTTTTCACTTAAAAGGCTACACGTTAATCATAGCCATTTTGGTCACAATGGCAGTAAAATTAGTTGGTCTCTATCTGTTACCTTGACATGCTTATTTGTGAGAGAGGGACAAAAAGAGGTTTGACAAGTTGAATGAATAAGGGTAATGAATCATGAATGATTGGGTAATGGGTCATCAACGATCAGAATGAAGTCGAAAAGGTTAAAGGAGACAGCAAAATGGTTGACCAATCAAAAATTTACTCAGTTGTCTGAATATTTTTCAATGAAACAGTAAAATCTTAGGTCAAATAAAAGCAACGGGAAAGTTCATTCCAAACTGAGGTTAACCGAGATTGAGCTACATCAGCCACCAAGTTGTGCCTCGCCTGCTGTGAAACGTTAACTTGCAGCGTATTGTTTAAAATAGTGCTTTGTAGAAAACTAGGGAGTAAGGAAAGTACGTGAAAATGGAGTATTTTATTGTTCATGGCTCGGTTGGTTCGATTCGCGGGTAATCTTGAGATACATCCGTTAAAATAAACAAAGATTAAAATAAAACAGTAAGTAACAGATAAAAACAGTTTTATCAAAGAGAGGATACATTAAGTGACTCACTCACAGATACACACACGAGTGACAAAGATGTAAGCATAGACAATACCACAAGTGGGAGATACAATGTCAAATCTCCTGTCCCTAAGCGCGTATGGCTTTTTTTGTTTGTCACCTTCTGTCAAAATGTTGTACTGAAACTGACTTCACAGATATAATACGACTAAAGTATACAGTAGATAGTAGATATGAGTTGACGAGGCTGTATTCGTTTTCTGATCCTTCTCAATTTATCGAGGTTGATTTATCTTTATCCCTTTTGAGCATTCGCTAGGAATTTATCTATATTCTCCCTTTTCGGAATGAGTTCAAGCCATAGTCATAGTCATAGTCATTTATTCATAGAACAATGCGTTTGAATTTTACATTATACATAACAATTTTATAAATAACAATTAAAAATTAAAATATTACAACTATCTAACATAATAACAAATTTAACTATAGTTGACTTATAATAAAATATAATAATTCCTAAGTCTATGTCAATTCATCTAAATTAATTATTCGTGACTATTATATATGTCAGAAGGAACGAAAATAAACTATTAACGATTAATTCATATTATATTTTACTCTGAGCTGACAAAAACTCTCCACAGAATATAAGCACTTCCGCAACAAATAAGTTTAGAGACAATTTTTAAACAAATTTAATTCAGTGACTGAGTATAAAATTACTTAGTGAATATTACTGTATTACCTCTTTTCACTAAATGTAATACTTTTCCAAGTGAACTTAGTGAATATTACTGTATTACCTCTTTTCACTAAATGTAACACTTTTCCAAGTGAAAGAGTCTTGTGAAAGAGCGCTGGGAGCGTAATCATAGAATAAATATTTGAATTCCGAATATCAATAGAACTAAAAAATTTAAATGGAATTTGATCCAAACAATTAATTATTATTTATTACTAATACTCGTTACCTAATACCCATGCTACAATTACAAATGCGAAAGTGTGTTTGCCTGTCAGCCTGTCTCTCTGTCTGTCTGACTGTCGGTCTGTTACTTCTTCACGCTTAAACTGCTGAACCGATTTGGATGAAATTTGGAATAGAGTTAGTTTGAGTCCGGTCGACGGACATAAGTTTATTCCAGAAATCATCCCTTAAGGGAGTGAGGGGGTGGAAGTTTCTATGGAGCTTCGATATGAACGAGTACTACGCGATTTTACTGCGCTCTAACCAAATACAACGGGCAAGTGGAGGATTTTAAAACTTACCCGAAGACGCGGTAGCATACTTGAAAACTGTACTCTTTGAAGTAGAGAAATATAATCAGCCATACGATAAATAAATTCCCGGGAGGACGAGTTCTCTGTTCCCCAGGTTTTCACTCACAAAGCCAAATTGACAAGAGAACCCTAAATGAGTAGCATCATCATCCTCCAAGCGCTATACCTGATTATGCCGGAGGCTGGAGTCCGCTTTGGCACACAATCCCAAGGTCATTTACAAAAGTGACTACCATCTGACCTTTCCTAAGAGAAAACTAGACCTTATTGGGATTAGACCTGTTTCTTCGCGGTGTTTTCCTTCACCTAAAGCCACTGTTAAATTATATTCCGCAGTTCATACATCATCATCATCATCACACAAGGTTTTGAAAAAATCCAGTGGTACAGTCACGAACTTTAATTTGGGACCCCCTTAAGGTTCATAATCCTGTCAAATTGTATAGGAATACAAAGAATATTTTAGCAAAGAGGGTCTTAAATTAAAGAACGCGACCGTACCACGTGGGATTCGACCCTATGACCTACGGTTTGAAAGTCGCGTGCCTCTGCTCGAATACAGTGGTTGGTAGCGTAAGCACTACTAAAGTTGAGGTCATGACTCCGAAATAGAGATGTTCTAACGAACACCTAAACAGCAAATGTATGAAAACAGTTTTCTTTGATTTCTGGCTTTTTTGTACATTACCGAAAGTTGACTCTAAGGAAACTATTGATACTGGATAGAAATGGAATCGATTGACATAAAAAAATGTAAAAAAAATTTTTTTCATTTTCATACAAATTGTATGGGGAAAGTTTTTCTCATACAAGCCTTTGATCCTGGACAGGAATGGGATCGATTGGCATCAAAAAAAAGTTTGTCAAAAATGACCATTTTCTCGCACCCTGTATGTTTTTTCCAAAATCTGTAAACGCCAGTCTTCATTAATTTAATATCGAAGGAAGGTCTCCTAAGACCATTTTCGCCTAGCAACACGGGATCTGGTAACTGCCCTCACTGACCTAAAATCTATTTCCACCCTGTATAACTCACTCAAGACTGACTGTACCGCGAACGTAGTCCCTTTTTTTACCCCTTTCTGAAGATTCTAGACCTTAATTTCGATCTTCATTTCGTTACTCATTGTTTTGTATTCGAAGTTTCTAAACCTTAATTTCGATCTTCTTTTCGTTACATACTCAATTGTTTTGTATTCAAAACAATTGAGTACCAAAATGAAGATCGAAATTAAGGTCTAGAATCTTCGGAAAGGGGCCATATAAAGGGACCACGTTCGCGGTACAGTCAGTCTTGAGTGAGTTACATATATGTGGAGTCTTGAGAGTCTTAAGTTACTGGAGTCTTTCAGAGTGTAGTTCTCGGAGTGAGATACTACATGAGTAGTATCGGGTGAGAACTGGAAGAAGAAGAACAAGTGATGAAAGTGGAGAGGTTTAGTGAAAAGTAACAGTGACGTGTTAGCTGTGTCAGGACTAGTAGGCGCGGACTCAGTCACTTATGTGAGTTAATTGAGTCAGTGTTAATACGTGTAGACTCAGTGGACTTTGCCCTGTCAATCGCTGAATAAATCTACTGTCGTGTTAAAGGTGTTATTAACTATATCTAGTAACATCTTGTAACAATATTCCCGAAAGTTGAAAAGTGTATGGCAAACATAGGAGAATATTATCGAGTTAGGAATATTTTCCGAAATGGCACAACACTACTTCGAAGTTTGCTGATTGAATTAGTATATTTTTACATGATTTTAATTTATTATTACATAGCTTGGTTACCCAGAAACGAATGTAAAGAAATATTCAAAATCGCTTTATTCTGGAAGCCAGGTCGCATTGAGGGCGTGAAATCAGGTCTACGAGTATATTGAGCGAAAACCCTAGAATATACTGAAGTTTCCCTTCAATTATAATTTATAATTATTTGAGTAAGCCTGAGGCAGAAAGAATACATAAGTAAGTAGGTTTACCGTCTTGCTTCTTGAATGTCACCGTATTATAATCCCCAATTAGCAATGAAATCGAGAACTTCGTTATGCCAGATTTCATAGTCTGAAGTTGATCGATTTAAATAATTATGCATGGGGCATGCATAATTATTTAAATCCTTCAGTTTTATATGTTTTTCCTCTTTTAACTACATAACTAAATTCACGCCTGACGACCGGTTAGCCTACTGGGTAGTGGCGCTGCCTACGAAGCTGAAGGTCATGAATATTTGTTTCTGAGTCTACGTATTTCTACGTATTTAAGTATTTATATCTATTATTTATATATGTCGTCTAGTACCTACCTATACCACAAGCCTTACTGAGCTCACTATGGGACTAGGTCGATTTGTGTAAGACTGTCCCCTTATATTTATTTATTACTTTTGAGCATACATATGGGTATAAAAGATCGTCAAAATGTCTGTTTTAACTATATTACTTATAATTGATTGAATCAGGCGTTACTCTACGGAAGTTACTGGAGCAATTAACACCTAACCTAACCTAATCAAAAGTAGGTATAACAAAAGCCTACATTGAAGCCGAAATGCACAACAAAAAGGTTCCATAACCCCTAACACCTCGTTAACTGATTCCCGCAATCAAGAAACCAATCAAATCCACTACACAATACAATCAACGCAGTGACCCGTATCGCCATACAATAGAGTCCACTTTCCCATAAACATATCAAGCACTCAACCTTTACCAAAATACAAACGCAGTTGGGAAAGAGCTGTACTCAGTTTCGGAATACGAATTTTAACTGGTTGTTAGACAGTGGCGCTACCTGTGACTGCAAATGAAACTTGGTAATTGTTGGTCCCGTGATTACGGTCAGCCGATTGAGTTCCGGCCGATTTAAACCGGATGTTCGCGTCATTGCCCAATTGGCAGCGTTAGATTTATTACCCGTTTGGGATTAGAACTTGGAAGAAATGATTTGAGACTTATCGCACTTAGACCTTTTTTGAATTGTGTAAGGGCACTCACGGAAAAGATTCCTTAAGGTGAACGAGTCGTGACGCTTTTCATTCAAATGTTTGTCGAACTAAATTGCTTACAAACCACTTTCATACTATCTACCCGTCTTGTAAGAGAAACAGGTTTATAAATATGTTTTTCAGCTTTGATAGTTTATAATATACCTTTTTACAATTCATAGAAACTGAGGAAGAATTACAACATTAAGAGATGTGGGCAAAATGGTCCAAAATGACTACATACGTATTCACGCCTTTATTCCTAAAAGGGGTAGGTAGAGCACAAGTGACTGTGTACATGTCCAGTAGCATAAAGGTGGGTATGACAGATCAACAAAATGTGTTATCGCAGTGACAGGTTGCTAGCCCATCGCCCACAACACATTTCAACTCCTGCCCCCTTAGTCGACTTTTACGACACCCAACACAGGAAGAAAATCGTAGTCCAAACTTACTATTCCTATGAGTTATTTAAATTATTTTGTATCTTACTAACAGCTTTCGAAGTTCTTGAACTCAATTCTCACTGCTAGGTTTAATAACACATTAACCAGAAGATAAAATCCCCACCATAAGCCCATCCATAATATCCCCAAAGTAGCGTAAAGACAAAAAAACTAATTTTCGAATGGCTCTCATCGTCAACGGAAATGAATCCTTGTTATCAGCACGTTAAAGATCATTTTCGACGATTACTGTCATTTGTAACAGCCATTTGGGTTTATGAATGACTTTGAAGCTGGAAATAAAATTGTTCTAAGAGATAAGAATCGTTTTTAATTGGATAGACGCCAAATAGGGATATATTTTCATATGAATTCATGTCTTAGACGTTTTAAATGGTAACGGTAAATAAATTACCAGTTATGAAAAATAATAGATTATGTTTCAATGGAGGAAAATTATATATATACGGCGAGGGCGGTATATTGAATTCTGAATGAAGCGAAAGATTCTACAATAAAATCATGAGCGTAGCAAAGGATTCTAAACTAGAACATTGAGCGTAAGAGCGTAACGAGGGTGTTCAGTTCAAGTGGGTGTTGAATTCTACTTAATTAATGTTATTCTTTCTTTGCTTAGGAACTGATATTGTCGAATCTTTCGTTTCATTTAGAATTCAATATACTGCCCTCGCCGTAAATATATAATATAAGTTTGCTCCCCTAAAACGCTACGGTAGTCTAGTCTAGTGGTTGAGGCATGCGGCTGTCAAGTGCGGTCGTGGATTCGAATCCCGGCTCGTAGCAATGAGTTTTTCGGAACTACGTACGGAATATTTAACGTCAGCTTTTCGGTGAAGGAAAACATCGTGAGGAAACTGATCTATCCTATCTATCCCAATAAGGTCATTCTCCCTCTGGGTTGGAAGGTCAGATGGCAGTCGCTTTCGTAAAACTAGTGCCTATGCCAAATCTTGTGATTGGGTGTCAAAGCGGACCCCGGGCTCCTTTAGGGGCACAACCGGGAATAACGCTAGGAGGATGTTGATGAATTTATTGCTACCCTAAGACTTTTTCCCCTTATTTCAGTTTTAATAAAATTTACTTACCGTATCTGGTGCTAATATTCCCTCTTCTGTTTTCATGTTGACATCTTTTCTCTTTTATCAAAATTTCAACTGTGAAAGACAAAAAGACGAAATGCGATACGTGGGAATAAGAATTCCTCTTGCTCTAGTTTACGACGAAAGCTTAATTTTCGGAAACCTATAAAATAAATTGAAATAGCTTAATAGTCTTCTAGGAGAATGCAGAATGTTTTACGTTAAAATGTTCCCCGTGATATACAATAGGGTAGAGTAAAATAGAGCGACGATCTCTCTTGGTTTCTCTGTTGGAAAGGCTTGAAGAAAAAACTTCTGTATGTCTGTCCGGCTGTTCTCATCTGCAGGTCGTATTTCTCAACCTAATACACTGAAATTTTATGAGCAGGTTCAATAATTATCCTACTAATGAAGTGTGTTGTGGGCAATGGGCTAGCAACCTATCACTGCAATATCACATTTTGGCGACCTTTTATACCCACATTTATCCTAAAAGTGGCGCTGGAACATACGTTTCATGTGCTCTGCCTACCCCTTTTGGGAATAAAGGCGTGAACGTATGTATGTATGTGTGTATGTAATATAATAAAAGCGAAAGTTTGGCTGAAGAGACGGGCTCGCGACTCCTATAGCCACTAGTACATTATAAGTAGTTGACTACGCCCACGGCATACTTCAATCCCTTTCCTATAATCGATTCTTACGACACCGTGGTGCTATTGTAACCCGACACCACACAGGGGAAATAAACGCCTAAAATAACCCGCAAAATATCTTTCAGCAGAAAATGTTCAACCATTAAGTGTAATATCTTGTAATGACAGAAATTCATTGAATAAATGCGACTACAAAAGCGGCAAATGGATTCGGCCACGGAACCTATCAGCGGCGACATGAAAGGGAAATATTTACGATACCTCCGTCGCGTTGGAATAATTCTGACAACGACGCAGTACACAGAGTAGAGCAGTAAAGAGTGCAGGTGGACCTAAATGTCATTAGATACCTATATACTCCAGGAAAAATACGTACTTACTCGCAGGTTTTGTATAAACATTAATTTGTAATTGCGCGATTCTTGTTTATGTCATTTTAAAACGTTAGTTTAACCTGATTTATTCAAGAATCCTACAAACTTACTCCCGGAAGTAATTATGTAGATTAAAAATAAGCATTCAGAGTTTTTTTTATGATTCCCCTTGAATATTATAGATCAAATATAAAATACCCAAAATAAAGATAAAAACATTTATTACGTCATATTTATTCCGATTTTTCAGGAGCTAACAAAGTTATACATTTTTTGACGTTTGATACCTACTTTTTAGAATCTTGTCTCTAGGTAATTACTTATTTAAACGATGTACATTCACTGAAAAAACTGTTACTTATTATAAATTATTGCCCAATTTGTCATTGTCCATACTAGTGATAGTAACATGAATGGACTAACGGGAAAATGACGGGGAAATGATGTGTCGTAAACACCTCAACTGTCATTGTAAATTCGAAAAGTTTCACAATTACCCTTCTGACCCGTTATTCGTCGCTTTCATATCTTAATCACATTTTATTATTCGAGCGTACGTTTTGTCACGCCAGCTTTGGCAAGGCGCGAAACAGATTTAAATGAGATTTGGAAGCGACTGACTAATAAAAACCTCCCGGAGTCCGCCAAGGTGATTAACATTTAGCGTGTATCATGCACCGAGCGTTTTAAAACGCACTCTAAGGGCGGGTTGCACCAACCCGTCTGTAATCGAAAGCGGTATCTGGAATGTATAGAAATTTTGACAAGTTTCTATGGAGTGACAGCTGCCGACGCCATATTTAACGTTGATCGGTCTGTAATAGTAAGTTGGTGCAACCCGCCCTAAATGTCCATCCCCAAAGCTCATTATATAATTTGGTGAAAAAAATGGCTTAGTTGTTCCAGAGATAATCCCTTACTACTACAAACATGCATTTCATAAATTCTCTCTTAACAATGATTGTAGGAAGTACGAGTATCTATAGATTGATTTATTACAACTACGATTTCTATTAAAGGTGACCTTCGCTTATTTTTTTATAATCTGTGTGCTTTTGTCTGTGGTTAATACCCCTGTAACAGGGGAAGGTGGCTACAAAAATATACTGTCGCTTTCGATACCGCAAGGGGTCAATGCGCGACGTAAAACTCTCATTTCAATTTGATTTCAATGTGTTACGCGCTCTTTCACGATAAATAAAATATAATAACTAATAAGTATTGGGGAAATCTGACACAAATCAAGCTAGTCCCAAACCAAAGCTTGTTCTACGGGTACTAGGTGACGATATATGTACATACTATATAGATAAATAAATAAATGCACGGAAAACGCCCATGAGTCAGGAATAAATCTCGTACCTCTCACACAAACAAATGCCTTTACCGGGATTCAAACCCGGGACCACCGGCTTCGTAGGCAGGTTCTCCGCCAACTGGGTCAATGTAATCGCAATTAAAATGTGTCTTCGAAATTAAATGAAATCTGTTTGCGAAACGTAGGTCTTAAGTCGACCCGGGCTCTTGTAAGATCTGAGGTTTATTTTTAGCGCCCTCCATCGATATTGTTTTCTATCAATTAATTCTATTTCAAGACATTGATGATATCGTTTAAAATCCTTTTCGAAATAAGTATACAGGCTGGATGGAAACAAAATAACTGTAATTTTAGGACACACACATTTAAACCCATGTTTTTCGTTTATTTTTCTTTGCTCGTCATCTTTCATATCAGCCGAAAGACGTTTACTGCTGGACTTAGGCCTCCCCCAAAGAGTGCCATCATGACCGGTCCTGTGCAACCCGCATCCAGCATTTTCTTTACTGCCCATTTTACTCGAATCTGTACATCACCTTCACGCTAGTCCAGATAAGGGCTAATGTTACATTTTGAACTTTTGAATGTAAAACCAAAGAAACATTTAATCGAACACGTTGCATTCAGAACAATAATAGGTCACAGAATAATATGTTGTGATTAATTTCATTTTTAACCGACGAAAAAAACGAAGGAGGTTCTCAACTCGACGCGTATTTTTTTACATGTATGACAACACATAACTTTTTACAGAGGAGTAATAATTCTTGTTTTATTAGAAAGGGGAGTGGGTCCCATATACATTTTAAAAAGAAATTCTCACCCTGTGGGTGGGAAAACAGGGGATGATTGATTGTTCACTCACTGATTGTAATGTGTGACCAGAACCTAACTATATGAACAAACTAGTAATTTAATAATCGCAAAACATAAAATAAATGACGTACCTATCACTAAAAAGTATGAAATAAACCTGTTTAAAAAAAAGGGAAACGCCTTCAAAAAACTAACCCACTGAAAATCACAATATATTTTTTATCTCTTGTCTATTATCTGGGTATTTACATAGTTTGTGAAGTCGATGCCAAACCCAAAAAACAAAAAGAAAATATGTATCCTGCCAAACAGAAAATAACACTACGAATGTACCAAACCAATACTGCCTCGAAGAAATAATAATAGCGCGTTCGAAAATTGTCAGAAATTGCATTTTGGTTTGGCACCGACTTCAAAAACCAAGTAAATACCCAGAAAATAGAGAGGCGACGATGATAGGGATGGGGTATATAACATTATTTTGTGCTTTTCAGTAGATTGGTTTTTTGAAAAAGTTTTATTGCTGTTTTTCCAACGATTTTAATATCATTAACTTGGGAGCTCATTTGTCATAAGACATTTTTGTATAATTTCATGCAACATAATATGTTCGAAACACATAATAAACGATTGTCATAACGACTATTACTATAATTTAAGTAAGCATAATGCTCATATAATATACTCATAATATCATCACAACTTTTGTTATGAAGTTGATACAGCCTAAAAACAAATATTATAATTTCATACAAACTTATGATTTTTATTTTACGGGTTTGAATATTATGACATCTGATCATAATGTTTTACGAAATTATGCTAAGAGTTTATAATACAGTTTGTTTTTTTTTGCAACTTAATCACTAATACAAGTTGACATTATGATATTCATTTATACGGAAAATGAAATTATAGATATTGATTTTAAGTATACAAATCATTACATCGTGCCTGTAATTTATTTACTTAGAATATAATTAATAACTACAACTTCGAAAAGTTGAAAAACCCCCGACATTTTCATTTCAAAGTCCAATATCTCAAAAACGGCTAAACTGATTTTCATAAAACATAGCTAAAAACATTCAGGATCACATCAGCTTTCGAATAAAAAAAAACCGCATTCAAATCGGTCCATCCCTTTGGGAGCTACGATACAACAGACAGATACACAGATACACAGACACACAGACACGTTAAACTTATAACACCCCTCTCTTTGCGTCGGGGGTTAAAAATAGGTACATGAGAACACAATATTCAATTTCACTTAGTTATTTTCGTTCGAAATAAAATCGTTAAAGACGCACAATTTTTTTATCGATAGTATATCGCCTTACAAAGCAATTAGGAAAGTTATCCTTTTAAATTTAAATTATTTTATTTTATTTTAAGGATAATGTGTATAACACACGAATAATACTTTATATCATAATAGTCATTTTATAAACAAGTCTTTTCATTTTTATTAAACAAATAATTCCGTGTATTCAAACATAGGAGGCGATTAAAAAATAACAATAACGTCGTTCATTTTGTGATATGTTTTTCCGCGTTTCGTGAAAATAAGTTCTATTTTGGCAAACACAATACTTTCATCATTACGTTATTCGCTTCGTTTTAGGCTATTAATATTATACGGAATATCTCGTCGGTGTCTTAATTGTCTTGTTCATAGTCATTAAACAATCCTGTCCCCACGGAGTGTCAGAACAAATCGCAGTCTCCCCTCGCTCAGCGGTAGCCAGCGTGCAGTGTTTTAAGGGATAAAACACTGCACGCTGGCTACCGCTGAGCGAGGGGACAGGGGTCAGATACGCCATTTTCGGAATTGCCTTACTGAAATAATGTGAATAATGAAGTATATGAGTATATTTGTCACACCGCTATTTACCTGAGATCTGTACTGTGGAATAATGTTCTTGTTTCATTTTTAATTTCCATAAATGTCACACCGTGTGTTGTATCTTTACGTAACTACAAGTTATAACTACTTTCACAAGTCTAAATTGCAAGTGTATCTGGTGGGGGGCGCAGCGATTGCCTAAGAACCCCAGGTTATGGGTTTATTCCACAAAAAAGTTCATGTTCGTTTCCATGAGAGTATCATATATTGTGCCGAAAGACGTCCACTGCTGGACTTAAAGCCTCCCCTAAAGAGTGCCACAATGACCGTTTCTGCGCCACCCGCATCCAGCGGACTCCCGCGACCTTTACCAGGTCATCGGTCCTCCTAGTGGGGGGTCTGCCCTACTGTACACGAGAGAGCATCTAAATGTAAATTAGAATTTCGGCAACAACCAAACACAAACAGACGATGAATAGACAACACCGTTAATATCGCGCGACGTTCCCGTATTTAACTTTTAATGAATCCCAAGATTTACTAACACCTACACCGTCTCGCTATTAAGCACCAACGTTTGTTTATTTCTGCCGTTAGAACCGCGCCGGATCTCAGATGTTCTTAGTTAAATGTGCTCTAAGACTCCAAGTTGCGGTCTAGCTTCGAGTGCTGTAGCTATTTATTAACCTTAATATTGCCACTAACAGTAATGCTAGTGGAAATATTTAGGTTAATTCGACCTGTAGGACTAGATTAATTTTAATTGGATGGTTTTAGATGTTGTATCGTCGTTTCATTTCAAGCCGCATAGCTAATTTTGGCAACTCAATCAACGCGTGCTTAAATCATGTTTTTGCCGTTTTTGGAGACGTATTAAGTATTTGACTATGGCGATCAGTAATACAAGTGTAACGACTCGGTATGGTCAATCAACATACAAAAATCCCGGCCTGTGCCTTAGGAGGAGACAACGTTATCAAATCAGAGTACCCAAAATTGCCACCATCTTCCTAAAAAAGTACGTAATTTTCAAAATGTGTAACAAATTTCGGATGAGGTACTACTTTTAGGTACTCTGATGTTTAACCGAGTTGACATGTCGGTTTTGGCTGCGCGAACATCTCACATAAATTGTGGAATAATTTGACTACATGCTAAATGACGGCCCAGCGGCCGAGACTCTCCGGTTATTTTCTGATCATAAATAAATATTATATTTGTTGATGAGTATCTGATTCACTCGCTCATAAATGGGCCAATCGTTGTTTTATTGTCGCTATTTGCCATGGTTAATCTTTTTACAAGCTTTTATTTAGTTTCACCTGTCCCGTTGTCTGTGTCTGTAATCAAGCAAGTTAAATTTGCAATAAAAAATACCCGTGTGGTGTCGGGTTAGAATTTTACCACCCCCTCTCTTCCCGTGGGTGTCGTAAAAGTCGACTAAGGGACCAGGGTTGAAGTGTGTTGTGGGCGATGGGCTAGCAACCTATCACTGCAATATCACATTTTGTCGATCTTTTATACCCACATGTATGCTAAAAGTGGCGCTGAAACATACGTTTCATGTGCTCTGCCTACCCCTTTTGGGAATAAAGGCGTGAATGTATGTATGTATGTATGTAAATTAAAAAGCAAGTAAAAAAGCAATCTGTCAAGTTAAATTTGACCCACTTCCCGGTGACCGATTGAGCTGAAATTTTGGGTATAAGTATTGTTTGGATGAAAATTCAATATTATGGTAACACCGAGCTGATGTGATGATGGAGACAGATGGTGGCCATGAGAATTCAGTACTTAATCGACGTAGCCCCGTTGAGTTTGGGCTCGTTAGACTCGTCTCAATGAGTAGTTGATGATGGTATACAGAAAAGTATAGTCAGCAATAAAAGCTTGTACCAAAAATGATTTTTATGTCAGAAACTTTTAAAGCTGATTCTAAATTCTAATCCGGGTTTTGTTTGCATTTTAAACGCATTTATATCGCGTTTTATATCTAAGTATGTTAGAAGTCAATTATCATCATCATATCAGCCGAAAGACGTCCACTGCTGGACATAGGCCTTCCCCAAAGAGTGTCACAATGACCGGTCCTGCGCCACCCGCATCCAGCGGGCTCTCGCGACCTTTACCAGGTCGTCAGTCCACCTTGTGTGGGCCTACCAACGCTGTGCCTTCCGGTACGTGGTCGCCACTCGAGAACCTTTCCGCCCCAACAGCCATAGATTCTACGTGTAATACGCCCACTGCCACTTAAGTTTATCGAAGGGCTATATCGGTTTTGCTACGGATAGCCTCATTTCTGATGCGATGGCGCAGAGAAAAACCCAGCATAGCCCTCTCTTCATTGCCCTTTGGGTGACGTGAACCCTGCTTATGAGGCCCAGAGTAAGCTAGCGACCACGTTTCCGTGCCATACATCATCACCGGCAACACACTGGTCAAAGATTCTCGTCTGGAGACACTGGAGACACTGGAATATTTAACGAAATGATTTGCCGTAGCTTCCCGAATGCTGCCCAGCTAAGTCGGATTCGACGATTTAGTTGACCTCTTTCTTAAAGTAAGGTAGGTCCATGTAACTGGACAGTCTGCCCTAGGTATATATAATCGTCTACCACTTCGAGCGTAGTGGCAGATTGAAATGGGAGATGGTACTGTTTTGACATGATCTGCAGGTCGATCACGTAACGCATTGTACGCGCGTCAGGTTGATCTAAATGTCAATTTTTAATAGAAAAATTACAATTGGACAGTCTTAACGCGCATTCAAAACTTTACGCGATTACCCCTCTGATCTAATCGTTGGAAGTCCATGTCCGTTGCAACCATATGTCTAAAAGCTCTGTCATTTTCTCTGTAATCAATAAGGTGTATTCCTGGCATCAACAGTTATAAACTTCAAAAAAAGGAGGAGGTTGTCAATTCAGTTGTACTTTGAGTGTTGTTAGTTGAGTATCCCAACTTACAGCTTATTTCTTCCACAGGACCCGTTAATAACGCACCCTACACACATATCCGGGCCGGACAGCGAGGGTCTCCAAGCCTCCTGGAGGACCCTCCGCATCTTCCCCGATGACTACGAGACCCACCGCGGCTACTTGGCCCTGCGGTGTCGCGCTACCGTGCCCACGCGGCCGCCACACATTCGCGCGATGTCTGTGCGGCTTTATGTGGCGACACGCCCGCATATATCGACGTATATGTTTAGTAAGAATAGTAAGTGTTCATGGTGTTCATTTTTACAAGCTTCTGCCTGCGACTCCGTCCACGTTGAACACGTTTATATCGCATCCCCATACAAATTTTCACTACCCATTTCACCCCCTTATGGGATGATTTCCGGAATAAAAACACACATATGTCTTTACCCGAGATTCAAACTATCTCTTTACTAAATTTCATCTACATCGGTTCAGCGGTTAAACGTAGATAGACGTATAAGACGTAGAAATGTGACTGTCTGTCTATTTGTAAGAGGTAACAAATAGACAGACAGTCACATTTTAGCAATTATGCCTTTTAAGGCACAAGCCAAGCAAGAATCCAGACTACACATTCTAAAGAAAAGCGAGTCACATCACAAGTTACAATTAATGAAGTCAGCTTCATACTTATCTGCCGTGATACTCTCTGATTAGATGCGTTCTGACGCCACAAAAGAAACTGTCATACCAGACCCCGTATCATGGTCGGCCTTATCACACGATAAGTGACAAGATAGCGCGTCCGTCACTGGTTGACACAGTTCGATAGAACGAGACGGACGCTCTATCTTGTCACTTATAGCGTGATAAGGTCGACCATGATACGGGGTCAGAACGCATCAGACGAGTACGAAAAATATGAAACCATTATCGTTCTGTCGCTTAACGACAACACGTTAGATAAGTATGAATCAGGCTTGGAAACAACGCATAGGCTTTTTTAACCCCCGACACAAAAAGAGGGGTGTTATAAGTTTGACAAGTCTGTGTGTCTGTGTGTTTGTCTGTGGTATCGTAGCTCCTAAACGAATGGGCCGATTTTAATGCGGTTTTTTTGTCCGAAATCTGTCCTGATTGAGATGGTTGGAGCTACGTTTTAACAAAATCGGTTCATTCGGTCATGAGATATTGAACTTTGAAATGAAAAAGTCGGGGGATTTTCAACTTTTCTAACTTGTTATTTTTAACTTCCGACGCAAAGAAGAGGCGATTTAACCGTGTCTGTTTATCTTTGTACCTGTCCGTGGTATCTTGGCTACAAAACGAATGGCCCGATTTAGGTGCGGTTTTTTTTAATCTAACGTATTGTCTGTCGAGATGTTTGTTAGCTATTTGACTTGTGTGATTGGGATATGAAGGAAGTCACCTATAAACGAGTCCTTAATAAACATATAAGTAGCATGTGAACCTCGAATTAAGAGAAAATGATACATTTCAATTAGCATTACTACGTACCGTGAAAAAGTATTTTCATCTCTATTCTGGAATGTAAAATAATATAAGACAGAATAATGTTAGCTTAATAATAATAAAAATATAAAAAAATATTTTATGTAACGTTTCTGATATTTTCTCTGGAAAACACTATTTTTATACGAACGTAACTAGTTATGTGAAATAATAGCATGAAAAATGTTTGCAAACTTGTATTTTTCTATCCCACCCAATATATTTTTTATTTGTTTTTCTTATAAAGTATCGGCCTCACGGTGGGCGAACCCGTTTGCAGTATTTTGTACTTTATCGAGAGTTTACTCATGTCGCCCAAACCAAACCTAACTTGTCGCTATAATTTAAAAAAATGCGCAGCAACGGGACCGAGTACCTACTGCAAGCGTACTGCCCCACTAGCAAGCATCCTGTGCATTCAGTGTATCATGTGCGGCCGGTTCTATCGAACGGTGTGAGCCAGTGACGGACGCTCTATCTTGTCCCTTATCATGTGATAAGACCGACCATGATACGGGGCCAGGAAGCACTCATTAGATATATAGATGTATGGTAATGTAGTGAACCATGTGTGTATTCTGTGGTGCTTTTAATCGCGACTTCCTGACTCATTTAGGGGTAAACGCGCAATAAAGAATCTGTAATACTACTGCCTCTGTGACAGATTACTGAGACCGCGCCGACTTTGTACCGCCAATTAGGGTAGTGGTCTTAATTTTATTGTGACGTATACGCAACCGCAACCATTAACGCGGTACCTTTTGGCAAGGAACGACTCATTACTACATTCATAGTGTAATATAATTTCTAATCAAATCTTTAATGTTATCAGCCAAGAAAGTAGTCTACCCCTTTTAAACCTTAACATCTAAATAATAGAGCCTAAGCGTGGGTTGCATCAAACCGTCTGTAAGCGGTCTTCGTGAATTTATTTATGTCTGGAAAGTTTGACTTTCTATGGAACGACATATTTACGTTGATCGATCTGTAATGGTAAGTTGGTGCAACTTGCCCTAAAACCGAACCACCACCTTAGCTATAACACATTTATTTTGTATTCTAGAACGTTTAATCTTTTTCTAGAAGCGGCCGCCGGCTGCGCGCGCCACCGCCTCCGCTCGGAGATGATTGTGTGGACCCTCCTGCTCCTCGCCAGGAGACGAGTGCCTTTACTACGAGACTAGATCGTTACGTTGTTGCACTCTCGTCAAGGAAACATTCATCTTATTAAACCACGCATGCGATTCATTTTAAAACAACGGTGACGTACCCTGCCAGCGACTTCCAATTATTGTGACAAATTACAGCTGGCAGTTCGTTCTGAAATCCTCTGGTACCGGGATCTATGATTTCACCTGAACATGAGTGGATTAAACTGGACCTTTGGACCGAACGAGAAAGGAAGTTTGACGCATCGTATACGCATTGTATGTGTCTTGAGACTCTGGTGTTACTGCCTGTATGCGACCTTCGCACTGCGTTCGTACTGCGTCTCTACGGTGCGTCAAATGACACATAATGGGTGACCCTTTGTCTACGGCCTGAGTATACGCTTCGCTACGAGCGGGGCGTGGAGCGACATATAAATTCCATTTGTTTTATATGCACGCTACACGCCACGCTCGAAGTTGTTTTTGGATGAGCGGGATGTCTGATAGCACGAAACAATGTCATGCGACTATGGAAGTGCTCACGCCTGTATAAACACTCCTGAAAAACGATATATATATATATATATATATATATATATATATATATATATAAATATACATATATAGACGCCGATCAACGCATATTCATAAATACGGTCTTAATTTTTTATTATATTTACACGGTATCAGTAACAACACGGTAATAACAGTTTAGACAATGCGATTTGGAGACTTTTTAAATCAAATCAAATCAAATCAAAACATCTATTCGTGACAAACACAACACAGATAATAAAAGAAATAAAATAAAAAGCACATTTTTTTGCCACGAAATTGTATGGAATTTTAGGTGTATGGAGCATTTTTAAACATTATATATTTCAAATTCATTTTAGTTTTCAGTGTAGTCAACCCTTAGTGTCCTAAGTGCGTGTAAACCTGCGATACACGACTACATTAAATTACTACAATTACCACTATGTTGCGAGTAAAAGCTAGACGCTATTCGTTTCCGGCCACATATTACCGTGAAAATCTATAACAATTACTAGAAACACGGAAGTAATAATAGTCCGGCCAGACAATTACATTTGTAGAACTGTAGCTGAAGATAACAGCCCATTTTTTTCTACCGCTTACCGTTAAGTTGTTTTGGTTAAGATGCAATTTCTCATTCCAGTGCCAGTACTATGATAACATCATGGGCTAACAATTTTCTGATAATTTAGGTTGACAACAAAGTGGTCAGCAAAACAGGACACGTGACTTTCACACGACAAATAATAATACATCTCTTTCCGTTTTATACAGTTCGAGGGAGAACAGTGATCGCAAGTCGGTGACAAACGCACGGCTCTTTTTGGTAGCTTCAGAATAAACGATTGGATCTGGCACATTTGGCTGTGTTCCAATTCTGCCTTCTATTTAGTGCAATGCAAGGCAGATGGTCGCAAGTTAAGTAAATTAACGAATGGTTCAGGTCGCGCAGTTTTTGGTAAGGTCACCAGGGTATATACGTCATATTAACATGATGAACATTTATCTACCTATTTATACTAATACTAATATTAAGTATAAAGAGGAAAAGTTTGTGAGAATGTAGCTTTTTAAAGTTATGTTATTTGGAATTGTATGTAACCGGAACAGCTTATGCGATTTCAACAATTATTTCACTTGGGTTTAGAATGAACAGATGGTTATAGGCTTTAAGCTACGGTAGCCTAGTGGTTCAGGCATGCAGCTGTCAAGCGGCGGTCGTGGGTTCAAATCCCGTATCAACGAGTTTTTCTGAACTTATGCACGGATTACTTACCGTTAGCTTTTCGGTGAATGAAGACATCGTGAGGAAACCGGTCTAATCCCAGTAAGCTCTAGTTTTCCCTCTGGGTTGGAAGGTCAGATGGCAATCGCTTTCGTAAAACGAGTGCCTATGCCAAATCATCGGATTAGATCTCAAAGCGAACCTCGGGCTCCTTTAGAGTACAACCGGGAATAACGCTAGGAGAATGATGAGCCTGCGTTCTTTGCAAAACACGGGCGAAGCCGCATGGGCAGCTAGTTTGTAATAAATACAAATGAATATTCAAAGCTAACTTCAATCTCTTTACTCTTGGCACTTTTGAAAAAAAAATAGTGGCCATAAAAAACAAAAAGAATAAGACTAATTTAAGCATTAAAAACTATACTTACAATTAGCTTAGCGACGCGAAAGCTGTGGAGGATAGTTTAATATCAGGTAATCTCTATAAAACAGGGTCTTCGTAGGTATATCTCATCCTGTATAATAATGACAGCTTATAGGTTTGCGGGCTGGGCTTACCTTATATCGATTTGAAATACCTGATGGATACTCTAGAGTGCGATCGTGACGTCTATTCTACACCCGATCCTGGATTATCCGAGATTGACATTGCATACAATCTCACCACAGAACGCATCTCGATTGCAATGAGAAATAGGCCAATGTAAAACAAGAGGATACTGCGTTATGAAATAAACCCATTTTATATGACAGTTTGAATGAACTCCACTTTTTCTTTTCAATCTATAAAATTGTATGCTTACCACGTTAAATGAATTTGAAATCAAAAAAATTGCTTTAATTTTCGTTACAAAACTGACTAATTGGTTTAACAACTATCGCTAATTGGTTACACTCATAAATATTTACATACCTAATCCTTGCGTTCGCTTTAGGTCTGAAAACAATTGAAAAAGTCTCCACAACGCGACGGTATTGCCACTTGAAATCAATAAATAGTGTATAATTTGACAACTGAATTATAATTTTAGAAACATTACTCAGCGGTTAATTCCTCTGTAAAATACAATGATAACTTAAGGCGTCTCATATTATCGGAAGCGATGAATCCAAATTGTACAAGTGGTCAATTGGTTGTTGGTTCATGGGATAGAGACTATAAAAGTGTATAATATCAAAAACGTTTCCTTGACGAGAGTATCATGTGTAATTTGATAAGTTTGTAAATAGAGTAGAAAGGTGTTTACGATTGATGTCTCTAAAGTTAGTTGAATACTGAAAAAGTAAGTTCACTGATTTTGTATATCATTTTATTTTCCACCAGCAAGGTATTTGCGTACCTAACTAATAAGTTAGGTATGCAAATACCTTGCTGGTGGAAAAGTCTAATAAGACTGCAATTATCACCTTCAAAAACTGGTTGTTGATTAAATGTTGTAAAGCGCGTAATTTTTTTAATAATATTTAGTACCTTTCTGTTCAATTGGTCTTCCTAACTTCGGATTGTAATGTATGATTTAAGTGTGTTTCGCGCACTCATTCTGTCTGGCAGCATAGCCCGACGCGTGTAGAAGGAAATGTGCAAAGCACTTTAAAATCACATTTCAAAGCGAAGTGACAAACACAAACGACCGCTAGTTCTGTAAAAAAACGAGATTTACTTATTTAATGCGCTGAAAAAAAAATACGTGAAATCGTTCTTAGACACCTTTTTAAGATCAAACGAAGCTGTGAATATGTTTTCAAATATAAATATATGTGTAAATAATAATACGTGACGCACTCGAGTATACTATCACAAAAATATATAATATCTCTCAATATGAAGTTTCATCTTCGTTTAAATCATCTTTATAACATTAATAAATCATAATACAGTCCACCGACAGAATGACTTTAGAGTACTTTTAAGTGATTAAATAGGATTCTTTCGGCTAAGCCAAAATCTTTCCGATCGGGATTCAACAAAAATTTACCGCTTAATGCAGTGATAATATATTTTTCACTTTTTTAATGTAATAATTTTATCTAAATTTAATTAAACTGGGTCGATCAGCAGTGTTTTGTCACGTAAGACAGGTGAAAAACCTAAAAGCAGTCGTGTTTATAATAGATATTAAAAACTTAAAATTTGGATAAACATTTCCTTACAACAGGGATATACTTTGGACACGGTAATTATAGTCTGTCAAAGTATAATGACTATTAAGATTAATCAAAATAAATGTAGAGTACAGAGGACTTAACGAAAACATAGAGCCCAACTTTAAGTACAAAATCCGAAAAACAAATGGTCACTTTCACAGTTACTGTTCACATGTTTTCCAAAACGAATTTCCATGTTTCATCACGATTCATTCACTAATTGTTCCACGGAAGCTGTCTTAACGATATAAAATCGAGTCAAAATTGAATGTGCATTGGATTCGCAGCTTCCCAAGCTCTTACACATATAGTTACACATGTACATGTAACCGGGAGCCTCGTTGCCCATTCAGTCTAAATTCAATTTCGGTTCGATTAACCTACAGACTACGAAATAACACGTTCACTGCCAAGAATCGCTACGCGCTACGCTCGTAGCCGATCCCGTGGTTTTCCTCTAAGTACCCATCGGAAAGCGCCCACGGCGTAAGCGCCCACTGGGCGGGTGCGTGGCAGTGCATGTGCTATCCGATGTTAGAACTTACTAGTTTATATTGCTCATACAAAGCTTTGAACATGTTGTGGGTAAGAAATTATGCAGTTTTCCATAAACTTACATAGCTAATAAAACCTGATGGAAAGCCAAGCCTGTGGTATCTTTTTAAGTAATGATAATTTTGTATCATTATAACTATAGTAAAAACAATGGTTATTAACGGACCCAATAATCGATCTTTACTACAGATATAGAAAACTATTTTTTTGAGCACTATCCATCGTTTTTCTTAATAAGTTATTGTATAATATTTCCTTATTTTTGTCCAGCACCGAGCTTTATAAATAAGTATATATACGATTTATTACTTAAGTAAAAATACATATTAAAATTGTCATTTGTAAATAGATCGATAAATGTGCCAATTTATCTAATATATAAATCAAGTTGTTTATATTTGAGAATTGATGTTAATTATATTATTAATTTAATAACAATGGCGTACTCTTAGCAGAATAATACTGAGCCACTTACCTTAATATTTTAACTACGACTTCAAATTTGTTAGCAGAAACATTCGCTTCGTAATTAAGATTTCATGTTTATGGTAATTAGAATGTCTTTTGAATAGGTCAATTAACATTTTCAGGGAATTCAATATTATCTCATCTTAGTCTAACTAAACACACTTTCACCAGGATCCCTACTAGCGGTCGCCTACGCCGTAGCCGCTTTCCGCTACATAAGTACGAGGAAAAACACGGGATCGCCTACGAGCGTAGCGATTCTTGGCAGTGAATGTGTTTAGTTGTAATTAAATTACATGCAAAACTTTGTATTTTCAAACATTTATGAGTCAACTTGATTAGTTCCCTAATTCATGCCAGGGGATAGTAATTGAAACGTTAATTAGGTAACAATACCTATAGTTAATGGCCGTAACAACACTGACGATCATTGTCAAATATTTATAAGGACTTTAAGTCCCAAATTGGCAGTTTTAAATTAGTGTTGGCAGTGCGAGATAAATGAACATCCCCACTAGTTATAATAAAATAAGTACTATTTATGGATATACTACCATGATTTACAAATATATTGGACCGTAAAGCGAACAGAAGCGGCGGAAATAAAGGCTATTTATCCAGTTTAATGGAATCCTAGGCAGACAATACCGCTGCAACAACACTTGTGCTTGACTGTTCCTGGGAGTTAGTAATAAAACGCCACATGTGCTTTAACATTAATATACGTTTACGCCCTTTCAAAATTAAGCATAGCATTCTAATCTCCGTGGACACAACAGTACACAACCCATGGGCGTCCTTCGCAATCCCGAATGTATCGTTTCTCCGAATTCGTTTCGGCGGAAGGCCAGCTTTTTCGAAAAATATTCACGTTAATTTTTGTTTAATGGGCTCTTTTGTTGCCATGGTAACGTCTCCTGGGACACTTTAAATCTTTTAATAACTCTTAATATCAAAAGTGAAATGTCATGTCGAAGTAATATTAACGTAATTCACCGTTAACTTGACATAAAATATGACGTTAAGCGGGACGCCTTGACCCATTTACATTGTACTCTGAATACTGAAAAACATCGCAAGCTAGAAAAGAACGGCTCGCCTGAGCAGAGCGAGTGCAGCTAGACGGTACAACGATAGTATTTGTAAAGATTTTTTTCCTCTGAAATGAGTAGCGGAGGAGATGTTAACTGTATTAAAAATTATTCGAGGCAACGTTTTAAAATTAATGCATTTATTAAAATAGGAATTTCAGTTTTGAACTAGGTGACACCATTGCCAAAATCAACTAATGGCAGTCAACAGGGCGGGGAGCGGTGGCGGTTGGTTCCAGAGGAAACTGCCAGATGACCTGGGGGCCGACTTTTGAATTTCAAATGCTCGAAAATGAAATACCAGCAAATACGATTGTACTTAGTTTCAAAATTGTAAGCACTTACTTTCTATAAAATTGAACACGCGGGGTCAATACCACACTTTTTACATGGATACACGAAGGAGAGGAAGGTTATTTCAATTTTCTATCGCTATTTCAAAATAATATTTCATCAATTTTGAGAGTTTTCGAGTGAAAGAGTCAAGAGCTCAGAAGTCAAAAATCGCGTCCCCGAGCGTGAGTGTTCATTCAGAAAGTTATAAGTAAGTGGGACAGGATTTTTTAAAGAATAGTTTTTTTAAGTTGCCAGAAAATGGGGGCAAGCTTCCATTACCAAAACCAGCCACCATAAATAAACACGAAAACTCAAATTAGCGTCGCAAAGCCGTTGAAAATCTGCTCCTCGCTTCTTTAATGTCCCAAAAATTTTTTTGAGCCGCAAACGACTTCGTAATTTTATTCTCGAACTTCAAAAGTTTTTTCAAGCGGGGAATAATTTGCGCGCCGTGGACGAGAAATTGTGTTTGATTCTACCGAGGTGGGTCAAGAGATGTTTTGTCAAGTTATTTGCGGTTCGAGGAAAAACATTATAAAAATGTTCAGGGATTGGCGAATATGAGACTAAGTTGGTAGATGAAAATCTTAAGTGGAAAGATAAATCATTTCGACATAATATTTGAGACAAATTAAGGATGTCATGTGAAGCATTCTTTTAATTTATGTATGTGTTATGGTTTTGTTTAATATTGTATAATAATATGAACTCTATAACTATTTCTGATAGCTAACTAAGGTTCTTTTATACTTATACTTTCTTAATTCTAAAGAGTCTTACAATCAAAATATAACAAAACAGGAAAACCGGTAGATCGGTAGTTTTGCCCAGTGATAAGAGAGGAGAGTTCATACTAATAGCCTTTGAGTAACCCACCTTGGTAAAAAAATACTTTAACTGTTTCCAAAATCGGTTTATATTTATTATTTCGCAAATCTATAGCAACTCGTAACCTCTTTCATTCCTAATCGATGTATATTCAGTATTCAGTATTAATTACTTGTTGCGTTAAGGCGATGCCTTGATTTAAGTCGAACACGCCCCCTAGACAGATACACGCTGATGCCTTCCGCGCACGAGGAAAAGAGATGTAACACTCTTCGGGAATGGATAAATTTCGATAAATGCCTAACTTAGAGACGTTTTATTTAAATTTCATAGTGAGATTTTAGATGAGATAAAATACTATAGTATTAACTTGATTGTGTCGTATAATAATGTATCGTTTGAGTAGGTTGAGTAAAAAAAGGAAAATACAGACCCAACTTTGGCATTTTTTTCTATCGAGGAAATGTTAAGCAATCATGTATCGATAAAATTAGATAAACAATCATAAGTCAAGAATCATATATCTGACAATCAGTCCTTATTGTTTCTTAATCTAGTCAGAACGGCGTTTCAAAGCACGCGATAATTTCCAATGCACAGCCATAAAGGACACGTCCATGCATTCATCATCATCATTAATTTAAGTTATCTTCTTGTCGGTGGAGCATTATCCATTTCTCTCTGTCGTACGCCAGCCCTTTGATTTGCTGATACGACACGACACCAGCTTTTTCCTTTATTTGGTCTATATAACTGCGTCGTGGTCTTCCCCTGCCTCTCCTTCCTTCTATCTTTCCTTCCATTATGGTTTTAAAGAAGTTGTCGTGCCGTATCAAATGACCATTCATTTTCCCCCTTCTAGTGCTGATGGTGTTCAAGATCGATCTCTTCTCTTTTACCCTTCTCAAAACGTACTCATTTGTAACTCTCTCAGTCCAGTTTATACCTTCCATCCGTCTCCAACACCACATTTCAGCTTCCAAACGCTTCCAGTCTTTCTCGGTCCCCTTGTGTCATTGTCCACGTTTCGCTGCCATAAAGGGCAATACTCCAAATGTACACTTTTATTAGCAACTTTTTGCTCCTACATGACAAACTGCATCTTAAGAGTTGTCTGTTTTGGTTAAAAGCTTTTTTCGCCATGGCTACTCGAGCGACAATGTCTGGTGTGCATCTGGAGTCTCTTGTTATCAGACTGCCTAGATATTTAAAACTATCGACACGTTGTATGGGTATATTGTGTACAACTATTGGTGGGTGGTGTGAATTGTGTTTTGCGGTGGTCAGCGTTTTCGTTTTCTTTATGTTGATCTTCAAACCCAATTCGTTGAAAGTTGTATCCATGATTGAAATTAATTCCGTCAACTGATCTGGTGTTTCTGCAAATGCTGCAATGTCGTCTGCAAATCGAATAAAATGTATTTTCACCCCATTAATTTTGATCCCTCCCTTGCCAGTTTCTCTGATTTTTCTTATTGCATATTCTATGTATATATTAAAGATTAGCGGTGAAAGTCCATGCATTATAACAACAATAATAGAATTAACAATTTGACAGTAAAACAACAGAAAAATAGACTTATTTACATTATTTTTGTTATTCTCTAAAATGATTATTTCATTCACAAACATTCATTCTTCAGCGATGTTATGAATATAAATAATGTATTTTTCTTAGCACTTTCACTAAAGCACTTTTTTCATTAATGTTCAAATTATTGGAAATCAGATAAACTTTTCTGCTAAGAGTACATTTTGGGTAAATATTTATTGTACATACAGAATAAAATGTCTAAATGTCATTAAATACAATCACCGTGACTTTTACTTAGTAGTTTTATTTTACCTAACATAAACTAAAGAAACCCCAGTGCATGATACGACGACCGTAAAACGACGCGTATGGCGAAGAATGATAAGGAGAGACGACCCCAGTTGAAATGGTATAAGGCGTGAATTATACAGAGATGGCGTAAGGTGAAGGCGCGGCGCGGCGTCCATTAAATTTAGGCCTACAATGTTTTGAAGCGTCATCATGCCTGCGAGGCGTCTTTGCCCTACGCCGTCTCTTATATCAGGCCTTAGGCTAGGCAAAAATGAAGCTATTCGCAGCAGAGCTAAGGCAACGATATAGCCATCCGAATCGCTAAACTTAAGTGGCAGTGGGCGGGGCACATTGCACGTAGAACCAATGGCCGTTGGGTCGGAAAGGTTCTCGAGGTGACCACGTACCGCCCGTACCGGAAGACGCAGCATGGGGAAACTGACATGGTGGACTGATACCCTGGTAAAGGTCGCGGCAGTCACTGTGGCACTCTTTGGGGGAGGCCTATGTCTAGAAGTGGACATCTTTCGGCTGATATGGTGGTGATGAAATGGTGACAAAGAAGGCGAAGACACAAAACCTCTTTTAATTCGAATCGCACGCGATCAGCCTTCGTAAGTAATATTAATGCCAGAGACAAGTAACTAAATGTCAATATCCAATACAACATTTCTTTCTTTTATGTAGGTCATTTTTAACTAACTTCAAAAAAGGAGGAGGCTCTCAATTTTTGAGGAGGAATCTTTTTATGTATGTTCCCCGATTACTCGAAAGCGTCTGGACCCATTTGAAATATTATTCGTTTTGTTAGAAAGGGTATCCTTCCCAGGTGATCCAAAGGTCATCGGGTCAGGAGCTGATGATGGAATACTGGAGACATCGAGGGAACTCTTCAAAATTTAAAGACACACGAAGTGATTTGGGTACTGATTTGTAGTCGTTCAAAACTTTGTTTTTATATGATTTAGATAGCTAAAAAAAAAATATTTAAGGAGCTCCTGTTTTTTTCTCTCCCTTAATTTTAATTTTCATTCAGAAATATATCGAATTGAAAAGTAGCGAATTCCAGAAAGTTTTAAGTAAATTATGACGTCAGTACTATCACTTTGTATGGCAACTTGCACCCCTTTCATATTGACAGACTTAGTGTTGACGTCACGCACGGTTTAAACTAAGTTAATGCATATTCGTGATTTTCAATAAAACTAGTGAGACAATAAAACTGAATACTACTTTATTGCGTTCAGGTAACAAAATTACCGAAACCGTTTTCGATTTAAATATCATTTTGCTATTCCGGCAAAACTAAATGGAACTGAACTCAAATAAAACGTCACCAATGATGACTTACAATTTGCGCGGATGTCTCTAGATCGTGATGTCATCCGCGCAAATTATAAGCCATCATTATCACCAGTATTCTAAAGTTTAAAATACTGGTTAGCATAGAGGTTGGCAATCATCTCTGCACAGGCATGAACTATACTTAGTTTTCCACTACGTTGCGCTTTTGCGGTTTGGTTACTTGTGATATACATTTTATATAGAAAACTCCCGTGAGAATAAGGTATATCAAAATATAATGAAAACAGGTCACTCGCGTATTTTATATCGAGAAACGGTCGACATGTTTCGAACCGATTCGCGGTCCCTAGTCATGTTCATTGTTCATGGTCTGTACCGCCTGTGTCAAGTGCGGACGAGACTTTAACATGTGACGTAGGGAGTGTTGTGTGTAACCCGCCATTGAACAATGCTGAAGAAAACGAGGGTAGATTCTCGCCTCCGTTGCTGCCGGCCTGCGCTGCGCAAACCAGCCAAGCGAACAGGGCGCGGGCCCGCTGTAATAATAACCGCGAATCGGTTCGAAACATGTCGAGCGTTTCTCGATATAAAATACGTGACGTGAGTGACCCGTTTTCATTATATTTTAATACTTATACATGTCTTAGTAGACATACTGTATGTAAGCCTAGTAATGCCATTTATTATAATATTTGTGAAAAAGCGTGTTATTACACAAATTGAATTCAAGCTATCCACATTGCTTTTTATTTAAAAATTGTAACCTATTAACGTTGTCTATACGAAATTCCGTGTTTAAAAATGGCCACCAAATCTGACAGATAGCATACGTTTCCATTGTAGACGCGAAACTGAGGCAAGTTGGTGCAATTGACTCAGGTTTAGTCTGCCACTTTTGGAGCGCTTATTATAATATAACATAGGTATCTACCTTTTTTAATTATATAATTGCCCGCAATTATATAAATAACGAAAAACCGAAACCCGCATAGTTGAGTTATCTTGCCGTAACGTCTGGCCGGAGCGAAAATGAGATATCACAAAGTAGATTAAATTTGCGGCGAAACTTGAGGAACACCCTAATGTTAGGATTGTACGAGTATACGTAACTGAGTGTACGTAACTAAATCAAATGTGCATGTGACGTCCCCAAACCGCACTGGGCACACCGCACCGCACCGCACCCCGCCCTGCGCAGCGTGAGAGCGGTAGCTCTAAACAGTAGTTTTCTCTTTCATCTAGAAGCGGAAGGCTTGTATGTATGTATTGTAAATTATTTATTGTACATGGAACAGAACAAAACAATTATTAAAAGAACAGATGATACATGTACAGAGGCGAGCTTATCCCTGAGAGGGATTTCTTCCAGCTAACCTTTGAGCAAATGAGTGGAATTTAGGTATAGGTAAACAGAGACACATGTAAGTAAAAGTCATTACAAAAAATATGTACTTGTCAACTACCGATGCGCGCCCGAGCGGTGCACAAATCATGTAACTAGTGAATCTACCCTTTTTTTCTTTTTCCTTATTTAACTCGAGCGACAAATAGCGACAGATAAACCGTACGCGGTTTTCGCTCGCTGTTCGAATGCACATGTAAATAGTTTTTTGAGTATTTTGGATAATAAAAAAAAATGTAAAAAACTAACAGCTATCATAACAGCAACGCAATCAAAACAGTACTGATTAGGCAATGTTTCGTTTAACTTCCCATTCAAACTTTTCGTTCTGCTTAATAAAACAACTTTACAATATCATTATGTTATTACATTGCTTAAATAATTCATTTAAAGTACATACAAGATGATAACTAACATAAACTAAATTAAATTAAAACTAAGTTACGGTTCTTTTATTAGCTTGACGTTGTTCATAACATAATATTTCGTACGTGGTTCATACCGAAGAATATTCGCGATGTCCCCTCTCGGCCGCTAAACGGATGCAAGAGATGTCCCCTCTCGGCCGCTAAACGGATGCAAGAGATGTTCCCTCTCGGCCGCTAAATGGATGCAAGGGATGTCCCCCCTCGGCCGCTAAACGGATGCAAGAGATGTCCCCTCTCGGCCGCTAAACGGATGCAAGAGATGTCCCCCCTCGGCCGCTAAACGGATGCAAATTAGACATGCGCTTCGTTCTTAGGTTCTTCATAGTATTTCCAACATTTTTTCTAAATCTGCTCTGTAATCAAGTTGCTTTGAGCAAATATCGAATTAAAAAACAAATAAATTGAGTGCAGAGTGCACACTGTATATTTTAGGTGCTTCGAGAGCTTTTATTTGCGTTAGCATTTCTATAGTCTACGTGACTTATTTTTCTAAGAAAATATCTGAAATATTTTGGAACACTAATGGTACACGTTGATACAAACTCGCTAGTTGTGAAAAGGTGTTGAAATGATATAGCTTTAATAAATTACTTCATATTATTAAGTAATTGTGTGTAAATAATTCCATTAAAAAAATCTATATTGTTCTGAATAAAGAATGGGTGACGAAAGCAGAACGGGACGAATTTAAAAACCTGACAAATAACGATTGAGACGAGCCTAGACGATACCCGAATTGCGAACAGTCATCTGACGAAACATTCGAATGCCAACTGAGAAACTTTTTATTGAAAAACGCATTATATTCAGTAAAGGAATTTATGGACATTAAACATTAATAATATCACTGTGTTTGACATTATAAATTATATCGTTATTTGTATTTTTTTAATGTTTCGTTTATTAAGGTATAGTTTGTTATCTGACGATCTTTATGTGATACTATTAATGTGATTCATTAATTGTGACTATAATTTGAACCAAATGTAACTTAACCCTTTACCTACGGGACCTTAAATCGCTCCGGCACCTCTCAATACGGGCATGTTTTGGCGAGTCAGTGGTTAGGCATAATTTCACTTACTTGTAACTTTTGAAGTATTACAGCTACACACTTGAAATTTCACACGCACATTAAGTATAATGTGTTTAATCAATAAATAATCACTTGGAGTAATAATATTCACAATTTTTTCAGATATCAACCGATATATTCGTCACTAAGAAATTGAAGATTTTTAATTTACTACTCATGGATTTCACTAATTTATGATTTAGATTAGATTTAGATTTCTTTATTTCATAAAATAAATTTACATTATAAGTTAACTTTAAGCTAATTTACACGAATTTATTTAATGATCGTCAAATAATGAATATTAATTGAATGAAATCACAGGTACAATACAACATTCATATGGACATATATTACAAAATGATTGATGATAAAGTCAAAATAGGGAATATAAATATTGATATTGATACTCGTATCTCGTAATGATCGTCAAAATAAAACCAGAACATTATCATATTATAAAACAATTTAAATTAAATGAACCATGTCAAATATATTATATGTCCATATACTCACATACAGAATACAATGGATGCTCTAATAAAAAGATTCTCAGCTGACGTTTGAATGTTTCGTCAGATGGTTCAGTTCGCAGTTTGGCAGGTAGACGCTCGTAATACGTTGGGCCAATTACCCTAGGATTTTTTACTGAAAGTGCCATGCGACGCGGTACTGTTCTTAGCCTTCCAGTGGATCGGAGCTGTTTACCTGGTACTTCCACCCGTTTAAACGTTCGTATATTGGTTCTCACAAACATTAGTACCTCAAACATGTATAGGGAGTAGTGCGTCATGATGCGGTAGGTTTTAAATAATTCCTTACAAGGATGCCTGGGTTTTACTCCAGCCAGCAATCGAAGCGCGCGTTTTTGGAGTAAGAACACTCGCTTAGCATCGGTTGAATTACCCCAAATGACTGTACCATATGACATCAACGAGTGAAAATGAGAGAAATAAACAGATTTTAAAGAATTTCGTGATATCAATGGTTGCAGCCTTTTTAGGGCAAATACAGCACCGCTCAGTCTGTTACATAGTTGGTCTACATGGCACTTCCAGTTAAGGTTCGAGTCTAGTGTAAAGCCGAGAAATTTGCACTCGTTGCATAATGGCATTGGCAACAGATGGGGGTAGTGCAGTCACCCGACCCGAGAAAATCATTACCATCGACTTAGAAACATTAAGGAGTAAGCCGTTTGACGAAAACCATATTTGCAGTTGACCACACGCCTCATCAATCTTCATCGCGAGTTGTTCGTAAGATTTCGCGCTCACTATGACTGTAGTCTGCGAACAGCACAGATAAGCCACTCGTGACTGCCGATGGAAGATCGTTAATAAATAATAAAAATAGCGTATTCCCGATCGCTGATCCCTGCGGAATACCCAGACAGACCTGTCCAGCGTCAGAAACAAGTGTTTTGCCGTTGGTTGACATTTTGACTACTTGTTTACGGTCGCCTAAGAACGATGCAAACAGCTGATGGGCGGACCCTTCGATACCGTAATGTTTTAATTTGGATAATAATAATTGGTGACTAATAACTTCGAATGCCTTGGATAGATCGCATAGTATGCCGGCTATCTTGTATCTTTCGTCTAGTCCAGTCATTATACAATCAATAATTTTATTATAATTTTATTATACAATCAATAATTTTATATGTTTAAATACATTCGTTTATAGTAGATTTAACACAAATAAACACTTAAAGAACGATAATTATACAAATAATGCATAAATATAAATCACTTAAAACGTTTCATAAAATCTATTTACGAGTTATGGAAAATAGTGATGTGCATCTATCGAGACAGTTGTCGATATATCGATAACCTAGTACACCTTCGACCAAGGGAAAAAATCGAGCAATAATTTACTACGAATAGTTTTTCACGATACAAGTGCAGAAAACAGGAAATTACCTGTTCGCACGTGTATTCTACAACGTTTTAGAGTTCATATGGCTTTTTCAAGTTCCGACATATGCACGGAAAGTGCTCATTCCCGCACGCGTGCTGGAAACTAGCACCATATGTATTTTAAATACCTTTATTAGATTCTGTAGTGAGAACGAATGTGCACTAAGGTATAATTTATGAACCAAAAATGGTAAAAAACACTAATAATAACACTACAAACACTCCCGCCCCGTAGTCTCACAACAAGTCGATGAAATTTAAAAGAACACTATTGTCCGCCATATTGAATTCAATTATTTGCACTCCTGCAGTACGGGTGTCAACCCAGTTGACAGCAAAAATGCGGTTATTTTAAAAATATGTTTATGTCAGAGCCATCTACCGAAACATTACGATATTTTTTTCTTTGCATCTATACTAATCCCAATGCATAATGTGACCGCTATTACCAAGACACAAGGTCTCGTTTTGACTTAAAAAGTATTAAACATGACCATTACTTCGATCAACTATAGTTGACACCCGTACTGCAGCGGTGTTGCCTTACTGGCAACTCTGGTTGACACCCGTAGGTAAAGGGTTAACATTTTATTACAATTCTTGTTCTCTTGACGATCATAATATAAATTCATATACATTAAGCTACCTTTAATTTTAATTCTAATTGTATATTGTGAAATAAATAAATCTAAATCTAAATCTAGGTTATTATCGTCACAATCACACACTTGCGGTCACAAATTGTTAGGGTATTGCGACTGGTGCACTTGCACATACAAATAACATCTAAACCTCTCGATCGGAGTACAATTATGGGTTTCCAAAAGATATTGAACAAACCTTATCAGCCACGCGGTATTTCAACATGAATAAACCAGTAAATGACAAGACAAAAAGTGTTTCCATGTGACAAACCGGGCTAAGGGCCGTCTACACTGCGCTACGGTGCGCCCACACACCGCCTGACATATCGCGAGCTAATTGTCACGATAAGTTGCGTGCGACTTTTTATTCAAACCAGTGAGTATGGACATAGGAAAAATACGATGCAAGTCACATTGGTCACATTGAATACACTTAGTCCGGTGACTAAGTTAAGGTAAGTGACCTAACCTAACCTCGGTAGGTTAGGTCTCAAACAAATACTAACTATTGTAAGACTGAGGTCTGAGATAATACCCTTGACCTAACCTCATTCCGAAAAGGATCCTGCAAACAATGCTGCTCGACTAATTCCCCTTGTTAACGTTCTTTTCGCTTCTAAGGCCTTTGTCTTAGTGAGGCACGGTTCAATTTTTCTTTTCTTTTCAACACTTAGCAGAGTTTTTGGCGAACCGGCTGCCATACAAATTGCCAATATCGTATAGAAAAACGAGAATAAATAAATTCACTGATTAGAGATACGTTCTTATAAACGATTATTGATTTATAAAAGCAACATAATTTTGCTGTAGTGAGGCAGTCTTTAGAATACGAATTAATCCAAATAGAAAGACGAGGAAAGTCGTAATCTACATAGTTCTAGGTGCTGTGAGCTGAAAAAATCCAATGATTTGTCATAGTCATATCATTTATTGCATCCATAGTTGTAAAGTCCTTAGTAATAAGTACGTATGTTCCATATGGGCCCTGTTAGGGCGTAGCAATTTATTATAATATAAAAGCGATATTCGATTTCAATTCGTTGCAAGTCACATTCAATTTCATTAATTCACAATTATTTTGTCCTAGGGTTTTTTTTTATTTTATTTTTTTATGGAAGTTTTATGCTCAACATCTCCGCTTAAATGAAGAGCACACTTATGTATGCCGTTGAGGTGTACCAGTCCACCTGATCTGCACTGCGGGACCAGCTCCTGGCTAGACCTTGTCGCCATGTTTTAAGTACTTACTGCGGAGCGGGTCGCTGTCCTGTGATGTTGGAGATGGAGGTTTGAGACACCTCTACCGCCCGGTAAATTAATTCCTTATATTTATAATGACTGCGTCTACCCAGCCATAGCAGCTCGACTACCCTAAATTACTAATTTTAAAAACATCTAGATAATCTTACTGCTAGTGTTATCCTTTAAGCCTAAAATAAGAAAACTTTTTTTCATGGACTATCATCCTTGTGACAGTATATATTAATAAACCATTTGTTGAAAGTATTTTTGTGATTTTATTTAGCTAATCCTCAAGCTTGTCGGTGGTTTCATCTGGCGCTCATAAAATATAAATTTTGATGACACTAACCGCTCTGGTCATAGCCAAACACACGACCCTAAATTAAACCTCCCATGTTCACCACAGACTTGCCTAGGTGCCCTGGTATTATACTGCCAAGTGTTACAAACCGAATTATGAAAATCTATTTAATCATTGTAAAGTCCTAAGCATTTTTGACAAAGTAGACTTAGAGATACTAATATCTCTAAGTCTACTTTGTGCTAACACAGTACAGAGACAAAATTGATAAACTCACACAAGTATCGAGACATAGCAACTTACGTACACTTGAAAACTCACTAACATCATTTGTAGTTCCTAGAAGTAGAAATAACTACCGACAGAGAGCCTGGTCATGTATCCTTCCAAACAAAAATCCTTCCAATCAAAAATTCCCCAAACAGTTACTGCTAGTTTTAACTTAGTAATAAGAAAACCAAAAGTTTCAGAAACTCCATAAAATTATATTTGTTAAAAAATAACTTGTTATGTAATACATATGTAGTTAAAATGTACTAACTTGTTTAACAATGTATTATTAGAATAATGCTAGCTTAGTCTTGCAACTCCTTAACTTAAAAAATCTTTTGTTATTTACGATTAGTAATAATTGTCATTACTGTAATTTAATTTTTACTGAAATAAACATCTTGATTTTTAATTTTATTAGTTATCTATTCTATTTTAATGTCGTATGTGTGTATTATAACATCTGTGGGTTGATAAAAGAGAATAATTATTTTAATACAATTTTCTTAGTCGTCAATTTGACAAAGAAATAAATTGAAGTAAAGTAGAAAATAATGAAAGTAATTGAAAAATAAATAAGGTCGATACAGACATAGGAATTATTAGGTACATTGAGTTATAGCTATTTATACTTAATTTACTATTCATTTATATTATACTTTAGAAATTCGTCGATTGTATAGTACGCTTTTTTAGTCAGTAAGTTTTTCAATTTATGTTTAAATATGTGATTCTAATCTGTTGCTTTAATGGTTGTAGGAGCCTTGTTATATCTATTTATAAAACGCACATATGGACTATTTTTATGGATTACCAATTTAGATATTGGCAAGTCAAGCCTGTTTTCATGCCGAGATGCTATTCAGCGAGAAAGTTTTTTAATTTTTAATTTCGTTAAACTATTATATAATTATTTTGAACCTGCTCACAAAATTTCACGAGAATCGGTTGAGAACGGCTATCACGCGACGGTGCGCGAGTTCTCTCTTATTAGAACTTACTAGTCTCATTTATTAGAACAAGAGGTATAGTGCGAGATAAATCGACAGTATGTCGCGGCTGTCCCATGATAGACGTTAGCCGGATATCTAGACATCCGGACACACCATCGAATTTTGTCCCAAGTTAAAACGGAGATATTCGTTCGTTTCGCTCGCTCGTTCAATTAGCCCGTGTTTTAGGTAAGCAGGGCCGTTCAATTAGTCCGTGTACTATTAGGTAAGCAGTGCCATTAAATTGACGTTGCGATTAACAAACAATTATTGGGTCAAAAACGAACGAAATATAATGCAAAAAATATGCAGGATTTAAATGGTAAACTTGTGTGAGGAAGCAGTGACGGAAAGCGGACTAAGTCCGGCCATTACGCACTTGGATGTAATTGTGAGATTATGAGATAATGCCTCCGTCATAATATTGTTTGCTGTGTGGGCGTGCGTACAAAGGCCACTTGGTAATAAAACATGGCTATTCTTGGTTATTTATTAATCAAACAGTCATTTTAACTTTCATTATGTAGGTTTTATCAAATGTTTAGCTCGGAGAAGTATGTCGATATGAGAAAATGTTAATTTATTTCTGCTTTGTGTACACATTTGTACATATTCTATTAGTAAAGGAAAGGTTTTCTCAATCCAATATATCCTCAGCTGGAATCACTGCCTGATTGAGGTGTCAGAATCCGTTAAGTAGGTACAAACAGGGGAATTTATAGTATCTGTACACGCAGACATTGACAATAGAGTCCTGTACAGATATTTATGTCCTTATTTATGTAAGTAAATGAATACCTTTGACTGTACGTAATAATCATCAATAATGTGATTGGTAAATTAAATTACTTATAATACGATCACCTGGGTGACCAGGTCAGGTAATCTTAGTTGATGCCGCGCCAAGGTCACTGTAAAAAACTGATATTGTACATTTATTTATATTGCATATGCAAATTGAAACAATACGAACTTTGACAGTCTCTGATTTCTTTGGTCTTTTTTCTTATTCCGAAATGTAGCATGCCTTTATTTAGAAACCAAATGCTAAAATAAACGCCATCATTTGCTAGTGGTTCTGTGACTCACGAGCCTGTTTTTTAAATACTCTTTATTTCGTAAATGTGGCTCAACAAAAAAAAACTATAAAATTTAACTAAACTGCTTACAAAACACAAGAAATGGAACGTAGAGGAGAACAGCGGGACAGCGGGAGACCGGATAAACGATTTTCGGCCCAAGCTGAAGCATAGAACTTCGTTCGCTTCGCTCGCTCGTTCGATAAACGTTTATCAACCCTATTTAGCTTTCCGATTAAATAAATTTTTCTATTCACTTCAACATTTCTGTTTCCAAGGAAGGGACTGAAACATCTCAATTACCAAAAGTTTTATACAAATAAAACTAAACTCAAAATCAAGTTAATCTTAATAACACGCCATTAATAACATGGCTACTCTTATTGCAATGCGGAGTCGCGTTCCACATCCTTCGCTGGTCCCCGTTGGGTGATTCCTCACATTTCTGACAGCTTATATTTTGGGAACTGAGCGAAACCAGTTTTGTTTTACAGATAAGTGCCTACAGCTAAGCAGAATATTGAGTTGGTCCTGCGGGAAATCGTAGGATATTGCTATAATAACAATAAAACCTAAATTGGACAAATATTTCCTTTAATCAATATACATTTACCACACTATAAATAATATATATGTCGCATCCATATTGTTTAATCCGCCGGTTTACATGACAGACAGCTGTTTCCCCTGACTTTCCTCCTTTCTCTCTTGCTCAATTCGCTGTCAGCGATGTTAAGAAGAACGTATTAACTATTCCTCCAATGCCGTTGGTGTCTTCAGCGTTAGACGTAAGATGATCCATCATCTCCTTGGTCTCCTTGCTCCTGTCATTACGCAAATTCTTAATTGTTCCTTATCATCTTCCCTAAAAAAGCCAATTCTTCCGCTTACTCTGATTATAGACCAATTTCAATTCTCCCTTTCGTGTCTAAAGTCCTGGAACGCCTTGTTCATCAGCAGCTCACATCCTTTTTGAATAGATCTAACCTTATGGTTCCATTCCAGTCCGGCTTCCGATCTGGTCATAGTGAAGATAACCGATGATATCCGTGCCGGCATGGACAAGAGGAAAGTCACTGTGTTATCGTTGTTAGATTTTTTTAGCAACGCTTTTAACACTGTCGACTTTCAAATTTTGATTAGTATATTGCGTTCCGTTAACATATCTCCTGCGGCGATTGATTGGTTTCATAGTTATTTACTCGGTTGTCGGCAGCGTATAAAGGTGGATTCTTTCCGTTCTTCGTGGTGCAACACGCTAGCTGGCGTTCCGCAGGGTGGCGTTGTCTCCTCTCCTTTTTCCATTTTCATTAACTCCATTGCAAGTAACATTTTCTCATCTTATCACCTTTATGCCGATGATCTTCATTTACTCTCACGGGACTATTGCTGATTTACCTCATGTTAATAATACTATGAACAAGGACTTTAACAGTATTTTTATCTGGAGTGAACGTTTTGGGCTGAAGGTTAACCCTGCTAAGACGCAGGTCATAATCATGGGCAGTCCGAAGCACATACCTAGGGGAGATTTTCCTAACTTGCTGTAATGTTTAACGGAGTCCAGATTTTGTTTTCACACCAGGTAAGGAACCTTGGTGTTATAATTGATCGCACGTTGCCTCTGGTACCTTAGGTGAACGAAGTCAGCAGGAGGATGTTTGCTTCGATGGGTTCCCTTCGTCGACTTCGTAACTTTTTGCCATTCGCCACAAAAATTGCGCTAGCTCAATCTCTCCTTCTCCCCATTTTAGACTATGCTAATATTTGCTATCTGCACCTTACGGAGGACCAGCTGAATAAGTTTGAGCGTCTCCAAAATCTTTCTATTACATTCATATTTGGCTTGCGCAAGTATGACCACGTTTCCTCCTTTCGTTTTCAGCTCAATTGGCTTCCTATTTGTATCCGTCGGGATTCTCTCCTTTTATCTTTGCATTACAGTATACTTTTTGTTCCCTCAACTCCTCCGTATCTCAAAGAGCGTCTTAATCACCTCACTTCCATCAGATCTTCACGCTCCACCGCCTTCATCCACCAAGTTCTATAATAAGTCATTCACTTAAATGCTTTGCCATTGAAGAGATCGCTCTGGAAGAGATCGCTCTGGAAGAGATCGCTCTAAAGCGAGTTGTTACCTTTATTTATTCAATGTAATTTTGTAACATGTTTTTCTTATGTTGTGGTGCAATCAAGAATATTATTATTATTTTTGTATGTTTTTTCCATATCTCAGGACCATGGGTTCCTGGACTTTTGTAAGGCATGCGTGGGGCCGAAGCCAACGGCGCAGAGGCCCTTTAAAAATTAAAAAATAAAGCGGGGGATACACATGGCGGATTCCATCTCCGAGCGCACAACACGATACACCCGGTGATGGTCCCCGCCAGGTGCAAAGACTATTGCAGTGCAACACTGTGCTGCGATGGAAACTAAGGTCATGGGTTATTGGGTTGAATGGTGGTCTGGACAATGGGTTATGGGAGGAGACTAGCGGACACCTGCCGTGACAATAAGTCTCAAAATTGTGAAAAGGCAGGCGGTGACTCGCCAACTCGTTAAGTGGGCCCCACAAACAGTCGCACGCACAGTGCGACAATGGAGCAACACGTCTGAGCGGCTGTAAGGTTGTCGAGAGTTGAGTCTGCGGTGCGCCAGATCCCGGTAATCCTTTCAAGGGCCGCCGGCGTTATAACATTTTACACTTCCAACCTGGAGCATAGGTTCCGCTCTTGCGACTCCACTCCGGCCAGCTGGTTAAGGCAAGCACAGAAGCGAGGGCCAGATCACTCGGGCCCTCTGGAGGTTAGGGGTCTGCGGTGTCGCTTATTATTATTATTATTATTATAGCACTAGGTAGTTAAGTAGAGCCCTTAGCCCAACGTTAACATAATAATAATGATGATGAAATGATGGCGCAATAATGTAGAAGGAAGGACGGGTTTTTTCTATTAAATATTCAAGGACTCAATGTGCGTCAATAGGAGAGTACATGAGCAACAATGTAACATAGTAATAACCTGCTTATCTTAATAAGCGCGACATCGGTACATAATTAAGAGATGATTTACTGGCAGTTTTTACGACCGTACCTAAATCGGATGTCGATAACAGAATTTTCCAGAATAGATAACCCTTCCTCCCGCCAGATTTTCACCTTGGAAAATCTGTATAAGAACTCGTGCGCAGCCTCAGAGCTTATTCTCTCCTTCCGAACATTCCGGCTACATAGCTCTGAACTCGTAACTCTTGTAAACTAATTTATTAAAATTAATAAATCTCAGTACTAAAAGTCAGTAGTTCGTTATTGAAGACATTCCATGTAGAAGCGTTCCTGATTGCAAGAGGTCGACCCTGCCACGGCAACTTCACTGGCGCAGACGGTAGAAGATTCATTCCACGGGTCTCCGCGTCGCATCACCAGCACCACCAGAAAAACGGTTTGAGTACCGAACATCCAGTAAGTGACCACTCATCTTACTATTCTGCTGTGCTGTGTCGTCGTTTTCCTATCAAGGATTAAGGATACCGCGAACCTATCCAAGACAAATAAATTTTGTGAATTGGCCAAGCAGCTGGGAAATATTCCAGCGAAAATCTCTGCACATTGCGAACGTCGAAACATAATAATTGTCACGAGTCATAATTGTACAGAAACAAATACGATTATAATCGGGACATCCATTAAGTCTCGAACAAGATACTGCACATCTCGAATCCAGGAAGGAAGAATCAGGGGGATCCATACGGTTACAACAGATAACTTTCCCTCTTTACCAAACCCATTCCTTATCCGCATAGGATAGTAAAGCATAGAATAAGCATTTTTTTTTGTATTTTGTGTTCATTAAGCAGGCCTGTGTTAAGCGAAATCTTGGGGATAAGAACCCAGCAAAATCAAATTTTGGGATAGAAATCCCAGTCCAATTAAAATATTGGCAATAAAAATAGGGATATGAAATCCCTTCGCAAATAAATATAGGAATAAAAAAAAATTCCTTTGCGAAAAACGCAATAAAAAATATATATAGATAAATCGCGTAGAAATAATAATAATAATTGCGAATTTATTGATTATTTCATTATTTTTAAACACGGATCGTTTCTAGATCTGTTTCTTTTCTACCTGTATTTAGCATAGAAATGATCGTTTCTAGATCGATATTTTAACTTATTACAGTTAAAATATATATTCTTGGATGTTCATCGTGAGGCTGATCACCCATTGATTTACACCAGAATTTTTCTTAGTTTTAATGAATCAAAGTAATTCTAACAGCTTATTTAATTCTAATCCGAATAATAATAATAACGGAAATTATATTCCAGACAATCAAGCTCATGACCCTAGTACGAGGTTAATATTGAGAGCCATAATTGATTTGATGAACCAAATCATAGAAAAGATTTCGGAATTATTTTCATATTGTGTTCGTATGCTGATTTATAGTGAAATCAACTTTTAATGCCTAAGAAATTGGTAGTTGAATCAGAAAGAACTGATAATATTTTGTACTTTATAGTTAAATACGTAAATTGTAAAACAGTTGGTTATTCACTAAATTGTAAAAATTGTAAGTGCAAATCTTTAAATTGGTCGGATACAGTAGTTTTCATTCTAAAAATAATATATCTTCCTGAATTAGACACATTTCGGTGGTCAACTTATTACAATTCGAAGCGGTTTCGTTAATAAAATTAAATAATAGAATAACGCGAATTAATCAATAAAATATATAAAATGGAAAACATCATTGTTAATCAACCAGCAGCACCTGGACCCCAGGAACCCCAAGTAATTGGGCAGATTCCGCCAGAGTCTACTGTACAAGAAATTCCTGTTATATTAACAACCATTCCAAGCGATATTATTAGATTAGTACCATTGTACGATGGAAACCAAAAACAATTAAAATTATTCATTTCACAATGCGAATACTTGTTGAATAACTTCGCCGGGAATAGTGAAAACCCAGTGCAAGTACAATACGTCTTTAGAGTAATCACTTCACGCTTACAAGGTAAGGCCGCGGAGCTTATCAGTGAAAGTGAACACATAAAAACTTGGGCGGAACTAAAATCCACTTTTACTCAACACTTCGGTGATCAAAGGACCGAAGATTGTTTGTTGGTCGAGTTAGAAAGTATTTCTATTCATCCCAATGAATCCGTAATTGATTTTGGTAAAAGAATTCAGTCATTAAAAAGTGCATTATTCTCTAAAGTCAATGAACATCAGGATGAAGGAGTAAAAAAAAGTAGATTTGACCTATATAATCACTTAGCCTTAAACAATTTTATATATAATTTACCAAAAGATTTAATGAGAATAATAAGGTTAAAAGCACCGAATAACTTAGAAGAAGCCTTACAAAAAGTTTTGGAAGAACAAACATTTCACGATAGGTATAAGAAAAAGGCGTTAAACGGGAAAGCTTTCATTGAGACATTTAAGAAACCTCCATATCATTCATCATTTAAGAAACCTATGTTTCAGCCTAGGACACCAACGCCCATGCGTCAGAATAATCCTTTTTATAATCCGGTGTTCACACCGAGACCTACTAATAATAATAATAACTATTACGCACCAAGACCGAATAATTATAACAATAATTACAAGCGCAAGACGCAAATGCCTAATAATAATATGCCCTATTTGGAGTTGGACCGTAGAGCATTTTTATCACGTCCAAAAAACCCAATGCCTTCAACTTCAAATGCCAATCAAAATATCCCTAATGTTCACCTAAATCTCAATACGGAAGAACGACTTGTAAGGCCTATCGAAAATTTTCAGATAACGGCCTCGAATATAAAAAAGAATTAAATAAATTACCTTTTATATATATACCGGAAATAAAGTCAAAATTTTTGTTAGACACAGGTTCAACACGAAGTTTTATATCTAATAAGTTAGCTAACACTTACTTTGTAAATAATAAGTACACGGAATCTTTCGAAGTCGTAAGTACGCATGCTATCAGCTGCCATAACGAAACGGTTGTTATTCCACTGTTTCGATTATTTTGTGTCGACTTGACTCATAAATTTTACGTTTATGACATAGGCGACAGTTACGATGGTTTAATTGGTATAGATTTATTAAAACGTCTAAATGCTGTCATAGATGTCCGTAAACAAAAATTAATAACTCCGATAGTGGAAATTCAAATATACTATCAAGATAGAAAATTGCCTATCTTCATTTTAGAAATAGGTGCAAGATCGGAACAAAAAGTACGACTTCCCACGAACATTCAAAATGGAGAAGGAATATTAGAATACACCGAATTCAATCATGATGTAAGAATGCCGCGTGCATTAGTAAAGTGTAGCGATGGATACGCTCACACAGTAATACAGAATACGTCGGACACAGACTTTACACTTAAAATACTTGAACCTTTTAATATAACATCGTTAAAAAACGCGAGCTGTCGCTTGTTCAATTTAAATAATAGTCAGCGTAATCCAAAAATCGACAAAATATTAATTCAAAATTTGGAAAAACTACGTACAGATCATATGACCGAAGAAGAGAAAAATGGCATAGTAAGTCTTTGCTATGACTATAGAGACATATTTTATAATGATAATATACCTCTAAGTTTTACACATGAAATAAAACATTTTATTAGGACGAAGAATAATGATCCAATTTATATTAAACCATATAGACAACCGCCTTCACAGGCACAGGAAATAAAAACTCAAGTACAAAAATTACTTCAGGACAATGTAGTACAACCCAGTTATTCACCATGGAGTGCACCAGTACATCTTGTTCCAAAGAAATTAGATGCAACTGGAGTTCAAAAATATCGAATGGTAATCGATTACAGACGTCTTAATGAAATCACTATAGACGATAAATATCCATTACCCAATATAACAGACATTTTTGATAAGTTAGGAAACAGTCTATATTTCACTACTCTGGATTTAGCGAGTGGATATCATCAGATCGAAGTTGCTGAATCTGATAGACCGAAAACTGCATTTTCTACACAATTTGGACATTATGAGTTCACTAGAATGCCCTTTGGTTTGAAGACTGCACCAGCCACTTTTCAGCGCACTATGGATAATATCCTGCGAGGTCTACAAGGAATTCATTGCTTAGTTTACTTAGACGACATAATAATCTATTCAACAACATTAAAAGAACACTTATTCAAGATAAGGAAAGTCTTCGATGAGTTAAGAAAATCAAATCTAAAAATACAACTAGATAAATCGGAATTCTTGAGAAAAGAAGTCCTATATTTAGGACACACAATAACTAAACAAGGTCTTAAACCGAACAATGATAAAATTGAAGCAGTTCTTAAATACCCCATCCCAAAAACGCAACGCGAAATAAAAAGTTTTCTCGGATTAGCAAGTTATTATAGACGATTTATTAAAGACTTTGCGAAAATCACAAAACCTTTAACTAATTGCTTAAAAAGGAATTCAACCATTATTTTGTCTAAAGAATACATAAACGCTTTCGAAACATGTAAAAGTTTACTCGTAAACGCCCCTCTCTTACAGTACCCTGATTATAGCAAGCCTTTTATTCTAACTACTGACGCTTCAAACATTGCGTTAGGAGCCGTGTTATCGCAAGGCACAATAGGAACTGATAAGCCGGTTGCATATGCCAGCCGAACGTTATCACAAGCCGAGACGAAATACAGTGCTATCGAAAAAGAGCTTCTTGCTGTCGTGTGGGCTGTAAAATATTTTAGACCGTATTTATATGGAAAGAAGTTCTATATTTACACTGATCATCGCCCTTTAGCATGGTTGTATTCCCTTAAGGAACCCAATAGTAAATTAACTCGATGGAGATTGAAACTCCAAGAATATACTTTTGAGATAACTTACCGTAGCGGAAAACAGAATACAAACGCAGACGCCTTATCTCGTATTAAAATTAACAAGTTAGATACGAATATTCAAGATGACGAAAGAACTCTAACAGCGTCCGATATAGATGAAGACAATTTAAGTGAAATTGATGTAAATCAATCAAGTTTACCAACAATAAATGAAGCAATTGATGTTAAACCAAATCAAATACTATTTTTCACATGGTTTAAAAATGAAATAACCGTAAAAGACATTTCGCGACCTAATCAAAAAATTTTAGAAGTTCATTTACCCATTGATAACCCAGAACTTTTAAAAGAGTTCCTTAAAGAACATATTTTAAATAATAAGAAATATTACGTCTACTTTGAAGACAACAATCATAGACAACAATTTGATTCTATTATCCAACAACTTTTTGAGAAAGGATCGGTAAAATTCGTTGAATGTACTGAACGTGTAGTTTATATGGATAATGATGATGATAAAAGAGATTTAATTCAGAAATATCATGAAGGAAAAACATCTCATAGAGGAATTAAAGAAACACTGGCAAAAATGAAGCGAAATTATTTTTGGCCAAATATGTTAGAGACTATATCAGCAGTTATAGGATCTTGTGAAGTATGTAAACGTATGAAATACGACAGACATCCTTTAAAACCATTAATTCAATTAACCCAAACGCAAAACAAACCTTTTGAAGAACTTTTCATGGATTTATTTTCCATAGAAGGACAAACATTTCTAACAATAGTTGATGCTTTTAGCAAATTAGCTCAAGCATTTGAACTTGCAAATAGATCAACTACAGAAGTCATAAAAGCTTTAATTAAATATTTTTCATTTTACGGAACGCCAATGAAAATTAACTCAGATCCAGGTTCCGAATTTAATAATGCATTGTTAAAAGAAACACTTTCATTATACAAAATAGATTTACATATTGGTACTCCTAATAATCCAAATTCCATGGCTATAGTGGAACGATTTCACAGTACTATTATTGAAATCTATCGATTAGCAAAATATGAACATAAATTTAGCGATGTTTCTTCAGTTATGACTTACGCTATTGTAGCATATAATAATTCAATCCACTCTACGACAGGATTGACCCCTTTTGAAGTAGTGTTCGGACATACCGAGTCCAGAAGTCCATTTCATATAAACTTTCAACAACAATATATGCAACAACTATTGAAAGATCACGCAAAAAGAACTAAAGTACTTTACAAGCATTTAAATGAAAAAATGATCGAACATAAAGAAAAGGTTAGAAATAAGTTAGAAGATAAAATGGACATTCCTTCTACCAGTTTAAGTAAAGGAAACGTAATATTTACTAAGTTAGTTAATCAGCGAAAGGGAAAAGATAAACCCCGCTATGAAAAAGCTGAAGTTAGAGATACCACCAAAAGAAATGTTGTCCCTGTTAAAATTAAAAATCGCGAGACTACAGTCCCACTTAAAAACGTACGACGACCAAATTTAAATGAATCAAATTTATAGGCACTTAACTTAATATTTTATCACCAACTGTTCATAAAATAAAATTTATGCGAATGTTTTATAATTGATAAAAATAATAAACATAATTATTAATGTTCTAATATACAATAAATGTATATATATAACACTTACATGTAACAAAACATAATTATAGATTAATCTTTTAATTGGAGGCAATAATCTTCAAATTATTCAGTTAATTACTTGTAAAATAGGATTAGAATTCCTCTCCCATCCCTACCTTTTCATTCCTTATCACAAGAAGACTCTACGAGAAGCACATGAATATGCAATTCATTAAGGCACATTGATCAGATTCTTCGAATGGCCAAAGAAAATCTCGTCTTTGTTCCAAATGATCGGCATTGAAACGCAGCGAATAAGTGATAGTGAAGTGAACGATATATAAAGTGCGTATAATAAAGTGAAGAGAACTTCATAGTGAAATTTAGGAAAGACAACGAAAAACGTGGATGTAAATTGTAAATTAGTTTATTAATCTTTAGATTGTATCTCTATGTTTTAACATTTTATATGTAATTCCGTTGTTACACAACAAGGAAAAAGTAATAATATATGGAAATGGGTAATGTTAAGATTATAACATGTATAAGTATGGAAATAGGTAATGTTAAGATTATAACATGTATAAGTGAAATTATCTTCAAGAAAATCTTTTGGATAATTTCACTCTAACGAGGGAGGAGTTAAGTAGAGCCCTTAGCCCAACGTTAACATAATAATAATGATGATGAAATGATGGCGCAATAATGTAGAAGGAAGGACGGGTTTTTTCTATTAAATATTCAAGGACTCAATGTGCGTCAATAGGAGAGTACATGAGCAACAATGTAACATAGTAATAACCTGCTTATCTTAATAAGCGCGACATCGGTACATAATTAAGAGATGATTTACTGGCAGTTTTTACGACCGTACCTAAATCGGATGTCGATAACAGAATTTTCCAGAATAGATAACCCTTCCTCCCGCCAGATTTTCACCTTGGAAAATCTGTATAAGAACTCGTGCGCAGCCTCAGAGCTTATTCTCTCCTTCCGAACATTCCGGCTACATAGCTCTGAACTCGTAACTCTTGTAAACTAATTTATTAAAATTAATAAATCTCAGTACTAAAAGTCAGTAGTTCGTTATTGAAGACATTCCATGTAGAAGCGTTCCTGATTGCAAGAGGTCGACCCTGCCACGGCAACTTCACTAGGTACCGTGCACCAAAGATTGGTTTTTATCACAACCAAGACCATGTCGGAGTTGCAAACAAGTGCACGGCCCGCCTGATGGTAAACAGACAAAGTAGTCTTTGAACGCTTGCGAATCCAAACGGTATCTGTTTACCATTCATGTTTGCCACCATTGTGATAAAATATTTGCGTCAGTAAAACCGTAAGGTATATCTGGTACATTCATGACATGATATTGATGCAACATTTATCGCCTACGCTGTCGATGTCGCTTCCAAGCTTGCCATGTACCACGCGTGAGAAAGAGTACGCGAATTTCATCATTCAACCCATTTGAACCAATATCGTCATAACTACAACTTCGAAAAGTTGAAAAACCCCCGACATTTTCATTTCAAAGTCCAATCTCTCAAAAACGTGAAACATGGCTAAGAACACTCGGGCTTACATCAGCTTTCGAATAAAAAAACCGCATTCAAATCGGTTCATCACTTTGGGAGCTACGATACCACAGACAGATACACAGATACACAGACACTTTAAACTTATAACACCCCTCTCTTTGCGTCGGGGTTTGAAAAACGATAAGACAAACAGGCCTCCGTACGTCGTACGCAAAGCTTTCAAATATTCACAACTTATCCGGATTGTGTTAAATATTAAAACCTCTTCAGTTATTTCATACTTGGAGCACTGCAAACCTTAATATTGCCACAAGATTGACTAAAGTTAGATACGTCTCAGGCTACTTCTACATTGGGCGGGGCGGTATCCATTCGGTATTTTATTAATTAACGATAAGCTCCGGTCGTGGAATGAGCTCATGCCGAGGTTTTCCCGAGATACCGGTACACGGTTCTTCAAGAATGGAGTGTGTAAATTCTTAAATGGTCAGCAACGCCCACGTGACACCCCTGCAGTTGCAGGCGGCCATAGGGTACGGTGAGCGTGAGCGTGTTTGCGATGGACGCGGTAGAAATATAAATAGTTTCCTGAGTCGCGCTAGTCGCACTTTGAATAGCTTGTCAAGAGAGATGGATATTGATGTATTCAACTGTTCAATTCCTTCTGTGAGGCGAAAACTAGCATGTCGTTTTTTATGATAACAATTCTCCAATCTAAATTTTAAGATAGTTAAATTGCAAGTGGTGATTTTTTCGGGTACCTTGGGACTTTGCTCACGTGTTCCTTCTTTTTTAATAATTAGTTGCTATGTAGTTTTATGTATTTTTTTTCTTTTTTTTCTGGTACACTATTCTATATTAGCAATGTACATATACTTAGTGCGATATTATATAAGCGAGGGACATAGACCGTGAACTGAAATTGACGGCTGAGCTGCTATTAAACACAGAAATGTCCGAGACACAGTGGGCTCAAGCAGCTCTCCCCATTCGGTATGGCGGCCTGGGAATACGCCGTGTCGAAGATGTGGGCCTGATTGCATTTTTAGCTTCTGCTCATGGAACAGCAGATCTTGTCACTAACATCTTTTCACTTAATGGTGACAATTTCTCGGTTCCATTTTTGCAAGAACCGCTTGCAAGATGGGCGACGACAATTACTAACGACACGCGGCCTCAAAATCCGTCCAGCCAAAGGCAATGGGACGATATGTGGAGCAAACACACTTACGATTCCCTACCGTCCAATGCCTCAGGCGTTGACCTGGCGCACCTCAAGGCACTCACGCAACCGGAGTCAGGAGCATGGTTACACGCGATACCATAAGCCCAACTTGGCACTATTCTTGACAAAAACTCGCTGAGAATAGCGACTGCCCTTAGGTTGGGTGCTAAAGTATGCGAGGCCCACCATTGCCGCTGCGGGGCAATGGTGAGTGAAAACGATCACCACGGCCTAAGTTGCCAAAGGTGTGCAGGACGATTCCCGAGGCATCACGCCACTACGAAATTATTCGGCGAGCCATGGTTTCAGCCAATATACCGTGCCTATTGGAGCCACCGGGCCTCAGCCGTACATCTACACGGCCGTCCGGTCTTTTGCCATCTGGCAAAAGACCGGACGGCCTTACACTGGTTCCATGGCGGAGAGGGCGCTGCCTTTTATGGGATGCTACTTGCGTAAGCACTTTAGCAGCATCACATTTGAGGCAGACTACACGTTGTGCCGGCTCGGCAGCAGAGGCTGCTGCCAAGTTAAAGCACACTAAATACTCCGCCTTGGAGCCGGTGTACGACTTTGTACCGGTAGCGATAGAAACCGCGGGACCCTGGGGCTCGGAGGCCCGCTGATTTTTTAAAGAGTTAGGCCGGCGCTTATTCGAGAGGGGCTGTGACCCCGCTCCGGCTCGTACTTGGTTCAACAGGTCTCCATCGCCGTTCAGACCTTTGAGCCGGGAGCGATGCGGGGTAGGGAGCATTAGTTTATATTTATCTTTATATATATATATATTGTTTTTTTATCTATAATCATATTTATACTTACTAGTTATTAACGTTATTTTTATTTAGTTTTAAGACTATTATTTGTTTTTTTTACTAATAAACAAATTATTGAAAAATAAATAAATAAAAAGCGGATATCGGCCAGATATCCTTATTTGTCGGTAAACTGTCAATTGAACGCAAGAAGACTGTATTCGAACCGCCCCGCGCCAATCAGGAAGCTGACAGTTAAATGTAAACGCGCAGTAAAGAATATGTAATAACTTGACATTAACAGCTGACTATAAGGAACAAATACACAAGCACACAAGCCGTCCACACAGCTCAACACAGTAAATCCTAGCCAAACAATTTGTCACCTGACAATGACTTCTGGGTTATTTGCTGGGTCGACAAAGGAAAACTGGCCCCTGAACGTCGTTACTAATCAGCAATGTACTCGTACCTACTTAGTTATCATTGTCAGACGCCAATTGTCAAGGGTATAATATTATATCCTTATAGCATTGTCAAAGGGCATGTCGCACGTCCCGGAGTCACAGGCGTCAACATCTGTTATGCAAGATTACTAAGCGGGCTTCGTGCTTATTTGCCACTAGCCCTGCATTCTCCGCTATCCTTTACTGCATTGTCGTTGCTCTACGTTATTATTCCGGCTTGTAATGTTTTGTTACACAGTGGTTGGTTCCACATAGGACCTGCAACTGTGCGATTTTCTTAGGTAGTTAAATAATTAAATAAATTTAAGAATTCAAGAGATAGCGAAGAGCCAAGAAATATAATAATAAACCAAATAGTTTAGGCATCTAAGGTCCATAGTCACAAATACATTTAAGACTAACATACATTAATACTGTTATAAGATTATAAACTAATTATTATTAAGGTCACGAAACAGCGTGGCTCCCTTGGCGTCGTCAAGTCCGGTGTAGAATTCGGTAGGTTGCCCCGGAAGCGCCGAAACACGACACCTTTGTCCAGAAATCAGCACACGCGATGGTCTCCTCCAGCGGCCGCAGCCGGCACGCGCACCACAAATGAGCTGAATGAATATGGCACTGTCTCATGTTGGAGGCCAATATTCATTTTGGGCCGCTGAGCCAACGGGGTATGTTGTAAGTACGTAGGGATTCAGTAGGTCACAAAATCCCCCAACCGATTTTTGATTTTCGAACGCTTGACTCTTTCACTCAAAAAATAAGATTATAATATTTGAAATAGCGATAGAAAATTGAAACACGAGTGGCACTCGTATTGCCCAATCGTATTCTATTCTATCGGAAGAAAGAGTAATTGCCCGCAATTTTGACACTGCAATCGTATTTATCCTACTAATATTATAAATGCGAAAGTTTAGATGTTTGGATGTTTGTATGTTTGTTACTCAATCACGCTTAAACGGCTGAACCGATTTGAATGAAATTTTGCACTAAGATAGTTTATAGCCTGGATTAAAATATAGGAAAGTTTTTATCCCGGGTCCACGCGGACGAAGTCGCGGGCGGAAGCTAGTTTAATTTAATTTTCGATTGCACGATAGTCAAAAATCTGTTTTTTTACAACGACAACATCCACACCAATTTACCCATGCATCGCCACAGGCCGTAGCAGTTGAACATATTTACAGCCAAGAATCGCTACGCACCGCGCCGCTAGTTATTCTTGGGTTTCCTGCACACCGTGTAACATTTTGAACAGGAGGGGCAAATCAGCTAGGTATCATTTTCGTCTTCCAAAAATGTCAGCTGATGCCTTTACGTGCGTTCAATAAGTAACGCGAACACAAGAGCAAAGTGGAACAGTCTGGCATACCAGCGTCCGAGCATGAGTTATGGGCCCCACACGTCCGGCGCAAGCGGGACAGTGCCGTTTTTGCGCATTATCGGGACATTCCGCGCGGACCTTCCGCAATTTATCGGACGGCGTGGTCACATAAAGAAGGCGGTGAACGTTTAATTTCAATCTGTTTGGATTAACCAGTCAAGCGGGTTTTCTTTTATCTCCATTTTTTTTATTTATTGAACTTTCGAAGTGTAGTTTTTGACTTAGAAAAATTAAAACACTGCACGTAGAACCAATGCCCATAATGGCGGAAAGGTTCTCGAATGGCGACCACCTACTGGAAGTCGCAGCGTGGGTAGGCCCCCCACAAGGTGGACTGATGACCTGGTAAAAGCGGCGGGAGTCCGCTGGATGCGGGTGGCGCAGGACCGGTCATTGTGGCACTCTATGGGCTCCCCGAAAGCCGTTCACTGCATGACATAGCCCTCCGCCTATGTCATGCAGTGGACGGCTTTTGGCATATGATGATAAACATTAAAGACACCTGTAGGCGTAGCACGGTTGCCATTTTATCACTTATCGTTGTGGTAAAGACGCCCATCACGCTCTGACAAGTATGCGAGTGCGAGAGAGACGGATGCCTTATCCACAACAATAAGTGATAAAATGGCAACCGTGCTACGCCAGCTGTTGATGTAGTCGCTGTGACTAATTGTAGTGTTCGGAACACTGAGATCGGGAAAATTCTGCTATGCTTTCCATTCCGGTACTTATAGTTGCCGCAGGTTAAAAAACACAACTAGAGCCCTCCCTGCTTCTCCAAGCTGCTGTGGGACGTCATCACCTTCTCTGGGGTACTTGGTCAAGTTCTGTGGCCCCGCACGAAACCCCCTGCTGAAACCTTTTAGTCATCTTTTACTAAGGGCGGGGAAACTGTAGACCTAAGGGGGTTGAACTTTCCAGACGAGCGTTAAGGTACACATTGGAACCTGTCGGACTTTATAAAAAAAAAATCACACCTTTCATTCGGAAAAGTAAGTTTTGCTCCACGACGAGAGGGATCAAAATGCTACTTTTCTGTTCAAGCTACTTTTTTTTATTTATTCATTGGCATGTAGAATTTACGCAATGTGCCAATAGAACACAGATCTTAATAAAATAATCGACTGTCATTTTATCGTAATCGGTTAAAAACGATCATGTTTCAAGTTTTAACTTTAACGTTATTTAAAAATTGATGTATTTTTCTTAATATATATATTTCTAATAAAAATGAAGAAAATTTGTTAAAACTTGTTAAGTTATTTTAACAGCATCTTTTTTTAATTTCTTCATGGTGGGTAAAATAGGATGTGTCACTCGGTAGCAAAATTATCTTCGTCTCGGGCGTTAACACTTGTATCCCTCACTACGCTCAGGATCCTACGTTAGAATCCCTCGCTACGCTCAGAATACAATTGTAGGATCCCTCGCTACGTTCAGGATTCAATACACCGCCATCGCCGTAAATATACTATTTTGCTCCCTTGTGACACAAATAACTATAGTTCTACCTAATGTACGTAAGAGTTATGCAATCAACCAGCTATTCTTGACCGAGTCTACGCCTGTGGATCATCTATACGCGTCTCTGTCTACGAGCTCTGCTTATTGTCACAATCTCTAGCTTTTTCCAGCAATATTTAAAAGTAAATAAACAGGTATTTAATATAGAAAATATCGAAGCCAAATGTCGGAGCTTCGACCATTAGTTTTCCGATTTTTCGCCTAATCCGCACGGACCTGTATTGTTTATGGATGACGCAGAGTTTTCCATCGATCACTTTCAGTCCAATACTAAAAGGTCAGAAGAATGCGGACAATAGACACTCCTTCATTTTTTTTCAACAATGAAACTAGCTTATTCTTTAATAATTCAGTCCAATTTATAGGAAGTGACGAGCGGTTTTTGGGAATAAGGAAAATGATGGACGGACATGTTATAAATTTTAGAGAACACCAATAATGATACAAAAGTATTGAAAATGCTTAAACTCTTTCCTTCCTTCCTTTTTTAGGGTTCCGTAGTCAACAAGGAACCCTTATAGTTTCGCCATGTCTGTCTGCCGAGCAAGCTACGGTGGCCTAGCGGTTCAGGCATGCGGCTGTCAAACGGCAGTCGTGGGTTCGAATCCCGGCTCGTACCAATGAGTTTTTCAGAACTTATGTACGGAATATCATTTGATATTTACCGTTAGCTTTACGGTGAAGGAAAAATATCGTGAGGAAACCTGCATACATCCACGAAGCAATTCAAAGGTGTATGTGAAGTCCCCAACCCGCACTGGGCCAGCGTGGGGACTACTACCCGATCCCTCTCATCCATGAGGCCTGTGCCCAGCAGTGGGACGGTATATAAGCTGATTTATTATTATTATTTATTATGTCCGTCTGGCCGTCCGTCCGTCCGTCCGTCTTCGGCTTAGCTCAGTAACAGTTACTACTACAAAACTGTAATTCGGCATGGGTACATAAATTAATCACGCCGACAAAACAGAAGACCGTACCGTTTTTTGTACCGTTTTTCTCGTTAAATAGTAAGTCGTTGGATAGCTTGTTCATAAATAATATGGGTTTTTAAAACGATTTTTCAAATTTTTAACCATTTATTCACAATATAAGATTACAGATATATTATAATTTTAGGCATTTAAAGCCCCAATTTTTGTTGAAGTCATGTGTCGGTCAAAAGTGTCTTTTACAGACGAATTCATTAAGTATTTACATGAGAACCTTGAGTTGATACCTTGTCGCTTTCGCCCGTGTGACAACGACAGCTTCGTATGGTAGTTTAAACATGGAGTTTTAAAGCGACACGGTACGAAGGGTTTTAGCCCCCCGTCAGCCGTACTTTTCACCTTTTTTAGTGTTCCGTACCAACATTGCTCTAAGGAACACTTTTTCGTTCACAACATCAAACAGTACATTAAAAATGTATTACGAAACCTGTTTAGTGAGCAGATAATGTTTGCTAGCATTCTACCCACGCGTAATTAATTTTGTTTTGAGATATTTATCTTTTGTACATCTGCTGGGGTAGCGGAAAGAAAAATTAATGAAAGAATAACATCGGTTTGGCGAAATGAGTACGGAATGGCTTATGTTACACCGTACCCGACGATACTTGTCGGCGCTCGGATAATTGTTTCTAAATTTTAGCTTCCTCTACTGAACTCATTTACCAACTGGATATTAGTTATGCCACAAAATCATTATGGTTGAGATAATTTAGGTCGACTTTTTCTAAAACTGTTATTCGTATTGGAGTCTTCTGTATTGTATGGTAGAGTTGCTTTTTAAATGGACTATTTTGATGCAATTCTTCCAACTCAGATAATCTCAAGTACCTATGGTGCCGCGATGAAATTGAAACTGGAAGTTTATCAAAAAAGATTTTTGTCATGATGATATAAAGACTTTCCAGTGTGTGTCTATGAACTATACTGCATATGTAAGGCAAGGCAAGTAGTATCATCCAAATGCGTTCAGCTTTCACCTTTTTATTAACAAATGAGATGTTGGGATTTTAATGGTCGCCAGGAACCTCGACTCTCTATACAAACGTAGTTTAGCTCTCATTTTAAAACGACATGCACACAAAAACTGGAAACTGGTTTCTGTGGCTAGAAATTAACATTAAAATATTTGAACTCTCAAGATTTACTTGTTATCGAGATATTTCAAAGAGTGCTTACTTCTTCAGACCGAGAAATAAAAATCTCTATCTTTGTCGAGCTATTTCATGACATGTAAAATTAATGGTATTTGTTTATATATTTTTTTTCTAAAACTGATAGCGACGTCGGTTTATTTAATTTTTGACGGTACTGCGACAATGGTGTAACGTCAGGGATTGTGATAAGGTTTTTGAATAAGGAAGGGGGAACGAAGTAAGAAACGGAAGCAACAAGTGGGAAACCGTCTCTTCCCTTCAGGCGTCACCCTAACTAAGGATGAGTACTATCTATGCAAGTATTACAGATTAGTAGTACTTACAGACAGCAAATGATGGTAGTTTTGTTTATCAGATACAGAATAATGAATGAGTAGATTGTACAACAAGTGTATAAAATGAGCCATTTTACGTTTGTATCCACCCGAGCCACCGTAGAGGGTGGACAGGTACGTCAAGGAATGGCTTATTTATGCTTACTGCTTTTCACTTCGATTGCGAGAAACTAACAAAGATTATTTGCAAAGTAAACTACACAACACTATTAATACAATTACAATATAAATTAGGCACCGATTTATCATTAAAACTATACTACTATTACTATTTTATAATACCTAAGTATATTTAACCGACTTCAAAAAAGGAGGAGGTTCTCCAATAGGTTGTAATTTTTTTTTCTATGTTTGTTACCTCAGGACTCCGTCATTGATGAGCCGATTCGTAATTTTATTTTGTAAGTATAGTAATTACCTATAAGTATAGTAAGTAGGTTCCAGGTGGGTCCCATTTTTTTCAATTCAATTGGATGATGGGATCCATGAGGAATTGAAGGAACTCCTCAATTATATAAGGCACGCCTGTAGTGATTTTGATATTTTCCATTATAACTCATGTAATTACACCCGGAAATCATAAATTTGGTGGTCAATAAAATGGAATTCCTCAATTATGTACTTAAAAGTACAAAAGTACGTCACAGATTCTGATAAGGTTCCGTTGAAATAGCAACTTTTCATTCTCATTATGATTACTTAATCTTAAAAGGAATCAAGTTGAAAGGATTTATATCTCGATCCACCAAGGACATAAAAAACGTATATGTCTTAAAATATTATTAGCGCAGGTGCAACTGAGCCCACCCATCAGTCGATAGTGGCGGAGTGGGGGAAGCCGTCTAGTCTATAAAAGCTACAGCGCGCTCATTTTTGGACACATTCTAGCGCTGGTCACTTGTCTTGCAAAACCTCTGCCCGTTTGAAGAGTCAAATTGCCTAAATTACGCCTATAATCAAATTGTAAATTCTTAGTGTAATTAATTGTTAAAAATCACTGTGTAAAATAAAGTTCTGTTGTAAATAATACGTCTTTTTGGTTATTTCCACTCCTGGTTCCTAAAAATATTTATATCGTAACCGGAACCCTTACCGGAACCCTTATAGGATCACTCTGTTGTCCGTCCGTCCGTCCATCAGCCAAGACCCTTTTTCTCAGGAACGCGTGGAGGTATCAAGCTAAAATTTATACCAAATACTCAGGTCCACTGTCCCTTGGAGCTGTGAAGAAATCAAACTTCTAAGCCAACGCAATCAAAAGATATAGCCGTTTATGCCGTAAATTTTCGAAACTCGCAAGGGAATCAAAACCTACAGGGTACTTCCCGTTAACTCAGAATTTTGAAATTTGGTACGAAGCAACGTCTTATAATTTGAATTTGAATAGCACAGATAAAGGAAAAATTGCGAAAAACGTAAATTTTAAGTTACATCGTATCATATAATAAAAATATTTATAATAATTTTAAAGGTATTACTTATATACCTATAGGTTTGTACGGAACCCTCGGTGCGCGAGTCCGACTCGCACTAGGCCGATTTTTTTTAATTTTTTAAAAGTGATTCGGCAAAAAAATCTATATAAGTTATTGTACCTGCTCACAAAATTTCACGACAATCGGTTGAGAAATGCGACCTATAGAGGAGAACAGCCGGACAGCGGGACAGCGGGACACCAGACAAACGAAATCGGCCCAAGCTGAAGCATAGAACTTCGTTCGATTAAAACTGCGTTCCATCTCCAAAATTACGAGTTTTTTTAACAAATGAATAGTATTGATTGGATTAAAATATGTTAAACGAATGAAAAACCCGACACGTGATTGAATGGAATGCTGGAAATCGAATTACTGGTCTATTCCCATGAGCTAGGGTGCAAAGAGAGGGAGAGTGTTATTATAAGTTTAACGTGTCTGTGTATCTGTGTGTCAGTGTGTGTGTGTATCTGTCTGTGGTATCGTAGCTCCCAAACGGATGAAACGATTTGAATGCGGTTTTTTTATTTGAAAGCTGATGTGACTGTGACACTCGGGAGTGTTCTTAGCTATGTTTCATGAAAATCTGTTCAGCCGGTTTTGAGATATTGGACTTTGAAATAAAAATGTCGGGGGTTTTTCAACTTTTCTAAGTTGTATTTTTAACTCTATTGCATCTAGTTTTAGGGGTATCATATTTTTATGTATATTTGTTTGTAAAAAGGTGGGCAGGTGAAAACTGATTTGTTGACGACGTATTGTAACAGATATAAGTGCGATATTGTGTGCTAAGTGTGTCAAACATTTTTATTTTTTCTATGCTATTTCTATCTGTGGGTTCCTTTAATTGGCTTTGTATTACTATGTAAGACTTATATCATGTTTTTGCAGCTGTTGGTACTCCTTAAGTAGAAATAAATAAATAACTAAAAACTGATACTTAGTAACTATTTAGTGGCTCTGTGAGTGGTACAACTCGCGAGGCAAACTTTAAACTAAAACAACCGGAAAAGTGTCTCGACCAAAAACCCTACGGTAAATGGCCAAATAACCTGGCCACCTCATACTAAAAATAAACTATATTCACCTGTAATATAATCCCATAAAAAACATTTCATGTAAAAAAGAGGCTAAGCTAAGTCTCGAAACGTTGCGCGTTGCGGAGGAAGAGTTTCGAGGCTTGGCCTCTTTTTTACATGAAATGTTTTTTTATAACAATCGAGTTGTCCAAATGTGCGTCTGGTGATCACGCCTCTGTTTCTAAGAATCCTCAGTAAGGGCTCGTTGGGGGATGCTTTCTAATATTTTTTCATAAAGCTAAAGAAATTTTTTGCCTAAATCCGTCCTGTAGTTTTACTCACGTCACTCCGGGCTACCTACATAGTTTTGAATGCAAACTTATCGAATGGAGTTCGAATAATGTTAGTGAGTTCATCAATGATATGTTTATACGTTTGCACCTATATAGGTGCAAACGTATAAACATATCATTGATGAACTCACTAACATTATATGGTATATACTTACGTACCTTATTATTAGGTATATACCTTACGTACCTTTGTAATAAAACAAAGAAACCTCTAGCCTCTAGGAACCTTGACGTCAATAAGTGCAACATTCAGCAGTAAAATATTGACAAGTAAATAAGTACCCTTTAACACATTCACTGATAAGAATCGCTATCGCCATGCACTGCGCTCGTAGCCCGTGGGTTTCCCGTATGTAGCGGAAAGTGCCTACGGCGTAGGCGTCCGCTAAGTGGGATACAAATACAAAATACAAAATTCTTTATTTCCGTACTGAACAATATACATTTATAACATAAGGGATGGAGCCGCCCGGTAAGCAAACAATGCCTGCATTGGGACGCCCCGCTCTTCCGTGGATAATAAAAGGTAAGTACTAACAATGTAATCAACTAAGGTTTTTTTATATACTAGTTAAATAACTAGTATATAAAAAACCTTAGTTGATCGCGCACACATTCTCCTACCTAAATAGGTAGGAGAATGTGTGCGCGGGTGTGCGATACAATTTATACGTACGAGTCATTCAAGCAATGTTGTAGTAAACCTTCCGTTTCATCGTAGGTTTTAGTTTTAATCCAATTTATAAGCAGCTTCTTGCAATCGTGATGTAGCATTGGATAAATTTCTAATACTTTGTTGATTTTATTGTAAATGTGTACAGATTTGCTGATAAACTGTGACTTGGCAAATGCCGTTCTGGTTTTTTGAGATTTAGCCACGTTACCTATTTTTATTTTGTTTTTGTAATTAGGGTTAGGTTAGGTTAGGTTAGGTTAGGTAAGGATTTGTGTAATTTTAAGGTACATTGTAAAATATATAATTTTCTAACCGAGAGGACGTCACTGATTTGGTATAGGTGAAAAACTTAAGTAAGTCACCTTTTGTAGGTAGCAGTGGCGTATTCGAATAGACAATACATGTTTAAAATTAGAACACAAACAAAAAAAATGTCTATTCGCACACATTACTCACACATACAACAGGTGACTTACTTAAGTTTCACCGTTGGGTCGAAAATGTTTTTTTTTTTAAATTCATGGCTTAGTAGTGCCCGCTGTGCACGTTCTAGGTCAATAAAACGACTTTTAGCAGCACCACCCCAGACAGGTATGCAATATACTAAGACAGATTGTACCAAGGACGTATATATTTTTCGTTTAGTATGTTACGTGACTTTGATTGCTTGGTGACTTTTCCTGGTAAATGTGTCTCAGCGACTGGAATATCCAGAGCAGTTTCCTGACTCTCCTAATGACTTGGTCTATGTGAGAATACCAAATTAAGGTGGTCATCTACTGTACTTTATTTGGGAAACTTTTCAATATTAGGGCCACTACAATTAGGAGTATTTGGAACTGGAGGTTGACACGAATGAATTTTGAGTCGCAAGTCGTTTTCAGGTTGTATACTGTTAGTGATACTAACACATACATATTTTGTCTTATTTGTGTTTAGTGATGGAAGATTAAATTTTAGCCACTGAAATAAAAGCCAACCCCGTCTCAGCACAAGATTTCACTTCGTCCCATGATTTACTAGTAATCTTGGCAGTGAAAGTGTTAATTGACAATGATAATTTACCTACTGATATACTAAACTGTCACACTGAACATCAATTAACATGTTCATCAAATTAAATCTGAAATTGTCTCCTCTAATCCAGCCATTCATTGTACCGGTTATGAATTAATAACAGGGCGCTCGGTTCAGTAATCTAACCGGTTTGGGTCGACCGGTTTACGCACTATTAAAGGGGTTATAAAGGAATATAATAAATTATACAGTCAAAGGGTAGGGCGTTTCTTGCCTTATGTTTAACTGCATTCTTAAGTACAACACTAATTTAATCTTTCAAGGCTCAAGCTTCAAGAAATTATTCTAAGTTTATGCCAATATTGTTTCTTCCTATTCGCCAATACTGTCCAATACGAATTCCACATATTTAACTGCATTTAATCACATTGTTTATTTTTCACAGCCATTACTTTTACACAATGCCGTTCCTTCCTATTCGCGATTGACCCCGTAGCATGGACGGCCTTATCACACGATAAGTGACAAGATAGAGCGTCCGTCACTGGCTGACACTGTTCATTAGAACGAGACGGACGCTCTATCCTGTCACTTATCGCGTGATAAGGCCGACCATGACACGGGGTCTGCACAATATCAATTGCACACAGTTGCATTTGATCACATTCTTTATACTTATACTCTTTACGGTCATTATTTTTACACCATCCTGTCTCCTTTTTAGTGTTCCGTACCAAAATTGGTGCAACAGAACACTTACGCGATCACTCGGAGGCTGTCCGTCTGTCACAGCCAGTTTTCTCGAGACCGTTTGACATAGGAAGCTGAAATATGGTATAGATATAGAAATTTATGGCCTAATTACATAAATAAAGTCAAAAAGGTGTAAAACCCAATAATAAATTAAGGTATCGCAATTTTTTTTTTATTGTATGGAACGTGTGGGGTATCTATCATTCGAAAGCTCGTAAAATTTCGAGACGGTATACACATTTTGAGTTCTTTTTATGATAGCTCTTACTAGTCTAAAATATGAACAAAGTAATTTTTTCAATCTTAGTTTGGCGTATTTCCGGTTTTTCCAATATACAGAATGTATTATTCAAACGCAAGCAAAGCAAGGGAAAATTTCAATGCAATGCAGTTTGAGTTTTTTCTGAAACTATAAGAGTTACGAAACTTGGCTCGTCGGAGTCACGACACCAATTTCAGAAAAAAAACAAACTGCATTGAAAGATTTGTAAAAAAAAAACCGGCCAAGTGCGAGTCGGACTCGCGATTTACGGTTTTCGTAATTTTTCCTTTATCTGTGCTATAAGACGTTGCTTCGTACCAAATTTCTAGATTCTGAGTTCACGGAAATTACCCTGTAGGTTTTAATTTCCTTGCGAGTTTCAAAAATTTGCGGAAATTTGCGGCATAAACGGCTCTATCTTTTGATTGCGTTGGTTTAGAAGTTTATTTTTTTCACAGATCTAAGGGACAGTAGTAGACCTGAGTATTTGGTATAAATTTTAGCTAAAAAGGGTCTTGACAGACGGACGGACGGACAACAAAGTGATCCTATAAGGGTTCCGTTTTTTTCCTTAGGTACGGAACCCTAAAAAGCATCATATTATAAGGCCGGAAATTGTACCCGGTCAACGTACACCCAGTGTGAAAAAAACTCGGCGAATTTTCTTGAAAAAAATAAATATTTTACTACATACAAGTTGGCAAGACGTACCGTTATAGGATTGAATTTCGCCTGGCGTGAATGGAAGAATGCTATAAATATATATATATATATTTTTCTGTACAGTTTTGATTATGTTGTGATACTGAACTTACCGTGTCTCGGGCTCAGGCAGAATACCAGTGCCTCTCGAAAGAGCGAAGCGTATAGCTGAGCCATGAACCCTATCGTTTTGCTGCAACCCACACAGCAATTGTATGTAGTTTTTTTTTGGTATGTTATTGTACTTATGTCTATTCTGTTTCATATTATGTATCGAAAATTTGTTATAATTTTGTTTTTTTACGATGTTGTTTCTGTTTCTGTGTGATTGTAGCAAACAAATAAACGTTTTATCTATCTATCTATTTTGCGTATTTAAGTATACCCGGTCGCGGGATTACGCTGGATGCGGGTGGCACAGGACCGGCCACTTTGGCACTCTTTGGGGGAGGCCTATGTCCAGCTGTGGACGTCTTTCAGCTGATATGATGATGATAACGATGATGATATTGTGTTCTGTTAATGATAGCTACTTAAGTGACAAAAACTTTCTGTAGGTATAGTTTTTGAGGAAAAAAATATTACGTGAATTGACCCCGAATTGAGCTCCGTAGTAAAATGTTTGGGAAAAAAATCGAATTGATCAGATCTACATGATTAAATATATGTTATTAAAAGGGCGTCGCGTTTCGATGGTGCCGGGGCAACCTACCGTATTCTACTCGTACAACGGACTTCACGACGCAACGGAACCACGTAGTTTTGTCCCCTAAATTATTAGCTTTCCATTTAATAATTGTTGTGTTATTTTTTTTTTAATACTTACGTAACGGTCTATGGGATCTTTAGATGCCTGAAATAAATGTTTTATTTTTATTTTTATTGATTATTTTTATTTTTATTTTTATATAGCATTTAGGACGTTTCTTTTTCTGAAGCGTTTTAAGTGCTTTGTTTATGTCTAGCGACAGACTCTTTTATTTGTTCAAGTCTAGACGAATAGGCTGTTTACTTTTAACTTACATTAGATAAAACAAATACCTCAATTAATTTGTTCAATTTACGACGCATTATTAAAGTATAAATCACAAATGGCATAAAAATAATGTCCCTTCTGATTTCATCTCGGGTTTTCAGGGTTCCTTAGTTAAAATCGCAAAAACGTTGCTGACAGTTATTTAAACATAGTAACGTATCAATCGATAGGTCTTTAAAATAAGTGAAAAGCTTTTCAGCACTCTGGAATAAAGTTAATATAATTGGATATATTGCTCCGGAGGGTCCAAAATTGGAACATCCACCCTCTTTTAACTTTCGAAACGTGTCAAAAATATGAAAAAATTAATATAGGTAGTGCTTATGAAAAACTTCCAACGAATTTATATAATAAGGTAAGTCCAAAGATTAATTGAGTACCTAGTTGCAGAAAAACTACTTTTCCTAAACGAAAGAATCGTAATCCCCGTGAGTTTTCTATGAATGTTAATTTGTTACGAAACCCTACATTGTGCGTCATGCTCTTGACCGGTTTTTATAATTAGATATTTAAGAATGTAAATAAAGAAAAAACCGGCCAAGTGCGTGTCGGGCCACGGGTCGGGTGCGGGTTCCATAGTTGCCTGTCTGTCTTAGTTACATCGACGTTCAGTGTTAACGCGGCCGCTATTAAACGAGACGCAGAGGGGTGAGGGCGGAGGAGAATGACGTCACAAGCGCGGGTCATCTCCGCGAGCCACACACCGCTTTAGACCACGGCATCATACGTGCATACCTACATACCTAAATAAATAAATGTAATTTAAGTATACTAAACTCATAATTAGAAGCAGGAGTTTTCTTGAAGAGACGAAACCCCTCAGCTGGGCTGTTCATCAATAACAGCTCCGACATGCAGTGCGGTTGCGTCGGCTGAATTTGTATTAGGAAATTTGGCCTTTTCAATTACACATTAAGATGGTCGGCTATTACTCGGTAACTACTTATGCGTACTTGTTCGTGATAGTTTTCCTTTTAAATTCATTATATGTACTACTACCACGAATTTTTTTCACATCCCCAGAAGTAGCCATTTAGCCGGCAGGGGGGGGACACATGACTCGAACTAAAATTAGGGCTTTAAAGCGCAATATCCCGCAAACGAATAACTGATTTGAAAAATGGTTTCAAAAAACCCATAATATTTTTGAACGAGCTATCCAACGATATATACCACACCATGGGTTTGACGAGAAAAAAAATTACATCCCCGGTTTAGGTGTAGGGGAGGTACACTAAAAAAAATATTTTTTCAAATTTTATTGTATTGTTTTGTCGGCGTGGTTGATTTATATACCCATGCTGAATCACAGTTTTATAGTAGGAATGGTTACTGAGCTAAGCCGAAGACGGACAGACAGACGGACGGACATGGCGAAACTATAAGTCCTTGTTGACTACGGAACCCTAAAAAGTTATACTCATTAGTTCAATAAGTTTCTTAATTGGACCTTTTGTTGTTATTTCAAATGATACAAGCATTACAGACGTACATACATACTGTATGGATTAAACTATGTCTGGTCACTGCAAGCCCCACAAAAACAGGTGGCGTGGAAACTTCCTTATTAAACGTAACTTGGGTGGTGCTGGCGGAGTTTCCGAGCATAATTTCGCTACGGTTATATTATGTACATACTTGATATGATGTACCTAAACACATACACAGACCTCTGTATCTTGAAAAGGGATAAGCAGAAGACATGAAATTTAATTTCCAGGGCAACTTTTTTATACCACGTCCGTAGCAAACAAGCGTACGAACCGGTGGTAAACAAGCGTACGAACCGGTGGTAAACAAGCGTACGAACCGGTGGTAAACAAGCGTACGGACCGGTGGTAACATGTCACCGTAGCTTGTGAACGCTATAACTCCAGGGATATCACATGCCCTAAGTACCTACTAATTACCTAGGTACTTTAACCATATCAGAATTTAAAAAGCTTTCTCAATTTGTTAATTACCTATGTTCATACCAAGTATTCGATATCATGTTTTTCGATAAACGGTCCCAAGAAAAAGGTATCTGGTACAGGACTATCCAGCCTGAGCCGTTGCAGTCTCCTTGGTAACTCAGTGTTCTCTTTCTCGACAGGATGTTGTAATAGCGTTGAGACTCCGCTCTGGACATGTTCCCACTAATAAATTTAAGTTCCTTATGGGAAAAGTTTCCAACCCATACTGTGCTGACTGCCAGGTAACAGAGGACGTATATCACATCTTGATGGAATGTGTCCGGGGGGTCCCTCCGCGCCACCTACCACACCGGATTTTGTAATACGGCGCTGGCTGATCCTGAGTCAAGCGAAATCATTTTATAAGGCCTACAAATTGTGTATGAGATAGCTATACCTCCACTAGCGGACGTATGGAGCGACATGCTCGTTTAACGACCAAGCTCCTTAAAATAAGATAAAAAATAAATAAATAAACATGTGTTACTAAACATGAAAGTATGAAAATGTACCCACTACCCTAATTCTACTACCTACACTACTTCTTGCAATTTTAGGTTTATACAAGGAAATCCCCAACCCGCACTGGGCCAGCTTGGGGACTACTGCCCGTTTTCTCTCAATCAGAAGAGGAAGCCTGTGCTCAACAATGGAACGTATGCTGATAATGATGATCCGATCACTCGCAACACACGTCGGTCTTATTCCCATCACGACCCTTACGGCACCCACAGGAAGGGGTCCATTCCCGACACCACACGTATCGAACGAACGGCTGTCAACTGAAAACTCGACTGCACTGTTTGAATATGCGATCAGAACGTGAGGGGACTTGGGCGATTTCCAGCGTTTTGTAACAAAAAGGTACAAAAAAAACCTTTATGGACTTTGTCTGGAACTACTTATGCTATCGATTCGAAATGCGGATAAGTAATTTCTTAACCCAAGTTTATTAAACAAATTAACGTAAAAAACCTAAATCAGTACATATGCGTTCCACTGCTGGGCACGGGCCTCCTGTCATGGACGAGAGGGATCGAGCAGTAGTCCCCACGCATTTACATAATTATTTTCTCAAACATGCTCAGAAATGTATGCGTTTATATCACGAAATGAAGACATGAAGTTTTTTGTTTAAGACTCCCTACATTACTTCTTGGCCTTACGCCAAGAAGTAATGTATGAAAACCCTAAGTAAAACCATTATTGTCCGCTACTCTAACTTTTAAAATTTGCTTACTACTCGTAATATTAAACTGGCAAAGGAAAAACTACATACTGCCAACCACCACTACTAGACTGTAAGCATACTTGCGACATAAAAAAAAAAACAAAATCTATGGTACTATACTTATGTGCGGTTTAACATGGTGCTCGAACGGCTTGTTCAAATGGCATGATTAAAAAATAAAAAAGGCGGCAAATTACCTATCATTTAATTGATTACCTTGTATTTATTTTAATTTTAACATTTCCTCACATCGCTTGAGAAAAGCACTATACAATCCTCGGCCGGAACAGGGATTACTGGACGAGTGTGAAGTAGACGGCCGAGATACGGTACTTCACGGCCTCTGCAGTAATAATGTACTATACTTTTAAATTTACATTTTAGGACCCAATATTCAAGTCTATGGCCAATAGATGAAAGAGGTCAGCTGCACATTCTCTTTTTTTACGGTGCTGACAGGAGCGCAATTTACCTTTCGCGTTTAGACCTACTGAATTCATTACACCACGTTCTTCGAATCTTCTCGGTTTTGTTATTTATTTTATATTTTAATATTTTTGTATTTTAAGTACAAAGCACAATAAGTATTTTTCCTCCCTAGACTTGTCTTTTACTAGAACTTTTCCTCTCGCGACTGTCTGAAAGAATAGTGTTTCTATCGATTTTCTTAACATTACGCACAAACAAATGGGAGGCAATTGGTACGCTTCGCTCGTTTGCATTCAGCACCCGGCCTCTAATTTCAGCTTGAATATAGTCCGAGGGCCACTTGTTGGTTAACTGAGGTCGTTGTTTAATTTGTTCATTTCGAAAATTGCGTAAGGCATTACTGGATTGCCACCGTTATTAGTAATTTATTAACTGTCACCATTGTTTTATTTGAGATTCGTGACTGTTACTGAGTAGAAGCAATAAGATTAGGGAGAAATGACCGATCATTTTTTCAACTATCAATGTGACATTACGTACGTTAACGTAAGATTTAAAAGTGATTATCAGAATCAGAGTCAGAATCAATATTATGGTGATTTAATCAGTTTTGTGGGTAACAAGGGATTTAATAGTTGTACTTACTGGCCCGTATATAATTAAGACCTCTGATGAACAAAGTACTGTTATTAGGCTGGTAATATCTTCTTCATTCGGAGGTTAAATGTGCCGCCAAAAAACCAAAGAATCGACTAAGATATATTCCTAAGCATACACATCGAAAGGAAAAAGTAATCACGTCATGATGTTGCGCCCGACGTTTATCAAAATCGACAGCCTCTATCCGTCCGTCCCTTGACCTATCCCCTACCTTAGCATGGTGAGTGCCTGACTCGGGTTACTTTTACATTTGGAGCGAGAATTTAAAGCTAACACGTATTTGTTTCGCCATATAATATAACAACTTACGTAAGACTCGTTGAGTTTACATTTTGAATTAAACAGTCTTTGGTATTTCCTATTATGATAATATGTGTTTTGTGATGTAAAAGTAAGTTGTCGTCTGTCAAGGGCACCCAAAATGTGTAAACACCTCTTATAGGATAGCGTTACGCCTTCTTGACCTAGGAGACGTCTCTCGCCTCGCTCCAGCTCAGTTCAACTGCCCGCAGCTTACCGGGATTTGAACCCAGGACCGCCAGCTTTGTAGGCATGATCCCTACCCACTGGCTAAGCCGGTCATCGATTGTCCGCCGCCATGTGTATAATAATGATGAATGATGAATGAATGATGCCACTTCTAGGTTAAAGGAGCATGGGCTGTCCACCAGCTCGATGGGTGGACGATGTTAGGACGATCGCGGGTCACTTCTGGTTAAGATTAGCTCAGGCTAGGGACGGGTGGCGTCCTGAACGAAAGGTCTATGCTCAGCAGTGGACGATTACATTTACACCGACCGTCTGACGACTCCCACTTAAATACAAACCGTTTATTTGTTGAATACAGTTTAAAGATGGTGAACAATATTTTCATGTTCGGTGTATCCAGCCTGCATGCAGGCGTGCAAATTATTTAGGTGGTGACAAACATTGCATTGTGTTGTTTACCTCACGACTAGTGCGGCGTACCCAATGCATTTGCGGATGGCGATGGCGGATGGCAATGCTAAGCCAGGCTTGTTGCTGGTTTATACTCCACATATCCAATAAAGACACTGATTACTGATCCTCATTCCGTGGGGACCTTAAGGGACCACCTTAGGGACTTACTGACGCAAACTTGAAACTTGTTCATCAGGCCCTTTGTCACTCGTCACGTTTCGCAAACCAAAAAGTAGTGACTTGAAAATAAACGCGGCATATAGGCATGGTGGCAGTTTTGGACCACTTTCCCATTTGCGGGGTGGAACGCAATATTTTGCACTTTTCCAAGATCTTATTGATGTCTTAAGATATCCTTACTTGCCGTATTACGTTATAAATATCATTATTATTCGTACCTCCCCGCTTCCACGCATCACGCGCATCAGCTATTAGGAAGCACTCATTTATGTGTGTAATGGGACGCCAAACGCGGCAGAAGCCTTGAAAAGCGAGCCCGCATAAGAAATACTAATTTCATTTGTATTTCTATTCATAAAGAGCTTCATTACGTGTAAGAGTTCATACATATTACGGCTCAAGTAATATTGGCCTTGGATATTGTATCACTATTTCAGTTTGATTTGTAGATTAAAGCATTTTGGACCTGACTCAGACAAGCCTGTGTAGTTAGCTTTAGCATCTTGTTAACAGATTAGGAACTAATGGCCGATTCTTAAACGTTCTTCAAACCTGTTTTAGCTAACACTGACATTTGTGTTTATGAGAAAGTGAATTTTTAGGCTAGGTTTGAGTAAACCAGCGTGGGGTACGATTCCATCAATACCCCGGATTCGGGGTTTCCCCTAGATTTGCCCCAGACTAGTCTTGTCTCCCGCAATACATTCCGATCGCTTTACCGGGCTTGGCCTGAAAAGCAACGGTCAGGTTGAACGAACGAGTAGTCTCTATTTAAATTTTTACTTAAAAAACTTACTTTCTTATTTATATACATATATGCATTTGTTTTTTGGAAATGCATAATAAAAATGATATATCTTTCTTAATTTAAGTATGACATCAACTGCATTCTTTTCCAGTAATATTATTTTCCCCTCACTGCTTCAGAAAGCCGTCTTTTATCCTTTAAAACCAGTGGACAAAAACGCATTTTATCCACTAGTGGGGAAAGTCATTTGACCTTGTAGCGTGTTTAAGTAGCTTTTACAGATAAAAAACATTTTTTTTATTAAATAAAGTTGTTTCCCATGTTGCACTTTCCTCGCTACAGTGAGGTGAAAATGTTTTGTGTTACACACGGGTGCAAATGTATTTTACTTATCATGTGTTGACACTCGCTTCTCTCGTGGTTCAACTATGCCATCCCTTCGCTTGCTCGTGTTTCAATTCCACACTCGCGGGTAAAATACAACTTTGCACCCTTGTATAACAAATAACTATTATCTGTAAATAGTATTTTCACACTATATGTATGATGGAACCTTAGATTAAGTTTTTATTTATAATGTTTTAAATGCCAATTATTCTTGTTTAACTTAACAATTTATATCATCTGTATTTTTCAAGTATAAGGTTGTTTCTTTGTAAATAATTTAAACAAAATTCATATTATATTGATTTAAACGTTCACGATTCTCACACATTATTTTACAATTCATATTGTCAATGAATAAATAAATGAAATGAACTACTCTTTAATATTTTGAGTGATGTCCTCGTAGGGTTCGGTCCATCAGTTTTCTATTCTATCCGAATTGTCCTATTTGCTCCCTTTGTCGACCCCAAAAACTACTCATAGAAATCCTATTTCGTCAGACATAAACAACCCTATGGCATTCCAACAATTGTCCAACTCCAAACTATTCCAACACGTCCAAAATAAACTAGCACCATTAATGTTCCTTTCATAACTTTATAAAAGAGTCCATAGGACAGGAGGCCGATTAGACACTTACGATTCACATTTCAATTTCATATTGTATTCGCGCGCCGTCGTTTGGAAAGAAAGAAAGAATGAGAATAAGTTTATTCATTACGTTTTAAAACTTAAAGGCAAGGTTTAAACATAAGATAAGTATCACTAGTGAGAATTTTAAATCGTCATTGAAATGCTTTATGTCAAGGTACACTTGTGAGTTGTGAGTACTTAGACGCTGGCGCTGATGGCCTTCCGTGGATACCGTTCCAAGAGAATGCTCCAATATGCGGCAAACAAAACTTTTAGTAAAACTAGCTAAATGATACAAATATTAGACATAGTTTGAGATCATATACACTAAAATTGCATTGCAATATATGTACAAGATCAAAAATAAATTACATACAAATTTTGGTTGGGTTATATTATTTTTAAAATGAACTAACTATTGAAACCTATATAAGTCATATTGGGATAAGTTTTATTGGCAATGGTAGTTCAACAAGATTATTGCAAAAGCGTTTCGTGAGCGTAGCGTAGCGCCGCGCCTCGCCGTTTGTCTGTGCAACAGATGGATACAAGCGTAGGTAAGCGCCGCGCCTCGCCGTTTGTCTGTGCAACAGATGGATACAAGCGTAGGTAAGCGCCGCGCCTCGCCGTTTGTCTGTGCAACAGATGGATACAAGCGTAGGTAAGCGCCGCGCTTCGCCGTTTGTCTGTGCAACAGATGGATACAAGCGTAGGTAAGCGCCGCGCCTCGCCGTTTGTCTGTGCAACAGATGGATACAAGCGTAGGTAAGCGCCGCGCCTCGCCGTTTGTCTGTGCAACAGATGGATACATCCAAATGGACTGAAGTTTTATTACTGCAAATGCGAATTTTGAGATGCACCGCGTCATTTGTGAGATACAATTTTGAAGCTCAAGCATTTTTGTCTGCATTTTTATTTAAAACGGTCAAGATATCATTTAAAAAGGTTAAACTAACTGTTAAGGAATGGAATTCGCTCCCAATCGTCTGTATTTCGTGAGCACTACGCTGTAGGTGCCTTCAAAACAAGAGTGAATAGGTTATTACTGAACTAGTTAGCTCCATCTTACGCTCTGTCGCCGCTTACTATCAGGTGAGACTATGGTCAATCACTGAATAGTTTTTTATAAAAAAAATACAAATTGAACAAAAAAGTACCGCTGATTTTAATTTCTAGAATTGCAAAAATCAGATGTCCGATTGACCCGCCAGGAATTAGATTGTGACAGAGAACATGAGGACTATTTTTGTTCGTCGCTTCCAATCTCAATTACATTTATTTACGTATTGTCCTCTTGCTTCCACGCACGCCGAGCTAACCCAGAAGAAACCGAGCACGCGAAATATATTGAAATGCAATTGGGATTTGAAAGAAACGAATCAGATGCGGGAAGCGGGGACACATCAGTAACGAATTCGCTGTGAAACTAGCGTCCCAAACGCAATAAATTTTATTTATATGACCCTTGAAGAGATAAAAGTAATTCTGAAATATGTTTTCATATTTTTTGTTAACATTACGGATGGGGGTGAAGTCTGTTCGTGTTGGGCTACAGCTATAGTTTTGTGAGAAATGCGTTTGTTGCAATTCAATTTACTTTTAATTAAGGGTTGCACAGAAACTCAACTCGCCATACAAACGTAGTTTGGTTCTCATTTTAAAACGAAATGCTAGAATATCATTTTTTTTTATATACAATGGGATTTGCCATGTCTAGGTAACAAACTAGTTTCTTTTGCTGTAAATTATAATAGAAATAAAATTAAACGAGTAATCGTCAGTCTTTATATTAAAAACGTTCTACTCGACCTGTATTATATGGAAACAAAATAACCTCTTAATCGAGTCGAGTACTCATATCCTCAAAGTCTTTGGAGGAAGTATTTCGAAAAAGGCATTTTGTACCTATTGATGTTAACTCCCTTCTTGGGACAACAATTCTTTCCGCTAAAAGTATTATGCTAAAATGTTATTCTATAAATGACTGGTACAGTCAGAATCGTATAGTAGCAGCCAAAGTATCGTAGCACATCCTTAATCTTACAGTAATAGACGTGTATTTGGTTACTTTGGCTGCTACTACCTATATGATACTGACTGTACATGCCAACAAAGTCATAAACTTCATTTCATCACAACGGTGGCCAATACAATAGGTATTTTAGATCGTAAAGATCGATTTTCTGTATTGTCACTCTAATAAGATTGTAAATAAGTTTCTGTCAAAAATTCCATTTTTGGTACAAGCTTTTATTGCTAACTGTACTTTCTTCTATACCGTCATCAACTATTCATAGAGACGATTCTAACGAGCCCAAACTCAACAGGGTTACATCGGTTAAGTACTGAATTCCCATGGTAGCCTTCTGTTTCCATCATCAGATTAATTTGATGGTACGGTCAAGGTTTTTAATTGTTGGGCCATTTAGGTGTCAACTAATTTTAGTTTTTAATAGTGGCTTTGAACAATCCAGTATAAAGTGAGCTTTAAATGGCTCAACAATTAAAATCCTTGACTGTACATAATATTGAATACTCATCCTAACTATACTTGTACACAAATTTTTGGTTCAAAATTCAGTTCCAAGATTTGTCCCTCACTAACAAACTAACAAACGTGTTAAATAAAAGCTTGTAATAAAAATATTTAATGCATTTTTGTTTCTTATTTCATTGTTCCCCAACAATAAATCCGAAAACAAAAGGCATTGTAACTCGTCGCGAATATAATTCACAAATAGGCCTCACAAGCCTAGGCATTTGAAGGACATTTCGACCGTTACGCAAAATTACTATTTGATGACTCAGATTTATATCGAGGCCTAAAACCCGAGGTTGAGATGATGACTGAAATACGAATTCAACACACGAGATACTTAGTTCTATTTTCAAAAGACCAACGCGATGTATCGGGATTGGCCGCACAGCACTCGAAATCGATTTACTGTCATTCAGCACAAATGGACACCACTTGAAATTATTAGTCGAATCTGAATCCTACTAATCCCACTATATCGACAAATATTATAAATGCGAAAGTTCGGATGATTAGATGTTTGGATTTTTGGATGTTTGTTACTCAATCACGCTTAAACGGCTTCACTGATTTGGATGAAATTTTGCACAAAGATATTTTGTAGCCTGAATTAAATTTTATAATAGTTTTTATCTCGGGTCCACGCAGACGAACTCGCGGGCGGAAGCTAGTAATGTCTATTTGAAAATTCTCGACATGGAAAATTTCCCAAACTGAAGAACCCCAAAAACTGCTTTCATCATCATCATCATCGTCATATCAGCCGAAAGACGTCCACTGCTGGACATAGGCCTCCCCCAAAGAGTGCCACAATGACCTGTCCTGCGCCACCCGCATCCAGCGGACTCCCGCGACCTTTACCAGGTCATCAGTCCACCTGTGGGGGGCCTACCCACGCTGCGCCTTCCGGTACGTGGTCGCCACTCGAGAACCTTTCCGCCCCAACGGCCATCGGTTCTACGTGCAATGTGCCCCGCCCACTGCTACTTAAGTTTAGCGATTCGGAGGGCTATATCGGTTACCTTGGTTCTGCTGCGGATAGCCTCATTTCTGATGCGATCGCGCAGAGAAACTCCCAACATAGCCCTCTCCATTGCCCTTTGGGTGACTTTGAGCCTTCTTATGAGGCCCATAGTAAGCGACCACGTTTCCGTGCCATACGTCATCACTGGCAACACACACTGGTCAGACTCTCGTCTTGAGAAGAAAAGATGTGCCGTAGCCTCCCGAATGCTGCCCAGCCGAGTCGGATTCGACGATTGACCTCTTTCTCAAAGTTGGACCTACCTAACTGAACAGTCTGTCCTAGGTATATATAATCGTCTACAACTTCGAGCGTAAAGTGTCCGATTGAAATGGGGGTTGGTACTACATGGAGGTTTGACATGATCTTTGTCTTATCCATGTTCATCCTTAGACCAACTCGCTCGGAGGCTTTACTGAGGTCATCGAGCATCGTGCTTAAGTCCTCCATGGTCTCAGCCAAGACTACTATATCGTCAGCAAACCGAAGTTGAGTGATGTACTCGCCGTTGATGTTGATGCCTAGCCTTCTCCAGTCTAGAGTCTTGAACACGTCCTCCAGTGCAGCGGTGAACAATTTTGGGGAAATAACATCCCCTTGTCTGACACCCCGCTGCAGCGGAATAGGCTTCGAACTCTGATCCTGGAGTCGGACTGACATAGTGGCGTTCTCGTACAAACACTTCAGCACTTCGATGTAGCGGCAGTCTACTTGGCACCATTGGAGAGACTGTAGTACAGCCCAGGTTTCGACGAATCGAAGGCTTTCTCGTAGTCCACGAACGCTAAGCAGAGAGGCAGGTTATACTCCTCAGTCTTCTGTATAACCTGGCGGAGCGTAACTGCTTTACAAACATGTTATTCATGAAATGATATTGCAAATAACAATGTTAACACATTTATTTTAGATGCAATATTGACACTCAATATTTTAGTATGTCTTCACATTCATAAAATACGCTGAAACAAAATTTACTTGTCGTTTAAGTAATTTCTCAATTTGAGCAACAAAATGTCTCAATCTTATAGCAATATTGTTCAAACTTTGCTCTTAACTTGGTTTAAGGTCGGTTAAGCGAAGCAAGCATATAAGCATTTCGTTTTGGAAAAGCATACAATAAATATAGAGGTCAAAAATGCAAATGTTTGTTCGCCATGAATTTGTAAACTTAATTTCGCTACACGGATGAACTCTCGCTCTTTTTATGTAATCTCTTCAATTAATAATCGTATAACACTGACAACCTTAACACTGATTCGAAGGTGCGCGCGTTAGGACAGTCCAGCTGTTATTTTTCCATATAAAAATTGACATTTAGATCTACCTAACGTACGTATAGTCACGGAATTTGATTGTTGAGCCATTTAGGGGTCACTTTATATTGGACAATTCATATCATATGTATTGATAAACCATATAACCTTCATCCCTAAATGGCTCAACAATCAAATTCCGTGACTGTACACTGCGTCACGTGATCGACCTGCAGAAGTCACAAGCTTGTTGCAAATTCTATATTGCTTTGAGTGTTCATTGTTTTGACTGACAACCAATTAGAAAAACGTGCAGGTCATTCAATCTCAGCACGGTGCATTCTCGGGAGCTCTGGCAGCCTTACCTACCACCAGAAACACAACACCACATACCTACAGATCATGAGGCACCAGGCCGCGAGGCAGGTCACCGATGAGATGGACAGAGCAGGTTAAAGCTGCACTACTGCAGCTGCACCACTGCAGCTTGCGTGTAGTGATGCGTCTACACGCATCATTACACGCAAGCATAAGGAAGGCGCCTCAGAGAGGAATGGCGGCGTGTTGTGAAGCTTTCTACCAACACCTGAAATGATGGCCACGACCACTCTGCCAAGAGTGAACCGACGAAGAAGAAAAGACCTACAGAGCAGGATCTAGCCTAACGTGCAAGAATGATAGAGCAGCACATCGCACATTGGCTCACAGCACTTGGAAATAACAAGCAAAACAAATGCGAAGCAAAAAACTCGAGTACAGGAAAAACAAACATTCGTTTATCATAACTTGACTTAAAATAGGTACTTTTACCTTATTTAATCCAATCTTAGCAGATTGTACAGGGCGTGCTTGGCCTTCGCACACGTACCGCGTGTGTGGAGGATGGTAAAAGTAACCTATTTACCCAAACCAGGTAAGGCGGATTACAGTGAAGCCAAATCGTATAAGCCGATAAGTTTATCGTCGTTTTTCCTAAAACCCTGGAGAAATTGGTCGATAGACACGGATTTAAAATGGGATCCGGCATTTATGCGAATGACTACAGTAGTAGTGTAAGCATGGGTAGTTTGGCAACCGTCTTCCAGGCGGAGACATACGCCATAATTGCCTGTGCACAGGAGAATATAGACAGGCAAACCAGAGGGCAGACCATCTATATACTCAGTGACAGTCAGGCGGCCCTTAAAGCGCTTACAGCGCCGAAAGTGGATTCTAGACTAAGCTTGGAAAGCACAATAAGGTGCAACTAGTTTGGATATTGGGGCACGAGGGCTGCATCGGCAACGAAAGAGCGGATGAGCTTGCAAGACCGGGGTCTACAAATCACTTTGTAGGTCCAGAACTATTGGTGGGACTCTCGCAGAGAACCATAACTTCGGCCTTTAAAGCCTACGCCAAAACCAAACACCAACACAAGTGGAGAAATGAGGTGGGCTTAAGGCACTCAAAGCTCTTCATAGAAGGAGTGGACTCGGGCTGGACCAACAAGCTCTGGAAACCCAGTAGGAAGCAACTCAGAATCATATCTGGGGTGTTCACAGGTCACTTCGGATCAAGGATCTCTTGGCCAAGATGGGACTGTCGGATAGTTTAGACTTTAGAATGTGTGGCGAGGAGGATGAGACCATGGAACAATTTCTGTGTGAATGTCATGCCCTTGCCAAACAAATAATGAATTACTTTGGTAACGATTATCCGCAACTAAAGGAATTCAAGGTGCTCCCGCTGAGCTGCATCATCCGCTTCGTGGAAATGATGGAGCGAGCTTGGGAGTAGGCATAAAGGAGAGGGCAAATGCACAAAAGATCCCGCTGGGTCGAAGTGCATCCGAAAGGGCCCTCATCTAGATAAGATAAGATAAGATCCATTTAAAGGTCCAATTTCCAAAAGAAGCTCAAGATAAGATAGGAGATTGAGATATAATATTCGAAATGCCATATGCAACTTTGGTCATGGCATATGAAAAGAACAAATCGATTGTAGGCAATGAGATATCGTATGTAGATTCGATTGGGACCGAGCGTGCAAACGTAGGCTATTGCCTAGTTTTTTATAGAATCGACTACGTTACTAACGAGCATGCAGCCATGATGTTAAGCAAACACCGTAGCCTTTGGCGTAACCTCGCAAAACGCTAGCGGAGTCAATAGCGCGCTATCGGCCCTCTATTGATTTGAGGATACGTTTTGTGTCGACAAAACACAGATATACTAATTACAAATGCAGATCCATGAGACAGAAATACTGATGGATCCATCAGACACAAATGCAGGTCCATCATTCCCAACACACGCATTCAACCTTACTCGCTATCAGAAACTGCACAGAGCTCTGTAGCTCTGTGCAGCAAGAAGTGGTCTTGTTATTAAATAGTTGAGCATCAGGAATGAACATATGATATTTTTTCTCGAGAAAGGGACTACAATTGGAGGTGGAATCCCATATTCATAACAATTTAACGCGACCGAAAACTAGTTAAGTTATGGGGGTGATATTGATCTTCTGTTGTTTTTAGTTGCTCTGTAAAAACCTACTGATTTTTATAGTACATAGTACTCATCACAGCTATACGTGATATTTCATTACCTATTAGTACCTATTTCATTGCATTAAACGATCTGTTTAGTCTAGTTGTTGGTAGTGAACATACCAGCTAAACTAAGCGCCAAGCCGATCAGACTTTAGGCTGCGCAGTGCGCTGTGAAGCAATTTATACAGTTCAATTTAGACTAAACGCCAGTTCTCTCGGTCGTCGGCTAATTTCTTTAGGTCCCGCTCTGGTTCCGGTAAGACACGATATGTTTTTTCTTTTAGTTGCTATACAAAGCTTATCCCGTCTCGCCTGCACCCCTTGATCCTTTGATTTCACCTTCTAGAATATTTAAAAAGCCGTTTTTTTTCACCTTTGCACCTTGGGCAAACAAATATTTATGATGAATGAGTGTGTCTGGATGTCCGGCTGTTTTACTTTACGCCTTTTTTACCGATTTTGTAAAATTTTGGGAGCAGTTTCGATAATTATATAATATTTTTTTCTAGTCAGTTCTTGGAAAAAAAAATACAATACATATTGCGAGGTCTACGGCCCAAAGAGCCACTAGTATAATTAGTTATCCCTATGTAATGGATTTGATCATTATGGTGTATTTATTCTGTTTTCTCTTCAGATAATCAAGGGACACAAAATAATAAACCGAATAACAATCACAATCACGTTATTAGATGACTGAAATACAATGGTGAAACATTTACAACGCATTAATTCAAGATAACAAATACGACAGTAAAGATCAACTTCTCAAAGCTTTCAACTAATTCACGCTGTCCCCTGCGACACTTATATCAAGTAAAATTACTAGTATCCGGCCAAAAGCAACTCAAGCGCCATTGAAAACCATTCATTTACACCCATTTTGGTTGAGAGTCAATATTCCTTCCTTCCCAGCGTTATTAATTCATCAACCAGAAAGCATTGGAGAATATTTCCTTACCACAACATTAATATGAATAGACTTCCTTAGTGGACTTAATTAAATTACGGTTGGTATAACGGGAGATATCGTAATATAGAACTAGGGGATTCTTTACATCTCCAAGCGATTGTATCGCATTCATCGATTGATTGTATCGCAATGGACCCAGAGACTCAACACATCTCTCGGCAAATGTTTGCTCAGAAGGTCAATCACACTAACGTGCGTTTGAAAAGTTAGGCTCTGAGGGGCAGACGCAGGCCAGGACAACAACTCAACTGGCATTTTCTCATACAAAAATTGACATTTAGATCTACCTGATGCGCTTACAGTGCGTTACGTGATCGACCTGCTGCTATTTGTCCACTGTTTCAATGTTGCTTTTTATGTCATTTGATTATTCAATTGTAAATGTACTTGAATAACTCTGACATAATGTAAGTAGAACAAGTTTGCAAACAAAAATACCGGGGTGTTAAATACATAGACGATCGTTTTAACTAGGACGGACATATTCATTATTCAATCAGTGTGTACTAAATTAAGAGCTATTATGGCAAAAATGTATATCCTACGTACAACGCGCTTGTGGAAAGTAGCATCTCCTACGGTCTCAGTAGCTACGGACGTACTTTAAGTCATATCTCGACAAAATATACAACTTACAGATAAGAATACTCGAAATAGTAGTACCATTCAATATTAGAAACAGTCTGAAATGTGATGGAGGTCTTTTTAAGGCGTGCAAAGTGCTGCCTGTTCACACAAAATTTAATCATCAGATACTAAAAGAATAAATCTTTAAAGCCGAAATCTAAAAGCCCATTTCACATACATACAAAAGCTACTAGACAAGTTACAAATCACATGCTAAATAAACCGAAATTTAATCATTTCTACGGACGGAGAACATCGGAATACATCTCCGACTTAATTAATAAACTCCCAAAAGAATTAAAGGATAAAATAACCCCAACATATATAAAAAAAATCTTAAAAACGAAATGTTTACAGTTTAACCCTTTACCCGCCCTCGTCTGATATATCAGACTGTGTAAATGAAATGGCACCATTATTTATTATGACATTTATGACTGAGTAGAAAATTGCCTGTAAACGTTCGGCGGTTAAAAGATTAAAATGTTATTTTTGATAGGTAATAAGTTGAGAAAGTGAAAAAACTAAATGATAATCATTTATTTTCCTGTTAGCTGTAATTAAGTCACTGCGCTGCTTGCATCGAGACAAACCAAACGGGTTAAAATTGCTATTTTAATTTATTTACTAAATTTCTCTCAAAAAAAAGAGCCCCTGAGGCATAGAGAAAGGATAGAATAGAGGCACACACATACGCACATGTGGGACAAAGATGTAAGCATAGACAATACCACAAGTGTCAAGTCAAATCTCCTATCCCTCAGCACGTATAGGCTTTCTTTGTTTGTCACCTCCTGTCAAAGTTAAAATATTGTACTGAAAGTGACGTCACGGATATAATGCGACTAAAGTATATAGACAGGAGTTGTCGAGCATGGTATTCGTCTTCTGATCCTTCTTAATTTAGTCAGGTTAATTTATCTCTATCCCTGTTGGGCATTCGCTAGGACTCCGTCTATTAAATCCTTTATCTAACTACGGGTTAGATAAAGGATTTAATCTACTTAAAAATAAAAAAAATGGAGTCTAGATTTTTTTTACCAATGATTACAACACGCAGAAATCAAGTTAAACAGGATTTCAGTACCTTTGGCTTAGAAATAATAGATCTCATTATGTATGCATGTAGCTTATTACGTGTTATGAGTGGTGCATTATGGTAATGTGATGAACGAACATTTCAGCTGTGAAATGAGCTCTCTGCCAAGATATGTTTACTTCAAAAAAGGGATAAACACATTTTTACAGGCGTAGTCACTCAACGCAACTGATTTATATTCATCTATACTAGTCTATACTCTATACTAATGATGAACAGGCATTGTCTGCGAAATGTTTAACTTTATAAGTATTTATGTATGGGGTGATCTCCTAAATTTATAATCCATAAAAAAAACTTTCAGCAGTACAAAGAATGGGCCTTCGCAATGCACATCACCTATGCTAATAATAATAATTACGACAATAAGATTAATGGAATACTAGAATTATTAATGAAATGGTTAGAACAACAGAATTTAAGAATAAATGTGGATAAAACTAATGCCATACAATTTGGCATGAAAAAAAATCTGAATACAATTCATAATAAATTAAATTTAGAATACAATGACAAAGCTATTAATGAAATGGATAAAGTTACATTTCTAGGTTTAAAATTGGACTCCTATCTAAATTGGGAAACCCAAATGGAAAGTTTATGTAACAAGATTAATAGGTTTGTATATGTACTAAAAAGACTTAGACGCACTACCACCCTAGAAGCTACCTTAACCGCGTATCACGGTTACGTAAGTTCTCAATTAAGATACGGACTGGTCTTATGGGGAAACTGTTCGAATTTTAAAAGGGTTTTCATAGCCCAGAAGAAATGCTTAAGAGCGATATGTGGTGTAAATCAATATAAGTCATGCAAGCCTATATTTAAGAAATTAAAATTACTACCATTGCCGTGTATATACATTTTAGAGGTCTGTATATTTGTTAAAAAAACACCCTGACTTGTTTAAAACAGCAAGAGATGTATATCACCGTAATACAAGAAATCCAGGGCGACTGGAACACGATCGCATCCCGCGAACATCATTATATGCAAAACAATGTTATTGCATGTGCATGAAGTTATTTAATAAGTTACCGCCAGATATAAAACAAATGCCTTTCAATATGTTTCGAAGGGGCATAATAAAACTACGAGTATTGCAAGAAAACAATACTATGATATAAAGTTGTTCCTATTAGATAAGTTTTAATTATTTGCATGCTAGTATTATTGTTTTGTAATACTTATAGCAGAATTATGTTCTCCAGTAACATTTGTCATCTCTTTGTATATAACTATTCTATGCAATTAAAGAAGTTTGAAGTTTGCTATAATTTCTCGTGGATTCGCCAGGGTTTTTTTATAATACTAGGGCGTAACATTGCGCTCAGCTAACTAGCTGAGCGCAATGTTACGTTAATATAACTATATTATAAATAGATATAATCGTATAGCGTTACACTAAACAACTGGTGCCGTGAGCTGTAGAAATTGCGAGCATGACTTTAAATAAAATAAAAACTTGCATTTCGAAAAAGTGAAAACTTGCATTACAAATAATTTCTGATTATCAACAACAACAAAACATTTCATGAAAATCAGTTGATAAATGCATGCTGTAGAGGAAAACAGCGGGACATCGGGACTGTGTGACAGGCACCGGGCACCGGACAAACGATTTTTGGCCCAAGGTTCATAGTACGCCAAAAAAACTGCAAATTGTGTTAAAAGCATGAAAATCGGAAAAAAAATAAAAAAAAAACTAAATGTAGATATTTTCAAAATTGCTTTCTTGGGGTGGGCTATGTTATTAGTTTATTACATAGCATTTTAGGTATATTTTACAAATAATGATTCAACCGTATCATATCTGGAGGAGCCCAAACTTAATGGTATGTTTGGAAAATGATTTTTATTGTAATTTACAACAAGTACTTGAAATATAATGATACTAGCTGTTGCCTGCGACTTCGTCCGCATAGAACTTGTTACCGTCTTAGAAAAATGATTGCTATTAAATGATTGTAGGCAGAACCTTAATTATCGCTGCCCTTAACAAAGTTCTACCATCTTAAGGGATGATTTCCGAGATAAAAACTATCCTATATCCTCAAATTAGGGTCTCAAATTATCTGTACTGAAAATTTCATCTAAATCCGTTCAGGGATTAAGCGTAAAAGGTAACAGTGCGATTAGTTCATTAGTTTAAATTGAAAACTCTGTTTTTACACATGTAAATATCTTAAAAATCATCAACAGACGTTTCAGCTTAAATTGTATATTTTTCATAATGTATTAAAGAAAGCTACATTACTGAACATAGTTTTGAAAGCAAACGTAATCTAATGCTAAAAGACGTAGAACTATCCATCTCCATCCGCCGTCCCCAATTAACCGTGTTAGAGAATAATATTATTCTGATAAACCAAAAAAAAAGAAAATTAACAAAATAATGCGTACCTACTTATTACTACTACTTACCTACCTTTCGGTTCTGGAAACATCCCAGTTCTAACCTAACCTAACCCACATTTCTGGTAGCTGTTCGGTTCTGTAAGGGTCGTGGTTCTAACCTAACCTAACCTACTTTTCTGCTAGCAGTCGGATTATGTATGACCTATACATACTTCCGACCGTTTTTAACCTCCGTAGAGGATGAATTTTAAGAAACGCTGTAATTAGTTTCCTAGTTTTTTACCGAAGTTATCCCTTACTTTAAAATTGTATTGTTCCCCGTACAAACATCCAACTCCTTTTAGCCCATTTAGTGGATGAATGTGTCCACCTTATGGAATCAATTGAAAACACTCTAAAACAGAAGTTACAAATCCCTTTCTTTAAAAATGTTGTTGGTGTTGAGAGCAAAACATTTATAGGGGTTAAAACCCCTGTAACGACTCTATTTTCTTTCAGGACATATATACTATTTAATTAAGCAAAATGAAAAAAGGCGATATTATATAGATAAATAGTTTTAGAGAAAAGTCATATTCCATGAATTCGTTTTTTTTCCGGCTGAACCCCTGGAAATTTTTCAACAAAACTTGGCACTAGCTGTAAGGTACTTAATAGAAAATAAGCTCTTAATTATAAAAAGGGCATTTTTTCTTTCCTTATCCTGGCTACGACCTTTCAAATTAAAAGGAAAAATGTAATATCCATTTAATTTAAAATTGTCCTTACTCCCTTAATGTTATTTACATCTTTGCCGGACAAAAGATGTAGATAATTCACATTAACTCAATTAAATTAAAACTAAGTTAAATCTAAAAGAGGCCCTCGGGGCATTGTACCGGGGATGCTGGCGGCATTTCCTCGCTGAATTGCGATGTTGTTGCGCTGGCCAAGAAAGCCGCCAGCTCTTCGGTCACCAGTTACGTTCAGCAGACGTTTAGCCAGATTTCCGCAAATAACTTATGTGCTCTGCGACTCGAAATTAATTTGAAATTTAATATAAATTTATTAATTTCGTCAGCAGACGTTACTGCTTCATACAAAATTAATTTAGTATTGGGTGGCGCATTGTTACTAACGATTTCTTAATATATTCTCAAATTTTCAACGAAGACTTAACATCAAAGGACTTCCTTCGGACCAATTCAAACCCAGAATACATTATCCAGTGCTTTGTTTGATCTGATGTTATTAAAGTACGTGAAACTACAGACTGTTAAAGCTGCGACAACTTTTGCATTTAATATAAATACTTCGTTAACTCAATTTGAGCGCAATATGTCCGAGATTTATACAACAGTAAGACTCTAATGCCAACAGAGGTCGATGTTTATTGCCCACTTCGCATTGCATTCTTTCAGTCTATTTCGCGCACTAACTTCAAAGTGCGCAGCATTAGAGGGAAATGCGGGCTGGCACTTACATTTCAAGCTGCCTTAGTACAGGGCTATTTTCTGGGAGCCTGTTATTTTACCAAACTTGTCAGAATATTATTACAGCAAATTTTCAAGAGGACACCGGTACTTTTGCCAAATAAATGCGTTATTTGGGCAAAATATTTTTCATGGTTTTTTTTAAGGCAAACAACTGGTTAGTCGAACTATGTTCGCTCATATAAATGTTAGCCAAGGGCTTCATTTGGACAAATTTCACGTCTATAATTTCAATTGCTGTGTATGCCAATGTATGCCAATGTATGTAAAACAATAAAACCAGAATAAGATTAAAATGTGAATTAAGTTACTTAAGAATAAAAATATAAAAGTAATATAAAATAAATGGTTACCGTAGCTTATGGAAGCCTGCAAGGCAGATCAGGTGTATAAATAATATCCATGGTAAACTCGGCCTGTTTTACAATCATGAAATACGGGTGTAGACTCAAACTTTATTATTACTAACTTCAAAAGTAAGAAGCCAAAAAAATATGCCTACTGACAAAAATCCCATTCAAATATTTCAAAAATTACGAAGCTACTACCGCTTTAATGTTGCTTGTTAGGGAGAAAAAACGCTAGCAGATCGTGACGTCACGATGATATCGTAGTAAATGACAATTGTTTCATATGAAGGTGCTTTTTGTAGAAAAGGGACAGAACTTACCCCCTTGTAAAACTTTGATAACTTATAACTTATGTGATTATTTAAGGGTTACCTTTTTCCATTTTACTGCATTCAGAATCATTTTTCAAGTAAATAAATCATTATTGATTATTTTATTTAGTCCCTACACCCCTTTTTAATAATATATCAGTATTCCAAAGACGCTTGCACGGAATAAGAGGTCAACATAGCTCGTATGATTACTTCCGAACGGCACCACGTTTCAACTTAGGATTCAAGTCAAGTGAAGCAGGCCTTTAAACATTCAGACCTCATCCCGTACCACATTTAGGTACACATTTGGGAGGTATTTATTTTCCTTAGCTACGGATTTAGTGGTCGTCATAAAACGAACGTCTAAAATGAAGGTGTTAAAGTTTTAGCGATGGCGAACCGGTACCTTGAACATTGTACCATGGGGACGGTTGTGGATTTAAATTAAATGTTTTTTTTAATATCTTTACTGTATACCTTATTTATTACTCTAAAATTAGTAAGTACGAAAAGAAAAATATAATCATAGTTTTCAAAAACGGTTGATTGGTTACGAGGTGTAGTACCTACCAACGTACATAATTACCAAAAAAACGCAAATAAAGATTCTATTCTATTCTATTCTATTCTATTCTATTCTACAAAACCACAAAAATTCGCCGGGGACTGCCGTTGCCTTTCTAGAAATGAAGTATATATATGCTTTCTCAAAGTACCCTACAATGTTTTTCTGCTCCATCATCAAACCCTCAGCAGTACATGTACCGAAGCTACTTGGAAAGCACTATCAATACAACCCAAACACAGTACAATAATTGATGTATGCCTTCTCAATTTCCCTACGATGTAGTTCTGCTGCATACAGCGCCCTCTGGTGACTTGACATCATAATTTGAATGTAAAAACCACACCTGACCAACCACAAACTCATTACTGAAAGCTGCATTTAAATCGGTCAAGCAGTTTTGGAAATAATTGAGATCATTCGTTTAAAACGGTTACTACAGCGTCCCCTGGTGAGTAAACATCATAATACCTATATAAGAACCACCCCTGATGAACCAGACATCTATTTCTGAAAATTGCATCTAAATCGGTCAAGCCGTTTTGGAGATAAATGGGAAAAAAAACTAACAGCCTCTCGCCCTAAACGCATATACCTTCTCCGTTCCGTCGTGGGTTAAAGATCATGCTGACGCCTTTGAAGCCGAACATTATAGGTGACGGGATAAAGAAAACACGTTATTTTGGAAATACAAGGCAAAACTATGGTGCGAGCGAGTAGCCAACGCGGCGAAAACGGTTTTTTGGAAATGCACTGACTCGCGGTATACTACGAGGGCTGCTACTTATGTATCCGGAATAGAAAAAATAATCAAACGTACATTACTAAATATAATTTTATCGTTTTTCAAAATATTCTCCGTGATGATCGATGCACTTTTGCATACGTGTAAACCAATTTTTAAAGTACTTTTGCCACTCTGATTGAGGTATCTCCAAAACGTGTTGTTTGAACGCGTCAACCGCATCTTTACGGGTCGAAAATCGTTGACCACGTAATTTATTCTTTACATTTGGAAATAAATAAAAATCATTGGGTTCCAAATCAGGGCTGCACGGTGGGTGACCCGTTAATTCTATATTTTGACCTTCCAAAAATCGAGTTGTTTCGCGTGATGTATGACAGCTGGCGTTGTCATGGTGAAGAATGATTCTGCGTCGCTGGTTGTCTTTACGTATTTTTTCAAACACTTCTGGCAAACAAATGGTCGTGTACCACTCCGAATTAACCGTTTTACGATTTTCTAGTGGCACTGTAGCCACATGGCCATTCATACCAAAAAAGCAGGCGACCATTTGCTTTAAGGTGCTTTTTGCACGAGTAACTTTCGTAGGGTTCGGCTCATTTTGAAACACCCACACTGTTGATTGCTGTTTAGTTTCGGGATCATACGCATATATCCAAGATTCGTCACCTGTGTAGATATTATAAACAGCTTTTGAGTCACCACGGTTATATTTTTTGAACATTTTTTTGCACCATTCGACGCGAGCCTCTTTTTGATCCTTAGTTAAATTGTGCGGTATCCAACGCGAACAAATTTTTTTTACAGCTAAATATTCATGTTATATCTTATAACTGCTCGTCATAGATATCCCCAGAATTTCCTCTATCTCGCGATATGTAACATGACGGTCATGCATTATAAGTTTCCGCACTGCTTCAATATTTTGTGGTACAACGGCCGATTTCGGGCGACCTTCCTTAACTTCGTCCGTGAGCATACTACGTCCACGATTAAACTCACTAAACCAGTGATACACAGTAGTTTTTGATGGAGCTTCATCACCAAAAGTCAAAGTTAATTGATCTATGCATTGTTGTTGCGTTAAGCCACGCCGAAAATCGTAATAAATCATAGCACGAATATTTTCACGAGAAAGTTCCATTCTTGCAACGAGATAACAATTTTAACCCGCCAAAAACAAAAGACTAGCGTAGGTACCTACTCAAGAAAAAAAAATATAGCGGCCAGTATTAAAAGAAAGTTCAAATTTTACCATGGAGATAACAAATTGTGTTTAAGAAAGTTGGAATCCTGGATTCCGGATACATAAGTAGCAGCCTATGCATATGTGCTGCGCATGACGTACGCTCGCTACCCACCAACGTTTTTATTAATCTTTAATTACTATATGTGACACGAGATGGCATTACATATATCAAAATATACTTTTTCAGACAAACTATACTAATTTATTCTATAAAATATTTGCGTCGCCTACAAACATCGTTCGACATGTTTCATGTGTTTCGAAACAATCATAATAATTTCATGCCGGCGCGCTTAGCACCGCGATTACCTACTCACTTATTATCACTCACTAATAACTAAAGACCACATGTTGGTTCATGTCGAGCGATATTCGACCTCAAAGACGTTATACCGAGGAAGAAAATGAGGTATAACTTGTCATTTATAAGATATGCGTTTGAATTTGATTCATTTGTCGAAATTTCAAATACAAATACAAATATTTATTCGTAACAATTGCTATGTCGTACAGAGGATGCCTTAACTCACATATAAATAAGTAGTGATGTAGGCAATTTTTCCCAATTACAGTTATATAAATTAGATTCTACGTTATTAGAAAAATAAGTATTATAATATTTTATTTAACATCTGCGTCAATCTCATATTTGATTGTCATTTTTTTTTAAATTCTTATTTAAAGTTACATTTATTTTCACCATGAGAGCGGCGGGTTGAAGAACTCTACATAGCTGTAAAACAGTTTTGAAAACAGATACTTCTTCAATCTACCTCTAAAACCGGCGGGAGTGGCTGCCTCTTTAACTATATATATCGGGTAAGCGATTGTACACGGATGGTCCTAGATAATAGAGTGAGCGATCTGCCTTAGCGAGTCTGTGCGGTTCCGCGACCAGTATATTTTTATGTTTGTTGCTACGTAGCGGGTAGTTGGTGTTCACGCCTCTACGTTTGAACGCATCTATATGGTCATGCGTGAACACTGCTGCGTTGTAGATAAATAGGCACGGTAGAGGCAATATCTTCAGCTCTCTGAAAATATCCCGCGCGGGGGCGTCCACCGGCTTTCCGGCCATCGCGCGAACGGCTCGTTTCTGCATTGAGAATGCACGAGTCCAGTCAGAAGCACGGTCCCACAACTCCGTGCCATACGTCAAGATTGAGTGAACTGTCGCGAAGTAGCACACTCTCACCGCGGGTCTCCCGGTGGTGCGCGCCAAGCGCCGAAGCACAAAGCACGCACGTCCGAGCTTCCCGCATACCTCATCGATGTGTGTCTCCCACGTCAGTGCACTGTCCAGATGGAATCCAAGGAGACGTGTGCTGGTCACCTGCTGTATAGAGGCATCAGCTGCACACACTCTCAGGGATGAACTCGGATGGTCGTTTAATTTGAACCTCATAAAACTGTTTTTTTCCTTGTTCAGAGCAAAACCGTTCAACCGGAACCAATAGTTGCCCCATTACACTATTGAGCGCTCCTTCCAACTCCCACTCAGCAGGTGTGCTGACGACCGCCGTGCGTCATCGGCATACATAAATATCTCGGCACCTTCTATCGCCTTCGGCAGGTCATTCAGCAGTATGCCGAACAGGGTGTTGGAGAGACACCCATCAGGTTTCGCAGTTCCGACGAAACAACGCTCCCCCCTCTCCAACGACTACTTGGGCCCTGTCGGTCATAAATGACAATATTCACTGTGTGGCCGGGCCGCGTATACCGTAGTGGGTGAGATTGTCGGCGACAAGTGCATGGTCGGCGGTGTCGAAGGCGCACGACAGGTCGCAACACACGACCGCGACGTGCTGCCGCGCCTCGCGCGCCCGCAGCACGCTATACACGACTTCCCTCACTAGGTCGGTTGTGGACCGGCTTTCGCGGTAGGCGTATTGACTGTCAGACATTACGTTCCTCGGTGACCAAAACGCGAGCAGCCTTTTATTTAGTCCGACTTCGAAACACTTGCTCGGACACGGTATCAGGGATATCGGGTGGTACGATTTTATTTCAGACTTTTTGCCTTTACCTTTATAAAGAGGATATATTTTTTACCGTCTTTAGGCTTTCCGGGTATACTCCCAATCTCATGCAGTTGTTAAATAGCCGGGACAAAATAAAGCTCTATTTGCTCTGTTAATTTGGTCGAAGCCTGGAACCCGACTTAACATGCCAGGTATTTTTAAGCAACTATAAACTGGCAACCCTAGCCAGGTAAACAGGGCAATTGAGGGAGCTCCGATTCTTTTAAGTATATTAAGTTATTAAAGCTTACGTGTTATGTTGTGTTGTTGACATAAGTGCCGGACACTGACTCAGTGCTGGAGGGACGCCGTATTTAGCCACAGCACGATAATTACGCATTTTGGCACTTCGGTGAGGCTCACTTTTTACCGTTTGTTATTCAAAACTTGTGTTTTGCGAAAAACTAACGTTCCTTGTGGAACGTTAGTTTTTCGCTTAAAATGTAACGGGACATTTCACTCCATGAACAGCTGATTGGGCACGGAACTGTGAGAGTGACATATGACAGATTTCGTCACAGATGTGGGTTGCCAGCATTAAAAGCACGTTCGGAAACCACTTTAACCAACCGACGTAAAAGGACAGCAAACCTTGGAACACGATCTCGAAGTCTACCGCCATCTAGGAGTTTCCAGCCGAGCTATTTCGTCTCGTGCAAGATTCTGCGCTGCCGCATTCCTGCGATAGTGGAGCCACCTGGGAAGTGACTGTCTCGCCGCGGATGCGGCGCGTTTGGGGCGTTGGATATGTGGTAGTCTTCCTATATTGTGATTAGTGCGCGGATTTCCAATAGAGGGCATCGGCTTCGCGAGCTTGCTGTGTTGTAGCTTAAGCTTCAAATGTTTTTTATTTCTATTTTTGGCATAACTTTTATTTTCCATTTTGTATATTTAGGCAGAGAGTTTTATTGTATGATGAATGTATGTTAGGCTTTTATGTCAATACTAGCTTCCGCCCGCGACTTCGTCTGCGTGGACTCGGGATAAAAACTATTCTATATTTTAATCCAGGCTATAAACTATCTTCGTGCAAAATTTCATTCAAATCGGTTCAGCTGTTTAAGCGTGATTGAGTAACAAACATCCAAACATCTAAACATCCAAACATCTAAACATTCGCATTTATAATATTAGTAGGATGCTGTATATCTGTATTTGTTTACGAAGTTTAATTTTTGACATTGTTTATTTTCGATTATATAACGATTTAGTGGTAATATAGTTTATATTGGCCATAGTTTATTGACATTGTATTGAGTATTTTTTATTTTTGTGATTATTTTATTAATTTTAGATTTATGCATTAGTAGACCTTAGAGAATATTGCGACAGTGTAAATTTTTATTTATTTTGTATTTTGATTCAATTTTAATTCTGGTGTTCCTTTTACCGTTATTATCTGTGACATTGTAATGAATGTCAGTCATAATTGTTACATATTCTAGTATGTTTTAATGTAAGCGATACATTTTATTTGATTATTTAATTATTATTATTGTCTAAATATGAATGACCCCTGTTCGTTGTCTCTGTGTCCGCACTGTCCTAACTCGACTCGAACTTTCACCGCCCATGGGATTTAAGTCCACATAGGGCGCATGCACAAGGATGGAGCCCGTAGCCCCCGTACAATTTCGTCGAACTCGGACCCTGTGCACCCGATTTCACAGCCAGTGCAGTCGGTCAACCAGGGTGGTCTTTTGGGTTTGGACGACCTAGCCGCTCTTAAGCAGTATGTTCGGGTGCTACGTCACATTCCTAAGGGAGCACGGAATCTGGCGGCCGGCAAGATGTGCGATCTTGTGGATAGATGCATAGATACTAACGGGGTGGCCGAGTGGTTCACTCTGTTATCATTTGCTTATTCCGCGTTTAGGGCGCCGGAAGCAACTGGGCCGGGTAACCTGACGACAAAGGTCAAAAGGAATATCGACGCGGTTGCCACAACTGAGTTTGTGGGTGGCCTTGGGGCGGAGGCAGCGAGCTTGAGACCAGCCTCAGTTCTCAAAGCCATTGAATCCAAAGTCTTTGAGGGTGATCTCAGGGGCGCTGTGCGGTTGCTTATGTCCGATGATGGTGTGGCGCCGTCGAGTCCAGAAACTCTTTCTACCTTGCAATCAAAGCACCCAGCGCCTTCACGACCACTAGTATACCCGCAGGAACCTGATAGGTCTTTTACAGCTTATTCTGAGAGGCTGGAAGATGTAGCGCACGCACTTAGCACCTTTAATAACAGTTCTGCTGCTGGCTTAGACGGTATTCGTCCGGTACATTTGAAGGAGCTCACTTCGGGTTCCGCGGGTGATAATGGGCGTCGGTTATTGGAGTGTCTGGCAAGGCTGTGCAACTTTTGCTAAGCGGCCGGTTAAATCCTTTGGTTTGTTCTTACATTTACGGAGCGTCCTTATGTGCGTCATCGAAGAAGGACGGAGGTTTAAGACCCATTGCTATCGGCAGCACATTTCATCGTTTGACGGCTAAATTAGGGTGCCATGCAGTCAGAGAGTAAATGACCGCCTACTTGCAACCGCACCAACTAGGGTTTGGTACGAAGCTGGGTTGCGAAGCCGCTATTCACGCAACGCGAGCGTTCTCAGGGGATCCAAAAAATTCGGAATGTATTATTGTGAAATTGGACATTAAAAACGCATTTAATTGTGTTGAGCGCGATGTGTTGTTGCGCGAGGTTCGGAAGATGTTGCCTTCCCTCTATCCTTTTCTCTTTCAAGTTTACTCTTCGCCTTCTAATCTGTTTTACAACGAGTCCTTTATTCTTTCCCAGGTCGGCGCACAGCAGGGGGATCCGCTTGGCCCTTTAGTTTTCAGTCTGGCTAATATACAAAAGATGATATCTGAGCTTAAACCCCCCCTGAACATCTGGTATCTGGATGATGGTACCCTCGGGGGGACCCCGGAGGAAGTGAAGCAGGATCTGCTCACGCTCCTTCCACGCTTTCGGGAACTAGGGTTAGAGGTCAACTCGGGTAAATGCGAGTTTTTCCCCTGCGGTGCTAATTCCGGTTCCTCCTTCACTTCGTTCAGTGCCGTGCTTCCGGGACTCAAAGAGCTGTCAACCCATACTTTTACCCTCCTGGGTTCTCCCATTTTTTCTGAAGCCATCCCGGAGGCCTTCGAGGTGAGAAGGCAGCTTCTTCTGTCTGCTGGGGAGAGGTTGAAGCCGCTATCAGCGCATGTGGCTCTTATTTTGCTACGGGTTTGTTTCGCTGTTCCCAAACTTACCTATTTTTTGCGCACGGTTCCGTCTTTGCTTCACCCGGTGCACACTGACTCTTTTGATTGTGTGTTGAAGGAGTCAGTGGAGTACCTGTTGAATGTCTCCCTCAATTCGGACCAGTGGGACCTGGCATCTTTACCCATTCGGTACGGTGGGTTAGGCGTAAGGCGCGCGCGGGATGTGAGTCTGCCAGCTTTCCTGGCGTCGGCGGAGGGGGTTGTGGACCTTGTCACTCAGATACTTTGCCTAGATGGTGTCAAGGCTACCATACCTTTTGCTGCCGATGCTTCTTCAGCGTGGACGACTCTCAACTCGGGTGCGCCTGTGCCTGAGAAACTTGACCGGCAGCGGTTGTGGGATGACGTGGGGGGGAAGCGGACGCTGGACGGCCTGGTGGAGGGCGCGGTAGGTGTGGAAGAAGGCCATGAGCCTTGCCCTATGGCAAGGCTCATGGCCGTATCAAGGCCAGAGTCTGGGGCGTGGCTACACGCTCTCCCTTCTCCGCATTTGGGTACGCTTCTTGATAATGACTCGTTGCGGGTGGTCGTGGCTCTTCGCCTGGGCTGTGATGTTTGTGAACCACACATATGCATCTGCGGCGCTATGGTGGAGAGCAGCGGTCATTATGCACTGAGTTGTTGTCGCTGCGCAGGAAGGTTCCCACGTCACCACGCCCTTAATGATATTGTTAGGAGGGCCCTTGTGTCGGCGAATGTGCCGTGTATGCTGGAACCTCAGGAGGTTCCAGCATACAGGCCAGGCATAAGGCCAGGGCCTTAGCCGATCTGACGGCAAAAGGCCTGACGGTTTGACCTCGGTGCCCTGGCAGAAAGGCAAGTGTCTGCTCTGGGACGCGACGTGTGTCAGCACTTTTGCTGCTTCTCACATTGGTCGCACCTCGCGCGAGCTGGCGGCAATGCGGAAGAGGGACAAGTACTGGGCCTATGCAATTATTTATTTGTTCCGTTTGCGGTGGAGACGACTGGGTGTTGGTGCTCGGAGGCCACAACCTTTTTTAGGGAAGTGGGGCGTCGTTTGCAGGAGAGAGGCCTGGATCCCCGCTCTGGGTCATTTAAGGTGCAAAGGTTAGCCATAGCTGTGCAGCGCGGCAATGCGGCTAGCGTGATGGGAACCTTTGCACCTGGAGTGGCGCGGGGCGGGTTATTCGATACTTAGTTTTTAATTTAGATTAGTAGGCTTAGGTTTCTAATTTTAATGTGTTTGGTTTCGATCTATTGTGTGACATGTATATTATTTGATTTCGGACATTAAAAACTTAGTGTTTGAAAAAAAAAAAATAAGGTCATGATTTGAGGTAACGAACCATGCATCTTGACGGACATTCAGATTTTGTATTTGAGTAATGATCGCAAGGTCACCAGAAGTTTACCTCTTCCTGTAGGCACTTTGTATGAAAATAGTAACAACAAAAATGTAAAATATCGCGGCAAAGCTTGTGAAAATATTTTGCTGAGAATTTGATGTATTTCATCATAATGAGATAATGACTGCGCTTGTTTTGCTAACTAGTGCTGAGAAACCAATCATTATTTTAGAAGCAGTTTTTCTATTTTTGTATCCTATGTTATTTCCTATGTTGAAGTCAGTAGCTACGAGTATAAATAAGTAAGTGATAAATCAACAAATCGAATGTGCCATAGTACGATCAGTAAGGCATGGATTAAGGGTACCTTCTAGATGACGATATAATACTAAAACTCTAAAATTCACTAAGTATCACACATTCTGTTACTCGTATTATGTTTAAGAGACCCTTTTTTATTTACATTATTCACTTGATATTGATATAAAGGACATATTATGTCCTTTTATTTACCTACCAAAATTAAATCAGCATTAATAACTTAGTAGGTAAATTCAATATTCCAGCCCGTTGTTAAACTTACTTTGCAAAATTCAACAAACCCAGCCCCCAAGGGCCGAAACTAGAATAAAACTGTATTTATCCTCCAGTTCTAGATCACCTCATTATTTTGCTCCCGAGAGATCGCTGTGTCTTTGTCATTACTGTCATATTTTTATGTACTTTTCCTAGACCTTCACAACTTATATTTTATTTTGTGTGACCTTTTGCTATGAAGACTTTGTATAAAATATTCCCTGTGGATTTAACTAAGTATAACTGTTTAAATAAGATGACGTGTCACAGCACTTTGTATAAAGCAAAAAAATGTTTATGATATTACTGTCTCATTTCCTAGTTGCCAAAGTGGACCTCGGGTTTCTTTTGAGTACTAGGGAAATGCTAGAAGGATGACAACTTAGTCTCTCACGCTTCTCAATTTCCGAAAATAAATAAGACAAACTGTGCATTTTGCATGTATAATGTGTATTGCTTATATATTTTTGCATCCGTCCTAATTATATTTTAAACACAAAAATATATAATTTTAGCATGACGTTTAAGTCAACATAAACTTTATCAACTTTGGTAATTAGTTAATTCAAGTGAATTTCATGTGAGGCAGTAGCTATAGAACCCTCTGATCAGCATGTCGGTGAGGCAAGTCAAATCCCCGCCGCGGTTTTCTTTTAAACCACTTTAATTTGCTTGGAAGTCTTTAATGTGGCGCTTCCGCTGCCAGATGTAAGTAAAGTTAAGCTCTAAGGCGTGCATTATTAAGCAAACACGTGTAGGGGAGATTGTGGTAAATTGAAACGGTAAGCTGACACAGTCAACATCTTGTCAGTTCAATGCGATAGAAATTAGGTAGGTTATTGATTGCGTAAATATAACAGTATTTTTATATCTGATGTGCATATATATCTTACCTTGTGTAACTTTATTTTGTTTTTGAATTGAAAACTTCTTTAGCGGCGCTGTGCACTTTTAGTGATGGGGAAAATTTGTTAAACTCGCCACAGGTCACGTGACCGTAAGACGGACATGTGACCTGATCGAAAAACTGGTACCTACAATTTCATTGAGTTTTCACTTCTGCCGGCACTCCCGGAGTGCAACTCGGTCTTTTTTATATTGTGGTGTTAATCCTTTTTGGGAGTTTACAATATTTTTGACCTTTTCATTTAATATTCAATTTTGGAATTGTAAGTGTTCGTTTTGTAGAAACTGTTCCATTTTCTGAAGACATTATTAGCTATATTTTTATATGTAGGTATTTCTTATTATTGACGACCACGATACGAATTTTATAATTTGTTATGTACGAATGCTTAATTACGATGTTTTTTTTATCGTGAACTATTTATTTAAGCAAAACTATGAGACAAAGTAGGGCGCTTAATAATTAATTTATTACTTAAAATTGATTGTCACCTTTGTCTTTAGACAAACTTTTCGCGTAGATACGTTTCAAGAATGACCGGTGTAAAATGAGCTATATAGCATTGGGATGAAGTGCGGCTAGTGTCTCTGTCCTTCTTTAGCTGATGTTTCCTGTCTAACTCATGTTTTGTAAGTAGACCAGCAGGGTGGAATTATAAAATACATACATATACATACAAAAAAAACTTTAAGCTTCACTACCACTGTAAACCAACACAATCGCTTTGTCACCTCCAGCCTCTTTGTATCCATGTCCGTAGCCTTTTCTTTTCCTCTGGTACCATGAGCCGGGCCGTGGCAAGAACGCTCGGACTCCGTGTTAAACTTTAACTGTGTATTTAAAGTATTATTATTGTAGTATTTTTGTATTACAAACATTAAATTATTGTATTAAATTAAGGACCCGGGTATGTCCTAAAACTACGACCAAGACCACCGGGGGATGGGCAGCAGCGTCCCTGGAGTGCGGTGGAAACACTGCGATCGCCAACCCGCATGCCAAGCGTGGCGATTATGGCATATACCCCCCAAATGAAAGTTACAAAAAAACCACGGCCCCGACGTTCCGGCGACCTCCGGTACCCTGGTTGTGGTAGCGGCCAGGGTACCAGCGGGGTCAGGGGTGCGAAGAATCTCCGGCGAAGATCCGGCTACCACCACCGACGACCCCTGGCCCTGGCAACGTATAACACGCGCACACTGCGTACCGACGAAAGGATTGCGGAACTGGAGGAAGGGTTGAGCAAGTTGCGTTGGGATGTCATAGGGTTATCTGAAGTCCAAAGAGAGGGGGAGGACACGATAACCCTCAAATCCGGCAACTTGCTCTATTTCCGGGAGGGTGACCAACAGTCCCAGAGAGGTGTCGGGTTCCTTGTCCACAAGTCCCTCGTGAATAACGTTGTGAAGATCGAGAGTGTGGCGACTAGGGTGGCGTACCTAATACTCAGAGTATCCAACAGTTACTCATTGAAGGTCATACAGGTTTACGCGCCGATCTCGGCACACTCCGACGAAGAGGTGGAGGCTATGTATAAAGATATATCGAGGGCCATGCATAGTTCCAAAACCTACTTCACCGTTGTCATGGGGGACTTCAACGCAAAACTGGGCAAGAGAGATGGTGAAGAGCTGAAAGTGGGGCAATTTGGAGTTGGAAGTCGGAACCACCGGGGCCAACTACTGGCTGGTTTCTTGAAGAAGGAGGGACTCTACATGATGAATTCTTCTTCAAGAAACGCGAGCACAGAAAGTGGACCTGGATGAGTCCCGACGGTGCAACTAAAAACGAGATTGACTTCATCATGTCGACGAGGAAGCATATATTCAATGATGTCTCTGTGATCAATACGGTCAAAACCGGGAGCGATCACCGTCTGGTAAGAGGCACATTGAATATATGCGTCAAGGAAGAACGCTCTCGATTGATGAAGTCTACGCTCCGTCCAGCATCAATCCAAATTCGAAACCCCGAGAGCTTTCAGCTGGAACTCCAAAACCGTTTTGATTTAATCTCTCATATAAGTGAATATGTATTTATATTCTTATGAGTATGACAAATAAAGATCTTTAAATCTACATACATACATAAGTTCGCCTATTTCCCGGAGGGGTAGCCAGATAAACCCTTCTTGCTTTATTCACTTTCATTACATTCGTCATACTGCTCGTCGGTTTAGGGTACCCTTGACCTAACCTTTTACGCCCTTTAGCTCTATCTAATAGGTGGGTGCGTAACGATGCCTATAATTTTTTTTTAAATAATATTAGTCGCAATAACACTCTTTTCATAGAATTCTTGAGTCATATATAACAACACTTAATATATTTACATACGATATAATTATCATTTTATATAATGATCATTTGATGTTGTAACATTTAATATAACATATTTTAAATATAATGCATATTTCCTATAATTAACAAATGATATAATGCTAATTTCTTCTAATGCACAGTTAGCATAATACTTTTTGGTAGACTCTAAGGCAGGTCGGTGTAGGTACGCCGACGAGCGAAGCGACGAGGAGTGTTAGGTTGAACTGCGACCCTACAGCGCGCGAGCCGAGCGAGCGAAGCGGGCGTGCCGCAGCAGTGGCCGGCGAAGCGCCAGAACCGAACACTTTTTTACTCCCTAATATATACTTACATAGTACAATTCGCAAACCGTTATGTTTGCTACATTTTCTTTTGATAATAAAATATTATTCTACTTGATAGTTATGATATATAACTTGTATATAACATGAGCATTATACCATGGGTTATACCCGATAAAAGTTATACAAAATAAACATATATATTTTTAAATTATAACAAACGTTAATTATATACAATGAGTGATTATACTGATTATGTACCTTGGAAATATATCAAATGTTGTTATAGTGAATGAAATTATATTATTTATTTGTATACCCATCATTACACACCCCAAATAGGTACCTATTCGAGATTCGAGATAAGTAAAGTAAAGTAAATTTTTATTAATAACATCGTTATACGTCATCACATCATTGTATTATAATTAAATTCGAAATGTTATTATAATATTCATAATAATATTACATTTATTTGCTTATATGCTAGTATACATGTATTCATGTTATATTTATTTATTATTAAATAATTCATTTATGTCATAAAATTGTGATTGCAACAGCCATTCTTTAAGTCTACTTTTAAATATTTGTAAGGAAGGTGCATCCTTGATATTGCCCGGCAAATGGTTATATACCCGGGGACCAAGAACGTAGGTCGACCGACCGTTTGGTTTTCGCTAGCTTGTGCGACACGAGGGCGAAGAGTCCTGCGGTCTTATTGCTACCAGACAGTATTTTGTGTTCGCGTGTTTTGTCGCACTCTTTGCTATTATTTGTGTGTGTGAATATTGCAAGTTGTTGGATCAGCAAACAAGGTAGTGTAACTATATTGTACTGTCTGAAGTACTCGCGAGCAGAGACGTCGTCAGGAACACCGGCTATTGCTCGAACAGCTCGCTTATGCAGCACAAATACCCGATGCCAGTCCGCCGCTCTGGCCTAGAGCTCGGTGCCATACGAGATAAGTGCTTGAATTGTTGCGAAAAAGCAGCTCCTGACGACGTCGCTCGTCGCAGCGCTGGCGAGACGCCTCAAAGCGTAGCACGCACTGCCCAGCTTTGTGCACAGCTGGTCAATGTGCGCGTCCCACCGCAGCTCACTATCTATGGAGAAGCCCAATAGCTTAATTTCCGTCACCTGTTTGACTGTGTCATCACAGGCCATGTGGCACACGTGGCCATTGAGTCTAAACTTCATGTAGGAGGTCTTACTTTTGTTGAGGGCTAAACCGTTTGCATTAAACCACTGGCTCAGATGGTTAAGTGTACCGTCCACATTTATTTAAATGTGACAATGGCCGTTACGTCGTCAGCGTAAGATGCTGCAGCCTTTTATGACCTGTGGGAGGTCGTTCAGAAGAATACTGAAAAGGGTATTTGAGAGGCATGAACCTTGAGGTACCCCCAGTAAGCACTTCATCTCCTCGGACCTCACACGGCCACCATCACCTACGAGCACTTGGCATCTATCTGACATAAATGACATCAGTAATGCCGGTGCCGGGCCGCGAACGCCATTATAAGGCGGTTGTTCGCGGTATCAAAAGCACGCGAGAGGTCGCGTCGCGATAACGTTCCACCTCGCACAATGAGTCACACAAAATGTACTTACGTCAAGACAAAATGTAAAATAGCAGCTCTCAGACATTGGTCAATACACAAATGTACAACACGTTTTGTTCATATACCGTACACACTGATTATTGTACATTTGCGACGACGTACATTCCCCGTGTATTAGCAGCCAGCGGCGAGGCGTCTCAAATAGCGAACGACCGTAACCTCACATTTGCCGTAATCCGCGCTCCGTAGCAAGATTTGTTAATTAACCAGCCCCAGTAATTGGAAAACAAGAGGCTTTCGGGCGTGCGTAGAGGAGATGGGGTCAAGGTGAGGTAAGGGTTAAAAAAAAACTGCTGAGCCAGCACACGTGCGCCGGGAGTTTTATAAAATTAATCGAATGATGACGATCGTTTGCGTTAAAAGCTGAATTAACATTTTACATTACTTTATATTTAGACTGCCAAAACAGTAAGCAGGCCCTGAAGCATACACAGACAAAAGCGCGCTGCCGACCCTTTTATTGATTCGAAGATTATTTGTGTCGATAGCTAGTGACAAACAGGTCCCTCACTGCCAACAAGGCATCGTGTGGCTGACAGACCTTCAAATTAATTTATAGTTGTACTTGTTATGTTTCTGTTTTCAGTGCCATATTAAAACTCCCATCATCCAACTTTAAAATTGTTTTCCTAAAGATCTAATCTCGATAACGCATTTTTATGTATCAGAAAAAATAAATATTTGTAGGATCTGGCTGGATACAATGTTCGACGACAGGAAATGTTAAAAATGTCATATGCGTTGTTTTGTAACTAAGATTGACTATTTCGGTTCATATATTAACTAACAACATAACATAAGAAAGAAAAATAACAAGTAAGGCGGCCTATAAACGTACCAACAGCGCTGATTTTCAATGTGCCCCCCCCCCCCCCCACTCGGTCTAAGATGTTTGCCGAGAAGGAAAAAGAATAAGATTTTGGCATAAAGGCTGTCCCAGAAGTAAAGAGACAATTTTCAAAGTCTTACTTAGTCTTGCGCAACTCAGTACAAAAAAAACTTTTGTATGGAGTTTGCTGAAAAAATAATGGCGGAGCTGTCATTTGCATGTCGTTTCCGTTACAAGTACTCTGTGGTTTATTTATACCGCCATATTGCTGCCTGTGTAAATTGTGTCTGTCAGTGTCATTGCGCAACGGATTCCATTTTTGGCTATTTTAATGCTATTTTGTGATATGTGTTACAAATAGTGTTCGTGTTGTTTGTAAAAAATATCAACAAAAAAAATGCCACCGAAAAGACGGTTTATAAGATGTGAAGTGTGTGGACTTAAAGGAAGGAAGCCGCGAAAAAAGTACTAAGAGGCCATTTATGGCGAAATTTCCGTTGGGCGAAGACCGGTAAGTAGAAAACTAGTCATTTATTTAGTTTAATATCAGTACAATTGGCTACAAACAAAATTATGATGGTTTATTAACATTTTTATTGAATACTAGTGATGTACTATATCTATCGATAAATGGAGGTTTCCCTGAAGTAGTTAATAATTTTCTTATATTTCCAATAATTGTGAGACTCAAAAATATCGCCTAATAATTGCAGAATAATAATCCTTTTATTTAACTACTTATAAGGACTCTTGACCGTGATTCATTTCACCATTGATTTGTTATTTTAACTTGCTTAATGATTAATGAAATATAACTATTTTTTTAGATGCAGGCAGTGGGTCAAGGCTGTGCCTGTGGGGAACAAAGACCTGATATATGTTCCCATTGAAAGATTGGTTTTAAAGTATCTATGTGGGAATCTCCATAGCAAAGCCAACAGCAAAATCTATGTTTCTCCAAAGCTGAAGAAGCGACTTCGGACAAAATAAAAAAACCACAATTACAAGGGTTTGGAAAATAGTAAAAGTGTTTTATTTTACTTCGGGTTCATATTTAAAGCCAACATAGTATTTATTTAATTGGTGTAGCATTTACTGAACAAGATTTCGTTGGACTCGAAAATATGGACTCTATTTAAACCTAATGTGAAAGTACCTATTTAAGAAATAATAGGTACAAGTAACATGAACTGCGATTATTAAAACACGCCCACAATTTTATCCATAAAAGCGGGTTTGTCGATATCGATAAAAGCGGGGTTATCGATATCGATAAAACTACTTTTATAGATACGCCACTATTGTGTATTAATTGTTGGGTTGGCACTCTTAAAATGTCAGTTTGACGTCTGTCAAAGAAAGCAGACGCTTCGCTTGGTCATGTTGGTATTGATTTGCCATGCAAAGTGCATTCAATTTTCGAATACACTTCTAGTATGAGAGTCCCGTCTCTTAAAACGTAGTGATTATATTCTCTTTGGTCTTACTGACTGAAAATTTTATTATAAGGAAAAACGTTTTGGTGTCACTGCGTCTATGGTTTCGTTATCCGTCATATAAAGCGGGAATTTCGTTATTGCATTCCATTTTTTCAACATGAAGCGTCAAGAATTTAAAGTTTTTGCTGTTAGGGTTGTTCTATTTTACAAGTCACATAATAAAAAAGGATACAGTAAATCTTTTTCTTCAGGAAGGAGCTAGACAAACTAGTATATATAGAATAGTAAGACGTTATGAAGAAACGGGAGAGGTTAGTTTTAAGAAGATTTCGGGAAGAGATAGGTCAGTGATGGTACCTCGAAATGTAAATCGAGTTAAATCGATTTTTGATAAGACTGCTTCAATCTCCGTCCGAGTGACAGCGGATAAATTACAAATATCGAAGTCTTATGTCGCCAGAATGAAAAGGAATGATCTAGGTTTGAAAACATATGTGAAACAATCAGCTCCTAAATAAATGAAGGACCAAGAGGAACGTGCCAAAAGAGGGTGCCGAAGAGATTATAACAGTCGATTGAGAAAAGTACTCGTTATTGACGATGAAACATGTCCCGGCAGATCCCAACGATGTTCCTGGAAAGCAGTATTTCCATTTAACCAGTCGTAACGATGTGACTTACGACCAAAAAATTGTACAAAAAGCCAAATTTTGCACAATTTCTTTTAGTATGCCAAGTTATAGACTAATTTGGTTATGTCTCCGAGCCATACATTACTTCAGCCTCAATGAACGGAAAATGGTATCTGAATGAATGCATTATTAAATAGTTGATACCTTTCATAAACAAGCATCATTCCAGAGATAAGGTTATCTGTTGGTCGGACATGGCAACGTGCCACTACGCTACTGAAGTTACTCGGTACTTAGAGTGTGAAGAAATCGACTTTCTACGTAAAGAAAAAAACGCTCCAAATGTACCAAGCTCACGGTATCGAGATGTTTTCGTCCCTAGGTAAAAGAGAATGTAAGAAACAAACCGAAAAACCAAAATCCTTAAAAGCTTTTAAGCAACGATGGACCAGATTATCAAAACTAGTGGCTGAAAAATCTGGAACAGCCGTGATGCGGCGTGCCGTCAAAAATCTAAGAAAAATTGCATTTAAAGGTGTCGTGGGTGCAAATTTAATATAAACCTTATAATTTCATTACTTTTGTTACAACATTCAACCAATATTATAACTTTTATTGTTTACTATGTATTAAATTTTTGAAAATAAAATTGTCTCTTTACTTCTGGGACAGCCCAGTATTTTGCATGTTAATTTATGTGTCTGTCATTATACGCGTAAAATACACAAAAATAAACAACAAATTTCTGCCAGCGAGCGACTCCGTCCGCGTGGAACTCATTTATGTATATCGTAGCTCCATACATACTTTCACCCCCAATTTCATCCCCTTAGAGAATTACTCCCGGGATTTAAAAAAAAACCTACTCTCCCGGGACCAACTATCTCTATACCAAATTTGTGATTCCGATCGGAAGCGACGAGTAAACATAGACTCCTTGCCTGGGTTTCGACATTCGGTCGGTTTTCATTTTGCGTTCGTCAACGTCCATGTGTAAAGCTTATTGCACTCCTCGGTGAAGAATCGATGATACACAGCGCGGTCACTCGAAAATAAACGCTTGTTCATTTGAAATACCTTGATACCGTTTAAAGTACCGTGATGTATGTGCGGGCTGAGAAAGAGCGCTATACAGCCGATAGGCTCGCAGCGACCGCTCAGCCCGAGTCTATTGTCGAACTTATTTCATATCTTTATTTTATTATAGGATTTTTTATGTCCCTACTTACTTTTTTTTTTGCGTGACTGTTTTTGCTCTTTCTATTATTATTTTTTAAATGTTCGGAGGTAGTGTTATTGTTACGTTGTAATCAGACCTAGGGCGACATCTAGCGTCAGCACGGGATATCATCTCGACACCTTCCAATATTCGCTTGACTGAACAGTCTAGTCCTTGGATGTCCGAACAGGTGGCGTTACAGTCACACCATTTCTTTTAATGAATGAATTCTTTTATATCATAATTATCACGCTTAATATATATAAATAAATAGCATCAGAGAAATATATAGAGTAATTTAAAGCTACATTCATTAAGAGAAAGGTGTTGACATACGAAAGTGTTTGGTGTATGTTACGGTGGCCAAAACGTGAGTATCCGGGCTTGTTAAAAAGAAAAGGAGAGGATGACGTGGGCCCTTCGAGGTGAACAGCACTTTTCACTGAGTCCGCGAGGAAATAGGATGGCTTGAGGAGAAAGAATCCGAAACCTCGTGTCTCCACACTTCGGCTTGGCGGCCATAAAAAGCCAAAAACACACTCCTGCAGTACTTCTGTCCACAACTTGTGAGTAAAATGCTGAGATTCGTCTGGGCTTGTTGTGAAATCGCGCTCGGGTCAAGTTACAATAATTTCGTTCTTTGTTTCAGCAAAACTTCACCCAGAAATGGATATTTAAATTTAAGTTATGTCATACTAAACGACGGACAACGCGACACCAGCAAAAACGGCTGACTTTTGCTCTCGGGTAAGAAAACTTGATAATTCAAACACACTAGGTGTAGACGTGGCAATTTCCAAACTAATTCCATTGTCCTTCGTTAGCTAATAGGTGTCTCGTAGTTGTCTGGGAATGACGATAAAGCTTACAAATCGAGGCAGAATTTACTTTTATTTTATTTCCAGATTAGGTTGTAAGTAGTTAGTATGATTTTGTAGTAATAAATGTTTGTTTTATAGCTCAAAAAGCCGTCCTTGGGGAACCTCGTGGTGCTGGAGATGAGGATGGCAGCGTAGGAAATCTGGAGCGTTCTATTGTACCCAGGAGAGATCTGCAGCCTTCGTGCTCGAGTTGCCACGTGTCCACGTATCCAGCCGTCGGAAGGTGCAGCGGCGTCGTGTGTCCGGGCGTGGCTAGCTATCGCATGGTGTGTCGATGCCTCTACCCACCGTATTGCTCAGGTGACATCTTTCCTGCTTGCCTTGACTGACTCGACTGGTTAGCCCTTATGGTGGAATATTAATTAGGTGTAAATTAAACATTATGAATCTCTTTTCCTTGCTTCGCTGCTCACTATCTTAGAAATATAAATATAAGAATTGTTTTTTTTGCACTGTGGTGCACATGCGAGGGTGTGTCCCCGTAGTCTTTTGGGACCCTTGCCCCTTTTTAGCATAACAATCCATGCTGTGTGTTGAGAGCAACTATTGGTGCTTACTCTTTGATAATTGCTTTCTTTATACATAACAATTGTGTTTAATTTATTCAATAAATGTCTTAAAAGGTTCATGTTGGTTTGGACTCATCTCTTGTAACATAAAGCTAGCACCTCTTAGCTTCCAATTTAATCTACTCGCTACCTTGTCGTTTGATAGGTTAAAACGTTCTGGCGCCCTTCACTATCTGAATAAACTTGTTACTCAAGCCCTAGATACACAAAATCACTCCTGTCTGTGTTTAAAGGAAAAGTAAAGCTTACTGACATGGTCAAAAACTCACACCACCTGAGCCACATCTCCTGACTAGTCCGAGGCATAACACCAAGAGTGGGTAACCATCAGAGGTTCACTGCTACTTCCACTCCCAGTTATATAACACCTCCACAGAGGTTACAGTGTAATAGTCATCTGATTGATATATTTTTCATTGAGGATGAGAAAGGATAGCAGCAGGACACCAGTCAGGTCCACAAGGAACAAGCTCAGGGAAAATCGGTACTTTATAGGTTTCCCCATAAAAGATCATTGATTCTCTTAGGTTTTTAAAAATTCTTAGCCTTTTTAAAGTTTCATCAAGCATATTTTAGTTTAAATGACCTTCGAATTCGTTTGTCTTAACATGTTTCTTTGAAATTTTGGTGTTTCTAAGAAAGAGACAGATCACAATTAAAACAGTACCTAATTGAAATTCCGATTTATTTCGTTTCAATTAATTATCTAGTGTGTAAACTACACACCGACATATTTTATCGAAATCTAAAGGAAATCAGGTAAATCTTCTATCGAAACAAGTCAACGACGCTTACTATGAATAACTTTTTTTCTCACACATGTTTTTTTTTTGGTTCACTACCGCTGTTTTAATCTACACATTACAACCGTGACTGAAAGAATGCTATCCCAGCGCACGAAATCCGTAAATTGCAGGGCGCGTGTTCCGTGCGGACCCGTGCGGATTCCGTGCAAATGTGCCGATGCACGAAAATGGCGCTAGTCTGCTATTCGTTCCGATATCGACAGGAATTTTCATTACCCTAATAGCTGCATAATGACTGTGTTTATAAAGAAAGCTGTATTTCTACGTTGCTTGTGTGCTTTCAGTGAATATCGGGACTTAAGCTTCGAGGCCTCTGCGTCATTTGGCATTATTTTGTAGTTTACTAATTCAATTCAATTAAATTTCAATTCAATCTTTTATTCATAAAATATCAATTTTACATGTCCCAAACTTAACCTAATTTTTTTACATTAATATTATGTCCAGTTATGAGGATGGTAATTATTATGACATACTTAAAGTTATTAGTTATGTCGCCTCTCGGCTCTGAAAGAATTCGTCAATAGAGTAAAACGCGTCCTCGCACAGCTTCGCTTTCAGACGGTCTACAAATGAGACGTAGCTGGGAGCCTGCTTTATAGCTGGAGGGATTATATTATAAACTTTAGGACCAATCGCACTTAGGCATTTTTTGGCTTTGGTTAGTCGTGTTCGGGGCAGGCTCAGCAGGTGCTGCCTCCTGGTGGTGGAGCCGTGTGCGTCAGCGTTTGTGCGGAAAAGGTGCATGTAACTCCTTACAGCCACCTCCAGGATGTACAGACTAGGTAACGTTAGGATCTTGTATCTCCTGAAGAGGTCTTTAGCAGGATGATCCCATCTCACACCCGCGATGACGCGCACCGCTCTCTTCTGCAGCCTGAATACCCTCTCGCGTTCAGCGGCCGAGGCCCATAGATCCACACCATAAGTTAAGATGGAATGATATGCTTTCTTGACATTGGTTGGATCCAGGCTCGGCCGCAGCCTGCCGAGGGCAAAGCAGGCTGATGATAGCCGCTGGCATAGTGCGTCAATGTGGGGAGACCATTTTAGACCAGCGTCAATAGTTAATCCTAAATATGTGACTTGGTTTACTGGCGGTACAAGTCGGCCATTACAGGTAATGTTTAACGTATGATCGCTTGAGCCCCGCGAGCAACAAATGAATGATATTAGTTTTTTCCACATTGAGCATCATGCCGCTAGCTGTGAACCAGGATTGTATTTGGTCCATAACTTTTGAGTTTTCTGTCTTAACAGTAGGTAGGTCTCATCTGCCACAATGACACATCCATCGTCAGCAAATAAAACGAACTCCGCATCATCTGAGGCTGCTGTCAGATCGTTCATGAGCAAAATAAAGAGGTTATTCCCAATTATTGAACCTAGGTAACGGATCCACGCATAACTCGCTCAACCCAGACCTTGCCATCCACCAGCCCAACCACACCATGCAGGTAACAGATCCACGCATAGCTCACTCAACCCAGACCTTGCCATCCACCAGCCCAACCACACCATGCAGGTAACGGATCCACGCATAGCTCGCTCAACCCAGACCTTGCCATCCACCAGCCCAACCACACCATGCAGGTAACAGATCCACGCATAGCTCACTCAACCCAGACCTTGCCATCCACCAGCCCAACCACACCATGCAGGTAACAGATCCACGCATAACTCGCTCAACCCAGACCTTGCCATCCACCAGCCCAACCACACCATGCAGGTAACGGATCCACGCATAACTCGCTCAACCCAGACCTTGCCATCCACCAGCCCAACCACACCATGCAGGTAACAGATCCACGCATAACTCGCTCAACCCAGACCTTGCCATCCACCAGCCCAACCACACCATGCAGGTAACAGATCCACGCATAGCTCACTCAACCCAGACCTTGCCATCCACCAGCCCAACCACACCATGCAGGTAACGGATCCACGCATAGCTCGCTCAACCCAGACCTTGCCATCCACCAGCCCAACCACACCATGCAGGTAACAGATCCACGCATGGCTCACTCAACCCAGACCTTGCCATCCACCAGCCCAACCACACCATGCAGGTAACGGATCCACGCATAGCTCGCTCAACCCAGACCTTGCCATCCACCAGCCCAACCACACCATGCAGGTAACGGATCCACGCATAGCTCGCTCAACCCAGACCTTGCCATCCACCAACCCAACCACACCATGCAGGTAACGGATCCACGCATAGCTCACTCAACCCAGACCTTGCCATCCACCAGCCCAACCACACCATGCAGGTAACGGATCCATGCATAGCTCGCTCAACCCAGACCTTGCCATCCACCAGTCCAACCACACCATGCAGGTAACGGATCCAAGCATTGTCTGATTATCATGAGGCAGGCTGTATGCTTGTTTCATAAACATTGCTCCAAACATTTTGTACAGTCATCGTGATAAATGAACCTCAATTTATAGACAGCCGACTAATATGCTAATCTAAGTAATCTGTGTCGGCATATTGACGACGTCACTCGATCTTCACATCGGAGCCTGATTAATCGATTAACACTAACTAAAGGCCGTGACGAGGTGTTTTCCTTAAGACGCTTATCTTTTGTTCCAAAACCGGTATGGTTTTAAAGCTTAGGTACTACTCCTTCGGGGTAATCACGTAACGTTTCAAACGCGTGGAAGGACAATTTAAGTGTCATTTTTACAAGCTGTCCCAATTTTATAAATAAAAGCGTGTTACATTCCAATTCTCTTGCTATCATAATGTAACACGCTTTTATTTATAAAATTGGGACTGTGATAAAAACGGGAAGATTTAATAATAAAGGTGTAAAGTTTTAGTGTTAAAAATATATAATTACTAGCTTCTGCCCGCGACTCCGTCCGCGTGGAACTCGTTTATATCGTAGCTCCATACAAACTTTCACCCCCCTCTTCATCCCCTTGGGGATAAAAACTATACTATGTCCTTCCCCAGGACTCAAACTATCGCTATACCAAATTTCATCCAAATCGGTTCAGCGGTTTAAGCGTGAAGAGGTAACAGACAGAAGGCAGACAGACACACTTTCGCATTTACAATATTAGTATGGATGTACGATATAGAATTATTTTGTCGTAGACGAAGAAGCTTAATTATCGTTAAAGGTTACAATGAACTTATGATGAACTTATATGTATGTAAAATAATAATAATAATAATCATAAAATGCGGCACCACTTTTGCAATCAAGCAGAATCAGTATCGAGGGAACTGACAAGCAGCTGTCAAAAGCATATCGGAAAAAATTAAAACGATACGAATACGAATATGATCACAAGGACACGCTCAAGAGCGGCACAACGCGCACGCCCACCACCTCCGCCCGCGCCGTCCAGCTCCTCGCCATCGCCATCGTCGTCGGGCGATGAATTCGCCACAGCGCCCGACACCAGCGAGTCGAGCGACGAGCGCGGGCCGCCGTCCCCGCTGCCACGAACACCTGCGAGACGAGGACGACCACCGCTGCCGGCACGCTTGGGGCCTGCGGGGCATCCTGCTCCGCCCACGGCTCCCGCTGCCGGTGGTATAGTGCGCCGCATGCGGTGGACGCAATCCATCCACGAAAACTGCATGCGCGCCTACTATGGGGCGACAGAGGGAGGTACTAATCTGTCCGCGTATCGTGTCCGGATGCTGCCTCTGTTCCAGGCGCTTGAACCGACCATCACCGTGTCTACGCAGCGTCTATCGGATCAGGTACGCGTCATCCAGCGACACAAGCGGTTGGATGACGCCACGCTTGATCGGCTACGCCTGGAAGCACTCTCTGCTCGTGCGACCTCTACCTCGGCGCGGGATCCGCCCGCCTTGTTGCCGGCTCCGATGCCTGCTCCCGACCTGGCACCGGGGGCATCGCGGGTTGATCCCAGTGCTGACGAGGAGGACTGTGCGAATCAGAGTGTGAGTACCCAGACCAATGAGCAACTGAGGAGGGTTTTGGAAGATGCGATTACGGGGTATCGTTCCACAAACAACTCTAGGCCACGACTACCACGCCTGCCCGTAAATAGACGCAATCTAGCGCTAATGGGAGCTCTAAACGGTCTGCTAGACCCGTATATACGGGCTAGTGAAGACTTACTTGATACACACTCAATCATGTACTGCGGGGCCATCGCGGCGTGCCGTGTTGCTCGCGTCAAGTTTCCGGACGCTGACCGTGCACCTAGGACCGCCGGGGGTGTCCCTGCATGGCAAGTGCGGATTGAGCGTCGTATCAATACGTTTAGGACTCTCATTGCAAAGCTGATCTGCTTCAGGGGGGGCAACAACCGCCCCCGAGTCATGCGCTTTGTGAACCAGGCCTTTGCGGGATCTGGTATCAGGCCCCGCGACTATATGGCCAGCGTCACGGAGCGTATTGATTTTCTGAAGCAGAAAGTCTATGCATGGGCAGGCCGTATTCGCCGCTACAGAGAGCGTGTGGACCGATACAAGCAGAATTGCCTTTTCCAGAGCGATCAAAGGAAGGTGTACCGAAAATGGGAGGAAACCGACCTTCGTGTGTCCGACGGGCAGCTGCCGGATGCTACTGCCATGGTTGACTTCTGGCGTAGTATCTGGTCGGTACCAGTCGAACACACCGAAGGTGAGTGGATGAGTGTTGTCAAACGTGAGTGTGAGTTTATCGAACCCATGGGGACTGTTACCATCAGCCCCGAAGACGTTAGTTGTGCCATCCGTTTGGCCCCGAACTGGAAATGTCCTGGACCGGATGGATTACACAACTTTTGGCTGAAATGGTGTCGATGCTCACACCTGCATTTGGCAACGCAGTTCCAGCAGGCCCTTGAGCTCGGTTCCCTGCCATCTTTCTTGACGACTGGTATCACCTCCCTGCTCTATAAGTCCGGTAGTACCACGGAAGCGAAAAATTACAGACCCATCACGTGCTTGCCTACGCTGTACAAGCTCCTTACATCCATTCTGAGAGCAAAAATTAACGCACACATCGTTGCAAACAACGTTTTGGCCCCTGCTCAAAATGGATGTAGAGTTGGGTCTCGTGGTACTAAAGAGCTCCTCCTCATAGACATGACCATTTGCCAACGAGTCCGGCGGAATAGAGGGGCCCTTTCGGCCGCCTGGATTGACTACAAGAAGGCCTATGATTCGGTGCCTCATTCATGGCTGAGGAGGATCTTAGAGTTGTATAAAGTTGATGCAGTTCTAAGATCCTTCTTAGGCGCTTGCATGGGGCAGTGGACCACAGTCCTTCGTCAACCGGGGGGAGGAGATTGCCCTTCTGGCCCGCAGGACTCTATAAGGATTGAACGTGGGATCTTCCAGGGCAGTCTGAGTCCTTTGTGGTTCTGCCTAGCAATGAATCCGCTTAGCACCCTGCTGAGGGATTCAGGACTAGGTTGCCGGCTTCGGAGGGAGGGTGAGGTCATTTCTCATCTGCTCTATATGGATGACCTTAAGCTATTTGCACCGAATGGACATAACCTGTTGGAACTACTGAAAACAACAGAAGTCTTCAGTAGCGCCATCAAAATGGAGTTTGGTGTCGATAAGTGTGCGGTCATGCATGTACAGCGGGGGAAAGTTGTAAATTCAACAAATTTGCAACTTTCTGAGACAATGTCCCTCAAATCTATCTCCGAAGCAGAAACCTATAAGTATCTTGGTATGTCACAGTCATTGGGTATTGAGAGTGAGGGCGTAAAGCGGGCGGTGAAGGAGCGCTTCTTTTGTCGCCTGACCAAAGTACTTAATAGTCTTTTGTCGGGCGGCAACAAGGTGCGCGCCTTCAACGCCTGGGTGATGCCCTTGCTTACTTACTCCTTTGGCGTACTAAGGTGGACTCAGACTGAGCTGGATGCCCTGGATCGAAGAGTCCGAGTACTGCTTACTGCGCATCGCATGCTACACCCACGCTCGTCTGTTATGAGACTGTACATCTCGCGGAAGTGTGGAGGTCGTGGCTTTTTAAATGCCAAAGACCTCCACAACCGCGAGGTGTGCAGTCTCAGGGATTATTTCCTAAACAACGAGTGTGGGATGCATCGTGACGTAGTAGCAGTAGACGGAAACTTCACCCCGCTCGCCTTGGGAAACGAGAACTGGCGCAGACTTAAAGTAATGAGCGTCGAGGACCGCAGAGCGGTGTGGAGGAGCAAGGAGCTACACGGGCGGTTCTACAAGGCCCTCACAGGGCCCGATGTAGATCTGCTCGCGTCGGTGAACTGGCTACGTTTCGGGGATCTCTTCGGGGAAACCGAAGGTTTTGTCTGTGCAATTGCGGACGAAGTTATCATGACGAACAATTACCGGAGGTATATCCTGAAGGACGGTACGGTCGACATTTGTCGGGCATGCCGCCGTCCCGGGGAGTCACTCAGGCATATTATCTCCGGTTGTGGTCATCTTGCTAACGGCGAGTACTTGCACAGACATAACCTTGTAGCCAGGATTATTCACCAGCAACTTGCTCTGCTATACGGTCTTGTGGTTTCCGAAGTGCCTTACTATAAGTACACCCCTGCGCCAGTTCTCGAAAATGATCGTGCCACGCTCTATTGGGATCGATCTGTCATCACGGACAGGACTATTCTTGCCAATAGGCCTGATATTGTGCTGACAGATCGATCGAAACGCCAGGCAGTGCTCGTCGACATCACCATCCCCCATGATGAGAACCTCGTGAAGGCCGAGAAGGACAAAGCCAGCAAGTACCTAGACCTGGCTCACGAGGTAACCGCCATGTGGGATGTTGATTCGACGATCATCGTCCCGATAGTCGTTTCGGCGAACGGTTTAATAGCGAAGAGTCTCGACCATCACCTCAAGAGACTTTCGCTAGATGGCTGGATCAAGGGTCAAATACAGAAGGCGGTACTCCTGGATACTGCGCGGATAGTCAGGAGGTTCCTGTCTCTGACGCCCTGACCACCGGCAGCTTAGGCCCCGCCTCGCTGCCGGCGGTACCCTAGGTTGGGTTTTTATAATGATTTTATGTTTTGTATATAGTTTTTATATTTTACTTTTTATAAATTTATTGTAAAATCCTAACTTAAGATGAAATAAGAATAAAGAGATAATAATAATAATAATAAAATGATTTATTTCACAAAAACACTTATTACATGATATAGGGTGTATCCATCAGACTCCAAACTAGGCCAAGCCTGTATCTTGGCAGTCTGCGGGTGCGAATAAACAAGATTTACAGTGGTGTTAAGGAAAGGTAGCTAGTTACAAATTATAAACTAAGTTCTGTTGACATACAGCAAGTGTGTGTGTGCGTGTGTGCGTATGTATGAATGCGCGTGTGTGAGTGTGTGAGTGTATATGTGTTATAATTCTTATTAGAGTTCATATATTTTTAATAATTTTTAATAAAAGCTTGTTTTTAAAAAAGGTTTTTTCTTTAATTTTTCCATATAAAAAGTGACATTTAGATGTACCTGACGCCGCGCGCCGCGCGCCGCTCGCCGCGCGCCGCGCGTACAGTGCGTTACGTGATCGACCTGCATGTTGGGAAAACGGCTAGCGGGTAGCTCCGGTCATTCTTAGAGCTAGTAGCTAGTAGATACTAGCTAGTAGAGCACTACTAACAAGTGAAATCAGAAGATATTTCAAACAAAAGATACTTCTAAAAACCCAAGTATTATAAATAACCACCTCATATACCATATGCCAAATTCCATTAACCCAATTAGACTGTATTAAGTATGTTTTTGGTTATTTAAGCGAAAGTGGTTGCTAACCCAACTTTAAATCTGTAATTTTTATCGTTTATTTCAATTAAAAATATATTTAAAAGGCTTAGAAATTATTATTAAATACCTATCCAACGATACCCGACGTGACATAGTTGGTCGAGTTTATTTTTTATTTTATACAATATGGTGTTTGTTGGCCGCCATTTTGAATATTGATAACTGGTCTTTAGTAGTAAGTACGCGCAAGATTAAAACAAATCGATTGTCGTATGATTAATTAAAATCGACCCACACGTTTGATCTCTAGAGTGCCACAATGGAATACATAGACTGGTAAATGCATTATTGCCCTCCTTTGCATCGCGTAGTCGGGTACAAAGTGAAAATAGACGTATGTGCAACGTTTTATACGTACTTCCTAATGTCATTTTTTGTGTTGTAAAATGCTAAAATTACATTTTGGTTGTTTTTTATATCGCTCTTTAGAAAATTTACGCAATGAATTCTGGGTCTTGCTGTCGACTCAGCAAATCGTCAAAGGTCGGCAACGGTCTTGTGGCTCTTCTGGAGTTAGGTATGTACAAGCGTTCAGAGACTGCTGTGTCAGCTTACTATTAAGCGGGCCGCATGCGCGTTAGCAACCGCCGTACTAAAATTTCAATGTTAAATTAAATCATGGTTGGTCTGTTAATTAATAGAGAGTAGGTTTTTTCCGTGTTTTCATAACATTGTAAGAGAATATTTTCCCGTTATATTTTTAACATGTTTCCTTACCTTAGCTTTCCTGAAAATACGTAAAACTTTCAGTATCCACAAGGAAGCTGGAAAAGCGTATAAAGCTAGAGTGTAAGTGGAAACTTATGTTTCACCTGACTTTTTGCGAAAGTGTGTTTTATTACAAGCTTTTATTTAGTTTCACCTGTCCCTTTGTCTGTCTGTCTGTCTGTCTGTAATCGAATCTTGCAAGTTAAATTTGATCCACTTACCGGTTTTCGATTGAGTTGAAATTTTGCTCGAATATGCAAATCGCGTGACAATGCAATATTATGATGACCTGGAGCTGATCTGATGATGGAGCTGGAAGGTGGCCATAGGAACTCCGTAATAAAACCACATAACCACATCGAGTTTGGGCTCGTTAGAATCGTCTGAGTAGTTGATGACGGTATACAGAAAAGTACAGTCGGCAATAAAAGCTTGTACCAAAAATGAATTTTTTGACAGAAACTTATTACAAGCTTTTATTTACTTTCACCTGTCCCCGTTGTCTGTCTGTAATCAAAACTTGCAAGTTAAATTTGATCCGATTGAGCTGAAATTTTGCATGCATGTATAAATCGCGTGACAATGCTATACTATGATGACGTGGAGCTGATCTGATGATGGAGCTGGAAGGTGGCCTTAGGAACTCCGTAATAAAACCACTTAACCCCATCGAGTTTGGGCGCGTTAGAATCGTCTTAATGAGTAGTTGATGACGGTATACAGAAAAGTACAGTCGGCAATAAAAGCTTGTACTTACCAAAAATGTTTTTTTTGACAGAAACTTATTATATTATCATCCAAAGTATAGGAGAGCGGAGGGTCATCTTGGACGAACTTTTCACACACCAATTAATTGGCTTTGGATTTAGTATTGTATATTTGTGGAAGTACCTATCTTAAGAGATAATAAATAAGTGTTTGATTTACGACAGATTTGAATTGAGAGTCAGTAAGTTGCTGGTAAGTGAGACGTTTATAGATGAAAAAAACCGGCCAAGTGCGAGTCGGACTCGCGCACGAAGGGTTCCGTACTATTATCTATACAAACGGCAAAAAAAAACAAGTATGTTGTATGTACCCTTAAATATTTATTATTTTATTTATTTATTTATGTTTTATTTATTCTGTTTTTTAGTATTTTGTTGTTGTAGCGATAGCGGCAACAGAAATACATCATCTGTGAAAATGTCAACTGTCTAACTACTACATGGAAAAACCAGCCTATGTTTTAATCCAAGCTATAAACTATCTGTTCGTGCAAAATTTCATCCAATCATCCACACTTTCGCATTTCTAATATTAGTACGATTATGCGATCAAAATATTATTGCTACACGTAAGCTCTCTATTGACCACAGGAGAGACGAATTTTGTTTTATACACTGTGTAGTGTATAATAATTAAGCCTTTTATGAAAAGCCAAAAACGCTATGATGAGGCTCGAAGGCAGCTAAAACCAAATTAAATCACGATTTCCTGTGCTAATAATTACATTCATTATTAAATTTCACTACGGGCACCATGTTTCCAACTCTTCGGGAGTTCTTCTTCAGGATGAGTGTTTTCGCGGCGGTGTCGCTTGAATCGCGGCGGTGTCATTCGAAACATGTCGCCAGTAGTGACATTTAATACGTAAGTTGAGCCGTGTAATTATTAACGTTATTTCAACATGTCTCGCGAAAGTTTAAATTCGACAATTTCCTATGTTCACCAACGTCAAAGTTTTGACCTTTAGGTATAGCAAAATCATTAAAATATCGTAATATAATGAGTTGTACTGTCGCGTTTTCCGAGTATTTCCATGAGTTTTGTTTATCGTAAATGTAAGTATAAAATAAAAGAAAATTTATTAAATTGAGTACATATGCTGACTTGTTCTATCACGATTTCATCATAATATCGGCCGAAAGAAGTCCACTGTTGGACATAGGTCTCCCCTAAAGATGCCACAATGACCGGTCCTGCGCCACCCAGGACGAAAAACCGTTAAAATAACGTTCAATCAAACTTATTAAAGGTCAGTAAGAAAAGTATCGTTACAGGCAAGTAAACAACTTTACTACACAAGGAAGAAATAAAAATGGGTTGTATTTAGATAACAAACTGGGTTATAACTTTCGTGCCCTTACAAGTAATTCCATTACAGTCGAGTTTACTCGAGTGTACCCGCTGCCGAGCGGCAAAACTTGTTCCGCGTACATTGCGGTACTAGGGAACAAACAACGTTCCTATTATGTCACAAGGTAGCTAAGTGCAACATTTAAGTGACGATGGGCTAAATATAGAGGACGGAAAAATATTGTTAAATATTTAGATCTGCTGATACATTAATAATAATAATTATTATTATTATTATCTCTTTATTCATATTTCATCTTAAGTTAGGTTTGTACAATAATTTTATAAAAGGTAAAATATAAAACTATACATACAAAACATAAAATCATTACAAATACCTAACCTAGGGTGCAGCCGGCAGCGAGGCGGGACCTAAGCTACCGGCGCGGCGGTCAGGGCGCATGAGACAAGAACCTCCTTATTATTATAATTACGAGGGCTGCTACTTATGTATCCGGAATAGAAAAAATAATCAAACGTACATTACTAAATATAGTTTTATTGTTTTTCAAAATATTCTCCGTGATGATCGATGCACTTTTGCATACGTGTAAACCAATTTTTAAAGTACTTTTGCCACTCTGATTGAGGTATCTCCAAAACGTGTTGTTTGAACGCGTTGACCGCATCTTCACGGGTCGAAAATCGTTGACCACGTAATTTATTCTTTACATTTGGAAATAAATAAAAATCATTGGGTGCCAAATCAGGGCTGTACGGTGGGTGACCCGTTAATTCTATATGTTGACCTTCCAAAAATCGAGTTTTTTCGCGTAATGTATGACAGCTGGCGTTGTCATGGTGAAGAATGATTCTGCGTCGCTGGTTGTCTTTACGTATTTCTTCAAACACTTCTGGCAAACAAATGGTCGTGTACCACTCCGAATTAACCGTTTTACGATTTTCTAGTGGCACTGTAGCCACATGGCCATTCATACCAAAAAAGCAGGCGACCATTTGCTTCAAGGTGCTTTTTGAACGACTCACTTTCGTAGGGTTCGGCTCATTTTGAAACACCCACACTGTTGATTGCTGTTTATTTTCGGGAACATACGCATATATCCAAGATTCGTCACCTGTGTACATATTATAAACAGCTTTTGAGTCACCACGGTTATATTTTTTCAACATTTTTTTGCACCATTCGACGCGAGCCTCTTTTTGATCCTTAGTTAAATTGTGCGGTATCCAACGCGAACAAATTATTTTTACAGCTAAATGTTAAATGTTTTGTAATATCTTATTAATGCTCGTCATAGATATCCCCAGAATTGCCTCTATCTCGCGATACGTAACATGACGGTCATGCATTATAAGTTTCCGCACTGCTTCAATATTTTGTGGTACAACGGCCGATTTCGGGCGACCTTCCTTAACTTCGTCCGTAAGCATACTACGTCCACGATTGAACTCACTAAACCAGTGATACACAGTAGTTTTTGATGGAGCTTCATCACCAAAAGTCAAAGTTAATTGATCTATACTAAATCATAGCACGAATATTTTCACGAGTAAGTTCCATTCTTGCAACGAGATAACATTTTAAACCCGCCAAAAACAAAATACTAGCGCACTCAAGAAAAAAATATATAGCGGCCAGTATTAAAAGAAAGTTCAAATTTTACCATAGAGGTCAAAAATTGTGTTTAAGAAAGTTGGAATCCTGGATTCCGGATACATAAATAGCAGCCCTTATGTTTTGTTTATAAGTTAAGGATATTATACGTACATAGATACATTTTATTCGTTCCGTACTCTGCTTCTTAGTTTGCCTATCCTACTAATATTATAAATGCGAAAGTATAGATGTTTGGATGTTTGGATATTTGTTACTCAATCACGCTTAAACGGCTGAACCGATTTGAATGAAATTTAGCATGAAGATAGTTTATAGCCTGGATTAAAATAAAGGATAGTTTTTATCCCGGGTCCACGCGGACGAAGTCGCGGGCGGAAGCTAGTAAATCATAATCTCCACTTAACACTTTTGCTGCCGGGAGCCCGCCCAACGGGCGCCTACGCCGCAGGCGCTACCCGCTACTTCGCAGAGAAACCACGGGATAGGCTACGAGCTTAGCGCGTAGCGATTCTTGGCAGTGAATGTGTTAATCGGATCAAGCACTTTGCACCATGGTTAGACTGGCAGCTGCACCAGCCGCTAGAAAAAAGTATTTACTTTTTCCAACTTATATTCTACACATTTATGTAGATTAATGTTACATACTTTGTTCCATTTACAGAGGGTTAAGCCGGTCTTTTAGTATTTACACACAGGAAAATACATGTCGTTACGAGACGGGAATAATATAATATATGCGAATGGGAAATGAGAATGGCAGTTCCAGGAATATTTGCATAGTTTCATCCGTCCTTTAAAGCTTATTTTACATGGTTACTTTTGCTCTGAGTAAATGGTTAGGGATAAATTTTAATGGAAGTAAAATAGTCGTCGTTGGAACTCACACTTAGAACTTTGATTTTTTCAAGACGAGAGTGAACAGGCACTATCTAAATATGGATGTAACACGCTCGACCCCAATGGCATACAGTTACCAATAGCGTGAGATTGTGGTCAAATTTGTACATAATAAAAAAATGGTAAATTCTAAATTATAATGTGCCCAACTTGCAACAACCGCGGGCAGAAGTTCCAAATTGTACGAGTATGACATACTTAAATGCGATTCTACAGATTTTTTAACTCCTACAAGACAGTTTGACGTGTCTGTGTGTCAATGCAATGCTATTTTTTGTGGCCAATAGTTAACGTCATCAAGATAGTTCTTAGCTACGTTTCAATAAAATCGGTTCAGCCGATTTTGAGATAATGAACTTTGAGATAAAATTGTCAGGAACTTTCTAAGTTGTTAATTTTCTATCACGTAATGTACGCCGCACAACAAAACCCTCATGTTCGCACATGCACACTTTTCAATATTAAAACGGCCATCAAAAGGTCAGGCCGAGTTTCTTGCGCCCACATTATGAATTACTTAGGGCCCTTTTTACTGATTCGCAGGTTACCGTATCCCGGTTTTGTGAGGGCTTGGATGGAAATACGATATCCGTGAGGCCTTTAATATTCATTTGAAGGAAACCTGAAAGGAACAGAGGAAAATGGTTTTGGGTAAAGCTTTCGATATACCTATATACTGATAGTGCAAGTAGGTATGTGGCATACAGTTGGCAACAAGCATAGGTACGGCCTACATCATACATCGCACGTAGAACCAATGGCCGTTGGGGCGGATAGGATCTCGAGTGGCGAACACGCACCGCAAGACGCAGCGTTGGGAGACCCCGACAAGATCGACTGATGACCTGGTAAAGGTCGCGGGAGTCCGCTGGATGCGGGTAGCGCAGGACCAGTCACTTTGGCACTCTTTGGGGGAGGCTTATGTCCAGCAGTGGACGTCTTTCGGCGGATATGATGAGGATGATGTTGATACGGCCTGCATCAGCCCTGTGGCTGTTATTCGGAACGCGCTAATGCGCCTCACCTCACCCGTCACGCCTGGCGAAACTAGCCCTTTGATTACGCTGAGTAACTACGAATAGCGGCGCCAAGATATATTTGTGGGTGAATGGTGAGGTGCGGATAAAACAAGTTACTTACAGAATACCAGGATGGAATAGAGGAAGTCACAAGCGAGTTTTTGACACTTTATTGACTTAAAGATTCGTTTTTCGGTTAAGGAAAACATCGCGAGGAAACCGTTCTAATCCCAATAAGGTCTAGTTTTGCGTCTGGGTTGTAAGGTCCGATGGCAGTCGCTTTCGTAAAACTAGTGCCTATGTCAAATCTTGCGATTAGGTGTCAAAGCGAACCCCGGCTCCTTTAGGGCACAACCGGGAATAACGCTGGGAGCATGATGATGTATGGTTCATACATAGTAAATGATGTGCCCGCAGAACCTCACTTAGCAGCTTAGCAAAGACTTATACCCAACTAGCTTCCATCCGCGACTTCGTCTGCGTGGACTCCGGATAAAAACTATCCTATACTTTATTCCAGGCTATAAACTATCTTCGTGGAAAACATCATCCAAATCGGTTAAGCTGTTTAAGCGTGATCGAGTAACACACATCCAAACATCAAAAAAATTGCATTTATAATATTAGTAGGATTATCCATAAAACATAACAAACCTCTGTTAATCAAAATGTGTTTTCTCCCTTTCCCAGAATCACAAATGTAAAAAAGATTAAAGAAAAAAGAATGTTACAGAACAAGAACTTCGAAACTGATTAGTATCCTCATATCTTATTCTAGACTTTCGACATCAAGCATGTACCTTTTCCAAGACTCGAGCCTCCTGCTTATACTTATAATGTAAGTAACCTTGCAGTACGGTCGATATTTCTGAATTTTTAACAGTACCCCAAGTCTAAACCAGCTTCGACCTATTATACAAACTCCCTGGATTTGTTTAGGTACCTATACCTAAATGTTAAGGAAAGTTTTTTGTACAGACTTTTAGAAGTTAAGTAAGACTTTTAGAAGTAAGACTTGCAGCGTCAGAGGACCTAGTGTTGTGCCGAGTTTGGCAATATTGAAACTTTTTCGGCAGTGTCCATCAAGTTTACGGGCTATAATAGTGACTATTACTAAGGCTAGCAAATATAGTTAAGTATTTGCTCGAAATTGGGAAAAAGAATACATGAATACATTGCAAACGCTTATGTTTTCTCTTATCATTGTTTTGAATTAACGTTTAATACATAACGATCACTATCATTACTTACGGTAAATGTCCTGTGGTACTCGGAGCATAGGCACTTTAGGTCACAATGACATGGCTTAAATTCGAATTAAGAAAATTCCTTTTAGTTCGAATTTAACTTATATAGCTTTGACGTAGTGCCCGTTCCATACACTAGGACAATGTCCAGTAAGTAGGCTTACCTTCTGTTATGAAATATTCTCGACTCGATAACGGCTAAGTACCTGTTTCCTTTCAAAATAGTGTAAAAATCACGAACTGGCCAGGCTGGTAGGCAATAAAATATTAAAAATAAATATTTATGTAATAAATGTTTATGTAACACACATTGCCTTGGTTAGTTAGTTAACTATCCCCGGCCTTTTCCACAAGTTACCGACCCTTTTATAGTCGACCGCAAAGATATGTTTACACTTTGCGCCTTGTTCCATGGTAATAAGGCAAAAAATTTAACCATGGAGGCTAGCTTGGTTTGTGTAAGATTGTCCCCTAATATTTATAGTATTTATCTCTTTGACGTTGACTACTATTTTGCGTGACAAGCGTCTAGCGTTACTCTAACCACCCCCGGTCCTCTACGAAACTTAGCAATGCTTTGACATAGTTTGTATTCTGACAGCTAGAGGTGGATTATCCATATAGGCAAACTAGGCACGAGCTTCGAGCATACGTCTACGTCTACTGTCACTACGTCACGGGGTTCCAAAGGGGCGAGCGAATTTTTTGTTTTTTTTATATGGCCGCTAGAGGGGCGCCGATAAGATGCTTGCCTAGGGCGCTCTCTACATTTAATCCACCTCTACCACTACCCGAATCTGAATCGTAAAAATACTTCTCTGGCAACATCACAACACTACCTAAGACTCGCCGCTTCCTATATCCTGGCAATTGAAACGCAAACTTGTATTTAATCTAATTTATATGAGTATCGGTTCATCTGGAGCCAGCAGAGTTTTAACTAACTCTGTTGGAAGAGTGTTTCTACGTCCGAGTGAAACTTGTACGAGTAAGCAGGTAGTTGAGAAAATGAAAGGGAACTTACAAGAATAAATACACTTCTGTGTAGACCGGAGGGTCAATCTGAAATATACATTTCGTGTTCGAATATGGTATTCATCTAAAGCTTAGATTAAGTATGTGTTTTCCAAACTGTGGGTCGTGACCCCCCAGGTAGGTAGCGAAGCCTTTTGAAGGAGGTCGCGGTTAGTCGTATTGTTTAAGTTAAAATGATGTAAGTATTTGATAATTTAAGTAAAATAAAAAATATAAGTTGAGAACAGCGAAAGATCGCTAAATATTTTTCCATACTGAGGGGTTCCCACCAGCACAGATGGAAAAAGACATTTCGTTTCGGAACGATTGTATACTAATAACATTATAAAGATGAAGTCTGTAGCTTTGCAAGGTTTTTTACAGGGTGTAAACTACGGACGTGGGCAGCTAGAAATACAATAGAGGTATGTGCGTTCTGACACGCTAGCTCACCGGTCAGCGTGAACCACATTGAAATCAAATTGTAACGCGAAAGCTACGTCCCAGATTGAATCCAAGGTCAACCGGGGCATCTGAAACGTTCTGCCCTTAACCACTCATCATTGAGCAGACCAATATCGTCTGTCACCTTTTTGTTTGATACCGCATTTCAAACCCAACAGCAATTAAAATTCATAAACCTTATACCTTTAATAATTGTGTTATATAAAACGCAATTTTATTTCCGTTGAAATAAGGTAGCTTTTTCATTGAACTGTTGAGGATGATACGAGGTTAACCTTGGTGACGGATAAGTCTTAGATTTCAAACTAAAATCAATTTGTCTTAAATCTGGATCATTCGTTTAAAGCCTAGTGTACACAGGGATTATGCGTAACTTTTCAGATATCAACAAAAAATACATTTAGACCTATACCTAACGTTTGTAGAAATTGTTACTTAAACAATCAACCCGCAAAGGTGCAGAAAAAAGTAAGAAAAATAATTTACGTAACGCCACGAACATCAACAGTAATTAATTAGTCATTTCAATTCGGTGCTACAGAAGTAATTTCAGCAACCAAAATAGATATCAAATCATAGTAGAATTACCTACTTATGTTTTGTGAAATCAGTGCGCTTCAATTATACAAAATACAAAATTAACGAATGGTCAAATCGTGACGAATAATGTTGTAAATTATAAAATGACTAGCGACCCGCCCCGGCTTCGCACGGATGCAGAAGGCGACGCGCTATTTATAGGCACGCACGCAACGCTTGCCCCCCGGCCGATACCGCCGCAATCGCTATGTCCCTGCATTTTAAATTTGTAATATCTTCGAAAATATTCATTTAAATTACATGCTGTAAAGGGCCATATTGATCTAGATATTAAATGCACAATGTATTTAAGGTAGTTAATTGGATAAGGAATAATGCTGCATTGCTTAAAATCGCTTCGTAAATAAGCCAATATTTCTCGTAAAAAGTAAAGGATAAAAAATGGTTATTGTGGGTTATCCCTAAGAGATAGACGTATATCAACGCAGACTTTTTTGCAGACCTTTTTAAGGTGTACAATACTGTAGTAAATTCAGCCAGCGTTTGCAATGTTATGCCCGGAATACACGAGGCTAGTTTTACAAGCTAGGATAGCAAGCTAGCAAGCTAGTACTGTCCTATCTAACTATCCTGGCTTGCTATGCTAGCTTGAAACATGCTAGTGCTGTTTACATGATACCAGTAATTTTAAGCCAGTTAGATCCATTGCAGTGACGGTAACAACACGTCCGTGAAGTAAAATAAACCGCATTCGTAAAAAAAACATAATACGACAGTTACTTCGAAAACAATGTCAATTTGCATTAGACGAATTACTAGAAGATGTATTAGAAAATCGTGTTTGGACAAGACCGTGGATTTTAAAACGGAATGAACGTGGATCATCTGCTTATTTTGTGTAGTGCTGAATCTCGCATAGATTTATCTTTATAAGATGGAATGGTAGCGTTCCATAGACATTCCTGTTCACGGTACAATTGTACAAACTTTAAATTTATCTCATAACATAACTTATTTTCTTGTTGTTGCAGAAAACGTGGTTTGAAACACAAAAACATGTGGTCACTGCTCACTAGCCGTACGGGTACCAGCTTCACCGGCCACACGGAGCTAATACACAAGCCAGGATAGCAAAATCACGGGTGGAGGGCGCTACTAGCTAAAAAAATAGAACGGCAAGCTATTAAAACTATCCTGGCTTCAGCACTTGCTTACTAGTTTTCTCGCTAACTTACTAGGCTGAAAATAAAGATAGTTCTGTATACACAAAGATAGACGCACTAGCTTGCTAGCTTACTAGAACTAGCTTGCTATCCTAGCTTGAAAAACTAGCCTCGTGTATTCCGGGTATAAGCGCAAAACAATGTGTTTATTTACGACACCACATTAGAAACCTCTAAAATAATCAGTGTTTCTCTGTTATATTATGCATGAATTATACTTTTAGCAATAAAAGACACGGATCTAAGATAACAATTATAATCACTTTTTCTACAAATAATAAATGAATTTACATCAAATCTACTATTTTACAATAAAAATCATAAGAGCAGCTTCTAAACAAACCAACTATTACAAGAATCCCTCTAGAAGTGTCAATCTAATGCTATTCCCGCGTTAAATGACAGCTAATGTCAACCGGCCCGTTTAAGGCGTCTTTAAAACCGTCGAAGATCGAACACGGCCTCTCCTGACCGTGCATCGTCCTTGACTGCATCTTCCGCTCTTCATCACCAACGCCCGAAGCAGCTGTTGCACGGAGTCGGCAGCTGTTGCACGTAGTCGGCAGCTGTTCTACAGAGTCAGCAGCTGTTGCACGGAGTCAGCAGCTGTTGCACGGAGTCAGCAGCTGTTGCACGGAGTGTGCAGCTGTTGCACGGAGTCAGCAGCTGTTCTACAGAGTCAGCAGCTGTTGCACGGAGTCAGCAGCTGTTGCACGTAGTCAGCAGCTGTTGCACGTAGTCAGCAGCTGTTCTACAGAGTCAGCAGCTGTTGCACGGAGTCAGCAGCTGTTGCACGGAGTCTGCAGCTGTTGCACGGAGTCAGCAGCTGTTCTACAGAGTTATTACAAAATTACTAATTAACAAGGCTTACTTAATAAATCAATTCACTATGACGCACTTTTCACTCGTTTTGAGATTCGCACTGTTCGCAGTTTAATTCCAAACTCTCCTCCGCTGCGTTGGCGCGCGGCTTATATATCCGGAGCCCTTCGCACTAGAACATTCCGGAGAAATCTTGAATAATCGGTCCAAGGGCCAATTCTAGGAACGGCGAACCCTCGGTTCATGAATGTTCCAGAGCGTCTAGATTGTTCGATGCTCGTTCGACCCGATGACTGGAACATTCCCGAATATGCTGTCCCTTTGTAGTTGTATCTTTCACACACTTCTCGAACCTTCTCAATCTAGATGTCTCTCTCTAATAGTGCTGTCTCCTTCATTCCTTCGAGAAATTTCGCCATATACTGAAGTGTACTTCAAAGGCCCATAAGGGGTCCTGAAAACCCCTGAAAACGGGTTTTCGAGTTATTGCGCCATCTGATAGAGGCTGTCCTGAAACGGACTGAAAACATGTTTCAGGCGCCTGAAAACAACAGCAACTAGGGTGAATTTTCAATCTTCTAGTACATACTAGAAGATTGAAAATTCACCGGCTCTTGTTGGCTCTTCCACATGGAAGAGCCACCTGTGAAACGGCCTGAAATCACTTTTCAGCCCGCTGAAAACGCCTCTAAAGCATGGAGAATCAAGTTTGAAGCTTATACCACCGGCGCAACAATACTTTAAGCGACTAGCTACTTCAGTTTAGAACACGACACGTTAGCTAAGCGCGCCGTAGGTATTAACGCCTTGTGGGCTAATGAATACCGTGTCTCACTTCTGATTATAGCAATAAAAGACACACGGATCAAATATAACAATTATAATCACTTTTTTTACAAATAATAAATGAATTTACATCAAATCTACTATTTTACAATCGGAATCATAAGAGCAAGCAGAGCAGAGCGTTTTTTCCCATAAGCGTTTTCAAAAACAGTTTCTGGTACAGTAACGGAAAAACAGTTTGTGGCTAGATTCTAGAACCACAAACCGTTTTTATAAACGATGACAAGGAGCTTCGAGTAGAAGGCGACAGTCGCACGCAACGGTTGCAATGCAAAACGTGAAAACGCAACTCGAACAGTTTCGTTTCACTCCGTTTGGCGACCGGCGACGGCGGCGGCGCCGGTGCCGGTGGCAACGCACGGGGAAACTAGTTATTTTTGAAACTGTTTCTCAAAACAGTATTGTGATAATAAAAAACGGTTACGTTTCGTTTCACGGAAAAGTCGAAACGACCCAGCTCTCTAGAAGTGTCAATCTAATGCTATTTCCGCGTAAAATGACAGCTAATGTCAACCGTCCCGGCCCGTTTAAGGCGTCTTTAAAACCGTCGAAGATCCAACAATGCATATAAACTTTTCCTCTTGAATCACTCTATCTATTAAAAAACTCATCAAAATCCGTTGCGTAGTTTGAAAGACCTAAGCATACATAGGGACAGACAGACAGCAGGAAGCGGCTTTGTTTTATACTATGTAGTGATAGTGATGTTATTGGACTTGTTTGTTCATTTATGAAAGATACTTACATAATTGAACGAGCGACCGTAGCCAACAAAGTTCTTAATTTAAGTTGGGCCAAAATTCTCTCGTATGTCTGGATGTCCGGCCGTTGTCCTCAACAGGTCGTAGTTTATATACCTACCGATTCTCGTGAAATTATATAGTTTTTTTTGTTGATTCAGTATTTCAAAACTAAAAAGAGTTCTAAATCTCACAGAGCAACTAGTAGGTATAAACCGGTTTTTTTTTAACCCTGAAGATTCTAGGCAACGAACAATAGTACAGTCGACCTCAACACAATGTGTACGTCTTTCGCATTGTTAAGTCTCTACTTTAGTCATCTCAAAAGTGTGTGGAAGCACTCGTTTCAGAACTTCTAAAATCGGACACAAAACACCGACAAGAGCACAGCTCTTGAGGGTGCCTTGATTCGAGTTGACTCGCGAAAACCACCATCCCTTGTGAAAGACACGCTTATGCCTTCCATGCACGAGAAAAAGAAATGCAACACTCTTTGGGAATAGCTCTTTTTGGATGAATTTCAATAAATACCTAACTTGGTAAAGTTTTATACATATTTTATGAAGTAGGATTTTAGATGAGGGAACAATATACTGATTACTTACATCGTAAAATAATATATTTGTTTGCATCATGAGTTTAAAAAGGAAAATGAAGACTCAACTTTGTTTTGTGTCTCTCGCCGTTTTAAGCAATCATATAGGCTATTAGATCAGATAAACTACCATTTATTCAAAAATATTAATCTGTTAACCCGTTTTAATTGTTTCTTAATCTTGTCAAGTTTTGAAAGAACGCGATATTTTCCTATTAACGCCCTTATTAATACAGATGCGCTAATGTGAACCAGCTTTAGTAAAAACTCTGCTGAATATACACCCTTAATCTAGCTACTATAACCAGCAACTCAGCACTCCATTACTAGGCGTATTTACCAATCGATCTGTTGACATTAGCGGCTTTAAAAATGTCTAACTTCATTGGAGATTATGAGAAAAGTTCGTATTTAGTTTGTAATAAAGCTCCAAATTTGTTTGAAGTTCGGGCTGAATTTAAATGAAATTAAAAGGTAGGCGTCAAGTTTTTTCTTTAATTTTATGCTTACAGGCTTTTAATATTACAAAGCATTAAGCAAGTTTTAGGTAGGTCGCTTATGGCCACTTTTTGCAGCGATTCAGTCGCAAAAAGGACGCGATTGTATCGCGTCCTGTCGCGATGCTCTCATTCAGCATCGCTACAGTCGCGATAGAGAACCGCTACAGTGCGATGTAGAATTCATACAGGCGCGATGCAGCATCGGTGGGCCCCTTCCCCCATTCTTCCTATAGGTACCCGATTTTGCGCGAAACAACCGCGTGTTAGTAGCAATACTGACTGTCGCGTGTTTGCATCAATCCAGGGGGCCGATTTTTGACTTTCGATCCCTCGAAAATTAAATAAAAGTAAATACTATTTATTGTATGTTAAATTATATAAGACCGTGTGTTTTGCATTGAAATATAATTGACAGTAAAGGATAGAAAGACAGTTCGATACAATATTCAAATAAGTATTAGAACCTCTTCTTAACATTCCCTCCCTTCTTCACTTGAGGCTCATCAGCTCAGTCAGATACAGGAGCCTTGGTTTGTATAGCGGCTTCGTTAACATGTCAGCCAAGTTTTGCGCCGAAGTAACTTTGTTAGCCACCAAATTATCATTTACAATGCATTCTCTCAAGAAAAAGTGTCTTCTTTTGACGTGCATATGCTTAGTCTGATGGTGGTTCTCAATCGGATTCTTGCTGAGTTTCAATGCAGACTCATTGTCTATTAGCAACCTCACTATTGGCACGTCCATAGCTATGTCATCAACAATTTTCTTTAGCCACAAAACTTCTCGAGCAGCTTCGCTCGCCGCTACAATCTCGGCTTCGGTTGACGAGAGTGCGACAGTTCTCTGGCGATTGCTCCGCCAAGAGATGGCGCCTCCTGAGTACAGGCAAACCATGCCAGATGTCGATCTTCCTGTAGTGGGGTCACCTCCGTGATCTGCTTCTGAGTGTCTTGAGTCTTTCAGTTTCTATCTCTTGCGCAGATAAATACTCATCACTTTCAGGTTCTATCTCCATCTCTCTTTCCGATTCAATAGATCGGTCGAAATCATTTTCAACACTCAAACTGTGATCAGCATCTTCTTCATCATCAGTGACAGAGGGGTGTTCTGCGGCTGTTGTCGATGCGACTGGATCCAGGTAAGGAGGTTGTATAATAATTTCATTACGTGGTGAAAAAGTTGTCTCCTGGAACGTTACATCTCGAGATCTTATGAGTGTACTGTTTTCTTTGCACCAAATTCTGTATTCATCATCATTGTCATATCCAATTAAGACTCCTTTCACGGCTTTCTTGTCCATTTTCTTTCTATTGCATTTTGGGATGTGAGCGTAGCAGGTGCTTCCGATAATTCTCAAATGTTTGATATTGGGTTTCTTACTGAACCAGAGTTCATAAGGTGACTTTCCTTCTTGAGTCGGTCCAGTGCGGTTCAGGATGTAAGCGACAGTATTGACAAGTTCAGCCCACAGGCCCTAAGGCATTTCTTCATGCGCATGCATCATTGCTCTCGCTGACTCTACAATCGTTCTATGATCACGCTCACAGCATCCGTTCTGTTCCGGCGTATAAGGCATTGTCAATCTTTGACGTACTCCGTTCTTGTGTAAAATGTTCCGAACTCTCTCATTGTCGAATTCACCGCCGTTGTCGCTAAGAATTACTTTTATAATATGTCCAGTAGCTTTAGTCTCTGCCAACATTTGCTCAAGTTTTTCATGAACTTCTCCCTTTTCTTTCAGAAAATAGATTTGCCGATATTTTGTAAAGTCTTTAAAAAGAACATAATATTTGAATTTGGAGAATGAATTCTTGAACGGGCCACATACGTCAGTGTGTAACAGCTCTCCAGGCTGTGACGCACGTTCCCTAGTGCCAAACTTGCATCGATGGGTTTTGCCAAATACACATCCTTCGCAGAGTTCACTGTCTACTTTCAGCATTATGCCAAGCTCTGCCTTGACAACCTTCTTAACATGAGACTTATTTTGATGTCCCAGCCTCACATGATATAATTGCATCTGGTCAGTTATCTCTATGTGATTAATTTCATGAGAGCCCTTAATGTTTTTGACCTTCAACTTGTAAAGTCCTCCATTTTTAGCTCGCTCTCCAATCAGTAGATGTCGTCCGCCTTCATACTTCATTATACATTCTTGGGTTCGGGATTCAAATATAGTGTTTGTTAATTTGTCCTGAGCTGACAGTACCGAAAACAGGTTCTTCTTAATAGATGGTACATACCACACGTCGTTAAGAGTAATAATCTCTTTAGTACCACATAGGTCAGCTTCGATATCCAGCGCTCCCTTTCCAACGGCCTGAATAGCTGTACCATTTGCAGTTGTAACTGTGTGCGACGTAGAGAAGTACTCAAAGGTTTTAAATAAGTCTCCTCGATTTGAAACATGACTAGTAGACCCATTATCGACATACCAGCTGTCTTGATCGATGCCTTCCACATTATTTACAATTGCCATTAGGTTCATGTTGACGTTAGATGTACTTTGGTTATTTCGCGTGGGTTTGGGTGGTCTCCCATCAGCTAACCATTTCGGACAAGTCTTGACTCTGTGTCCTAGCTGTCCGCAATAGTTGCATTTCCTTTTCTTGTCTTTCTGATTGCTTTTGTCTTTCGATCTCAGTACTAGAGCTTCTTCAATAATGGTCTCTTTGTTTCCACTTGTTAAAGCCCTTTCATGAGCACACAACTGCGTTGTCAAGTTTTCGATGTTTCGATCCCTCTTATTCATTAACAGCCAGCTTGCAAATTCAATTGCAAATTAAAAGCATTTCGGGGAGATTATTACCTTCCATTTCTTTATTCAATTCATACCAGATGTTTTTGAGTGTTGAAATGTGAGTAACCATATCGTGATCTTCAGTCTTCTGGAAGCGGAAGAATCTCATGCAAAGTTCATAACTTCGATCCTCCTTGGCTCCATCGTAAAGACGATGTAACTCTGTCCACATTTCACTTGACGTATTGCACCGCATGACCTTGTGCAGGGTTTCTTCGGTCATGTTTGTGGTAAGAATAAGCAAGGCATGACTGTCAAGGCTTTGGTAGTTATCCAATTTCGAATTATATTCCAACACGTCTGCTGGTGACGCCTTTGCCGCTGGTGGCTCTGGCTTCGTTACTTTGCCCTGGATTATGTCTAGCGTACCTGGGGTGCTCCGCAAGAGCAGGGAAATCTTGTATTTCCACGTCTGCCAGTTTGTACTCCTTTCTAAGCGCCCAATCTCAAATCTCACATTAGAATTCATATTTCTATAGGTTCTTGATATCTATTAAATCAGCACTTATTAAATAGGTCACAAAATCCAGTTTCAGCACGTTAAAATATCGTTTTTACGCTCTGCTACCATGTTAAATGATATAAGACCGTGTGTTTTATATAATTTAACAGTAAAGGATAGAAAGACAGTTCGATACAATATTCAAATAAGTATTAGAACCTCTTCTTAACATTGTATAGTGTCAAAATGGCAGGCACTTACTTTTTAACCTATAGAATTGAATGAGTGGTCAATATCAGTCGTTTTTCAATTTTCTATCGCTATTTCAAAATAGCATTTTATCATTTTTGGCCGTTTTTGAGTGAAAGAGTCGAGTACTCGACAGTCAAAAATCGGTCCCCTGAAGCGATGCTGAATTAAAAGAGCGTTTGTATCGCTACTGCTTCGCTTTTGTCGCGCTATTCAAAAAGTCGTCGTGTGTGACCCTTAAGGTAATCGTCCCAAGTGTAACTATGACACTTGCCCAATACGTGACACTAACCAAACATAAAAAAGTACTAACCTACACCCACACAAAGCTCGATAATTGCGTTTATCGATTTCGGTACTCACTACCTGTTAAATCTAATTTTGCTCCCAAAATTGTGATATCGCATTTTAATGTAGGTCTAACATACACACACACACACACACACACACATATATATATATAATATTTTGGGGACAATCTTACACAAATTAGGTCGATCTAACGAAACGAAGCATAGCTTGTACTCGACGACGATACACACACATATGGATAAATAAATACTTCCATGATTCAGGAACAAATATTCGTGCTCATCACACAAATAAATGACCTTACCGGGAATCGAACCCGGGACCTCCAGCTTCGTAGGCAGGGTCACTACCAACTAGGCTACAGAGGTCGTCGATCGGTGCATGTTTCGGTGATATTGTTTCTTAGTCATTGTTGTTGTTTATGTATTTATGAATGTTTTAAATCTATTAAATACACATCATAATGGGACATAGTATGAGTCTGGAAGGTGATCGTGCCGACCCACTTTTGTCGACATGTTATATTGTATTGCATTCGTTTATCATGGTTGTGTCGAATGTGTCCTACCTACTGCACACCGTGCATAATTCACTATGTAGAAACATTACCATTCTGTTTGTTTATTATTATTATTTTATGATATTTTTTGCACTTTGCCCTTTTTAGGGTTCCGTAGCCAAATGGCAAAAAACGGAACCCATATGGATTCGTCATGTCTGTCAGTCTGTCTGTCTGTCCGTCCGTATGTCACAGGCATTTTACTCGAAAACTATAAGGTGTATTTGAATAAAATTTTGAGGATAGGTGTATTTTGTTAGCCGCTGCAAAGTTTTGTAATTAAATTTCTAAAAAAATATTTTTTTAGGGGTGCACTCTATACATAACACTGAGTCAATATTTTTTTCATTGCAAGCCCACGTGTGGCTCATCCATCGATAGGCCTTTCAAAATAAATATAAGGTTTCTCAGCATTTTTTTTTATTAAGTGAGTAGAGTCGGAGATAATCGCCCCGAAAGTCACTAAAATTGTGTCCCCCCCTCTAATTTTTGAACTGTGTATTTTAAAAATATGAAAAAAATCATGGACATAGGACTTATTAAATTCTTTCAGTGAAAATTGTTTTGAACAAGATCGGTTCAAAGGTTTTCGAGATATTTCTAAAAAACTGCCTTGCTTAAAGAAAAGGACTTAAGTGCCATAAGATTTCAGTAACGATACGACCTTTTTAATAGGCACGTAACCCTTCGTTGTGCGTGGTCCGACCCGCACTTGGCCGCTTTTTTTATTTATTCTTTATTAAACACGTGTGTGAGCTGTGGTCACCTGTAAGTGGCTAAGCATCTTACAATGATTGTTGTACTAGGATAGTTTTTTAGCAGTATTATCTGTTGGTGATCCTTAAAAAATAAATAAATAGTATTTATTTTATCCAAACATGACAGCCCGGGTATCGCGTGTCATAAATGTGCAGATGACACCCGTGAAAGACAAAACCAGTAAATTCCCCTTAGAGCAACACCTACGTCGTAAATAAACCTAACTAACGGTATATTGTCTGTCATAGTTCAAAGGCACGTGAATGGCGTATTTTCGTGACATTTAGGTATTAATCGGGATGTGTGCTGGATGTATGACGAATTTTGTAAACTGTTACTCTAACTTGAACTTTATAATGTAGGGGATATCCGGTATAACGGGCACTGTAGGCAGGTATCTTGCTAAACGACACTTCCTAAAGAACTTCCAGGAGAATTTCAAAAGAAAACATTATGACTACTGGACTACCTAATAACTATCGTATTATTGTCGAGTACAGCTGTCTCGCCTAGGTTTTTTTTTCTAAAAGATTCCTCTCTTAAGGTAGACCGCTTACCTTAGCTTAGCTTAGTCCTCGCATGCGCAGGAAAATAAAAAAAGGGACGCGGGTGACGTGGGCGAGGCGAAACCTGGCGTCCACAACTCCACACGCCGCCCGCGCACCATTATGATCCTAGGTACCATGCGACTGAGTTAGGCGGTCAACCTATAAGAATATGAATTGATCTTGATCGCAGTAGTAGACACGTAGTGAAGGCTTTATAAATCCGGCTTCATCCAGCAGGGATATATTGAATAGGTAGCGCAGCTTGTTAGAGCATCTAGCCGCGTGCCCCAGGAGGTCGCGGGTTCATATCCGGCACGGAGCAATTTTTTTTCTTATTGTTACTTTTAATATGTATTTTTGGGCTACAAACGTGAACTACGAAATAAATTAGCGTGACAATTACAAAACCAATTTCAATACCATACCTTTAACAAAGTAGACCCCAGGAAGTAGTACAACAGTCAGGGGCGTGGATGATTTGAAAATTATCGGTAGCTCTGCGTGTGACATGTCACTAAACAAACTAGCTAAAACCCTGGGTAAAGGAAAACCAACCTTAATACACTAATACCCAGTGACCGTGTGAAGTGAACAACTAAAGTTACGAAACGTGAACTGTGTTGACGACTCGTTATTTGTAAGTTATAGCCGTACGGTTGATGAATGAGAAAATTGCCTTAAGTAAACTAAAGGTTAGGAGTGTTTCAGCGACATTACAGGAGGACTATTTTTATTCATAGCTTCCAACCTCAATTACATTTCCTTTTGCGTCCACCACACAAATATATAGTTCTGTGGCGTCCACGCTCGATAGACTAACTTGCTAGAACGGGCGCGAGAAAAAGAGTTATCGAAATTTGACTAGTTGTTAAATAGGTAAACCAAATCGAGGGTTGTGTGTGGCGTCGTCTTTGTGTTAAGAACCTTTAAATATTGTACGCCATATGACGGCTGATTGTGACGAAACATGGAATCACTATTAACTTTATACTTACTCACTTTCAGACAAAAAAAAATTGTATTAAATTCATTTTTTTTTGTCTGAAAGAAAACATATTTGTTTTTTCTGACGTTACGTTTCTAAAATTTGACATAATTTGACATTTATATCTACCTAACGCAATGTACATACGTAATTGCGTTACGTGGTCGACCTGCCGGTGTTGGAGTGGTTGTCACGAATCAAGCTACCATGTAAATTTAGATCTGTTCCGATCCAATACGAGATCACAGAGAATTAGCTTACGTCCTCGTCGTTGATCGGGTCGCCACCTTCTCTAACATAATATATGGCGACCCGATATTATAGTTGAGGGAGGCGATGGCTGAGATATGCGTCATACTCGTGATCGGGTGCCGTTGTGGAGTACCGGACTGTTGCAAGGGCATAGTAACTAAGTACTTAAATACTAGTGTAATTATTATTATTTCCGTATTGAAGAGATACATCATTCTGTTCTTGACACGTTTTATTGTTATTGACCCAGTACGTCTGAAAATATTACATTAATGTTCCTTTTTTTTTGTTTGACGCTCAGTCGCTTTATGCAACTATAAAAATAATAATTAATTGTATTTATTTGGACGCCCAGAGACCTTGCATATCTCTGGAATACTAAATTAATATCATTAACTTCTTGTTAATGCTGCTATAGACCTTATATATATCAAATGTAATGGATAATATTTTGCATGTTTGTTTTGTTTTCATTAAGTTTGTTAACCGTTTACATGGTTCCTTAATCTGCAAATTTTAAAAGATAATTGTGCAAGATTATTATAATTTTATTCTTCAATTCCGTCTGACACGTGAAAGTGCCTTTGTGGCCTATTTGAAGAATAAATAATTGATTTTGATTTTGATTCAATCCGAGCTATGCTAGGATAAACACAGGTGGTATTTCCTGTTGCGAATAGTAAAGGGCTTCTGCGCGTTGAAATCATAGTTATAAGTGAAGACTTTTTTTAATACAACGACGGTGGCAAACAAGCGTACGGCCCGCCTGATGGTAAGCGGACACCGCAGCCTATAGACGCATACAACTCCAATGGAGTTGTTTGAGGATTCGCCGTGTTCACAGCTGAAGGAACAAATTGCTTCGCTCTCAACACAACGCATCCTCGGGAGCTCTGGCGACCTTGCTCACCACCCGGAACACAACACTACTACAGAGCAAGTAGTAGTGTTATTATGCTTATGCGGACTAAGAGCCCAACCAAAAATGAGGCTTTGTAGTCCTTAACTTTGGCAATCTCCACAGAAGACGCGCAAACCTAAATCACTGTCTCTGTGCGTGTACACGTGTTAGTTTGCATCTTTTTGTTCCTGATCTCCACTCAATTGCTCAAATGTTAACTGGAAGTGATCGCTTACAGGGATAAGCTCGACAATGAGGATGCATGGAAGGCGATGGCCTCCTTCAGTGACCAGGTTATGTCGCAGAAGGAGGCCGCAGAGCGGGCACGCGAGAATGATCCCCTCGCGGATCCGCTCCGCCGGCGACGGACGGAAGGCAGAGCCAGGCGCTACGCGCACATACTGCCTCCTCCACCGTAGTGGGACGGTGCGGGGTTCGGGGGATACCCTGCCAAAATCGGTTCCACTGGACTGAATGCGCTTTAATTTGGCGCTTAATGTCTGCGGCCCGATACCCTGTAGGCCGCCCGTCGGGACGCAAGCGGTCGAATGCTTAAAGCGATCACGCGGCGCCCCTCCCTTAAGACGGAGCGGTTAGCCCGTCATACCCGCCCTGCCCCCCTCCCCGTGGCGGGCGGGATGCGTAAAGGCATTTCCCCAATGTAAAGAAAAGGGATAAGTTCGCTTTTGTACCGACTTCACATTAAAAAAAAAAAACTTGCTGGACGCCTCACGATACGTGGGTCATATTCCACCCAAAAACTAGCCACGTAAAATGTAATAAAAGTTCAACACTTACTGAATGTGCCGGCGTTTCACGTCAAGACGGGCAGTTAACGTCAAGGGTCAAGGTAATGTCGCCCGCTGGCCGTGTAGGCCTGCAAAGGCCCGCCGCACGCAACGAGGATCTTCACTCCTCTCGGGATCCAAACTCGACACAAATTTCCCACTCGCGCTTAGCGCGTACAAATACTAATTTATCTGAACCTCCAACTAGGTTCTCAAACAGATTTAACAAGTAATTCCAATTCTCGCACACCGCCCGGCTCCCAAAGTGAGGTTACATTACAAGTCAAGTCACCATCTCGCGTGGCACCCCAATTGACAAGTGTGACATTGACAGGTGTCACTCATTTTACCGTTTTTACAATCCGCCAGTGTTGCCATGTGAATAATACTATGGCCTTTCACACGGGCCCGAACATACATATATAAATACTTACATACTGTAAGACTAAAGCGTTTTTTCCTACCAATTTCAAACATAATATTTTATGCTTTTACATGACAGCTTACTATTACAGCTAATTTTGACAGACAGACTGGATGGACTCTAACCTAGATGGACTCAAAAGAGCCCAGTTTTCCATTAAACGATTAACTGAGGGTCGTTGTGTTTGGGAACAGATTGCAAAAAAACAGCTGCCTCGTGCGTGCAGAGTATCATGGGCTTAATGTCTAGCGGACAAATGTTATGCGTGAAGGAAAGTTATTGTATTTACATATTAGTTACAAGAGTTGTAACTTACAACTCGACATTTTCGTACATTACTGGAATTTTTAGTAAGTATTTACACTCTACTAATAATTAAATCCACGGTTAAACTCACACGTATCAAATGTTGCGACATGTTTCGAACTCTTCGGGAGTTTTTATTCAGGATGTTTTCGTGGCAATGTCGCTTGAAACTGTCGTGTGTCGTAACATTTAACTAGTAGTGTTCGGTGCATGTGCATCGAACACGTGACAGGCCGCTCGCGCCCTACTTTGGCGATGCGGTCGTTTCCTAAAGTTAGTGCGTTTTATGACACCGTCGCGATCGCATTCTAACATTTTATAACATTTAATTAACCCTAACATTTTACTTATTTTATTAACATTGTAGAAGTGTAATATATAACAATTGACGTTTAAACTCTATCTTTTCATTCCACCAAACAATCGCCTACTTGCACCCCAACATTTGGTCCTTCGAACAAAGTACTTCGCGCGTTGGTACTGGGACCATTGGGACACGTATCGCGAGTGAAGTGCATGGACTAGTAGAACATTTGGGCAGTGCAGGTAGCAGTGGCAGCTTGGTGCAGAACTACAGCTGTAAACATTCAGCAACGGAGTACATTCAGTAGCGAGGTGACGGCAAGGACAGGAAACATTCAAGTAAGATCTTTCCATATTTAAACTATCAACATCGGCAGTATGGTGAACGTAGGAAATCAGTTTCTTATAGCTGAAGAAATCAGGTCCAGTTTGACCAATTTCAAGAAAGATGGAGCAGAAAAGAAAAGCAGTGAGGAGTATTTGAGACGAAAGTTAAACAAATTAGAGGAATTATGGAAAAAAAATCAGTTTAACCACGACCGGCTGACGATGGAGATAAGCCCTCAAGATGCCTATTTCACTGATAAACATTACGAAGCAGCGAAGGAGACATACAATTTATTAAAGCAATTGATTAACGACGAATTTCGTAAGGTCAAAGGAAATCCGAGTGCCCAGACAAGAAGTGACAGCAAGGGAGATACACCTCAGCGAGCGGAGAATCAGGCTCAAGGAGCCAATTGCTAGATTCACAGAGCAGTGCTCAGAACAAGACAGCGGATGGGCATAAACCGGAGCAACAGTATGATCATGAGGTTTATAAGAATCATGGGGTATACAGTAGAATGGATGACGCGTTGCGCAGACAGGAGGCGAACTTTAGAGCGTTTCAAAGAACAATTGCTAACATTGACTTAGAAACCTTATCTGCCAAGTGGGAGTATGAAAACGCTCTAAAGACATTGAACACAAGGTGGTCAGCCATTGACGCACTACATTTAGAGATCGATAGTGAGTTGAACGGAGAAAATTTAGCATACGAAGAAAGTTTCGCTTCTTACGAGCGAAAATATAACATTTTAAACAAAGCTATTAACAGTAAGATGTGGTCAGTATCGCACAGGGAGAAAACAACGCCCATGCTAGAGCTACCAATGTTCAGTGGAAACTACAACCAGTGGGTCTCGTTTAAGGACTTATTTGAAGAGGCTACACATACAAATCCAACATTATCGAACGCACAGAAAATGCAATTCCTAAAGGCTAACATTAGAGGCGAAGCAGAGAGACTCATCCAACATTTACCGATAACTTCCGACAATTACATGACTTATTGGGAAATACTAAATCATCGCTACGATAACAAGAGAATGATATTCACTTCCCATATGAACATTTTATTCGGACTTCCAAACATTCAACAAAATTCGATGGCACAAATTAAGAGGCTGCATGATGTGTCTATGGAAACTTTCAACGCCATAAAAAACTTGGGTATAGATACAGCAACATGGGATCCAATTTTGGTTCACATCTTGTGTCAAAAACTGGATTTGGAAACATACACAGTCTATATGGAGTCACTTAGAAATACCAAGAATATGCCGATATTACAAGAGCTTTTAGATTTTCTAGAAGGCAAGTTCACGACCCTGGAAACATCGGCTCTTCGCCGACAAGACGGACAACAAAAATTGAGTCCACAACGGTCAACGAATCCTCAACAACATTCTTCAACTTACAGAAAACCGTTAAATGCCTTTAACAATTATAGAACCAACGGAAACTACGCATCTATTGCGAAAACATTCCAAGGGTCGGGTTTCAAGTGCCCATTGTGTAAAGGCGATCACGGAATTTATAATTGCAAGTTTTTTCTGCAAATGCCGAACGATAGAAAACTGAATACAGTAAATAGGTTAGCGCTATGCGTAAATTGCTTATTCTCGCATAACGGCAAAACATGTAATTCTACTAAAAAGTGTCGCAATTGTCAAGCTGCCCATAACTTGTTCGTTTTGATTTATTACAGTATTTTAGACTTCTCACGAAAGTTTATATTCGAATACTTACAACTTTTTACGGTTCCAACATAATATTAGGGTAATCAAAATCACGAGCTTCTCAACGTACACTTCTTACCAAATCTGAAGAAAATATAATTCGACAAGAAAATAAATATCTACTGATTTTCAAAAACAAGTGATTTTATTCTCAAAAATGACTTAACAGACATTATGCCCATTTGTTTCCTTGCTGCTCTGTCACTGCTTTACACTGCTAGGTGCTACGTTGACCTTGCAGCCTGCAGGCAGATCTGATGTGAGTAGACCGCCTTCTCTTCTCCTCAAACGCATCCTCAATGCTGAGCGTCGTGACTACCAGAGACGTCTTGCACTATTTTAGTCCAGACGATAATGTCGTTAAACTAGTTCATACGCCAAAACGTATGATTAACTGCCAAAGTGGACCGCGGGTCCTAGGATACAATTTTTTTTAGCCCAATGATGATCCTGCTTCATACGATTTCAAATGATTTAGTAAGTAGGTAGGTATAACACAACCATGTTTAAATGTGCAGACAACACAACAATGCAATGTGTAACAGCGCACTTTCTCCAACAAACTGTTCTCAGTTTGGCGAAACAGGAACAGTAAAAAAATCAAATTAAATTAAATGTGTGGTGTCCAGCAGTGGGCGTCTCACGGCTGATATAATGATGGTGATGAAATGTATTTTTCTGAAGTTGCTGTCCGGTAAGTCTGTGAGTGCTCCAAGCACATCCTAGTTCCTAATTAAAAGCTGCCGCTCGTCCTGGTTCTTCAGCGGAATCTGCTCGGAATGACGCATGCTAATGACGCTCTCGCATTACTGTGTCCACATCCAACTTGCTCCTCATATAAGGGCGGGATTTGCAGTGAATAAAAACCCAAATATATCCGCCCATTTTCGCTCGAAGTCAGTCATATTGTTATCATATTGGTATTATGTTTGATAACTTTTCAAGTTTAATAAATGATATGCCAAATTTAGAAGGATTTTGTTTAAGAGATAGTTGGAGACCATGGAAAAAAGGACATAGTTTCTCATCCTCCTAGCGTTATGCCCGGTTGTGCCCAAAAGCAGCCCGGGGTCCGCTTTAACACGTAATCCCAAGATTTGGCATAGACAACTGCCACGTCCTCAGCTTTCAACCGAGAGGGAAACTAGACCTTATTGGGATAAGACCGGCTTTCTCACGATGTTTTCCTTCACATTAAATTGGCATAAAGTGATTAAGTATAATGTAACGTTTGATATAACGGTTTTTTGCTATATTTTGCTTTACTCTGATTATTCATTGATATAATAGGCAAAATGACATAATTTGCAAGTGGCATAATTCTTTTTACGTATAACGCATTTATGACATAAATATGTTTAACATACATATTATTTAAAATAATTGCGCTTTTATGTAACAATATCTGCCAAGAAGTTGACGGAGCCCCGCTTTCGTTTCTGGGACTCAATATCTCGCCCTCCGCCGTAGACTTTTGTAAGTACTTACATACTCGTAATATGTAAGAGACTCCGGTTCTAGCGCTTCCCCGGCCGCTACCGCTGCACGCTCGCTTCGGTCGCTTGGCTCGCGCACTGTATGGTCGCAGTTCTTCCTAACACTCCTCCTTGCTTCGCTCGTCGTCGTACCTACCTGAGACCTGCCTTAAGGTGGAATCCACCTGGTGGATTATGCGAGGCATACTTTTTAAAAGGTCTCGCTTATTATTTTATTGTTATTATATTTATATCAATATTTTTAATGATTTGTTTACATCTAAAGTTAAGTATTGTAAAATCAACTTATATCTTCTGAAATTTATGGTGTTCACGAATGATGTCAAGTAAATTAATCATTATGATAAACACCTTTTATACCAAGTGATATTGATAAATATAGTAAATGTCTTAAATACTAATTGTAATTATAGCCTTAAATCATTATATCACTTTTTACATTGGATCATTTAAAAATTATCTGAAACAATATTATATCATCCTGTACTCATCCTGTATAAGTAATGGTATATCAAACCAAAATAGACTGAGTGAAATGATATAAAACTTCGTACACCCGGCGGTGGGCGGGGTGCATCGCACGTAGAACCGATGGCCGTTGGGGTGGAAAGCTTTTTGAGTGGCAACCACACGACGACCACGTACCGGAAGGCGCGGCGTGGGTAGGTCACAAGGTGACTTGATAACGATCGCCGGAGTCACTCTTTGGGGGAGGCCTATGGACCTATGCCTAGTGGACGTCTTTCGGCTGATATGATGATGATGATGACATCACAGGCCTCATCAATACACAAAAGCATTTATTTACTTTAGTAGTTACTCAAAATGGGTTTATTCGCGGAGGTCTTCAAAAAAACAATTTTGACTAGATTATAAAAAAAAGGAAAACATAGGAACACGGTCAAAGCCTTCCTTTGATTTTTAATAAAAAGAATAGTTAAATAGATCAAGTTTTGAAGAAGAAATCAGGGGACAAAGTAACGTTGATTTATGTACTTTTTATTTTCCAGGTCCAAGCTGCAGCTCTATCGCGCTCTGCGGCGGGAGGTTTGAGGTTGGCGCGACAGCAATACATTTTACAAATACCTTTTTCTTAATTATCTCGACCTAAGTGTTTCCTCTTAAGGAAATTAAATATGCTACTGTACATCTTAAGGAAAATTGTACAGCACTTGAACGACTCCTATGCAACTCCCAGGCTGTACAATGCCTGTAAAAGCAGCTTGTGTGCTAGTCGGGAAGGAACCCTTATAGTTTCGCCATGTCCGTCTGTCCATCTTCGGCTTAGCTCAGTAACCATTACTACTAAAAAACTGTGATTGCTTGGGTATATCATTCAATCACGCCGACAAAACAGTACAATAAAATCTTAAAAAAAATATTTTTTTTTATAGTGTGGGGTATCGTTGAATAGCTCGTTCAAAAATATTTTATATGGGTTTTTCTATAACCATTTTTCAAATCAGTGATTCGTTTGCGAGATATTGGGCTTTAAAGCCCTAACTTTTGTTCGAATCATGTCGTCCCCCCCCCCCACCCTGCCGGCTAAATGGTTACTACTGGGGATGTGAAAAAAATCGTGGCAGTAGTACATATAATCAATTTAAAAGGAAAACTATCACGGACAAGTAGGCATAAGTTGTTACCGAGTAATAGGAAAGAAAGAAAGAAAGAAAGAAAATAAGTTTATTTCGCAAAAATACAGAATATAACAATACAATACATATTAACATTTCGTAAAATGCGAAAAAGGAGTCCACTCAGCACGATGTCGAGCAACAGAAGATGACTCAAAGCTGATATTATGTGGATCCTCGAGTTTCACGTCACAGGACTGCACTTCCATCGTAATACGTTACAGACAAGTGGAATCAAAAGATATTTCGTAAAACCTAACTGCTTTTTTCAAATATTCTATGTCACTCCTACGATTAAGAGGAAACCAACGACACCTCATATGTCGAAATCCGTCAAACGGTTTAGGCTGCCAGAGAATAAAACATACACACATACATACATACGCTTCGGCAGTCGGGTAAACACCAGGACATATTAATATTATCTTAAATATAAAAATGTTCGTATTGCAATCTATTTATTTATTTATTTATTGAAACTACTAAAATAAGCCTGAAACAAACAAACAAACAAAAGTTACATATCTAAGCCGGGACACGGAAATGCTAAGATGGATTAATCTGACGATCAAGGAAGTTTTTAAGGCGCTTTTTAAAATTAATAGCGATGAAGATTCTTTAATAGGAGGAGGGATATTGTTCCAGCATTTCGTGGCAGAATAGCTAAAACTACCACGAAAAGCTGCACTTCCGTGTCGAGGACAGACAAGCCGGAGAATCCGTCTGGGTTTAGGATTCGTGAACTGAAGCTTCTGGAACAGGTACGAAGGCTCTTTGTAGTGAATTACACCAAATAAGAGTGTGGCGAAATGCAAATTCCTACGGGCCTCCATCTTGAGAAGTTTCTCTTTATTTAAGAAGTATAGTCGAGAATAATAGTCGACCAACTTACGAGTAATGTGTATTTGGAAAGGCCAATTTTCGTACAAATTTGGCCGACGCAACCGCACCGCACGTCGATGTAACTAAGACAGACAGGCAACTACGGAACCCTACACTGCACGTAGCCCGACACACACTTGACCGGTTTTTTACCATATTGTCCGGAACCCTAAACGGACTGTTAAGATTTACGAATTAAGAATAAGTAAATACGCTTTTGCCTGAAATAATACTCACAAGACTTCTAAGAGTTCTTCCCATCGACCAATTAACCGATGATGGGAAACTTAACTAAGTTAAAACTGATCGTTGGTAAATAAATCAGGATTTGTTAAGTCCGGAGAGCGTGAGCAAACGCGCGCGGAGTAATATCCGGAGGTTCTCACGGAAAATAAGTAACATCAGCACAGAAGTTATAACAGCGCTGTCACTGACAGACACATTTGTTTAAGTCATAGTGTTGAGAGATAAGATGTTTTTGAAGATGACTGATTTAGCCTAGTGAGACCTTTTCGAGGCTGAAAGCGGTCAGGTCGCAACACATCTATTAGTGTTGACTGATGATCTTATAAGGCTAAACACATTTAGGTAAATAACTATACTTGATACAATCCCGTTTAGTAAAAATAAAGATAAGTCTTTCAGTTGATCGATCCGTGTTGGAGATCGGTATTAAGCACATACGGCCTACCCTACCTGATTGAATGCTGAAACCGTAGCCTATAGGTATGAATGCTTGCTACTCCAGATTTATAAGCTTGCTGCTTTATTGATTTGAAGTTTCGCTGTGCTAACAAAACGAGACAAATGCTACCCTCATCAAGACACCAAATCTTTTAGAGCTATTATCGTTTTCCAGGCTCTCATCATCATCCGACTAGACACAACGACATACACAGGGTGGCTGGCAAGGGCTGGATGAATTGTGCGAGAGCCGTTGCGTGTAATTACGCCTAATTAGGCCTACGAACATCGTGGACTCAAATATGTCGAAGATTATAATGATAACTAGCTTCTGCCCGCGACTCCGTCCGCGTGAAACACGTTTTTATCATAGCTCCATACCAACTTTCACCCTCTTAGCTTAGGTACTGATTTCTGGGATAAAACCTATTCTATGGCCTTCCCCGGGACTCAAACTATCTCTATATCAAATTTCACCCGTACAAACTTTTCACCCCTATTTAACCCGCTTAAGGGTAGTTATTTTCATAACCCTTAAATCACTTTGCTTGTATTGTAATAAGGAGTCCATACACAAAGTTTCAAATCTCTCACTTAAAAGTATACTCCATCCCCATACAAACTTTCAACTCCCTTTTTACCCCCTTCAGGGTGGAATTTTCAAAAATCCCTTCTTAGTGGGAACTTACGTTGTATAAACTACCTATTGTGAAAAAAACAGCTTTCTAGGTTCAACGGTTTGGGCTGGGCGTTGATTTAAGTGATTGAGTCAGTCATGACTTTGACGTTTATATATATAGATTACTAATCGTACCTCAAAAATTAACATTTTAAGTCTCTGGCTAAAATAAAAAGTTACACTCTTGAGTTATACTCTTGCTTGCCAGAATTTCATTTGTCCGAATTGTATCTGCCATAATATTCAACTGCCATAATGTTGTTTTCTATAATTTAGTATGCCATACTCATTGTTTACCATATTAATGATATGCCAGAATCTTTGTTTTCCATAATATCAATATCAATAATCTCATTTTCAATAATCATTGTAATCCATAACTATCACATGCCATAATGTCATTTGCCATCCATCTCAACATCCATTATATTCATATGTAATAAAGTGGGTACGTATTGCAGTGTCTAAAATTTTTAAAAAATACCTCTAACCTATCCGCCATCCTAGTCGGTTTTTCCACTAAGTCCCTGTTCAAAGGATGGGCATCAAATAAACTTTTCTCTGAGATTAACCAATGCCAAGACAGTGGTGCATCGTAGGCAGTAGGGAACAGGGGCTTAGTGGCAAAACCGACTCGGATCGCGGATAGGTTAGAAGCTTTGCTCCCGCTTTCGTCTTCGAGGTTATTTTTTTTAATAAAAGAGCGGAAAATGCATGATAAGTATGGCCCTCAAATATTCTATAATAATATTATTGCAAACAATAATATGGAAAACAATACGTATGGCATTCGTATCATTATGACATCCAATATTCGGGTAAACAAGAATATGTCAATTAACTATTATGGTAAACGAAACATTCGGGCAAATGAAATTCGGGCAAGCTAAGTTCGGGTCGGGCAAACAATAGACAACCTTTTCAAAACCCTTTAATTACTTTTCTCTTATTGTAATAAGGAGTCCATACACCAAGTTTCGAGTCTCTCACTTAGAATTTTACTCCATCCCATACAAACTTTCAACCGCCTTTTTACCCCCTTGAGGGTGGAATTTTCAAAAATCCCTTCTTAGTGGGTACTTAGGTTATATAAACTACCTATTGTGAAAAATCAGCTTTCTAGGTTCAACGGTTTGGGCTGGGCGTTGATTAAAGTGAGTGAGTGAGTCAGTCAGTCAGTCAGTCAGGACTTTTACGTTTATATACTCGTATTTAGATTATCATTATCAAATTTGCAACAACGAAATAGAATCGTTAACATAGTAGTCAAAACTGGCAACGCTGTTTTAAGCTGTCACCTAAGGCTTTTAGGTGCGGAAGTGGCTGTAGAGCGTCGGTTCTGAAGGGTTTTTTTAACTTAACCTTATTACTCGCGACTTGCCGATAGCTTCTAGCAGACTCCAAGATCCAAGCTTGATCTTGGAAATTTAACAGATTGATTTTATACTAAACCAAATCTCTGCAATGCGCGATTTCTTTTTTTTATGTTTTACTGTGTTTTATTTCTGTGCAATCATCCCAAGACCCAAGAATGTGCCGTGCCTTTTCTGCTTTTGACTTTTATGTGCGGTATAGCTTCCACTCGCGACTTTCTACGTGGACCCGGGATAAAAATAACGTTATTATGACTTGCGGCTGACAAAACACGATCGAGGCAGAATGCGTATGGGGATAAACACCCAATGGGGAAAAATGCGTTCGGGACACCCCTCTAACAAATCATAAAACTATTCTATATTTAATCCAGGCTATAAGCTATCTTCGTCCAAAATTTATTCCAAATCAGTTGAGCTGTTTAAGCGTGATCGAGTAAACAAACATCTACACATCTACTAGGTAAACATCAAAACCTGCAAACTCACATTTATAATATTACTAGCTGTTGCCCGCGACTTCGTCCGCGTAGAACTTGTTACCGTCTTAGAAAAGTGATTGCTATTAAATGATTGTAGGCGTAACTTGTTTAATTATGGCTGCCCTTAACAAAGTTATACCATCTTAAGGGATGATTTCCGACACATAAACTATCCTATATCCTCAAATTAGGGTCTCAAATTATCTGTACGGAAAATTTCATCTAAATCCGTTCAGGGATTAAGCGTAAAAGGTAAAAGTGCGATGAGTTCATTAGTTTAAATTGAAAACTCTGTTTTTACACATATAAATATCTTAAAAATCATCAACAGACGTTTCAGCTTAAATTGTATATTTTTCATAATGTATTAAAGGAAGCTACATTACTGAAAATAGTTTTGAAAGCAGACGTAATCTAATGCTTAAAGACAACTTTCCATCTCCATCCGCCGTCCCCATTTAACGGTGTTAGAAAATAATATTATTGTCATTAACCAAAAAAAAAATTAAATTACCAAATTAATTCGCACCTACTTACTACTACTACTTACCTACCTTTCGGTGCTGGGAGCATCCCAGTTCTAACCTAACCTAACCTACATTTCTGGTAGCTGTTCGGTTCTGTAAGGGTCGTGGTTCTAACTTAACCTGACCTACTTTTCTGCTAGCAGTCGGATTATGTGTGAACGATACATACTTCCAACCCTTTTTAACCTCCGTAGAGGATGAATTTTAAGAAACGCTGTAATTAGTTTCTTAGTGTTTAACCGAGGTTACAGATCCCTTACTTTAAAATTGTCTTGTTCCCCGTACAAACATTCAACTCCTTTTAGCCCATTTAGGGGATGAATATGTCCCCCCTTATAGAATCAATTTAAAACAGTCTAAATCAGTGTAAAACAGAAGTTACAAATCCCTACTTCAAAAATGTTTTGCTCTCCATACAAACTTTGAACCCCCTTTAGTGAATGAATTTCAAAAAACTCTGAAATCAGGTTTGTAGTCTTTTAACATACAGGCTAAGACCGAATTTAAAAATCTCTTTCAATTCCTTTTAGCCCATTTAGGGGATGAATATGTCCCCCCTTATAGAATCAATTTAAAACAGTCTAAATCAGTGTAAAACAGAAGTTACAAATCCCTACTTCAAAAATGTTTTGCTCTCCATACAAACTTTGAACCCCCTTTAGTGAATGAATTTCAAAAAACTCTGAAATCAGGTTTGTAGTCTTTTAACATACAGGCTAAGACCGAATTTAAAAATCTCTTTCAATAACATTTTCTTGGTTTCCATATAATAGACCTTGAATCCCGTTTTAACCCCTTAGGGGTAGAATTTTTCCAAAACGCTGAAAGAACTTTTATTTATTCTGATAGGAAATCTTTATACAACGCATTAAGTCTCCAGCTCAAAAATGAGTGTTTCTCATCCAAAGCTTGCACCCCTTTTTAACCCTCTTAGGGATAGAATTTTCTAAAACGCTGGAAGTAATTGTTTATATTATAATAAGTAAAAGTTTCAAATCTCTAGCTCAAAAAAAAGTGTTTCCCATACAAACCTTGCAACCCTTTTTAATCCCCTTGGTTTCCAAAACGATTAAGTTCTGTTTTATATTAAATACGTAATCTGGCTACAAAGTTTCAAGTAGCTCAAACGTAAAATTTTCCTTCATACAACTTTTGCACCCCTATTTTAACCCCGTAGGGGTGGCTTTTTCTAAGAAAACTTATATTTATTTTTTTGTGTTCATATACGTAATCTTTCTACAAAGTTTCAAGTCTCTAGTTCTAAAAATAATGTTTCCCCCATACGAACATTGCACCCCTATTTAACCCCTTTAGAGGTGGAATTTTCTAAAACGCTGAAAGTACTTTTTTTGTATCTTAATAAGTAATCTTTCTACAAAGTTTCAAGTCTCTAGTTCAAAAAATAATGTTTCCCCCATTCAAACTTTGCACCCCTATTTAACCCCCCTAGGGGTGGAATTTCCAAAAATCCCGTCTTATCCCTTGCATACGTCATAAAAGTAAGCTCTGGACCAAATTTGATGTCTCTAGTTCCAGTAGTTTCGGCTGTGCGTTGATGGTAGATCAGGACTTCTTCTTTTATATACCTATTGAGATTAGTAGGATTATTTTCCGGATTATAGTTTATACGTACCTAAACGAATATGATATGTTTTCTAAAGAAATGCACCTATTATTAGATTACAAGCTTTTATTAGATTCCAAATGTTTGTTTTTTCGGTTAAATCTTGAAAGTCAGTTCGGTTCAACATGAGCCCCTCCACGCGTTCGTGAGTTACACGTCTTAACAGACGACACTGCAAAAAAGACTGCAAACAAAGCGATCCTAAGAGTTCCTTCTATCCCTTTTGAGGCACGTAACCCTGAAAACCAGTCACAAATTACGCAAGTACGTCATTTTTATATTCTCACATAATTTACTTCTGAAATATATTAATATAACGCACTATCAACGCTTTTTCACCAAATTCCAATTGACAATTGAAATCCTTTGACCGGCAAAATCCAACATCGCCAAAAACAAACGGCCTATCCACACAACGGCCAAAGCATTTTATATATCTGGCAACGGGCAGAATAAACACGACAGCCAATTTTGTCACAACTCATTGAGTCTTATCTGACCACAAACCTTCCACCATAAAACAAAACTATTACAATTTCCACGACCTCATCCGTAATGAGCTGCATCGACTACGCTTTTCGTTAGACAAATTACTTATAAGCTCAGTATTATGACAGCGATGGATATGGAGCGTGTTGAAGAGATAATTCGTACATCGAATAAAAGGAAACGCCGAAAGGAAAAAGCGTCCATAACCGTCCCACAATCGGCGATATAGTTCTGAATCTCGTTTTATTTGTTAATAGGAAAAGAAAATAACTTTGGGTAAACCGGGATTTGTTTAATAGTTGGCCGCAGATTTGTGGGCAACAGAATTAGCTCAGCCATAAAACACTTGGGCAGACTTAGTGGGCAATTAGGGGGGGGTCGAGCTCGAAATACGGGCTTGTGGTGGAGCACAGCAAACGAAACTGTAGAATGTTTAATGAGCGATCGGTTTTCGGTTACTTTGATGCTTTACTAGCTAGCCGTTCTGTCCGCGTACTACAAAGAAAATGCAATTGAAGGCGATATAGCTTAATAGCAATCCGAAATTTCCTTCTTATGCATTTGGAAATAATTTTCTTGGGAACATCGTCAAAAATCTTTAATAGTTAGGTACCCATTAAATCTGATTACAATTTCTTTTTAAGCTTCGCCGACGTAAAAAAAATGGGTATAATACTCAGTTTGACGTGTCTGTGGCATCGTAGTTCCTAAACGAATGGATCGATTTTAATGCGTTTTCTTTTGTCCGAAAGCTGATGTGATCGAGGTGGTGGAGATATTGAACTTCGAAATGAAAATGTCAGGGGTTTTTCAACTTTTCTAAGTTGTTAATTATAATATCAGCGATTCCAGATGGCCTATCGCAACTGGCTGTCTAGTTGCGTCGCGCGGGTTTGCCACTTTTGTCTCACTCGCATCGTGCAAATCTGAAAGAGGAGAATAGTGTTTCGCGTCGCGTGGCGTGTCAGTTGTCCTAGCGCCGCAGTTGCAGTAGTTGCCTGTGTATAGTATCGCGCTGACGAAGCATTTCTGATTTATCATCATCATAGCAGCCGAAAGACGTCCACTGCTGGACATAGGCCTCCCCCAAAGAGTGCCAAAATGACCGGTTCTGCGACACCCGCTTCCAGCAGACTCCCGGGGACCTTTACCAGGTCATCAGTTCACCTGGTGGGGGCCTACCCACGCCGCGCCTTCAGGTACGTGGTCGCCACTCGAGAACCTTTCCGCCCCAACGGCCATCGGTTCTACGTGCAATGTGCCCCGCCCCGAACACCTAATGTAATTAGTACTATCCAAAACTGTACACATTTGTACTAATAAATATGAACACCCAATGGCCTACAACTCGCACATGCCAACACATCCCAATAAAAATAAAATGAGCTGTAAAATGCAACGTAAAGTCTTAACACAAATATGGATTCTCCGTTCTGTGCCAATTTCGACCTAATATTTCCGTGCAAATTTGGGGGCCAGCGCCAAACGACTCGCCAAGCGAAACGTCGCAGATTCAATTCCGGAGTTAGCATTAATATGCATTTATAGTGCAAAGACGGGGTCGTATAAATATATCTAACTTCCTAAACACAAAAGTCAAAAGTCGACACGTTGTCAGCGTGACATGTGCCCTTTTGCTGAAGGCGCTGCTTTCAAATTTAACGGTTTAAATCGGATTTGCGAATAAGAAAGCATAAGATTTTAGGTAACTCTTTTGTATTCTGATTCAGACTTCAATATAAAGATAGCGTTATTGAACTAGGGGTCCAGTAACGACCAGGACGAGGACGAGGAGAAAAATCATAGAAATATATTTGAAGCTATTGTTTTATTGCTTTGTTTTATTATGCTTTTTTTATTAAGCTATTGTTAAAAATTATCTAAATCATTGTCGTCATTTATCTACGCCCTCCAACATCTAAAGCGAGCGACTGACCTAAAGACAGCCCTTACGGCATATTATTCATATGCGTACTCGCGAATATCATATGGCCTAGTCCTTTGGGGAAATAGCAGTGACATTGATAAAATATTTATTTTGCAAAAGAAGTGCATCAGAATTTTAGTTAATATAGACCAAATGGAGTCATGCAAATCTTACTTTATCAAACATAAAATACTAAATGTTAATTCCATGTATATTTTAGAATCTAGTAAATTTGTTAGGAAACACTTAAATTTATATTCACCGCAAGCAACAACTCAAATTAAAAGAAATAATCGCAACTTCAACCAACTAATACGGCCATTTTCGAAATTAAAACTCGTCACCAGTAGCCCCCATCATATGACTATTAAAATTTATAATCACCTTCCTAATAATATAAATAATCTAGAAAATCCAAAACTGTTTAACAACCAATTGAAATTGTTTCTAATAAACAAATGTTTTTTATAGTTTAAAGGAATACTTTAATAATGTCGGCAACTGAAAAATGTTAACGTGTGTTTTGTGTTAATAATATTTTATTAGCTTTGTATAATTACTTATAATAGTTAGTTAGCCCTCTGCTCTGATATTGCTGTGCCCTTGCAGTGTCACATGTATACCTACTTATGTGTTAATTCCACCCAATCTTTGTAATGTGATATGCAATAAACGATTCTATTCTATTCTATTCTAATTTAATTGATTTGTATGCGTAAATAATAGAGCTACGATAGTCTAGTGGTTCAGGCATGCGGCTGTCAAGCGGCGGTCGTGGGTTCGAATCCCGGCTCGTACCAATGAGTTTTTCGAAACCTATGTACGGAATATTTACCGTTAGCTTTTCGGTGAAGGAAAACATCGTGAGGAAACCGGTCTAATCCCAATAAGGTCTAGTTTTCTCTCTGGGTTGGAAGGTCAGATGGCAGTCGCTTTCGTAAAACTAGTGCCTATGCCAAATCTTGGGATTAGGTGTCAAAGCGGACCCCGGGCTCTTTTAGGGGCACAACCGGGAACAACGCTAGGAGGATGATGATGATGTGTAAATAATTGAAAAAATAAGTTGCCGGTATTTTCAGAGAAATCATGTGTCAAGCATGTTGAACATTATCAATTTATTATGCAGCGAAACAGAAAGTAGTCAGAACGTTGGGTGTCACTCTTTTTCACAGACAGAAATTTCATAGAATTTCGTTTCTCAGAAATGATTTCATAAATTATTTGGTTCATATAGTTTCAGTTCCAATATTATTATTTCATAGACTTTTCACTTGGTTGAAACATATTTCACAGAAATTCAGTTCATTGTATATTACTATCAAACTTCTTAACGTTAGAAACTTATCAAACAGTAGAATTATGTTTCGTGTATTCTTGTTTCGTAGACACAAATTTCATAGATTGTTGTTAAATAGGAACCGTTTCACTTCAGCAATAATCCATGATTTAATGTATGTATGTATGTATGTATGTAAGCACTTTATTGTACACAATAACAGGTTAAAGAATATACATGTCACACAATAGATCAAAGTACAAAGGCGAATTTAACTTTTGACAAAGAAAGTATTGAGCCTTCTATGGAACGAAAATATTAAGCTTAATAAAATGATAAACAAAATTCTATGAATATACAGGCTCTGAAAAAACTATTATACTAACTAAATATTATAAGGAACAATAATATATGACCTAAAACTCTATGACATGAATTTCGAAACATTAATTATCTCAACTATAAAAAATCTACAAATACAGCTTCTACAGAGTAAGTGCACTAGAAATTAATCATTCTTTGAAATGATAATATGAGAAACAATTTCTATGAAGCAAAATTCTACGAAAATTTAGTATTATGAAACAACCATATTCAGGAAATCATTCCTCGAAGGCGTAGTCATCTCTTAAGGCTCCACATTCGAAATTTTCGTGAAAATGAGTTGTTTTGTAACCGTTTTATACATTATAACGTAACATTTTTGGTGTCGGAAAAAATATATCATAATCTGCAAGATATGCAACGGGTCATAGTTTTCATAGAAATCCATTTTAACAATAAAAATTAGAGAAAAAGAAATCTAAAGTCACCCCTATTTTTTCACTTGTAACCATTTTACTGCTCCATTTTGTATCAGAATAATATGAAATTTTATAACTTCATAAAATAATGAACAAGGGCATCATTTTCTTACTTTCTTTATTTTCTTAAAAAAATATCTCGTTTTCTGAAATGGAATATTTGGAGGCGTAGGAACACCAAAGTTCCTACGCCTCCCCGTTTTCGTCCATACGGTCAGTGCGGGACGAGACACGTTGCATGACGGACCTGTGTCAATTTGCGCTGCGCCGAAATTTTTAAATATTTGTGGAAATTGTGGACTATATTTGTTGCATAGTGTGGACAATCCGTTTTGTGATTCGTATAGTAGGTAACTAATAAACATTTGCATATAGTTTAGTTTTTAGTGACAGATAATTTTGTTGCATAGAGTGGACAATCTATTTCGTGGTTTGTAAAGTAGTAGGTACTATAGACAAGACAGCTGACTGACCATCCGTGCACTTTATGTGCATTGTAATAAGGTTCTTGTATAAATACAGGATGGTCAGTTAACTGTGTTGGCGTTTGTACCTAATTAACATTTACGTAGGTATAGTTTAGATTTTGTTTTTAGTTCAAGATGGGAAATAATAATAATAATAATAATAAATTCTTTATTTCAGGCCAGTTTGCCCATAGATTGTTAGTAACATACAAACTTACGATACTAGAGTTAGTACGTCTTAGCTTAGGTCTCAAAAAAATTTCAATAATGATTTTGGGTATTTGGGGTTAAATAAGCGCAGGAGGAAAATACGTAATATCAAGAAATTTTACAAGAGAAGAGGAAAAAGAATACACAAGTAAATACCTATTCTATCAAAGTATCAAATATCTAAACAGTATCAAAATTGGGAAATCGCTAAAACCAGACATTTTATTAGTAAATATATTTACAATATCTATTGCTTAGGAGCATGAACAATTATAGAAAAAATGTTGTTTATCTGCTCGTATTAATGACTCTCAAGTGTTAATAGAATAAGTTCTAATAAAAATAGTGGGCTTGGCAAATATTGTAAGTACCTACCTATGGGTTGCATGCCAACTCCAAGTTCGATACAGAGTTATTATTTGATATGAAACAAAGTATGGTTAACGTACAACTAATTTATAAGTATATATTTTCCCGAGGCCGATTTCTGTACATTCAGCATAATATAGTTAGAAGAAGCCAAGTTAGCCAAATATATCGGAACGTACATTCATTGAAATAGCCTTTGTTACTATAAGTAGGAGTAAGGAATGTGTTACGATATATTTGGCTACTTTGGATGGTACTAACTATCTGATGCTGACTGTACACGCCATCATCATCAAATCAAGGAAGTAAAACGTAATAAATATACCGAAAATTAGTTTAAAACTTAACAACCTTACACTTACACAAAAGGTAACGGACTGACAGACACACTTTCGCATTTATAATATTAGTATGGAGTATGGATATGAAAGTATGGATAGTAGGGATTATATGTCTTTCCCGCTCACGGGACAATGATGTCCCGGACCTTTGGGAGGCGTGCGTGGAGCTCTGAGCCAACACGTAGAGGCCCTTTTGACAATTTAATGAAATGCAAGGAGTACACCAAGCGGATGCTGTCTCTGCCCGTGTCATGGGACGCACACAGCAACAGCACCCGCTGGGGTGTAAGTCTATTGCTAGTTGATGGAATCTAAATAAAACGGGTTATTGGGTGAAAATGATGGACTAGTAGCTGGGCTATTGGATGAAACAGCGGACGCCTGCCCAATAAAACTGTTTCACATTTTATCTCTGGCAGACGGTGACTCGCTAACTGCTAGATGGGCCCCTATTAATAGCGACATTAAAAAATGGCCTAAGGGCAACAGTAGGTATGGATTATTATTATTACCTTTATTTTTTTTCGCACTATCCGTCTCTCTCTTATTAGAATATTTAGTAACAGAGGTATAGTGCGAGAAAAATCGAAAGTATGTCGCGGCCGTCTAGTGCTAGGCGTGCTGAGGGCCTACCGCGAAACGAAACCGAACTTCGTTCGTGTATCTCCCACTCTGTCGCGCTTGCTAGTTCGAGCGACAATGAGAGTTATTCGAACGAATTTCGTTTTCACTAGCACGGCTAGCACGAGACGGCCGCGACATACTCTCGATTTTTCTCACACTATACCTCTCTTTCCTAATGTTCTAATAAGAGAGAGACCGATAGTGCGAGAAAAATCGAGTGTATGTCGCGGCCGTCTCGTGCTAGCCGTGCTGACGGAACTACACTAATCGTAAGTAAATAGTATTATAATTTTTGAACTTAATCAATTATGTAATTTATGTATGACAAATATCACGTTTCAATTAAGCATGACGAATGTCACCCACCCACGTCCACCCTTGCATTGGTAACGATGCGCGATGACGCGTCTGTAACTTAATCTATGTAACGCTTAAGAAACGACGGCGGGTTGTGCGACTTGCGCGGGGAGAGGGTCGAGGCTCCGCCCATACGCTCAAGGACTTTAGCGGGTATACAAGCCTTAAGACGCTGTCAACACCAAAATGCCCTTGAGGATTTGGGATAGCGCGCACACTGTCTATTTGTATCGGAGTAAACGAGAGCGAGTGTCACTGGGCGGCCCGGTTTTTGAAGATAATAGTACATAAATATTGAAATAAAAAAAGTGTGGAATATTTGTAAAATGTGACTCGTTAGCGGTTTAGGTATGAATATGTTGACTTCATGTTTTTAATTGCAGACCCATACGTCAAAAAAATAAAGACATAGAACAGTTAAGGATGATTTTAAGACCAATCTTTGCAATTATTTTCTATGGAGCCGATTTCATCCAATTATGTATCGAGCCCGTCCACGGTCTTTGAAATATGGTGAATATTAACATTTTTTTTTGATGTGCTAGAACAAATAGTTTTTCATAAAAAATTGCTTAAAGACATCAATTTCAACAAAATTAGATCTTGTCAGCCTCTTAACGGGTTCCTTAACGAGTATACGCGGAAGAATTCGCGGCCAAAATAGTTTATAATAAATTAGAATGTGTAACTAACACATGTTCTTCTAGGTTACAGTTTTCTTTGTTCTCGTTACTTCAAGAAGATTGAGAAACAATGCTACGCGTATAGAAACGAGTAAATGAACCGATCGATGTTGTATTTCTTGTGAGTAGTTGGTCTTGTAGTCGGTTGTGTCTGTCGGTCTTTAAAATTTTGATTTTAAATGGTGTACATATTCGAATAAGTAAATAAATTATTAAGCATTTGTTGTGCACATATAATATGTCTCAGACTGACCCAGTCTCATGGGAAGCCATTATATCAGCCGAAAGACGTCAACTGCTCAAGCTGAAGGGTAAACACGTTACGTTTCGAACTAGCGTTACGACAGTTAAACTGACATTTTGTCGTACAAAAAGTGACATTTAGACATTTTAGACCTTCCTGGACGTACGTACAGTGCGTTACCTGGACGTACGTACAGTTCGTTACCTGGACGTACGTACAGTGCGTTACCTGGACGTACGTACAGTGCGTTACCTGGACGTACATACAGTGCGTTACCTGGACGTACGTACAGTACGTTACCTGGACGTACGTACAGTGCGTTACGTAATTGACCATCCTTTGAGTCATACATACAAGTCAAAAATGCCTCAAGGACTATTTTACGTGTCATTCTTAGAAATAGTCACCTACATAGGCGTCATGAGATACCTAATATACTGATTACGTCTCATAATAGACAAAAATCTTTTATAGCTGAAAATGACAGTACACAATATTATGTTGACGCAAGTCGATGCTCGTTCGTAAAGTTACTAAATCACCCCGCTGTCAGAACCGAGTCTTTCGCCATGAAGTATGTAATAAATATCTCAGTTGGATCACTTTTACAATTCGTCTGCGTAGAAGGATAAAGAAATCATACACTTTGCCTTTATGGTTGAGACTATTTAATGTGGCCGATTTTGTATAAAACTGTCATTGGAATTGCGACCCTCTACCCTGTACCGTAGAGTTACTATTTGACTGGACAATTTCGATGCAATTCGGTCAACTCAAATATACATTGCCGTTGATTCCAATTCAAATAGCAAGTCAATAGCACCACATGTATACTGCAGTTGCTAGTAAAATCCTTCTTGATTGGACAACATTGATGTTAAAACAAAAGAGTCTATACAGACCTCGCATTCAATAGTAACATACGATTCTTTGGCATGGAACCGAAATAGCTGAGACCACCGCTATCAATATCTAAGCCGAGCAATATATATTGAGTCTCGCAGCAGCTTTATATAAAATTGATAGGGTCCGTTTTGCGTGTTCTGGCTAGACTTGATCTATTAGTGCTCGCTGTTAGCCTGTTAAGGTTAAATTATGATGCGTGTGTTGTACAGTCAATTTTATCACTAAGATCATGTTTATATAAGTATATAAATATGATATGAAACAAGAGAGACCTGATTCGTAAGGTATTTATTCAAAATGTGACATCACAGGAACATCTCCACTTTCTATATTTGTCGTAAAAATCAGAACTACGACAATCCTAGAAAAGTTCATCACTTTCCATCGTAACGTAGATAATTTATACTATAAATCTAGTCCGAACACTTTAATGTAAATATGATTTTTAAACAAATCACAATCAGTTGACAGTTAACAACAGACGTATTTAGTTATACGTGGAGAGTGTTCAAAATGATCTAAGGAAGCTCTTATTGCCTTGTAATAAAGACGTCTGTTATACTTATACTGCTAGCTGTACCTAAGTTATAATAAGTTCACTATCTGAATATTCGGAGGTTAACACTCTCTCAGCTATTTAATTAGAAAGTAGCACTATTCCAGGCAAACTTCATTTGTCCAGGGGCGCATTAGCGCCGCCGTAGACGAGATGCAGGAGCCATGTCGGGAATACACACGGTATTACTACTTTAGAGATAAACCGCTAGCAGGCTGCTATACAAACATTTTAGAAGATTACTGGCCCTGCCCTGGGGATAAAATCTACGTTATTTTCAACCCGTAGGTCCATTTTGGTAAGAGGATTCTAATTACCTACATTTTGTAGAATGTAATTATTGGTATCTTGTTACTTATCCATACTATAATATTATAAATGTGTCTGTTTGTCTGTCTGTTATCTCTTCACGCTTAAGCCGCTGAACCGATGGAGATGGTATTTGGTACGGAGATAGATTGAATCCCGGGGAAGGACATACGGTAGTTTTTATCCCGGAAATTGTCCTCAAAGGGGGTGAAATGGGGGGTGCAAGTTTGTAAGGGGCTACGATATAAACGAGTACGACGCGGCCGGACTCCCGGGCAGAAGCTAGTTTTTTATAAAATACTCACTGCCCGTGCGTCTCTCAGACATCAGTCAAATCTTAAGACTTTTGTACTAATAAATACTAATTTTGTGGAGACGAAAGGTCTAGAAAGTAAGGTAGGTAGGCCGCGGTCAATCAGATCTTGGATTGGCAACCGATTTGACTTGAAGTTGTTGAGTTCAACAAATTTGTATTGGCCACAATTAGGAATTTGCAGTTCTCTAGAAGAAACCGTTTCTTTTGCGATAATATGGCCCCTTTGTTTATTATGTTCTACGTGCTGTATTTATGAGAGTACAAAAAAAATGAACTTGTATTGTATGCTCGTAGAAAACCCATATAAAATAGTTTGTGCCGACCGCCCTTTCAGTGCACGTACTCGTAAAAGCTAGTAGTGTTTTTGTGTAGGTAGAACACTAAAACGTACTTAGAATAATATTTCTCTGTGACCGGAATAAATTACGTCGCCAGTTGACATTACGGTTCGCTGTGCCGAAACAAGAAGGCTCTATTCATGAACTTTCCAGAAACGCATTCAAAACTGGTATCTGCAACATGCAAAAACGATAAGCTAACATCAGGGCCGCTATTCCTATCTGTTGATATATGGAGATGTTCCTAGAATGTCTCTTATTACCATACCCCGGGGATTTGGGTGCGGGAATGAATGACATAAGCCAAAGAATAGGTATGAATGAAATAATAGAATGTATACTTACCTACTGAATAATTAATTGAATAAAAATATACAAAAAAAAACATACGTTCAATTATTGATTTATTTGAAAATATTTCATTTAATTACGCTTACGAAGCCGCGGATAACATCTAGTATGATATCAAATAAATGCTCACGGTCAGAAAACTTTATCCAAACGTGGATGCGTTAATCGCCAATGTTAAAAAGACATTTCTGAAGTCTCCGAAAAGAATCAAAAAATTTCAAGAAATGCTTCCCGGAGTACCTTTGCCACCCCGACCAACAATCATTCGATGGGGGACCTGGCTAGAAGCAGCGGCATATTATAGCAAACATTATGATGAAGTTAAAAGTGTTTTGAATACATTCAGTCCCTCAGAAGGCCAGAGTGTTAGTAAAGCAAAAAGAGCAATTGGGAATGCTAATATTAGAAGCGACTTAAATTTCATAGCAAGTTATTTAATGACTATCCCAAATGCCATTAAAAAAGTACAGAGTGCAAGTCTGTCTATTAACGACAGTCTAAAAACCATTCATAAAACCCATCATGACATCTCCAAATTAAACTTGAGTGTAAAAGGAAAAAGTATTTTTAATAAACTAAAGTTGGTGTTAAATAAGAATTCTGGCTATAGCACACTAAAAACTATGAATGAATTGTTACAAGGCAAAGAAATAGAATTGCAATCGCAAACACATCGTGCAACAATTGACTTCTTCAAAAAATTTTAATTTGCACCTATTACGAATGCCGACGTAGAAAGATCGTTTAGTTTTTTGAAATGGATATTTACAGCTAGACGCGGAAGCTTAACTGTTCCAAATGTAGAAAAAATATTAATTATTTATTTTGAAAATCGTGTTAACTACTAATTGACGGCACGTAATTAATTAACATTCTTTTTATTATTATCTCGAAGGGCTTGGTAGAAATGCTAAAGTCCCTGCTACTTAAGTTAAAATTAAATTGTAGTTTGTTTACAATTCGCAGGAAGGTATTTATTCATTAGGCACAATATGATTATTTGTCAATAAAACCTATCTGTTTATCTCTAATCTTTCTCAAGTTATTCCCGCACCCAAATCCCCGGGGTATGCTTATTACTAACATTATATTAACTTGCCGGGGACCAAATCTTGCAGGCCAGACCATTCTCCTGAAGTCGAAGTCAGTTAAAAATTTGCACAATCATATTTGCGATCCTCGTATTCCAATAACAATAAAAGGAAAAGTTTATAAAACATCAGTTCGCCTGGCGTTACTTTATAGTGCTGGAGAGTGAAGAACACGTATTGAACAATAAGTTCAATAACAGTTAAACGAAGATGTTGAGTAGCTGAAAGGCGGAATACAAGACAAGAAGAAGAAGGCGGGGTGACTGGACTCGATAAAATACGTAACGAATTTATACGAGGAAGTTTTAAAGTTGCATCAATCGCCGACAAGCTCACCAAGAACCGCCTTCGTTGGTACGGACATGTCAAAAGACTTCAAGAAGACCACGTTGTTAATATAGCCCTAAACCTATCTGAGCACAAACGCGGTAGAAGGCGGAAGGTGTTCTGGTGGTTCATGATATAAAGAGACCTCGTGAGAGCCCAATTGCCTGAAATGACAACCAAGGACACCGATTTTGATGAAATACCTACCTAGTTTTAAATCAAAATATAAAAATTAAAACTTACGGCCTTTCACATCCACTGATTAATGTACATTCAGCGTCATTTATAGTTAGTAGCAGCCAGAGTAGCCAAAACTTTCGTAACACACCCTTATTCCTACAGTAATAAAGACGTGTACCGAAATATTTGGCTACCTTGGCGGCTACTAACTATTTATATGACGCTGACTGTGCCATTTAATGTGTCCTATTTACAATGGTGTATCTCAGGCCCGCGTCCAAACGTGCTAGAAGTGTTTAGAAGAAGTTGGATCAATAAGGAAACCACCGGAATATCTTCCAGAATTTGCAGAAACTGTTCTAATTCGTGCTGTAGGTTTCGCCTGTTTACCTAGCTAGCAAACATAGCCACCAAGATGACAACGACGCATTATTTCTCAAGATATCCAGGCTGAGGCACCTGGCCACCCCGCAGGGCCTGGTAGTATTTATTCAACGAGCGAGCCATGCGAACGAAGTTTTCCGTTTTAGCTTGGGGAAAAAAATCGTATGTCTGGCCGGTGGATGGATGTCCGGCTGTTCTACTCTACAGGTCACATTACTAAACCGATTCTCGTGAAATTTTGTGAGCAGGTTCGAACTCGAAAATTAAACAGTTTTTTTTATAGCTAGTCTTCAGATGAGTAAGTTCAGAGTTCCCCCTACTTAATCCCGTGGCTCTGCCTTCTTTCTCTGTCCATTGATCTCTGTGGAGCCGCGCGGGCAGCTACTATACTTACACTTTTAACTTAAATAAGTTTCTGACAAAAATTTAATTTATGGTTGCTCATTTTATTATCTTCTAAGGCTACTCTACTTTGGGAGTAGGTAGTTGAGAAATCTTTCTGGATATAATTTTCTTGATAAAGATATTGATGTTATTAAAAAATATTTTCAGAAGTACATTTGGCATCTGAAATCATAATATCACTAACTTATATATTTATTTATTTAAACTTTATTGCACAGATAAGAAGTACAAATGGCAGACTTAATGCTTTATATATATATATATTTTTATGCTCGTACCTTTTTCACCTTCCGTCTCATATGCAAACGATTATTTAACGCATACGATTGTTATACCTGCCAAAGTAATTAAACACTTTCAAATATAAACGTCCGTTCATCATGACAAATGGACCGACGCACAGAGAAACAGCGGATCCTTAGTAGGTATTAGGATCTCATTAGTACTCTTTGTGTACAAAACATCAACATTATTATCACCACTTTATAGGTCCCCCAGCTTGGTGCAAGTAGGTGCATCGCATTATCTGTAGGTACCTGCATGTTTTTGCAACAGAATAAATTGATAGTCATATTCATCTTAAAATGCCGGTTATTGCAACCCTCCAACAGGCAGCCGACCGAAAGTCCTGGAGAAGAAGACTGGCTATGCAGTCACGATCCTCAGCAATAAGGGTCCGATTGAGAAGGAGGGATAGTCATATTAGGGGCATCCCTGTTAATTTAGTCATATTCTGTAAGTCGAATACCAACCTCGGTTTCTTTCGAGTTTCCCTCGTAACCCGACCGTCACTTAACGAGACGCTAACCGGCCAACGCTTTTATCCTAACGACCAAACTAAATGCGCCGAGTGCCGCGCTGCAACGCGTTAACGCTATACTTCCTGATACTTTACCGTTTACGATAACCCTTTAGCGTTACAATATAATAAAAGCAAAATAATAACGAAATTAGACGTAGGATGGTTGGATTTCATGAAGTTTTAAATAATTTGTATTTTGGCTTTGGTACTAGGTAAAATATAAGATTTAAGATTGGTTTTTGCGGCAATATTGTCACTTGACGAAGACGGCTTGCTTCTAAGTACACTATCTAGATACGCAGCATTGTGTCCGCCAAGTGTGGAGAGAAGCGACACCGATTACATTAGTTAAATATATATCACTAACTTACTAACTTTCTTATTCCGTTGGCTCAGCGACCTAAAACTACTACTGGCCTCCAACACGAGAGCACCATTTGCAGATGGTAATTGCAAATTTAGAGTTAGGTTCAGCCACCAGGTTTTCTATTCCGAGTTTCTGGACTATCCAGCTTCTCTCCGGTCATTGCTTTGAACCAAAAATCTGGCAAAGGGTCATTTACGGCACCTAACGTCATATTATACATATAGGTGCAACAGAAAGCACTACCAGAGGTGTCCGGTCCCTCCATTGAATGGCCCGGCATTCTTAAAGTAAAACATGTAGCTCCACGATGAATCTTAGATTGAACGCACTGTGTCCATCATTATCATCATCATCAGCCAATGTACGGCCCACTGCTGGGCACAAGTCTCCTGCCAGCTGGATGAGAGAGAAGCCGTCGCCCCACGTTGGCCCCGTACGTAGGTATTGGGGAATACACACACACGTTCAATTTTTTTCGAAGATGTATAGTGTAGTTCTGTGGTCCCGTGGAAGTGAAGAGAAAGAGCGCCTATCCGGTAGATAAATTCTGTAAAAGCTTCAGCAGGGACCAGCGGCCAGGCTTGCCTGCGTATGGTGCTAAATAGAAGGGCTTGGAGGAAGGTGTTACAAGACGTTTGTGGTAGTCACGACCCTCAGCAATGAGGAAACAACTAAGAAGAAGATACTGTAGTCCGTGATGTGTTTCTTCCCGAAGTCACTCTTTTCGATCATAGTTTATTTTGCAAGTAGCTTAAAAAATTGCGATTGCGTTCAAGTACTATTCTAAAAATGAAGTGGGAGTGAATAAACATGTGCCTCATTTTATGAATAAGCAAGGGGATGGGCGAGTCTTCCATTTTGCGCCACTCGAGTTATTGCGCCATCGACACAGACTATGCAGCTACAGATGTACGGTTGTTTTCCAGCTCAAGCTTTTTTTTTTAATGGCTAACATCAAAGTTATATTGATTTCGCCGAACTTGTTTAGAGCGCCGTTGTTTCTTAGCTTTCATAGCCGTCAATAACTGAGTCACTATAGAGGCCTTGCTTTTTGTAATGCGATAGAAATTCAATTAACACATATTTTGTCAGCAGGTTCGGTACTTTTGTGAATCCAGTTTTTCCAAATTGATGAAAAAATGGTAGACTCGCGAGTTGTACAGCTCACAGAGCCACTAGTTATTTGGTGTCAAATCCTTATTGCACCGTTGTTTCTGGTCTGCACCAGCACTCTCCCCGCCAAGGAGCTGGCATTGAAAAGTGTACATTTTTAATGTAATAAGCTGTGATCGCTCAGCCGGGAATGATGGGGCTCCAGCTTCGAATTCTAGCGCAACTCTGTAAAACGTTCTGTACTATTTTAATATGTTTTTTTTAACCTGTATTTTACTGGGACTGAGAACGCAGGCCACTTTGGACGAGCTTGGCAGCTTGGATTGGAAACATAAACGAGAGCGGCGCGAACACGTGATCCTTTTACAGTCAGCAACATATTAGTTAGAAGCCAAATACTTATATCGCAACACGTCTTAATTACTGAAGGGGTAACGATCTGTTCCGATATATTTGGCTACTTTGGCTGCTACTAACTGTATAATGCTGACTGCACTGTGGTAGTTTGACAAACTGTATAGAAACCTGCAGGTCGATCACGTAACGCATTGTACCTACGTCCGTTAGGTAGATCTAAATGTCAAATTTTATATGGAAAAATGTCAGTTAAACTGTCCTAACGCGCGTTCAAAACGTTACGTGATTACCCATCCCTAATTATGTAAATCCATGAATGGTATTATATTAATTGATATTATCACTTCATTTTACCAATAAAAATCTGAATCTGAATCATCCATGTATGGAGTAGGTACTGGAGGTTTTTTACACGTTACAGAAACTCGCAGCCATAATAAGACTACTAGGTACTCGCTCTGTAGGTATAGTGGGCGCAGTTGTTGAGTTTATGGTGGTAAATAAGATCTCCAGAGCCTCCGCATAGCCTGTGTTGAAAGTGAGGGACGCGCATTTGTTTTTAGCTTTCGACACGACATATCCTTAATTAAACAGAGAGTAAGCAACGAGCATGTTATGTCCTTGGAGTCACACGCGTCCGTGGGCGTTTGTTTAACATCTGGCAGGTCCTAAGGTTGTTTGCGACTTTCGTAGTAAACAAAGATAAAGCTGGATGCGTTTTAGTCTAGTTCAAGTTAATTATTGCATCATGTTGTTTACAGTCTTCTACATAATTGCATTAAAAGTTTCAAACATGAACCTTGTTAGAGTGTTTCATTTTTAAGGCTTTCCATACAAAATCTATGTGATTTATTATTTGGTATAGAAATGTGGCACTGCATGGCTGTGACAATGTTTATACAGCTATAAAGCTATATTTTTTTAATCTAAAAAAACCATACCTTCATTAATAATTACTTCATACTTAAAGAACACACGCTGAAAATATATCTTCTTACTAAAACAACGGTTCCCTACTCAGAACAACCGGATAAGAGAAAACTTTGTAAAACTGTGGTAAAACCGTACTAAAAATTCGCGTCAAGGTAGCGAGATTACCAGGAGCGCAGGAATTCCGCGGCGGTTGATAAGGCAGGAACATATGATGCACTCCGAGGAGCGATGCATCACGCGAGGACGGAGATGAAACGTGTAGTAGATACGTGGCTCGGTCATTTTGGCTTTACATAGAAATTGTTTTGTGAGTTTAGATAGAAAGGATTCGATCTTGGCGAATGTAACGCCTATTCCGTTTTGTTAAATTCTTCAATTTGTAGTTTATTTATCCATTCACTCATTCTGGCAAAGCCCTCAAAGCTCTGCTAACTGCTTTGTAGTAATAATAATTACATGCATAGAACGCATTTCAGTGCACTGACAGGCAGGAAGTTAAACCATCTTACTCATTAGGTGGAGATGGTTTATGTTATGTTAATGTTTTTATTTGTATTAATCATACATTGGAAATTATATTCAACAATTAATTTAACTACACAATCAATTAATTTACCTCAGCGTAGCCATGTCTTCCAGTGGTGACGGCGTTGGTCCGTAGTACGTGCTGTTAATTTACATATCTTTATTAATAGAGAGCACGAAACCGGGTGAAGTTAAAATTTAAGGTTGAAAACACCGCTTGTTATTTGCTTCATCGATTCGCTCAGCACGCCTTTGAAACGAATCAAAGGAGCTGGTATCCAGGCAATCAATAATTACCTACTTAGTCTTTACAGCTGGTGATTTTCGCCTTTTCTAAGAAATTCTTCACATATAGAACCACATTATTAACAACCATTCGTCATTCTTTTGAACATCAACATTCGTTTATCAAAACATAAGACTCAAACCAACCATTTTCAACATAATCCCTATGGTGGCAGTCAATAGTAAGCTTGATAATAACTGGAAATTTACTATTGACCGCTACCGCAGGCGCCGCCAGTCTATAAGAGGCTTGATAGTTTCTGACAACTCATAACTTTACAAATGTAACCTGACCATTCCTGAAATTTAAACGTTCTATAATTTACGTTACGTCGAACAGCTGCCAAATCGCCTCCGGCAGTCCGGAGATCTCGCTACTTTCGTGATGATCCAACCTGTCAGTAAAATAAGTAGAATTTCAACCCTTATCTTCCTTCTATTATAATCTACAGGTACCAGGAGCACATGTTATACTGTTTATAAAAGGATGCATTGATGTCAACAAGATGCATTTTCATAGAGCATATTTTGTACAAACTTTCCCTCGAACGTCGTCCGCGAAATCTTGCGAAACCAAATTGACCTAGTTACGAATACGTCTTTCTACAAAACTAACCAAAATAAATGACAGCAAAGTTCCCCGGTGTGTCGTTTGGAGCTTCTAACACGATATTGCTGGTCTTGCCATGAGTAACCCCCACATTGAACTGCGAACCGCTAAAATGTTCAAAATGATCTTCGTCCCTGGCGGTATTATCCATGAAAAGTTAATACAGTACAAAACGTGTATCTACACTGTTTCGAAAAAGTAGGTCCTACATTTCTTTGATTCATACCATCACTACCATATGGTAGTATAAATATTATAGTATAGATAAATACGCAAGTACAAAGAAAACATACATAACTAAGAAATACAATAATATTCATGCTCATCACACAAATAAATGCCCTTAGTCACTATCAACTCGGCTACAGAAGTCGTCAAACACAACATTATGATTCATAACCGTCAATATACCAAATAACCCTAATCGGTACATTTTTTTTATCTACGTGCATATCATTAGTGCTCCAAAATGCGTTCAGAAACCGTAGAAAATCACCAGCATTATTACAACCGATTTTACTATGAGAACTTTCTTGCCTGTGGTAATAGGTAAAATCTGTATTTTAATGTTATAACAGTATAGATTTTTGAAACGTTATGAGTTTAATTTGGAACAGCTGTCAAAACTCAAGTTGATCTCTATTCTAGTATCTATAGATATTAAAACAGTTATCGATACGAAACGTCAATTCAGTATGTTTTTAATATTTACGCACGGCATTTTTTGATTTCGAGTGACATGAGTATAGAGACTTCATCCGTTTGTCTATAATAATAAAAAAAACATTCGTCTTGACAGAGGGTCGAATTACCGCCATTGCGGTTGTCATTTTTTTTTGTTTTTTTGCTGTTACGAAAGTTGAATTGTGAATCCATCTTAGCGTACTCTTGATATGTGTGTAGATAAAGTAGTGTGTGCAACTGGACTTACATAATTAGGCCTTTAACTATAAACACTCGTGTCGTGTGATCCTAATATGAAACTCGCTAACGCTCTTTTCATAGAACCACACTCATATTTTAAGGCCTCTCATTATGGATCAGTTGCATAAACTACTATTATCTATGTTATCTCCATATAAACACTAAATAAAGAAAGTAAGGTTTATTGTTCTTCGCCTAATATTTTTTTCCTATAACTTGGTCTGATTTATGTAAATTGAATTGAATTAAACAATTCACACATCGGTGAATTTTCGCAGTAAATTCAAACGAATTCAAGAACGTTGTAAAACTGTTTTGCACTTACCTGGAAAACATTCGCTAGAAGATCGCGGACAATAATTCACAATATAGTTATGGCGTCTACTCATGTCACAGTAAACAACACGGAAACAGTAGGTATTTCATGTACATCATATTTTAATCGAGGGAGGGCTCAGTGGTGGAATAACGAAGACCTAGGCTTTTAACTTGTTTATTTTATTGGATATCGAGAGGTCCGTGAGTTGCGTCACTTGTATTTCATTTCATTACATTAATTCCTTGATAAAACTTAGTTTTACATTTCAATTTTTATAGGATCAGGGTCTTAAATATCAGCGTCATAATATTATCACATTTAATCGTTTATTTGCTGGCATACAGTGTTGCATCGTTTTCATACAGTATATAAAAATAGGTCTTATAAATTAAAATACAGTTCCATATATTCAGCCTGCATGCAGGCATACAAACATTTCCGAGTGCTAGGTAAGTTACGATTACATCATTTATAATTATAACAATATGTCAGCTGTAATAAATAGGCAAAGAATACAATAACAAAATAATAGAGTTCACAAAGTTAGTAATAACTAATTATAAAATAAATGTCATAATAAGCACGGAGTCAAAATTACAAATTCTATGTCAATGGTCACCTTCCATTCAGAGAACTTTTTACACTATAGAAGCACTTGTCCTGAAGCCAAGTGGATAACTTTTGTTTAAAACTATTCCCCGTAGTAACTTTATTTCGTCAGTTAAGATATTAAATAGTTTTATACACATGTTGAAACACATTTTTGCCGTAAATCGCCTTACGAGCACGAGGTTGCATACAACAGATTCATAATTGTTGCTCTGGTCTGCCTGTGCATGATTTCAGCACGTTCATTGAAGTGTGACCGGTTGTTGCAGACAAAGACACTCTTATGTATAAGCAGGGCAATGGCAGTATGTTTAGCTTTTTAAATAAGGGTATGCAGCTATCACCTATCCACGCATTGCCCTGACACATTTCTTCTGTATTTTGAAAAGTCTATCCACATCTACGCCGTGGTAAGCTGTTAGTGCGGCCTCAATAGACACAGTGTTTCTCAGCCTTCGGAGAGCAAACACAAACCGATTCAGCTTTTTGCAAACTTGCTCTATGTGTTCCTTCCAATTGAGATGCTAATCGATTGTGACGCCAAGAAACTTAATGGATAATACCTCGTGAACAACTTCATCATTATATTTTAATGTCATTGGTATAATATTCGAGTTATATAAGATGTGAATTCCATATACTTTGTTTTATAAATATATTTAGGTAAGTATGTCTTAGTTTACAATACAATTTAATTATGATTACTACATTTGTAGTGCATATGATTCTATTTGAATCGTCATAATTCCGCAACGGACTACGTAATAAACGTGAACGTATTGATGTCTTGTAAATCGTGAATGTATTGATGTCTTGACCCTGTCCAAGATTATTAATAACATCATCGATGCCCCTTCGTTAATACATAGGCTTTCTTTTAGAGTACCCCGGCGTTGCGAGCGAGCTTGTAGAAAGAAACCCCTCTTTCTTATCCCCCGTAGCCGTACTTCTTACGCAAAAAACGGTTTCATTAGAAGAGCGTGCAGGCTTTATGACGAAAAATTTCAGACGTTAGATATTCTCCACGAGACATTTTGTAGCTTCAAACGATTATCTTTACAACGTATTCAACAACTGTAATACAACTTTATCATAACTGTAAGTTCTCTGGCAATGTTTATACTACTAATGATGCATCTCAATTTAACTCAAAACTTTTAATGTTTTTAATGTTTAGGTTTAAATATTCCGATTAAGGAAACTGTAAGTCCATAATTTACTACTTTTTACTGTGTCAAATGTAACCATATGAGACTGTTTGTTTCTTAATAAAAAAAAAAAAAAAAAATTGCTAAATGTAATTTATACATTCACTTGTCTGTCTGTCTGTCTATAAGAAACATTTAGTAAAACCTTTTAGTATAGAGAGGATTCTCGTACCCACCTTGGTGAGTGTAACGTCTATTTATTTGTTCCTTCAGCTGTCAACACGGCGAATCCTCAAACATATCAAGGGTCGGCAACGCCCATGTTACTCCTTTGGAGTTGCATGCGTCTATAGGCTGCGCTGTCCGCTTACCATCAGGCGGGCCGCTTAGTGTTAAATAGTTTTATTTGTCATTTCGTAGTTCATTTTATACTTTCACTAATTATGACCCTTTGTAATAATAATAGTTATATACACACAATTCAGGTCACTTCATTAGCCGCGGACTGGATGCCAGCGGGCAGCAGGGGAGGAGCGGCAGTTCATACCTACATTTGATAGAGTTCAATCTATGAACTCACGCTCGTCGCCCTGCCGCTGCCCGCTGGCGTCCAGACCGCGGCCTTAGAGCTCGGCCTCGTCTTCCGGCGGTGGCGGCGACGGCACGTATGGCGCATCGTTTGGCTGCCGCTGCCGCCGCCGCTGGAAGCCGCGGCGAAGTCGTTACTGTTTTTCTAAAGTACACTATATCATAAACCACTTGTTTTAGTGGTCATAAAACTGAGCACTCGTCGCTACAGCCGTTTTATTTCCGAGAAAATGAGACCTCGGGCGTTAGACATCAGCTCTGAGACTAGGTGGGGCGATAAAATATCGCCCTTATAAGTAATCTTCTCACGTCGATAAATGATATTGACTGTATACAGGGAATAAAGCTTCTGCGGGCGACACCGTCCGCGTGGTTACTCGCTTATATCGTAGCTCCATACAAACTTTCATCTCCAATTTTGCACCCTACGGGCATTATTTCCGGGATAAAAACTATCCTATGGCCTTCCCCGGGATTTAAACTATCTCCATACCAAATTCCATCTCAATCGGTTCAGCGGTTTAAGCTTGAAGGGTATCAGACTGACCGACAGACACACGTTCATTATAATGTATGTGTATGTATGCATGTATTGGTATATTGGACACTAGCTTCCGCCCGCGACTTCGTCCGCGTGGACCCGAGATAAAAACTATCCTATATTTTAATCCAAGCTACAAACCATCTTCGTGCTAAATTTAATCCAAATCGGTTGAGTCCTTCAAGCGAGATTGAGTAACAAACATCCAAACATCTAAACCTCTGCATTTGTAATATTAAGTAGAATAAAACATGCCAAAGGAAACAAGCTAGAAAAGAAGTACAAAGATGATGTCTCATTAATTTACATATATATAAGCCAAGTGAAGATCCATTCAATAATATAGACGAATTAGTATTGATTGCATAATAAAGTTAACTAATATTTTTTTCTGTGTAACATTCATATAGCCATTCTTTTCAAGTACGAGTAAAGTAAATATGAAAAGAGTACCGTTAAATAAATATTTATGATGATGATGATGTTCTGAGGGACGCCCGGCCGCAAATTTACAAAAGCTATACTGATTGAGTCCTGAGTCAAATTATAACAGGTGAGCTTTTGTTTGTGCATATTACTTAACAATATCTAATCTATTTCAGCACTGATTGTTCACTCAAACTGATTAGCTTTTTGTGAAGATAGTTTCAAACATTATTTACGAGCAAAACCTAGTCGAGTTTCACCGCCATATTTGTTTATCGCAATCGTATTTTGCTCGACACAATTTTTGCCTTAGGTACTTTAGATAATCGTTTAGATTTTGAGATATTGTATAGTGCAAATATAAGAAAAGGAAAAACATAATTTGAGTTATATTGGGTAATAAATATTGTTACAAATATTATGTATATAAATAGTAATATTTAATATCATATAAAATATTATTCAAATCCAATACTACTTATATTATCTGCGTCTTTAATGTCTAGTTGCCAACCTATTCTACCCTAATGCTGGTTAGGTTCGACGACGAGCGAAGCGAGGAGTGTTAGGAAGAACTGTGACCTCACAGCGCGCGAGCCAAGCGAGCGAAGCGAGCGTGCCGCGGCAGCGGCTGGCGAAGCGCCAGAAACGATACGCTGGCTCGCTTCGCTTTCTAATGCTAATGGATCCTTTCATTATAGTTGATTTAAATGTACACCGCTGTTTTTAAATTATACAAAGCAAACCTAGTTTCAACTTTCAGCAAAATTATATAGTGAACTAGGATGTTGTCAAGGAATTTGCAACACCAAAAGCTCATCGCATATAATCGGCGTCATGGCAAACATTCTGTTATAGACCGTAATAGATTAGTATTTGTTGCTGGATTGCCAGTAAGAGTTTAGCTAACAAAGTCTACACAATTTCAGTCGATTTCTGTACTATAATAGAATAGGGTTTTGTGAAGGTTTTGCATAAACAAAAGCTAATCGAGTTCAGTTCTCACTTTGACTCTAATAGTATAGGCTTTGTAAAGTCGCCGCCCGGCCGGTAACAGGCGGGCGGTCGACCGCTGCTTGTCGCGTTCATTCAGCCCCATTCCCTAAGTTTGGAGCCTCTTCTTATTATATTTATGATAGTAATTAACTATATGGATCTCGTTAACTTATGATTATGACCCATATTTTACGGTACTTCTAGACTGAATGGTAAAATACTACTACTTAATTTGATTTATTTAGTTATAGAGTAATGTATTTAGGGTGTATATTCATTTTACCTATACGTGGGTTCGTTAAATATGTACTAGGCTATGTGAGCATGGAACTTATTTATTTTACATTTAGCTTATTTCGGTTTTTTATTTTCTTAGCTAAGTATTTATATATTGTTGGCTGTGTTTAATTGAGTGTAACTGAAATAAACTGAACATAATGTATAATAATTTAAAACACTAATAAGTAAAATATTAAAGCAAACATACAAAATATAAAGTCATTACAAAAACCTAAAATATTCCAACAGCTTTACGATACGAGTATAAAAAAAACTCGAGTTATACTGTCCTACTTGACTCGTATGAAATGAACAAGACTATAATGTCTTCCATAAACCTAATTTACTCGGTTGACATGCCATCTCCTCGCTTGAGCTTCGTATTCGTCATAATCTCAACGGGTATCAGTCATCATACGTATAAAAGATGACTCACAGTTATACTTGAGATTATTCGAGTTTGCCGAGTTGCATCAAAGTAGTCCATTCAAAAAGCAACTCTGTTGTTCAAGGGAGAAAATTCCAATTCCCATGACAGTTTTATAAAAAGTCGGAAACATTAAATATATCAACCATGACACCACTGGCACTGTGCTGAGCACAGACAGCGCCCGATAGAGAAATTTGCTGCCTTCTTGATATCACCTATGGATATCGCATTTTATGATATCATACAATTCATTTAAACAATTTATCGACATGCGAAAATAAATGTAAAATGTTCATCTCCAAGTAATTATTAAATTCGCCTTGCCGTTCTCGTGGTGTACTTCATCTCCAAGTAATTATTGAATTCGCCTTGCCGTTCTCGTGGTGTACTTCATCTCCAAGTAATTATTGAATTCGCCTTGCCGTTCTCGTGGTGTACTTCATCTCCAAGTAATTAATGAATTCGCCTTGCCGTTCTCGTGGTGTACTTCATCTCCAAGTAATTATTGAATTCGCCTTGCCGTTCTCGTGGTATACTTCATCTCCAAGTAATTATTGAATTCGCCTTGCCGTTCTCGTGGTGTACTTCATCTCCAAGTAATTATTGAATTCGCCTTGTCGTTCTCGTGGTATACTTCATCTCCAAGTAATTATTGAATTCGCCTTGCCGTTCTCGTGGTGTACTTCATCTCCAAGTAATTATTGAATTCGCCTTGCCGTTCTCGTGGTGTACTTCATCTCCAAGTAATTAATGAATTCGCCTTGCCGTTCTCATGGTGTACTTCATCTCCAAGTAATTATTTAATTCGCCTTGCCGTTCTCGTGGTATACTTCATCTCCAAGTAATTATTGAATTCGCCTTGCCGTTCTCGTGGTGTACGATGAGGGCGCACCCAGTACTTTCTTTTATTTTCTTCAAAAGCAATGCTTCTTCTTTGAAGGTGATCTATCTAGCTGTATGCTGCATGTTACACGTAAAATGCCACAACTGCAAATGGAACGCAAGAACTTGGACGCCATTGTCATGTAACGTTGTATTATTACTTACCTCTGTGGTGTGTCCCGCTAGTTTTAATGTTTTTTATTGTACTGCTTTTAGTTTGGCTGTGTCTTTGTACCAATTTGCTTGAAATATTTGTTTTGTTTCTCCATAATTATATGAACTGTCAAATCGTCATTGCGCCCGCGTCGCATGTCTGTCTTGTTCGACGTTTTAGTTGCCGGGAGCATCCAGCTGTCATAATGGCGCCAGTTAGTCGGTTGGCGCGGTTATGTTGCGTTCGGAAATTGTATTATTTGTCTTTACGCTATTGTTTTTGTTATATATTACTATTCATATTATTATTATTTTGTGCGAGTGTAAAATGTGTGTTACGGCATGGAATCACCGGATAGTTCCATCGGAAGACCATCGCCGGCCACCAGCCACCAGCCACCAGCCACCAGCCACCAGCCACCAGCCACCAGCCAGCACAACGCTGAGGTGGAACCGTTTCGTGGCAATGTTGTCTTCTAGTTTGTATTTTGATTTATTTGCATGTATGTGTTGTTGTCATGAATAAATGTTATTCTATTCTATTCTATTCTATTCTATTCTATTCTATTCTATTCTATTCTATTCTATTCTATTCTATTCTATTCATTGATGCAAGTCCTCCACTCAACATAGCGCATGCCCCGGTACTCAGGCGAGGCGACTCACACACCACCAGCAACACAACACCAGCCAAATAGCCGCGAAGCAAGTAGCCCAATCTGAGCAAGATGACATTTCGCTGTGCCCTAACTTTCTAATAAAATCGGCCAAGTGCGTGTCGGGCCTCGCGCAGTAAAGGGTTCCGTAGCTGCCCGTCTGTATTTGTTACATCGACACGCGCCAAGTTAATGGTGCGGTTGCGTCAGCCAAATTAGTATAGTTGGCCTTACAGCTGTGATAGTTTTTCTTTTAAATTAATTATATGTACAGTCAGCATCACAAGTAGCTACTCAAAAAAACACGCTCAAAATGATCTAGACAGTCCTTATTCTCTTGACATTAGAGGCGTGTGTAGGTCATTTTGAGCACTTGACCCGCGTAGCTACTTATTCTGCTAACTGTACTACCGCTACGAATTTTTTCACATCCCCAGTAGTAGCCATTTAACCGGTAGGGGGGGGGGGGGGGGACACATGACTCGAACATAAATTAGAGCTTTAAAGCCCAATATCTCGAAAACGAATCACTAAGTTGAAAGATGGTTATAAAAACCCATAATATTTTTCAACAAGCTATCCAACGATACCCCACACTATGGGTTTAACGAGAAAAAAATTACATCGCCACTTTAGGTGTAGGGGAGATACCCTAAAGAAATAAAAAATCAAAGAGTTCTACTGTTTTGTCGGCGTGATTGATTTATATACCCGTGACGATTACAGTTTTCTAGTAGTAAGCGTTACTGAGCTAAGCCGAAGACGGACAGACGGACAGACGGACGGACATGGCGAAACTATAAGGGTTCCTTGTTGACTACGGAACCCGACGCGCTACCCACTTGTTACCAAATAGCACCAATCTCACAAACTTTCGTCTTAACGACCCCCGTCAATTGGAAACCGTTCAGTATGTGACAGAAAATTGAATAGGAATTACGCATTGTTTGATAAGGGTTATGTGTTTTCAAACTGACGGACAGAAAGGACAATACCTACACGTGTCGGAAAAGTCAAAAATAAGTTGGAAACTGATACACGTGCTTGGGTATTCCTAGGCCAAGGCAAGGTTTGACGTACAATAAGTTCTGATGGATCACATTCTCTCCCTCCTTACGTAATCGTCACGTCAGTACTGTAACGTATTTCGTGGACTATCAGTCGTATAAGATAAACGTCCGAGTGCTCGACGCTGTACTTACGGCATGAGCGCTCTATGTCAAAGTGACATGGCTTTAATTCAAATGAAGGAAATCCTCTTAGTTCGAATTACACCCATATACACAAGCCGAGCCAAGCGAAGCACAAGGGCACTACCTACCTTTTCTCGAAGCGCTTCGTCGTATTTTTGAACCTTCTTAACTTGGGTTCGGATTATACCAGATAAACAAAATTTTCGGAATATGATGTTAGTGGTTGACTTATTAAAACTATAAAGATTCAATTGCATAGCTCTTATACTTTAGATTTTAATGATATCTAAAATACCCCGAATTCGTCACTGACTCACTGATGATCATCAATACTCTTAAGGTTCTTCCTGAAGTCCTATAAAGCTGAAATTTGGTATGTAAGCTAGTAATAGTATACAAACAACGAAAAAATCTTAAAACTTGAAACTTTTACCCCCCCCCCCCCCCGCTCCCCCCAATCCCTTAAACTAGGGGGTGAAAGTTTGTATGAGACTTCCGCAAATTTTGATGCTAGAGGTCTGAAAATTGATACAGGGGGTCCTTGTTATCCTTGTTATAAATAATAAGATATGTATTTCAGGATTTTTTGGAAATCACCCCCCACTCTTTAAATTAGGGGATGGAAGTTTGTATGGGTTTCCCCATTCACTTCTTTAGAAATTACCTTACAAAAAGCAATGAGATCCCACCAAAAACATGACATGTAAAGTGATGCCAAGACTCCATAGCTTCATACAGCTTTCAGCGAGAAAAAGATATCAGATCGCATTAGCGCCAAACTTCCTAGTCTACATTGCGTAACTCTACCACTACCAGCCACGCTCTACAAATTCTATATCTTGGCTAAAAAGTAAAGACCCGTCACTTATTAATATCGTCATAAATTTATTCGGCGTGAAAGCCTATGCGGCGACCGGGATGTGCCCAACAAAGCTATACTTTTTAGCCAAGATGTAGAATTTGTAGAGCGTGGCTGGTAGTGGTATATAGAGTTACGCCGTGTGGAGTAGGAAGCTTGGCGCTAATTGCGATCTGATATCTTTTTCACGCTGAAAGCTGTATGAGCTATGGAGTCTTGGCATCAGTTTACCTACATGTAATGTTTTAGTGGGATTGCTTTGACCTAGAGTGCCAAAGCCATATATATACCAGTACAGGGTCGAGCACACGGACGTTTACCTTAATCGTTGCTGGCGGCGATGTTCACAATTGGCGGCACCTCCGTCTCCCTTGCTGTCACGATGTCTCAGTACGCATCATTGTATGCCAGTGCATACCATGATATTTACTGATTTATTAGTATATTGGTTATTGATTTATTAGTATATTAAAGGAGGACAATATTTATCGCAAACTGCCATTACGTAATCCAGAAATCTATATTTCCGATGATATATGATGAATATTGACATCCGCCAATACACTAGACTAGACGATTCATAAGTAATACTTGATCAATATCAGTAAATAGTACACCCACTTGTAAAAAATATACTAGTGGCTCTGATGAGCTGTAGAACTCACGAGGCAGTTATTTTCCAATTTCTTTTTGGTATTTTGAAGAATTTAAGCAAAAAATATTATATAACTATTGAACCTGCTCACAAAATTTCACGAGACTAGGTAGAGAAATGCGTCCTGTAGAGGAGAACTGCCGGACGGCCGGACATCTGGATATACGAACAGATTTTGGCCCAAGCTGATACAGAGAACTTCGTTTGCTTCTCTCGGTCGTTCAAATAACTAAGGCTAAGTCAATTTCTATGCACAAGCAGCGAGTATGGCAGCGAGTGCCAAAATGACCGGTCCTGCGCCATCCGCACCCAGCGGACTCCATCAGTGCACCGCGTCGGCGGTCGGTCGACCCACGCGACGCTGCGTCTTCCGGTACGTGGTCGCTTCTCGAGAACCTTTCCGCTCCAGCGGCCCTCAGTTCTCAGTGCAATGTGTCCCACCCACTGCCACTTAAGTTCGATTCGGAGGGCTATACCGGTTACACAGGATCTAGTCCTGTTGATAATACAGCTAATAATCTGGAATCACTGATAGCCTAAGTGATGCCTGCAGGGAATTCCTGAGCTTATTGTGGAGTGCATCAAAGGAAGCCATTGCCATATTGCACACAGCTCGAAGCAATGTTAATTAATTTGAAAGACGTATGTGTATGCTTTTACATATGGAGTAGCTAGAGCAGTGTTTGAGGGTTGAAATCTCGTAATTGAGGTATTGCCAAATTTTGCAATCAAAATAGAGTGGGATGTTGTATTATATTTAATATTAGAATTTTCATGGTTATATTCACAAAGGTCACATATTTGTAGTGTCGCTTTAACGCCATGTTTAAACTGCCATAAGAAGTTGTTAAACGTGCGAAAGCGACAAGGTATCAAAGTGTTCAAATACGTATGAGTTCAACGGTACATTAACGGTACGAGTAACGACAACATCTAGAATACAACTCCCACACGAACTATCCATTCGCATTGCTCTTAACCGTATCTGGCTCATAGTTTCGCAAGGATTAATTTTTTCTATTTCATGCTTTATCTATTGATAAAAGTTATTCACCTACAAATTAAGGGTGAGTATCCACCACAGATGTGCAAGGTAGCGGAGCTGTGTGCGAGGAAAACACGACCATTATGAATGCTATTGGTGGATACTAAGAGAGGTAGGGCACAGCGAAATATCATCCCGCTCGAATTTGGAGCAGCCCAACTGGGGAAGTACCTCCGCCTTGCAGAAGACCACAGCCATAATAACACTACTACTTGCTCTGTAGTAGTGTTATGTTCCTGGAGGTGAGCAAGGTCGCCAGAGCTCCCGAGGATGCGTTGTGTTGAGAGCGAGGGAATTTGTTCCTTCAGCTGTCAGCACGGCGAATCCTCAAACATATCAAGGGTCGGCAACGCCTATGTTACTCCTTTGGAGTTGCTTGCGTCTATAGGCTGCGGTGTCCCTTACGATCAGGCCGTACGCTTGTTTGCCACCGTCGTTGTATGAAAAAAACAACTCATCCTCGTCCCCTAACAATTTCAGCCATTGCTAGGAATCCACCCAGTATGTCAAAAGACGCACTCGAATCCTTCCTTCTTTCCTAAGTAAGAAGGGAAGTTTCTTCCAACTAAGCAACCAAATTTTTGTTTCTCCAAAGTAAATATCGAACCTACCCGGTGTTTTAACGAAACTTTTTGCTTTCGCAAGTGATTTCGGCCACTTTGTAACGATCAAACAAAACTTAAAGAGCCACAAAATGATCCCGTAAAGTACCTTGATGATAGGCACTTGCCGAGTTATGATGTATCTTTCATATTTTATCGTCTATTTAGAAGGTATACCTACCTTCTAAATAGATAAATAAGTAAGTAAAAACCATGAAATCACATGAAATTATTTATTTACATACTCGTACTTTGAGAAATCTGAGAGGTCTAGTCAACCGGGAATGATTATAATATAAGTCATTTATGAGAGCAGTCCTTGTGAAGCGACAAGCACGTTCGTGTTCAGATATATTTTCCATCTTCAGTTGAATTCAAAGATATGCTACGACAAAAAAAAAACGCGGTCATGGAAGACAAAAGCAAAATAATATAGTTATCAATTGGTGTTTCTTGTCTGAGTAGCGGTATTTTAAAACAAAGTGCTTATTGTCGTGTTAAACTACCTACAGCTATCGGTTTCGGTGTTACCTTATAAACGCTTTACTTAATTTGAACTCTACTATTGAAATATAAATTGTAGTGTGTAGCCAACTTTATTAAAGCCTGTATTACAAAGGTTTTCTATTCACTACAATTTTCTTCAGCCTGATTCATGATACCTACTTAATCAAAGCTATTATTAATTTTCTCTACATCCAGCATTTTCATGGGATTACTTACGCAACCTCGCGCCTCACTTCGATGATATTTAAATTTGACATTAGTTACGTGGCAGAAAAGGTTCCTTTTACATTGACATATATGATTATATACGATATCGCGATAGTACATACATTTCCCGCCGAACCGCAACGCAGCGGCTGCTGTAATAAATGAAGATATTCAAGCTCGCAATTAACAAAACACCTCGTCATTACCATTAAATTTTAAACTTTATTATTTTATGTATAAGGTATCAATTAACTTGGTGACTGGAGCCTGAGTGAGATGTTTTTGGCAAATGTTAAATAAATAGTGCAAGTGTTTAGTATATGTCAATATGACGGAGATTGCATGGCGGTTTGCGGTGGAGCCAGAAATGCGATATTGCGTTTCTCTGACTTCACATCGAGTGTTTGCGTATAGTAAGAGTTTGTATAACAGTGCGTGTGGAGACGATCTATGAGGGATACAGTAGACTAGTTTACTTTTTTTTTACAATACCTTTCGGACCTGTATTTAGAGAGGATAACATTTTTGGTCATCCTCCTCGGTTGTAGATACCCTTAATGATTTGGCACCCAATCGCAAGATTACTATCTTGCGATTGGGTGCCAAATCATTAAGGGCCGCTCACCGCTCACCGCTCGGGAACTAGAGCCGCTCACTTGCTTTCGGATTTTAAAATAGGTAGCCTAAATTGCTTTAAATTTTTCATTATCAAAGCAGCCCATACTTCGATTGGCAACCACAGTTACCACCATCAATAGTTTAACAGAAGTGACTACCATCTAACCTTCCCACTCAGACGGAGACCTACCTTGTTAGAATTAGACCGGTTTCCTCACGATGTTTTCTTTCACCGAAAAGCTTCTATTACTGGTAATTGTGATGTCACAACGTCGTGTCCCGTTCTAAGTACTAAATAAAATCCTATTAAATGGTATTTTGGTCATGACTCATGACATACCCATAGTTTTTTAATAAAAAATAAGAATCACAATATTTGTAGCTGTCAATTTAAGATATAAAGATAAATGTATATTATTTCTATACTTTCAAGTCACATTATCTTTGTACGATTTTAATTTCTAATTTACACCTTATATTGCAATTTTGGATGGTTTACTATCTATACAGTAACACTTAGTTATTATTAATAACATAAACCATAATCTTTTCAAAGTAGACACTGCCTGAGTTAGAATAAAAATATACACGGGAAAATATACACGGGAAAATATACCCGGGAAAATATACACGGGAAAATATACCCGGGAAAATATACACGGGAAAACATACCCGGGAAAATATACACGGGAAAATATACACGGGAAAATATACACGGGAAAATATACCCGGGAAAATATACACGGGAAAATTACAAAAGGTGCAAAAAAATTGCTTTTGCGTTTAGTTAACAAAATTCAATAACATTCAAAATTCGTTCTCATATGACCTATATAGCCCCTCCTTAAAATCTGAATAAACTAGATAAGCCATAAAGCGTGATACATGGAACACTGTTGTTTACGACGCTGTTTAAGTAGTGAGGGCGAGCGAAGAGCTCTCGTAAACAGTGATTGGAGCATTGAACGATATAAGCACATGAATACTTACATCTTCTTTTAATTGAAGAGCACTTTTGTCGGTGGAGAACTCGACAGTCGTTGTAATTTCCATAACATAAGCCTCATTGGGTTAACTATGAGACCAGTCCGATTTGTGTAAGATTGTCCCCTAATATTTATATTATACTTGCTTACGCGACTTCGTCTGTATGGAACTCGTTTATAACGTTACTCGACATAAAAATCAGCGATACAAACTATGTCTATATTATTCATCTAAATCTGATTAGCGGTTTAAGCGTGATAAGGTAGCAGACAGACAGACAAGCATACAGACAGACACGGTTCCACATTTTATGTTTCACATTTATACAAGAGGGCATTAAACTTAATTTTAGAAGACCGCAGCCACCACACCTCTAATTTGTGAGGTATACGGTGTTGTGGTTCCTAGTGAGCCACGGTAGCCTAGTGGTTCAGGCATGCGGCTGTCAAGCGGCGGTCGTGGGTTCGAATCCCGGCTCGTACCAATGAGTTTTTCGGAGCTTATGTACGGAATATTGACCGTTAGCTTTTCGGTGAAGGAAAACATCGTGAGGAAACCAGCCTAACCCCAATAAGGTCTAGTTTTCCCTCGGGGTTGGAAGGTTAGATAGCAGTCGCGTTCGTAAAACTAGTGCCTATTCCAAAACTTGGGATTAGGTGTCAAAGCGTACCCCGGGCTCCGTTAGGGCACAACCGGGAACAACGCTAGGAGGATGATGACGATGTTGTGGTTCCTGAAGTCCTATGATGGTTACCATTTCACCACGTATCGATGCGCATATCCGCAGCGATAAGTGATGAGACGACATTTAGCCCATGCTGCGCCGCTGGTGAGGAAAGAGCGAGCATGCGCTGCATTGAGAATGTTTGATTTTGATTTTATTTTCCAGTTTTGGTACATACACACCTGTATCTAACAATTTTATCTATCGTCATCTTCCTCATGTTTTTGCCAACTCATTTGCCCAAAGGTTAGCTGCAGAGATCGCTTAAAGGTATGAGCTCGCCTTTGTACTTCTTTTTTAGGGTTCTGTACCCAAAGGGTAAAAATGCGACCCTATTACTAAGACTTCGCTGTCTGTCCGTCCGTCTGTCCGTCCGTCTGCCTGTCACCAGGCTGCATCTCAAGAACTGCGACCGCTAGACACTTAAAATGTTCACAAATTGTGTATTTCTGTGGCCGCTATAACAATAAAATACTAAAAACAAAATAAAATATATATTTAAGGGGGGCTCCCGTACAACAAACGTTTTTTTTGCTATTTTTAATAGATAATGGTACGGAACCCTTCGTGCGCGAGTCTGACTCGCACTTGACCGGTTTTTTTGTTTCTGTTTTCACATAACACATAAAGTAATACATACATACAAATGAGGAAACTTAGGTGTCGGCAAAACGAATCGAATCCTTAAATCAACAGAGGGCCACAACGAGCTAGTCTGGAGTCACAAGCAATCATAGGTAACGGTGTCCACTTATCATAAGCCATAAGCTTGCTTGTCACTTTAGTAGTATATAAAAAAACAAATGGTAGCCTCCGGAACCATTTGTTCCATTTCAAAATTCACCTGCGTATAGAATGGACTTTGTGGATGTACATTTGCTTATATATAATCCTGCCCCGGTTTGCTGGCATTCTTTGCAATAAAACGGACAAAGGCGCGCGGGCAGTTAGTACTGACTGACTGCCTGCCTGCCTGCCTGCCTGCCTGCCTGCCTGCCTGCCTGCCTGCCTGCCTGCCTGCCTGCCTGCCTGCCTGCCTGCCTGCCTGTCTGCCTGTCTGCCTGCCTGCCTGCCTGCCTGCCTGCCTGCCTGCCTGCCTGCCTGCCTGCCTGCCTGCCTGCCTGCCTGCCTGCCTGCCTGCCTGCCTGCCTGCCTGCCTGCCTGCCTGCCTGCCTGCCTGCCTGCCTGCCTGCCTGCCTGCCTGCCTGCCTGCCTGCCTGCCTGCCTGCCTGCCTGCCTGCCTGCCTGCCTGCCTGCCTGCCTGCCTGCCTGCCTGCCTGCCTGCCTGCCTGCCTGCCTGCCTGTCTGCCTGCCTGCCTGCCTGCCTGCCTGCCTGCCTGCCTGCCTGCTTGCTGCCATTTGCTCGTAACGTACCTCTTATTATGTCGCTTTTAGGCTCATAATCCAGCACGGCTAGCACGCGACGGCGCGCGAGCACTATCCGTCTCTTTCTTATTAGAACACTTAGAAGAAGAGGTATAGTGCGATAAAAATCGAGAGTATGTCGCGGCCGTCGTGTGCTAGACGTGCTGGGTATTAAACACGCGTGTTTTATAACATTACGACACTCGTGTTTTATGGTTAGGTATATCCCGATTATGTCACGTTGACACCTTGCAGCAAGATTTATGCAGGAACACGGTGCATTCTTAAATTAATCGGGTTGTACAGAAGCTTTTTTCTGATGTACTTAATTATCAACATACCTAACTTGTATCACAATGTACTGTTTTCGTCGTACAGCATACAGTACTGGAGTATTCCACTGAAGAAGGACATACAAATTACCGTTGTAAAATAACATGATTTTCGTAAAGTAATGTATAAGAACATATATTTATTGTGTCTTTTCATTCCAATCCACTTCAAATAAGAATCCTACATAGAATCGCGATGTTTTTGCGACAAAAATCTTGTATTTTTAGTGACAATGGAAAGAATCAAAAGGGAAACGGACGGTTATCCGGCCGGATATAATTCTCCGGTTATATAAACATTTCGTTCGGACTTATTGTTCCCTGTTGTGTCATATTTTATGATTTGGAGCGCTTGTTGGCTGACCGGGTCGCCACGTTTTGGGGGACTTGGTTTTCCTGCTTTCTAAGAATACATTATTTCGGAGGGAAATTGGGCAGAGGCTCTTTAGCTCTTTAGACACTGAGGTATGCCGCAAGCCGAGGCAAGTAGCGCGCATCAGGCGCTTTATATAATGGACAAGGAAGGACCCTCCCTCCCTTCCAACCAAAATCCTTCCAAATTCCTTTCTGGGCATATTTAAAGCCCGTGTAAGTGACTCGTTCAAATGCCTACCGCGTAGGAGAGAAAGAGATGCAACACTCAGGAAGGTTTTTTTACAAATGTCGAACAAGTCTACCATAAAAATTGTACTCTTCTGTTTATATGTTTCTATGAATCCTTAGTTGACGCAAGATAGCGTTATCATCAACATATGTATTATTATTTTCATAATAAATTCGGTTAATGAGGTAGTGCTTGAAATGCCTCACATAAAAATTCAAGTACCTACTTATACCTAAGATTTATGCAATCGTGTTCGGCTTCAGCTGAAATAATAGTCAAGGATATTATCCGAAAAAAAAAACATCTTTTATCTCATCTCGTACTTTTGAATGATGGAATGATACTGGAGTTTAAATTATTAGGGGTAATCTTACACATATCGAACTAGACCCACTGTAAGCATAATAAGGGAACTAAACGACGATATATTTAATAGATAATAATATTTATAAACATAGTAACCATCCAATACTCAGAAACAAATATTTATGCCCATCACACAAATATTTGCCCTCACCAGGATTCGAACCCTGGACCGTCAGCTTCGTAGGCAGCGTCACTACCCACCAGGCTAAAGGGTCGTCTAAATGTTTTAGTTTATCCCTTCACATCGAAAATCAAAGGGAGGCTTTGTGAAAACATGAGATTTATTAATGGCGTATTTTAGCTGCGGTGAACAGATGTTGATATGTCATATAATTTCATCGCACGACATAATAGTATAGACGCAAGCAAAGACGCGGGTGGGTGCTAGCGTAAGGTAGGTAGTTATCCGTAGTCATTGGGAATACGGGAAAGCTCATTTTTCATTCTGAACCGACCAGGAATTGAGTCTGCTGCATCTTGCATAGTAAGTGTCTTTAGAGACAAGTTTCTAATAAAGTAGCGAAATTCATACTGTTCAAGTTATCTATTCATACTGTTCAAGTTATCTATTCATACTGTTCAAGTTATCTATTTAAAACTCTTTCAATTGAATGTTCCGAGCAATGTTGAATTGAAGTCGGGGCACAATTATCTCACCATTATAAATATGGGTATATATATCACTATATCAAATTCCCTATTTTTATTTAAAAAAAGTGGTGCGTGAACGAACCTGTGATAAAAACTATCCTATATTTTAATCCAGGCTATGAACTATCTTCATGCCAAATTTCCTACAAATCGGTTGAGATCCGTTTAAAGCGTGATTGAGTAACAAACATCCAAACATCTAAACATCCAACCATATAAACTTTCGCATTTATAATATTTTATTATTTGAGTAAGATAGTAGGATTTGTCAGAGAAAAGGTATTTCAATAAATTTCGCGGTCTCGTTCCGACACGTTACCCAGTGTACGAAACATCTAAATTCGAATACGATGCAAAGAGTCGAACAAGCTGATTCAAATTATTAGCGAAGTATGAAGTCTAACAACGCTGCCTACTTAATGTCTGTTTATCTGCCCATGTATCATATTTTTTTGCATAAACTCATTACAGAGCCATCGAGCCTTCGACCATTAGCTTGGGATTCACGACCATAATGGCTTCCAAGATGATAAAGGATAATTAGCTGTGGCTACAGAGCTCTGATTTATTTACTTGTTTTCCACTATGTTGAGGATATCTGCCCATGGCGTTGTCATTAGGAAGAGAAAAGTATGTTTCAGGTTCGCAATATGCAATAATATGATGAGGAAATTGATGCGAAAAAATATATACTCGTGTGGTGTAAGGGTTAGAATTTCCCTTTCTTCCCGTGGGTGTCCTAAAAGTCGACTAAGGGAGCAGTGTCGAAGTGTGTTGTGGTCGATGGGCTAGCAACCTATGACTGTGCTATCACATTTGGTCTATCTTTTATACCCTCATTTATCCTAAAAAGTGGCACTGGAACAGAAGTTTCATGTGCTCTGCCTACCCATTTTGGGTAAAGGTAAGGTAAAATAAAGGTGTGAATCTAAGTATATTATGTAATAATATATAAGACAATTATATTTAAATGGCAGTTGTTTATTATATCATACATCTTGGCATGTCATTAAATCGATATCTGTATATTCCCTTTTTCGAACATGTATACAGACAACCTTTCAAAAATATCTACGCATGTGTCTTATGTCAGTAACAATAAAGTCGCTGTATAAATATTTTTGAAAGGTTGTCTGTGTAGATATTGGAGAACTCGACTGTACCTATACAAAAAAATAATCAAGTGCTTAATTAACATGCACTAAACACTGGCACACTGAGTGGGTCAGATCACGTCAAAATAAGCATCTTTTATAAGAAAAACTTTTCTCTAAAATTAAAAATGGCCGAGTTAGACGCCTCCAAAGATTGATGAATTTTTAAATGTCATAGAACACGAACACGATAAAGGTTGTCCCTGTTTCCTAAGATTGTACAATTTAGAGTGCAAGTTAGTATTTTTGATAAACAATTCGTGTTTTTGTTTCATAAATCATATATTCGATGTTCGAAACACATTTTTGGTGTGAATTCGATAAAAAAGGTCATGTCGTTTTGTGTTTTTTTGTTTTTTTTTTGAAGGACATGTTTAGTTAATCAATTGGTTTTTTTGCACAGCATTCATTTTTCTGGTATGCATTCAGTTTTTTATTGCGTAAATAATGACTCGCGAAATAGGTGTTAACATCGCAAGTTCGCGCGCGATTGTCAATTAGGGCACCTATTCGAATCCAACATGTTTGATCGCGCGTTCGCGGGAGTAAAATTCGCGCAAACTTGCGATAATCGCGTAGTCGCGTTGTATTAGGACGATCTTTTATTCTTTAGCACCGCATTCTGGCATAATGACGTAAGCGTAAGAAACGACAGTGAATCCTAGTTTTAGACTGTAACTTCGTGTCCCTACACAAGCTACAAGCTATTCAAATCAAACCATAATCTCTCATTTCGCAGCTTTCCCGGACAAGAATGTTATTACCGACTACAATGAAGACGCGTTATTTATTCTTGAGATTATTTAAATAATGCTTCTTTTATCCCAGTGTTGCAAAATGTATTGATCCCTTTTCAAGATCTAGTAATTGAAGTAGTGGACAGCCTTTGGCCGGCGGCGGACCATTCGTAGTTTAATATCGCTTCGTATTTATTAAATAAAAATCCCTTCTGTGAATTTATGAAATAATTTTAATTATGAAAATGAAATGAAAAAATTAAAATATTTTTATTCCAGAACAAGTCTATATAGCAAGCAAAATAAATTAAATACAAATTATACGAAATTAAATAAAATTAAATAAGTCAACATCTGGGCCGGGCTTGTTCAACGTCGCGGGTTACCCCGATCCCGCGACGACCGGCCTGTGGTACTCCCTCCAGCGCTCATGCAGCGGGCTGGCGTCCCACTCTCCGACCGCCGAGAGCAGTGTGTTGGAGGAAGTGTAAATTGCCTTTCTGGCGGTGGCGGTCCTCGCGCGCAGCAGCGCAGGCCAGCCCGGCGCGCGCCCTCCCGCGAACATCGCGCTCGCGCTGCACCAGCGCGGCAGCCGAAACAAGGCGCGCCACGCGTCCTCCTGACTAGCATATAAGAAAAAAAGATATATAAGTACATAGTCTATTTATAGTATAGTACCTATATATTTGGGTCATCGCCCTCCTAGAGTATTTCCCGGTTGGCACCTAATCCCAATATTTGGCGTAGGCACTAATTTTACGAAAGCGACTGCCCACTTATCTGACCTTCGAACTCCGAAGGAAAACGAGACCCGTTGGGATTATAAGACCGGTTTCCTCACGTTGTTTTCCTTCACCGAAAAGCTGCTAGCTAGGTATTTTGTTTGGGCCCATTAGTTTGTAATAAACGGGTCGAGAATGGCTGAGAATCAAACCAATAGAGGCGTATGGCTGACGGTTGATGGTTGAGGTGACCGTCATTTTACAACTGTCATTGGAGTTCGAACCTATTAGCTTGCACAGTAGTCGCTTTTTCAACGGTGCACGATGCAACTCGGTCACCAGCCAAATATTTTTTAGTATACTTGAATTGAGTGTCTTGGTCGCCGCCCAGTCGGGGAGTCTAGTTACCGTTAGGAAGGCAGTGTGTCCACGATTGGCAGAAATTGGCGCAATCGAGAAAAAAAACTGCTTACTTACCTACTGCTCTCATTTCGGGGGTCCAGACCGTTTATGTGCTGCGCCAAAATAGTAAATATTATTGAGAGATTTACGACCGTATTCATAAACGTACTACAAGCCTGTTTTAACTAAAATGGCGTTAAAATTCGTTTGTCCTTATCTGTCACTTTGACATTTGTGTTCGTAAGAAAGGGACAAAGCACATTTTATTTTGCAGTGGCATTTCAAGTTTTATGAATAAGGCGGTTAGTCTCCAGAGAAAATAAATCCCGTAAGGTCTCATTTGTAAAAGCGATAACGTAAATTGAATATGCAACAAACAGAGATGCATTTTGTTTGGTTCTATCCAACTTGTACCAATGAAGTTTATCATAATTTTATAAACAGAATTGGGATAAGAGTTCCGAAGCTAATTATTCGTTGGAAATTAGTTTTCAGTTAATGGAAAGTCACGTAAAAGTTTTCTCATATTTTATCTCCTATTTTTCAATTACCATTTCAATGACGACCACCGCCCAGGGGTAACCCTGCCTAACCTGACGGCCCTGGGTTCTAATACCGATAAGGGCAAATATTTGTGTGATTTGTATTGTATTCGTCATTGGTAAATAATTATGGTCATTTAAAGTCATAAACAGTAAAAAAAAAGTTTTACATTACATGTCAATTTCATATCTGAGGGCACGGCAGTGCCCCCGCCAAGTCGAGCAAAACAGCGACACGGCCGTACCATCCTTTTCTCGAAGCAGTTCCGGCCATTTTCGACCCCCTATAACTTCGTTATGGATTAAACTGGAAGCCTGAATTTTCAGTAATCAAGCACGCATTGTATAAACACGATATGTTTCAAATTTCATTCAATTTGAACCAGTAGTTTAAGAATTTTAACTAGTCCAAGTTTCTTAATTTTGTCACTCACTCACTGACTCACCGATCATCAAAAGTCTAAGGCACTTCTAGCAGACACAGAAGCTTCAAATTGAGAAAACAATTAGTGTTTAGTGTATAAATCAAGGGAAAAGTAAAAATTAATTGCAATTTCAGTCCAGTTTTCTAGATGATAGGTGTGAATATTTGTTTTTATTCTCTATGAACTTTTATCTGTTAATTGTATCGTTGTTGTCTTGCACACAAGCCTTATTGAGCTTACCCCTTACCTTATTGGGCTTTTTCTATTTGGGTAAGATTGGAAGAAGCTTTATACAAAAAAGCAACGCTGTGTATGTGTATGACGCGGCTGTCAACGCGTACCCACGCCACCGCACGCATCCTCATCACCATAGGCCTCCCCTAAAGAGTGCCACAATGACCGGTCCTGCGCCACCCGCATGGACTCCCGCGACCTTTACCAGGTCATCAGTCCACCTAGTAGGGGTATACCCACGCTGCGCCTTCCGATACCGCACGCATCGTCTGTCTATGCTCGCAGGCATTATTATAATCGCTGAAATTGTACATTGTGATGCTTCTTTTCAACCCTATGTTGACTTCAGTGTCTGAAAATTCAGACCAGTTTCCCGTAAGTTTTAAGTATCGTCTCGTAGCACTAAACTATTAAAATTACTCCAACCTATTAAATTCCTCGTAAAGATCAGTCTATCCGCCTAACTTGTACAAAATTGAGCCACCGCCAACCGATAAACGTCTGACGGGCAACAAAGTTAAGCCAATAGGTATTCGGGTGATTCTGAGAGCGCCAAACGGCGATCTAAACGCTGTCTACCACCTACAGACTACGAGTAGCACCCTGTCTATTAAAACCAAAAGCTTAGAGTGTACATAGAAAAACTTCATGAGGTTAAACAAATGTTTAACATATATATTGACCACGGTACACAGTCGCCAAAGTGGGAACGATTGTAGCAATTCAGAAAATATATCTTGGGCCATTATTTCGCCTATTGCAACTTCCAGTGGTACGAGTATGATGGTTGCTATGATTTAATTTGATAGCCCTGGATAAAGTACTTGTCAAGTTGTCAAGTACCTACCTATTAGGTTTGGTTTTTTTTCTGTTTTTTTACATGGTATAAGTTTGTCTATCTCGGTCCACCTACCATCCTCTCAATTGCCCAAAAGTTAGTTGGAACAGATCCCTCAAATGGATAAGTTTGCCTATTGCTTGACATGCATATTCTTTAACCTGTTGTTGTGTAAAATAAAGTGCTTACATACATACACAAATCATATTGGCAACTATCATACGCCCCTTCGTCTCATTTCAATTGAAAAGTGTTGAGGTAGGTACACCAGAGCCCGAGTATCTCGTTGTGTCGGTATTTACTTATTTCTTTACTAGTAAATATCGCAATATTATTAGTAACAGCGGTTGAAACGCCGAAACGTTTTCTTGAGAATGGCCCATTCCGTCAGCTAAATTTTAACCGGCGAATTTACAACCGGGGATCCGAGTAATTTTCTATTAGCCACCATCTTGTGATGGCCGCCATTTTAGGATCGCCACCCGAAAGGGCTCATGTTCTAAACAGATACATTTATTAGCCTGATTAAAAAGGATTGGGTTACTAGGAGGGGTTTTCAAATTGTGTGGCTTGTGCCCAGCGGGTAAAGGCATTCATGAGGTTTTTTTTGTTGGAGCCGCAAAATGTTTTTCCTTATACCTTATACAACAGGATGGAAGACGCTAGGGACCGAATTATACTGTTAATGAGATTATAAAAGTACCCTTGCCCATTTGCAAATTAAAATAAGGTCATTTTGTTTTAGAGCGTGATAATTAATACCAAACATAACAGAACACACGAAAAAAATATTAGGAAATGTACGCAATGATTGAGTCCCTCCAACTCATTTATCTTACAAAAAAAACTCCGCACAGTCCACGTCAAATACATGTTACCCTTTTTCAACTCATTCCTTTATCAAAAACCGAAACATGCATACATATATTTGAGTTGCCAGACCTCGTCTGATATAGGACATCAAAAGCAACGCACGCTTAACTACATGTCGGGATAAAGATGAATAATAAAAATAGAAGCCTTCGAGTTAAGCATGACACGTGTCAAGCGTTGTCACCCCTCTGAACGCGTTGTCCCGCGTTGTCGTCGTTGTCAGCTGCTCTCTATCGTGATCGTGACGGGTCTTGATTTACCGTTTTAACATATTTTATGAAAAGGCTCGAGTAACTATAATTTTTATTTGTAAGTAGCATTTTCGCGCGATTCTGTTTGCGTAGACTCGTACATCGTTTAAAAGGATGTTTGCTATTAAATTCCCATAGGCGTAGTATTAATTATATTATAGTACTCCCATTGACACTTCTATCCTATTAACGTAACTAAATTTTTTGTCATAACAATTTATTTCACTAAATGTTTATTGTCTAAAGATTTTCTGCTGTCATAAAGTATTTGCTAAAACACCAAATGCCTGAACGTTATTTTCCCTAGTAATATTATGCTGAGTGAAAATTTGGCCACATGAAAATGTGCCTACTAAAATTATTCCAAAGATTGCATTTCCAAACACAATGGTTGCCTAAGTTGGTTTGGGTAGTGAAATTTTACCAAAAGAACTTTGGCAAAACGGCAGGATCCCGAGCGAAAGTCATACGATATTTTTTTGGATCTCAAACTACATATGTATAACAAACTGTATACATACCTCCTAATTTGGCCAGATTAAACATTTTGAAAAGTACCAGACAGACCTTCTTTTTACAAGCTTTATATTAACTTGACTTGTTCGTATGTAAGTATAAAAGTATTTAAGTATGTAAGTTGTCCGTCAAATCTTGCAAGTTAAATTTGACCCACTTCCCGGTGACCGATTGAGGTGAAACTTTGGGTATAAGTATAATTTGGATGACAATTCAATATTATGGTACCATCGAGCTGATCTGATGATGGAGACAGAAGGTGGCCATAGGAACTCCGTAATAAAAGCACATAACCCCATCGAGTTTGATCTCGTTAGAATCGTCTCAATGAGCAGTTGATGATGGTATACAGAAAAAAACAGTCGGCAATAAAAGCTTGTACCAAAAATGAAATTTTTGACAGAAACCAACTTCAGAAACTAAATATTAGTCTGGATTGACAACATTTCAACTTTTCTATTTAGTATACAAAATCTTAGCGTCAATCAAAATACAAATGATGTTATATGGATTTTGACCTTTACTTTGGTTACGTTGACTTAGTAGTTTGATATTTTCATAGCTTGAAGATATTGCATATTTGGTTATTTCATATTAATTTCAACTTGATACCTTTACGTGTTCCTAGAAAAGAACCTTGATATTAAAACGGGCGACGAAGAAGAGAGTCGAGAAGTCAAGAAGAAAGACACAAAGGGTTTTGCCACAAAAGGTTGTCACTGCCAAAACAAATCTATTTCGTAGAGATTATTATAACTTAGGTTCTTTTGGCTTGGTAGTAGTTAGTAATTAAGTTGTTCGCAGCGTGTTTAGCGTGGCACTAATTAGGGCAGCGTCGATTGACAAAGGGAAAGCTGTAAACCCTCGCTGCGCTTGTTTACTTTGTGGGTTTGAAACATTCGTATTAAGAGTGGCAACTACCAAGTGCCGTTCAAGTTTAGTTACAGAGGACCAATTAGTCTCGTCACTTCGCAAAGGATATCAGTAAATAAACTTTTTTCTGTCGCTCGTTGTTATAACTCCAAACTTAATTTAAGATGAGGCCTACTTGTACACTCATCAATTGGGATGAGTGTACAAGTAGGCCTTCAAGTTATTTGTTATTCTTTCTATTTATGTTACTGGAATAAAAATCTCAAAAAGGAGCTGAAGCAACGGCTGGGCCGATTTTTCTACCGTTGTCGCATTTTGAAAAAGTAGTGTTCAAATACAAAATGATGATTCTGAAGAAAAAAATACTTTTATTATGTCTATTAAGTATTAAGCTATATAAAAATATAGAAATCCACAGGTTTATATTTTAATTTGTCAGATAATTCCATATTAATGGGATAGTGATTCTTTAACCTGTTATTGTGTACAATAAAGTGCTTACATATATACATACATAATCAGCGGGCCGAAGGTTCCCGTGAGTGACGAAATTGTAACGGATCGAAAAATACTGTAAAACTCGAAAAGTATTAATTTTATTCCTTAAAGTATAAACATAGGCCACAATTATCCTTCTCAAACAAAAAAGTTATTATTTATTTGACAAAATCTTAGAAAAAACAGATTTTCATTTCCACTGAGTTACATTTTGTACAAAATGTACCCTATTTATTATTATAATTCAGTGAAATTACTAAGTAAAAAGGAAATGTATTTTTTTTATACAAAACAAACGTGTAAAGATATCTTCAACAGCCATAAAAAACTGACTAAAGGTTGTATATTTTGCAAAATTTTATATTTTAGTCAAAAGAAATGTAGGATAATTTCTCAGTGGAACGTAACGAACGAATAGGGGTGTATCCACAGTGACAGTGACCCACATTTTGGCAAATATCTAAACATTTTCACATTACCTTTCCACATAAGCACATAAAATGCTTTCCAAGGCCTGATGCGTTGGTAACAACAAAAAATAACCAAGTCGTTGTAACATGGGCCGATAATATTTGAAGTTCCATCGATTTCTCAAATGCACCATACTTACCTTCAGTACCTCATCATATCTGTTGCACTTCAAATGTGTATTTTGATGATCTGTTGCTAAGTTAACGATATATTATCAGAATCTGTGAACTGAGGAGTTCCATAAGTCAGAAAGGTCACCATGATATATTGTAGAATATACCGATATCGCCATATGCAAGATTTAGATTTAGATTTATTTATTTCACAATATACAATTACAATATAAATTAAAGCTAGCTTAATCTATATGAAATTATATTATGATCGTGACAGAGAATAAGAGAGCCCATTATATTTGAAGAGTTCTCTCAACTTCTCACGGATTCCATCATCAGATCTATGCCAAATGTATGCGGGACTACCCTGGAGATATCTGCTTACCAACGAAAAAGAATTATCGAAATCGGACAACGTAGTAAAGAATTATCTATCACCGACGATATACAACAAAAAGTCGAAACGAGAACCTCCTTCATTTTATTGAAGACAAAGTCACGGGAAAACCACACACATTTTTATATATTAAATAGGTATAAACTGTAAGGAAAGCATTAAAATTATTAAATATGGATACATTTTGAAACCTTATAGGTCGTAGAATAACATATGGTTGCCATTTTAAATTTCGCGGTAGGACAGGGGAAAAACAGCAGTATTGACTTTAAAATTGAATAATTTAAAAAGTTTTCACTATTTTAAATAAATAACTATACAGTATTGATGCCAAATTATCCCTTTATATGAATAATATAAAAACGTTACCTAAAAAAGTTAAAAAGTGGTCTATAATGATCGGGGAACTGGTAGGACATGACAAAACTCAACTATCCTCGTGGCGCCCACGCGCCTTTTAAAAGGCCGTGTCAGTTGATGAAAATTCAAATTAAATCCATTTAAGAAAAACTCAAATTTCACTGTTCGTTTTTGCTTGCTGGGCGCCACGAGGTTATACAACGATAGTATAATCGGCCCGGCAAATAAATGTCTTAATGAATATTTCACATAGGTCTACAAATGAATAAATTTAATTTTAAATTCAAGCAAATGAAATTATATTATGTGAAATTCTGGCAAGCAATAGATATAGACCTAGATTTCTAAATAGTTTTTTTTTAATGTGTTCTTGAAAACCGCTCATAATAATGAACGTGGCCGAATCTTGCCGTCTCATTTCCAGTAATTTTTGTTTACTTCGGTGTTTCTCTCACGATGTGGACATCAAAGCTCGAACACGACTGGGTTACAAATTACAAGAACAACATTCCTTTACTACAACTACTGTGTCCGTTGTGTTGTGTACGGCTGACACGTGGAATTTTTGGGTGAATTAACACCCCGGAGGCAACCCCGTGTGCGAGAGCAGAGTTTAACCGAAGTAATAGTAAGTAACCACGATCGTCAGTTCGTAAATTAGTATTCGAGAGAGATGAAAAAGCAGGTCAAATTTCATCAGACAATATATATGACATATATATGTAAAGTGACAAACAACCAATCGCATATTCCAATAAAAGATGTCTGTACGCAATGGCTGGAAACTATAGAAAGTGAACAACTACAAATCGAAATTGCTATGAAACAATTTATAAAACACTGGCCGCATTTCTGTTACGGCGTTGTAAAAGATTAAAAAAATGTTTACTCACATTGCAATAGCATTGCTTGTTAGCCCTAAAAAAACATGGGATCAAACCAATTTCAACTTAATCTGTTTAGAATTAAGTTTGATATTTGTTTACGTGATGAAACAAGAAAAGAACGATTTCAGGAGCAATAAAACGCGCTCATTGAAATTTTAGCTTTAAGCGTACAAGAATAAGGTTGTTAGTAGTTTGTGGGATATTTTTGAAGAAAAAACGGAGTTGTAGTTAAATTGCTAAGCACAATCCGATATTATTTCGCGGTCGGCTTGCGGCAAAGCCTTTTGTAACGAGTTTATGTCGCCCCGTTCCGTTGTATGTAAACTAAAACTTGCACTTTACTTTGAAAGGGTAAAGTCGGAATTGTTTGCGTTCTATGTAAGCTTTGGAGTTTAATTAGAGATTTAAAGCGTTAATCTAGGCCAGCTGTTCTCAGGATACGTTTAGTGTTGAAGCACAGAAACACAGTCATCCCTGTGTACATTGTCCACAGAACCCACACGAACTATGTCCAATTACATTATTCTTCCTCATTTAAAATCTCATAGAAGCAAATATTGACATCACAAAAGATATTTATCGATATTTTTCCAACAAAGATAGGTATTTCCGAAGAGTGTCGCACCTTGTTTTATCGTGTGAGAATTGTGCGAAAGACAATAACGTCTCCTATACCTGGACCTGGTTTAATACGTAGAATCGAGATACCTTGTAGGTAGTATTTATTCACTGATAAAAATAGCTAGAATTGAATAGTAGTTTTCCTAGAAACTTGTCAAATTATAAATGTATACCTACTAATAATAATATTATTTAATAATAATTCATTTCGATATATTATCAATATTTAAAATATAATTTAATTCATTCATAAAAACAAACATAAAACTTAAACTATAGGTAAAAAATTTGGCATAAATCGCCGTCTACGGGCAAGGTGCCCAGAAGGCTGGCCGTATTTCCTCGCTGTATAGCGATACTAACACGCTGTGCGAAATACTGGCCAGCCCTCTGGTCGCCCGAGGCTTCTATTAAGCGCGTCGCCAAATCTTTATAAAGCCGACGCGCACTTGGACCCCATGGCCCCAAGGTTTCAACGCCAAACGCCGCAAACATGTAGCTGTTTCCTAGGACGGCATATTTGCGGCGCTTGAGGCTTTCGGCCGAGGATGTCGCAGCGCCAGCGGCGGCACTGATGCTTGGAACATGGGACGGTGCCAGGGTATCAACGCAAGTAAAAAAAAAAAAAATATATTATATTTTGAATATTATTAATAAATGACTTATGACTTATTGACAAACGTGCTGTAAGTATAACTTAAGACAAACCTACCTGTTATAAATTTGATAATATTATTATGAATGTACATAACTAATGTTACTTAAGAACGACCTAGGCTAAAAATGAAATAACAAAAAAAAACATTTAAAACGATGTTTTATCATGGAATAAATGAAATGAAATGAAAAAAATATGATTCTAAAACATAGCCTCGGAATTCCAAATGCACATGTATTTGTCACAAGATTCACGGATAGTTAGACGAACCCACAGCTATTGCATATTCGATATCATTGGTGATTAAATTCAAGCGCAATCCAATCAGACTGGGTCTACAATGAATAGGCCGGTTGTCCAGTGGTTGGGAGATATTTGGATATGTAAATTTGTCGTATCACATGTCTTAAGCTGGTCATTTGACCGCTCCAATAAGTTAAATCTACATGGACATAGGGAAGGAACGCAGAGCGCTGGCTGTGCGCTGCAACATGCTGGGTCATTGGTTTGCACGGTGTAACAATAAGGTGAAGGCTACGCATTTTAAAGGATATTGCCAGTCCTCTAGTCTACACGTGCAGCCTATTGATCAGCGGGTATACAGCGCTCTGCGGGTACAGTACAACAACGCGTACAGGATGGTGTTCGGGCTGCCGCGGCCCAGCAGCGCCTCGGGCATGTTCGCGGAGGGTCGGATCGACGGCTTCCACGAGATCATCAGGAAGCGATATAGCGCTGTGCTGAGACGGTGGCGCGCCAGCCATCACTGTTGGATTTCATAGCCTGGTGATTTTTATTCATCGGTCTCGATCAATGGTTGCCTTCACTGCTTGATAGAATGTATGTAGCTTCCTTGACCTGGTGTGACCATCTAGTTGGCGAGCGTCCTCGGGCTTTTTTGCCTTCTACTTCGCCAACCACAACCAGTTTTTCCAGATCATCATTACCTCTGCGCATGTAAAAACTATAGGGTTTAACAATACTTGGCATGGCCTGTTGTATATCCAAAGAGATGGAAAGCCAGCGCGACGCGCTAACGATCGTGAAAGTAAAAATCCAGCTTCAGAACACACCACGCCACGGACACAAGCCAATCAGAACTCGTGAAATCCATTGAAATGCGATATGCTCTTCAGCAGTGGGGCGGCACATTGCACGTAGAACTGATGGCCGTTGAGGTGGAAAGGTTATCGAGTGGCGATCACGTACCGGGAGGGGCAGCGTGGGTAGACACACAAGGTGGACTGATGATCAGGCGAAGGTCGCCGGGAGTCCGCTGGATGCGGGTGGCGCAGGCCCGGTCTCTTTGATAGGCCTATGTCCAGCAGTGGACGTCTTTCGGCTGATATGATGATGGTGCTATTCTCATACTGATGAACTAGCTGTCAGCTATATCAGCAATGGTGGTGTTCTTCACAACGCGCAAACCGTCCGACACGCATTTTTAAAAATTTCAATTGCAATTTTCAAATCAAGGCGTTCTTATGGGGTGTCCTGTATGTTAAAATAACGGGCACTTCGATCACGTTTATATGGTATGTATGCATGTATGTAAGCACTTTATTGTACACAGGATATATAAGATTAAGGTACAAAAGCGAACTTATCCTTTGTAAGGAATCTCTTCCAGCTAACGTTTGAGCGATTGAGTGGAAGGTAGGCTTATGGTATTTAATATCGACTAATAACTAAATCTAGCTTAACAATAAGTGGGCGCCAGGAGAATTTTCGTCAGATGTTCGACTGGATATTCTGCCTAACCAAGCTCGTATTTCGGTAACCTATCGCAATTACTAAAATTTATTGACTGAATATCGTTTGTCCGCAAACTTTTCGTATTTTTATGAGTTCTCCGAATATACAATTCATTACTTTTTTCATTCACCATTTGATGTTATCCAAATGTTTCGGTTGTCCGAAAAACTTTTACCGCTACAGTCATTTGAGCTTTGGCTTGTTACAACTTTCGTTTCACAGCCAATTTTTAACTTGTCCATCATTACTTTCCGCATTTCATACGTTTAGCCAAATGTTCATTTGGAGTGAAATTCAAAGTAGTTTTACAGAGACTAAGGCAGGTCGGTGTAATGTATAGCCCGAAATTGTGAGGGTATTTGTGACCCGAGCCGCAGGCGAGGGTTGTAAATATGCGATAGAGGGCTTTCTTTTTTACAGCCCGTGGTGAGTACACAATTTTACGTCTTCACCTGGCAACAATGCGGCCATTATGGCCAAGTGTGACATAAATGGTTTTTAATAACCAAAAAGCTGCCCCGTGGAAATTATTGTCGTTTTGAAAATAAATTTGAAATTGATTTGTATTTCTCTTGCTTTCTTTTGGAAGGAAAAACCACGAGAATAGCGCAGAGGTCGTGCCACGTCGGACTCGCCCCCGCCCCGCCATAAACCCCCCGTCGGGCCACCATGATTGCTGGCCGAGCCTGGCGTAGCCTTAGCTACGACTCAAGCCTAAACGATTGCAATACGCCAACACGCTCATAGCGGTATTACTGACGGAGCGATAGACTGTTATACCGCCCGCATACTGCTTGCAGATCAATGTAGCTGGAGCTTCATTGAATTTCGATACTAGTTAGGCGAGACTGGGGCATTTGTAATATTACAATTGTCGTTGGTGTCGAGGGGAGCATCGCGTCTTCACTTCAGAAGTTTGAATTATTTCAATAAAAATGAAATGATCATGCCTCTCCAATAGCCTGTTCAGCATTCTGCTGAACGACTTGACTAAGGGGATGAATAGGCGCTGAGATCTTTATGTACGCCAAATAGATAATGCACTAACATGTAAGACGCATATCGACTAGTCGTGCGGGAAGTTGGGTCGCGCGTGCTTTGCACTACGGCGACTGACGCGCACAGCAGGGAAAAGCGCGGTAAGAGAGTGCTACTTCGCTACAGAGCACTCACTCTTAACCTACGGCGTGGAGCTGTGGGCCCGCGCTTCCGACTGGGAACGCGCGTTTTCTATGCAAAAGCGTGCTGTTAGAGCGATGGCAAATGCGTCGGATGCGCCAGCACGTGACTTGCTCCGCGACCTTAAGATCCTACCCTTGCCTTGTCTATTTATACAACTAGTGGCAGTGGTTACACGGGAATACATAGCGTATATTCATTCAAGTGCAAAGGTACAAACACGAAACACCACCTCCGCGGTAACAAAAACCAGAACAACCGTCGCCGAAAAACACAGTCGCTAAATCGGAAAGATCCGTGCACTATTTGGGTCCAACAATTTATAACCGATTGCCCAACATAATTAGAAATGCTTATGAAGGTATTATTTTATAGGTACTTATGACGATTTTTTCGAGTCTACCCTACCTATTCTGATATAATTAAATAATCCTAAAATAGTAAGTACATAATAAAATGATAATTATCATTAATATTATAACCTGTAACTATGTTATCAATAAAATATTTCATTTCATTTCATTTCTGTACAGTTTCGTCGCCTAAATACTAATTCGTTTTTAATTTTATAATTGTTTATGTCACACCTGCACGACTATCATGCGACGGCGCGCGAGCTCTCTCGATTTTTCTCGCACTACCCGTCTCTTTCTTATTAGAACACTTAGAACAAGAGATATAGTGCGCGAAAAATTGAGAGTATGTCGCGGCCGTCGCATGATAGACGTGCTGGCCATAATGTGAAGTTTAAAATTGTTTACTCACCACGGGCAGTAAAAAAGAAAGCCCTTTATCGCATATTTACAACCCTCGCCTGCGGCTCCGGTCACAAATACCTGCGTTTTCGGGCTTTCTTTCTTCTACAGCCCTTGGTAAGTAATGTTTAGTACATTACGTATGTAATGCCTTTAAGGTATTTGTAACTTTAGGGCCTTAGATGCCTGAAATAAATGGTTTATTTTAATTAATTTATGTAGTCCGCTACTATTCGTTTTAACGAAACGTCTGTTTCACTCAGAACCTGAGATCTGATAGGTCGTCGCGTAACTTTTTTATACAACTGCTATAAAAAAAATTACCTGACGTCATAAATATATTTAAGTATAGGTAGTATATTTTTGCGTTTATTATGAATCTTCCTGTTTTTTTTTGTGCCATGAATAAACGTTTTTTCTTTCTTTCTAAATTGCAAAATCAACTCGATTTTTCGAAGGTTTAGCATGATTACCTACTATTTAAGAATGTATAATTTGTCTGTATGTGTGTGTACATCTAATACAAATATCTGTATTCTGCATAAAACGTAGTACATACGACAGTATCATCGTATAAATACGTGCAACACACATTTCACCAGCAACTGGCGTGCAGAAACTAAAATAAACTACCTAAAAAAGCAAAACAAAAGTAGTAGTAGTTTAATAATATTTTTTATTTATAATAACAATACCTATATCATTACAGTCTCCCAATGCGATAGCCTAGCAAATTATGAAAACAACAAATATATGGTAAGTATACTACATAATTCTAAGTTTTGAAATTTTAACATTGGACATACAAAGTAACTTTAGTGAATTAATTCAGAGAGAAGTGGAATAAATCAACCCGCGTTGCAACATATGTGAGCGTGCGCAGAGCCCTTGCCCAGTTCGCCGCCGCCGCCCGCAGCAGGCCGGTGCGCCCGCGCCCCAATAATACATCAACCCGCGTTGCAACTAAGATCAAAGATCAAAGGTCTGAACCGTTAGAAAGGCCCGGGCCCTGATGGCATTGCTCCACTGTTTATTAAAAAGAGCTGTGATGAACTTTGCCTACAGCTTTGTATCATTTTTAATGAATCTCTCAAGACTGGTAATTTCCCTGCACTCTGGAAAACGGCTCATATCATACCAATACATAAGTTAGGAGACAATAACTATTTCCAAAATTACAGGCCGATTAGTATTTTATCCGTTTTTCCAAAATTATTTGAATCAGTTATGTAAAATTACTTTTATTCCCATTTTAAAATGTTTATATCACCCAGTCAACACGGTTTCGTTCCCAATAGGTCCACTATCAGTAATCTACTGGTATATAAAAATTCTCTATGTAATACATTTGCTAAAAGGACTCAAGTAGATTCTATATATACCGATTTTTCAAAGGCCTTCGACAAAGTCAACCATTCAATCCTAATACAGAAACTAGAAGGTTATGGTATTCACGGGAACTTGCTAAGATGGATAAGTTCTTATTTTAATAACAGAAGTCAACTTAAAACATAAAAGGACATCTTTCTGCGCCAGTCACAATTTCATCTGGTGTGCCGCAAGGATCGCATTTAGAGCCTCTCCTCTTTATCGTTTTTATCAACGACCTGGTTCAGCAATTGTCATGCCCTTGTCTATTATACGCAGACGATCTTAAGATATATTCTAGTATAACTAAAACCGAGGACTGTGTAATCTTGCAGGATAACCTTAATGCTATTGTTGATTGGTGTGCTGCAAACTGCATGTTTTTAAATTCTGATAAATGCAACATTATTTCTTTTACAACATCCAAGCAAAAAATAGTTTTTAATTATTCTCTTAGCGGTTTTACATTAAATCGTACGTCTGTTGTTCGCGATCTTGGAATTAACTTTGATGAAAAATTAACCTTTCATAATCACTATCACATATTAATATCCAAGTGCACTAAGTTGGTCGGTTTCATTTCTCGCTCCACAAGAGACTTCAGGAATACAAACACCTTGAAATATTTATATTGCGCCTTGATTAGAAGCACTTTAGAGTATGGTTGCGTTATTTGGTCACCATATTACAAAGTCCATATCAATAGGATAGAAAAAGTCCAAAAGCAGTTTCTTAACATCCTTTGCTTCAGGCTTCAGCTAGGGCGCAATTTAAGGTTGGCAGGCTGAAACAATTCAACATACCATCTCTTTCATCTCGCAGAAAATGTAGTGAATTGATGACATTATACAAAATTGTACACTCACACATTGATTGTCCTTCCCTTCTTTCTCTCTTGAACTTTATTACCAGGTAAAAAGCTCGTAATCCATCACACAGAATATTCCAACTCGAAATTTACAAAAATAACACATCATTTTATAATCCCGTTGTCCGAATGTGCCATTTGCATAATGATATGGTGGCTGAACATCCTTCTTTGGCCATCTTTATACACACCCTACCCTCGTTTAAAAATAAAGTTAGATGCATTCAAATTGGGCATTTAAGATTTAAGTTAGTTATTAACGCAATATTCTGGTAAATGTCATGTTAATTTTAAATGCAAATAAAATGTTATGCGCATTGCCTATCCTTGTAAGTTGGGCAATACTCATATTTAATTCCATCTAGTAAATAGTTTGCCTAAGTTATTAATCTTTCTGTGCACACACTGTTTAGAATTGTAGTCCAGATCTAGACACTAAGCTTTTAATTTACTCAATGTATGACTGTAATTTGTTGTGTGAGCCTAATAAAAAAGAATAAATAAAACTTGATTGAGCGTGCGCAGAGCCCTTGTCCAGGGCGCCGCCGCCGCCCGGAGCAGGCCGGTGCGCCCCAATAATACATCAACCCGCGTTGCAACTTGGTTGAGCGTGCGCAGAGCCCTTGTCCAGGGCGCCGCCGCCGCCCGGAGCAGGCCGGTGCGCCCCAATAATACATCAACCCGCGTTGCAACTTGGTTGAGCGTGCGCAGAGCCCTTGTCCAGGGCGCCGCCGCCGCCCGGAGTAGGCCGGTGCGCCCCAATAATACATCAACCCGCGTTGCAACTTGGTTGAGCGTGCGCAGAGCCCTTGTCCAGGGCGCCGCCGCCGCCCGCAGCAGGCCGGTGCGCCCCAATAATACATCAACCCGCGTTGCAACTTGATTGAGCGTGCGCAGAGCCCTTGTCCAGAGCGCCGCCGCCGCCCGCAGCAGACCGGAGCGCCCCAATAATGTCCCAATCCATTACCTTACATTTTATTATTTTGTTTTTATTAGTTTGTTTTTATTATTTAGTTATTTTATAGTTTATTGTCGGCCTATTGTACTCTGTCTGTCTGTAGTACTCACGGCAGAGGTTTTGCACGTGACTTTGACACTACGGTAGTTCGGGTCGCCGTCGCTAGACAGCGCTGTCAAACTGGTCGCGTTCAGCTTAAGCCGTGCGTACTGCAGACACCGTGACACACTTCAGGTTCCGCCGGAAGATCAGCGCCGGCTCTTGAGTCGGCATTATGCTGAGGCGGGACCTTTTCGTGACACGATACTTGTCATGAATAAATGTTTTTCTTTCTTTCTTTCTTCTTTCTTATTAAAATTATTATTACTTTAATGTTACGTTATTAATAATAAATTGTCATATTCACTTATTTATTACCTACCTACTAAGAACTAAAATCAAAAATCAAATATTCGTCAAGAATGTTTGACTTCTTCCAATAACCGATTTTTAAGCAGGGATCGGAAACCGGTATTTTTTGTATGGGAACGAAAACGTTATTTTTGCGTTCTTTATTAATTATTTCATTTCCAATTGGGCAAACTAATAATACGCAGTCGTTACCTCAAAACACAACTGAGTCCTACATATGAATTATAAAATATCTCGAGATATGTGGTTATTTCGAGGTTTTTGCAAAACACCGGTTCCGATCCCATCACGGCTAGCACACGACGGCGCGCGAGCTCTCTCGATTTTTCTCGCACTATCCGTCTCTCTCTTATTAGAACACTTAGAAGAAGAGATATAGTGCGATAAAAATCGAGAGTATGTCGCGGCCGTCGTGTGCTAGACGTGCTGTTTTTAAGTTTAAGCTGCGAAATAATTCAATGGGCATCGTCGAGTATCACAAGTTTTATTGAGCTTACCGCTGTGAGATTACTTAGATTAGATCGATTTGTATGACGTGCGTGGTACTTGGTGTTAACCGTTCATTTTAATTTCGCAGGCGGCAAACTTTTCACAACATTTTTTTAAAAGTCAACGCTATGAGCCTGTTAAGTTACGCTAAAAGTTAGTAAACTCTAATATTCATTCATTTATTTAGTAATACTTATTTTGGATGCTAAAATAAACCCTCAGATTACACGTTTAGTCAGCTAGATCCCTAACGCTTGACATCGCAATCTGATGCCCGGCCTAATTTAGAGGTCCCACTTAGCAGTCGACGAAATAACCCGACTTCTCCTTTGTCCCGACACAATGAGACACAATGGCTGTAGTCTGTAGCGCCATCTAGAAGAACTAGGGCTGTGCAATACTCTTGTTTATCAAAAATACATTTTAGATGACAGTCTTACACATAATGTAAATCCATGTAGTAGTTAAATCATCATCATCTTCATATCAGCCGCTGCGACGTCCACTGCTGAACATGTGCATCCCCTGAAGAGTGCCACAACGACGCGTGCTGCGCCACCCGCATCCAGCGGACTCCCGCGACCTTCACCAGGTCATCAGTCTACCCACGCTTCGTCTTTGCTTACTTTTGTATAATGACGAAAATGTTGTCTGATGGTCAAGTTAGCTTTCTATAAAGCTCCAAAAACACTGTGTGTAAGAATTTTGTAGGAAAGTAGTTATATTTAGCTAATCTAATCAATATTTGCTACAATAAAATATTTGAGACTTTTTTAGAGTTGGAAGCTAGTCTCGGATCGAATAGGTAGTCACTGCTCGAGTTTTGGTGCGAAAACACCCGACAGGGCGCAACACTGAGCTCGAGACGTCGCAGAATAACCTAATGAATCTGTGATGCAGAGCGGAGCGGACGGGCGTTCTGCTCACCGTTGCGTAACGATACCTATACTCGAGAGCTTTGAGGTAACCCGAGAAAATCTTTAAAATAAGAACTCAACATTCGTTACGCAAATTAAAAAATATTTTACTCAATTTATCAGGTTTCAACGCTCAGCCATCTTACCGTATTTTTAATATGGGACTTTAGCTCGAAGAGGTGATCACGTAACGTTTCGAACGCATGTTAGGACAACTGAACTGTCATTTTACCATATAAAAATTCACATTTTGATCTACCTGACGCACGTACAATGCGTTACGTCATCGATCTAATGTTTAGAAGGTATGCTAGCATAAAAATGGCTGTCAAAAATCACAGCCAGAATAGAGTAAAGTATACTAATTTACGATATTACGTATTTTAACTTACATGCTACTCTTGTGTACTATAAATCGTAATGAAATGACATGCGAATAATTTAATAGTTCATAATTGGTCCATGCAATAATTAAACGTCCATAGTCACCATTAAAGTGCTCTGACAGAAATATAACATACTAATCCGCAGGACTTAAGGTGTTGAACCTTAAAATATTAACTCCCTTGATCATACCACTTTTCAACTTCTCTGTTGACTAAAATACGATTTACTACTTTCTCACAAACACAAATTTCAAGGTCACAGATAAAGAAAAACGAAGTTTTAAAGGTTTGATGAACTTTTCTGTCTAAGGCCACTAGTATATTATTATGTATCTATATAAAGGAATTATCTACAAAAAAAGGATGTAATAAATTATTTAGTAAAACACTGTCCTAATATTTTCCCTTAAACTACGTTCTTGTTAATAATAATAATGATTTGGGCGATTGCAAAGAGACCCCAATAAATCCCGGGATTCACAGCGTGAACCCCGGAATCTCGGCCTCACGGTGTTAACAGCGGCCTGTCGCTGCATCGGCAATGAGCTCAATGCCGGTTGGTGTTAATTGGTAATATTGAAAAGGCTTGTATATTATTTGTGTCGCTGATTTTGTAGGTACCATTATGCGGTTGCTTGCACTGTATTTTTCACTGCTACTACGTACGCTGCTGTCCTCACTTAAACTATCAGGATAATTTATTAATGACACTCGTGTACCTGAAAGGGAATATAAATTCTGGGATTCGCAAGCAAAACCTCGGAGTCCCGGCCTTGTGGTGTGACCAACGGCCTCACGCTGCATCGGCAATGAGCTCGATGCCAGGTGTTAATTAGCGATGTTTATGAGGTTACATATTTCATGCCGTTGTTTTGTTCGAACGTAGGATCGATATTTATTTTACACAACGGACCAGTATATCTAAACGCAGCCAGCGCGCGCAGTATTAATGACAAACGACTTTTGGGTGTATAAAAAATATTTCTATGTGTTTTTTTTTTACACGCTGGCAAACAAGTAGCCTGCCTGTTGGTAAGCAGACACCGTCGTATATTATAGATGTTTGCAACTACAAAATAGTCACCTGCGCGTTGCCTACCCTTTGTGGATATAAAGATTCGTTTTATTTTTATTTATTTTTATTTACTTCGTTGCGTTGATAGCTAGGGATAAATGTATTTCAAGGCCCCTCACTCTCAATGCAGCGCTCGCTCCTCAGGAGCTCTGGGCTGTTATTTTTTACGTGCACATACGTCTCACCTCACCCGTCACTAGACTAGACCTCTACCTACGCTTAGTTACTATCGAATCGCTCCGTCAATATATATTAAATACCTCCGACAATATATATTATATATTAAATAATAAATAATAAATATTTGTGGGTGAGCGTTGAGATGAGCTTACGAGTACATCAAGTTACAGAATAGCGGGGCTGGTGACTTTACTCACCATTTGATTACCAACACAACACTGTATACGTGAAGAATGAATTCGTACCTACCTATACTTAGATCAAAATGTTTAATATCATTTATTTTCATACTAGGTATGTAAAACTTACATTTCGCATCCCAATTTGATATCAATGTGTTTTTGCTTGTTCTAACATGTTGACAAGGGGCGTGTGGAAGCAAACGCGGGTGGATGCTAATTGATATGCGAATACGATTCGAAGAGGTTAACCAAAATATATAATATAGATCCCTGTGTTATGTTAGTCCAGGTAACTAGAAGTAAGTAAGAGGAAAAGTCTGTGAAATTGTAAGTTTGTAAGTAATGGGTAATATCCGGAACCACTGGACCGATTTGGTGATGAACCCCTCCTAGTTACAAACATACGAGCTCATAGACTGATCGATATAATATTAATATAGATCAGCGGTGGGCAACTTTTAAACACCGACACAACTTAGGAACCAAGGGCCTAAGTTGTGTCGGCACATCGTAGCTAACAAAATAGGGCCGCCTTTCTTCATGTGTGACTTTATCAGGCCATTTCAACATTCTAAATGTAATAACCCTTACATAGGTACAGTCTCGCATCCCGCTACACTATACTATTTATATATGAATCAGAAACACAAACTTGCCAACCATTTTGCAATAAATGACCATAACAATGCTGGCCAGCATGCAATTATTGGCGTGGTATCGTGTAATTGTGAATCGCAACGCATTTGCGCTATGTGATATGAATACCGCGAAATTATGTATGTTCAGGCCAACTTAATGAGTTCAAGCGATGTGCATGATTCAGCGGGCCTTTTTAACCCCCCATGGAAAATGTGTACCTGTGTATCTGTATGTCTGCGTCATAGTAGCCTCCAAACGGATTAGCCGATTTGAATGCGGGTGTCCGCGGATCGCAATGGCCGCACTTACCTTCGTCGCCTGTACATCCATAGTTAGACGGCTCAAAAACGAGAGTGAGGGACCTGCATTGGCCTCTAGCTGTCAACAATCCACCAGCCTATAAAGGGTACGCAACGCGTACACTGCACTGCGCAGACATTGTCTGACAGTGTCTGCTTACCATCAGCCAGGCCGTATGGTTGTTTGCCACCGTAGATATGTAATTAGTGGCATTCTGTTGTGTCTACTGTCACTCTAATTTTTTTTTCTTAATCCAATTGTTTCTTTGTCTAGTAATACTTCTAACAATACTCGTCGATTCTAGTATTTATCTAAACCAGTCGTTGATCGAGCATGTGACACATTAGACACAGAGCAGCTCTGTCACCAGCAGGGGCATCAATCACCGGCCGACCGCGGCCACATGAGCCCGGGACATTTCGAGCACGGGATAATTATGTTACATACAACCCGATATACCAGCGGATTGGATGCAATAGGTATACTTACTATTGCTGCACTCTTGATTTGTCATATTGTGTGGGAAAGCTTATTGAGGTCTGCCGACATCAAGAGCAAAGCAAAGCATCTTGAAGACCCAACGCTTCAAATACAGTACAATTATTTATTGCACACCTCTTCTTAAGCAGGTACAAAAGAATAAACAGAGATACTACATTGCACGTAGAACCGGTGGCCATTGTGGCGGAAAGGGTCGAGTGGCGACCACTTTCTGGAAGACGTAGCGTGGGTAGACCCCCCCAACTTGAACCACGAGCTTAGCCTGCCCCTATATATTATTAATTTACCTAACCTTAAATGCCTTAAGGCGATTCTCCCGCTGCACCGCGTCCCGCCGCGGTGCGCGGAGCGGCCGATTTTACCATTGTATGCAAGAATCTCAATTTAGAAAACACGCCTGTTAGAACACACCGCCGACGCGGCAATGCGCGTGAATGCGCGTGTATAAAATCTGCCGCTCCACGCACCGCGGCGGGACGCGGTGCAGTGGGAGAATCATCTAAGGCATTAAGGTTGTGCCGTTTGTGCTTTTTTTGTTTTGTGCAATACAGTTTAAATAAATAAATAATCGGACAAGTTGGTTTGTGGGTGTTTGTGTCCTTTCCTAACAGATAAAGTTATAGATAACTAACTTTACTTTTCTTTTTTTTTACTAATTAACTTTTTAACTAACCTTGGTTAAAACTTGCCAAACGGAATCAGATCGATGTTTCGTGCATATAAAAATTTGTCTGTGTCAGTCGCAACATGAAAACTAAATAAGGCGACGAAAGAGTGAACAGTGAATTTTGTATTTTTACAAGTTAAACGTTGCTTAATATGATCTGATAATTAATACTTTAGCTTAAATACATTTCTAGTAAGTGTGACCTCAAGTTCTTCTTTGAAATTAAATTATGATAAGGATTATATATATTTATATAATAAAATATATAGATAGTATATTTTGGAAAACTGTACTGTAACCGAACTGTATATTTTAATATCCCCTTAATATAAAAAAGAGCTAAATATTTGGAACCCCGAACTGTTTGTTTTTATTATCCCCTTAATAGAATTATCATAAAAAAACACAAAATGATGGACTAAAATTACTTTTCAAAACCATTTTTTTTTGGCTCCATACAGCGCTACCCACGATTTTATGTCATTGTACCAAGTCAAGCTACATAAAATCGTCTTCCTCAACCCTTTCGCCGCTCAACGCTAAACACCTCGAGCTCCTAATTCATCTCAACCCCTTAAATAAAACATTAGGCAAATAGCGCAGTGAGCTCCCCATATATTACCAGTACGTGTCGGAGCCCACCTGGAGGAAAAATGATGCGTTAAGCCGGATACATGTGTCTATGAATAATTTAACACCCGTCTGTAACGGGGCGCGGGTCCTAGTGATTTCAGTACATTGCGCGGCGGAAAGAAATGAGGCAATTCTTGGATAAGTAAGTAAAAATGATATTCCTTTGCTGTTATAGCCTAAGAAGTAATAAGGGACGTGTACCTAACGAAATTCTAACTAGAATCTAGACAACCGGTATTGTCAGCAAATATCGCAAAACAAGATGGCGACACATCGGCCGTGAGGTATATTAGGTGGGTAGTTGGGTACTATCTAGAGCAGTGTTTTTCATACTGTGGGTTGGGAGTCGCGAAGCCTTTTAAAGAGGGTCGCCGATACTAATATTTTAAAAGTTTAAGTGATACAAGTAGGTATTAGTCAAATAAAAAATACATGTTATGAGCAGCGAAGAATGGGAGTCGCGTAATATTTTCCATAGGTACTAAGGCGGTCGCGGCATGAAAAAGATTGAGAAACACTGATCTGAAGCCTCAAACAAACTTAGCAAGTAATTGCAAGCAAATACTGAAATACAATATAAATAATGTAGTAAACTTAAAAAGCGGATGTCTCCTCGGGCTTTGACTGACACATAGACTTACACATTGCAGTTTGACATTAATTGCCAAAACTGATAAGGCATATTAGCATGATATTTAGAGTCCATCTGTAGTAAAAATGATGCGTTCAGCTGGATACAGTTCCCGGCAAACAACTTGAACATGCGGGACGAAGTGGGGGGCAGCTCGCACGTCACGTACAATAGGGAATATGCAGCTATAATATTTAGTGACCAAAATGTTTAAAAAAAAACATGACATAATAGCTACTGAAACTATTTTACTTTAATTTATATTACTTTCAAACAATAATTATGATTTGAAGTAATGTGAAACGGAACGTGTTATAATCCGACAATCAGCGTCTCTTGACGTCACTCCTGTCAAAAGTCAAAACTAAGGCAACTCTATGACATCTAGGGACAAATCACGGACAAACAAATATGGCGAGTGGACGTCACAGGAACTTTAGATCCGTTTAGGCGCGAAAGTTGAAATTGTCAGTTTGTATCTGGAATTTTTGACTATAAATTATAGTATTTTAATTTTCTAACACTTTCGTGGTCTATTCTGCATGCGATTCTTTCAAATGAAAGCTAAAATGTTTGCCGGGAATTGTACATGACACCATAACATTTCAAAGTGCTTACTTATGATTTTTTAAATACGACCTTCAAATCCGCCATATAAAATTACTATGGAACAAAATGATGAAATAATACGCGAGCAACGCATGACGTATTCAGTCACCCCCGAGAGCTCAGAGAGAGAGCACGTCTCAATGCGGCGCTGTGACACTTAAAAATACTTCGATGTCAATTGTGTATGAATACAGCAGTAATACGCAGCAAAACAGGGTAAGTATTATTTTTGATATTATAAACTTCTTAGCAGGTCGATCACGTAACGCATTGTACGCGCGTCAGTTTAGATCTAAATGTCAATTTTTATATGGAAAAATGAGAGTTGGATCTACCTGACGCGCGTTCGAAACGTTACGTGGTTGTCCCTCAGGAGCAACGAGAACTGATGGCGAGGGTCTCATGACGGAGCCGGAAGATGGCTGGTGGAACTCTATGATGGAAGGGGCTAAGATAGTCAAGTTTGGGCTCATTTGCTTTGTTATCATCAGTACTTACCATTAAACATGATTGCGAGGGTCTCATGACGAAGCCGGAAGATGTCTGGTGGAACTCTATGATGGAAGGGGCTAAGATAGTCGAGTTTGAGCTCGTTTGCTTTGTTATGGTCAGTACTTACCATTAAACATGATGGCGAGGGTCTCATGACGAAGCCGGAAGATGGCTGGTGGAACTCTATGATGGAAGGGGCTAAGATAGTCGAGTTTGAGCTCGTTTGCTTTGTTATCGTCAGTACTGACCATTAAACATGATAGCGAGGGTCTCATGACGAAGCCGGAAGATGGCTGGTGGAACTCTATGATGGAAGGAGATAAGGTAGTCGAGTTTGGGCTCGTTTGCTTTGTTATCGTCAGTACTTACCATTAAACATGATTGCGAGGGTCTCATGACGAAGCCGGAAGATGGCTGGTGGAACTCTATGATGGAAGGGGCTAAGACAGTCGAGTTTGGGCTCGTTTGCTTTCTTATCTTCAGTACTTACCATTAAACATGATGGCGAGGGTCTCATGACGAAGCCGGAAGATGGCTGGTGGAACTCTATGATGGAAGGGGCTAAGATAGTCGAGTTCGGGCTCATTTGCTTTGTTATCTTCAGTACTCACCATTAAACATGATGGCGAGGGTCTCATGACGAAGCCCGAAGATGGCTGGTGGAAGTCTATGATGGAAGGAGCTAAGATAGTCGAGTTTGGGCTCGTTTGCTTTGTTATCGTCAGTACTTACCATTAAACATGATGGCGAGGGTCATATGATGGAAGGGGCTAAGATAGTCGATTTCAAACTCAAGCTCGTTAGCTTATTCCTGTATAGTCAGTTATTATATCAAAAAATATTAGACACGTATTTCTTATTTTTTCAATTAAAAAAAAGTAATGAAGATATAGCCCGTTAAAGTTCCGCGTGACGTCACGCCGTGCCACACTTTTTACCACAACTGACGTCACGAGTCAGCACCTCTGAACTTTGACGTGCTTTTTCTGTCATTTTTTTTTCCTTGACAAAAGAAAACATACGTGTCCAACATTTAGTGATAATGCAACCGACGTGATAATTACAATAATATTTTTTTACTCAGGAAACATTTAACCTATTGATGGTAAACCAACTATTTATTGTTTTAGTTAAGGGGTTTTTCATCGATTTTTGCCGAGTTATAATTGTATCTCCTAATTTTGCACTACAGATAGAATTATATGTCAAACGGCCATCGGTTTTAAAAATTGTCTAAAAACACTTATTTCGTGAAGAACCAGTTTTTTGACCTATAACTGTTCAACTTTGATGCCAAATATCTCGAAAACAATGAACTTTGAAGTAAATATGGGATACTATATTGCTTAAAGCCGTTGTTCTTAATATAATAAGCTACAAAAGACATTAGAAACCAAGGGATTCAGATCGAAGGTCATTGGCGTATGGGAGCCCCTTAAAATGGGAAGACGCAAGGAAAGATATAATACACGTAAAAATGGCGCAAAATGAATTAGGAATTTCCAATGTAAGTATATTTTTTTAAATACTTTTGGCATTATACAAAGTGTAACAAAAATGGGGTATGAACCGATCAAGGGCTTAACAGGTATCGTGTTCTGATAAGAAAAAACAGAAAAAAAAAAATTGACGCGTTTTTTTACATTTCTATGGAGCTTGTCGCCCCAGTCGGCCAACGCTCCATAATAAGGTAAAAAAAAATCGCGTCAGAATTTTTTTTTTCTGTTTTTCTTATCATTTTTGGTACACCCTGTATTAAGCAGATAAGCAGATATTTGGCAGATAATAAGAAATTTCTTATTTTCAATGTACTTATTACTAATTATGTTTTTAGAAATCATCGAATAATCCGATTGGAGTATTGGGAACAAAAAATTAGAATGGAAAAAGTGCAGCGTCTGTTCAAGACAGTCATTATTTAGTAAATCTCGTAGTCTTATTCCCATCTACTATTATAAAACATATGTAGTGGGTGAATGTGAATGGAAACATTTCGATCCGCCCACATGAGAAAAAAGCGTATTGAGCAAGCAGGCGCTCGATATTATGCATCTCGTTTTAATCACAAAACATATGTGGTGGGTAGATGTGAATAGGATTATTTCAATCCACCTACATTTGAAAAGAGCACTGAGCGAGCAGGCGCTTGATATCTTGCGTCTCGTTCTAATCATAAAACATGTGTGGTGGGTAGATGTGAATGGGAGTATTTCGATCCACCTACAATACGAAAAAATAGGTAGTAAGCGCGGCGCGCGATATTTTCATCTCGTATTAATCGATACGTAAATATGACTGCAGCGCGCGCTTCAGTAGTTCCTGAAAATTGATGTACACGCATGTATTGTAAAGGTGAGAACGAAATTTGGATTGACAAATTCATACTCATATTTGTTCGATTAAGCTACCTTGGTTAGCATATTTCTTGTGCTTACGTATTAAGGGGAGACTGTTCAAGGCAGCCGTCTGTAAGACAAATACATAGCTTTGACTCTTTATTTTACCATCTCAACAGCTCTCTTTGGTTCATAGGTTTCGGACTTATGTCAAGGTACTTTGCCCTACAGTTAACATCTTATATGAGCGGATTGGTTTAGTTTACTAACCATCCAAATATACCCGGACTTGACAATAACGTGTAGGTAAAAGCCTCCGTTAAGAGCTTTAAGCTCCAAACATAAATAGGTAAACGAAGTTGCACCATTTATAGAGGTCACACCTTTGGTAGGTGTGCCTTATGATCCGAATATTCCTCATTGATTGTGACTTTGGCCTGGCCGCCTGAAAAGCCGGTGGCTGCGAAGCTTTCAGAGTGCGCTTTGCAAAGCTTCCAGTCACATAACCAAAGCTGGGTTCATTTAGTTTTCATACAAGGTTGTTTCCATATTTTTCTAAATTTATTTAATTAACTTAATTTACATTCGACAGTAGAATCACAAAACAACCTTTGCCTCTTCATTCCTCATTCATTCTGCTTAAAACGGCAATGCGCCGAACGTAGTTAAGGATTTGCACAAGCGGCACTATGCCACAGTAGGTAAAGCTCTTTAAGCTAATTAGAAGCATGTATTATAGTCATTTCCTTTGCATAGCTCATATTATGGTAGTTTTCGCTTGCACTATGCTCATTATTCATAAATATTAGACAAGCCTTAAGCTTAATATAGTAAACTTTACTACATCATTAATCTACAGTAAGATATTAATCTGATGAAATAACTGAGAATAGTGCTTACGACCTCTGTTAGATATAACAAAGGAATCAAAAGTATTAATTTATATAAAACTACTAAAGTTTAGTGTTTAGATAGGTATTTCACCTAAACCATTTGAAATGTATTCATTTAGCCTATTAACAATTATGCACCGAGTAATTCTGTACAAGATTAACATAACTTAAGACCTAGATTTACCTAGATTAAGACGGTACTGGAATGCAAACGCTAAAACCTAAGATGAATTTGTGTAAAGAAATGATTGTTTTAATTGAAATAAAGATGTTTCACTTTATGGTAATGCTGGAAGGTTTATATATAAGGTGGAGTACAAGCAAAATGTTCTCTCATAACAAGCTCAACTATCACTAGAGCAACATATACCCATCTCGCTCCAACCAACCAGCCGTGCCATCAAGCTTTCTCAAGAGTATCGGAGTTTTATTTCCGCCTGTGGATCCCACTTGTGTGTGAGCGCGACGACAACAGAGCTCCCGTCACGCTCGCACCGTGCCTCCGCTGCTGCAGTAAACAGTCGACGGCCACACATGCCAATTTGTGGGCGCGTCGACCCACTTCCGCGGTTCGGACCGGCGACCTCACTAGGTCAGCCCCCTTAGTCCGAGGCTATCGAAGCCAGGCACCAGACGTCGCAACCCTCTTCCCGTGATGTAACTACGGGGCACCGCGCCGTTCAATGGTCCTTCGAGCCGGATCCCTGACGAAGCAAGCAGTTCAAGCAGAAGATTTGGCTTTAAAGAAGATTCTTCTAACAATCAAGCATTAGATTGGCCCTTTTAAAGAAGACATCCTCTAACAATCTTCAAGCATCGTACGAGAAGCTGCCATTTGAAGCAAGCAGTTCAGCGCGAACAGATTGCCCTTAAAGAAGACTCCTTTCGAACAATCTGCGCCGTACGAAGAAGCTGCCAGGAGATAAGAACAAAGAACTCTCAAGCAAGAAAAGCCCTCAAAAGGGTTAATGAAACAAGAAAGCTCAAGCACGAAGAGCCCTCAATAGGGATAAAGAAGCCTCAAGACCGAAAAGCCCTCAATAGGGATAACGAAGCCTCAAGACCGAAAAGCCCTCAATAGGGATAACGAAGCCTCAAGAACGAAAAGCCCTCAAAAGGGATAAAGAAGCAAGAAAAGGCGTACCAGCGAGGAAGACACACCAGCGTGGAAGACTTCGAAAACGAAGCGTCAAGTCGTCGTGGTCATCGAGCATCAGCAAATCCTATCAGAACCGGGTATACGTCAATCCCCGTTGTTTTTGGTAGGTGGCGTGGCTCTGGCCTAACGGTGTCAACCAGAGCTCATAAACACGTCTTAGTGCGGTATACCGAGTGGTTACCGCAGCGCTCTTTTCAGAGCGTCTTTATAACTCGGCCGTTTGCTGGTATTGATACTTTGCGGTGTTTGGCCACAGGTTGGCAAGCTGAAGGGCGTGGCGTTCCACCACGTCCCGAGCACCTATATCGCACAGTAGTCCTCTGCCAGACGGTACCTATCACCTCCTTCCTCCCTACGTTCCCATTCTCAATCGGCATCAATACGGTAGTACGCCGAGCGAGCAGATAGGGCCTGTTAGTGCTAGGCAGGTAGGGACTGTTAGTGCTAGGGGGGTAAGGTTAGGATGACAGGTAAGGGGGAGGGTCGAGTAACGAGGTCGAGGAGTAGACTGGATCAGCTGGAGTCAGTCAGCGGTGAGAGTTCCAAAGGTAATAGTGGTGCGTCTTCTTATGACACCACGACGTCTACCCATACGTGGAGCCATGGAACCGACACTGCGGATCTGACAACTATTACGGTATCGCCGCAGGCAGGATCTAGCAGGTTAGGCGATATCCCGGTCAGGATGAGTGAACTGATTTTAGGCGAGCAGGAGAACCCCGTTTTAGCCAATAACGGTGACATTTTAGACGCCAACAGTATAGGCGCGAACGTTAAAGACGCCAACCCTTTGGGCGCAATAAATTTAGACGCCAACATTAGGCAACTAGGCGCGAATATAGGCAACGTAGTACACGCGGGCGTTGTCGATCATGTTGTAAATCCGCGTAGTGGTTCGAGAACCGGTTCAGTAGTAGGTGAGCGGGCACAAACGCCGCCTAGGGTCATTGACGCCACTGATTATGACGCCGTAAGAGCTGAAGACAATAGGTTAGTTAGACTACGTGCGGAGTCGGAACTCCGCGCGTCGCAGCTGGAGCAAGCTAGGGCCGCCGCCGCTTACGCCGCTTCTAGGTACGAATTGTTGTTAGCTGAAAGCCAACATTCGGTTATAAGAGCGCCGCCGCCCAACGTATTTAGTTTGCCCAACGAAGCCACGCATGGTAGAAACGTAGCTAACGCCTCTCCCATTCTGGGACAGCCAGGTAGCAGTAGGCCACCACAGCATAGACCCCAAGAAACCGAGGGTATAGATAGGAACCACAGCCCAAACAATACGGCTGGGGAAATTAGCGCTCTACGCGACGCTATAGTGCAAGCCATCAGTATGAATAGGACTGACAACCACGTTTCACCCATGCCACAGCAAATCACCTCGGGCAAATATATAGGTGACTTGCCCTTTTTTGACGGCAATCCCTCGGATTGGATTGCATTTAAACGTGTTTATTTAGATACGGAGAGTTCGTTCTCCAACATAGCTAATATGGGACGCCTTCGGAAGGCAGTCAAAGGGCAGGCACGTGAGTCAGTAAGGTCTATGTTACACACATGCAGTAATCCTTATGAAGTAATTGCCGCTTTAGATAGAGCTTTCGGAAAGCCAGACGTAATTATTATGTCTGAAATTCAGAATGTCAAACGGATGCCACGAATGAGCGATGATAGTCGGAACATTTCTGAATTCAGCAATCGTGTGTGTAATGTAGTAGCCTCTATTAAAGCCCTGAATAAACCACAGTACCTATACGCTCCTGAGTTAGTTAGCCGTATAGTAGAGAAGATGAATAATATAATTAGATTTGAGTGGTATAGGTACAAGGGCAACGCTGATGATGTGCCGGAACTCTTATCATTATCAAGATTTTTGCAGGACTTGAGTGAGAACTTTAACTGTATGTTCGCATATGAACAATCCAAGGTCAAGTCGAGTGTGCGCTCACGTAGAGTGAATAACATTAATTCGCGGCATAGGTATAGGGAGAGCTCGGTGTCGTTCGATGATGAGGGAGGTAGTGATTTCTACGATGACAATTCCGTATCAAGTCACGACTTTCGCGCGTCTGCGGCACATAGGCAGGATAGGAAAACTCTACCTATATCACAAGATTCTGATAGCGAAGCCGAGTCGGAGCAACATTATGTTGCAGCGGCAAACAAGCGCACAACGCGAGGCGGTTTCAAGTCTAGGCGTAATAATGATAGGAAGTTTAAACCACAAGAAAATAGGAATAACGTCTCTGCTAATAACAGTCAGAAAAGTAAGTGTGTAATTTGCACAGGCAATCATCCTGTAGCAAGTTGTGCTGACTTTATTAAGCTGAGCGTTAACGATAGATGGGACGCTTTAAAACGCTATAAGCTCTGTTTCCGGTGTTTAGGTGACTTGCATACATCCTCATACAATAAATGCAAATATAACCCATGTGGGAAGGGAGAATGCGAGGCATCGCACCATGCTTTATTGCATGGCAAGAAGAGGAGCTTAGAGCGTAAAGAAAAGACCGTAGCGACTAAAGAGCAGGTTAGTTCGGTTAACCACGCGAACCAGTCACAAGCGTATTTAAAAATAATTCCGGTAGAGCTAAAGGGTTCAAAAGGTACCATCTCCACATACGCTTTGATGGACGAAGGCGCGACGCTATCGTTAATCCAGAAGGATATAGCTTTGCAAGTCTCGCATCCCGGTAAACGGGAAACCCTCTCCTTCGAAGGAGTAGGTGGTCACGAGGTGATAGACAACGATTCTTCGCGAGTAAAACTTAGAATTAGAGGTATCTCTAGTAGAGAGTTTCATGATTTTACCGCGCATACGATAGATAAGATGAACCTTGCGTCGCAAGCTGTAGATAGGTCGGTCGTTCGTAAATGTGCTCATTTACGGCATTTAGAAGATGAGTTGTGTTACGAGTCAGCACAACCTACTATACTTATAGGTCAAGACTCATGGCATTTGATAGTGAGTAGGCAAGTATGTGAAGCAGGTAGAGCTTTACCCTGCGCATCCCTGACGCACCTCGGTTGGGTGCTTCATGGGGTTAACGATCTTCCTCGTAAATTGCTAGGGGCGGTTAATCACATTAAACCTACTTGCGATAGTCAAGATCCAGCTCTAGCTTTGATACGCGAGCACTTTAGTATAGAGTCATTGGGCATAGAGCCGCGTAAACAAATTAACGATCCAGAAGATAGAGCTATTAAGTTGTTAGAATCTACGTGTAAGCGTATACCTAACGAGGATAGGTTTGAAGCAGGTTTATTGTGGAAAACTGATGATGAGACTCTACCGGATAATAAAGCTCACGCATTGCGACGCTTATACACGTTAGAGAAGAAATTAGATAGAGACCCGGAACTTAAGGCTGAATATAATAGGCAGATGGATGATCTCATAGAACAGGGTTTCGCTGAAAGAGTCGACTCTATCACGGACGCACCGCGCGCCTTTTACCTCCCGCATTTTAATGTTATTCACCCCCAAAAGGGAAAAAGTAGAGTCGTTTTTGATGCTGCTTGTAAAACAAGCGGTAAAGCACTAAATGACGCGATTCTACCTGGACCCGATTTAATTCAATCGCTTTTCGGAGTTTTAATAAGATTTCGTGAGGGCCGTATAGCGGTAATTTCGGACATAAAGCAAATGTTCCTTCAGGTTAAAGTCATAGAAGCGGATCGCGATAGTTTACGATTTTTATGGCGCGGGGAGAGCAGAGACTCGCCTCCACAGACTTATAGAATGACGTCTTTGATTTTTGGTAGTGCGTCGAGTCCTGCTACGGCTATTTATGTTAAGAATAAAAACGCAAACGAATATCGCGATACGTATCCTGAAGTAGCTAGACTCACGGAACGTAACTTCTATGTAGACGATTTTTTGGGCGCATTTGACACGGTAGAGCAGGCGCAGAAAACCATTAGCGACATGGACAAGGTGTTCAAAAGGGCCTCGTTCACGCTATGTGGCTGGGCATCTAATGAACCTAGAGCTATATGCAACGTTAAGGATGTGTCTAAGGACTCTACCACGATATTAGGAAAATCGGACCACGAGCGTACCTTAGGACTTTTGTGGAATCACCACAATGACAGCTTAGGTTTCAACTTGAACCTACGCAATACACCTATAGACATAGTCAAGGGACTTAGGGTACCTACGAAGCGACAGGTCACAAGCGCAGTGTTTAGCGTTTTCGATCCGACTGGCATGGCGACAACAGTAACGATTTTAGGCAAAATGCTAATTCAAGATTTATGGAGAGCGTCTTGCCAGTGGGACGAAGCGATACCCGATCATCTAAACAAAGCATGGCGCGAGTAGTCTGGACTTATTACAAGACCTTGCTATACCTAGGCATATACCTAGATCGAAAGGACCAGCTTATCTGCACGCCTTTTGCGATTCGAGCGAGAAAGCTTTTGCAACTGCCATATATATTGTAGTCACCGACTCTGACGGCAATAAAACATCACATCTGGTCAGTAGTAAAGCTAGGGTAACACCTTTAAAGTGTATTTCGATGCCCAGACTTGAATTACAATCAACCATCTTAGCTTGCAGACTGGCAGACGCAGTCCGGCGTGAAACGGACTACGAAATCTGCCAGTCCTACTACTGGACTGATTCTCGAACCGTACTCGCTTGGATAAACTCGGATCCTAGGACATTTAAACCGTTCGTGGCACATCGCTTAGCCGAATTAGAGACTTTTACGAGACCATCCGATTGGCACTGGGTACCGACCAGTGAAAATGTTGCGGACATTGCGACACGCGGTATAAAGTCAGATTTCGATATAAACCACCGGTGGTTTAGAGGCCCTCAGTTTATTTTAGAGTCTCCAGATAAGTGGCCTAAAATTAAAACGATAGTACAGGCTACGTCTAACACCGGTGAGGAACGTAAACCGGTTAATACTGCCACCGCTGGCAATGTTACCAAGGATAGGTTCGCTCACCTGCCAGATCCGCAGCGTTTTTCACGTTTCGTCAGATTGCAGCGCGCTCTCAGTCGTTTGTTGGTGGCTGTTGAAATTTTTATCTCTAGGCAAGTAAAGAATACGTTAGGTAATGACGTGACGCCTAAACACCTGCTGATAGCAGAACATCTGTTATTAAGTAGATGTCAAGAAGAAGACTTTACCGAGGAACTCACTCGCTTGCGTGGTAATGAAGCTGTACCAAAGTCATCAAAGTTGTATCGGCTGGCAGTAAAGCTGTCCACAGACGGGCTGTTAGCGCTCGATGGCAGATATAAGATCAACGCTGCTAACAATCAGAGGCAACCGATAATATTAGATATTAAAAATCACATAACTCGATTGCTTGTGCATCACTATCATGAGCAATTTAATCATGGAAATCATCATACCGTGATTAATGAGTTACAACAGAAATATCACATTATCGGTTTGCGAAGCTATCTACGTAATATATACGCAAGGTGTCAGTGGTGCAAAATAAGAAAAGGTAAACCCGCTATGCATCAGCAGGGAGATTTACCACAAGAACGCTTTATGCACCACCAACCCGCGTTTACCGCCATAGCTACCGATTTTTTTGGGCCATTAAAGGTCACAATTGGGCGTCGCGTAGAGAAGCGATGGGGCGCTTTGTACACTTGCCTAACTACGCGGGCAGTGCACATAGAGTTAGCCAATTCTCTCTCAGCCAGCTCAAGGATTCAAACCCTTAGACGCATGATGGCTAGAAGAGGTACGCCCACCATCATTTATAGTGACAATGGTACCAATTACATTGGAGCTGAACGCGAAATAAAAGAGGCAATGGATAGCGTTGAGTTTAGCGACTTTATCGTAAATAAGCGCATTGTCTGGAAAAAGATACCGCCAGGCGCACCATCCATGGGCGGCGCTTGGGAGGTCATGGTCAAGGGAGTAAAGAGTGCCTTATATGCAACCCTTAAGGACAAGGTTCCATCTGAGGATACGCTCCATACACTTTTATTGGAAGCGGAACACATAGTAAACTCCAGACCATTAACACCCATAAATGCCAACCTTTCAGAGGAGCAACTCACGCCAAATCATTTCCTCATACATAGGTCTAACGGTATGATGCCCTTCGGTAGTTTCAGCGATAAAAAATCTAAAAATAGCTGGCAGGAAGTTCAGCAGCTCGCTGAGAGATTCTGGAAGAAGTGGCTCATAGAATATAAACCAACTTTGTTACCACGCAAGCGGGCCTCCGACACGCCAAATTTGAAACCCGGCGATATTGTTTTAATAACGGACAACACTTTGCCTAGAGGTATTTGGCCCCGCGGGCGTATAGAGAAAGTTTATCCTGGACCTGATGGCAAGGTACGTGTCACAGAGGTAAGAACATCAGCTGGACTCATCCGTCGCCCGACCTCGAGACTCGTACTGATAGATTCGACTAGTCTTGATTAGTTCTTTTGTACTTGCGTACTGGGGGGAGATTGTTCAAGACAGTCATTATTTAGTAAATCTCGTAGTCTTATTCCCATCTACTACTATAAAACATATGTAGTGGGTGAATGTGAATGGAAACATTTCGATCCGCCCACATGAGAAAAAAGCGTATTGAGCAAGCAGGCGCTCGATATTATGCATCTCGTTTTAATCACAAAACATATGTGGTGGGTAGATGTGAATAGGATTATTTCAATCCACCTACATTTGAAAAGAGCACTGAGCGAGCAGGCGCTTGATATCTTGCGTCTCGTTCTAATCATAAAACATGTGTGGTGGGTAGATGTGAATGGGAGTATTTCGATCCACCTACAATACGAAAAAATAGGTAGTAAGCGCGGCGCGCGATATTTTCATCTCGTATTAATCGATACGTAAATATGACTGCAGCGCGCGCTTCAGTAGTTCCTGAAAATTGATGTACACGCATGTATTGTAAAGGTGAGAACGAAATTTGGATTGACAAATTCATACTCATATTTGTTCGATTAAGCTACCTTGGTTAGCATATTTCTTGTGCTTACGTATTAAGGGGAGACTGTTCAAGGCAGCCGTCTGTAAGACAAATACATAGCTTTGACTCTTTATTTTACCATCTCAACAGCTCTCTGGTTCATAGGTTTCGGACTTATGTCAAGGTACTTTGCCCTACAGTTAACATCTTATATGAGCGGATTGGTTTAGTTTACTAACCATCCAAATATACCCGGACTTGACAATAACGTGTAGGTAAAAGCCTCCGTTAAGAGCTTTAAGCTCCAAACATAAATAGGTAAACGAAGTTGCACCATTTATAGAGGTCACACCTTTGGTAGGTGTGCCTTATGATCCGAATATTCCTCATTGATTGTGACTTTGGCCTGGCCGCCTGAAAAGCCGGTGGCTGCGAAGCTTTCAGAGTGCGCTTTGCAAAGCTTCCAGTCACATAACCAAAGCTGGGTTCATTTAGTTTTCATACAAGGTTGTTTCCATATTTTTCTAAATTTATTTAATTAACTTAATTTACATTCGACAGTAGAATCACAAAACAACCTTTGCCTCTTCATTCCTCATTAATTCTGCTTAAAACGGCAATGCGCCGAACGTAGTTAAGGATTTGCACAAGCGGCACTATGCCACAGTAGGTAAAGCTCTTTAAGCTAATTAGAAGCATGTATTATAGTCATTTCCTTTGCATAGCTCATATTATGGTAGTTTTCGCTTGCACTATGCTCATTATTCATAAATATTAGACAAGCCTTAAGCTTAATATAGTAAACTTTACTACATCATTAATCTACAGTAAGATATTAATCTGATGAAATAACTGAGAATAGTGCTTACGACCTCTGTTAGATATAACAAAGGAATCAAAAGTATTAATTTATATAAAACTACAAAAGTTTAGTGTTTAGATAGGTATTTCACCTAAACTATTTGAAATGTATTCATTTAGCCTATTAACAATTATGCACCGAGTAATTCTGTACAAGATTAACATAACTTAAGACCTAGATTTACCTAGATTAAGACGGTACTGGAATGCAAACGCTAAAACCTAAGATGAATTTGTGTAAAGAAATGATTGTTTTAATTGAAATAAAGATGTTTCACTTTATGGTAATGCTGGAAGGTTTATATATAAGGTGGAGTACAAGCAAAATGTTCTCTCATAACAAGCTCAACTATCACTAGAGCAACATATACCCATCTCGCTCCAACCAACCAGCCGTGCCATCAAGCTTTCTCAAGAGTATCGGAGTTTTATTTCCGCCTGTGGATCCCACTTGTGTGTGAGCGCGACGACAACAGAGCTCCCGTCACGCTCGCACCGTGCCTCCGCTGCTGCAGTAAACAGTCGACGGCCACACATGCCAATTTGTGGGCGCGTCGACCCACTTCCGCGGTTCGGACCGGCGACCTCACTAGGTCAGCCCCCTTAGTCCGAGGCTATCGAAGCCAGGCACCAGACGTCGCAACCCTCTTCCCGTGATGTAACTACGGGGCACCGCGCCGTTCAGCGTCCAATGTTACGGCACGCAATGAATCTGTGGTAAGGTTTTGTTTTCAAATAATAAAGAGGTTACAATATATTTAACAGTAAAGAAACTAGCTAATATCAACATTATCAACATTGCTATGTATTGCACTGTTTTTAGGAATCGTCATCTGAGGAAAAGGTCCAGAACGAACATTCCGTGTCAACTAAAGACTTTACAGTAAGTTTAGTTGATTAAAATTTTTAGTTGATTTTTCAATCTGTAGTCGAGTTTGCATTTGCAACTTACAAAAAAAATCTGTGACATACGGACGGATAGACAGGCAGACGGACATGACGAATCCATGGCCAAAATGGCAAAAATGGAAACTTACTCTTTTAAATGCTGTACTTAAATTTATATGTAGCACTTGATTCGCAAATTCATACTTTTTAATCTTATTACAGGAATCTTTTGAAACGGACTCAATGGCCGAAATCGACAATATTTTCACTCATTGATATTTTTGGTTTTTTTGGAGAAACAAGAGCTAGCTTTTCGTGGCCTTGGCTAGATTGGCTATTTTTTTTGTCTACCCTGTCTAAAAACTCTGTGCGCGCCACTGCTGATTGCTAAATTCCAACACTAGTCCACCGGTAACACTGCGTTATTATTACTTTGCTTATTTTTTTCTTTTCCTTAGTTAACGGACAAATTTCAATAAAAATAATAATTGCGTTTTGTATTTTATTCCTTATACCATCCACGGTTTTATACGCGGAGTTGAGATTTATTATTAGAGAATGATGAGCTACTAACTTTTAGCTTGTGACCGAGCATACCGATCGAGCGAGCCGGCGGTAGTGTGCGTGATGACGCACACACAGGTGCAAATGCCAAATCGGTGCCCGCGTCAAAAGCTCGGCGCAGTCTTAAGTTAAGTTTAGTTTTAAGTTTTAATTTAATGTATGGTGTTGTAGAAAGGCAGGAGCAAGTAGCGATATACTATTCCCTACTTGGCCCTACCAATGACCACCTCAACCCAATACTTGGGGAGCGGGCAGTCCAGGCGCTCTGCCAACACCCTCAGCATACTGTTGCTGCTGCCTGTCATCCGCTTCAGCAGTGAGGCTATTCTCTTTCGCCGAATGGCAAAAAAGTCGTCCGCCTGGGCCTCTGCAAACATGCCCGATGCACTGCAGTGCTTCGGCAGCCTCAACAGCATCCTAAGGATGTTGTACTGAACCCGCAGGATGTTATAGGCCCTCTGAGTAAATCTCGCCCACAGGCTACACGTGTAAAATGTTTGACAGTATGCTTTAAACAGGGTCAATTTGACTTGTTTGTTACAACGTGTGAACCTGCGGGCGAGCATATTGCCTCGTACAGCCAACGCTCTTCTCTCCCTCTCCATATCCAAATCGTAGGTCCGCAGTGAGCATGTGGCCTAAATACTTAAATGTATCCACTACTTTAAGAAGCTCGCCCCCCAGCATGATCTTAGGCAATGTGTTCGAGTTATATTTTCGTGCTTTAAAAATGAGCACCTCGCTTTTGTTCACATTGTATTTAAGACCATGCTGTAGAGCGTAGCCCTCACACAGTCTAAGTAAGTCCTTAATGGAGTCGACCGAGGGCCCCAGCAGGACCAGGTCGTCCGCATAGCTTATGTTATTGAAGCATACTTCGCCAATATGGCAGCCGACATGCGTACTGCTGAGCCTCCCTATCAAATCGTTCATATATAGGTTAAACAGGATAGTGGATGACAACCCTCCTTGTCTTACTCCACATTCTAACCTATACACATCCGATTCAACCCCCGCCCATCTTACCCGACTAATCTGGCTGTTGTACCAATACTTTAGTAAAGCTACGTACTCCCTTGGTAGATCGGTTTTTTGTAGCTTATCCCACAGCACATCGTACACAACCAGGTCGAAAGCTTTGGACAAGTCCAGGAAACAAGCATAAATGGGTGTGTTCCTATCCTTGTAGTACCTGACAGCTTGCTTAATGCACAAAATCGCGCTTTCCGTCGACAGACCTGGGGGGAAGCCGAATTGAGCGTCGTGCAGCTTAATATGTTTACAAAGTTGCGCATTAATCAAGCCGTCAAGCACTTTCGCTAGTACAGTGGCAAGCGAGATGGGCCTGTAGTTGCCCATGTCCGATAGGTCATCCGTTTTGTTTTTTACTAGCGGAATTACCACTGTACTTGTGAGTTGCTGGGGAAGATAGGCGTGTCCGAGGCAAAGAGTGAAAAACATTACCAGGACTCGCGGCAGGTGCACCCCCGCGTGTTTGAGATGCTCGATGCTGAGACCATCATGCCCCGGCGATTTACCCCTTTGCATGTTTGTAGTACCTGACAGCTTGCTTAATGCACAAAATCGCGCTTTCCGTCGACAGACCTGGGGGGAAGCCGAATTGAGCGTCGTGCAGCTTAATATGTTTACAAAGTTGCGCATTAATCAAGCCGTCAAGCACTTTCGCTAGTACAGTGGCAAGCGAGATGGGCCTGTAGTTGCCCATGTCCGATAGGTCATCCGTTTTGTTTTTTACTAGCGGAATTACCACTGTACTTGTGAGTTGCTGGGGAAGATAGGCGTGTCCGAGGCAAAGAGTGAAAAACATTACCAGGACTCGCGGCAGGTGCACCCCCGCGTGTTTGAGATGCTCGATGCTGAGACCATCATGCCCCGGCGATTTACCCCTTTGCATGTTTTTAATGAGTTCATCAACTTCACTAGCTGTAAATCTCAAGGCGCTTTCGCCCATGATAGTCTCAGCATCTCCTCCCCCCTCCGCAGTCGACTCCAACAAAGGACTTACGGCAAACAACCTGCTGAAATTATTAGCGATGGCTTTTTTGTCACACTCTCCCCCCACGCTCACAGGGACTCCCGGCTTAGTGTTCAGATAATTCGTGTTTTTCCAGAAAGCCTTGAAATCCTTAGCTGTCCGGTTTGTGGCAAGAATATCACTTTTGATTTGTTCTTGCCTGTCCTGACACCATTTCAGCTTAGACTTAAAAAGCTTTCTGGTTTCACACATATCCCGGTGGACAGGACCCTCTTTAGGCCTGTTTGCAGCCACCCACACCAAGAATTTCTCTCTGGCATCCCTGTGAGCAGGAGCCACGTACTTGTTCCAGCCAGCCACCTGTCTACATTGCTTCCTTCTCCCTTTCTTACTAGACTTTATTGCCGCATCCGTTAAAGTGTTCACTATGTAACTATGCATGTTATCTAATACAATTTTATGATTTGGATCGTTACATAGTTTATCTGCGCACGACGTTAGCTCGGCTGGAAAGTCCAGTAATTTTAGCTCGCTGTGACAAATCGAGTGGTACAGTTCCACTTGGGAGGCCCGCCTATCACCCCAAACTACGCCCTCATTACCTGACGTAAAACCATCGCACATAATCTCAATTTTGTCAAAGTCAGACTCTATTATAAGCGGCAGGTGATCGGACCAATACACGTCGTATTCAATCTTGACAGTCCGCACTGTTTCTCTAGCAGCTGCCTCTGTGACAATGCAGTGATCCAACCACCTGTTACACCCGTGGGCTTCACTTGTAAATGTGTATGTCTCCGAGGCAGTGCCCTTCACCTCAAGATCCACACAACACCAATTTTGTGTCTCACAAAACTGCAAGAGTTCATTACAAAATAGTTCATTAGGATGCGCATTAAAGTCTCCCAAAATGTACACTGCTGCAACATCGGGGGTGTCCTGAGTGATCGCACTAATTTCACCCATACACTCGGTAAATAACGGTAAGTTGTCTGGGCAATTCACTGGCATATAAACACTAGTGCCGAGCAATGGTAGATCGTGTCCCAGCCATGTTTCTTGTAGACACAGGACATCAGCTCCTACACACAGCTCCCTCACTCCGTCTATCGACCTCTTAAGGGACACAATTAAAACTTATCAGCCTGCTTAGATGACTACTCATTTTGCTTTACAAGTTCCAAGTCTCCACTCTCACTGTTTTGGCTCGGCAGCTTCTCTTGCCTGTCCCTGAACGATATAAATCGCCTGAAATAGATCCCCCTCGGCCATAAAGCTTCATCCATAAAAATATTCAATTTAGCACTCGATACGTACATCTTATAGGAATAAGTTCAAATTTAGCTTAATTGACTCAGATACTCTCATAAAAACCTTTAAAACCATAAGTAGAAAGAGCACCGAGGATTTATGGGGGATATCTGTAAATATTATCATACATGTTATTGAGATTATTGCACCTTACTTAACTGACGTTTTTAATTGCTGCGTTAAAGAGGGGGTGTTCCCTGACCTTATGAAACTAAGCAAAGTTGTACCTTTGCATAAATCAGGTGACAAAAATGATATCAAGAATTTTCGTCCTATTTCCATTTTACCAGTGTTAAGTAAAGTCTTCGAAAAAACTATGTTAGATCAGTTACAGAGCTATTTTATAAATAATAAACTTCTACATTGCCAACAATATGGGTTTCGAAAAGGACGTTCCACAACTGATGCCGCTTCTGAATTAATAAAATGTATATATGAGATATGGGAAAACTCTTGTGACGCAATAGGCATTTTCTGTGACCTTTCGAAAGCGTTCGACTGCGTTGAGCATAAAACTCTTTTACGAAAGCTTAAACACTATGGGTTATCTACGAATGCCTTAAATCTACTCTCATCTTATCTTAGTTGCAGAACACAGTCAATTTTCATAAATAGTGCAGCTGTCAAGCTGGGAGTGCCGCAAGGCTCTATTTTAGGACCTTTTCTTTTTTTAGTATACTTAAACGATCTGCCATTCCTCATGCAAAATCATTGTAAAATTATATTATTTGCAGATGATACATCTTTAATCTTCAAAATTCCTCGAAATGCAAAGGACTGGGATAGCATTAATAACACCCTTGCCAAAGTGTTAAACTGGTTTACAGTCAATAATTTATTACTCAACTCTACTAAATCTAAATGCTTAAGATTTACTTTACCTAATGTAAGAGCTAACAATATTAATATATATTTGAATGGAGAATGCTTGGAAATGGTAGACATTACAACTTTTTTAGGTCTAACTTTGGACAAAAACGTACAGTGGAGTACTCACTTATCAAAGCTGTCTAGTAGATTAAGTTCAGCTGCTTACGCTGTCAGAAAAATAAGACATTTGACTGACATAGAGACGGCGCGATTGGTTTATTTTAGCCACTTTCATAGTATAATGACATATGGAATTTTACTGTGGGGAAAGGCAGCAGATATACATTCAATATTTGTCTTACAAAAAAGGGCTATTCGTTCAATTTATAAGATGGGCTCTCGAGCTCTCTGTTTAAAGAGATAAATATACTGACAGTAGCATTTCAGTATATTCACGAATGCATTGTCTATGCGCTAAAAAATATAAGTTCCTTTAAAAAAATGAACAGCTGCAGATATAAACATAAAATTGCAATTCCTAAATTTCGCGTGCGTAAAGTATATAAATCATTTATGGGTCAATGCATACTATTTTACAATAAATTACCCTTTGAAGCACTTGAGTTGCCACTACCTGCTTTGAAAAAATATCTGAAATCCTCCTTGCTAAAAAGGGATACTATACTGTCGAGGACTACCTAAATGATAAGGATGCTTGGCCTAGTTTAGGAGAATAATTTGCCAAATATGGATAATGAATCATTGACATTATAATGTATAAATTGTTAGTATAATTATTGACGATACATAATATTTACAATTAGCTGAATTATCCTTTTTACTAGCTAGGCTTTTATTTTATCTTATTTTTACTTTAAAAACAAATCTATTGTAAAAATCCATGTGGGTATCTTGTGACATGTTTTAATAATTTAAGTTTTAAGTAATTTTGTATAAGTATATTTTATAGAACCTGTTGTTTGATGTATCTACTGTTCTGTTAGCTGATGACGATGCAAAAGTGATTCAAAGAATCCTATTTGAATAAATGAATTCTTTCTTTCTTTTTTTCTTTCAATGGTAATCTTTCTGCTTTCGCGTTTTTACCTTAACTAGGAACACTTTTTCTTTTGTTTTAAGGTGAATGTATTCCTTAATGTCGCTTTCAGACACATCCTTATGCACATTGTAAATAAACAACGGCACTTTATCCTCCGCCGCTTTAAACTTTAAACTAACGGTAGGTACCGCATTGCCTTTACACCCCATAAATCTATTTCTAAGTTTTCTACTTTGAGCCTGTTGCCAACTCTATAATTTTGTAACAGACTGATCCAATTTTCTGAATAATTTTGTATGGGCCTTTGTATTTAGGTGTCAATTTGTGGTCTTGTGCTTGTGGCCACGAATACAAAACATATTGTCCTTCCTTGAAGTCATGTTCTACTATTCTGAGGTCAAATTTTGCTTTATTTTTCATATGTTGATCTTTTATTCTTGCCATGGCTATGATACGGGCTTCTGATAATAATTCTAACTGGTGTATACGGTCCATGTCTTCTGTAATTGTTCCTATGTGAATTGCATTTAGTGGTATTCTAGGGTGATAACCATGCAATAAATAAAATGGTGAAAAGTTTGTAGTTTTCTGTCTTGATGTGTTGATGGCCAATAACGCATTTGGTAATAATTTGTCCCAATCAGTACTGTTTTCGAGTGCCATTTTGGTTAAAGTTGCAATTATTGCCACAAGGCATTAGCGCGTTCAATTAATCCATTGCTTTGTGCTGTGTATGGTGTAGTAGGCAGGTGTTCTATTCCATACTTTGTAAAATATCGTTGTGTCACCTGGCTCATAAAACATGGGGCTTTGTCCGAAATGTATGTCAATGGTGGACCATACATGTATATAATATCTTTCTCAATTGTGTCTATGACATCACTCGCTGACAAGGAACTTGTTGGTTTCGCCATTATATATCTTGTGGCATGATCTATATGTACCAACATGTATAGGTTACCTGAAGCGGTTTGTGGTAACGCCACTATATGGTCGGCTGAAACTACTTCCATTGGTGTGTTTGGTATAGGTCTGTTTCCCATTAATCCATAGGCAAATTTTGTTCTTCTATTTGTCATTGCGCAGGTAATACATGCTTTTGTGTAGTGTTTAATATCTGTATGCATTGATTTCCACCAGTATTTTTGTTTGATACTATTTAAAGTTGATTTCATGTCTACATGTCCACATTCATCATGTGCTATTTGTAATATTGAGGATCTTAAGCTTTGTGGTACAACAATTTTATTTTTGCTAAAAAGGTCTTGGTCATTGATATGTATTAAAATACCATTTTCTAGTTGGTAAGTTTCCCTAATTTGTTGTAAATGGTGTGATGTAGGTTCTTGATTTAACTTTGTACATATTAATTTAAAGAAACTGTCTTTACTTCGTGCTTGCTTCAACTTTTCTTCATTACTTGATACTACCATCATACATAATTCTTCCAAAGGATATCTTGACAAATGGTCTGCAATGCAATTTTGTTTGCCCGGTCTATGCACTGGAGTGAAATCAAATGGGGCGAGATCTACAACATATCTTGCGAATTTGCGGTTCAACTTTGACTTATTTATGACGTAAGCCGTCGTATAACTGTCCGTGACGAGTGTGAACTTGGTGCCTAGTAAATATACTCTAAACTTTTGTGTAATGGCCCAATGAACTGCCGTAACTTCGAGTTCATTGATGTGGTACCTTGATTCTGTATTTTTCAAAGATCGACTCGCATATTCAATAACTTTCTTTTGTCCATTTTGAACTAGTAACAAACAGGCTCCAATTCCACTGTAAGAACTGTCAGTTTCTACTATTGTTTCCTCTGCGTTTTGTTGAAAATATGCTAATATTGGAGATGTTATCAATGATTTTATTGTGTAGAAAGCTTCTTGTTGTTTATCTGTCAATGTCAATTTATGTTTCTTGACTTGTTGTTTTTTTTCTATGGTCAAGTTTGAATTTTGTTTCAAAATGTCGCTTAATGGCTTCACTACAGATGCATAACTTTGCATATATTTTATAAATGTATTTGCAAATCCTAAAAATGATCTTCTTTCTGAAATCGAGGTTATTGTCTCATATTTACTTACAGCAGCTGTTCTTTGTGGGTCTGGTTTTTCTTCATTGTAGCCTACTATTCTTCCAAATAGTGGCAATTCTGTTGCTAAAAAGACGCATTTCTCTTTATTTAATAAAATTAAATTTTTGTTGTATAGTGTTAGCGCCTCCTGAAATATCATCGTAGTACAAACGTACTCCTTCACTGTACAGATGTCCATATGTCAAATTTTTGACTTTTGACATTATATACCTTCGACCATTCCAAACATAACCCTCATGAATTCTACATGATGATCCTGTGTGATAACTGCTGTCTTGTAAATGTCTTCTTCTCTAATTTTAATGTTGTGATATGCATGATATATGTCAAGCTTAAATTTGTAAATAAACTGATATTACATGAATGATGTCCTCCATTCTGTCGATTGGTTGTACATTGTCTTCAGTAATCGGGTTTATTGTTTTCGAATAATCTACAACTGGTCTATAAGGTGTTGTACTATGAAATGGTTGTTCGACAACAAACATAGGCGCTGCATATGGCGAATCTGAATGTCGACATATTTTTGTTCAATCCATTGCTCTAGTGTTTTTCTAAAAATTCACGCTCTGGCTGAGGAAGTCTATATGGTTTACATTTCATAGGAATGTTGTGTTTCAAATTTATTTCTAATTCTACATCTTGGAATTCTCCTCATGTCATTGTTATCACTTTTAAAAATATCTGAATACTTGTCAACTAATTGCAATACCTTTTCTTCATGTTCTTTAAAAAGTTCAAGTTTAAAATTGTATTCTCCTGTGTGTTAGTACCTATTGTGTTCATACAGCATGCGATCGATTTGTCTTCATGAGTTGTGTTGGTAAAATATTCTGTATGTGTTGGTGTTATAATGTAAACTTTGCCATCTGGTTCATGTATAATTCTTGCATATACTGAATGTTGCCAGTCTTTTCCTAGTATCATATCCACGGGTAAGTTGTCACATATAGCTATCTGTGGCATAATATAATCAATCTTTCCCACCTGTAATCTCGCTGTAATCCATCCAAAGGGTGTGATCATATTTCCTGCTGCCTTGAACGAACCTTTCTGTCATGGATGTACTTGTAAATCACTTGGGAGTTGCTTCTTGTCTACCAAGGTGATAACTGAGCCGGAATCTGGTAGCGCTGTCAATGCTATATTGCTGTTAAGAGTGACTGGAATTAATGTTACTGTAGGTTCACTATATTGGATACAATGGACTTGTTTTTCCTTTTGCTGTGTTTGCCTAAAGCCTGATGATGTACTAGGACTGGTTACTAGATTTAAATGTGGTTTGGAAGATTGTACATGGGAGTTTGCTTGCTGGTCGCAGTTATATGAAATATGCCCTTTCTTTTTACATCGAAAACAAGTCACTTCTTCAAGCTTGTCTACACCTGGGTTGTATTTTGGAATGTACGTACTCTTGGATCTGTCTAATGTTGTTCTACTTACAGATTCGTGGTGCTCTGTCATCTTATGCTGTACCTTTCTGATGTTGTCAATGGCTGTTGCATGTGCGATGAGTTCCTCTACATTCTTACAGCAATGCGTTGCCAAATGCGTTGACCATCTCATGTCCTGTACTCCTTCCAAGATTAGGGATACTCGATCTGGTTCTGGAATGACACTGGGTGACTTTTCAAGCATAGCATTTTTGACATAAATATATTCTGTTATGGTTTCTGTTAAACGAAGTGTTCGTTTACTTTGGTATTGGATAAATTCAGCAAATGACATCCTAATTTTAAATCTATCAACTATCTGGTTTTTCCATTCAGCCCATGATTCAATTTTTTTTCCACAAACAGTATTCCAATTATAGGCGGGACCTCTTAGTTGCATAGATGCATTTACCATTGTTAAGTTATCTAACCAATTAGCTAAAGCAGCAATACGTTCAACTTGTTTAACCCATTCCAACGCATTTTCGGAGCGATTCCCTCCAAAAAGCGGTATAGCGTTGCTGGTGTCACTAGTCGAAAAGACTTGAAAAGTTGGTGACATCTTATGTGCTATTATTTCCTGTGTCTGAGCTAACTGAGTTAAAATATCTGTCAAAGTTGCATTACAACTATTATGATCATTGCAATCATTAGACATAGGCGTACCTGCATTTGAATTTGGAATTCTTTGCGATTGTAATTCACGAATTTGTTGCCTCATATTTTCCATTTCTAAAATTTGAGATGCTCGACGTACCTTTTCCTGTTTTAGTGATTCCATCGTTCCGTCCGATATTTTAGCCCTGTTATCCTGTATAATCCTTGTAATTAGGTCTTGTTTTATTCCACTCGTTGGCAAATATCGAAAAGCTAGTTCTTCCCTTAATTGTGTTACCGTGTAAGTTTGAAAGTTTTCGTCTTCTGTTCCGTCCATTATATTGATTATACAACCTGAAATTGTCCGCTGGATAGGATCTAAACGTGATACTCGCGATTATACGTATCGCGTGCACTTTGCATATATCGTATGCGTATCAATGCAATCCGTCTGGATCCGTTTCAATTCTGGATATTTCCTCAAATCTTTAAATTCATTACATTTGTTGACTTTCTAATTGAATAAAAATTACTTTATTTTTCGTTTTTCTCACTTTTTAACTATATATTTTATTAATTTGGCCGAGCGCCATGATAGGGATTACTATTGAAACAACGACATATTGGGAAGTGTCTTTATTCTCCTCTCTCTCTCGCTCTTACATGTCTTATCCATATATGTTTCTCTGTCTCGCTAACTAGGCTATTAATTATTGAGTGTTCCAATTACGGTTCGACCAATGGTAGACTTTGCCCTTACAGGTGTGTGTGTGTGTGTATCTAAGATTATTGAAATGATTTCCAGTCACACAACACACTCACTCACCAACACACTCACATTCATACACCATTACCAGTGAACTGAATGAATTCATGTTAAATTATTTTCCGTTAGCTCCTAAAATTACCAAGCTACATTTACATTGCTACATTTCTTGTCAATAAAGGCCATAATATTTTATTTGTTTCAAAGACAGCAATGTACATCAGCCCTCGGCACAACACAACAGGCCCGGTACACTCAGCCAGCGCGGCGACATGGAATCGCAGCGACTATGGTGCTGGTGGTGTCTACCTTATGGCAGCCACGTAGATATGAAGGTTCAGTAATAATGGCGTGAGACTACATTTACGGTGATACAGGATAGAAGGCCTATTAAAAGGCATCCTCTTCTTCAGGCCTCCATACATCGAACGCGGGTCATGCGCGTCACGGGACAGCCATTGTCATTGGAACAGTTTCATTTGTTTTGTTTCATTCGATTTTAAAGAAAACAAATTTTTCCCTGTTTCGTATTGTAGTTTGCTCATCATTGCCCATTTTTTTGCGACTAAAGTGCGTTTTTTTTAGCATTAGAAAGAAGGATAAAACACGAAGCACGAGGTCTTTTATATAAGACACTTAATGCCTCGCAACTGTCAAAGTATCTCAAACACCCATTAAAAAAGACACATTATTGTTGTCGACCCTAAAATTATAGAAGTGTTTTCATGATTTATATCTAAATAAGACTTACAAAAATATATTTATTTTGAAAGTATTTATTTTTTGACTGTTATTTTAAATTTCGTTATTCAGTTCTGGAAGCTTGCATAATAAAAAACCTAAAGTTCGGAACGATCGGTTGGTTTTTTTCGACAGCGAACAACATTGTGAAAATTGTCAATCGTATCACGTTGTTTTTCTTGTTTTCTTGGTAATCAACAAATTGTTGAATTCAGATTACGAGATTATTATACGAGTATCTATTTGTTAATTAATATTAAGATTTTATTTATCGCTGTGTGTGGTGGCGTGCGGACTGCGAATACTGCGATGGACCAACCAGGCACAGTGAGCTCCCCATATATTATCCTCCCCCGAACGTTTTGCCTTATCGAAAGCAAAGACAGAAACAGAGTCCATTAACAACAAATGAGAAACGTATGGTGGTCAACATTTACAAGTTTACAAAAGCATACGTAGCTCAGTGATAAGTAGACTCATTAAGGCTATCAAAATAAAAACATGTTTTATGTTATAGAGTTTTATTTACATAATAAATTGATGTGGAAATACGCACTTATTATTTATTACATAGGAAAAATACAAAATAACTACCTAATATAAGCCTGTTAAGTTCTCGTTCTGTTAAGGACTTCGTAACAACTTATATTTGTCCCAAGCAGAAAAGGTTGATGACGACTGCTTCTTTGTTTACCGTATTTCTAATCCTAAAAAAATGGAGTCCAAATTCAAGTATCAAATTGACCCACTATAGTCACTTTGATACTTGAATTTGGACTCCGATATTTTTTTAATACATAAAAACATATACATACATATATTCATACAAACTTGACACTTCTAGATGTGATAACTGTAGGTCAAGATCCCGGATACAATTAGAAACTTTAGGCAAAAAGAAAAAAATATTTATGTTATGTGTATATTTTGTTAGCAAATGAATTAAAAATCTTACTTTTTATTTAACATACTACTTATTTAATTTGGTGCGCTCACGTAAAATTGTGGACAAATCTAGCCTAGCAGTGTCATGTGATAGGAGGAAAGGTGTATTTTTTATCGATGATACTGTTTTATTATATGCAGCTTGAACATAAGAATTAAAATACAGACAATATGTACAAACATTCAGGACGTTCAGTGGTCTCATCTTTTTGTAAAGTGTATATTGGAACCTATTATATTGAAGCAGATGTTTATATCTCGGCTTTGGCGACATTGGAGAGGTTTCAAATATTAAAGGTTCTTGGATAGTTGGTACAAAGTAAAATCAGAATGCGCTAAATCTGAGAACCCTTTGATGGGCCACTCTATACCCTCTTGCGGGGCCAAAGCAGAACCAAATGAGTCGATAGGTACAGACAGGCATAAGCATAATAGGCTATTTTTGCCGATTGTAGACTAGTCGACTTTTGAAATGAAAACTTCTTTAGCGGCGCTGTGTACTTTTTGGGATGGGGAAAAATGTTAAACTCGCCACAGATGTCACGTGACCGTTTAAGTGAGAGATTCGGGACGAGGCTGGGGGGCGGGGGGGACCGATGCCGTAGTACGAGACTGGTTCTGTTTTGTCTTAACGTACGGGGGGTCAGAATCTCACTCCACAAGAAATCGTAAGTATATTCAACCCCACCCAATATCAAAATTAAATAATCTGCATGCACGAACCGCCCCTAAAAATCAGTCCAGTCTCAATAGATACTCAATACTTACTCTCTCCTCGAGTCTCCTTACAAAGGATGATTCTACTCTGATTACTGACCGTCGGGTAATTCTCCCAATATTCCAACCACAAGGGTGTACTTAAATTTCGTCACAGGCGTAAAGGCCGAAATTTTGTTGCAAATAAAACATTTTATTGGGAAAATTTATGGTCCTACGGGGTCACAGCGTGCCTATAAATTTACCATCTGCATATTAGCATGGAAATATTTGATGTAAGGTAGGGTTGACGGTGTTAACTTATCAAGCAAAGTACCCGGGGAAGATATAATTTAATGAGAGTTCAGTAACCCAAATGGCATCCGCATGAATTGGTAGTGGCCAAAATATGTTGTGTACTTGTTTTATTTGAAAACTATCAAGAAATTATAAAAACGGATGATCATAGCGCTCAGTTTCTCTGTAGAATGCTGTTTTTTGTGGACAGCCTGGAGTTCGATTAGGTATTTTTGAACTTGGTCACTCCACCAGTGCCTGAGACGCCCGACAGGTTGTCGACCAATTGAATTTCGTTTCTACTATGATATTTGGTTTGGATAGATTTTCGATTTATTTGTTATTTAGTATCTAATCTCCACAAGTTGGTCTCAGAACAACTGAAAATAGTAAAATACCTCATTATTTTTAGTTTATTTAGTACTTTTAATGAAACATGTATCGTAGGTAGTCATATATTCATATAAAATTAAACTGTAAATCAACCCTGATAAAGTTACGCATATCACGGCACCCAATTTCAAACAGAAGTTGTAGTTCCTTTCATTTATTGTATAAATTTCACATTAACAAAACATTGCAATATGATAGTTTCCACAAACTCCTTTTTTCTTTATTTTGAAACTTTTTTTACAAAGGTGGCAACCCTGTATCGGTTATCGTAAAGCCGTTGTAAGGGAATTGGTAAAACATTTTTACGGCAAAATACGTCTCAACGCACATCATATTTCACTGCATATTTATTGAAATTATAAAACATTTACAACTCGGTGGGGGCTTTACGTTCCACATTTACCTTCAGCATATTGTGCAAATGATAACAGATTAATGTTAAAAGCATTACATTAATAGTAATTAAAACAGGCTGTTAATCATGTTTTAATTAAATAAGTTAAATTATTGAGAGTGGGGAAGAAGCGACTTCATTTTGTCCACTAACTCAATGGTGGAACAAGGACTAATGTAAACTATTATATTTGTCTGAGTTGAAGCTGTTTCTAACTAGGCATTAGAATGACTAAAACTAACTTAACCTATGGGGGCCTAGAATATATTAACATATACCCTCTAGATCACTACATACATTTTGAATACTTAATCCATAAAATATAGATTAAGTTGTGTTATTTCTTTCTTTTTAAACGTGCAATAAAAATCTATGTTTTAATTCACCACGGCGACAAACAAGTGTTTGTTACAACATCAGTATGCAGAACTAGCATCACACAGTGTTATATATACGATCTCACTAATGGCAAAATAACACCTGTAGTCGCTTTCGGAACAACGTAGTCTGATCCCGTTTTTACGGATCTTGTCTTGAGACCCATCGTTACTACACTACAATACACATCCTCCTAGCGTTATTCGCGATTATGCCCCTAAATCGTCTTGTGTCTCGCTCCGTGACACCAAGCTGAGTGAGGACCCTTTAGCGTATTAGATACTATGGTGTATATGCCCTCTGTTCTTCTCCTTTTCTTTAAATTTTATATAGTTATTTTTGCTTATATATGTATTTTATGTACCAATATCTTTACGCTAATAAATTATTTTCTTTCTTTCTTTCATTCTTTCTAAAGGAGCCCCACTTTGGCACCTAATCCCAAGATTTGGCATAGGCACTCGTTTTACGAAAGTGACTACCATCTGACCTTCCAACCCAGAGGGAAAACTAGACCTGATTGTTTGGTTTTCTCATGATGTTTTCCTTCACCGAAAAGCTACCGGTAAATATTCTGTACACAAGTTCTGAAAAACTCATTGGTACGAGCCGGGATTTGAACTTACGACTGCCACTTGACAGCCGGATACCTGAACCGGGGTCCTGTCTCTTGACCAAACAACTTTTAGCCAAATGTATCATTTGACAAATCTTTCATTTGACCTAATGCATTTTTCGACAAAACAGTGGTATTTTCGGGTATTCTTTGAATATCATCAAATATGTAGAAGTTATTCGGTTAGGTTAGGATTGTTTTATAATAATCCTATAAAGCTTTCTATTTAAGAAAAAATGCATTAGGTCAAATGAAACTTTTGGTAAATGAAACATTTGGCCTAATATTAGTGAACCACCTGAACCACTAGGCTGTAAATACATGGAATACAATAATACAACAATACTTTGTACTATTGTTAAGCCATGTGCCACAAACTCTTCCAAATGAAAAGACCATGTTTAATATATACTTTACTCGAATAGTGAATCTATTATTAAAGTAGCGAGGTTCAAATTAAAACGCAACTTTTATTAGTAGTTGAAGCATACTTAGTACGAGGTAAACAATTAGCGGTTACAGATAAACATCAATTTCGTCCAATATTCCGCAGTGTCTCAAGACGAGAGTCTTTGACCAGTGTGTGTTGCCAGTGATGACGTATGGCACGGAAACGTGGTCGCTTACTATGGGCCTCATAAGAAGGCTCAAAGTCACCCAAAAGGCAATGGAGAGGGCTATGTTGGTAGTTTCTCTGCGCGATCGCATCAGAAATGAAGCTATCCGCAGCAGAACCAAGGTAACCGATATAGCCCTCCGAATCGCTAAACTTAAGTGGCAGTGGGCGGGGCACATTGCACGTAGAACCGATGGCCGTTGGGGCGGAAAGGTTCTCGAGTGGCGACCACGTACCGGAAGGCGCAGCGTGGGTAGGCCCCCCCACAAGGTGGACTGATGACCTACCTGGTAAAGGTCGCGGGAGTCCGCTGGATGCGGGTGGCGCAGGATCGGTCATTGTGGCACTCTTTGGGGGAGGCCTATGTCCAGCAGTGGACGTCTTTCGGCTGATATGATGATGATGATGATGATGAGATAAACATGAAATACTCTGGCTTTGTCTTCTCTTTGTGCCTAGTACAAGGAGAAGCGAATTCGTTCTACAAAAATGATTTGCATACATAGTATTGTACAATTACGACCCTTTAAGTAACAGTGTAATTGCTATCAACAAATAATCCATCACAACAGGTGAACCATTCGCAGAGCGCTCGACAACGCGATTAAAATTAAACGACACTCGTATTGCTCTATCCGCTAGGGCTGTCCGGCGTTACATTTAATTACCGCCTGGCTGACCGCCGGATGGTGGCTGTCGTTAACCCGGCCATGGCGTTATGTCATTGTTATGGTATATTGAGCATGAAATATTTACATACTCTTTTTTTGTGTGAATGGGCTAGAATTTTGGTGCTCAGGGATTCAGGCAGTTATTATCCGCCGCTCCGCGATTATTTATAAATAAATAATAATAAACATATATATACTCTAACTACAAAGTTGCATTTAAAACAATATGTCTAAGATAGTGTATCTAATAAATATTTTGTTAAATTTTCTTTTAAAACTACGTACATTAGGTTCGAGTCAGATGTCCTCAGGGAGGATGTTGAGAATTTAATATGGCAGGCGTTATTTTAAAGTTCTATCTCCAAAATAGTTTTCAATTCTTGGGACATCAAATTTAGCCGCGGACACCGACCCCGTACCGTGGTCATGCGAAGTTCTACACTAGTTATGCTCCTGGTTGCCGTGGTTATTAATTGCCAAAATATATTTATGTTTTAGAAAAACGGGAAGAATTTTACAAATTTTAAATAGCTTTTGGTAGTCATTATTACAGTTAATTTTAAATAATTTTAAGCACAAGAAGTTTAAAAAATTGTAATTACGGGTTGTTAGTACTTATCATATTATTAGCGCAGGTGCAACTGAGCCCAACCGTCAGTCGATAGTGGCGGAGTGGGGGAAGCCGTCTAGTCTATAAAAGCTACAGCGCGCTGATTTTTGGACACATTCTAGCGCTGGTCACTTGTCTTGCAAAACGTCTGCCCGTTTGAAGAGTCAAATTGCCTAAATTACGCCTATAATCAAATTGTAAATTCTTAGTGTAATTAATTGTTAAAAATCACTGTGTAAAATAAAGTTCTGTTGTAAATAATACGTCGTTTTGGTTATTTTCACTCCTGGTTCCTAAAATCAGAAGTCGGGATAACTTTCAGGCGCCCTGACCCGCTTGAAATAAAGGCAATTTGGCTTATCACATTTTTCACTTTGTAAACCAATGGTGTTTACGATTATCTGAACTACGTGTATTACGTATCTACGTTTAGTGGAAAAGTGGAGTGTAGTAAGTGTGTCTCGGAGATATCTGGTGAGTCCGTTCCTATTTATTATCTTGGAGATGAGCAAAATTATTTCTAATGGTATTCTGCTTTGCAAAAGTATTTTTGTGGTTTCTGCTTTCAACTTGCTGCTGATTGTATTTAGTTCTAATGTGGCTTGGTCGGCTATTATATGCCGTAAAATAATTGCTCAAATCGGAGTTTACTGGCAGTCAATTCATTTTAAAACCTTTTTTTTACTATCTACCCACTTGTAAATTAAAAGTGAAAAAAAAAGCCAAATCATGGTAGAAAGAGTAGAAGTCGTTCGCGGAACCGGATTCTCGCTCCAAGCGCCGCAAGACACATTCAAAACATTCCCGTAGAAGACATGCTTCGCCTAGTAATCTATTCACCCAACAAATGCAACAAATTCTAGATCGGTTGTCAACGTTAGAAGAACATCGCCGTACGTCTCCGACACCGCCGTGTGAGCAGAGTGCCGGTGCATCGCCTGCGACGCCGCCGCTGCAGCAGCGCGTGGTGCAGGTCGTGTCTACGGCTCGTGATGCTCAAGATTCAGCAGCTCCGTCCTCTCCGGGCTGTTATACGAGTGCTACCGCCGATCGAGACCCCAACGCGACTGATCGTATAATTGACGCCATACGCTCCATCAACACTACGGTGAGATCTAACCAAGCTTACTTTATATCAAATTTTGATCCAAGTGTTCACGATATAGACACCTGGTGCGATGAGGTCGATCGTGCTAAAGTTTTAAACAACTGGAGCGACAATGAGTGTCTCGCTCGTATTGGCAATTGTCTAAAGGGTGACGCTAGGACCTGGCTTAATGAATGGGTTACTAATGATCGCAGATGAAGCAATTTTAAAAGGGAGATCAAGCCATTATGCCCTAAAAGCCAGATATTGCGAACATTTTGTATGAAGTCATGAGTAAAAATTCTGATAAATATCCCACATATGCGGACTATGCTAGGCGGTCCTTATTAAGGCTAAGTATAGTCAAGGGGTTAGGTGATGAGCTAATGATAAACTAATAATTGAAACGTGGTTTCTAGCTGTGTAAAGCTTTAATAAAAGAAATCAAGAAAAACCGAGAAAACAAAAGTGGTTTCTGCAATACCACAGATCATAGACAAGACATTACTTTTTAGGTAGCGTACAAGAAGGTGTGACATTGTATTCGATATTCAACACTCTCGCTAAATTCAAGCCTTCTTAGAACCGAAACACAAAATCTACCATTACACAAAAAAATACATACTACTACTTGAACACAGCAAGTTATTATAATCTAAAATACTAGAAGTATTTAAACAGTTAAACTAAGTTTAAAGGATATAAGATCCCTTATTTTTCTTCAAAGCACAAAATTTACTCAGAGGTTTTGTGAAAATGTCTGCACATTGCATATTACTGCAAACATATTTTAAATCTATCACTTTCGAGTGATATTTTTCTTTAATGAAATGATATTTAGTGTCTATATGCTTGCACCTCTTGTGAAAATTTACATTTTTGATCACACTTATTGCACTTTGGTTGTCAATATGTAAGCACACGGATTTTTGTTCGTACTCACTTATATCATTTAATAATTGCTTCACCCATATAGCTTCCTTGGTAGCTGCACAGGCCGCAATAAATTCGGCCTCCGTTGTAACTGTCTGCTGTCGCTGACTAGACCAAGTGACTGCTGCCCCATTCTTAATAAAGACATAGCCCGTGACTGAACGTCTTGTATCGGGGTCATTGGCAAAATCAGAATCACTATAGCCAATTATCTCACAAGGTTCAGGTGATGACAAGTAGCATAGGCCTTGGTCTATGGTTTCTTTCAGATATTTCAGGATTTTTTTTACAGCATTCCAGTGGTGTTCATTAAAGAAATTTAAAAAGCGACTCACCAGACTGACTCCGAACATTATATCTGGACGGCTTACTATGGCTAGGTGCATCAGCGAACCAACTGCCTCACGCTAAGGGATGTTCTTGTCCGGATCATCCTTGCTTCCCTTCTCCAATTTCACATGTGGGTCGACAGGAACACTGTTGGGATTGGCATTAGACATGTTGAATTTATTGAACAATCGTTCAGTATATTTCTTTTGATGCACAAAAATATACTTTTCAGATATTTCAATCTCCATACCAACATAATTACTGAGTGGGCATGTTTTCACTTCAAATGACTTTTGTAGTTCATTTATTATTTCTGTCAAAACAGATTTACTTTTCGAAAAAAACAGTCCATCATCAACATACAAACATAGGACACATTTGGTTCCGTTAACTTGCCCAACATACACACATTGGTCGGCTTTACTGTTAACAAGGCAAAACTTCTTTAAGACTGAGTCAAATTTTGTGTTCCAGCACCTGGGAGCCTGTTTCAGGCCGTATAAAGATTTATTTAGCTTACATACCATGTTCGGTCCACAGATGATGCCCTCAGGTACGGCCATGTAGATATCTTGTTCCAGTTCTCCATAAAGAAATGCGGTTTTTATATCAAGTTGTATAATTTCCAGCTTATGTTGGACTGCTTCTGAGAACAACAAACGAATGGAGTCGTACCTTACCGTTGTAGCAAAAGTTTCTTCGTAGTCGATACCTTTTGTCTGTGCATAGCCCTTCGCACACAATCGGGATTTGTATCGCAGACCCGTTGGCTCCTCCTTGATTCGGAACACCCATTTATTTCCAAACACTTTGGGGTTGGGAGGCTTTTCGACCAATGTCCACGTACCATTCTTGTCGTGCGCCGCAAGTTCCTCTTCAATTGATGTCTTCCATCGTTCAGCATCATTTGAAGTTAATGCTTGTTTGTACGTTTCGGGAACTTCATTTAGAGATTGTTCTTCAGCACTGCACAGGTAAGTATTTTCTCATTTATCATGACAAGTTCTTCCCTCTTTATTTCTAGGTCTCAAATCCATTTTTCTTTCAGGTGCAGGCTGAATACTTTCATCAGGAACATAGTCAGTGTCAGACTGAGTGCTCATCTCAGTTACTGATTTAAAAGATCCGTCAGTTAATGTCACTATCGTCTGACATTTCAGCTGATGGCTCAGATGTGTGTGGGGACTCCTCAGTGAGCTCCAAAAGAACATAATCTCTTTTTACTGTTGATTCAAGAAATACAGCATCTCTGCTTTTAACTACCTTTCTTGAATTGGGTATGATGAATCGGTACCCCTTTGTATTCTCACATTATCCTATGAAGGTCATTTTTTCAGCCTTGCTGTCCCACTTCTTCCGTTTTTCCTTAGGCAGGTGTACCATGGCAACACAACCAAACGTTCTTAGGTTGCTGACATTTGGTTTCCGGCCAGACCACATCTCTTCTGGTGTTTTGTAGGACAGAGACTTTGTCGGTGAACGGTTTATCACATAGGCAGCGGTATTAATCGCTTCGGCCCAATAGAGGGTTGACAGCTTAGCGTTCAGAAGCATACATTTGGCACGCTCCACTAGGGTGTGGTTCATTCACTCTGCTTTTCCGTTTTGTTGGGGAGAATAAGGTGTAGTGGTCTGATGTATTATACCGGCGCCTTTCAAGAAGTCTGAGAAGTTTTTGTTTACAAACTCGAGGCCATTATCGCTTCTCAGGATTCGAATATGACAGTTCAACTGATTCTCAACAAGACTTTTAAATTCTTTGAACTTCTCAAATGTTTCAGACTTGTTATGAAGAGTGTACACAAATATCTTCTTCGTAAAGTTATCTAAAAATGTCAGAAAATACCTGGCACCTCCCAAAGGTGTTGTTTCCATTGGTCCGCAGACATCAGAATGGATTAGTTGTAGAGGACCATCACTTTTAGATTCTTGACATTTGAAGGGTAGGCGTGTTGTTTACCTTCACAACATGTTAAACATTGATAGTTTTTCTTCTCTTTGACTAAGGTTACTCCTGCATTTGCTGTCATCTTCTGTAAGATCTCAAAATTCAGATGTGCCATTCTTTGGTGCCACAGGTAATTGTCTTGCTCGACTACATTGGACATGCATGCAAAGCCTCCAGGCATATTCAGTTTATACATGTTGTTTATCAAGCTTGCAGTTGCTACTATTACATTTTTGCTGTTTCTAATAGTACAGCCGGACTTATCAAATTTTACTTGGCCACCATTCTTTATTATTTGACTTATTGAGAGCAGGTTTGTTGCTAATCCTGGCACATATAGGACGTTCTTGAACAAAATCTCATTTTATTTGCCTTCTTCATTGTAAACATTTAAGCTTAATTGTCCGGAGCTTTGCACAGACAAGATTTTGTCATCCGCTGTTTTAATATTTCTGACAAATGGCGTTGATATGTCTCGGAGCATGTCTCTATGCTTAGTTATATGAACTGACGCACCCGAGTCCACGTAAAAAGCATCACAGGTACTGGTGGAGGCAACAAACACAGCAGCATAGTGCGAGTGAGACTTGTCTTGCGGCTTGCCTTTCTGTTGCTTTTTGTGCCTACTGTCCCTGTTGCCTTTCTGTTCCTACACTCTGCACTCTTGTGCCCATATTTATTGCAGCTAAAGCAGCGTGGACCTTTTGAAAAGCTTTTATTATGAAACTTCTGACCTGTTACCAATGCGGTCGACTCGCTATCGGTTTGCTTTACATCTTGCAATATTTTAGCTTTCACAGAGTCAGAACTTATCTTCATACCCGAGCTTTCAATAGCCATAATCATTGGCTTGTATGTTTCCGGCAGACCAGAGAGCAGCAGGGTCCCTAGCCACTGATCATCCACACTAAAGCCAATATTCCTTAGTTTATGCGCTGTGGTCATGATCTTGCTTACATATTCTTCCACATTCAAACATGCTGACAGTATGGTATTCGTGCTGCATGCTGACAGTACGGCGTGTTAGCCCGGAGTCATCAAAGGCGCGAGAAAGATTCATCCATACTTCCTTGGCGGTAGCGGCTTCTTGTACGTGAACGTAAATAATAGGATCCACTAGTAATATTATTTTTGATCTTGCCTTTGTGTCCTTTTTGCGTCTGGGGCTTTCGCTGGCCCTTCATATTCAATACAGTCCCATAACTCTTCATGCTGAAGATATGTTTTAACGGCAAAACGCCAAGTCGCGTAATTATCTCGGCCCGTTAATTTTTCCATTAATGCCAGTCCATTACTTGACGTCATGTTTCAAACACGGGATATTTCACTAAAAAACGCAAAATAGTTTACGATTGAACACAAAACGATCACTAAAATTCGACCCGGTACGACATTTTTCCTTATAAGTTATGTCCGGTATACTTAACAGTTTTTACGTTCACTTTTGTAGATTTTGCGCGCATTTGACTTTTTAACGGCAAACTGGGTCCATAACCTGATAAACTAATAATTGAAACGTGGTTTCTAGCTGTGTAAAACTAATAAAAGAAATCAAGAAAAACCGAGAAAACAAAAGTGGTTTCTGCAATACCACAGATCATAGACAAGACATTACTTTTTAGGTAGCGTACAAGAAGGTGTGACATTGTATTCGATATTCAACAGCTAATTTCAGCGATTGTGATACGAGGTATTACCGACCCGCAAATTCGCACCTCTGCTACTAATGCGAAGTTACTGCCTAATGAATTAATGGAGTTCCTCTCGATTTATGTCAAGTCAAATACATCAAGTTCTAAAAGATTTGGTAATACTTAGGATCATAACCGCTTTAGGAAAACTAACGATACCCATATTAACACGCCTTTGGTTGGACAAGACTTAAAGAAACTCCTGGATCTGATTGACGAATATTCAAAGTCTTTTATTACTGGTACTGCTACTACCACTGTCAACACTGGAAGCATGTCAATTAAATTAAATAGTAGCACGCCTGTTAACTATAGACCCTATAGGCTTTCGCTTCCCGAAACTTTGAAGGTTCGTGACATGATTCAGGAACTTCTTGAAAAAAATATAATACGCGAGTCTGAATCAGATTATGCGAGCCCAATAATCTTAGTGAAAAAGAAGAACGGGTCCAATCGTATGTGTGTAGATTACCGGAAGCTAAACGAGGTCACAGTTAAAGATCGTTTCCCGTTACCGTTAATCGACGACCAAATTGACCGGTTAGGTAAACAAAAATTTTTCACTAGTCTAGACATGGCTACAGGATTTCATCAGATTCCTATGGATGACGAATCCATACCACTCACAGGGTTTGTGACAAATGAGGGGCACTACGAATATTTAAAAATGCCCTTTGGGTTGGCAAATGCTCCTGTTATCTATCAGCGCATTATATCAAAAACCCTTCGTCATTTTCTGGAATCTGGTAAAGTCCTTGTGTACATTGACGACGTACTCATTCTGAGTAACACTGTAGATGAGGGCCTCACTACCTTACGCGATGTACTCAAAACACTGACTGACGCGGGCTTCTCTGTCAATCTTAAAAAGTGCTCATTCTTAGCTACCCAGATAGAGTACTTAGGGCGTACTATTAGTGAGGGTCAGGTAAAACCAAGCGTACAAAAGGTTAAAGCTCTAGTTGAAGCACCAGCTCCAAAGACTGTCAAACAGGTTCGCCAATTTTTGGGCTTAGCGAGCTATTTTCGCCGCTATATAGCTGGTTTCGCTGCTAAAACAGCCCCTATTACGAGACTGACGAAAAAAGGGGTTCCATTTAACTGGGGATGTGAACAAGAAGAGGCACGGCAAGACATAATTGCACAACTTACAAGCGAGCCCGTTTTAGCAATTTATGATCCCGAATTGCCTACAGAAGTCCATACGGATGCCAGCTCCATCGGTTATGGTGCGGTGCTTCTTCAGGTTCACGAAAATGGTCACAAACGAGCAGTAGGCTACTTTAGCAAACGGACGCAGGGTGCCGAGCCAAGGTACCATTCGTATGAGCTCGAGACCCTGGCTGTTGTTAAAGCTCTACAGCACTACAGACACTATCTGGTCGGCTTGCATTTTAAAGTCGTAACTGACTGCAACTCACTAAAAGCTACGCAGCAAAAGAAAGATTTATTGCCTCGTGTGGCCAGATGGTGGATGTACCTACAGGACTTTAACTTTACTCTGGAATACCGTAAGGGTACTTCTATGTCACACGCTGACTATTTGAGCCGAAATCCTGTCAATGTTTGTGAAGTTCGCAAACAAACAGAATTGGGCTCAAATAGCACAGGCCGCTGATGAAGAAACCCAACAACTACGTCAGAGACTGACAGACGGAGAGTTAGACTCTACTCGTTATGTACATAAAAATGGACTACTTTACTATAAGTACTCCCGGTAGGAGAAGAGTCTAAGCTGTTATGCTATGTGCCAAAAGGTCATAGGCTCAGTTTACTCAGAGTTTTCCACGATGAGCATGACCACATCGGCGTTGAAAAGACTTTGGAACTCGTTAAAAAGCATTTTTGGTTTCCGTCTTTAAAATCGTTCGTTCAAAAATACATAAGCCATTGCCTAGTGTGTATAACACATAAACGAGTTCCAAGGGCTCCTCGTCAACTCATACATTCTTGGGAGAAATCAAGCGCTCCTTTTGAGGTAATCCATGCGGACGCGTTAGGCCCACTGCCTCAGTCCAACGGTTATAAATACGTGCTTATCATAATAGACGCATTTTCCAAATTTTGTCTTTTGTACCCAATGTTTGGCCAAGATGCTATTGAATTAAAACAACACTTTACGAATGTAATTTCTTTATTTGGAGCACCAAAACTAATAGTAGCAGATCGAGGCAGGATGTTCCAAAGTTCCGTATTCACAAATTTTGTAACGGAATTAGGCATTGACGTGCATCTCATTACACCGGAGATGCATCATTCAAACGGGCAGGTGGAACGCTATTGTAGAACATTGCTAAACATGATCCGAATACAGTGCAATTATCGCCAAAAAGAATGGTCCAATGTTATGTGGCGACTACAATTAGTTCTAAATATCGTATATGTCACCCTTGAATTTGTTAGTGGGCGTTGAGGCAGCCACACCTCTTCTAAGACGCTTGGTTCGGGATGTTGCACTAGAGAACGCTCATCCCAACCGAGAGGCGTTGAGAGAAATGCACAGGCAAATAGCTTCCGAGCGTTTGAGAGTAAATCAGCATCAGCAGGACGCAACTGTGAACGCTAGCCGAGGGCCCGCTCGAACATTCGAATCTAATTCAATTGTATTTGTAATTAAACAGGCACAATCAACCGGCAAGCTCGACTCTGGCATGCGTGGTCCATACCGGGTGGTCAAGACACTTCCCCACGGTCGATACGAGCTGCAACTGCTGGCAGGCTCATATGGAAAAACGACACAAGCTGCGGCGCAGTTCATGGTGCCGTGGCGTGGGGAGTGGACCCCCGAGGCGTGCGCTGCCTACTTCGAGGGTAAGCGTTCACATGTATGATAAGCTAACGTCGTGCCTATGTCATATATGTGTTGACTTGCGTGATATGCTAACGTCGTGCCTCTGTCATGTATGTTTTCACTTTGCGTGATATGCTAACGTCGTGCCTATGTCACGTAGAAATAGCATTCAAATGAGCCACTGTTGTACTTATGTCTTGTGAACAGTGTTATGATACCAGTTCTCTGGGATCACTCACAATAAGAAATAAGCTAACGTTGTGCCTATGTTTCCTGTTAACAGAGATAGCGAACGTAGTGCTTCCTCTCTGTGTTAGTGTGAACTATCCTAACGAAGTGCCTCTTGTTCATTGCATAAAAAAATCAATAAATGTGTAAAGGCTGAATATGTTTTCGAAGTTTTAAGGATGTTTCGTTGGTTTTTGCAGGCGCAGAATCAATTAATGATGCGGATTCTACGTCTGAGCGAGCTGCCGATGACGAAATACCCGACGAAGAGGTTCCCAACCAGAGGGCTATTGAACCTGTGCCTGGCTGCTTCAGACAACGTGATTAGCCTGAGAAATAGGAGAACGTGGACGTCCTCCAGTCAGGAGAGGCCGTATTAGCGCAGGTGCAACTGAGCCCACCCGTCAGTCGATAGTGGCGGAGTGGGGGAAGCCGTCTAGTCTATAAAAGCTACAGCACGCTCATTTTTGGACACATTCTAGCGCTGGTCACTTGTCTTGCAAAACCTCTGCCCGTTTGAAGAGTTAAATTACGCCTATAATCAAATTGTAAATTCTTAGTGTAATTTATTGTTAAAAATCACTGTGTAAAATAAAGTTCTGTTGTAAATAATACGTCTTATTGGTTATTTTCACTGCTGGTTCCTAAAAATATAGTTTTAAACACCTGCCAATTCAAAGAAAATAAAAGTTAGTTTCTGTTTAAGAATAGGGATAGGAAGTGCATATTTTATTAATTACCTTGAGCTAGTGGCAAGTAATTTATTTTATAGCTTCCGCCCGTGACTTCGTCGGCGTTGACCCTGGATAAAACCAATTCTATATTTGAATCGCGGCTGTAAACTACCTTCGTGTAAAATTTCATCCAAATCTGTGTAGCCGTTCAAGCGTGGTTGAGTAACAAACATCTACACATCCAAAAATCCAAACATTCAACTTTCGCATCAGATTTGTTACAAGTTTGTTAATTTTTGCAACTGTCTCTAGACACAATGAATCTTCAAATCCATGAAGGGCCGGTCACGCGTTTGTGACGCGTCTGGAGTCGTAAGCGTTCATAAGCAACGTTGTCTGCTTGCCATCAGACAGGCTGTATTCTCATTAGCCACCGTATTTCCAAATTACATACTAAAAGTCCATAAAATAAAAAAAAAACCGTAAAAAATTTCCCGCATATTTATTTAAAACGCCATGCATAATAAAGTAACATCTACGCACTAACATAAAACAAAATGCCCAAACGTGAAAATATAATTTTATATTTTTTCGAGGTCCCAATTTGCCCCGGGCCGCATTTTCCGGCGGGTTGTTTCGCGAGGCAATTTGACAACCCTATTTACCTGTGGCATTCGCGATAGCACGTGATCCCTTTCATATCGGGCGGAAACGGCCCCTATTCGGGACCGGGAGTAAGCGATAATTTGGCGAATAGCTAAAAGACTACGGTGCGCGTACGTACGCATTCCATAACGATGCGTGTGGAAAATCGTATCATTGGGACTCTTACTCACCGGTTTTACCTTTTACGGGAGAATATATTACGGTCTGTTTATTCCGGATCCCGGATCCCGTATGTTTGGACTAAATACAAAATAATAAGATCTCATTTAAAATCATGTCTACCATCATTAGAAAACTATATAACTTACTATAAAACTATATAACTTTAAATCGCTCAATTTTTCTACTGACATTTTCTGTTCTTTTCAGCCTTAATTTTTTTTTTGCAAACAATTAAGTAACGCCAAACGCCAATACAGTAAACTGACCATCCTTTATTTATATTGAACCTTACGTGCACGGATGGTCAGTTAATTATGTTGGCGATGATTCATACCATAAACCTAAGCTTCGCCAAACTGCGAAGCAGTTTGTTGGCGATGCGCTCACATAATCATTAGCTGAGGAAGTGGAACAATGCCACAACGAAACGAATAGGTACATTAAATTGCCGTCCGAAGCCAGAAGGCCTTTAGTCGCTATAGAACTCGTATAATGGTACTACCTATTTAGCGGCACGGGAGTGCAGTACTTTACTTATTACCTATTTATTGAACACGGTTATCTAGTTCCAAGTGGTCAACTCTATAAGTACAAAGTCAGTGATGAGACTGATGAGTCAGTGACGAAAATACTCAAGTTGATCTAGGTAATGAATAATAGTCTGTAGAATACTCTTTGCCATATCATAGTCGTAGAAGTAAATGAGGGCTTCAAAGTAGTATAGTTATGCAATTATGTATATTCCATGCTATGTTGGGAGTTTCTCTGCGTGATCGCATCAGAAATGCAGCATAACCAAGGTAACCGATATAGCACTCCGAAAAGCAAAACTTAAGTGGCAGTGGGCGGGGCACATAGCACGTAGAACCGATGGCCGTTGGGGCGGAAAGGTTCTCGAGTGGCGACCACGTACCGGAAGGCGCGGCGTGGGTAGGCCCCCCACAAGGTGGACTGATGACCTGGTAAAGGTTGCTGGAGTCCGCTGGATGCGGGTGGCGCAGGACCGGTCACTTTGGCACTCTTTGGGGGAGGCCTATGTCCAGCAGTGGACGATGATGATGATGATGATGATGATGATGATGATGATGATGATGATGATGATGATGATGATGATGGTGACGATATTCCATTACATTTAATGAGATGTTTTGAAAAAAAAATTATGTCGTTATTTAGTTTATATTTACATATGCTTGGATTTTTTATGTGGTGTGATGCTTGTATTATTTTTTCCAATATCTTATATTTGTAAACCCACAATAAAAATCCACTATGAGCTCCAAATCGGTTCACATTAACCCCCGCATGCATAAAGCAATCTATATATGTAAATTGGGTCCGAGGCGACTAGAAATTCATAGCTAGATCCTAACTAGTCCGGGATTACTTGGCTAATTATTAAGATGTCTAGCAACTCGACTCCTCTACAGAACACTCAATTATTAGTACTGTGACTGCTTCACACCATCCTCACCATCTGAACATTATCCTAGTTGCATTTGGAGAGTTCAAAACTTGGCGTTGTGGAAGGTGAAATAAAACTTGCCTTAATGTCAAGGGGGTAGCTTGCCGCTATTAGTTCGCATGCAGGCCAAAGACCTCTAACCATTGGGTCCAATTTTAGGAAGCTACAGATGACAAGTTACACTAATATTAATAGTACTTTAAGTTTGATAATTAAATGGCTCAACAGAAACAATCTTCATGTAAATCTCGAAAAGACGAATATTATGAATTTCAAACTACGTATTAAAAATGCACCCAATCTGACAATAACTTACAATGATCAAAAAAATAATGAAACTGACTCAACAATTTTTTTAGGATTAAGCTTAGATAATAGTTTGACATGGAAAAATCAAATTGACATTGTATGTAAAAAACTTAACCAATTTTGTTTTGCTATATATAACATAAGGAAAGTGGTGAACCAATCAGCAGTATTGACAGTTTACCACGCATATGTTACAGCTACCTTAAGATATGCCAAATACGTCGTAGAGAACATCGACACTTTTCCCCATAAAAAGATAACTCGCACAAGGCAGGGGTCCATGAATCAACTCCTCACACACACCACTCGACTGACCAAATCAACTAAGATCATCTCTCATGTGGGGCCAAAAGTATTCAACAAACTACCCGCGAACATAAAATGTGCGGATAGTATCTCATCTTTCTTAAGAAGATTAAAATCGTGGCTCCTCACCCACTCTTTTTATGACATCAAAGAATTTTACAAGTTACCACAATAATAATGAATATCCATAAACGTGTACAACTTAATTTAAGAATGATGACATGTAATATTTTGAATATTATTAACAAATGACTTATGACTTATGGTATAATATTTCGGGGGAATGGTAAAGATCGTGAATTAGTATTCAGGAGCCAAAAGAAATGCTTAAGAGCAGTATGTGGCATTAAACAAATGGAAACGTGCAAACCACATTTCATTAGGTTAAAAATATTAACAATGCCCTGTCTTTAGATATATGAGACCTGTATCTATGTAAAATGTAATATGGACCAATTTTCGAAATTTAATAGCGTACGTCAAAAAGGAAAATATTATTTTAGGCCATCCAGAACGGCTTTAATGTCGAAAAGTATATTTGGAATGGCACCCAGAATATTTAACAAATTACCATCGTCTATTTTAAAGTTAGATGACTTAATAGAGTTTAAGAAAAAATTGTATACGTTTTAGCATTCAAGGCTTATTACACAACTCAAGAATTTTTAAATGAAATTTTTAGGGATTGAACTTAGTATTGTAACAACTTGTGCATGCGATACACACGACCATATTATATTTGCATGTCTGTATGACGAAACATGTAGATCTATATATTTTAATTAAGTTACCTACTTTTTACCATGTTTTGAGCAAATAAAGTTCTGATTCGGATTCTGATTCTGATTCTGAGTTCTACAGCTTACAGAGCCACTTAGCCTTTAGTTTCGTTTTGAAACATTGCAGTGAGGGGGCCGAGGTGACTTCTACCGGTAACTTATTATATGTATAGTCGGCCCCATTACGTGCGTCAACTTTCCGGACTTCGCCAGCCGTCGCTTCACCGGGAGAAGTCTATTAGGGTCTCGCAGCGAGCGGTTTGAGTCTGCGCGTTTTTTGAAGTCGCATAAATGTGTGTGTGTGTAAATTGCAATCTGTGCAATAACAATTAGCTGGCAAAGTTAATATGCCTAATTCTTTAAAATAAGGTCGAACGGAGGTATCGTGGGCTACCTGTACCACAGACCGCACGGCTCTTTTTTGTAACCGGAAGGCACGTTGCCAGTCTGCGGCGCGTCCCCACATCTCAGCACCGTACTGCAGGAGTGAGTGGACGGTCGCGAAGTAGCTAGTCCTCACAACATGCCGCGGCACGACTCGAGCCAGACGGCGGAGCGCAAAGCATGCACCACCTACTATGCCACATAGCTGGTCTATAGGTTACCCATGTCAGTTTGCGGTTTATTTTGAAGCCTAAGAAAGTAGTGGCTTCCACTTGTTCCAAACCGACTCCTCCAGCTGTGACCTCGGTGCATGCATTTGAACGTTGACATTACCGAAAATAATTAATAAAAAAAATAAAAAAGAGAGAAACATCTTACAAAAAAAATGCTTAATAAATAACGGTAACAACAGGCGGTCTTATCGCTTTAAAGCAATCTCTTCCACACAACCTTTGTGTAGCAGGAAAGCTTTAAACTAGAATTTGAAACAGGTAGTGCAGGAATTCATCAAGAAGAACATACTAACACATCAATCTTTCAAATATTACTAAGCAGGACACTTTAAAATACTTACATACTTAATAAATGAATATATATGCATACATAAATATAACCATACATACATACATACATACATCCATACATACGTACATACATATACATACATAAAGTACATTAAAGGCAACTTAAGGCAGAGACAGGTAATATTGTTTCGACAAATTTTTGGAAATAGAAAGAGATTTTGCACATTTTGCATATAAGCAACAGCAAAGCATTCCACAACCGAACCGCCCGAAACGTAAATGAGCTATTATAAAAATTAGTAGATGAAGGTGGTGGAGCGGGAAGATGGTTTTGGGAAGATCTGATGGAAGTCTCTCAAATTATATGTTAAATTGTATCCAATAATTGTAACTTGTGAACGTGAACCTATGTATTATCCATACACATCGCCTTGTGATAATGTGTAATGTAACATCTTGAAATTGGTAATAATAATACTATATAATAAAAACAAAAAGAGTAGGTAATATAGTATTTAGAATAAGATTGCTACACCATAACAGGGTCCATGCTGTACCTATATATATGTATATATAAGATCTTGTAATACCATGGTTGCTTGAGTAAATAAGTAAATAAATGAAACTATTAAAACGCTCTTTGAGATATCGATGAGTAGAGGCAACAAAAGTATACTGTAGAGTAACGCAAGAATGTGGGAATCACGACGGAGACGAATTGATATATAATATTGATTGGGAAGAATGGGAATTATAAGGTTACCTGTATATAATCCCTACCTATATAAAGTCTGAGCAGACGTTTGCTGTAGGTACATAACCTGCCGCCTCCGAACGATTATTATATTCCATGACCGTGTAACATATGTTTCACCCGGGAACACTCAAAAATTCCGAAGAGTCATATGTCCAAAAGCATCATTATTCCGAAATTTCAAAATTCTGAACGCCATTTACCGCGTAACGAAAATTTGGACGCAGATTATTAAATAAAATGCATAAAATAGGTTAGGTTAGTATTATACCCTGAAAGATCAAAAAAAAATATCAGCGGAACAAGGTTTTCCGAATTATGAAATTCGGAAAATATATTCTTTCGGACAAATGACTTTTCGGAGTTATGTACATAGGCCACACTGAAAGTTTTGCACTCCTGGCTATTCGCACTCATTCCAATTTCGAATTGATTATTTAAAAAAATATAGACCTTTGTTTATGGAATGTACTAAATATTGGCGGGAAATCGATAGTTATTTGTTTTTTTTGTCAGTTCGGAATAAACCGATTGCATTCAAAATGGATTTGACGCGTAAAGATTTTAGAGCAATGATTTTTTATGATTTTAAAAGTTCTCTTTCTCCGCATGAGTGTAGTACTCGCCTTCAAAATGCATTTGGTGTTGAAGCACCACATCTGAGCACCGTGAGACGTTGGTACGCTGAATTTAATAGGGGCCGTGTTAGTCTCGATGACGAGTTTCGTGAAGGTCGACCGTCAACCGCGGTCACTGAAGAAAACGTTGCTGCTGTGAGACGACTGATAGAAGAAAACCGACGAATCACTTACAAAGAAATTCGAGGACAATTAGGGATTGGTATGAGTCAAATACAAAAGATTTTACACAAAAATTTAAAAGTCAGGAAACTTTGTTGTCGGTGGATTCCTCGTGAACTAACTTCAGGCCAAAAACGGGCACGTGTCGACTGGTGCCAAGAAATGCTGCGGAAATATAAGAACGGATGTTCAAATGGTGTATATAACATCGTAACAGGAGATGAAACATGGATTTATTGTTACGATCCAGAAAAGAAACAACAGTCTAGTGAATGGGTCTTTGAAGGTGACAGTAGGCCAACAAAAATTCAACAAGCCAAAAGCGTTGCCAAACAAATGATCGCTTGTTTTTTTCAAAAAGTGGCCATGTCTGCACAGTCCTTCTAAATAATAAAAGAACTGTAAATGCCGAGTGGTACACCACAACTTGTTTGCCCACAGTCTTTGAAAAAGTTCGCGAGACACGACCACGAAGCCGCATACTCCTGCATCATGATAATGCGTCCCCCCACACTGCAAAAAACAAAAGCGTTTTTGAGTTCCGAAAATGTGGAGACCGTGGCTCATCCGCCTTATAGTCCAGATCTTGCACCCTGTGACTTTTACCTTTTCCCGAAAATCAAGGATTTCATGAGAGGTTTAACATTTCAGACGCCCGAAGATGCAGTGGCGACATTTAACCAACATGTCGAAAACATGCAGTCAAGCGACTGGGTATCATGCTTTGAAAAATGGTTCGAGCGGATGAATAAATGTATAAAATGCAAGGGCGAATATTTTGAGAAGCAGTAAATGTATTAGTTTTGTTTTAAATTGTTTTATTTAAAAGTTACGCAAAACTTTCAGTGTGGCCCTCGTAGTGTACCCGTTCCACTCTCGAACGATGATCTTGATATTTTAGACTGTGGGCTCAAATGCTCGACGTGGATCCGTGCCTAAAGATGCTGATAGACTTGACCATTCACTTGTAATGAGTAATCTAGCGAATGTTACAGGTAAAAGCACACAAAATAAACATCTTAAAGGCCGGCAACGCACCTACAACTCTTCTGGTGTTGTAAGTGTCCATGGGCGTCGATTATCGCTTACCATCAGGTGATTCGACTGCTCGTTTGCCTCCTATATCATAAAAAATAAAAAATAAAATAAAACAGGAGCGTTTTAGCGAGCATTCTAGCGAGCATTCTAGCGCGAATTCTAGCGAAACGACAGTATTCCTTCGAGTGTTTGGCCGAGCCGAGCAATTTTGTTAGTGTTCCGCCGCCGGTCTCTCCCCCTCCTTGAGCGTTCGCTAGAATGATCGTGAAAATGTTTGCGGCGATGTTTGGCTCTACGCTTGGCTCTGTTCGTTGTTCGACAAATTAAAAAACGTGAATGCTTGATGTTCTGTTGCATGCTCATGTAAATAGTCAAGCATGTGAATGTTCAAGCACTATCTGCACCTTAAGCAAGCGACGGTTAAAGTTACACAATCCCATAACCATCCCACATGAACAAAAAGACGACGGACCGCGCCACTTCTTATTAGTGTATTGTGCGATCTTTTCCTACGATGAAATATAATATATACTCCTCAGCCTTCTCCTTCCCTAAGTATTAATATAAAGTGATGGATCACTCGCGTATAAACTTGTCCAATACATTTTTAACTGGCACGGACTTAACGGTCGACTTGCGAGCTCCGTTTTGCATGGCAATATAATTTCAATATTGTTCACACGGTTCCGACCACTGAGCGTGTCAGACCGAGCACGAAACACAGAAATCAGAAATTGTATTTGCTTACAGGGTACAGTCAGAGGGTTTTCACAAAAATGGTGAGCCCAGTGTACCTAGCCTGCGAGCAGGCGTGCCAATCATTAAAATAATATTGAATGTCACTACTACACACATTATAAAAATCGTTACCTTCGAGCACTTTCAAGTTTATAGGGAGTTTGTTATAATGTTTTAAACCACAATGCAATGCATTAAAATCTAATCGGAATGTGAAATTTAATCTTCAGATTGGCCTTAAGGATACACATCCTCAGCGAAGAAGATGTATTAGCTTGTTTAAAGCATCATAGACATAGACTGGCGCTTATTAAATCGCGTAGAGTTTTTTTTACAACTAGTTATGACTCCTGACATCTTCAATCGCACTGTTACTGTTGCCTCTCATCATAATTCCACGGAACATTCATTTGTTTTCATTTCAGAGTACATTATTATCGAGAAATAAATGAATCAGAATCTGTTTTACATAGTTATTTTCACTTATATATTACTAGCTTCTGCCCGTGACTTCGTACGCGTATAAATCATGGTTTATATGGTAAAAGGGGAGGCAAGCGAAGCCGAAGGATTAAATGCCTATATCATGCACCATCATATCATGCCTATATCAGAGACCGCTCCCTAAGCGAGCTCGAGGGCCGAAGACCCAAAGGCAAGTCCCCATGGACACTTACAATCCTTAGGCGTCTTTGCAAGCGAAACATGTGGCCAAAGTACCTACCGAAGATGAGCGTCGAGGCAAGCGAGCCCTTACGGACAATTACTATCCCGTAGGTGAGTGGAGAGACAAAGAGCGAAGTAAGTGATGGGAGTTTTCTATATAAAAAAATTGGTACCTACATACTCAATTCTCCACGGAATGTCGTTTTGTCCAAATTGTATACCCACATCCCTTGGCGTTGGTGAACTATTTATGATAATTTGAGATAAGTCAACTCCTCCGTATCTCAAAGACCATTTTAATCACCTCACTTCCATCAGATCTTCACATAATCATCTTCTCGCTCCACCGCCTTCATTCACCAAGTTCTATAGCAACTCAACAACAAGGTTGTTGCGCTGTAATATATTTATATAATTGTATTAAAGTTTGTATGTATGTACCTATGTCTTATATCTACGGAAGTGTGTATTTGACTGTGTAGTTGTCATATAACGTGATGTATGTGTTAGTAAGCTTTTCTTGATTTATTCCTGCACTACCTGTTTACTTACAACTCTTCTTGAAAATTTCCTGCTACCCAAAGGTTGCCTGGAAGAGATCGCTCTAAAGCGATAAGACCGCCTATTGTTACTTTCATTTAGTGAATGTACTCTTGTAACATGTATTTCTTATGTTGTGGTGCAATAAAGAATATATTATTATTATTATAAGTATTCAACTCAACATTAAATAACTTTAGATGACCTCTGATTTCATAGCAAATATAGGAAGGCAGAGATCAAGGTTGCTGGGTTTTCAATATCAACAGCGACGTCGTCAGTGACTGAAGATAATTAGATCTCTAATGTCTAACAGTTACTTTTTCAAGTGTTTTATGTGTACGCACATAAACAGACAAACAGATAAACAGACAAAAATTCTAAAAACTGTTGGAACGTGTTCTGTTATCGATTCTAAGTATCCCCAGCAAACTTTTTATCGAATATCTTTCATGTAACTAGGTATAGACTTTCGACCCTTTTCAGCTTTATTATATGTATAGATTAAGCCGGTTTCTTTTATCTATTTTAGTTAAGCAATATCACACTACATAGATGTTCTTACACCGCGGGTTAATTTGAAAAAGCAATAATCAAATTAAACAATAACTATTGCAATCAAACACAAAGTTCTAGTGTCACCTCATCCTTATATCAGCCAAATGACGTCCACTGCTGGACATAGGTCTCCCCCAAAGAGTGTTACAATTACCGGTCCTGCGCCAACTGCATCCAGCGGACTCCAGCGACCATTACCAGGGCATTAGTCGACTTAGTATCCAAGTACAAGCCTGAGTCGTGTTAAATAAGCACTCATTGTCGATAGACAGTTTAAAGTACCTAATGCTCATAGAGGTAATTCCGTCACTTTTATCGGGCTTTTTTCTACACAAAAAATTATATACAGACCTAATTGACGACCTCTGTAGCCTAGTTGGTAGTGACCCTGCCTACGAAGCCGAAGGTCCCGGGTTCGAATCCCGGTAAGGGCATTTATTTGTGTGATGAGCATGAACATTTGTTCCTGAGTCATGGATGTTTTCTATGTATTTAAGTATTTATTTATCTATATAAGTATGTAAATCGTCGTCTAGTACCCATAGTACAAGCTTTGCTTAGTTTGGGACTAGATTGATTTGTGTAAGGTTGTCCCGAAATATTTATTTATTATTATTATTAATAGACCGCGAGCTAGGAGCTTTTTCTTGTCAGTCCCTTCCCCCCAGTAGACAAATTGTGAGAAGCTTAAGAAAGCTGTAGCATAAGCCCCGTGGAGGTCAGCTGCGGCTCCGTTGGTGGATTGACCAGCAGCAGCCACCCAAACACGAAAAAACATATATTTAATTTTGCTATTTACCTCCGATTCATTTTATCATCAAATGATAGTTAATCCAATATAATGACGAAAAAAATATAATATAATAATAATAATCACGAAGTTATGATTATTTTACCTCTTGCGTTGCTTATTTCTCCGTTTGTTCGTGTTCGTGTGACCAGCTGACGGGTTTTCCACCACTGTACAGCCAGCTGACGATTTTTTTCCGTTATTATATTGGATTAACTATCATTTGATGATAAAATGAATCGAGGGTAAATGGCAAAATTATATATTTTTTACGTGTTTAAGTGGCTGCTGCTGGTCAATACACCAACGGAGCCGCAGCTGACCTCCACGGGGCTTCATGGTACAACAATCTTAACCTTGTCACAAGTTATCGCACGGGGGTTTATTGGTCACAAAAAACTGTTGCTAGCTCGCGGGCTATAACTGAGGTAGGTCCGAAATGTTACGCAATTGACTAGCTGCTAGCTGGTCTCAATTTATCTTAAGTCCATCAGCAGCCGAATATTCGAATATTTGGCAAACGTTGCCTATCGCAGCCATGCAAGCGACATTGATTTAAGCACCGTATGAGAGACAATTTAGTCACTTCCAATCTGCTTCCAAACAATCTACTTAACTTTATGGTTCTGAACTTTAAGAGATCAATCTGTCACGACAATTCGCATTTCGTTATGGTATGTTGATCATATCATCTTAACCCATTCAGTTGGTGTTGCGCGCCCTCATTTGATCAGTTATTTCGCCGCGTGCGCTTGTAAGCGAGAGGGCGCAGCTCAATTTTATGTTATACTAGCTATTCTCGGGAGTCTGAGCCTATCACAGGTGGGATAGAACATATTAAATGTCCACCCTGCCTGTTGAAAACGAAAGACAAGTACCAAGTTAATCTCTAACATAGCCACAACTTTACATTTCATAGACATTACCTATTATTACCTTATTCACGCCCACGACTCCGCGTGGAACTCGTTTATATATTAGCTCCATACAAACATTCACCCCCCATGTCACCCCTTTAGGGGATGATTTCCGAGATAAAAACTATTATTCGTCCTTCCCCGGGACCAAAACTATATCTATACTAAATTTCATCTGAATCGGCTCAACGCGAACGGTTTAACCGTGAAGAGGTAACAGACAGACAGATACACTTTCGCTATTTATAATATTAGTACCTATATGAATTTGTATAGGTAAAGCGAAATATAAGTGACAAATTGACCTACTTCTGATAAACCCTTAATGCCTTTTAAATAGGTCGCACGTAACTTGACTCTTCATACTTATCCAACCATTTTGTGAGACAATGTGTTAGATGAAAACGACGTAATTTTATAGAAAAGGAATGGAGTAACTCCCCTTCTGTAGTGGTAAACAAAAGAGCTTCATAATCCATAGGATGAACGTATTTAGGTAAGATGTCACAAGCGACGTGGTTGTCCAACTTTCCTCAGTTAGTAATATTACGCTACCAGTAATTTAGTAATGAGACTTTTTTGCGAATGTTATTGCACGGTGTCTTCAATGATATTATAGTCCTCCTTGTCGTATCCGACAACGGCGACCCTAACAATTTATTCTGATGAGCACGTATCGCTCGGGCTCGCAACGCCGAACTTAGATTTAAATCTTCGATCACATTGTGTGCAGTTTAGGCTGGCCCTGGTGATTGTATGTTTATATATCGAATGTGATCTGAGTAAAGTACAATATTAAATGTGAGACTGTTAAATCACCTCTTGGTTTGGGGAGACAGGGAGGCTGCTCAGGTGAGTCTACATATATCAATCCTTGTGCAATGATGGGCTTAAATAGTTACCTTTTCCTTCAGAATGTGCCACTTGTGCGGATGGTATTTGTGCTCATCACAGTGTACTTGATAAAATGTTTTGCACCGTAATTGATATACTAACGAAATTGGCTAGGCAACCAGCTAAAAGTCATCGTGAAAAACATCACATAGTTAGAATGGAATAGACATGTCGCGGATGCTCATAGCGGTGCCAGATTGAAATTTCTATGTTGAACTTATGCTGGAAACTTATGACGGAAAAGTCTACAAGGAAATGTGTCATTCAAGTCTAAGCTGAAACGGTGCCAGGAAAGACAGGACCAGATTAAAAGCGATATACTGGCCTCGAGCCATTAAGCAAAAGACTTCAAGGGGTTTTGGGGTCCCTGTAGGTGTCGGAGGCATAAACGATGGGGGGAACATACGCGCGTAGCTGAGCAGCTAATGAAAACTGAAGTCGTCCCAATTGTTAAGAATAGGACAGGGCACGTGTCGGATATGACAAATCACAGGCCTACCTCTCTTGTCACTACAATCGCCAAGGTGCTTGGCAGCTTGCTTAATCACCATCTTAGCAAACATTAATCTCCAGGATGCCTTGTTTGGGTTTGGAGCTGGACTACCGACGGAGAGTATTATTATGTGCCCATGTGCCTTAAGCAAGCTGTTAGGTACTACAAGGAGAGGAGCACCCCAATCTATGCGTGCTTCCTTGAGGTGTCTAAAGCATTTGACTTGGTGGCATATGATTTGATCTGGACCAACTAAATAAAACTACGGTGCCAACCGAATGTGTGTCCGTATTAAAGTAGGTCAATATGGTGAGATGGGCTGGAAAATAGTCTGACCAGTATAAACTGGAATTGGGGTGAGACAGGGTGGACTGACGTCTCCTGTCCTTTTCAATTGATATATTGATTAGTTGATTGGGGAGCTGAGCAGCATGCATGTCGGATGCCATGTCGACAATGTCTGCGTGAACAACATTAGCTATGCTGATGATATGGTGCTGCTTGGACCTTCAATCAACTCTATAAGGCAATTGATTGTGAGATGTAAGAGCTACGCTGATCGACGTGATCTTAGGTACAATGCTATTATTAGCATGCAGAGCATACATAGCAGTGTTATGTTCATTTTTAAAGCCCGTAAATACAATCCGCATAATATACCTTCGGTCATATTAGAATAGAATAGAATAGAATAGAAATTTATTCGGATAACACATCATTACACATACATTCACACAATGCACCTTAAGAGCTAACAAATAGGGAGGTGCTACCGAAAAGGTCTCCACTCAGCAATGCAGTTGACACAGCACTGCCAACGGCGCTGGTTTTCTGTGGATCCAGTGAGGTGTGCGGGACAACATACTACGCGACTCGTATTAAGGGCGGTATAAATACATAAAAATACAAAAAGTAATATTCAATGCATATAAATAAATAAAATTGTGGTTAAATCAATTTGAATAGTGAATGGTGTGAATATTGAATGGTGTGGCTCTGAAAGTGTCCAGTAAGTTGAAATATTTGGACCATTTAGTTAGGCAAGACCTGGACGATGACCTGGACATAGAAAGGGAGAGAAGAGCCTTAGCAATCAGGGGAAATATGCTCATCCGTAGATTTGCACGGTATACAAGGGAAGGCAAGCTGGCACTTTTCAGAGCCTATTACGTACCGTACGTCTTTCTACAGGTGCAGTCTATGGGTGAAGTATACGAGACGCGTCTACGCGTCGTTGTGAGTCCAGTACAACAACATCTTCAGGATGCTGCCTCGTCACTGCAGTGCGTCATGCATGTTTGCCGAAGGGTCGCCTCGCTGCTGCGACGAGTGAGAGGAAGTGAGAACAGCATCCTGCAGGCAGTCCATACGTCCTTGCAATAGAAAGGACGTATGGACTGCCCTACGCTGAGACACTGGGTTGACATTGTGACGGGGAGGGTAAAATAATTTAGAGTTTTGCCCTGCTCGTTACAGTGTTGATCGGAATTTTAATTTAATAATAGTACCCTGTTTAGTATACTTCTTATATGTAATATTGATTCTATGAGTCTGAAATAAATTATTTTATTATTATTAGTAAATGATGGCCTGGGGTGAATTTTCCGTAAATGGCGCTTTTGGTCCAGGTGTTCAAGTGCTCGACTTGAACAGCTGGACCTTCAAAAGAAGCTACACCCTTACTGACTTTATTATGCCATTCCGATCTTATAGATGCGACCTCCTCCTAGTGGGGTCACTAGCAGAATGTGTTATTTCACTTCCTCATATTAAATGTTCGGTTCTGGCACTTCGCTGGCCGCTGCCGCGGCGCGCTCGCTTCGCTCGCTCGGCTCGCACTGTAGGATCGCAGTACACCTCCCCCCTCCCCACCGGTCGAAAATCTGTTGGGGTGTCTGAGGTTTTCAGTGGCTGGTGTAACACGTTGTATATTGAGCGTGACTGTCCCAACTTTCGACAACGTAGTCATTTTGCAATTAAGCTATTTTGATATATGTACTTTTTAAGATCTGGACCCGGAGCGATGTGTTAATTTTGCGTCTTCGACATTTTGAAATATGGACAGGACAAAATGAAGGCAATTTACGATTCTGACATTATAAAACATCGACTAGCAGCGATTTGGTCATTATGCGAATCAGATTTTATGAGATATTGACTAGTTGAGATAAAGTCATTTTACGAGTCGGTCATTTTGTGATGTGGACTAAGAGCGATGTGGTAATATTGCGATCTACTCCTTCCGCTAGTGACCCCCGCGATTAAGCTTTCCATTCGCAAGCTCGGAGTAGAAGACAGATTTTGGGCATCTGCAGTCTCTCATGCGGCTAACGTGGCCACTCCATCTCAATTGGCTTCTCATCAGTATAACCTCCAAGCCAAGCTTGTTAGATCTTTGTAAACGTCTATGTTGGTCACACGATCCTGCCACCGAATGCGGAGAATAAATCGTAAACAACGCATGTGGAAGGCGTCAAGCTTTGTGATATCTCCCTTATATAAGCCAGCACTCTGCAGTATATTGGGAGCCTTATAGACAGAAAGCTTGCTTTGAAGTTTCAGATCGTGTGATTTCCAAACACGTTGGTTCAATTTGCCAAAGGTGGCAGCAGCTTTGGCTATGCGTGTGATGGGATCTCCGAGGCAAGGCGATTGACACTTCAGATTTGGCTCCCCAGGTACCTTAAAGCTAATCACTAGTACTTAATTCGTTTCTGCAACAATATTGTAAGGGAGAGTATAGTTTGGAACTTAGGGAGTTTGTTTATAATGGTTAACATCAGGAAACACTTGTCGTATTTCAAAAACACCTTCACCGGCATATAAAATATCATTGTGATCTTACTTCATAGGATAAAGGTCAGGTCAGGTAAAATATTATATTTGAAGAACGTACCAGCTTCGTTAAACTCGGCCCAGGCCCCCCTACAATTATACTTACAGTACAACTCAAGTGGAGAGCTTTTACTTAGCTCAGCTTTTTCATGTCTGCGTAACTTCAAAACAAAGTTTAGATGTGCAAGTTACTCTCGCGCCCATGCACGCAAATAATAGATTTTGTTTAACAATCAATTTGTCAGGACGCCGCCGTCGAAGGTTGCGTCTGGAGGACAGGATCATCATATTTGACATAGGTTATTTTTTATCCCGCAACTACGCCCGTTTAAAACCTTCAGAACCTCAGCAGGTTTGTAAGAATAACGGAAATAAGTTCTACTTTGTAAAATAATGAAAAAGTGTGATTGATTGGCGCCTCTTGAAGACAACTGTTGACAAATGAAAAATGGCAGGAAATTAGAATAGCCAGCAGTGATTCTTCATTGCATCGTCTATTTTTTATCCAATAACGTGGGATTATCTTATTATGATATTATCATATTAAAGATAATATAGCATTCAGAGAAGTCAGGTTAAGTTTCGCGTCTTTCCTGTGGACATTATCAAAGTTAAAGGCTTCTGAAGCCAAATTTTTGTTTGGACTCTTAATCCGCATTAAACGGCGTCTGCTCTTCTATATTACTATTTGATAAAAACATTATTTAAATGCACGTGAGCTCTTAATTATTGATCACAGGAGAGACGGATGTGTGTGTTTACCCGTACACAGTGTATAAAACAAAATGCGTCTCTCCTGTGGTCAATAATAGTATTCTGTTTAAATTGTTCATATATTTCTCAGGCAGGAGTGCTCACCATTACCAAACCAATTTCAAATCAATACTTTAACCACCATATTAGTTATCACTGGTGGAGCGCCCACACTACCGATTCCCACCGGATTACCTAAAAGTATTTTTAGGCAACCCTACAGCTATATACTCTAAACACTTTCATTTTTTTTGTTCCGGTTTACCCATCGAAAATTTTCACGCGCCGCCGCTTCTTAAGAGTTATCGAGATTTATAATATTTAATAACCCACATTATTTACGGTTTCAAAATATATTTTGGAAAGAAAACCTTAATAAATGACATATTTCGATTCTAATTTTCAAACCTTTGTCGCATTGCCCTTTCAGGGAGTGTTGAGACAAAATTTGACCGTATTCTTATGGGTGTAAGAGCTATTTCAGATAAAATCTACCTCGTTTTTGTGTTAACCTCAACCACCTAACTATTGAATCAACGCAAATCCGATCCCCTCGACACCTGAATGCAAGCATTCAACAATGTCTCTTAACGCCGCTTGAAGGCTTGGAGCTTTTGATCGGCGCGTCAACCCTTTCTTTTCTTTTCTGCCTGGAAGCAGGGGGACCTTTCCGATATTTTTTAGGACGTAAAATTAGACTTTCATAACTGGGGCACTGCCGCTGTGGATATCGGTAGGAGCGATCAATATTTTTTCTCGTTGTTATAGTTGTAAACGAAGACAACAGCAACATGATCTATACGAGTACTAAAGTAAGTAGCTTTGTATGTGATGAGCTCGACCCCTGAAACGATTTCTAGAATTCGTTCACCTGTGTGTAGTATAGACTTTCCGGGTCGTAATAGGCTATATTTTATGCCGCGGGCTAGCCGGCGTTCCTTCCAATACGCGGGCGAAGCCGGGCGCCGGGCGGGTTAGTTTCCTTTAACATGCTTAAGACATCGATACCATAGTTCACAATCGTATTCATTACGGGAAAAAAAGTGGTGTAATTAGTATGATAGTGCTCAAATATGATGATGTGCATAAAGTTACAATTTCAGTGACAAAAAAAAGAAAAAAGTACGACTGTATCGACATAGTATGCAAAATTATCTCACGCCTGTTTTTTCAAAAATGGTTAGTAGAACACACAGAATATAAAGCGGCATTTTTACCCATATAGTTTTAAAAATGGAGGAAATGTGATATTGCAGTGATAGGTTAGTGGCCCCGATGGGCCACTAAACCCCTGCCCCTGGCCCCTGCCCCTGGCCTGGGCCCTAAAACACAATTAACCCTGTTTCTAAGCTAGACTTTTACGAGACCCACGGGGGGTGTGGGGCGGGGGTGATATTCTAACCCGACACCCCATGATATTTATTTTGAAGCCCCGATGAAACGACGGATGGTACCTATACGATTAACGTCTGTCTGTGGAATCGTAGCTCCTTATTACAAATTATTTTGTTAAATATTTCTCTATATATTCTTTGTAACAAAACAAATCATGTATAAATATTGAAAATAAATAAATATTAGAAATACTAGCTTCTGTCCGCGAATCCATCCGCGTGGAACTCGTTTATAAATATCGTAGCTCCATACAAACTTTCACCCCCCATTTCACCCCCTTAGGGGACAATTTCCGTGATTTAAACTATCTTTTGTTCTGCCCCGGGACTGGGGAGAATATCTCTATACCAAATGTCATCCTGATCGGTTTAGCGGTTTCAGCGTGAAGAGGTAACAGACGTCTGTCGGACAGGCAGATTAGTGGAATAATACTGTCGACTGTACATCGCGCTATATTTACAGCAAATTTTCAATAATTGTAACAAACTGTAACAAAACATCATCGCCAACAACCAAAGCGCCGCGTCACTCCCGAAACATTTACCTTCTTTAACATTTTTGAACTTAAAATGTTTCAGAGGGCGGCACAATGGACGAAGACAAAGAGATTGCGCCAGCGAAATGTGAGGGACCATTATTGTACCGAATGATAACGTATTCAATAGACCTGCTTATGTTTGTGTCCGACGCAGAAAGGAGGGAGTGTATAAAGGGCAAAATAGGTAAAGATGCATGCTTTCGTTAAGAAATAAGTCATTATTATAATAATAATAAATCAGCGTATATACGTCCCCTGCTGGGCGGCCTCCTCTCGTGGATGAGAGGCAACGGGCTGCTGCCCTCACGCTGGCCCTGTGCGGGTCATTGGGGACTTCACATACAGCTTTGAATTTCGGGTTACCTCTATTTGGCATAACTTTGATTGTCCGAAACGTTTTTCGCATAACAGACTTGGCATATTCAGTTTTCGCAGAATGTTAATGTGGCAGAAACCTTACTTGATAGAATTTCTAAAATTTCGAAAATGTGTTTGGCCGAATTTATGCATACTACTCGTATTGATATGGCCGATTATATTGACGCATAATTTGGTTTAGCATAAATTTAATCGGCATATTATCGATTGGCCGATACTATGAGAACGAGATATAACAACAATATAATTATATCATTTCGATAAGGATTATAATATAGTACATAATAAGGTTAGGGCAGCTAGTAAATGGGGGGTCGGGGGGCGAAGCCCCCCCCCCCCCCTTAATTATCTTTATATATGTTGTAATTTTACCAAATATCAGCCCCAAAAACGTCGTAATTTTTGAGAAAATAAAAAAAAAGGAAATACGTTTTTATTTATTATCTACTAAAGTAGCGGCCCGATTTTTTTGAAATATGTGTATATTATGTAGATAATGGAGGACTTTTCATAAAAAAAATTACCATGACATTTTATATTTAACGAAAAAAAAAATTGTTTTAAAAAATCTTTTTACTTGCAAGGTGGCGACACCTTCCAATATTGGATATTTTATAAACCATTTAATACTCTACCACATATATTTTTCCAAAAAATATCACTCTGATCAACAGGTTAAAAAAAGCGAATTTGTAACCTCTCATACATAGGTTTCTCTTTACTAGGTGGGGATTAGCTGTTTTTGAGATATTGAAGTTTGAAATGAAAATGTCGGGGGTTTTTCAACTTTTCTAAGTTGTAGTTATTACTGATAATTTAACCTTGAGTCACTGACACTGTGAATCCTACCTTTAGGGTCGGCAACTAGCATGTGATTCCCTTAGAATTGCAAGTGTCTATAGGCTGCGGTGCTGCTTACCATCAGGCAGGCCGCATGCTTGTTTGCCACCGGCGGGGAATTAAAAAAAGTTGAGTGGTAGAGAATGCCTCGTGGCATTAAGTCCGCCTTTTGTACGATAAGATTTCTTTTGTTCAATAAAGATTAAAGAAAAAATAAAATTAATAAATAAAGCTAGTACATTACGAAGTAACAGATTGAGTTCAAGGTTCCAGAAAATTCGAATTTCGATTTAGATTCCGCTATCGATTATAGCCGTGGCTGAATGCAGTTTGGCCTTACAATTTTTTAAAAGTTAAGATAAAAATAAATGGCGGAAAATCGAGTATTTTACTATGCGAATTTCGATTCTGTCAAAACAGTTTATGCGCAAAATCATCCGTTTTGGCATAATTTTTTTAGTAACCTTGAATTTCTTCGCAGTATGCACGATGTTTTTTTTTCACAAGTATTGTTTTTTAAGTTTTATACAGCCCAAATAGGAGATGGCGGGACGATTTGGACGAGTTCTGCTTGGGTTGGCGGGAGCATGCCAGCGACAAGGCCAACTGGAGGAAAAGGTAGGAAGCCTTTGCCCAGCAGTGGGATACCAAAAGACGACGTTTTATATAGATTTAGATTTAGATTTATTTATTTCGAGATAAAAATTACAATATTGATTCGCATACAATGTCAAAATTATAAGAATCCTTATCACGATCGTCAATAATTAATAATAAGAAATAAAAATTAAATAATATTCAAAATGTCAATACAGAAAGTGGAAATAGTATCTCCGATTACGGATTGTCATTTAACAACTAGTGGATAATTAATTTCACTTAATCTATTTTGGTTTGATATACCATTGCTTATTATAATGTAACTGATGGTTAGTATTGTTTCAGATAATTTTCAAATGATCTAATATAAAGGTGATATAATGATTTAAGGCTATAATTACAATTAGTATAAAAGACATTTACTATATTTATCACTTGGTATAAAACGTGTTTATCATAATGACAATAATAATAATTTGTCAATTCTATAAATTTCAGAAGATATAAGTTGATTTTACAATAAATGACTTTAGATATAAACTAATTATTAAAAATAATGATTTAATGAATAATAAAATAAATAAGCGAGACCCCTCGAAGCTCCGTCGGAATGCCTATCAGTCACTGCGTTGTAATCTTCAAGGGCTGCTTCGAAGCGCCAGAACCGAACATTTTTAGTAATACTTACATTACATATTATATAAGTACCTACTTACAAAATTCTACGGCGTAGAGCGGGAGATTGAGTCCCAGAAACGAAAGCGGGGCTCCGTCAACTTCTTGGCAGACATTGTTATATGGAAGCGCAATTATTTTAAATAATATCCATATTACAAATTTTATTCTCTCACATTCAAATAATATACATGTCACACAATACATCGCAACAAAACAACACATTAAAATTAGAAACCTAAGCCTACTTATCTAAGCTAAAAACTAAGTATCGAATAACCCGCCCCGCGCCACTCCAGGTGCAAAGGTTCCCATCACGCTAGCCGCATTGCCGCGCTGCACAGCTATGGCTAACCTTTGCACCAGAAATGACCCAGAGCGGGGATCCAGGCCTCTCTCCTGCAAACGACGCCCCACTTCCCTAAAAAAGGTTGTGGCCTCCGAGCACCAACACCCAGTCGTCTCCACCGTAAGCGGAACAAATAAATAATTGCATAGGCCCGAGTACTTGTCCCTCTTCCGCATTGCTGCCAGCTCAGCCGCTGCTCCTGGCGCCCGCGAGGTGCGACCAATGTGAGAAGCAGCAAAAGTGCTGACACACGTCGCGTCCCAGAGCACTTGCCTCTCTGCCAGGGCACCAAGGTCAAACCGTCAGACCTTTTGCCGTCAGATCGGCTAAGGCCAGGAGGTTCCAGCATACACGGCACATTCGCCGACACAAGGGCCCTCCTAACAATATCATTAAGGGCGTGGTGACGTGGGAACCTTCCTGCGCAGCGACAACAACTCAGTGCATGATGACCGCTGCTCTCCACCATAGCGCCGCAGATGCATATGTGTGGTTCACAAACATCACAGCCCAGACGAAGAGCCACGGCCACCCGCAACGAGTCATTATCAAGAAGCGTACCCAAATGCGGAGAAGGGAGAGCGTGTAGCCACGCCCCAGACTCTGGCCTTGATACGGCCATGAGCCTTGCCCTATCCACACCTACCGCGCCCTCCACTAGGCCGTCCAGCGTCCGCTTCCCCCCCACTTTATCCCACAACCGCTGCCGGTCAAGTTTCTCAGGTACAGGCGCACCCGATTTGAGAGTCGTCCACGCTGACAAAGCATCGGCAGCAAAAGGTATGGTAGCCTTGACACCATCTAGGGAAAGTATCTGAGTGACAAGGTCGTCAGGTTACCCGGCCCAGTTGCTTCCGGCGCCCTAAACGCGGAATAGGCAAATGATAACAGAGTGAACCACTCGGTCACCCCGTTAGTATCTATGCATCTATCCACAAGATCGCACATCTTGCCGGCCGCCAGATTCCGTGCTCCCTTAGGAATGTGACGTAGCACCCGAACAGACTGCTTAAGAGCGGCTAGGTCGCCCAAACCCAAAAGACCACCCTGGTTGACCGAGTGTCATATGTCACTGTCACAGTTCGGTGCCCAATCAGCTGTTCATGGAGTGAAATGTCCCGTTACATTTTAAGCGAAAAACTAACGTTCCTTGTGTTTTGAATAACAAACGGTAAAAAGTGAGCCTCACCAAAGTGCCAAAATGCGTAATTATCGTGCTGAGTGGCTAAATACGGCGTCCCTTCAGCACTGAGTCAGTGTCCGGCACTTATGTCAACAACACAACATAACACGTAAGCTTTTATAACTTATTTATACTTAAAAGAATCGGAGCTCCCTCAATTGCACTGTTTACCTGGCTAGGGTTGCCAGTAGTTTTCAGTTGTTTATATCTATATTAAACACATTTCTGTCATAAATGCGTTATACGAATATGTCGGCTGTAGCAGTATTCAAGGTTCAACTTAACGTGATGGGCATCACGTATGGGCGTGGTGCTTGACAGAATCAGATTGTCCCTGCTGAGTGAAGTTAGTTCCCGGTTGCATCGAGGCAAGGACGGACGCACATGAACAAGTGCAAGGATGCGGGTCGTACAATTTGGGACTGTCTCACGTTCGGTTATGTCCTTGTGTTAGAATAATTAAATCGAGTAATAATTGTTATGCGGACTAATTAGTGATTTAGTGACTAAGATAATCAAGACATTTAAACTAGATATTTTATCTCGAACAGTATTGATGTATTAAAATAATGTAAAGTGATTGTGTGGGTTTATTAAATAATCACAATTATGGGTGACCAAGATCAAGCTCGACCTCCTGTACCGATAAATATATAATTATGCCACTTGCAAATTATGTCATTTTGCCTATTATATCAATCGAGAATTAGAGTAAAGCAAAATATAGCAAAAAAGCGTTATATCAAACATTACATCATACTAAATAACTTTATGCCAATTTAATGTATATCAAGTGTATGTTAGTTTTTCTGACATTACTATATGAAACATTACGCACCCCTAAAGAGGCTAGAAAAAATGTTTTATAGAAAATCTGTTCATTAACCAGACAGTGATTGTAGAGAGCGCGTGTGACTACTCGCATCACTCGTCAGTCGCTAGACTCGATGCCGCCGCCGCTAGGCAGGCCGTATACTTGTTTACCATGGTCATGACACACATAACAATACAGATTCTAGCCTAGCTGAACCGTGTTTATTGGCTTTTTGAACGAGGGAGCGAAGCGAACGAAGTTGTCCTGATGTCCAGATGTCCGGTTGCTCTCCTCTACAGGTAGCATTTCTTAACCGATTATCGTAAAATTTTGTGAACTGATCAATTAAATAATTGAACCATTATAAAGTAATTTTTTGGGGATACAGTTTTTCAAAAGTAAAAATAGTAACAGAACCTCTGATTAGGTATTATTTATTAATCCTACCGACTGGCAATATACTTTTCTTGTAACTATTAGGACAAAGGAATCAATAATAAGCGGAGGCTATCTGGACAATTCCTCACCCATCTTTACAAAGGTAAAATATATTCATATGTATGCTTGTATGCTTTTGAAACTTCCCCCGAAAATGAATATATTTGTCACAAGTACGCCGCTTTCTCCTTGAGCATTATTGCATCACAAAGAATTAAAATTCCGTTCCAACTCGCTCTTATTATCCAGAACGCCGAAAGGCAACAAGGTCTATTTTCGTCCGGTGTTTCCGATCCCAAACGCATTTCAATATGTTTCGCGCGCTTGCTTCGACTCTTACCTAATTAAAGTGTCAGAAAGAGTACGAAAACATATTATTAAATTGTTGTTGGGGTGGAAAGAGGTGAACCGAATCAATTGAGGCTACGTATGCACGAGCAACGCTAACGACCCCCTTGGGGCTTGCGTCGTGAAGGTACCCATAAACTTCTTCTCTTAAATGGAAGCTGAGCCTCGTCTCTCGGGATGGCGTGTTCAGCCTCCATGAAAGGGTGTGGTGTTTGAATTTAACGCCAAATATCTCTATACTTACGTATTCAGACCACGAGCCAATGAATCTGGAAGCTTGATGTGTGTTTTATACGTCGATAATTTTCATGATTCAGTGGATATTGATCAGTCTGTAAAGCTTTTCACGCTTTAAGTTTTGAACTAAAATTGGCCGTGCAAGTACTTACTTTCCTGAGAAGCGTTATAGGATAAGGAGTGGGATGGGGCTGAAAGCCTGCAAAGTTCCAGCCGTTTTGATAAACTCAACTCTCATGTAAGTTATGTAAGCTAGTAAGCTAGCCTGATGATAATAATAGACCACAATAGCTCAGCGATGGACGCGGTGATATAAGGGCTCTCACAGCCCGGAAGGCGCTACCAGAAGCTTTATACTCCTGAAACAAATACATTTTTTTTAATGAGTTAACTATAAGGAGGCGGTCCCTAACCATTAATAATAAAGCATCCTCCAATTACTTCCATTTTCCTCTGTCACTTGCTGTTCTAGACCATGTTTTACCTGATATTAGGACAATATCATCACTCCACCTTTTAAATGGTCTGCCTTGATTACGTTTATTTATATGATTATAAACCAGTTAATTAGTAAGACCCGGCCACCCCGGCTTTTTCTAAATCATTGCGTGTGATCCCAACTAACCACAGTGCGTTGCGCGTCTTAACCGCGCAATGAAAATGCTTTATCTATATGAAATTAAAGTTGAAAATTAAATGAAGGCAATCCATCTGTCAGGTCTTAACTAACAGTAATCGTACTGTAACTGACCACCCTGTGTTTATATTGAACCTTATTACAATGCACTTAAGGTGCACCGATGGTCAGTTAGCTGTGTTGTCAATAGTACTTATAAAGAATACTTATCAGAATAAAAAAGTTCTTAAGCATTTTGGAAAAATTCCATTCCTAAGGGGATTAAATAGGGGTGCAAAGTTTGTATGGGGGGGAAATTTATTTTTTGAGCTAGAGACTTGAAACTTTGTAGAAATATTATTTATTTAATTACAAAAAAAAGCTTTTAGGAAATTCCACCCCTAAGGAAGTTAAAAAGGGGTGCATGGTTTGTATGGGAAGCATTTTTTTTGAGCTAGAGACTTGAAACACTGTAGAAAGATTACTTATTGAAATATATAAAAAAGTACTTTCAGCGTTTTTGGTAATTTTTCCCTAAGGGTGTTAAAGCGGGGTTCAAAGTTTATATGGAGAGCAAGACATTTTTAAAAGTAAGAGATTGGTAACTTTCGGTTTAGACTGATTGTTTGAAGACTAGATAACTAAATGCCACGTCTTAGAAATTTATTCCTTAATGGGGTTAAAAGAAATTCAGCCCCTAAATGGGCTAAAAGGAGTTAGAGGTTTGTACGGAGACAAGACAGCTTTAAAGTAAGAGAACTGTAACTTTGGTCAAAGAGTAGAAAACCAATTAACACCGTTTTTTTTTTAATTCATCCTCCAGTGAGGTTAAAAGGTGTTGGGAGTATATATGGAGAACAAGTAATTTTTGAAGTAAGGGAATTCTTAGGTCGTACAATATACTATATGGTAAGCCATTTATTAGTCAAAATACATAATCCGACTGCTAGCAGAAAAGTAGGTTAGATTAAGTTAGAACCACGACCCTTACAGACCCGAACATCTACCAGAAATGTAGGTTAGGTTAGGTTAGAACTGCGATGCTCCCAGAACCGAAAAGAAGGTAAAGTTTCATTTAACCTATGGAATATTTTGTTAATTTAAACAGTATTTCAGGTAATGAAAATAATTTATTCTCTACGACTAACACCGTTAAATGGGGACGGCGGATGGAGATGGAAAGTTCTATGTCTTTTAGCATTAGATAAGTTTAGTTTGCTTTCAAAACTACACAGGTAGCCCGGACTAACGTGAGTAAAACTACAGGACGGATTTAGGCAAAAATGTCCAGTAATGTAGCTTTAAAAATACATTATGAAAATATACAATTTCTGCAGAAACGTCTCTTGATGATTCTTAAGATATTTATATGTAAAAACGGAGTTTTCAATTTACCAATTTAGACTAATGAACTCATCTCAACTGTTACCTTTTCCGAAAGGATTTAAGTAGATGAAATTTTCCGTACAGATCATTTGAGACCATTGGAAGGATATAGAATAGTTTTTATCTCGGAAATCATCTCTTAAGATCTTTGTTTGGATCGGCGAAAATTAAGGTTCCGCCTACAATAATTTAAGAGCAATCATATTTCTAAGACGGTAACAAGTTCTACGCGGACGAAGTCGCGGGCAACAGCTAGTATCATCATAAATTCATTCGGCGTAAAAGTCTATGCGGCGACCGGGATGTGCCCATCAAAGCTATACTTTGTAGCCAAGATGTAGAATTTGTAGAGCGTGGCTGGTAGTGGTAGAGTTGTGTGGAGTAGGAAGCTTGGCGCTAATTGCGATCTGATATCTTTTTCACGCTGAAAGCTGTATGAGCTATGGAGTCTTGGCATCACTTTACATGTAATGTTTTTGGTGGGATAGACCTTACATAATATTTAAATTGTTTAACACAAACATAACAAATACTTATTGGAACACGTGACCCCTACAAACATGCAAGAGGCTTTACTTGGGTGTTTTACCTATAGCCAGTTTTTACGCCTTGGCCACGACTTTGGTCTTAAACGACCTGCTTAAGCGGCAGCGTTTTATCTGTTCATTGCGTTGTCGAGACGCGCAACGCACTGTGGTTAGTTGGGATCACGCGCAATGAATTAGAAAAACCGCTGCCGCAGGTTGCTTAAGACCAAAGTCTTAGCCAAGGCGTTAGAGTGCCGTAGTCAATACCCGTACAGTGTCGCCATGTCCGTCAGGCCGTCCATCCGTCCGTCCGTCCGTCTGTCCGTCCGTCTTCGACTTGGCCCATTATTACTAGAAAACTGTAATTCGGCATGGGTATATAAATCAATCACCCCGACAAAACAGAAGAATAAAATCTTTAAAAAAAAAATTTTTTGTGGTAGGTCCTGTACTCTTAAAGAGGGGATGTAATTTTTTTTCTCGTTAAACGCATAGTGTGGGGTATCGTTGGATAGCTTGTTCAAAAATATTATGGAAATCTTAAAACGATTCAAATTAGTGATTAACCAGGATGAAAGACTTAAAGACATTGATCTGTTTAATTGTTCTATTAAGTCATTAAAACATGCTTTCCAGTAAGAATGGTCTATATAATAATATGATCAATCACTTGACTGTTATGTACAGTCGAGGTCAAAGATATGTTTACACTTTTGCACCTCATTGCCTTGTAATAAGGTGCAAAAGTGTAAACATATTTTTGACCTCGACCGTACATATACTTACGAATGGGTTTATCACAATCTGACTGTAAGCTGTCATATTAAATATTAGAATTTGATTACTTAGTTACAACAGCAAGTTAAAGTTTTAAGTCATTTATTATCATGAAGCTAATACTTAAGTTTGTTGATAATGTATGTTGGTAATATGCTTATGTTTATAAAATAAGGAAACTCCAGGTCTAAGATGTAAGCGATAGTTTAAGAATTAATTTCTGTAAACGTCTGTTTGTTTCTTCATTAAATTAATAAATAAATAAATTATTGGGCTTTAAATCCCAAATTTTTGTTAGAGTCATGTGCCCCCCGGCTAAATGGCTGCTACTAGGAATGTAAAAATCATGAATGAATGGGAACGCAAACATTTAAGGCCTCCACACACCGGTCGCGGTTGCGAGTCGGGGGCGGGCCCGCGCAAGTTGTAAAACATTGAAACTACACTTTTCGAACGCGGGCCCGTGGCGCTAAGTTACAACTCGGGCAGCGCGGCCGCGGGTCGTGCGCGGCGCGGGTCGGGCGCGACGCGGGTCGGGCGCGGCGCGGGTGGGAAGCGAAGCGGTTCAAGTGCGGTGCTTGAGCTGTGATAGTGAAATGAAGTAAAATTCCACAAGTCAAATGAATGCACTTTCGATAACTTCCAAGAGCGCGATTTTGTGCTGACATTCATAATATAATAGGTACTACTAGTAGTCAAAAAGATTTGACGTTGATTTAGTTATAACACAGCGTTTTCTCAGCGACCCTTGTAAATCCAAGGAAAGATTATACAAGTGATATTTTTCTTCAATTGATTATCGCATTTAACTACTATAATCTTCCCTTTAGTTTGCTAACGGCCATTCCCAATAATCAATCCACGGATAGTTTTCCTTACCAGCAGTTACATTTTGACAGATTATCCGTAGAAAATGTGTCTAAATGTAAATGCTGGTAAGGAAAACTAGCCGTGGATTGATTATTGGGAATGGCCGTAAAACTATCATCAAGTAATAACGTCAGTATAATCTAAAACAAATAAAAAAGATATAACTACCTATTTCCTCTAAAATATTAAACTAAGTTAGTTTTGGTCGGTGGCGTCTGGGTGTCCATTTACGCTATATATTCAAACAGTATTTGTATTCTCTTTGCCGTCCCTTTGGGACCAACGCGTGTCCAGCGCGGTAGCAACGCGATGCTACCGCGCTGGACCCGCGTTGCTACCGCGCTGGACCCACGTTTCTACCGCGGCGGCTGCCCTCGTTACTACACGCCGCCCGCCTGCGGTGTGAATATACCGCTTCAACCGCGCCCGCCCCGCGCCCTGCATGGCCCGCGTTTGATGTGTGGAGGCCATTAGTTGGCGCGCGCGTGTCGATGTAACTAAGAAAGTCAGGCAACTACGGAACCCTACAAAGCGCGTGGCCCGACACGCACTTTTGACCGACCGATTTTTGTTAGTGAATAAACACGGCATCGGTAGGTACTGAACGTGATAATAACTCACTCACTGCTCACACATTCACTGCCAAGAAACGCTAGGCGCTACGCACGTAGCCGTTCCCGTAACTGCTAAACTACGGTCGTAGGACTACGCCGTACTCCGTAGAAAATTAACGTTATATATAGCAAAAATCACCCTTAACGAATGTGTATCGTGAATGGGTTAATTTCAATTCAATGTAGAAAAATCCTGACCTTCAGATCGATGACATAGTTTTTCCGGCCTGGTAGTGAAAAGTGGATACCAACAAAACTGACTAGTAGGTACTAGGCAGCAAAGATGTTTTTAAAAAAGTTACAAATAATTGATATTTCCGTCGAATATAAGACACAGGCAGAAATAATATAACCTATATACCCTATTCCATATAAGAATAGAAAGATTGTGCGTTAATCCTCATCCTCATGTGGTTTTAAGGAAACCATGCTGTAACGCAAATACATTAGTTTAGTTAAGTTTGAAAAGCACTCAATGATCGAAATAAGTAAAATTACTTTTCCCCTCACTGCCTCGGAAAGCCGTCTTTTATCCTTTAAAACCATTGAGCAAAAACGCATTTTATGCACTAGTGGGGAAAGTAATTTGACCTTGGAGCGTGTTCAAGTAGCTTTTGACAGTACAACAAAACGTTATACGCAAATAATACAACAAAATCACTGATATATTTCTGTTGCCACTATAGCAACAAATACTAAAAAACCGAATAAAATAAATATTTAAGTAAACAACTTTTAAATAATTGCTTGTTGCCTTCATCAAATCATCAGGCGCTGGGTCTCAAAATGTATGGGAAAATTAAAATCCGACTCGCACTTGACCAAAATTCTACTTGATATTACTTAACGTTATTATTACTGTAAAAAAAAAAAAAATTAAATCAAATAAAGTTGTTTAACATGTTGCACTTTCCTCGCTACAGTGAGGAGAAAAGTTTTGTGTTACACACGGGTGCAAATGTATTTTACTTCTCGTGTGTTGAAACACTCGCTACGCTCAGGATTCTATTTTAGAACCACTCGCTTCGTTCGTGGTTCAACTATAGCATCCTTTCGCTTGCTCGTGTTTCAATTCCACACTCGCGGGTAAAATACAACTTTGCACCCCTGTATAACAAATAACTATAGTAGGTATTTTCCCATTGATATCCTAGGTAAATGAAGAACGGTAGACGAATTTGTGTGTCATAATTCTAATGTTTATGGAATGAAGTTAAAAGTTCTTCACATTCTTAATAAAAATGTTTACTTTATTGAATACGCTATGCTAGCATACATTTCAATAGGCGAGCCAATGCAAAAACCTAGTCTCAAGTCTTAAATTATAATATTTCCATCGGATATAAAATATCGGCAAGTGAAAGGCCTGTCTCAAAATTATATATTTACTTTTTACGTTATGCTAGCGCAGCGTTTTATAGAGGCAATCCGTTATGTCAGCATAATCTGTATTTACGCCTTTTAGCCAGATTTACCTTTTGTGGGGCTATTGGCGCCATCCGTAAACCCTGAAAGTCTTTTCAATGGAAAGATGAATCGGCTTCAAACTACAACGGATTGAAGTGTTGGGTGATCGCAAACTGAGGTGGGCCTCGATTTAACATTCGTATGGGTGTAGTATTTAATATACCTAATACAAAAATACATGAAAACAAGTTAAATTTGTCGACGGGGAAAATATTAAGCAATCGTGTTATGGCTTTGGTAATTTTAATTTTTTTTGGTCATGCCAAAAGAAATTAGATACTCAAAAGTTGCAGTTTATTCTTGATTACAGTTATCTATTTTTTCGAAGTATTCACCGTGAACACGTATACTCTTTTTATCCGTCTTAAACCACTTGGAAAATACTGATCTTCTTGAAACACCTCAGAAATTTCATAATTATACGTAGCCAGTAGTAAAATCGCTCTTAATTTTTCTTAAATTTTTGGAAAAAGGTAATAATTACAGGGTGCTACATCAGGGGAACATGGCGGGTGGGCAGAATACGTAGTAACGTTTTTTGAACTGAAATAGTCAAGTGTTCTAGCAAAAGTGTGCGGGGCCAGAGCAGTTGCTGGGTTCCTGACTTCGAGCTCGGCGACATTTGTTGGAGTCGGCTCATCTTCAAAGCTCCATACTGTGGACTGTCGCTTTTTTCAGGATCGTGGTTATATAGCCGTTTCTTCACCTGTCTGCAGTATATCATAAACGTTAATTTTTATCGCCAGCGTCGAATTTATTTATCATTTTGCACCTATCCTCGCGACGGTCTTTCTGCAAATCGGTGCCGTTGATCAGTTGATCGAGATCCTGAAATTTTGGTACGGACACCAGGTAAACTCGGTCAGTTGCGCCGGCGTTCACTCGGATGAATATCAACGGGAGTGTGGAGTAAGCCAGGGCGGTCTGTCCTCTCCTAGGTTGTTTAACCTATATATAAACCAGCTCATGGATGATCTCAACAATGCTTATGTCGGATGCTCCATAGATGGTAAATCCATAAATAACATCAGTTATGCTGATGATATGGTGTTGTTGAGCCCATCCATGAATGCACTTCAGGAGTTGCTGGACATCTGTGAGAGGTACTCGGTGGAACAGGGGCTAAGGTACAACGGAAAAAAGAGTGAGGTACTAGTTTTCAAAGCAGGAAGAAAATCATACAAAACAGTACACAGGTTACCTTGGGCGGAGAACTGCTCAAGGTCACTAAAACGTTCAAGTACCTTGGTCACTGGTTCACCGAGGACCTAAGGGATGACCTCGACATGGAGAGGGAGCGTAGAGCATTGGCCGTTCGCGGAAATATGCTGGCGCGCAGGTTTGCTAGGTGTAATAAAAATGTGAAAAAGACACTGTCTAAGGCAGTATGCCTTAGACAGTGTCAGCCAATCTTTTTATACCTGCAGCCTGTGGGCCGGCTATACTCAGCGAGCGTACCATGTGCTACGAAACCAGTACAACAACGTTTTCAGGATGCTGATGGGACTGCCACGTCACTGTAGTGCTACGGTATGTTCGCGGAGGCGCACACGTAGGACTTCTTTGCGATTATGCGCAGCAGATCGGCATCACTGATGCGGAGACGTGAGGCAGTAACAACAGTATCCTGAAACGTCGGCAGGTAAGATGGACGCGCCACTACTCAAGCACTGGAATGATCGACATGTGGCAGCAACAGATGTTGACAAGTGGTGCACCTCTAGATTGCCTAGTTTTATGTTTTATTTATATTTTTTATATTTTATTATTTAATGTTTTCTATTTTTTTTATTTTTGTATATGTCCCGAGCTAGTTATTAACCGACGTCAAAAAGGAGGTTCTCAGTTTGACACGTATGTTTGTATGTATGTTTGTCCGCGATTATCTCGCGTTACGTTGAACCAATTATGATGCGGTTTTCAGAAAAGTATTTGTTACATTCTGGAGTAGGTTATTAACAGACTTCAAAAAAAAAGCAGGACATCAGTTTGTTAATGTGCTCTTTTCTCCGACAGCTCACGATCTGCAACGCATGCTGCATGAACTCAGCGCCGCAAGCTTTGAGGTTGAACTCAAAATGAATATGTCGAAAACGCAGCTCATGACTAACAACACTCCCCAAAGAATCGAGGTTGATGGACAGGAAATACACTATGTCGAAGAATACATCTATTTGGGCCAGCTATATAGTCTCTTTCAGGAACAGACAAGACAAAGAAATCGAAAGACGCATTGACCATTCCTGGAAGAGCTACTGGTCCATGAAAGATCTGTTGAAGGGAAACCTTCCACTATGTCTAAAACGGAAGCTTATCGACATGTGTATCCTGCCTATTTTAACCTATGGAGGCGGTCTTGGTCGCTGACCGAAACTCAAAAGTCCAAACTGAAGGTTTGCCAGCGCGCCATGGAGCGCAGTGTCTTAGGCATCAAGAGAATTGATCGAGTCTGAAATACCACACTGCGCTCTAGAACTAGAATAACAGATGTTGGCAAGAAGACTGCCTTGCTTAAGTGGAACTGGGCCAGTCATGTTTGCCGTATGCACCCACAAAGGTGGGTTCATGCGGCTACTTGGTGGTTGCCACAGGACGGACACAGGCAGCGAGGTAGGCCAAGGCGATGGCGGGATGACTTGGACGCATTTTGAAGTGATTGGCCAAGGATTGCGGCGGACAGGGACGAGTGGAAATCCATGGGGGACACTCCAACAGGCTAGCAAAAAAAAAACAGTTTGAAAGAAATGAAACTATTTGACTAAATAGGTGCAGAAACAGATACGTTCGCAAGCGACATCCTCCGGGCGGACGCGATCGGCCCGCGATGCGATGCGAGCCGTTTGGTGGAGATTATCTCAGTGAGTTGTTGTGTAGGTGTCCCCACCCCCTGCTGACTAGATGGGTACTACACTACAGAGGATGTGAAAAAATATATTTATAAGGAATTTAAAAGGCAAACTATCACGGCTACTTAGCCGTAACTGCCTACTTAGGCATAACTAAGTTTTCATTTCTGTACTTACTAATCTATATGGATATTAATGATTTGAAATCTCTCTTATAATAAATCTCTAAATTAAAAAAAGAATCAGCCAGTATCTAACTAAGCATTGCACTGTGAATCGAGTAGAACATGCAAATGGGACAAAAACGCTTATCAAATATCCAAAAACTCATTATGGTAGGTCATTACTAATGAGTATACATTAAGAGTCCCACGTGTTATTTTTTCCTGCAACCCCCCCTTACAAGAGTAATTAAGGTGACTATATAGGATGAGTGCAAATTTACTATGCATTCATTTGCGTAATTGCTCTTGGCTTAAAAATAATTGTGTGCATTTCCAAGTTATTTGTGTTTATTTTTTTTCCCGCTCACGGGACAATGACGTCCCGGACCTTTGGGAGGCGTGCGTGGAGCTAGGTACCTACAAAGTACCAACTGAGCCAACACGTAGAGGCCCTTTTGACAATTTAATAAAATGCAAGGAGTACACCGAGCGGATGCTGTCCCTGCCCGTGTCATGGGACGCACACAGGGACAGCACCCGCTGAGGAGTATAGGGCCTATTGATGGTTGATGGAATCTAAATGAAACGGGTTATTGGGTGAAAATGATGGACTAGTGGCTGGGCTATTGGGTGAAACATCGGACGCCTGCCTAATAAAACTGTCTCACTTTTTATCTCTGGCAGACGGTGACTCGCCAACTGCTAGATGGGCCCCTATTAATAGCGACATTAAAAAATGGCCTAAGGGCAACACCAGTCAGAAAGCTGGGGGGAAGAGAGGTGGCACTGGACTTTAAACATATAGCCAACTCGCCACTTAGGTGTCCACATCAACCCTCGAGCAACAGCTCTTGCGACTCCACTCTGAACGGCCAGTAAAGGCAAGCCAGAGACAGGGGGCCTGTCCAACCATCCACCCGGTCGGCTCAACCTGACCACAGGACACCCCCAGGAGTACTCAGGTACGTAGGGTCGCTACGCCCTAACAGCCCGCCACAAGCTGCCTTACGTTGACTGATTGCACCAGAAATCTGGTGGGCGATGGGGCCGTCACATCCCTACGCCTTTGTGTTTATTTCATTATTATGGATTCCAATTTGGAGGATAAGTAGTATTTTTAGACATATATTGATTATAAAAATATTCATTGTATTTTGTAAAATAGAAATAGAAATAGAAATAGAAATATTTATTTGCCATTAAATGTGGTATACATATGGTGTTACAATGATAAATTATAGAGCCGTACACATTTAGACTTTAAAAAGCCATGCAAATTTCAATTAAATTAAAATGAAGATTAAGAACATTAATTAATAAATATACAAAGTCGTTTTAATTATGAAAAATTCTTATTAATTATTACATAAAAAGTCATTCAATGTGTAGTAACACTTTTCAACCAGAAAAGAGAACAGTTTTTTTTTAAATGTCGTGATTGGTAGTTTTTTAAGCTCATCAGGCAGCCGGTTAAATATTTTAATGCACATTGCGTAACAACTTTTACTTCTCATGACTGTACGCATATTAGGGAGTACTAGCCTGTCAGGATATCTAGTATTAAAACACGTTATATCTCTTTTCGTGATGAACATATCGGGGCGCTGTTTAACAAATACACAAACCTCGTAAATATAAATTGAGTGCACTGTTAATAACTTCAGTTCAACAAAGTAACTTTTACAAGATGTTCTTCGAGGTATGTTGCATATTGCTCTAATGCATTGCTTTTGTGCTATCAGGGTTCGACTCACATGTGACGAATTTCCCCAAATCAAAATACCATACCTTAAATTAGATACCACAAAAGCATGATATGCCATTAAAGCGGTTTTCATATCAGTTATACGTGTCAATCTCCATAAAACATATACAAATCTATTAATTTTAGAGCAAACTTTTTCCACATGCATCTTCCAAGTACATCGATCATCAAGAGCAAATCCTAGAAACGTAGTTGTATCACTTTCTACTAGAGTCTGTCCATTATGTACTACATTTAGCTTCTCCTTCTTACCCCTGCTATTAATAAATTGGATGTACTTAGTTTTGTCAACATTAACTTGTAGATTGTTATAATTTAACCATTTAATTATGTCAGCAGTAGCATTATTAATAACATTCTCATAATTTTGCTTTTTCATGTCAGAGATAACTATAGAGATGTCGTCCGCAAATAGGGTACAACTGTGATTTGTAACTAAAGGCAAATCGTTAATATATAATAAGAACAATATTGGTCCAAGAATAGTCCCTTGTGGTACCCCTACTCTATTATATAACACGTTTGATCTATAATTCTGTTGCGTTTTTTCAGTGCCTGAGCCTACTACTTCAACTATTTGGCGTCGATTGCTGAGATAGCTCTCCAGCCACGAGTACGCTAGTCCTCTCATGCCATCAACATGTTTCCGAATAATCATTGGAATTTTACCCTAACTTTGACTTTCATGGTCAAGAAATTACATGTCGGCATCTGTCTACTCTGTGAAATTTATATATAATATACTTATAACTATAAACCGTCATATTTAATAAACTCCCTATCCAACTTTTGAGTACAACTATTTTTTTTATTTTTTCTTTCAGAATTCGATTTTTGGATTTCAAAAGTAAATTTTTTCGATGTATGGCAGAGACATTTGAAGGAAGCGAGAAACAACGAAATATATACATTTATATCATCTGAGCATGATTTAAGTGGAATAACCGAGGACTCCCAGAGACAAATTAAGGTAAAGATATCCCAATTTTCATCCAGGATAGCTCAGAAGTGGGATGCTGCTGGTAAATGTAGACAGCGATTTCTCGAGAAGAACTCTGACTGGCTTCATGGTGAACCTATCAAGTTTGAAGTTCATAAAAGTACGACGATGCCGTCATCATCCACTGAAGCTGTAGCAGGCCCTGGAAGGCCCCAGAAGGAATTCTCGGACTCTAGCCTGAAGACTAAACGACGACGAGTAGAGAATTTAGTTCAATCTACAAGTTCCGAGGAGTTATTGTTTGCAGCAGAAATTTCGTCACGTCAATCGGGCTCCAAGGAAGTGGCTAGAAGAATGAAGAACATAATTGAAGATAACAAGAGCGGCGACACCTCAGGCAACAAAGACAACACCAAGTCATGCAAAGAAAACGCTAGATGTTTGACGAATGAAGAAGCTTTGGCGTGCTATATAGATAGCAAATTGACTACATGCACATACAACATCATAAGGCAGTCGACTAGTAAGGTAGGGCATACCGTATTTCCATCATTGTATTGTTTAAAAAAGGCTAAAGTTGCATGTTATCCTCCTGAAGATAGCTTTTTGATTAATGAAACGCGTGCTGAAATCAACGTTCAGGCAGTTTTAGATAAAACCGCTGAACGTTTGGTTTTATCACTGGAAGATGTTTTAGATAATTTAGTGTCCCCTTGTTCATCATTCAAACTAATTAGTAAATGGGGTTGCGATGGAAGTTCCGGTCATAGTACATACAAACAAAAGTTTACGAATAGTAATGACACTGATGAATTTTTGTTTGTATATTCGTTCGTTCCGCTTCAATTACGGGATGATGCTGATAATGTCGTTTGGCAGAATCCACGCCCGTCATCTACTGCATATTGTCGTCCAATAAAGTTTATTTTTTCCAAGGAAACAAAAGAATTGACTATTGCCGAAACAAATCGAGTCTTGGAAGAGATAAACGCTTTATTGCCAACATTATGCAAGGTGATGGGAAGGGAAGTTTCTGTTGAACACATTATGCTTTTTACCATGGTTGACGGAAAAATTTGCAATACTATGACCGAAACTTCTTCTGCTCAAAAATGTTTCATTTGTGGAGCTACTCCAAAAGTTATGAATGATGAATCTAGGGAATATATTGCAAATAATGATAATCTTGGTTTTGGTTTATCAACTCTCCATGCTTGGATTAGATGTTTTGAGTGTTTACTTCACATAAGCTATCGCCTTGAAGTAAAAAAGTGGCAACTTAGAGGAGAAGCCGATAAAGCGAATGTAAAGAAACGCTCACTAGAAATTCAAACTAGATTTAAAACGGAAATGGGACTGATCGTTGATAAACCAAAACCAGGCTTTGGTAATACTAATGATGGAAATACAGCTAGAAGATTTTTTGAAAACCCGGAGCTTAGTGCTGCAATTACAGGGTTAGATGTATCACTCATTAAAAAATTTGATATAATACTTCGAGTTCTATCATCGGGCTATGAAATAAATTTAGAAGCGTTTGAAAATTTGACACGGGATATAAGAAAACATTATTTAAATCTCTATTCGTGGTATTACATGCCTGTTACAGTACACAAATTATTGATTCACAGTAGCGACATTATCCGATCAGCACTATTGCCGATTGGACAGTTATCCGAGGAAGCACAAGAAGCTCGAAACAAAGATTGCAGACGATTTAGGGAACATCACACACAAAAACGATCTCGTCAAGCCACGAATAGAGATTTAATGAATATGCTGTTGATTACATCTGACCCTTTAATTAATAGTTTTAGAAATGTACCAAGGCAAAGAGTAAACTCGTTGTCTTCTGATGTTTTAGCATTGTTGAAACCCCCTAGAGTTAATGAAACTAATGTAGATGTAGTGTCTAGTTTGTTTAGTGTAGATGATCATGAGACGTCAATTAATGATTCGCAGGATGAAGATGATGACGGTGAAAGTAATTAATAAAATGACCGCTGTAATTAACTCTAATTGATTTATATGTACCTACTTAAGAATCCTATGTAAATGTAGTTCCTAATTAGTTTTACTTTTCCTTGTAATGGCATGATAATGTTAAAAATGATGATGATTAAAAGATTACTGCAACAGTAGATTTAGTATTTTATGTGTACATGTAATAAAATATATAATTCATTATTGTACATTCACTTTTATAATATTGGTTTTTCTGAACCCCCACCCTACCCCTCTAAGTCACGAACCAAAGTACATAAACTATACGTATATGTATATTCATACATAATGAGCTCGTATAAGCTCAAAAAACTACTAAAATAATTTTGTCCCATATGCTTGTTCTACTCGATTCACTGTGGCATTGGTGTGTCCCGAATGATCTCAGCTTCCCATGAACGGAAAAACATGTAACTTTTTTTATAAGTACATATTACTCTAGCTTCCGTTTAGGATAGCTTTTATCCGACTGCGACGGTTAATTAATTTTCGAAAACATTTGACCTCATTAAATGATTAATTTATTCTGCTTCAAATCGTAGCGGCCATATCTGTCAGCTGTCAGTAACGTCAAAATGGCGGGCTTGCCTTAACTATCTTAAAGTAATAATTTCGACCCGGTGTTATGTTATGATAGACCTTCACAAAACGCATATTAAATCCTAAATCATAAAAAAATAATCGATTCTGATATGGAAACATATGCATACCTAGCGCTGTTTTCGCGTTCAGCCATAAAGTCTATTTGAGTTTCTGCAACATTACACGCTGAGTATTTGTTATGATACTGCACGGCTATCACAAGACGGCGCGCGAGCTCTCTCGATTTTTCTCGCACTATACGTCTCTTTCTAAGTTGTCTAATAAGAGAGAGACGGATAGTTCGAGAAAAATCGAGAGAGCTCGCGCGCCGTCTTGTGATAGTCGTGCTGGTTTGTCAGTATTTATATTTGTCAGCATTAAACAGTATGTATTAATTAAATCAGTATAGAACGGGCCTATTATAAACGTTAATTATCAAGAGCGTCAGTATTAAGGCGGTAATTTAACTTCGTACTTCGCGCCTTCAAGTTGACATTCAGCCAATATAGAAGAACACATAAATTGGCCAACATACAGGAAAATACTTTTATCATAACTCATTCATTAAGTTGGCAATGGCAGAAACGTACACAAGATTTGGCAGAATGTAATAGTGCGATCTGAAATATTGCAATATGAAAAAAAATAACATATGTTTAATATTTTTAATAATTACTTTAATAGAAAAGAAAGGCTCTCGGACTCGCATTAGGGTTGTAGAACTTACCTAGTGGTTAGGTATAGTTTGGAAATTATAAATTGGCCTTCTGTTGTCTAATTAATATACCTAGATATTTTTCTAGCACGAACGAGAGATTGACAAAATAAAAACATTGACAGTCCTGTTATCGATAAGTACATACTTCTATTCTATTCTATTCTACCTACAAGGCCTACCTAGGCGCCGCGTGCACCGTTCTTGCACAAATTGAACAAAATCCGAACACTATTGATAAAATTTATTTCAATAATTTGCAATGAATAGTTCTTTATATAGAGCAGCCTACATGAAACTTTCAGGGTGTAATGTTTTTTTTGTTTATCTTGATTGTAGTATAAAAAAAGAGTTACAAAAATATTTAAGGCAGGGGAAGTTTATCAAGTCAACGTTGATGTCTACTACCAAAACATTCTACTGAAGTCACGTTTTATTTGTTCAGAGTTGTGCATGTACTGTACTGTACAGTGATTTGTACTGACGTACAAATCACTGTACTTGCGGCTGCTTGTACTTCATTATAAGTCTGTGAGGAAAACATGCAGTATAGCTATTTGAAAATTTTCACATGTCATCCAACACATCGAAGTAATGATAAAGAGGAAAAATCATAATATACATTTCATTTCATTCCTCTACTTATTACCAATGTAAAAAAGTAATCAAACTTTTTATATTCATAAACTTTATTCATTAAAAAAGTAAATAATTGACATATAATGTGACGTTTATTCACATTGCATATTAAAGCAAATATATTCTTAACAAAATATATATTATAATTAAAATATCATTAAATATATATATTCTTAATTCAGTAACACGAAGAAAGAAAGTTATGAAAGTATTCCAAATTGTTTTCTGAAGCATGTAAAATATAAATAAATTGATAGTTTTGTTATTATTGTCTATTTTCTAACGCACCCTATTACCATATATATATATATATATACCTTTGTATTACCTCTGACGTTGAAGTGGTACTTATCGATAACAGGACTGTCGATGTTTTTATTTTGTCAATCACTCGTTCGTGCTAGAAAAATATCTAGGTATACTAATTAAAAAGAGATTCTTTGTTCCGCGTAAACACGTACCGGTCAATGGGTACTCGAAAGGATTATCTATTATTAATTCCTAAATACATCTTTACCTGAGAGTCGGAGTGACTCAAGATAATTTCAATCATCACGTTTTTTATTTATTTAATATATAACAGTGTTAAAAATATGTAGAAAAGAAGATCAATAAACATTTAATGCTGCAACCTGTGTCCTACCTGTTGTATCTATTGCCACAAACATCTAAACTTTTACCCCCTTATTCATAAAACTTAAAATACCTCTGTTAAATAAAACGAGTTTTGTCCCTTTCTTACTATTTAAATAACAGAGTGACAGATAAAGACAAACGTATTTGAGCGGCATTTTAGCTAAAATAGGTTTATTCAACGTTTTACTTGATAGGGTAAATTAGAACTGCACACAGGACGCAATGTCCCTGAACATAGGACGCAATGTCCAAGAGAAGAAATGCGTTAACTCCTATCATATTACCATGCAAACGAAGTAGCAGGTACAGCTAGTAAATAAATAATTTAATTGAATTGAATTGAAAAGAAGTTCCCCCGTACACTTAAACACCAGCATAAAAGAGGTTGGATTCTGAAGGATGCGGGATATCATTAATTAGCCACTTATCAATTAGTTTATGTCCAATAATTAACAATAAAATAGAAAAGCGTAAGTAGCCCTTACATTGTTTCATGAAATGAAATGAAAATGAAATGATTTAATTAAATGCATGCGGAGATTGGGTTACAATTGCAGTTACACTTGCAGCTCTGATAGTCTCACCAAGTCCTACCTTTACAGGCGTCCATACACCCGCGACCCGTCCACGCCAAGGGGTCGGCGTGTGCGGCGCGCAGGACGCCGCACGACGACGCTGCTCTATCACCTCGCCTTGTTGGGCCGAGGCCGAGGACATCGGGGGAGCTCCAGCAGGGTTCGACGTACGAGATAGCCACGATGTGCGCGCGGTGCGTCCGCCATTGTAGCTAGGATTGCGTGAGTGATTTCCCGAACTTTAGTTAGTTGCCACGGCACGTCGGCGAATCGCGTACTCTAGGCGCAGTCGCCGTAATTAGTATTTTATTTTTAAAAAAGATGGGCCCAATCTTAGTAAATGTGTCTTGGACAATATACGGTTGTTAACCTGACCTAATGCTTTAATTTCGGCAACCAACGCCTCCCTGTGTGTTAAATACGAACGGCCCTTGAACGAGAGGCTCCAGCTTCTCCGAGAGCTATATCCGGCGGTCTGCTGCTGTTCGTAACTATTGGCAAGTATTTTTATTGTAGCCACGATTCTTATACGCTACAATATGGCCATTAATTTATTTTATTTTGTTATGAGCACTATAGTTTATTGTGCACTTTATAGATATGAAGTAACAAAAGTTAAAAGTAACACACACCCACACCCACACGTACACCCACAGACACACACACACAGGCTGGCGTATTACATACGTGTAGCCTTTATCATTTTAATAGAAAGTAAGAATTAATAGGCCTAAGGATAGAATAGAAACTTAATTTGATTTCGCTTACTCTAATCAACAACAGCATGCAATGGAGGAGCTTCCTGGCACGGTTTTTTACCTGCTAGGAAGCCCAACATTGTTGTCATCTTGTGGCTTGTTTTTAACAAAAAAAATTATGAATCTAAGAATATATTCAAGACATCATATGTAGGTAGGTACTTATATCCGCAAAATAGATTTCATACTACTACTTAGTGTAGCCCTCAATGTAACATGTTACAATACATTTACGGTTGTGTTGAGAGAAAATTGCGTTGTGCAGCCCAACAAAACTACAACGATTTAAATCCGTATTTTCAACTTACAGTTGGGAGTACATCACTGTAAAGTTCAACTCCAAACTACATCTCAAACCCGTAATCGTTCTCAATCAAACCCATATTCTATTCCGTTACAATAAGATACATTTCCTAATGTACCAGTCTGACCACGGGCGGCGGCTAGAGAAGCATTATTTACCTGTCGAGTCCTGTTCTGATCCGTGGAAAAAAGGCCTCAGTTACGGTAATCTCAGGTGCTGATAAGTCACTTTGCAACCAGAAATGTATTGCGTTGTACTCTGCGATTAATCTGCGCTATTTTCTAAAAGATTTCTCACGTCACGGATTGAAATATAACAGGAATTTCTTCATTACTTCTGCAGTTGAACGTGATCATACCACATGTAGGTACATTTAGCATCCTAAAGGCCTACTAGAAGAACGTGTTCTCTTAAAGGAATTCAAATAATTTTCTATTGGAACAGTGTTGCATTTGTTGAATGTTGACATGTAATTTTTTATTATCAATAAAGTATGAGTATGAGTATGAGTATGTTATGTTTCGGTTGTTCCTTGAAACAAAAGGATTTCAGATCTATTGCCTATACTATGTTGGCCTTGGGATTGATTAGATTAGTTTACAATTCGCAATGTTTCATCGATTCTATCGTTGTTAGGAAAATTGATAATAATTGTAACGGTATTTACACTTACAATTTGGGTTATTTATAAAGGTATATCTCTTGAGTTTCAGAAACAGTGGTCGCGAGGCCAATTCTGGTCAATCCCATGGCCGCCTATAGCACTCTAGCTTAGGTATCTGTATTAGGATATATGCAACTATGAACTTACACTTACAGCTTGCGGAATCCTTTATATACAAGGTGTAACAAAAATGGGGTATGAACCGATCAAGGGCTTAACAGGTATCGTGTTCTGATAAGGAAAAACAGAAAAAGAAAAATTTTTGACGCGATTTTTTTTTACTTTAGTATGGAGCGTTGGCCGACTGGGGCGACAAGCTCCATAGAAATGTAAAAAAAATCGCGTCAATTTTTGATCGGTTCATACCCCATTTTTGTTACACCATGTATATCTGACATGTGAGCTGCCGCCTTGTGCGTACCAGCTCCATATGAGGTGTGGGACCTTCATCCCCGAGAATGTCCTCCAACCTCCGCTTACAGACTCCCTTACGCTGTACCGATTCACACGCTATTGTTCCAGTTATAATTACCCGGGTGCACCTTTGATTGATGACGATAAGGCCTGAGGCTGAGACTACCGTACCTGAGACCCTGTGGTTACACTTGTTACTAATCCTCTCACACTAAAGAACTCCACGACTAAGAACTGTGTAATCGCATGTACGTGACCTGTAGGAAACCTTATTCATATACATGATATACCGTCACGCCTCCCAAATAGAATAAGACCTGTGGACGCACATAAATACCTACATCACATCATAAACCATCATCGTCCGAGCTGTGTAAGCACACTGTGTATGTCCCACGTGACAATGAACCAAATAGTTACAATATCATAGGATGCATTGAAAGTGATTATGGAAAGAGCTCACCCTAGTTTTCCTCCAAATCTAACACTACAACATTCATTACGGGTTTATACGAATGGGATGAGTTGATATACTTGGGGCAAGTGGATACAAATGGGGCGGGTGGATACATTTGAGGTGGTTTGGTACATTTTGGGCAAATTGATATATTTGGAGCAGGTTGGTACATTTAACCCTACCCCTACCCAACCCTACCCTTTTTTTATAACCCTACCTATACACAAATGGAGTGAGTAAATATAAATGGGGCAAGTTGATACATTTGGGTCGGGTTGATATAAAGGAAGTCCGCTGGATGCGGGTGGCACAGGAACGGTCAATGTGGCACTCTTTGGGGGAGGCTTATATCCAGCAGAGGACGACTTTCGACTGATATGATCACCATGAATGGGGTGAGATGGTTGATACAAATGGGTCTGTCTGAAACATTTGGGGCACGTTGACAAAGCTGGAATGGACAGCTGATACAGATGGATCGGGTTGAAAATATTAAAACAAAGTCGATTTAGGTTTTCCATTTCTAACTTCAGTATTGTAATTCCTATTGTTATTTTATTTTTTAATGTCTCGAAGTAATAAAAACATAACGTATTGTGATAAAATAATATCATAAACAATCAAACATGTCTCCTACAAAGTAAAAAGCGACGTAACTTCTAAACAACTGTGTAGTAAGATAAAATAATTGTGTAGGCACACAGCAGACCTAAGGAGTACGCACACCCAAGGAGTACTGCCATGTTTCTTCATAATTATCCCCATCCCCACCACAAATGACGTAATTTTCATTCAGCCACTGTAAGCAGTCTAAACACAGCAGCCAAGTTTAAGCGTCTCACGGGCCGGATATTGCTGCGCGTGACTCGCCGATATTGCGACTTGGACGTTTTTACTGTGCCTGTTTTAGCCCCTAATGCCTTAAGTGAGCTTTTATGGGAGGGTTCTGAACAATTGAACCTTTTGCGAGAAGAAGCCGAAATGATTCATGTGAAATTTGGATTCTGTCTACAATGAAACGCAGTGTCTTTTTATAGATTAGTGGTAAACGTCTCTGCTAGTCTTGGTGCAGCGATTAACAGGAGATATGTACGTATATATAGGTTAAGTTTCGATAGCTAGTAAGGTTTAGTTGAAAAGCAGGGCTTGGATTTTTCATCGCATGTTAGGACGGAAAGAAAACTATGGAGTCCCTTGTATAGCGATTAAAATAATAATAATAACGATTTAGCTTTACGTAATAGGTTTGATCACGATATTCACGATCCTAGGTATTATATCACTTAATCTAAATTAAGTTATGATAAAAATGCAGCTTCAAAAATATGTTAAATAGTAGTCATAATTGTTGTGAATTACACATTCATTTGAAACGTTAAAAAATAGTCACATCTGCGTACATTATTTATGATGGAGACATAACCTAACCCGGCAGGCCACTCATGCAAAAATGTCACCCAAATTAACAGGCGCGGCAATTTACGATCATAATTTCCTACAAGATCAGCTGCTATTCCAAAACATCCTGCGTAGAAGAATGTCCTAAGTTACCCAACCATCATATTAACTTAAGTCATTTTACGACAGAGGCTGTGAAATTAAGTAGCCCTGAAAAGTCCCTTGCCAGGCAAATCTGCCGCCATTGGGGTAAAAAAATGAACATAATACATGTAGGTCAGCGAATGTCGGTGGGGGGGGGGGGTAAATTTGTTGGCATAATCTTCACCCCTTTTATTCGTTTGAGTAAGTGAGCGAAGGAGTAATATTAGACTATATAGGTACTAAACTTATGAGTTCGAATTTTTTTACTGATGACATGAGTAGGTATTTATGTTTGTTAATGTGATTTTGGACATAGGCCTCCCCCAAAGTGACCGGTCCTGTGCCACCCGCATCCAGCGGACTCCAGCAACCTTTACCAGGTCATCAGTCCACCTTGCGGGGGGCCTACCCACGCCGCACCTTCCGGTTCGTGGTCGCCACTCGAGAACCATTCCGCCCCAACGTCTTTCGGCTGATATGATGATGATGATGATGATGATGAATGTGATTTTGTATGAGAACTTAATCCTTCACAATATTATATCTACGCATCCTCGTACGTAAGTAATTCCGTTTATAACGCCAATCACAAAACACTTATGTTTTGAGGGAGAAATAAGGAGGTTGTCTGTGCTACGTTCACTTCTAAAACCTATTCTAAATATCGATAATAGTGTAAAACTGAAAATTATTCGCCACGAGCGGGATTTGAACCCACAACATCTGGAATCCGTCCATCGCTCTGCCAATTGAGCTACCGTGTGTCCGCTAATGGCGACGAATCGTTCAATCCCTTCCACTATTTTATTTACACCTTAGGGAGGCTCGTAGCGACATCTACCGCGAAGTTATTACAACTTCTGAAACGGCACCAACGTCTCAAGTTACATTGAGAATCGTTAGTAACAATGCGCTACCCCATTTTTTACATTAAATGTTTATTAAGCAGAAACGTCCTCTAAAGAAATTCCAAATTTCTAAATACTTATTAGTTTAATAAGTCTTGTTCTTTACTCCCATAATTATATGAATTCCGGGGATTCACGGAGAATACTCGTATTTATTCCGTAATCCCAAAACGATTGCTCCGAAGTTAGAGTTGCCGAGTGACCTAAGCCTGGAGACACTGTGTAATTATATTACCCTTCCCTAATCACCCTAATACTAATTACCAGTAATCACTTAGGCAGTTGCCAGACGATCCATTATCCTGAACTGGCATATTAACACTGACCCAACACAAATGGCCCTACTTCCATAGATTAGGCAAGGTTATTACGACATTTTGTACTGCAATACTTAAAAGAACTTTGCAATTTGATCAATATTTTAATTCGTTTTCGAATCGTTTATTATAATAATAATAATTAATAACACCACTACTTGTTCTGCAGGTACCTATGTATGGTGGTTCCCGGAGGCTATGTAGCAAGATCGCCGAACACCCGAGGATACACGGTGACAGTGAAGCATTTGAATCTGGGGGCACGGGAGTGCCCCCGCCAAGTCGAGCGCGAAGCAAACACTGCCGTACCATCCTTTACTGGAACCATTTCGCCGCATTTTCAGGCCCCTATTTGAGAACCTCTGGATAAGACCAGAACGCAGAAATTTTCGTCATCCAGTAAGCTATAATCACATACTTAAAATCCAAACATTTCAAGTCTGTAGTTCATATATGTTAGTAGCCTGAGAAATTAACTCATCATCATGTAATGTCCCATCCGCTGTGCTTGTTGCCGTATAGTTTAACGCCATAATGTATTAGTTTTAAGCTTGTATTTGTATGTTACTATGATCAAACTCACAAACTGTGCATTCGGTTGACATTGCTGTTCCTGGCGTCGCCCGGCTCGCGCTGTCTATGGCTGTGACATTGACAGAGCGAGTTATGGTCGCGTTCACAGCTGATGTCGCGCAACTGTCAACCGATCGTCTTTTTGATTCTATGTTTATATATATATTTTTTGTTTTATATATATATATATATATATATTTTATTTCCGTTTTCATGTTTGCGATGTATACTGTTTGTGTTGCCCTCCCACCCACTCACTTAAAGGCTTCGACGGAAGACCAGCGCTGGCCAACAGGCCTGCACCATGCTGAGTCGGGGCCTTTTCGTGGCATACCTGTTGTTTTTGTTTCTGTGTTCACTTTTGTTATTGTTTTGTATGTGTCACGAATAAACGTTTCTATTCTATTCTATTCTATTTAGTTCCGAAGTTAAGCGAAAGCAAAGTTTCGCATTTATGACACTCACTCACTCAGTCACTCACTCATGATCATCAAAATAGAACTAGTACTTCCCATTAACTCAGAGAGCTGAAATTTGGTACAAAGTTAGGGTTTAATGGCCACATAAAGGGAAAACTATAAAAACTAGGATAATCGAAGATCTGGAGTACCTGGTGACCCTGATTAGAAAACACAAGAGCCCAACCAAACTATTAGAGATATATCTATACCGCCTTTACAAAAAATATTCAACTTGGTGGGCCGCTTCATTTGATGTCAAAAATCGAAGGTCTTAAGTATCTTTATTTGATTACAAAGTTATATTTGCAGTGAATGGGGCATAAAATAAACTGCATAAATAACTTTGTAATCCCATATAAAAATCCCACAAAAAATCAAGAATGAGATATTGACACAATAACCTACAAAAAGAAGTGAGATCCCTTAAAAAACATTCCATGTAAAAAAGAGGCCAAGTCTTGAAACTCTTCCACCGCAAAAAGTTGTGAGATATTTGGTAGTACCGATTCTCAGGCATTCTTATTATTCTTTATTTGCTAGCTAAATAAAATTTTGTGACTTGGCAATCACACAATAGTTACATAGTTTTAGGTATGCAAAAATCCATAAATGCAGTATAGTCGTGTGATTGCCAAGTTGCAGAATTTAATTTAGCTAGCAAATAAAGAATAATAAGAATGCCTGAGACTTGGTAGTACCAAATATCTCACAACTTTTTGCGGTGGAAGAGTTTCAAGACTTGGCCTCTTTTATACATGGAATGTTTTTTAAGGGATATAACTGACTAGGCAACGAATTCTCAAATCAGTAAAGGGTCGATTACGTACTTGTGGCACCTCTTGAGCTGCAAAGTGGCCATAAGCTACGGTGCCTGCATACCATCAAGCAGGACGTACTTAATGTTGGCCGTCGTGGTGTTCAAAAGTAAAAGAATGAGTTCTAGGAAAGTACGCTCCACGTCAAACAAAATAATTGTAAGATGACTGCAAGTACCTAAATCATAGATTAGATACCCATATATTGGCTAAGTAAACCTGCAATTATAATTGATATATCAAAACAGACATCTTTTTCTCATGATACAGCAAAGTTATTTATGACTTTTTGAAGCTAAAAAACCTACAACCTAACGCAGGACCTAGATTAGCCTCTATATTAGTCATAAATCAATAGACTGAAGGCCAAGGGCTGAAAACCATCAATTATGGCTGCTTTAGCTGACGAGTCACCTTATATAATTTAATATCTATATGGGTTCAAGTGTAAGGGCGAAATAAGGTCTCAGGGGACAGAAGACGCCACTTTGTTAAAAATAAATAAAGACCTACTTACTTCTAAACAGTGGGTAAATTCTTGGATTCACCTAAGCGCCGCGCCGCGCCATTTGTCTCGCCTCCTAATGGACGAATCAAAAGGGATGGACGTAATATTTTGACTAATTCACGGGCGCGACACATAGCTGTCACTTGTGATCTATACATCAACTAGAAGAGCAGCTGCGCGACCGCATGCCGCATGCCGCATGCCGCATGCCGCATGCCGCATGCCGCATGCCGCATGCCGCACGCCGCACGCCGCACGCCGCACGCCGTCCACTTTCTCAACCACTGACATCCAGTTGATCCAGTTCTCTGCGCAGGCTACGTTTCCAAAGTAACTAACATCTCTGGTAACAAGTAGCGAAATAGTGAAACACTTTTTATTTTTATAAAAATAGGTACAGTCAACAGCATAAATATACCTATGACTATGGGCAGCTATGCAAAAATACCGAATTAAAATAAATACCGATTGACCCTAATAGAAATGTCAGGAAACAGTTGGCTACTTTCCTAAAAAAAATATTTTTCACCTCAGCAGCTCGGACAAGCATATTTTGCTGCGTGAAAACAGGGTGCAAAATGCGATTTTGCTCACTCCGTGAGACAAGGTACCTAGCTTTTTAATTTTGATGCGGAGCACTGACATTTCATCGTAAGGGGTCTATTTCAGAATATTTTAACTTTATTAGCTCTGTCCCTTTCATTTCAGTATGAAAAAAGAAAATGGCGGACAAGGTCGATCCGTAGTTCGACCATTTTCAAAGTAGACCCCCAAAAACACGTTCGAAAACAATCAAACTAACAAGTTTAAATTACCATTAATAATTATACCTACATGTTGTTGTATTGTTACTCTTTTCAACTGCTTTGTTTGTGTGAGGTGTGCAATAAAGTATATTTGTATTGTATTGTATACAAAGAAAATTTTAATAGAAGTGTATTTAAATCAATCCTACATGTCAGAACAAACTCCGGTTAAAATAATAAATAGATAAACATGATTTTTATTACGCTAGCTAATTAATAATTCTAGTTTTAACAATGTAAAATTTTAAGAACGTGTACCAGATGATGCAGTTTCCGAAAGCACGCGCGGTGCCCCGCCCCTTTTAAAAAAATGCGCGCTGTGCGCTGTTAATTTGTTTCAGATATTATTCTTCATTCTTGCGTTATCGATATTAGTCTTAAATATAAAAACTACTAGGATAAATAAGTTCTCGATCTAACTAGGAAATATAGTGGAGGCAGTATTTTAACAACAGTACGGCTTTTGGTGTGGACGCGAGATACACGTAATATGCTAGTGTGTCTTTGTCTCTATCTAGTGCAATAGACATTAATGATATTTATTTCAAGATTAGCTCGAAAATATGATTAAAATCTGGGAATTTTAACAATAATATGGTTAGTTTTTAGTGATGTGTTAAGTGCCTCGCGAGACTCGTGTAGTTACTAAAATATCCTTAGGGTTCTCGCGCCTTCTCGCCTTTTTAATATTTAATTTACTACGGCGCGGCGCTGATGAGTTAAAACAAGCAGTACAGTAACGAACGCCTGATTAAGTTTTCTTCCTGAATAACCACGACACGAATAGGTACGTGATACTTTGATATATTTTTTAATGTGAATATGTTCTCACTGCTGAGGTGAAAACTTGTATGTGTTACTCGAGAGCAAAGTATTTGCATCTAGTCTAAGGTAGTTGCCATGCGAACGGGAAAGTATTCGGTTCCGCGCGCCGCGCATGCATTTGGTGTTGTTTATACTTGTTATGTTAAGTTATGTCGCTTCACCTGTTATTTAATTGATTACCTTGTATTTATTTTAATTTAAATATTTCCTCACATCGTTTGAGAAAAGCACTATACAATCCTCGGCCGGAACAGGGATTGAGAGCAATCCCTTACTTCACGGCCTCTGCAGTAATGTACTATTAACCAAAGAAGACTAAATAAATCGCGCATAAATAATTAAATATATTTTTTTACTCGTCGACCTTAATGTTTGAATTAAGACTTCGTACATCAAACTTAAATCACATACTTTTTACTATGGAGCTCCCAACTCAACACTTCATAACTGTTTAGACAACTAAAATGAAATGGACCAATCACGTGGCGCCCAACTATGTCTTTGACCAATAGGACGCCGTCATGAGAAAGTCAAAAGGTAAATAGACATCAACGCACAAAAAAGAAAAAGCCGTTGTTTGCACTTCGTTTTCAATAGATACCAAGTTTGTTTAATTAGTTCAGTTGACTCGTAGAAAAAGTATTGTATACAAAAGTTATATAATTAGCTTTTTAAGTCTCGTACCTTAAACGTGGTACTCGACTGAAAAAGCATGACATTATATAACGATTGCATAAAATACTATTTAGTAACATCAAAGAAGTCGGTTGTCGGTCGTCCCAAATATCGCTGGAAGGATTTACTCGTGGTGGAAGCGGATCTGCGTGAACACGGGGCCGGCGCGGCGCTAGCCAGCGAACGAAGACATTGCGCAAAGTGGCGTGCTCTAGTGTCGGAGACCATTACTCATTTTGGGTCGTCGTGCCAGCCTAGTTAGTTAGTCAAAGTCCCGTTTATTAAGCGTCTGCGCGAAACAAATTGAAATCAATTCGCAATGCAAAAAGTAACACTTAAATCTACGCAATGTGGTAACTCGCTTTTTTATAGAGCAGCTCATAATAACCCAGGCCGTAAAGCCCCATCATTAAGGCCGGCGCAGCCAGTATTAAATAATTATAACAGATATTGCCAGCTGTTAATCCGCTTCTTTCCGGTTATTACCGCCGATATTACTGGCGCGAACTAGTTGCAAACATTAGTTATGAGTATATAGTAACAGGTATTTTTACACGATTTATTGGAGTAAAGATTAGTTATGAGTATTGAGTAAAAATATGAAATAATAAAAATTGGCATGTTTTTTTATAAGTTTTTGAACGTCGATCTTGTCTGTCGTTGATGACCTTCCAATAAAGCACTACCTATAATTTCATATTGTCCTGTAACGGTATACAAAGTAGTCTTTGTTTTCATTCGCCACATTTACGTGAACTATTTAGTCACATGCCCGTTATATGTATATCAATCCTAAAAATACTTCAAATATATTTTTTAAACGTTGATGACATAGATATATGGTCAGGAATAACATAATTTTAAACATAGTTATAAACAAAGCCTAGAACCATTTCCTTCAATCCTCCTACTTGGTCCCAGGCAAGTCGGCCTACTTAATTAAATATGGCGGACTGGGCATTCGGCGTACAGGTGACCTCTGGCTCTTCCTGCATTACTCTCTGCCACACTACCGTCCACAGCACTGTTACCCTCGTCAGTGGGATTCTAAATTTTTGTTGTCGTACTGACAGACATGCATGGTCAAAACCGGAATCCAATATAGCTTAATCATTCATATAGCTTATTGGGGCATGTATTGTGTTCTTGTAGAACAACGCATTCAGATGTTTTTTTTTATTTGTATTCATATTCAGTTTGACTTATTTTTAAGTAGGTTAAGAACAATCATTGTAATAAGCTCTTTTTGGCAAAAAATTACTGACTGTTGAGTTTGTTTCGGCGTTTCTTCTTAACAGTGGTCTTCTTTTTCAGAAACGCTGGTAGAATTTTGAATTGTAAAAGTGCCATTACGGCCTACTTGCAGAATAAGATTCATTTATTTCATTTATTTGGAAATTCCCGCTGATGTGGTAGTGGCAAGCTTGGCTGATGCAGAGTCAATTCGGAGAGCCGGGTACCCTACTGAAAAAGCCAGCCAAGCTGCCTGGGATCAGTTAAATGTCCAATCCATCCACAACATACTCCTACAAAATAGTCTCAACACTGGTGATCACGCTCGACTGTTGGCAGTGTCTGAGCCGGAGTCGGGGCACTGGCTACATGCTCTTCCGTCGTGGAACATTGGTTCCCTGTTGGACCCGGGAGCATTGCGTGTAGCTACACAGCTACTAATACGCAATGCTCCCGGGTCCAACAGGGAGGGCAGGGGGGCCTAAGGCACACGCCTTAGGCTAGGGATCAAGGCCTGTGAGTCGCACCCCTGTAGCCGCTGCGGAGGCTCGACTGGTAGTGAAGGCAAAACCAAAGGGTCACCACGGCCTTCACTACCAGTCGAGTGCCGGTCGGCCATTCAGACACGCTGCCCTCAATTACCTCATTCACCGGGCTCTCGGCTCTGCAGCCATTCCCTCTACATTAGAGCCTGTAGATCTGTCTGCGGTAGACAGTAAAAAGCCCGAAGGTTGCATTCTAGTGTCATGGCATCTGGGCCGTCCATTGGCATGGGACGTGACCTGCGTGGATACGTTGGTCCCGTCCCATGTCATGCAGTCTGCCAAAATGCCGGGCTCGGCCGCTATTGCCGCTAATGACGCCCAAACAGTCCAGTGCCGCAAATACGCTTTCTTAAAGGATAATTACGTATTTGTGGCACTTGCACGAATACGCCATGGAAATGACTGTTGAATACTATTTATGTTATATTTTATATTTATAAATGAATCGCACTTAGAAACATAAAATAACATTCCATTTAAAATGTCATATTTTTCTATACAGCCGTCATTTGCTGCAATTGCCTTATCGTCAGTTCGATGGCGCAAGTCATTTTAGTCGCTAAAAAATAAAATATAAGTAAAATGTAAGTAAAATGATATTAGGGAAAATGAAAGCATCGGAATTATGAAAAGTGGTTAACAAATCGGTTGTCAAATAATAAAGTTGGCAATCGTTCTTCTGGTTATTGAGTTTCTGGAAAACGATAATGTGGGAAAACAAACCAGCGACATTTCTTAAGTATGGTAAACAAAGTAGGTATATGGATTACAAGAATTTGGTTAACCGTTTTCGGACAAGTGAAAATCGGGCAAGTGTTTTTCGAAACTTTGATAGGTTACCCTTTATCACTTATCGTCGTGGATGAGACATCCGTCGCTCACGACATCCGTCGCACTCGCATACTTGTCAAAACGTGACGGATGTCTTATCGACAGCGATAATTGGCGATAGCTGGGCGTGCTTGACTATGTTGTCCACATGTTCAACTTTTGCATTGCCGCACGGTTTTACTGACATAACTAGCTGGCCAGCACGGCAAGTGACATCAATATATAACATCGATCGTCAAAAGTAAAATACTAGTTACCAAATGCCAAGTATAAATACCAGGTAAACCCAATTGCTTCAACTCCCTGGCCTGCCCAGTTTTTAACGAAAGAAGGATTTTTGTCTCTGCAGCGCGGCTAGGATTAATCTTTTGAATAAAACTCGGTGTGACTTTTTTAATCCGCTATCAGGGTTACATTTAATCGGTCACAATGATGAATGAGAGCGGAACAGCCGGCGTGTTAGATTAACCGTTTTATGTTCAAAATGGCGATGAATGTCGACGCGGATTATTGATAAAGCCGTTTTCTGAACGGATTTTCAAAAAGCTTTTCTTTCAAAAAGAAGATCTCGTAGTTCTTTCGACAATATTATTTTGTGTTAATGTTTTGTGGGATAAAACAAATTGTAAACAGACTTTTTTATCTTCGTCACAGAGACCATGTAAATATTATTATTGAGCGACCGAAGCGAACGAAGTTTGGTGGTTCACCATGGAGATCAATGTTTTCGTATGTCATGCGCCTGTCCGGCTGTTCTCCTCCACAGACAGGTCGCATTTCTCTTGTTTTCTTTTGAGCTGGTTCAATAATAATGTACCTAGATTTGTTTGTCGATTCAGTTTTGTGTTTTGTAGAGACAGGCTCGCGGTTCCACCGCTCGTGGAACTACTTTTAGATTAGGTACTACAGTCACCATTTGGATACAAAATTCAGTAGGTAGGTACAAAAAGTTGTATCATGTAGTTTTGTGTCCCCGTGCACCCCGTGTGGTGTCCGGGTACAATCGCAGCACCCTCTTTCTTCCTGTGAGTGTCGTAAGAGTCGACTCATGGAACCGGCTTGAAGTGTGTTCTGTCTGGGCGATGGGCTAGCAACCTGTCAGAGTGATATCCTATTTTGTCGATCTTTTATACCCACATTTATGCTTAAAGTGGTAAGTACTGGAACACAAGTTTCATGTGCTCTGCCTACCCCTTTTAGGGATAAAGGCCTGTGTAATTAGAACTATACCTATGGCTCTATTATGGTCTTTAATGAATGCTAAATGAAGCAATACAATATAATAAAGATTAATACATTCATCGTCATCATCATTGGATATGAATCGAAATTAAGTGGACACCTGAATAGAATATAATAGAACATAGTGACATCGACGCTGTACGTAACAAAACGTAATATTTTCATATTTCTCAGTAAATGAGGCACGTGTTGTCGCTACGATGCTGGCGCAAACACTACGCACAGTGAGTAAAGTTGGTTCCAATAGGGAATAAATACGTACGCGCACGATTGAAAGCAAACCTTAAATTAATGATTGTAAGGTTTAATTTCGTTTACGTCAAGCACTTAAAGCGAATAATGCGCTTCAAGCCAATCAAGCGATTCGGACCTTTTCAGTGTATATAAAACCGGTGCACCGAATAGACGTATTCATTCATTCTCTAGCGAACTGTCGGATTGTCGTTGACTCTGGGTCGAACTTAAATTCGTAACGTTAACATTCGTATCTACATTATTGCTGTGGCGGGAAGGTTCAATATTGTGCGTTTGCTTTGCATAGTATAGAACTATTCCACTACTTATTAGATTCTGAGTTTATTCTAAGGTTCAGTATTGTGCAATCATGTTGCGTAGTAATGAACTATTTCACTTTCTGTTAAATTTTGGGTTTATTTTAGATGTTTTTATTATTATTTCGAACCAGATCAAAGTCCTAGTTGCATGGTCAACTTAACGAAGTGTATTTCCCCTGACGGTGACAAGGAAATATACTTCGGGATCCTGTTAGTAGTAGGCCAGGTTTGAGAGTAGCCTGGCACCATCTTTTTAACAACACAGATGGTGTAGCCTATCTTTGATGGGCCTCTCACTCATCTTAAGGTTGGCCACAGGCTGAAGCGAGAAGATCGCCATTTCCCATAAGTCACTAGGATTGTTATCTACTCGTTGAGGTCTTGTGTGTGCTTAAGGCCTGGTCTTTTATTGAATATATATTTATATGTTATAAAATAGGGCGTGCATTTCACAGAACCCTTAAGTCCACGGACACGTTGTGAAATGTACATTACACAGGCTCTAGGTTACATTCTCCGACTAGCCTTCCGAACGATTTACAGCTTAGGTCCCTAGCTTAGAACATACACATCACGTAACGTTAATAAAAGTAATGATGGGAGTTCTGCATAGAGTAGTTTAGGATTTAATGGTAGGTAGGTTTAGGTATAGAGTCAAACACCGTAAAAGGGTATTAGGAATACTATTCTTAGGGATGGATAATTAAAATGAAGGTTTACAAATCAAATAGTATAATAAGCAATTCTGTCAAGTTGACATTTTAAGCAATAGTATAACTGTTTATAAAAAACTAATTGTCAAACTCTTAACTCATATAGACTAATGTTTTTGTACTGCATGGGTAGGTACTTATATTTAAAAAAAAGAATTGTACCCTTAGCATAAACCGCACCACTAATTAAGACTATTATGTTATTTCTGCTAAATTGTTCCTATGGATGTGCTAACGAAAGCTGGTAAGTAACTGGTAATAAGTAGATATAAATTAGCTTGTCTTATTAATAACTATTATAAGTATCAGTAACATCTTATTGTAATGGATTTACTTTTTTACTGCGCTGATCGTGTGCATTGTATCGTATAAGTATAACTTCGCTTTCTTTGTTGTTGTTAATGGTTACCGTCCGTTCCTAAAACTGACGGTGCCCATTCTCTGAATGATAAATATTGTAATATTAACCAGTGGTAAACGGTGTGGGCCACACATATTGTAAACATTTTCTTTAAAACTTATTTTAAGTAATAATTGTAGTGGCTGTTTGTTTACCCAAATAAATAAATAAAAAAATAAAAAAATGCATTTATATGAATGTTTAATTGCAATCATGAGTAACTGAATAGGAATTAGTTATCGTGTGTGGATCAGTGGTATCGGGTTCCGTATATTATTACATATGAAATATTAAAGGTGTAATTATATGCGTATTGTCATCAAGGTATTATACTTCCAGTTATGATTGTCGTTATAGCCTCAAAGTTGTACATTTAATGAAACATGCTACCAAAGGTTAAAAAAGTGTTGAACAACAAAAACTTTTACTTGGTTTTGTAATTAATTTATGGCCCAAAAAAGTTTGTTTACAAAGTTCACGCTATCGATCCCCCTTAATACCTAGATTTTATAGGATTGTCGTTGATTAAGTCGCTTTAATAAGATTGAATCTATCAATAATTTTATAACAGCGCCTCCAACAATATCTTACTTCATTCTATTTGATATAATGTGCACAATTTATGACGTGGCACTATGGGCAAAACTTGCGAATCCGGTTTTTTTTAGAAACCAGCCACACATCTGAAGTCCGGACATACGAAATAAATGTAGCCCAACCTGCGGCGCTACCACGAAAATCGAAACTCAAAGTTCGTATACTTGCATCCCTGTCACTCGAATAATATAAGCGCGATAGAGATGGAGATACCCGAACTTCGAGTTTCGAAGTTCGTGGTTATAACTCTGAAACGGAAAGCTTTGTTCGCTTCGCTCGCTCGTTGAATGACATCGGTCTACATGTAATATTGTCATTGTGTCTGTCATCTCAATCGGACACATTAACTGGCTAATGAACCAGCCATTGTGCTTAACGTTATGACAAGGTTATATCCCTGTTAAATCTCCGAAAATAATCAAACCCACGACCGATAAATTGAGCCGATAAATTGTGCAACTTACGAAATTCACGCACACTCGTATCATTGCGTGTTCATTTGGGAGACCCTTTGTCGGGCACATCTCAGCTACACAATTCATAACCTAACAACTCACTTCACCTCCTCTTTTAAGTTGACCCCTAGCTTAGTAACAACTGCACGTAAGTTTCATCTAACCTCCCAAGGTTAGATGAAACTGGTTCCCCTGAGGCAAGTTGTCGTAAATGCTGCGAATACTGGTCAGATGACTATTCTAAAATGACGATATCTTATGACCTCCATTCAGCTTTGGAAAGGGCATCACAGAGCATTCCGCAGTTGATTCACTCAGGGCCAATTAATTCGTTGTTTTCCATTTGGAATCCCATTTTTTTACAAACGCTAAGCTTATAGAGTATACGCTAGACGTACGATAAATTGGATCTATATCTGAATCCCTAACGTTTTTTAACCTATTTTTGCATTCCCTAACGTTTTATGTCATAATGGGCATTTGTCCTATCCTAACACTCATGTGCCCTATCATTAGTTTTTCTAACATCGTATGGATGATTTTTTCCCCCATAATGTTATATTTCCTAACGTCACTTGCCATATTGATTATTCACCCTAACATTATGTGCCATAATAGTCATGTATCATAATTATTAGTAAGCCTAATGAAAGAAAGAAAGAAAGAAAACATTTATTCGTGGACAAAACAATGGGTATAAAAAACCAAACACAGTAACGTAAAAGTAGCAGGGTCCACGAAAAGGCCCCGACTCAGCATGGTGCTAACCTAGGAGGCCAGCGCTGGTCTTCCGTCGGGACCTTTACATGAGTTACCTCCTGGAAGGCAACACAAAACAAATACCTACGCTAAACATATTTTAAGGAGTAATGTTGTAACGTTACATTACCCCTGGCATGCACCAAGACTTCGTGAATTTTGTTGGTTCGTGTCACAAGTGCCTTCAGTACAAGGCTCAAAATCACCAAGTCTTGGGTGAAATGGGACGCCCAAAGCAATGTAGTCGCCCATTTCAAACTATTTCGATCGACCTTATGGGCCCTCTGCCAATCACACGGAAGCAAAATAGCTACATCCTAGTTGTTACCTGCTGCTTTTCAAAATTTTGCCTAATTACTCCCTTGCGTGCTGCTACTGCCGTTGCCGTGTGTAAATTTATGGAAGAGTCGGTTTTCCTTGTCCACGGGCCGCCTCAAACTATCTATTTCGATAACAGTAGTCAGTTTGTCAGTAAATTTACAGACGCTCTTTTCAAGTCATATAAAGTCCCCAACCTATATTTTACCCCTAAATACTCGCCGCATATTAACAGCGTTGAACGGGTTAACCGTACAATTGTCACATCCCTGTCAACGTTCGTAGAGGATGACCATAGGACTTGGGACCTTTTCATCCCGAAAGTTCAGTTCGCCATCAACAATTCGGTGAATGAGGCGACTGGATTCACTCCTTCATTCTTGGTATACGGCAGAGAGATCGCTACATGTGGTTCCCATTATATTGATAACGACTTGGGGGACAAACAGGAGTTCTTGCCTCGTGACATTTATGCTGAGAATCGTGGTTGTCTTGCTGAGTTATTTGACAAAGTGCAGGCAAAACTGGCATGCTCATGAGAAAAACACGTCTCATTACAACCTTCGCAGGAAACCGATGGAATTTAAGGTCGGCGACGTTGTCATGAAACGTGCATATGTCCTGAGTAACAAGGACAAATATTTTAGTATGAAGTTAGCACCTAAGTTCTTAAAGTGTCGAGTTGTACAAAAAAAGTCTCCGCTAGTATATATACTTGAAGATATGTCCGGAAAAAGTATTGGCACCTGGCACATTAAAGATCTAAAACTGATTGGCTTAAATAAATAAGTACAATTATAGTATATAATAAGACACAATAACGGCATATACCTAGCGTGGTTCAAATCTAATGCATAATTTACTTATTTTATTTTTGTATGGGTAACTATTAAATGAATATATAGTAACCTCTAAAAATGACTGGTCGCGTTAGTAGCCTTTAGTATGGTAACTATAGCATTTTTGATTGCGTGAAGTATGAAATTTTGTAACTGATTGAAGTATGAAAGGATTAAATACGAAAAATGTACTTAAAAGTACGGATTTTATTGTTTTAATATAATAAAATCCTTTTGTAACGCGCGGGGTAATGTAACGTTACATGTTACATGTTTTATTATTACCATTAAAACACATCTTTAGTTGATAGACCTAATCTAAAATAAACACATACATTCTCAATTTAACACTATACAACTACTTAATATAAGTATTTACATCCTACACTAACACACATCCTTAATAACATAACGATAAATAATAACAAAATAAAATAATAAAAATAAATAACAAATAAACACCTCATGTTTAACACTTGTGCGCGCGATGTTACCGCCGGGCGATAAGGAATGTTCTAGACGGCTCGCGGCTGCATCGTGGTGGCATTACGAGCTACGCTTTGAAAGACACCGTACATGTGCCGGCTGCGTTCACAAACCTTTTCTTTGTGTCCTCTTGCGCGCTGGCACAAATTAAAATTAAATATAATTAAATAAATTAAGCGAATAAGTCCTTACATCGTTAGTGACAAGTGTCATCTCGCACCCCAATAGGGGTGCGATCTTATACTTAAAAAGTCAGCCGCGTATAATCGCGCTTTTTTTGTGGGAAGACAGCCACACAGCTGCCCCGGCGCTCCCGAGCCACTTCACCAGCTCCACTGCCCGCTGCTCCAGTGCCCAGTGACCTAGCAGCCGCCGTCGCCGAGGGGAGTACCGAACTGCGGCGTAAAACCAGACGGGCCATAGACCCACGACCTAAGTTTTTTAAAAAATATCTTATTCTTTCTTGTTGACGTTCAGTTTATTTTCCACCACACCACATCCTGGGGATCGAACGTCACAATGTAAGTGCGATAGAGATAGAGATATCCGAACTTCGACATTCGAAGTTCGTGGTTATAGCTCAGAGTGGCACGGCTGATTGCAGCGCGTGAACGCGTCGCCAAACTGTGTGTCAGTGTCACTGTCACTGTCAACTTAACAGACCGAACGCAACTTTTATTTCGGATAGTGAATATACGTAAATACAGAAACGGAAAACAAGTTAAAAATACATTTGTAATACAGGAAAAAAACTAAAAACGAATACAGTATGGTGCTAAATTAAATATTCAACCCGCGACCTACCTTTCTCTGGGCCTTCCTATGTTCCTTGCCCCTGTAGGGCCTTTCCATAGGGTAGTTATTCTTGCCCATCGATCTCGATGCATACGCACTGTGTGGCCACACCATTTCCATTTTAGTTTTGTTGCGAATGTAAGTGCATCTATTACACCCGTTTTTTTCTTATGTCTATACTCCTCTTTTTATGGATTAGTTTTATATTTAAAATGCATCGTTCCATGGCCCGTTGACAACGCTGTATTTTGTTTCGTGCCTCTTCGTTGAATATCCACGTTTGGCAAGCGTACGTCAGACTAGGCAGCAGGCAGGTATCGAATACTTTTTTCTTAAGTTTCATTGGTAAATGTGATTTTAAAATTTCCTTATATTTCCAGAATGTTTTCCACGTGATTGCGATTCGTCTTGAGATATCATCGATGTTTCGGTTTTTCTTTAATGATATAAATTTTCCCAAATATACATATTTATCTTCTATACATATTCATCTTCTATACATATTCATCATACATATACATACATATACATATTCATCATCTTAGGCATGGCAAAGCGGTAAACTAAATTATAAAAGAGGTAACACACAACGATTTGAGGACTAAAAATAAAAATAGATACAAAGACAGAAGACAAAGACAGGGCACTTAAAGGCATAAGGTTTCCTGACTAAATTGATGCTCTAGCAGGTACTTTTTCAGCTTGATTCTAAAACTGTGTATGCTTCCCAGGTCCCTGGCTAAAGGCGGCGGAAGAGAGTTCCAGCATCTAGTAGCTGCAAAGCGGAAACACATGAGCGTTAATCCTAATGATTATGTTTCCTAACTTTGTACGGCCTATTGTAGTTTAGCCGTGCAGCGAGTCGACGCCACCCCGCTACGCGGGGTGTTTATTTTTGGTCTGAGGGACACAAGTGAACCCTAACCTAACCGACCTAAAACAGAGTTCCCTTGTGACAAGCCTTTTTTGTCCGCCCTGATAATGCACGACCCAATAATCCGCGTCCACAAAAAGTGGACACGGGTTGTCGGGCCGTACATTATTTGACAAATGAGTTTTAGGGCAATCATTACATTATGAATAAATATTGTTATGGCTATTGATCGTTAGTTCTAATGCCCATTAGGACAACAACACTTAGGATACATGACATGAGGTGAAACGTTATTAGGGATTTCGACGAATATACAAAATAACATTAGGGATATTAATAATTATGGTAAAAATGTTACGGGCAAATGAGTTTTAGGGCAATCATTACATTATGGAAAATCATTATTATGACAATTGATCGTTAGGGCTAATTCCCATTAGGACAAAACAGTTCGGGCAAGTGATTTTAGGACAAACGATGTTAGGGATCGCGAGGGAGAGCCCGATAAATTATTCTAGTCAAAAACGTCATCTAATCACCGCAAAGTTAACAGAATTCTTAAAAAATACCAAGATTATACTTTATTCATGGCTATTTGAGGAATAATTGAAAGCTGTTTTGTATGAGAAATTTCTATGGGAAGTTCACGCTGTCGTTTCACCTTAATAGTGTTTTAAGTGTAGTTTTAGGTATGGGTGTTCCAAAATTATCCAAACGCGGAAAATGATGATCTATTTAAGACAAAAAACTAACGTTCTTTTTGCCCTTATATGGGGGTGTAGATTGTGTTGTGGCAATAAAATATGCCTCAGTTCGGTTTGGAACTTAACTACGAAAGGTCGTGTTTACTAGTGCGTTTTACCTGCATTCATAGGTAACTACTTCGTTATCACGCCGGCCGGCCGGCCGGCTATTGTTTGCGTGTAGATTAGAAGCTATTGACTGGGAATATGAACGAAAATAGTTTATCTAGTCAGCATGTCTATGCTGCGTCTTGTGACAATGGGCTTAAGGAAAATAACAAACCTTGCTCACAAGTGGATGATATGTTAAATGATTGGAATGCCGAGACTAATTCATTACCTGACATTCAATCACCTAAACACCGTCCCCAAAAAGGGGTAGAAATGGCAGTGAGGATACGGATGAACATGAGGAGGACGGGGAATTTATTTTGGTCGAAAGAAGAAGGAGATCAAAACGTATCATTCGAAGTCTCTCTCAGAATAATTTACCACGCATTTCGCCCACTAATTCAAAATCAACTACCAATAAATTATGCCAGGAAAGGCACCCTGTTCGGCAAGAGAATACACAATCCACCGACACCACTTGGGAGGTCTGTCTTACATCTAAAGATGAATTGCCTAAACAAGTCGGCCTGGCAAATTACTGAGATCGGAAAGTATACAGAATATTCAAAAAATCACATATAAAAATTCATCCAAGGTTTTGATAAGATTTAATGACAAAAAGGGCGCTGAACAGCTGTTAAAATCAACTAAGTTTAATGATTCGGGATATAGGTGTCAGCTAACGAACGAGTTAAACTTCACGTATGGCGTAATAAGACAAATAGAATTAGATGTCACAGAGGAAGAAATAAAGAATACCTTTGAGTGCGAACACAAAATAGTGACAGCGAGAAGACTAAAACGCCTAGACGAAAAGGGTATTTGGGTGGACAGCGAAACTGTAAGATTGTGTTTTATGTCACCTACTTTGCCAACACGAGTATATGCCTATGGATATGGTATAAAAGTGGAGTTAAACTACTTTCCTGTCACCCAATGTTCGGGGTGTTGGAAGTTCGGACACGCAGCGAGATTGTGCCCAAACAAAAAGAAAATATGCCCCAAATGCGGGGGTGCTCATGCCAATTGTGAGACGAAACTATACGTATGTGTCAATTGTAAAGGAGGTCACATGGCGCTTGATAAACGATGTCCGGCATATCTCAAAGAAAAAACAATTCGCACGATTATGACAGAGAATAATTGCTGATATCGTATATCATTACAGACGTTATTAAACCAGGCTGAGAATCTGACAAAGGAAACTCCCGAGAACAAAATCGATTCTATGGCCGCTCAAATTCAGGTAGCAGGAACAGCCCATTCTTCATCCACAAAATACAGTGACGCTCTGGTAAATGGCGGAAACAGATCCAATACAGACTCAGAAATGGAGCAGGATGGGGATGAACCGGAAAAGAATACAACAAAAAACCGTAGGCAACCTGATACTAAACAAAAACAAAAACAGAAACATGCGAGATCAGCTCTATTAGAACCGATTGGATGTGACCCAGAACCAGAATGTCACAGAAAAACTCCAAGGGAAGAAAGTAACAGGAAAGAAAACAATAATCCACAGCAAGAAAATAGAAAAGAAAATATAGATTCGCTATCATGGGTTTTATTTCTCAGAAGGGTAAAAGATATTTATATGTCACAAACATCGTTTGAAGAAAAGATAAAAGAAGGTTTGAAGCTGGTTATGGAAGGCATTAAAATGTTTGTTCTACAATTTCTGAGAAATAACAATTGTTTGAGCAGTATAATTTCTAATATTTTTAATGGATAAAGAGCTCACATTAAATATTGTTCAATGGAATGCACAAAGTATACGACCGAAACGATTACAATTTGAAGCAATTTTAAATCAAGAAAAGTCCATATTGCAATAATAAGTGAAACGTGGTTAGAGGCCGGGTCGGAGCTGAATTTTAGTGGCTACAACGTATTTCGCTGTGACAAAGACGATGGTTATGGAGGGGTAGCTATTATAAGTCATAAGTCCATTCAATCATATTCGAGTACCAGTACATTTATTACCAATAATGTAGGGATTGAAGTTTTGCATGTGAAGATCTTAAACTGTAAATATCTAGAAAATATACTTTCCATATATTGTCCCTCGTCGGTACGTACTACGCAGAGCGAGTGGGATGACATTTTCTCAAAATTTCCCAAACTGTCCTTGATAGTCGGAGACCTGAATGGTCACCACACCAGCTGGTCCTACAAGAACGACAGCAGAGGTAGACAATTGGCTGACTCAGCGCTTGAACACGGCTACATTCCTTTGAACGACGGCAATCCTACTAGAATTAAACTAGTCAATTGTACATTACAAGAATCATCGCCGGACGTAACCTTTGTATCCACTGACATAGCTATTTATTTTACATGAAAAGTTACAAACGAAAATTTAGGTAGTGATCATTTGATAATCAAATACTCTTTAAAGTTTAATAAGGCACGAACATATACTTCGAGACGTAATTTTAAAAAAGCTGACTGGATGGCATACAGACTATACGTCGAAGAACAGTTACCAACACGGTTAACAGAAAACGAGGATATACAGGGTATGTACAACTCATTCTTAAAACTTGTAAATGAGTCGGCCAACAAATATATACCCCAAATAAAAATATGTAAAGACCCCACTCAGCGATTCACTCCGAAACCCTATTGGTCTACCGAATTATCTAAGATTGTTGCACAGAGACGGTTAGCGTTAAAACTATTTCGTAGAAACCCTACTCCACAAAATCTAAACATATTTGAAAAAGTCAACTTGGAAAGTGAAATACTAATCAGGCGGGCAAAAAATGAGGGCTGGCACAAATTCTGCAACGATTTAGGCCAGTCTACCACTGCGTCGGAAGTATGGCAAAAAATGCGTTGGGCAAAGGGTGCTAGAGGTAATACTTTTACAGTGTCTGATGAAAAAAAAAGGAGTTACTTTGCAGTTTAACCCCAGACTTCGTCATGCGCCCCAAACCCACGTTTAAGTCAAATAATGAATTGTTAGAAAAGAGTTTAGTTTTCATGAATTAATTTATTGTTTAAAGAAGAAGGATACTGCGCCCGGAGAAGATGACGTAACCTATTCTATGATATTTAACCTACCCATTTGTGCTAAAAGATATTTATTGATGTTATATAACCGTATGTTCTTGAACGCTTATATACCGGAACAGTGGTGCAATATACAAGTGATACCTATCCCCAAACAGGGACATCAATATAACTCGGAGGTCAAATTGCGTCCCATATCTTTAATTTCTTGCATTTGTAAAATTTTCCACGCTATGCTAACTAAGAGATTAGAGTGGTACACCGAAAAACATAAAATACTAGCAGAATCTGTAACAGGTTTTAGAAGGGGCCAGTCCTGTATCGACTCCTTAGTCCGTCTTACTACATATATACAAATCGGACTTTCTGAGAAAATGCCAATCCTCGCCTGCTTTCTTGATATAGATAATGCCTACAATAATGTTTTAGTAGAAAGTGTCGTAACAACATTGGATGAAATATCTGTGGGATCAAAATATTGTAAATATTTATGGGAATTCCTTAGTAATAGAAAACTTAAAATAAGAGGCATACATGATGTAACTAGACGTTGTAGTAGAGGTCTGGCCCAAGGCGACCCAATGTCTCCACTCATATTCAATCTCGTCACGCATAAAATAGCCCAATATACTAAAAATGTAATATTATCGCAATACGCGGATGATTTCGTGATATATAACAAATCGCGTAATTTAAGTGAAAATGTCATGTATATGCAAGTGTCACTTAATAAAATAGGGGTTATCTTAGAAAACCTAGGTTTAGAGATTTCTTTCGATAAAACAAAGACTTGTCTATTTCACCGAGGGCACCGAGCACAACACATAGACCTGACATATAAAAATGATGTAATCAGTTCAGTAAAAAAAGTCAAATACTTAGGATTCTTATTTTCAATATCCACATAAATGAGATAAGGGCTAAAGTATCTAAACATCTAAACATACTTAAAGTGTTAGCGGGGCCATCGTGGGGAGTACACCCTACGCATCTAAGGAGACTGTACATAGCGTTAATTAGAAGTAGGCTTGATTATGCGTGCTTTATTTATGATTGTAGTGCTAAATCTCATGTAGAAAAATTAGATAGGCTACAAAATCAAGCTCTAAGAATTATTGGAGGTTTCATACGATCGACACCAATACATGTGATGGAGAGCGAACTCGGTATACAACCCCTGTACTTACGCAGAAACTTCTTGGCTACCAAGTATGGTTTAAAGTGCCTTTCCTTGCTAAATAATAGAACTTTAGAGCTTTTAAAAACAATTAATTTGGCAATTCAAAATAGGTATTGGAATAGAAAGAAACAACCTCTTTTGGCATTAATTTACAGTGATATTAAATACATTTTGAGAGGGTTTGATGCAGATATTAACAATATCTGCATCAAACCCTCTCAAAATGTTCACTTTAAATACATGGGTGTCAAATATAAATACAAAGGATACTATAGCTAGTAATTTAGAATTAGTTGAACGCTCCAAGCAAATGTACGATTCCCGAGACTTGAAAAACGTTGTCTTATGTGAATTAAATGAGAAATATAGTGGCTGGCACAAAATATATACAGACGGATCTAAAGACGTAAGTAACACAGGGGCCGCATACCATGATCCTAAAAATAATGTAAATAGTACATATAAGATAGCTTCAGAGATATGTATTATGTCAGCGGAACTATTTGCAATTTCAGAAGCCATGTCGTATTCGTTTAACTTAAAACATAAAAATATCGTGATATTTACAGACAGCAAAAGCGCGTTACAGCACATAGCTCGCTGCGCCTCTGGACACAGAGGCACAGCGTTAGCTTACACTGTGTTGCATAAATTAAGTACGATACCCACTGACATGACATTGAAATTGCAGTGGGTCCCCTCACATATAGGGTTAAGAGGCAACGAGGAGGCCGATGCCCTAGCAAAAGACGCATGCACTAAAGGCGCGGATGTGTATATATTTCCAAACTTTACGGAGAAACTACATAAAAATTCATTCTGTCTGGAAAGAACACTTTGATGAACGTTCCAAAGAAAAGGGCGTTTGGTACAAGACGATGCAATCGGAACCTCCTCGTATACCTTGGTTTACTAACAGTAATTTAAGTAGACAGTTAATTAAGATAGGTTTAAGATTGCGTTCCGGGCATATCCCGTCAAAAAAATTTGCTTACTTGATGAAAAAAGAACCATCCCCAAATAGCCAAGTTTGCGGTTTTGTTGAAGACGTGCAACATATTTTGACGGAATGTGCACGGAATGAAAGCGATAGACAGTCGTTACTAACTACCCTGAAGGTAAATAGATTAGATATAGGTGCTTTTCAGAGCATCTTATCTGTACCGACCTCAGAAGAAGCTAAAGAGATTTTTTTATATGTTACAGATTTTTTCAAACGGTACATGAATATCCCATAAGTAGACATGTAAGAATACTAGTATAAGGCACAACGGGGCTGGCATAATCATGTAATTGATTTAAGTCCCTAAATAATAAATAGAAAAAAAATAAAAAAATATGCCTAGTGACGATAATCCCATTGAGATATCTCAAAAAATTACGAAGTGTTAAAGAGAGAAAATGTCATAGTAAATGACAATCGTTTTATATGACTGTACGTTTTGCGGAAAATGGGGAGAGTATCTTAAAACTTCGGACACTTATTAACTTTGTGTAACACCCCTAATTGTGTATGCTCACCTTGTACAGAAATAAAAGCAAGGCAAATCTTCAAAATGAAGCATCTGCGACCAAATAATCTGTCGCAACAACGCGTGAGGGAGCCAATAATGTAATCAATCGGGAGCCGCGACCGGCAACGCATCCCACGCCGTGCCCATAACACGAGACGACACGAGATTTGACGGAGCGGGTTACATAATATGACCATTCGACTGTGTATGACGATAGGCAACCGTTCTCACGACAAGATACGATACGAGAATTATGAGAAATGTAAATAATTTTCTTATGTTTTTATTTTCTGCCGTTAAAATCCAAGTTTATGTGATTTTAAATTGTTACACTGATTTGCCAAAAGTATATAATATACATACTTCTTTACCGCGTCCCTTAAAATGTGCATAATATCTGCGGTACATTTATGCAAGACACTAGAAATTATAATAATTTGAGATAAAGAATTAAACCGAACTCTGTATATAATAGTTAACAGAAAGGTTAAGAACAAAATTAAAGTTAAGGTAAAAAAGCACAAAAACTCACAAGGAATATTCACCGCATAAAGGTCACTAATAAAAATTTCACATTGTTTTAGACTATAAAATAATGAACACGTATAACAAATATTGTTGTTTTGTCAAGAAAAGTCAACATTTGGTGGACTCGGCGCTATGGTGCCGAGCCACGGATTGGCACAAGAGATCTTTCTGAAGCCAGTGGTTTTTGCAACTGATCGAAGTCAGCAAAATTCTCAGCAATTCTCTGCTGAGTGGTGGCGCGGCCGCAAACTGGCGCGGAGGTGTGGTGGCGTGGTGGGGAAGTGGCGCGGTGGCGGACTGGCGCACTGGCGCGGTGACGCGGTGTTTTATACCAAATTAAGAGGCGCAGTGGCGCGTTGGAGCAAAGTCGCGGTGGCGCAATGACGCAGTGGCGCGGTGCGCCTGACTTCGACGAAATCAAATTAATTAAGTATAAGAATTTATAAACCTATATAACATATCATCGTCTAGTGACCATACCGCCCTATCGAGCTTATACTATGGGGCTGATTCTACGAGTATTTGTGTAATAAGTGTTCGAGTAGTTACAGTTACACAAACATACCAATATAAGTCTGGGCTCACACAGTCTGAATTCATGCACTGAACTGAGCCTTAAGCAAAGAAGTTTGGCTGATATTTATATTGGTATTTCTGTTATATGAAATGAATTGAAATATGTATATATTTATATTATTTACAAGTTATATAAAATTTGTCGTAAGTACGACAGTGGACACACGAATTTCCGCGACAATGGGCACTGATGAGCTCGTACTGCGTACGGAACCTGGTTCCTTATTATGTAACAGCTATTCCGAGCCCCCTCCAGGTTAATTAACCACAGTGACACTGTTACGCTCAGCGCAGTATCACTCGAATATCAACTTTCCTGACGTAATTTAATATTAATTTTGTATTAAGCAGGAACGCTGCTAACGAAACGCACCAACGTCTCAAATTATATTGAGAAAACGTCAGTAACGATGCGCCACCCATACAAAATTAATGTCGTAATCCTTTAATTTAATTTTGGAATTTAATATTGCTTTTATAACGTGTGAGAGTTACGAGTTTCTGTAGGTACGTAATCAGGTGGGATTGATATATCACAGATAATTTGCACTTATGATTTGTTTTAAATTGTGAATCTAGACACGCGGTAGCGTGTCAAGCCAAGTTCAAGCTAACAGAACTGGCGAGCAGCACCGTGTGTAATATTACACGAACCATTTGGAGCCACTTTTGACCCCCTCATAAATCAAAAACTGTTTCACATAAACATGTCAAATTTGGCCCATATATTAAGACTTGCGAGATACATATGTGCTCCAAATTTCATGAACACACCTGAAATGGTTATTTAGAATTTACGTCCAAAAATCGTCATTTTTATCACAGACCTATATACCTATAGATCAAAACTGGGAAAGATCAAAACTCTAACCCAGTTCCAGATGACCTAGAAAGTTCAAATTCGGCAGCCAGATAGGTAGTTGGGTGAATACAAAGTACAAAATCAGAAACTAGTAAATTTTTATCAGTTTATTATAATTTATCAATTAATTGATTCTATTAGGAACACTTACTCGTAACTTACTTAATATTTATTAAAAATGGATGCTACGATGACGTTACGTCAACACGGCGAATTTTGAAATACCTTGACGGCGGGTCACTATAGCAACGAGACTGTTAATAACCCGCCGTCATAACATAACACTATATTCTTCTTGGGAATTCACTAGATAATAGGTAATTCGTTACGTAATCGTCTTAAATAAATATCTTATTACTTCTTATATTGTACCTACAATGAGTCGTACAATAGAATTACTGGTGGCGTTAGTGCTACAGACGGCACGGGAAAAAGTTATTTAATCAATACAATTAAAAAATGGATTAGGAAGCGAATTAATAAGTTAGTTGTAAACGGTCTAACAATACATAGGCTCCTACAGCTGCCTGTAGAGCACGGAATTTGTCCCAAGTACACTTCCTTATCAGACCAAGTACTAAAAGTTTTAAGATGTGACTTAAAAGATGTAGTACTTTTAATAATTGATGAAGTGTCTATGATTTCCAATATAACATTAATGTACATCCATCTTCGCTTAACAGAAATATATGATACCGGTGACGCTGACGACGGATGGTTCGGCAAGATTCATACGAGTATGGTGTTGTTTGGCGATCTGCTCCAACTGCCTCCAGCATGCCTCCAGTGAGACAACTGTCGCCGTTCGAACACTTGACGTCGTCTGATGTCCTTAAATGTTTAGGATGGGTACACTACATAAATACGAAAAACTAAACTCCGATAGTCGGAATCACGAATTTCATATTACCGATTTTCATAATTCGGAATCTTTTAAAACTCCTAATATAAGTATTCCGATTCTTCAAAATTCCAATTTTTATAAATCCGAAATTTCAAAAGGTCTAAGGGTTACAATTCTGATTATCAAAATTCCGAATTTCAATACCCCGAATAATAAGAAGTCCGACTGAATAATAATCCGAAATATCAAAAATAACGACTTCCGATTATTAAAATACCGATTTACAAAAATCCGAAAAATCAGAATGACGAATTCTTTCATTATCATTACATTTTTGGAATCTTGGGTGTATAGAAATTTTAAAAATATTATTAAAAAAAATTGAATGTTGGGCGTATAAAGGCAGAATTAATGCAATGCGAGTTCGGCCTTTGGATTACTACGGAGCCAGTGACACACGCCAATTAATTTAACCTAACCTAAACCTAACCTAACCGCCAGCGTGTCGACGTCACCCCGCTTCGTGGGGTGCCTTTTTCCGCTCGCGGATACAAGCGAACCCTAACCTAACCTACTAATAATATCATTGTTACGATTGTCTGGTGTTTTTGTTACTGCGGGGGCTACGCCCCCCGATCCCCCTGCGGGAAGCTTCGCCCCCCGTCCCCCCTTTCATCTAGGTGCCCTAACCTAATCTACTATATTATAATCCTTATCGAAATCATATAATTACATTGTTGTTATATCACGTACCCCGTTTTAAGGAAAAAGAAAAAAAAGAAAAAGAAGAAATTAAGGAGAATTGATAATATGCCGAATAAAATTATGCTAAACAAAATTATGCTTAAATATAATCGGCTAGGACCAAATGCAAATTTAGATTCGGCCAAACACATTTTCAGAATTTTATAAATTCGATTAAGTAAGGTTTCAGCCACATTAACATTCGGCAAAAACAGAATATGCCAAGTCTGTTTTGCGAAAAACGTTTCGGACAGTCAAAGTTATACCAAATAACCCTTTCAAAAATCCGAATTTCATAATTCCGTAGAATTAAAATTCCGATTATTGAAAACACGAAGTTCATTATCCCCAATATCAGATTTCCGAATTAGCAATGAAATTTCGGAAAATTGATAATAGGAATACTGTTTTTCGGGCCAATGACACTTCGGGCTTTTGATTGTTCGGAGTTATAAAAATCGGAAAAACAAACTATCGAAATTTTGTAATTCGGTAAATTAAAATTAGTGTTTTTTAGTAATCGAAATTTTAAGTCTTAGGAATTATGAAATTCGGAGTTTTGAAAGTCGGAATTAGCAAATTCGGAATAAAATATATCGTAGTATTTGGGTGTTCCCGTTTAGAATCCCTAAAGTGGTTATTACATTGTCCTGAGTCAGTCACTGACGAGAGGGACGCCGCAATACCTCTCGTCAGTGACTGATTCAGGACAGTGTAATAACCACTTTAGTGCTCCAAATTTATGGAAAGATCTATTTTGTTATGAGGAAATAACTGTAAACATGAGGCAAAAAACGACCAACTTTTAGAATGGGTGTAGTAACAAGCCAAGACAGTTGCACGGGTTCTCTTATTTATCGCCGAAAATTGTATGGCCGATTATCACTTCCCAACTCACGTTTCGCGTAATTTTATTTCGCCGAACGTTCATTTCCCAACTTAACAAATTTATTTGTTTTATTTGCCAACTTAACAGTTACCAACTCAACATGTGGTCTGTGTTTTATAATGTCATTTTTCAAAACGCCTACTTTCATGTTGTATAATATTTTAGTTGGCATAACATACGTTTGGTCATTTCTCCTTATAACTTAGGATGTTATATTTAAGCTTAAGGTCTGACTTGGCTTATTACACACACACACACACACACACACACACACACACGCGCACGCGCGCACATAACACGTGCCTGCCTGTAGTGATGGGACACGTGCAATACTTTATCGAATTTTATAAAGTAGTACTAGTAATAATAATTGGAATAATTATGGGTGAATTGCAAAACAATTGTACATACCAAAATTGGATAATGTCCTCTAACTTCAAAATTATATTTAAAAATAAGCATTCAAGTAACGTCTTCCAGATATGATTTCACGTGGTCTTGTTCATATTTTGCACAGTTTTATATAATGATAAAAAAATGCATTAACGAAAAAAGTTGATTTCTGCTCCCATACACAATTGTCTTTTGTGTAACACACAGTAAACAAGAAATCATAACTTTGATTTAAACAGCTCTGGCCAAGAAATTTGCTTGTGGTCTGTTTAATACCATGTAAAACATCAAGGGAGTTGTTTTTGAGGTCTCTAGAACAAATATTTTATATCAATATCTTATATCAAAGTTCGGGGAAAGATTTCATTCTTTTGTGTGACGTCAGCTGTGTAACGTGATATTTCGCATTTTGACGTAGCAATGAACGCATCCGCAATGTTTTTAAGACTGACAACTCAAAGCGAACTGCCGAAGGAATCGCACGCGCCGGTAGGCATATTAGTTTCTGTGCAGTGATACTAAACAGTGCTTCGGAGGTTTTTTTCGCAAATTTCAAGACATATTGTGTTATGCTTAAAACAGGTAAGTGAATCGTCTTCTACTTATATGTTTACTTAGTTTAATTACGAAAATAGTGGGTAAACGGTTTGGCATTTGGGAGTACTCGAATTCCTTTAATTATTTCTTCTACACGTGTTAAAACAGTGTACGGCATTGATTTTGGCTTCGTTTGTGTAACATTGTGTGACGTTACACACCAAAACCAACATTAGGGTTCGTTCATATTGGTACATTAGTACAATATTTTATAATGTGTCCACAACATTAAAATGAACAATTTTTTTGAATCAATGTATTATAATATTTAGAATAAGTATATAATAAAGAACTTGTGATGGTTGTCGCGGAGGGCGAGCCACACATATCCTTCTGGAGCGAAGGTTTCCAGGCTAACTCAGGGGTAGAAGGGAATGTCCACTAAGTAAGATAGAAACACGAATTGACTGGTCTAGAAATATGGGTCTTTTATGCCCTTTATTGAGAAATGAAACCTTAACTAACACTGGCTCTAAATCGGGGTGCTGTGCCCCGGCAAGATATAAGTCCCGTAGGACTCTCCGGTAACGCGGGTTACGTCGGGAAGGCGACTCGCGGGTCGGACGCAGGTGGCTGAGGATCCTCGACCGCGCGCACTCGGTGTGCCCAGGCCGCGACAAGTCGGGGGTCCTCTGAGAGTGTCTCAGCCGCGCGTACTCGGTACGCCCAGGCCGCGCCTGCTGAGAGCTCCCTATTTCCCTACGTACCTAGGCGCGCACGCGGTAAGCCCAAGCCGCGCTCTAGGTGCAGTCAACCCTTGCGACCGTCTCGGGACAGCGGCAGAGACCGACTGGCCGCGTCTTTTTTTTTTTTTTGAACCTGACTTGCTATAATAGGACGGACCCAATATAGCGGTCGAATTGCGTGGTTGGAGGGTAGCCTGAGGAAAATCCAGGGGAGCCTCCGGCACGACCACGAGGGAAAGTGTACACTGGAATACTCTACGAGTTTGCGCTCCAGTGAGATTGGTTGAACGGTATCAACCGAATCTGGGGTGTGAGTGGTGTCGAACTACTGGGAGTTTTATCGCTGGTTCGCTGAAACCTAGCCTAGCTGAGAAGAGTCCAGCAAGAAACTCAGCTAGGCCCGACTTGGGTCGGACTGACTCTACCCGGTATGCGGCGGTACCGGGACGAATAGAGACTGTATGTGTCTGTGTTGTCGCGATCTCGCGGTGGAGGTCCCCGCCGGCGGGAACGCCGAAGTGTACGCGATGTGTTGGACGCCGAAAGCGCAGCGTTCCATCTTTCGATGGACGCTGTGATTTCGTCGTCCGGGTCCGTGAGTGTGTGCCTAGGACGCCGGACCGTGCGGCCCCTAATCAGTGAGCGCCGAGTAACAACAAAGGGGGGAGGGATGGGAACGTAATCAGCAGCCTTCCTAACTAACGGATTCCTATGGTGGGGAGCGTTGTCAAAATAACGTCTGGCAGCCTGCTTAAAGAAACCTGGCCGCGTCGCCGCGCGCGCTCCCTTTTATTCGGTCGGCCGGCGCCGGTGTGTGCGTGTGACGCGATGCGGCCGGCTCCATGTGTTCGTGTAGCGCGCTGTAGCCGGACCGTGGCTTAGCGCGCTGCGGTCGGCTCCGGTGTATGCGGGAGGTGGTGCAGCCGGACGGCGTCTTGGGGTCCGCGCGTGCCATGCTGCCTGTATTGCGGGGTTGAACCGTCGCATTGCCTCCCCCCTCCAGGAGATTTTTACCTGAGGGGAAAAATCGCCGAAAGTAAAAGAAATTCCGGTATTTCGGTACTGATGGTGGCGAGATGCGCCTTCTGTATTGTTGTTTGCAACTGTTCTAACTGCCTTACGCGTGTTATGCCTACCTATCCGCTTTATTTTGCCTGGTCTCGGATGTTGATAGTACCACTATATATATATTCTCTTCTGATACCTAGGTTTCCTATCGTATAATGAAACGCTATTGTTTGACTATTGTCTTTCAAAATTTCAAAAACTGGTAAATGGAACGTAACTATTTGTTCCGCGCTCCGCCGTTAATAAACGGACACAACAAAAAAGAAAATAGCAAGAATAATAAAATAAAAATTAACATAATATACAAACTTAAAAGAAGAACAAAAAAACAATAAACTAAGCCCGGTCCGCGCTACTCCCGTGGTCCCTGCCTTGTTGGGCGTAGGCGCACAATGCCCCGCTTTTGCCCGCCGTTTCGCCTCCTCCCCGCCCGTCTCCATCGGCGCGGGTGCGGCGGGCCGATGCTCGTCCCTGGCCTACTTTTGGTACGCATACTGTCCACTCTGACGCTGGATCTGCCAGGTCGTGGTATGCGCGGTTTGTTCTCTTTTTATATAGTTTCCCATCTCTCGTGCAGTATTCCTGTGACTGGTATCCGGTCTCTTCCGTTCGCTTCCGACGTTCTTCGATCCCTTCTCGTTCCTCTGCTGTGCATGTAGGGTTCCGTGTGCTAAATTTATGGTCCGCTATGAGGTTCTGCTTTCCGCTTCTGTAGACTATGTCGAACTGGTACTGGTGGAGTTCTAGCGCCCAGCGTGCTAATCTACCTGAGGGTTTTTTTTTAACTTATGTAACCATTTGAGGGCCTGGTGATCGGTGATTACCGTGAAGTGGTAACCTTCTATGAAGGGTCTCATTTTCCTTATTCCCCATAGTATTGCTAGACACTCTTTTTCCGTTGTTGAGTACCTAGATTCCGGTGGCGTCAGGGTTCTGCTGGCGTACATCACGACCTTCGGTAGGTTGTCGTGTTCCTATAGAAGTACCGCTCCTAAGCCGATGTCACTTGCGTCGGTTTGTAATGTGAATGGTTTTGAGAAGTCTGCTCTCATTAATACGGGGTCTGTTGTGAGGATCGTTTTGATTTTATCAATTGCTTCGTAATTGATAAAATCAAAACGATCCTTGTTGCGATTGCCATATGAACTTCTCATCCTTCTTGAGCAGTCTCACTAAGGGTGCTGTTATTTCTGCGTATCCCGGTATAAAATTTCTGAACCTTCTCAATTCTCTTACATTTTCCGGTGTTTTTAGCTCTTTTATTGCTCTGACCTTTGCCTCATTTGTTTTTATGCCTTCCCTGGTGACCGTGTGTCCCAGGTATTCTATTGCGGTTTTTGAGAACTGACATTTCTTTTTGTTGATTTGTAGTCCTGCGCGGCGTATCCTTTAAAAAAATCTCTTGTAAATGCTGTATGTATTCTTTTAAAGTTGCACTGCACACGATAATGTCATCTAAATATACGTAGGCATTCGGTTCTAATTCGGGTCCACTTACCTTGTCTAACAGTCTCTGAAACGTGGCACCGCTCGAGTGGAGTCCGAACGGCATGACCTTGAAATGGTATAGACCTTTCCCTGGTACTGTGAATGTTGTTGCTGGTCTGCTGGCTTTTTCAAGCTTTACGTTCCAGTATCCATTCTTTAGGTCTAGTTTGGAAAAGAATTGTGCCTTCCTTAGCTTTTCTAGCGTGTCGTCAATTTGTGGTAGTGGGTACGCGTCTTTTTCTGATATATCGTTGATTTTCCTGAAGTCTATGCAGAATCTATACTGGCCGTCGTCCTTCTTTACTAAGACCACTGGTGAGCTATATGGGCTGTCTGATTCCTCGATTATTCCTTGTTCGAGCATTTGCTTGACGTGTTCGTCTATTATTTGTTGCTGTTTCGGATTTCTGGAGTAATATTTTTGTTTCACCGGTTCATTATGTTTTAGTTTTAGTTTTATCTTGTGCTCGATCCAGGTGTTCCCCATGGGGCTCTTTTCGCATAGTTCAAACTGGTACTTAAGCATTGTGTCGAGGTCGTGATCTTGGTGCGCTGGTTCGGCCTGTTGAGTCTGTGTATCCTGGTTGTCGTTGCTGACCTTGGGTGTCATGTCCTTCTCGTTGGTCTCGGTTGTGACGGGTGTCTCCGCCTGTGTTCCAGGACTTGGACTCGGTTCTGGTTGAGCTTGTGGCTGCTCGTTGTGTTCCGCTGGTTCTATTTCGTCTACTGCCCAGGTAATCTTCATTCCTACTCTCCTCAGCACATCCATGCCTATGATCGTGCATGTTGCTGATGGTAGTACTCTTACCCAATGCTTTATCTTTGCTTGTTTTAATTCCAGGTCTACCAGGACGCTATTTCCCACTTGTGTGGTTCTTCCGTCTGCCAGGATCACTTTTCTTGTTGTGTCACTTACTAACGCGCCTTGAGATGTGCAGTCGTCGTATATCTGCTGATTCACATATCTGTTTGTGGCGCTGGTGTCTACCAAACATCGTTGTTTCTGGCCCATTATGCCCACTTCCACGTAGCCTGTTATCCTGTCTATTGTGGTCGGTGGCTGCTCCCACAGAGTCTCTTTCTCGCCGGTTTCGCCTGTAGCAGCTCGTGCTTAGCACACCCATCATTCCGCATTCACTGCAGAACATCTGGCGTCGTGAGCGGCAGTCCCTTGCATCGTGACTAGGGTTTGCAATCCGGATATCCAGATATCCGAAAGATCCAGATATCCGCCAAATTTCAGATCCGGATCTGACAGGCTCCTGGATCCGGATTTTTCGGATATTACGGATCCTTAAAATGCAACCTTGAAAACCGAAAATACGGCTACAAAATGTAGTTTGTACAGAGTCCACGCTAAAAACGGAATGGTATACTCGTAATGTAGATAATTCTTAATCTCTGTTTTTATTCGCCACTTCTTCATCCCAGACCAGATTATTTTTGTTTTTAATTTATTAGTTACAAAAAATCACAAGCTAGTAAAACTGCCGGAGTTTGATGGCGAAAGTTGGCGTTAGATTAAATGCACTTATCTACCGTAGGTACTTAGTAATTATATAAATCCAATATTACTTATACTATATGTACCTACTTACTTACTAAAGACTTAGTTTAGATGTACCTAAAGAAATATTTAAGAAGTATATTTGACAGGAAGTAAAAAGTAAATGCAGCAACAGTACCTACGTTTTGTAATTGTAATACATTTTTAGTATTAGGTCTTGACTTCTAATATGATCATGTACAATTAGAATAGTGTGCTAAATTTATGGCCCGTTCCCCGTTTTTGCCATATCTAGACATACCTATAGTCGTATTAGCCTAATGGAATGTCCCTTGCTAAACAAACACCTCTTCCCTTGATTTTCACGTTTTCCGTGTTGGCTCTTTTTCCAATCGATTACTGAGTAAGGCGTCCGAGTGATCATGTCAATCTCTTTTACAACCCTATCGAATTAACTGTATACAGGAAGCTCATTGAAATGTATGTACGAGCACCAGGTACGGAGTTAACGCGACCTGGTAGTAGTTATTCAAGTGACAGCTTTCAGTGACTAAACTAACTTTGCCAGTTAGTTAGTAGTCGTAAGTTAAAAGTTGAAACAAAATAAACTTTTATACCCCATTAATCCCATGATCTCGGGAATGCGTATCTATTTCAAATCTTTCAGGTATATAAATACGGTGGTCAGTCGAGTTCTCCAATATCTATACAGACAACCTTTCAAAAATATCTACACATGTGTCTTATGTCAGTAACAATAAAGTCTCTGTATACATATTTTTGAACGGTTGTCTGTGTAGATATTGGAGAACTCGACTGTACTATAGCCGTTTTTAGTTTTTTCTTAGTTTCGCCTTACAATTCCTACTTTATACCAAAAAAACCTAATCGTGACCAGGCTATTATATTTAATTATTATTATCAGGCGGATATCCGGATCTGTTCAATTTAAATATCCGAAATATCCGGATCCGAAATATTGGCGGATCTTGCAAACCCTAATCGTGACCAGGCTTTCCGCACGACCAGCAGCAGGTTTTCGTGTCGTAGTTGGGATGTACCTTCGTATGTGCTATCTTCTCTGGTCTGGTACTGTGTGGGGTTTCCTCCTGTGTCTGGTACCTTTCCCTGCTCGAACCTGGCTGTGTCGGCGTTCGATGTTGACCCCATTACGGTTTCCGGTCTATCCTTGCCTCGTCGGTGCCCGTGTCTCGGTTAGTCACGTAGCGATTCCTGTCTGGCGTTGAGGATATGCGTTCGTATTCTGTGGCGACTCTGAGGAGTCCGGAAAGATTATCGTAGTCCTGCTTCCTGATGTATAACTTATATCGCCGTAACATGTTCTCGTGGATCCGGTATATTTGTTCACTTTCTGTGAGTCTGTTGTATCTCCGCATTAACGTTTGTAGGTCAGTCAGGTAATTTGTGAAAGTTTCTCCGTACCTTTGCTTCCTTGCTACGATCCTTTTGATCAGATCCTCGTCGTAATTGCTCGGGAAGTAGTATAGCTTGAATACTTCTAGAAATTCCTCCCAAGTTTGCCATAACTTGGCGTTGTTCCGGTACCATAAAAGTGCTTTACCTTGTAGGATTCGGGGTAGGGCCGGTAGTACGTCGCCCTTCTCGATGCCACTTGCCAACAGTAGTTCTTCGAGCCTCTCTATCGACTGCGTTGTCTACTGTCCTGAATGATAGTTTCCATTCCTTTATGAGTTTACCCAAGTCTCTCGCCCTGTGATTCTCTTCGTCGCTCTCCATCTCTCGGGCCGGTGCTTCCCGTGTGGACTTACACTTGCTTTTCTGTTCCTCCTCGGCTGTCACGGCTTCTACGAGGAGCTTTCTGATCTCTTCGACGGTCTGTCCTTCTGTTGACAAACCTCTCTTCTCGGCCTCTATTGTCAGTTCCGGTTTCTTCAGGCGATATATCCAAGCTGTCGGCATTGGCGAGTCGAATGGCGCTTGTTACGATGTGGGCAAAACGTCCTGCCCTCGGGGTGTCGGAGATGGTTTGGCCAAATGTGATACCAAAACCAAATATATGTGATGGCTTTGAACGTACTCACTGTTGATCCTGTTCGGTGGTAGCGGTCATAGGTCAGAGCAAACCTGTCCTCGGTGATCGGGTCGGTATCGGTGGGCTGGGCGGGCGGGGTAGACCTGTCGTCGGTGATCGGGTCGGTGTCGGTGCGGGCTGGACGGGGCAGCGCTGTCTTCGGTGATCGGGTGAACGGCGGGCTAGGCGGGATTAAGTTGTTAATTAGATTTATTCCTACGGTGCCGGGTGGGCTAATACGGTGCAAAACTGCCAAATTTGAAATCAACCGGTTTTTTTTTCTACTCTAATTGTTTCTAACTAGTGGACCCCTTGTGAGCTAGCAAAACGTGAGTTTTTTAGTTGGGCGCCAAATGTGATGGTTGTCGCGGAGGGCGAGCCACACATATCTTTCTGCAGCGAAGGTTTCCAGGCTAACTCAGGGGTAGAAGGGAATGTCCACTAGGTAAGATAGAAACACGGATTGACTGGTCTAGAAATATGGTGTGGTGTATACTAGATATAGATATGTACGTAGCTTATAGGACGCTTATATATAGAACTACTACACATGTGTAAGAGCAGTAATAAAGCATCATTTGTCTTGAACACTTGTTTCACCTCATCTCCGAACTCCGCACCTTACATGGCGACCGTGCCTTATACGGTGCCGCGCGTGCCGTCGGTCAATGAGTGTAATTGAAGGACATGATAGATAATTAATTGAATAATAAACATGGTGCAAGTGAACAATGTTATCGTCCTTGTCCTCGTCTGCAAATGTGTTTGCCGTGGCTGGTCCACATAAGTATCATGGGCGCTACAAAATCGAAGGAGGAGGTCTTCATCGCGCAGACTGCGGCCGGAGGTGACAATAAGGCTACTGCGGGCACCGACGAACTTAAATTCCATGCCAGTACCACCAACATCATTCTGGGGGTGATGCTCATCATACTTGTCCTTGGAGGCAGTTACGCGGTATACAGGAGGTGCAAGAAAACTCAGAAAAAATGGATGCGTCAAGAGATCACTTTGCGTGACCTGCAGCGTGCGGCTCGAGAGGCTCCGATGAGTGTTTAAGTGTTAACAGAGTAAATGTATTCACGCATTAGCAAAGGAACAGACTGATACAAATGGCAAAATTGGTACTATTGTGACGAAAAAGTGTAACAATAATGAGTAAGTGTGACATAAACATAAGGCAAATTAAGTAGACAAAACTTACTTACTGAGAAATGAAACCTTAACTAACACTGGCTCTAAATCGGGATGCTGTGCCCCGGCAAGATATAAGGCCGCGCCTGCTGAGAGCTCCCTATTTCCCTACGTACCTAGGCGCGCACGCGGTAAGCCCAAGCCGCGCTCTAGGTGCAGTCAACCCTTGCGACCGTCTCGGGACAGCGGCAAAGACCGACTGGCCGCGCCTTGATGGTCGTCTCACGGTCCCCGCCAGGGGGCCGGAGGAGCCTGACGCGGCATAGCCGCTTTTCGCAGGGTCGGGCGCCGTCCGCTACAACGTCTGGGTTGGGCGTGACGCCCGTCTGGTCTGGTGGGGTCGTCTGCGGCGGCCGTCGGCGAGGTCGAGCCCTGCCGGGTGGGACTCCAGAGGGAGAGGCCCGGCGAGCGACCTGCGAGCCGACGGCATTGCAGGAACATCCTTGGTCTGGTCCGGTGGTGCGTGCGTCCTTAGGGAGCTAACCCTCCTGGTACAGGTCGGCAAGCCCCCTGAGGATGATAGGAGCGGAGTTCCCTCCTGCCTGCAGAGCGCTGAGCACATCTTGCAGTATAGCGACGCACTGCGCTATCGCGGCAGTGTCGTGCGGTGGTCTGGTTGGCGCTGCTGCAGGGGGAGCGAGCGCTGGGGCGGCGTTGGCGAGGGCGCCGGCGGTCTGGGCCGCGGCGATGGTCGTGGGGGCGGCGGCAGCGGTCTGGGCGGCGGCGGTGGCGGCGGGCTGGCCCTTGCCGCGTCTGCCCCTTCCTCGGCGGCGGCGGCGCAGTGGCGCCGCGTCGTTCGCCCTCGCCATGTGGGAGTTGGGGCCATTCTCGGCGGCCTCCACCGAGCGTTGCTGGGGCACTGCTTGCCCACGGCGGTTGGTGAGGGGTGCTGTGCCGGCCCTCTTGGAGCGTGTCTACCGTTGGTAGGTAGGGCACGTCAGGCTGTTCGCTGGATGGGGGCCGCCGCAGTTGGCGCAGGTCCCCTTCTGGTCGCGCGGCCGCTCGCATTAGCCCGCGAAGTGTGGCCCCGCGCAGCGGACACACCTTACGGGGCGACGGCAGCCGTGCGAGGAGTGACGGAAGGCCTGGCAGCGATGGCACTGCGCCGGCCCCTTCTTGCCGCGCCATGCCTCCACCACTACTCCCGTCATTCCGAGCAAGTCCCGGACATCATAGATAGCCGGGATGAGGTCGTGGGTCTTCGTTAGCTGCGTATAAAATACGCAGCCGGGTCTCCCTGCACGCGCGTCCATTTGGCGCGTGTAGATGGGGGCGAATCCCTTCGCCACCAGGTCCTCGGTTATGTGTGCTGGGTCCGCCGGGAGCCCCCTGATGTACACCTTCAGGGGGCTCTCCTCCTTTGGTTGGAGCGCCGACCACGATACGCTGTCCCCCAGGGCCTAGAGGTAGCCCTGCGCCACTCTGTATTCCTCGTGGTCCTCGGGGAGGAAGCGTATTCCGCCTCCATATGGGCGGGACTTTGGCTAACGGCCCAGCCGCTCCTGGATCTTCCGGAAGTGCGCGTGCCAATCCGGGAGGCTGTTGACCGTGATTGGTCGCGGCTTCTTCTGAGGCGGCTGGGTCGTGGCTGGTCTTGGTGTTGCTGGTGGCGTCGGGTCAAGGGCCGGCGCGGTAGCGGCCTCTTCCCGGCGCTTGTCGTTGTTGTCGCTGCCCTCGTCCGACGCGTCCATCGGGGACAGGTCCAGACGGGGGTGCGGCGGAATATCCGGGGGTGTCTCTCTGTCCGGTTTGATGAGGCTCCCGAGGGGAGCGGGATTGGCGAAGGCATCGTGATTTTTAGTGTGGGTACTTTACCCACACGGTTTGTTGCTCTACCCCCACCTTTGCTTGTCAAAGGCGAGGGGTGAGGCGATTGAGGGCCCTGTTTAGGGCACCCTGGGGGCACTTGGTGCGCGATCGCAGCGGCGCGGCTGCACTTACCCGCTTCGTTCACGGCCAGACCCCGGTGAGACCCGCTTGTGGGAGGCCGGGGCTGGTCGGAACTGGGCGAGCGGTGCAGCGGCGCGGGTAGCGGCAGTTGACGTCGTATGGCGATCCAGGCGCGGGGGGAGAGGTGAGGTCCATCCAATGTGGCCGGCTCCATGTGTTCGTGTAGCGCGCTGTAGCCGGACCGTGGCTTAGCGCGCTGCGGTCGGCTCCGGTGTATGCGGGAGGTGGTGCAGCCGGACGGCGTCTTGGGGTCCGCGCGTGCCATGCTGCCTGTTTTGCGAGGTTGAACCGTCGCAAACTGACTAAGACACACAAAAGAAACCTAATCGTCCCAACTTTAGGGTCTAACTCAGGATAGAGTTTTGTTTAGATATCTATAGTACTAAATTATAAATATTTTTGTATGTTTGTCGGTAGCGAAATACGCACTTAGACACACAAAAGAAACCTACACAAAAGTAAGGCTTATTGCACGACTGCCCCAAAAAAGAAGTGCAATGTTTTCAGGGTTCTTAGTATGTGTGCGAGTTTCTTTATGCCACCACCAGACCAACTAAACGCCTCAACCGATTTAGGTATGTGAGGTATCGTTAGAATCCTTACTTTACCCAATATAAAATAAGGCCAACTCGAATCCTTTTCTAGAAGCAGTTTAGGCCATTTTCGACCCTCTATAACTTCGTTGTGGATAAAACTAGAAGCCTGAATTTTCAGTAACCGCTTGGTTACTGAAAATTCAGGCTTCTAGTTTTATCTACCGTGTTTATACAATGCCTGCTTAGGCATTGTTTAAACACGGTAATTCAATTTGAACCAGTTGTTTAAGAATTATAACTATCAATCAATCAAAAAATGATTTTGCATAAGCAAGAGTACAACAGATGTTACATAAAAATAAAACCAATCTTACTTTACCATAAAATGGCGTACAAATGTTTTAATATATGTCATGCGATACGACACGTAGTTAAAAAATAATAATAACAATAAGCTCATTAAATACAAAATCAAACTAGTCAAAGTTTCTTAATTTTGTCACTCACTCACTAACTCACCGATCATCAAAACTCTAAGGCATTTCTAGCAGACGTAGAAGCTTCAAATTTAGAATACAATTAGTGTTTAGCATATAAATCAAGGTAAAACTAAAATATTTTGCAATTTCGGTCCATTTTTCTAGATACACCAACTGCATAAATATTTTTTTAATCTCATACAATATATAGGATATAAATATATAGGATTACAAAAAAAATGAAAAAGCAAGACTGGGACTGCATTCATAATCTATACGTATTGATAACACAATAACCTTCAAAAAGAAGTAAGATCCCACGAAAAACCGGTACATTTAAAAAAAAAACAAGTCTCGAAACTCTTCCACCGTAAAAATTAGTGAGATATTTCGTCGAGCCAAGTCTCAGGCATTCTTATTCGCCTTTATTTGCTAGCTAAATAAAATTTTGTGACTTGGCAGTCACACAATGCTACATTTAGTTTTAGGTATGCAAAAAGTTGCAGAATTTTATTTAGCTAGCAAATAAAGGTTAACAAGAATGCCTGAGACTTGGTACTACGAAATATCTCACAACTCAATGTCAATGTCATCCCGCTCGAATGTGGAGCAGCCCAACTGGGGAAGTACCTCCGCCTTGCAGTAGTGTTGTGTTCCTGGAGGTGAGCAAGGTCGCCAGAGCTCCCGAGGATGCATTGTGTTGAGAGCGAAGGAATTGGTTCCTTCAGCTGTCAACACGGCGACTCCTCAAACATACCAAGGGTCGGCAACGCCCATGTTACTCTTTTGGAGTTGCATGCATCTATAGGCTGCGGTCTCCGCTTACCATCAGGCGGGCCGTACGCTTGTTTGCCACCGTCGTTGTATAAAATAAAATAAAAACTTTTTACTATGGAAGAGTTTCGAGACTGCCCCTTTTTTATATGGGATATTTCATTTCTTGAAATTAATAAAAAAAAACTAGTAAATATGAAAGCAACGCGAACCTATGATTTTAGAATTGTGGTAGGTATTCATCTATTATTTCTTGAAATAAGGACTTTTTTCTACTAATATGAAAGTGGCTTTATAATTTCCTTTGTGTAACTTTCTTGGATTTTGTGTAACGTGAATATTCCATTGTGTTACGTACATTTTTTTTGCAATTCACCCTTATACTAGATAGTAATTAAAAATATATTCAGCAGTCGTGTTACCACGCGTTAAGATGTAATAATAAGACGTAGAAGAATTTATATTTTCAATGGACATTTGCGCTAACCCAATTTTAGACTTGGGGTAGAGTTTACTTTCAAAACATTGATTTCAAGCTAGACGCTCGAGAATTTGCAGCACATTATAGTAGGTACATTACGTACCTAGGGCGGTGAATTCGTGAATGGCCCAGATCGCAGGTGTTTGTGGCCCGAACCGAAGGTGAGGGCCATAAATATGCGATCTGGGGCTTTACGAATTACCGCCCGTGGTGAGTACACAATTTTACGTCTTCATCTGGCCACAATGCAAGTTTTACCGTACGCGCAGCGTGCAGTAAAACTCGCATTATGGCCAGGTGTGACGTAAATAAATTAACGATAAGTTTAATAATATCATAGCTGTTAGATGAAACAAAAAAAATGTGGTTGAATAATCAAAAATACACGGCAACAATACTCAACACAGTACGTATGTGAAGCGTAGGCACGGCATTTGGAAATAATAGTCGCCTATTATTAGAAGTCGACAATTTAAAATATTCTAAATTAAAGTGGCGAGAACATATGACACTGCTTGGGGAAGGAAACCAATCAGATGGTCGTTTTGTAGCGTCAATCCACATTTCCTTTATGTTTGGACATTTTAGCTGACATGCTTTGAATACTTTATAATACAACACCAGCTTGAGAAGATCATTTACCACATTAAGTATATAAATAACTGTGCACGGTGCACAAATGTTTTGCATATGATATGTAATATTTTGCTATTTTTAAATAACTTACGATGTATTGCGTCTTCCGTTAGTTATCTTATCGATAGTAAACGAATACATACGTATATAATAACCTAACTACACTTCCTACTTTGCCTAATGCTAGACAAGGAAGGAGCGACTATTCTGTGCAGCGGGATAGAAAGAGACTTCTGTTAAAAGACACCAACGAGCCCCGAGCACGGTCTACACAGAACTTTATTTAAAAACTCGCTTATATAAATCGGCTTACCTGTGAAATGATATACCGATAATGATATATATGTCTTATTGCACACTTGAAGTTTTAGTGATTTTTTCACACAATTTTACGCAATAATAATGCATTTTGTAACGATATTGCTTGTGCAAACGCCGTCTGCAGGCTGAAGTTAGTAAAGGGGGCGTGTCTCAAACATAGAGTGAAATCACTATGTGTGGCAGCGGGGCGGGGGTCGCCCAAGCGACGTCTATGGGCTATGGGTTTACTGGTCTGTGCCCAGTACCCACGCCGCGCCGCGCCTTTCGCTTAGGGTTGCCAGATGGTCGGGATTTGGCGGGATTCTCCCGAATTTTTATATGGCCTCCCGACTTCCGACAAAGTAAAAAACCTCCCGAAAAAACATCTTCATTGTATAAAACAAAAATTTGCACTTTACTGAATAACCTTTACACAAAAGACAGAAAACTAATGAGTATGGACCTAATAAAAGCTGAATTAATGATTCGTCTTTTAATGAAAACTGTGTTTTTGTACTCGTCGATTAAAATCCGTGTATTAAGATTTCATAGAGAATACTGCAACGTCACTCTTTTCATTGTTGAATAGTCTATGTTACTTCCGAAACAATCGAAATAACTGTTTCGATACGCTCTAGACAACCGAAAGAAATTTGAAAATAGAACTTCGTATTGCAATAATATGCGTCCTTGTTTAAGGAGACTCGATTCAATACAAAATTGCCAATCTATGGCGTTTCGGAACGTAGCAGCGTCGCGTCATCTGTCAAAAATCTACTTACTTGCTGCTGTATCCAGGCCAGAAAAAAAAAATACGCTTTGTGATTGGCTAGTATTTAGACAATCACAGCACGGTACTGCAACATTACGGACACCGGTGGTGTGATAACTTTTCTTTATAAAGCTAAACTTAAAAAGTTGAAATAAAAAATAAGAAAATGAGTAGTGACAGTGACGAAACATCTTTAACTCCTCAAGAAATAACTAATATAGCAAAGGAAGCCACACTTACCTTGCTACCTGAAAAGTCAAAGAGCCTTTACAATAGTAGAACTAGTTACGATTTTTAGTTTTCTTATATACTCGTATTAATGACTTAATTTTTTTTTTTATGAACTCTTACAAAAAGTATTGTTCACAATAGTGTCATAATCAAACTTTTTAAGCTCGTACCTTACTTAGGCCACTCTGCAAGCTTCGTGGCCTAAACACGATACTCGACTAAAAAGCTATCTATTATAACACGATCGTGAAAAATACTATTCAAGTCGTCTTTTAACAGCGAAAAAGGTAAAAAAATGCTGAAACTGGCTAACACAAAATAAAAAAAATTGTACTTATAAAACTTTGTTGATTTTTTTATATTTTAATATGGGGTAATGAGAAAACCATTTTGTTAGTTTTTGTATGTAAGTAACAATCATTTTTAACCCTTTAATGCCCAAGATAGCTTTTTTTGGAATTAAATGTATTTTTTTTAAACTAAGTTATTGTAAGTATTTCTAGGTGTAAAAAAATAAATAAAAAAAATTCATGTTCAGGTCTGAAAATATCATATCTTGTTTAGAAACAACATTGCCCGCTACTCACAATACGACATTCGTTGATGGGTGTTGTTTATAAACAACACTGCGCAGGATACGGGAATCAAAATAAAACAAAAAATATTACAAAAAGTATTTAAAGCTGACGCTGTCGCCACTATTCGGGGAGCAAGCTGGCGGAAATACTCCCCGAAGTTCCACTTGCGGTCCAGAATGAGCCCCAAGTATTTTATATGAGGCTGAGGCCTTATGAGGTGAACCTGGACCGCCTCCCCGCTCACTCTAATTGTGGCCCCCGCAGGCGGCCGCCAGCCTCTCCCCCCGAAGATTATTCCCTCTGTTTTCGAGAGGATCACTGTTACGTATGGACGTAAGTAAAACAACCGTGTAGTTCCGATGCCGATTTATTACTGTCAAACAGCGCAGCTCATTCAGATAGGTAGGTAGGTATATCTATGTAGGTGCGTACACATCATCCCTCCCACACTAGTCGTGAACCCTGTTAACAATTGAATAACCAATTAATAACTATAGACATAAAACTAATTTACACAATTACTAAACCTTATAATTTACTGGTCGTCTCGGACGCATCTGGTGCCGGGACGCGGGCTGCTCGGCCGCGAGCGGCTCCACAGCCGCAGGCGCGACCGGATCCGGGTCCGGCGCCGGCGCCTGCGCCTGCGCGCCGACCGCGGCGGCGTCCGGCGGCGCAGGGGCTCGCGGCCCGTGCTCGCCGACGTCGCCGTCGCAGTCTGCCCACACCTCGACCTCGCCCTGGACTACATTCCCGTCTCCCTCTATGCGAGCCGTCGACTCGGGAGCTTGCGAAGCTACTATATCAAGTTCAGTTGTAGCTGGAGAAGAGAATGCTGGCCCTCGATTAGCGGACATTGTGTCAACAGGCGGCATGTTTAATCTAATTAACTGATCTCCCTTATACTTAAGTAACTGATCCGTATGCCTTATGCAATAAGAATCAAAATTAATCATATACACTTTAAACATTTTATTACCAATTTTACTCTTAACTATGCCTTGTTCCCACGTTTCTTTCCTCGCACTGTACCAGCGGGCCAAAACAACGTCACCGATCTCAAAGTTCCTCCGATGTGACGGGAGCTCGGAATTATTCTGTTTTACCGCCGGTAGAATCAAATCGAGACGTGTTCTAACTGTTCTAAGTTTCCTCCCAAACATCAATGTAGCCGGTGTTTCGCCCGTGGTACACTGCATGGTGTTTCTGTACTCAAATAAATAGCCTAACAATTTTTCATGTATAACGTCTTGTTTTAAATTTTCTCTTAATATACATTTTAACATTTTTTTACATATTTTAACCGAAGATTCCGCCATTCCGTTGCTGTTCGGGTGATAGACTGGGGACGTAATATAATTAATGTTGTTACTGGAACAAAATGTAATGAATTCATGGCAATTTATCTTGGCGTCGTTATCAGAAACTAATGTATATGGTAAACCGAAGGTAGCAAATATATTTTTTAGCTTCTTAATTAATTCTTGCGTAGTCGTCCCGTTATTCATATACACGCACTCGAGCCACTTACTATACGCGTCCACAACAACAAGGTACACCCTTTGCCCTATCGACAAATAGTCTATGTGAACACGGTGGAAGGGTCCGGGCGGCTTCGGCCACGGCGCGGGCGCCTCCTTCGGCGGCGCCGGGCGCAGCGCCACGCACGTGTCGCATGCGGCGCTCCGGAGTTCGATATCGCCATCCATGCCCGGCCACCACATCCTACTGCGTGCATTCGATTTCATTTTTATTATTCCCAAGTGAGAACTATGCAATTCACGCAACATCTTTTCCCTGAGCGTGCTAGGAATTACGACCCTATGTCCCCGTAATAAGGTCCCATTTTCGAGTTGTAAATCTGTTTTGCATTGAAAATAAGGCCTTATCAATTTACAGCTTATCTTACGCGGCCAGCCTTTGTTAATATATTTAATGACCGTTTTTAAAACGGTGTCATTCTCGGTGGCCTGCCTAATATCATTAGCCGTGACCGCGGGTAAAACAGAATCCAGGAAATTAAGGGAGCAAAATGTGTCGAATTCCTTATCGGTGGAGGTATTAGTTTCCGGTAACGGTGCCCGAGAAAAATAATCCGCTACTACGTTACTAGCGCCGGTAGTATATTGCACAGTGTACCTATATGCCGATAATATAATTGCATATCTTTGTAAGCGTAGCGCTGTAGTAACCGATATTCCGGTGTTATTATTAAAAATAGAAACTAACGGCCGGTGATCCGTTTTAAGGATAAAGGGTTCGCTACGGCCGTAAAGGTATTGGTGAAACCTTTTTACGCCAAAAATTATCGCCGTAGCCTCCTTCTGTATTTGGCTATAGTTACGTTCACTCGGGGTTAGTGATCGGGAGGCAAAAGCTAGTGGTCGCTCGAGACCCGTTCGGTCTCTTAAGGAGAGTACGGCGCCGAGGCCCGCGGGTCCGGCGTCCACCGCCAGCTCCAGCCGCGCCGCGGGGTCGAAGTGCGCCAGCGTGCGCTCGGAGACCAGCTCCCGCTTCACGCGCCGCACGGCGCTGCGCTGTCTCTCGCCCCACTGCCATTCTGCACCGGCTCGCAACAATTCATGTAGTGGACTCATAATAGACGAAGCGTTGGGAATAAAATTCCTGTAGTAATTCACTACACCTAAGAATCGTTTTACTTCAGTGATGTTTGTAGGCTCCGGCGAGTCGATTATAGCCTTAACTTTATCAGGGCTGGTGTGTAGCCCCTCCTTATTTATAACGTACCCTAAATACGTAACACTCGGTTTGAAAAATGTACATTTATCTTGTTGTAGTCTAAGGCCCGCCTCATTAAGCCTAGATAACACCTCTCGTAGCCTACATAAATGAGCCATCTTATTAGGTCCAGTTACGCATATATCGTCCAGCCAGCAACTTACACCATCGATTCCAGACAGAAGGGATTCCATCGATTTCTGAAAGATGGCTGGAGCTGGGGCTAGCCCATATACTAAACGCGTATATTTAAAAAGACCCTTAGAAGTATTTATCGTTGTAAGGTCTTGTGACGAATCGCATAATAAAAATTGGTTATATGCGTTCTTTAAATCAATCTTACTATAATGTTCGCCACCCCCAAGCCTAGCGAATACTTCTTCAATTCGGGGTAGGGGATACTTGTCAATTATTAGATCTTTATTTAATGTAACTGAATAATCGCCAGCTATCCTGACCTTACCATTTTCCTTTAGAACCGGAACTATAGGTGTCGCATACTGAGAGTGATTAACGGGTACTAACACACCTAACCCAACCAACCGGTTCAACTCTTCTTCAACCTTATCCTTTAGAGCAAAGGGTACCGAGCGGGGCTTAAAAAACTTCGGATTGGCATTTTCCTTTAATTGTAATTTGACCTTAAATTTATTGAATGACCCGAGTTCATCACGCCACAAATCAGGGTATTGTTCCAGTAACTTGTTTACATCTTCATCATTCGCTTCACTTAGCTTGTTTAGTTTTGTTGTTAGAACCAAATTAAACGCTGTCATAAAGTCTCGCCCGAGTAGGCCTGGACCTTCGCCTTTTAGTACAAATATATTAATATTTTTTTTTAGGGCGTTATATTTCACATCTATGGAAAAATAGCCCAGAGGCGAGATTTTATGACCATTATATAGGCACATCTTAATGTTACAAACTTTTAACGCATAGTTAGAGAAATATTGCAAATACATTCTTTGTGACATGACGCAGGTACCCGATCCGGAATCTAATTCCATCAAAACAGGAACATTTCCTAAAGTTACATTCAATTCAATAGGTTTGCTGCTTACATACCTCAAATTGTACAACTGACACTCCTCGCAGCAGTTTTGATCAGCTAGGTTATTATTAACACACTCCATATTATTAATGCGCGTATTTTTGCACACTTTCTTCAAGTGCCCAACAACACCACACTTTTGACAACGATAGGCCTTGTACCGACACCGGTCACCGTCGTGACTCTTCATGCCGCACACGGAGCACCGGGGAGCCGCTCGCTGGTCGCGGCCCGCCGGCGGGGCGCGCGCGCCGCTCCCGTCGCGCGCCGCTCCGCCGCCGCCGCCGCCGCCGCCGGCCCTGTACCGACCCTCGCTGCTCGCGCGATACAAGGGTTCCTCCTTTACGGTGGCGGTACCGGCTATCACAGCCTTCGCTTCCCTAACTGATTCTGCTTTCTCCGCAATTTTCAAGGCCTGTCCTAATTCTAATTCCGATGCATTTTGCTCGAATAATTTCTCACGTTCGGGGCCCGGACCTAGGCCTAGGACGAAACGATCCGCAAGATTCGTTTCCAAGGCGGTACCGAAGTCGCAGTAGCTAGCTAGACCTCTCAGACGCGCCGCCCAGTCTCCTAAGGTTTCGCCTAAGTCCCTTGTCGCTCCATAAAAACGTGCCTTATCTGCATATGAGCACTTCTTCGGCTTAAAATGATCGTCTAAGTATTTAATCAGCTGGTTGTACTTAAGCTCGTCCACGTTCGCCGGATAGGCAAGGTTGCGCAACAAACGATATGACTCATCCGTAAGATGAGTTAAAAGAATTGCACTTTGGTTATCTTCCACCACTGCATTTACTTTAATAAACTGTGTTAATCGTCCTTTAAAAATAGACCACTCGCAAGTTTTATGATCAAAATTGGTCATATTTCCTAATAAAGACATATTGATTTTTTCTTTTTCACACGCGGGGGTACTTTTAAATCCTCGTTCGACACTGTTACGTATGGACGTAAGTAAAACAACCGTGTAGTTCCGATGCCGATTTATTACTGTCAAACAGCGCAGCTCATTCAGATAGGTAGGTAGGTATATCTATGTAGGTGCGTACACATCAATCACCCTCAGGCCCAGCAGCCGGATGCGGGTCACCATTTGCCCCGCGGCAACTTCTGCCCGCCGCAGAGCTTCCCACATATCCGCATCCCGGACAGCCACCATCGTGTCATCCGCGTAGCAGATGACAGCGATCCGGGGGAGGAGGGCACCCCTAATGGCCCAATCGTACCCCAGGTTCCATAGTAAAGGGCCCAGTACGGACCCCTGGGGCACGCCACAGGCCATGGGCCTCGCCCTTCTTTGCCCTCCTCTTTCCTCGTAGAGCACTACCCTCTGCGTGAGGTAGTGCTCTATTATGCGCCTCAAGTAGGGAGGCACACCATGATATTGGAGCGCCTCCCCAATTACCGAATAAGGGAGAGATCCAAATCCGTTGGCGATGTCTAATGACACCGCCACCACCCCCTCCTGTCTCTCCGCTGCTTCCAAACAAAACCCTCGAAGGGCACCCAATGCGTCTATGCAGGACCGCCCAATTCGAAAGCCGAACTGGCGGTCGGACACATTGGGGCCCGTACTGTCTAAATGCCGGACGATCCGGGAAGCGAGGACCCGCTCCAACATCTTCCCGGTCTCGTCCAGCAAAACAATGGGCCGCCACCCGGAGGGAGAGTCCGCCGGCCGACCTTCCTTCCGCAAGAGGCATAACTTGCCCTCCTTCCAACACCCCGGAAACCGCCCCGTCTCCAGACAATCATCGAACATCGCGATCGGCAGGATCTTTCCCGGCACACCGCCTGGCCCAGGTGCCTTTTTGCAGGCCCTCAGCCAGTACACTGCACGTCAGCTCCCCCTCCGTAATCGGTGTCACTGCCACCGGCTCCGGGTCCTCCATCCGCTGCTCCCGCATCGTCGGTGGGGTGAGGTCGAGGGCGGGCGGGAAGAGACCCTCCACCACTTGGTGGTGACCTTCCAGGGAATCCATGGTGGGGCCGTTACGCATTTTGTTGCGTACGACCTTGTAGGGCCGCCCCCATAGTTAGTTAGTTATACTGGGCTTTCTCCGCAAGTCGACATCCATTGTGCCTATTTTGCGTGAAATGGTGCGGTAGCGCTACTCTAACCACCCCAGCTCCTCTACAAAGTTGGTGAGTGCCTTTGTGTTCCTGACTGCGTTCCGTAGTGTGTCTGGAGACCCTAGGTGCTTTTTCCTGTATACTTCTACCTGCTTGCAGTCCAGTAGAATATGTTTTGTTGTTTCCTCTGCCTCCATGCAGGCTCTGCACATGGGGCTGTCTGTGATACCCATGTTATACAGGTGTCTGTTCAGGGTGTTATGTCCTGTTATTATTCCTACTATCTTGCGTAGTTGGTTTCTGTGTGTCCTCAGTAGTGCGGTTGTGAGTTTGTTGTCGCGTTTTGACAGAATCTCTTTGGTCTGTCTGCATGTGTCTATGTCCTCCCAATATCTCTGGTCTTTGGTGTATAGGTCAAGTTGATTGTATATGTAGCTTTGTGGCAGGGGTAAGATTGGTTCCGGTCCGTATGCTGCCGTTTCTGAGCCTTTCCTGGCCAGTTCGTCCGCTGCATCTTTTCCTCTTGAGCCACTATGCCCCTTGATCCATTGTATGGTAACGTTGTTTTTGTCTGCGCACACCTCTGTTAAGTTTTGGTGGCATTCGTATATCAAGCTAGATGTGATGTTATCACTGTTCAGTGCTTGTAGTACCGATTTACTGTCTGAGAGTATCCGTATGTTTGTGTTCTCAACTTGTCGTCTCTTTATGGAATTGCAGGCTTCAATTATCCCTACGCATTCAGCCTGGAATACCGTGTTTTGTTCACCCAGTGGTTTGGATATGTGTATGTTTAAGTCCTCTGAGAACACTCCACATCCCGTTCCCGTATTTCAACAAATCGAGCTAGCCCCATAGTAAGCTCAATAAGGCTTGTGTTATGGGTACTAGACGACGATATATTTAATAGGTATAAATACTTAAATACATAGAAAACATCCAAGACTCAGAAACAAATAATCATGCTCATCACACAAATATTTGCCCTTACCGGGATTCGAACCCAGGACCTTCAGCTTCGTAGGCAGCGTCACTACCCACCAGGCTAACCGGTCGTCCAAAGCAAACGTCCTACGAAGCAAGAGGTCCTAGGTTCGAATCCCGGTAAGGGCATTTATTTGTGTGATGAGCACGAATATTTGTTCCTGAGTCATGGATGTTTTCTATGTATTTAAGTATTTATTTATCTAAATAATTATGTTTATCGTCGTCTAGTACCCATAGCTTTGCTTAGTTTGGGACTAGGTCGATTTGTGTAAGATTATTTATTTATTTATTTATATGAATATACAATATAACATATAATACACACTTCATATGTAATTCAACCAATTAACAAGTCATTGGAAAGCCACAACTTCAAATTAATCTTAAGTGACGCAACAGACCGCGACTGTCTCAGCGACAAAGGCAACTCATTCCATAACTTAACAGCGTGCGCGGTAAAAGATCTGGAGTATTTTCGCGTCTTTCTAGATGACGCAAGCGGTGGCCACTACCGTCTGCCATATAATTAAACCGCTCTGAACGATAACCAGTACCCACGCCGCGCCTTCGGCTACAGTAGTTAGTTCGTTTTTAATAATATGCGTAATAACTTAATAAATACTTATTACACATATTATTTAAAACTAAATAACTTCTGACTAGACTACGTTCAAGCATGCGGCTGTCATGGGTGCTCGTGGGTTCGACTCCCGGCTCATACCAATGAGTTTTTCGGAATTTATGTACGGAATATTTACCGTTAATTTTTCGGTGAATGAAGACATCGAGAGGAAACCGGTGTAATCCCACTAAGGTCTAGTTTTCCCTCTGGGGTGGAAAGTCAGATGGCAGTCGCATACATTGTACCGAGAATCACCCGCCTGTACATGCCTAATTCCTCGTCCTCCTAGATCCATCGCAGCGTCGTCGTAAAAGACGTGCTTACCAGCGTTTTACGAGTTCGACGTACTAAGCTCGGAATTATAACAAGATTGAGTTTTTTATCACCCCTAGGAGACTGTCTGTTTCAGCAGAGATTTGGCTGCAGTTTATTGCCCTAAACTTAATGTTTTAACTAAATTATAGAAAGCAATCATGTAATCTTAGACCCTCTATTTATGATGGAGTGGAACAACGAAAACACTTACAGATAATTTAAAGAAAATCAGTAATAAAAATAGTTTATAAGACATTTATTGCTGATTGTTTTTATATTTTCAGTGATGAACGCTTATCAAGACAAAAATTAATATCATCAACACAATATCAGCCAAAAAATGTCCTCTGCTGGACATAGGCATTTCCGTCAGAGTGCCACAATGACTGGCCCTGCGCCGCTCGCATGCCACGGACGTTTGTGACGTTTTTTTTACACCACGTTTCACCGGACTTTCCACCACGCTTGGATGACTTTGCCGCTGCTTGGCCAGGGACTGCTTAATAATGGGTATTTGGAGCTAGCCGCCATACCTGACAGCCGGTATATTATAACCTAGCTTACCATTTTTTTACATGAAATAAGTGTTTATTGATATCAGTCAATGGTAAAATCAGTGAGATACCAGTCAATGGTGAAAGTGTACGAAATTGGCACTACGGCTAACGGTTTGTGTTGTAGCAAGATACATCGTCGTGAATGACTTACTTGTTTTATTCTACCATGCTTAGCCCTAGCATATTGTGCCTTATAATGTTTAGAAATTATTTTACAATTTCCACTGGTAGGTATCTTTTTCATATAAACCGATATGGTATCACGCGTCCGCAGCGGGGAAAACGAAAAAATCATTTATACAACATACATTCTAAATCCGCGGCAAAACCCGCCCTAACGAGGGAAACCGCAAAAAATAAACTGTCACCTACCTCGGCGGTTAAAATTCCAGCCTCTCAGCCTCCTTCTGGAGTGAAAGTGTTAAAATCCATATGTAGCGAAAATAACACGTAGCGCTCTCTCGTGTAGTGATTAGCAGTGAATGGGTTCAGCTGTTTTCATTTCACATTTGCGGGGTGGAATCGGTATGCAGTATTCTGTAGTTTACCGAGAGCTTATTGGTGTTGCCCAGATTTCCTTACTTGTCTGTATACTGTCAGTCACATTTTCACAGTACGGTCAACAGCAAAAGAAACTGATGAAATAGTGTCCCAAAATAAAATATAAGTAGGTACAATAAATTAAGTCAGATGTTATACTGACTAATGTAGTTTATCAGAAGTAAATTATCTCTTAATGTGTCATACGTAAGTGATCACGTGAATTTCGAATCTTTAAAACTAAGTGACATACAGTTCAAACCAATGATGTAATATAAAAAATCGGCCAAGTGCGAGTCGGAACTCAGCAATTAGTGTTCCGTAGATTCAGTTATTTTAAATGATTCATAATTTATCTCCTGATTTTGAAGCGAACTACTACTAACTAAACTGCCTGCTTTATTGAATGGAATTCAGCAAAAATTTAATTTCTATTATTGCAAAAACTCCACAATCGTATGTGTTCGTTTGTAACTGCACGACTGGGAAAGATTTCCGGGGCTTATAAGGAAAAAGTTTCGACAGAAACTGCTCCTGCAGTGGCGACAAATCGGTGTAGAAACTACCACCATTTACAAAGTGAACACAACTCCAGTGTCCAGCGTCATTAAATGGTCGGTTCCCGGGAGCTTCTCGGAAAATTACTTGTAAATGGTTTTCTCCCCAAGGCACAGGCTCAATCAAGTGCAGAGCGTGCATTAAAAGCACGTCGCGCGGACGGTAGATTAAATTTTCTGAAAGTATCCTGTGAAATGCAGTTACGCATTCGTCTTCAATATATTCATTTCCCAGTACATACGAGAAACGATTCATTTTAATTTTTAGGTCCTCACCTTTTTCTTCTTCTTCTCTTAGGTGTCGGGTTTAAAATTTTCGCAGCAAGCTCTCAAACTTGAATGGTATAAGGCAACAATGCGATTCACCAATACAGCTCGGTATTCCAATTTTAAATTAAATAAAGAACCTCGTACTTTGCTGCTATTTTGTTTCTAGATTTTAACCAAATACTTAGTCAACAATATGTAGAACTGTTAAAATATAGAACAGATAGCTGCTTGTAGTGTTGAAATCTGAAGCCATTATTAAGCATAGTATTATTTGTGTGTTTTAGTAACCCAAACAAAACCGCATAAGAAGAATATTGAATAGGTGTTTTTTTTTAGTTCTCAACTGAATCGTTTTATTACAAAATCCAAAATATTCATCGATATTGATGCGTCATCATTATATCAGCCGAAAGACATCCACTGCAGGACATAGGCCTTCCCCAAAGAGTGCCACAATTACCAGTTCTGCGCCACCCGCATCCAGCGGACTCCCACGATCTCTACCAGGCCTCGTATCATGGTCTGCCTTATCACGCGATAAGTGACGAGATAGAGCGTACGTCACTGGCTGACACCGTTGGATAGAACGAGACGACGCTCTTATCTTGTCACTTATTACGAAAAACCTAGTGAAGCCGGTTTTCAACCAAGCCAAATAAGTTTAGCGCATGCTCACGCGCACTTATACAAACAAAAAAACTGCACAAAATTGAATATGGGAACACTAAATAATGTGAAAACTATGACGCCTCTATTTGGTTTATTAACCTTTGGTCTATGTATCAGCTTTAAATATGGAACACTATAAACAATCATTCATAAAGTACGGAGTACTTTATTTGAATTGGTATAGATTATGACAACAATAAATCTTATTTTTACTAGATGCAAATTATTCGTCGGATTCATTCGGTAATACGGAAATATAAACTATTCACAATATAGACTTTAACTGGACAGACTTTAACTAGATCGTGGGTTGGGTGGGGATTGTTGAGAACACCAGACCTGCGTTGTCTAATTACTTGACATCGGGTATTTTTCGGTTTCGGTCGGAAAAAATCGGAAATAGGAAACAACGCGAAATACAATGCTGTGTTTTCATTATATCAATATTCATTTATCAGACTGCGAAGTGCAATATACGTCACCACTCACCAGGCACGGCTATACTGAAGAACCAGCGTAAAATGAAACGCTATACAGATTTTATTTACTTTAATTTGTAAATATAATTTAAACTATTAAAGCTAGCGTCATGTTGATAATTTTCCCGCCGTCTACACACAATTTCCTTTATGCATGTGTATTTCCAAGTCTTAGTTGACTATTGTTTTTTAAATAGAGCTGGGGACAGCACTGTATGAAAAAAAGTGACTTTGGTAATATTTTACACTAATAAGAGCTATCGTAAAAAGAACTCAAAATGTGTATACCGTCTCAAAATTTTACGAGCTTTCGAATGATACCCCACACGTTCCTTACAATCAAAAAAAAATTGCGAAACCCCTTATTACCCCTCAAACTGCCCCCTTTATTGGGGTTTACACCTTTTTGACTTTATTTATGTAATTAGGCTATAAATTTCTATATCTATACCAAATTTCGGCTTCCTATGTCAAACGGTCTTCGAGAAAACTAGCTGTGAGACGGACAGCCTCCGAGTGATCGCATAAGTGTTCCGTTGGACCACTTTTGGTACGGAACACTCAAAAGAGGTAAGTAGATAGGTTACGTATATAAGCGCTTCAAAAGTGGCACACTATAATTTACTTTAAAAACAAAGTTTTAACCGACTTGAATTTAGTACTCCGCCAAGCCACGAGAACATTTCGACATTTATTTTCCAATTTACCACATGAACTGATTTCCGAGAGCAAATGCGTTGATTATTAGGGAAAAAAACCCAATCGCTGTATGTGACCCTATCATATTTGAGGACTTCCGTCGATTCCACAAGGATCACCTTTGGCACTTCATCTGCTGCTATTTCAACGGAATCTTATCAGAATCTGTGATATGCTTTTGTACTTAAGTAAATAATTGAGGAATTCCATAAGTCATCGGTTGTCTTCATCATCAGTTCCACTCCAAAAATGTATGATTTCCGGGTGTGAATACACGAGTTATAATAGAAAATACCAAAATCACTACACGCGTGCCTAATATAATTGAGGAGTTCCCTCAATTCCTCATGGATCCCAGCATCCAATTGAATTTTTGAAAAAAATGGGACCCACCTGGAAGCATATACTTACAAACAAAAAAAATAATTACGAATCGGCGCATCAATGACGGAGTTCTGAGGTAACATACAACAAACATTGAAAAAAAAATGATAAAAAAAAAATACAACCGAATTGAGAGCCTCCTCCTTTTTTTGAATTCGGTTAAAAACTGAGCCGATTTCACCAACTTCCCTCAGTTTCGCGTCGTGAATGGAAACGTATAAACGCGTCTCAGCAGTCAGATTTGGAAAACATTTTTAAACACGGAATTTCGTATAGACATCGTATCTACTTTTTTATATTACATCATTGATTCAAACAGTTAGTCATTATTGAGAGTTAAAATAAACTGATTATCTATAAAATACGAGCTATAGGGACTGAATGACCAGCTTGATTTTTTGGAAATATTTTAAATAAATCCTTTTTAATGCCGTTTTCATTTCACAATTTGGAATTTTGACTTTATTTGTACGTCACTTGACGCTTGCTAAAACTTTGTTTCCAGTATAGACATAGTTGTGACATCGAATATTATTATTTCGCTTTGCGAATTGATTTGTCATTTCGTTTCGCGTTATTATGGTCATTGTCTTTTGTCAAATTAAATAATCAGGTGTAAATTACACTTTGGTATAATTGTTATATCTGGGGCGTCATGCTAGAACATGTTTTCAAATATTGATTTTGATCACTTACTTCTAACGTTGACTGTACTATTTGCGCGGGCGCGACGCGGTACGCATGCAGTAACGATTTGTACAGTCCCGCGACTCCCGCATCCACGTATCCCGCACCAATATGATGCACTGATTTAAAATTTGGCCGCACTACACAATCTGTACTGACTTGACTGCCAACTGGCGCTCAGCTTACTTGCACGTATGTAGCAAGCATTAAATATCACATAGATAGATAAAAATTGGTATGCTTAACGTAGAGACAAATCAACCTACACCACAACTAATTAACTTGAAAACAACAGTAGCTTAGTTGGCCGCGTCAAACTATGTATGACAACTTTACAACCCCTTAAGCACTCCAACATATTGGTATCATGTTGCAAAACGTTGGACCTAATTGACCTCTGGAAATGTGCTGACTACATGAAAACACAGAGCCAGTTAATTAAGGCCGGAGCACAACAGACACATTGGACGCACACACGTAGTTAGATGACAAATATCCCGTAATATTGTACCTACGGAACCCAAACCACTGAACCTGAGGTTTTGCCGCCGCCGTCGACAAATTGACGTCCGCAAGTTAAACGTAAACCTTCTTTGGGCTTTGGTTTTTTGCCCATTCAAATTATGATTTTAACGAGCTACCGGAAAGATCAGTATCTAAATTATCAATGTACTCTTCATGAAAACACATTCTTATTTGTCTGCAACTGACTCTACTAACTTTTTTCAACGACCATAATTGCGGGCGTTTGTAAATAATGAGTTTATTTTATTTTATTTACCGACACGGAACCAACACAACAGGTAACTTGGCTGCCCTGCCTGACTGTAAGCAGGCGTCTTAATAGGGAACATTACGTTTTTTTTTTTTTTTGAACCTGACTGTTGCTATAATAGGACGGACCCAATATAGCGGTCGAATTGCGTGGTTGGAGGGTAGCCTAGGGGGAAAATCCAGGGGGAGCCTCCGGCACGACCACGCGGTATACGGGAACATTACGCTATCCCATCTCTATATATATCTCGTTCCCACTTATTATTGCGGTATTGTCTATGCATGCATCCTTGTCACTCATTCGACATTCAATTGTGCATATGTGTGTGAGTGCCTATCTTCCTCTACTGGTTTACGGTTTGTGCTAGTGCTGCACTCTGGCGGCAGAACATTTCAGTAATGTTCCCTATTGGAAAAGAAATGCACTTTCATACATTTTTAACCCCACCGCAAACGTTGGGGGTCCGACATGGAGTGTTTAGATAAACAATCCAAAACTCTTCGCGCGTCGTCGTACCTACACCGACCTGCCTTGGAGTGGAATAGGCAGGGTTTTGGTTATGGTCAGCTAAAAACGGTTTTGGATATGTGTCGTTTTGCGCATATGGCATTATACGTGTGATTGAAAAAAAATGATACCTAATAAAAAACGCGACTAGAAAACAATCAGTCATCAACACGTGGGAACATGAACTATATCGTCTAGAAATTTCTGTTGGGGAAAAACGCTACTAGAAAACAATCCGTTTGTCAATACTTGGGATATAAATTAAATCGACTAAAAGAAATAAAAAGTGGGGAAAATGCTAATGGAACAAAAAATATTCGGTAACAAAAATGTTGGCTAGTTTATCTAAACACTCCAGCCGCTGCCGCGCATTTCGGATTGACACTTGGTTCTGCAGGTAAAATAATTACACGAGGATAATACTCGTACGGACTAGGAGACAAAATGCATGGTAAAGAATGCGTCTAGCAACAAAAACGAATAGAAAGTAATGTGGCCGAAGAAATAACCTACTCTGCCGTGCAGATCCTAAACTGCAGTAACTCTAAAAAGGCAGTTTCGAGATAAACGCAAAAAACACTTTAAAAGTAGTTTATTTACTTTCGTACAAGCGGTATATACTTATAATTTATTGTCATGGAAAGCCCTCAACACACAGAATACGATGACGTTAAAAGCAATGATTTCAGCATACACTGAAATTACTTATGAGACTTTTTCAAAATTTCAAGCTCGTACTCTTTGAGACATGGAAAAACAAAAGAAATACCGCTTAAAACGCAGTGAAAAGTAGGGTTACTGTCCATATTTTTCATTCGCTTACACAAACAAGTGATGATTGACAGCTTAAACCACAGTACGCGGAACTTTACTACTGCGTTTTAAACGGTATTGTGCTTGATTTTTAGTACTACGAGCTTCCGTTACTGCATTTAAAACAGGTTTTTGTAAAAAAAGAAGCATAACTGAAGCCTTTTTGCCATTTCAATGATTCAATATTAAATTGTCATCAAATCTACATATGCCCAGTAAATACTCGTATCAAGTCAATCAGACCACTTTTAAAAGGGAGAAAATCGACTAGCAAGCTTTGAGTATACTTACTTATTTGTTATTTATAATTGAAGATAGTAAAGAAAACACACTGGTAATAAAACACACTGGTAATAAAACATACTGGTAATAAAACAAAACTACTACTTTAGTATAAAACTACTATTCAGTCTTAGGCACTGGTCCCACCGCCGGCTAGTAAGCTAGAAAAGTTGGGCGAGTAATGGTTCATTGCGTGCTGACCAGGCACAGTGTGATCAATCGACCTTTACAGATCCGCAATGTAATGCTACTCGCCCAACTTGTCTAGATTACTAGCCGGCGGTGGGACCAGTGCCTTTTGTACTGTTTAATGGCACTTTAATCATATTGTTACTGCCCAGTTCAGTGACTTTGACACACTTAACACTATAGCTAATGAGATCGTTATTACTAAAAAAAGGACGGCACACATGATATTGGCATTATATAGGCTAGTTGTAACAATAAAAACTTACACAACATACAATTAATATGACCAGAACTTTTCCTAGTTAGTAGAATGTGACTCCCAGATAATATATTGCTGATAAGAATACTTTCGTAAACTCAGGGAATAACAATATGCCTTATAAAAGAAATTAACATTTTTGTTGGGATTAAATCTCTTAATTAATAACATAAGAGAGGTAATTTTATAAAACTAACTTCTTACATGTATGAGAAATCCACTTGTTTTTTTATTGTATGCTTTTAGTTGATTTAACTATTTTCCGTTCAAAGGAAACACATACATTATTACTAGGGCTCGCGGTCGTGTCCGGGTTTCGTGTATTCGTGTCGGGTACCCGTGCCCGTGTAACACGCCCGCGGGTTTAAGCGACCGGTCCGAATTGATCCGTGTAATTAGCGTACGGGTACCCGTTTCCTATTTACACGCTGGTATTACTACCCGTCGTTGAGGTGTGAAGTGTCCCGTTGTTCTAAGAATGTACATACAAATACTAAATTAGTGTTCGTAGCTTTGCAATTATAACATCTTTTTTTTGTGAATAAAAATAGCAGATTAATAAATGTAACAAATTATAACAAAGTACGCAAAGTTCGCCTTCTCAAATTCAGATTTAAAAAAAAGTAAGTACGAATCCATACTAATGTTTTATATGTGAAAGTGGGTCTGTCTGCCTGTGTCTTTCTGTTACCCGTTCACGCTTATACCGCTAAACCGATTTAGATAAAAATTTGGTATTGAGATTTGAGTCTGGGGGAGGGACATAGGATGTAAACGAGTTCCACGCGGACGGAGTCGCGGGCAGAAGCTAGTAAATTTTATCCCATAAAAAAACATGTAAAAAAGAGGCAGTCTCGAAACTCTTCCACCTTAAAAAGTTGTGAGATATTCGTAGTACCAAATCTCAGGCATTCTTTTTATTCTTTATTTGCTAGCTTAATAAAATTCAGCCACTTGGCAATCAAACAACTTTACTGCATTTATGGATTTTTGCACACCTAAAACTATGTAGTATTAAGTGATTGCCAAGTCACAAAATTCTATTTAGCTAGCAAATAAAGATTAATAAGAATGCCTGAGACTTGGCTCTACGAAATATCTAACAACTTTTTATGGTGGAAGTTTCGAGACTTGGCCTCTTTTTTACATGGAATGTTTTTTATGGGATCTCACGTATTTTTGTAGGTTATTGTGTTATCAATACATACAAATCATGACTGCAGTCTCATTCTGGCTTTTTAAATTTTTCTCCCGTCCAATGCAAATGTAACTTTGCTATCCTATATATTTATATGGGATTACAAAGTTATTTATGCCTATCTAGAAATCTGACTCGTGTGGTGTCGGGTAAGAATAGCACCACTTCCTTTCTTCCTGTGGGTGTCGTAAGAGTCTACTAAGGGTACAGGGTTGAAGTGTGTTGTGGGCGATGCGCTAGCAACCTGTCACATTGATGCTAAAAGTGGCACTGGAACACAAGTTTCATGTGCAATGAATGTTATAATAATTAATTAATTAATTATTATATCATTCATTTCCCATTAAAGAAATACCCTGTACGCAACATATCAAAAGCTTGGGTAAGCGAGCCGGTGAAAAGAATGCGAACACAGTTGCACACTCTAAAAACAACTGTAATTAGTAATATTATGAAAATACACCTCAGACGCGGCCATGTTGTGACTTGTTGGTGCTAGAGAGTAAGTACCAAGCGGAACTCAGCGCCGCACGTAAACATTACATTAATAGGTTGATATACAGTAGCACTAACATATGCCAAACATCGTGGCGGGTGATTGCATCCGAGACAGGTCGAGGCGGCGCTAGGAGCGATGCACTGGACGTACTGATAAGCGCGTCAGCTGGTCGGACGACCGAGTCCCCCGCCGCCGCCACCGCCGCGGCGCTGAACCGGTTTTACATCGACGTGAACAAGAACTCTGGAGCCCGCGCGGATATTCCAGCCGCCTTGTGCTATCTGAGTAGGTATGTAAACAAACATGCTAACCTCATTAACCCACTTGTTACTGAACATACTAAATACTTTTGATTTAATTGTACAATAAATATACAATACATGGGAAAAATAATTTAAAAAATATTGCTCTCATGGAAAACTAGGAAAATGGTGTTCTTTTAAAAGGACGATAGCAACATATACTACCGTGAATGTACGAGATACTGAAATATTCATTTAAATCGAAATAAAGTAATGAACATGGTGTACTTATACTATTTATTCAGTAGTATGAAACTTTTCAAAACAAATCTTGGGATGTAAGGTTACATTACATTTTATACAAATAAAGTTTGCTTTTTTACGGCACACAGTACGTCTGCTTTGAGTTTCTTTGTGTCTTATTATATGATTTTTCCCATACAAACGTGCACAATCTCTAAACATTTGGGAGGTACGTGTATCCTTCCGCTCCAATTTTTTTTTATAGCTTTCAAGAAGTGATGTTGCTACATATCTGCGAAAACTTAAAGAGTTATATTCGCCGCCATTATTCTTGTACAATTGCCATGCATTTTGTACAGCCATATCAAGTGCGTGACAAATCAAAGAGAAGTACCATTTTTTCCCCTGATAGATGTTCTGTATAGGCCAATATTTTGATCGGATCGATCTACTCCACCCATATTCTCATTATATTTTTTTATTACAGCTGGTTGATCTACAAGTATTTTTTTTTTTGTTGCTGCGAAAATCTCTTTACTTTTGCAACAGGTTCAATCGCGGCAGCGTTTGATGCGACAGTGACAACGCTGTTATCATGCCACTTGCATACTACTATTTGTTCATCACTTGTGGACTGATATATGAATGATCCCCTAGTCGTCTTCTGTAATAACTTATTCGCAGGCAATGGGCACTTTGCGACACAATTTTCTCGCACAGTCCCAGTAGCTCGAATCCCTCGGAGTCGCAGCTCATCGATGAGGTAGATAGACGTAAAGAAATTATCAAAGAATAGATGAAACGGTGCTTGATTATTGATTTTCCTCAAAACATCCGCGAATTCTAGAACTACACTTGCACCCAAATCCATGGCGTTTTTGTAGTTGTTTGATGTCACAGTATTACACTTTCCTTGGTACGGCTCAAACCACAATATATAACCTAGACGTGTAGCACCAACCCAAAATTTGTAACCCCACCTTATAGGTTTTCCGCGAATCAATTGCTTACACGGACGGCCTCCGTAATACGGAACCATGGCCTCATCGATACTGTAGTGTTCTTCAAACGGTGCATTTTCTGCAAAATTTGAATTCAGCTGCTCAAATAATTCACGAAGTTTCGCAAACTTGTCACCTGACTGTAATTTTGAATTGTCACAGCAACGCAAATTTGACATAATATACGTAAATCGATCCCTAGACATAGCATTGTATACTATAGGCATACCGCAGTCAGAAACATTTTGCCAGTACATATATCTTCTAGGTACTATCACATACCCACTGTATAGTAATATACCTATGAAGCAACGCATTTCGTCTGTGTTGATGGGACAGGACTTGTTTGCGTTTTTCTGCGCTGCATACAAATTGGTGTAGTGTACAAGCATGTTGATAATTTTATCTCCAAATATCACTTCAAAATATTGCAAGGGGTTCAAATTCGGTGCTGATGTGTGCATGCTTTTCCATAAAGCAAAATTGGGCTGAATATCTTGTTGAATCCAATTATATGTTTTAGTTTTTGATATACTAAGTGTCCTCGCCTCTGTCCCAGATGTAGACGGATCAAACTGGTCTGATATCACACATCTTCGTTTAGACAACTGAATAAGTGGTACGTTATCGTCATCATCACTAAAATCGTCTTCCAATCTAAAACAAACTTCTCCCTGAGCCCGTAACTGAGATCCCGGTAAATTGTGTATATTTACTTGGTTTTCATCCCCTGAATCCTCATCGGTGACGTCAGCGTTACAGTTTTTGGGAGGCAATATAACAATAGAATCAGGTATTTCTTGTTCATCCTCGTCAAGCTCGTCAATGATTTCATTTAATGTTAAAGGCCGCGACCAATTCTTTTTACGCCTCCTAAAATGCAAAATTACTATAGTAGCACATATCCCTATTGGTTGTTTAAAAAACGGCTAATATAATCACCAAAAAATATGTTTTCTAATTATATTCTAAAAGTAATATCACTTGTACTCAATAGTTCACGCAAATTTTATTGAGATTCTTATGTTTAAAAAAACATTGTTTACAATTTTATCAAAAACTACATACCTTGAAGTTTCCATGGATACTTTGTCAAAAAAAAACAATATATAAAATAAAACACTGCTTTAAACACGCTCAGTTAATTAGATGTCCACTTCCAACACTCGAAACGTTTAGAATGCGTATCAACAAACATTTAATAAGTACCCACATTGTTCGTGAGAATTTTAAGTGTTTGGCGTCCTTTTAAAAGACCGATAGTAACAAGTGGGTTAAGGCTGAACCGTTTGATTTACAATGCGTTGAAAAAAGTATACCTACAAAAAATAAAACGCAAAGATTCTAAGGATATTAACGATATGTCTACTCGCTTACTAGACCTAATACCAAGGTTTTTAATCAGCATCTTATGTATACTTTTCAATAGGTGCCTAGAACGCGGAATATACCCCAGTAACTTGAAGAAAATTGAAATACAACCGATTTATAAAGGGAAAGGTGATGTAGACATGTTAAAAAACTATCGACCAATATCATTAATACCGTTATTTTCCAAAGTGTTCGAGCGTCTCAAAAGCGATAAACTGATGTCTTACTTTAACTTAAATCTTTTGTTAAATAAGCAAACGGAAAACGCAGAACTTTATTATTATTATTATTATTATTATTAAAAAACAATAGAGGTCAGCTATCTATAGGTTGGTTATAATCTTACTAATCTCTATAATACCCATGGTGTCTGAAACTTCTCCTGTAAAGTTGGGTGTTGTGTAGATACGCAGTATTTACCAGCACGGCTAGCACGCGACGGCGCGCGAGCTCTCTCTATTTTTCTCGCACTATCCGCCTCTCTCTTATTAGAACATTTAGAAGAAGAGGTATAGTGCGATAAAAATCGAGAGTATGTCGCGGCCGTCGTGTGCTAGACGTGCAGTGCTAGTTACGCGGTGTTGCACTGTGGGTGTTCTGTAGATACGCACTATTTACCAGTGCTAGTTACGCGGTATTGCATTATCCCTGACGATATGATTTAATTATTGTTCGGAGGGTTACGCTCAATGTTAGTATGACTCTCTCTCTCTCTCTCTCTCTCTCTCTCTCTCTCTTCCTAGCTATGTATTCCACATGGTGGTGGGGTCAGCTTTCCTGGTCTTACTTCTCCACTTCGCTCTGTCCTCGACATCTGTTTCGGATAACTTGCATTCTCATGTCTCTTAGCACTACATCCTTCATCTTGTTCTGGGTCTGCCCGTGGATCTTTGACCAGAGACGGAAAGTTGTAGTGCCAAGTTACCAACATAATTCCTCTTCACATGACCATACCATCACAGCCGCCTTTCTTGAATCTTGTCGGCGATGTCACGGACGCCCAGGCTTCCTCGTACGTACTCGTTGCGGATTTTATCGAGCCTGGTAACGCCGCACATGAACCGTAACATCTTAATTTCGGCAACTTGGATGGTATGGACATGCTTTTGAGTTAACGCCCACGTCTCGCTGCCATACATGAGAACCGGCCTTATGATGCTTTTGTTTACCAGACCTTTGAGTTTAACCAGAATTTTTGTCACATGTAAAGCTGGGTCTACGCTAGGCGAGCCGAGCACATTAGACGAATTGTGGCTCTGCTCGTGCTCGGCTCGCCTAGCGTAGACCCAGCTTAATGTAACACCAGTCACTTCTCGCCATTTTAGCCATGCAGCGGCTATTCGGTGCTGAATGTTGCATTCTATGTTCCCTGAACTGTGCATCATACTACCCAGATATTTGTATTGAACGCCCATGGTGACTAATTGCCCATCGATGGGAATCGGATTATCGTTGCCGGGATCTGGCTCGTTCAGGGACATACGTTGGGACTTTGCAACACTCAACACTAGACCACCGGCCTGTAACTGGTGCTTCCATGACAAATTAAAAGCGCTTCCTATAACTCAATACGGCTCTCAGTACAAATAGCAACATCGTCACTCGTCAGCGTATATTAATGACCACGCTGCTGAATTTTGCGCCGCCTCGGTGAGCGAGTCCAAGACCAAGGAAAACAGAAAAAGGCTCAGTACTGAGCCTTGGTGAACACCTTCTGTGACCGCTATCGGTTTTGTTTCACCCACCACCGTACGTACCATCGACGCACAACACAACGTACGACGCATAACTGACTCCCAAATTACTAGTTAAAACTAGGGCTTGCGGTCGTGTCCGGGTTTCGTGTATTCGTGTCGGGTACCCATGCCCGTGTAACACGCCCGCGGGTTTAAGCGACCGGTCCAAACGGATCCGTGTAATTAACGCACGGGTACCCGTGTACACGTGTACACGGGTACCCGCGTCCTATTTACACGCGGGTACCCGTCCTTGAGGTGTGAAGCTAGGAACTGTCCCGTTGTTCTAAGAATGTACATACAAGTACTAAATGAGTGTTCGTAGCTTTGCAATTATTACATCTTTTTTTGTGAATAAAAATAGCAGATTAATAAATTTAACAAATTATAACAAAGTACGTAAAGTTCGCATTGCCAAGTCACAAAGTTCTATTTAGCTAGCAAATAAAGAATCCAAACGAAAACATAAATGTGAAATGAGAGCCAAGTCCAATATTATGATATAATATGCCTTGGTTGTTGACTTCAACGACAAAAGAAGTGAGATCAAAAGGGGTGCCAAGTCAAAGGTCAGTCCTGAAATCTATTTATATACCAACATAAAATATGTTATAACAACTTACAATATAATTTCTCCTTATAACTTAGGATAATATATTTAAGCCTAAGCCTACTTGGCTAGTTCTCATGTAATACGATTTTTTATTAAGTAACTACTAAAACAGTCATGGAAGAGCCCAATGTTCGATGGCAAGTTTCTACCAGCAAGCCAAATTTTCGGAAGAATACAATAAGAACTTCCAGCTTTAGAACTGGAAGGCTGGAATGTAATTCGTATATGAGAATATGTAGGAGCCTATGTATTGTTAGACCGTTTACATTAAAAGCGGCAATACCAGTGGGTGCAGCTACTGCAAGTAACTTATTCATTCGCTTCTTAATTGCATTGATTTTTGGACGTTAATATCTAAAGAACCATTTCAGGTGTGTTCATGAAATTTCGAGCACATATGTATCTCGCAAGTAAGTATATATGGGCCAAATTTGACATGTTTATGTGAAACAGTTATTGATTTATGAGGGGGTCAAAAGTGGCTCCAAATGGTTCGTGTAATATTACACACGGTGCTGCTCGCCAGCTCTGTTAGCTTGAACTTGGCTTGACACGCTACCGCGTGTCTAGATAATAAGAATGCCTGAGACTTGATACTACGAACTATCTCTCAACTTTTTACGGTGGAAGTTTCGAGACTTGGCCTCTTTTTTACATGGAATGTTTTTTTATGGGATCTCACTTCTTTTTGTAGGTTATTGTGTTATCAATACATACAAATTATGATTGCAGTCTCATTTTTGCTTTTTAAATTTTTCTCCCATCCACTGCAAATGTAACTTTGTAATCCTGTATATTTATATAGGATTATTATATTTATTTATGCGTATCCATAAATGTAAGTGTGGTGTCGGGTAAGAATAGCACCACCCCCTTTCTTCCTGTGGGTGTCGTTAGAGTCGACTAAGGGTACAGGGTTAAAGTGTGTTGTGGGCGATGCGCTAGCAACCTGTCACTACGATATCACATTTTGTCGATCTTTTATACCCACATTGATGCTAAAAGTAGCACTGGAACACAAGTTTCATGTGCTCTGCCTACCCCTTTTAGGGATAAAGGCGTGAATGTATGGATGTATGTATGTATGTAGAAATCTGGACCGAAATTTGCAAAATATTTCAGTTTTACCTTGATTTAAACACTAATTATGTTCTAAATTAGTGCTTTTGTTGATCGGTCCGTGAGTATGTGACAAAATTAAGAAACTTTGACTAGTTATAATTCTTAAACTACTAATTCCAATTGAATGAAATTTGAAATATACCGTGTTTATACAATGCCTGCTTGGTTACTGAAAATTCAGGCTTCTAGTTTTATTCACAACGAAGTTATTGGGGGTTCGAAAATGGCCTGAACTGCTTCGAAAAAAGATGGTACGGCCGTGCCGCTGTTTTACTCGACTGGCAGGGGCACAGCCGTGCCCCCAGATTTTTATTTGAGATTAAAATGTGAAAAATAATGTAGTAGCATTAGTCTAGTTTTGGTTTTGAACCAGAATAGTTACGAAACTGGTGGTCTAAAATTGGCCGGTCCCAATTTTAGACCAGCTCTAATAGTAGGTATTAGAAATAATGATGAGATTAGCACGACCATATTTATAACCTCACAAAGGAAAGGAATCAGTTAATAAAAAGCATGTATCTATTAAGAATTGGTCACATTTATTTCAAAATTGTGTAAGCCTTTACGAATACTCAATATCACAAACTAAATATAACATTACAGTATCTGACAGAAAAAAAACTAAGAAAATCGCAACAAAATGATGTCATTTTTTTAATCACAACTGTTGAACAGTAACAAAGTATAAATATAAATATTTATTGCAGATCATTGTAATGAGGCGAGCATAGTAAATAGCTAAACCAAATGTACTAAATGATAGTAATATCCCATAAAAACATTTCATTGAAAAAAGAGGCCGTCTCAAAACTCTTCTACCTTAAAAAGTTGATAGATATTTCGTAGAGCCGAGTCTCAGGCATTCTTATTAATCTTTATTTGCTTGCTAAATAAAATTCTGCAACTTGGAAATCCCATAACTTTACTGCATTTGATTAGAAGAATTCTTCAACATTAAATAACTCCACTAACAAGTAAATTGTGCGTCTGATAGAATGCACTAACAAATATTGAGTGTCTTCCTTTACACATTTAAAACCCTTCCACCTCCCTAATATATCCCTAATATTTGAAAGATTGATGTGTTATGTAATGGGAACCCAGATCGGTTAAATATACCGTGAAATTCTACGAATATTTATTTAAGAAAACAATAATACTCGCCCCAGCGTGATGGTGCCATAAAGACAGCATATTACCATTAAACCTAGAAAGTCTTAAATTAGAGTCGCAAAAGGAATGGGACTTAAATAAATATTGGGCACTCATAACGCTTAACTATGGCAGTTCAAGGAACATGGACAATAGATTCAATGGCAAGGGTTGCACACGGTACAATCAAATGACGACTTTGCCTCCATTGGCATAATGTTCGTTGTAGCATATCCTATTATACAGATATAACGCAAACCATTGTTTCAGCAACATGGAAACACGTGCTGAACAGACGACGGAGCAAATTCCGTGAGCAGGGAGAAAGCGGCACGAGAGAGACGGAGTGTGATCCTGCCTGGAGGAGAGAACGAGAAGCAAGACGAGGAGCGTACGCGCGGATCATAGAGAAGCGGGGATGCAACAAGAGGCGGATATCGGCAGAAAGACCTTATTGTATTAGAATTAAGTTGAAAATAAGAATAAGCGATTGTATAGATAAAGTTGTATCGTTCATTGAGGGGAGGAAAGATTCACGTAAACGGGGAAATGTCGCGAGGACGATACTTGTTCTGGAACCACGGAAGAAGACGATACTTTCAAATTACTAGATTGGCGGTCTTTCCTGAGTCTGACCATATGAGACATCTAAGTGTTTTAAGCAATAGAGTCAGTGTAGTGCTTCTACACAGTATTTAAAGGGCTAAGTATAAATCTTGAGAGATCAATGAACAGATGAATTAACGGGCGAAATCACATATATATACTCTTCCTTTAATTATCATTGTAATACCGTTTGTCACAAAGAGTTGCTTGCTTGCGCTCTGTAGGCATGTACCTACTTGTAGATAAATCAGTCCCATCTGTTCATATATTTACCTTTATTGTATAATTGTGTAATTATTCATCGACTCATTGCGGAACGATTTTAAATAGTATTCTGTACAAGTTGGGTTCGATCCCCACTCGTGTGTTTGTAAATAGATTGTTGTCTGAATTGACCAAAGCCTAAAAGTATAAACGCTCTAAATACGTTAGCGAATATTTTAACGTAAAGCCTAACACAGCTAAGGTCATTTCAAGTGTATTTGATCTAGGTATATTGTTTAGTGTCCAAACGTGACTCTTGTATTTGTCAAGTTAGAGAACATAGGAAGTAGAATATTGGGTAGTTACTTGTTGTAACTCATAGTTAGCTTAACTGTGTCATAATAAACTTTAGCGTAAAATATTTGTTACTTGATTTAGGGTTAATAAAGGCAAGAGGTGTTTTCGCTGAGATTGCTAGATTTTTCCTCTTTAGGTTTGGCCTAGGTTAATCAAATCAATCACCAAATAAGACTACAACTAGTTTTATTTGAAAGAGTTTAGATTAAAATCACAATCAATACATTCCTTTTCTTTTTCTACTTTCAACTGGGTTTTTAATCCATTACCTGCAGACTCCCAGTAGGATACCTTTAAGTACTAAATTACATAATTAGGAGCAACGTAGATAAGGATGACCTGAGAGATTTACTATTGTTATGTTATGATACTTATGAAAGTATCATAACATAACAATAGTAAATCTCTTTACTATTGTGCTCGAACAGATAGTGCCTAACTTTTGAAGTATTAATCATTCTATCAAAACCTAGTATATCTAGCTACTTAATAGGCGACTGGGTCAGATTTAGTGAAAGCCTCGTTGTTCTTTCAGCAGTTTTGACGTGGCCAAAGAGAAGACTCCACCTGTCTGGGGGGTACAATCTAAGGTCACAGACTTGTCCATTCTATAGTATTCACAATAGGTTAATTTTACTCTTATTAACCTGATCTAACTTGGTATCGATATTTAGATAGAATAAATTAAATAACTGGATGTTGTTTAATCTTTATTATAAATTAGGGAACTGATTAATTGCCAAAGAGAACGAGTGTTTATATGGCCTGCAGTGGGACTGATATCCACCGGTTTGAAGTGCACGAGGGTTGACAATTGAGTGGCCACTCATAATCATAGCTACAGAGGTAGCAAAATCTGATTTAATTCAATCACATAGTGCAATAACATATGCACATGGTCAACCCTCCCAAGACTCAGGCGATCTCAGCACTAGGCTGGAGATAGGACCAGTTACGTAGCTAACTTATATACTGGATACCTTTTCCCCCGTACGTGGGTAGCAAACGAAACTGACCCTAGAAGCTTTGGCGTACCAGAGATAGGCTCGCCCTATATCATTATCATTTACACTTAGGAAGTAATGTTTTGCGCCTTCACCTAAACTGGACGCAGTCTAGGTCAAGAATTGATGACTCTATCTTCCATACGGCGAAGAAAAAGATAGTTAATAGCGAAACAAGTACGTTCCGTGAGGAAATGACTGGGCACGAGTGGCTAAACATTGTTTGTTCGAGCTAAGACTAAAAGGACCCTTAATACCATTTCAGTTAGTATGCTCTTCTTGATGAGTTCCTGCACTACCTGTTTAAAATTCTAATTTAAATGTTTCCTGCTATACAAAGGTTGTCTGGAAGAGATCGCTTTGAAGCGATAAGCCCGCCTGTTGTTACCATTATTTATTAAGCAATATATTTTTTTGTAAGATGTTTCTCTCCTGTTGTAGTGCAATAAAGAGTTATTTATTATTCTCTTTATTCATCTTTCATCTTAGGCTAGGTTTTTACAATAACTTTATAAAAAGTAAAATATAAAACTATACATACAAAACATAAAATCATTATAAAAACCTAACCTAGGGTATCGCCGGCAGCGAGGCGGGGCCTAAGCTGCCGGTGGTCAGGGCGCCAGAGACAGGAACCTCCTGACTATCCGCGCAGTATCCAGGAGTACCGCCTTCTGTATCTGACCCTTGATCCAGCCATCTAGCGAGAGTCTCTTGAGGTGATGGTCGAGACTCTTCGCTATTAAACCGTTCGCCGAAACGGCTATCGGGATGATGATCGTCGAATCAACATCCCACATGGCGGTTACCTCGTACCTCTAGGTACTTGCTGGCTTTGTCCTTTTGGGCCTTCACGAGGTTCTCATCATGGGGGACGGTGATGTCGACGAGCACCGCCTGGCGTTTCGATCGATCTGTCAGCACAATATCAGGCCTATTGGCAAGAATAGTCCTGTCCGTGATGACAGATCGATCCCAATAGAGCGTGGCACGACCATTTTCGAGAACTGGCGCAGGTGTGTACTTATAGTAAGGCACTTCGGAGACCACAAGACCGTATAGCAGAGCAAGTTGCTGGTGAATAATCCTGGCTACAAGGTTATGTCTGTGCAAGAACTCGCCGTTAGCAAGATGACCACAACCGGAGATAATATGCCTGAGTGACTCCCCGGGACGGCGGCATGCCCGACAAATGTCGACCGTATCGTCCTTCAGGATATACCTCCGGTAATTGTTCGTCATGATAACTTCGTCCGCAATTGCACAGACAAAACCTTCGGTTTCCCCGAAGAGATCCCCGAAACGTAGCCAGTTCACCGACGCGAGCAGATATACATGGGGCCCTGTGAGGGCCTTGTAGAACCGCCCGTGTAGCTCCTTGCTCCTCCACACCGCCCTGCGGCCCTCGGCGCTCATTACTTTAAGTCTGCGCCAGTTCTCGTTTGCCAAGGAGAGCGGGGTGAAGTTTCCGTCTACTGCTACTACGTCACGATGCATCCCACACTCGTTGTTTAGGAAATAATCCCTGAGACTGCACACCTCGTGGTTGTGGAGGTCTTTGGCATTTAGAAAGCCGCGACCTCCACACTTCCGCGAGATGTACAGTCTCATACCAGACGACCGTGGGTGTAGCATGCGATGCGCAGTAAGCAGTACTCGTACTCTTCGATCCAGGGCATCCAGCTCAGTCTGAGTCCACCTTAGTACGCCAAAGGAGTAAGTAAGCTAGGGCATCACCAAGGAGTTGAAGGCACGCACCTTGTTGCCGCCCGACAAAAGACTATTAAGTACTTTGGTCAGGCGACAAAAGAAGCGCTCCTTCACCGCCCGCTTTATGCCCTTACCCTCAATACCCAATGACTGTGACATACAAAGATACTTATAGGTTTCTGCTTCGGAGATAGATTTGAGGGACATTGTCTCAGAAAGTTGCAAATTTGTTGAATTTACAACTTTCCCCCGCTGTACATGCATGACCGCACACTTATCGACACCAAATTCCATTTTGATGGCGCTACTGAAGACTTCTGTTGTTTTCAGTAGTTCCAACAGGTTATGTCCATTCGGTGCAAATAGCTTAAGGTCATCCATATAGAGCAGATGAGAAATGACCTCACCCTCCCTCCGAAGCCAACCTAGTCCCGAATCCTTCAGCAGGGTGCTAAGTGGATTCAGTGCTAGGCAGAACCACAAAGGACTCAGACTGTCACCCTGGAAGATCCCACGTTTAATCCTTATAGAGTCCTGCGGACCAGAAGGTTGACGAAGGACTGTGGTCCACTGCCCCATGCAAGCGTCTAAGAAGGATCTTAGAACTGCATCAACTTTATACAACTCTAAGATCCTCCTCAGCCATGAATGAGGCATCGAATCATAGGCCTTCTTTTAGTCAATCCAGGCGGCCGAAAGCGCCCCTCTATTCCGCCGGACTCGTTGACAAATGGTCATGTCTATGAGGAGGAGCTCTTTAGTACCACGAGACCCAACCCTACATCCATTTTGAGCAGGGGCCAAAACGTTGTTTGCAACGATGTGTGCGTTAATTATTGCTCTCAGAATGGATGTAAGGAGCTTGTACAGCGTAGGCAAGCACGTGATGGGTCTGTAGTTTTTCGCTTCCGTGGTACTACCGGACTTATAGAGCAGGGAGGTGATACCAGTCGTCAAGAAAGATGGCAGGGAACCGAGCTCAAGGGCCTGCTAGAACTGCGTTGCCAAACGCAGGTGTGAGCATCGAAACCATTTCAGCCAGAAGTTGTGTAATCCATCCAGTCCAGGACTTTTCCAGTAAGGGGCCAAACGGATGGCACAAATAACGTCTTGGGGACTGATGGTAACAGACCCCATGGGTTCGATGAACTCACACTCACGTTCGACAACACTCATCCACTCGCCTTCGGTGTGTTCGACTGGCATCGACCAGATACTACGCCAGAAGTCAACCATGGCAGTAGCATCCGGCAGCTGCCCGTCGGACACACGAAGGTCGGTTTCCTCCCACTTTCGATATACCTTCCTTTGATCGCTCTGGAAAAGGCAATTCTGCTGGTATCGGTCCACACGCTCTCTGTAGCGGCGAATACGGCCTGCCCATGCATAGACTTTCTGCTTCAGAAAGTCAATACACTCCGTGACGTTGGCCATATAGTCGCGGGGCCTGATACCAGATCCCGCAAAGGCCTGGTTCACAAAGCACATGACTCGGGGGCGGTTGTTGCCCCCCCTGAAGCAGATCAGCTTTGCAATGAGAGTCCTAAACGTATTGATACGACGCTCAATCCGTACTAGCCATGCAGGGACACCCGCGGCGGTCCTAGGTGCACGGTCAGCGTCCGGAAACTTGACGCGAGCAACACGGCAAGCCGCGATGGCCCCGCAGTACATGATTGAGTGTGTATCAAGTAAGTCTTCACTAGCCCGTATATACGGGTCTAGCAGACCGTTTAGAGCTCCCATTAACGCTAGATTGCGTCTATTTACGGGCAGGCGTGGTAGTCGTGGCCTAGAGTTGTTTGTGGAACGATACCCCGTAATCGCATCTTCCAAAGCCCTCCTCAGTTGCTCATTGGTCTGGGTACTCACGCTCTGATTCGTACAGTCCTCCTCGTCAGCACTGGGATCAACCCGCGGTGCCCCCGGTGCCAGGTCGGGAGCAGGTATCGGAGCCGGCAACAAGGCGGGCGGATCCCGCGCCGAGGTAGAGGTCGCACGAGCAGAGAGTGCTTCCAGGCGTAGCCGATCAAGCGTGGCGTCATCCAACCGCTTGTGCCGCTGGATGACGCGTACCCGATCCGATAGACGCTGCGCAGACACGGTGATGGCCGGTTCAAGCGCCTGGAACAGAGGCAGCATCCGGATACGATACGCGGACAGATTAGTTCCTCCTATTTATTATTATTATTATTATATCCGTTCAGCGGTAAAACACCACAGCTCAGATCGGCGAAGATAACAGATAAAGGATTATTACCTGCTTTAGAACGATGAAGTTCGTGACTATTTCCTCTACTTGTAATGCCCTAAAACTCTTTTCGCCAGCAGGCGACGAACAAAACAAACAAAGGAAACTTAGGAGTCTTAAGACGTAAGTAATTAGCTTCCATTTTTTTGTTGAAATTTCAACTATCGCAAACGCATAAAACTTAATATTGCTTTGGAATTCAACGACTTGTTTATCGATAGTATACTCGCTGGGACTTTTGGGTTTATCCAAAAAAAGTAGCAAGACACTGATAATGCATAAGGGTATAGTATATTCTAAACTCCTAAAGGTTAGGATATACTAGATACCCTTAAATTACGGTACCGTTATCCGATATCGAAATAATTACGGTATACTTTGAATCGCTAACGTAAAAGTTAAAGTATCGTTGTGTTTGAGTAGGTTTTTAAATTATAAACCTTTATTTTAAAATGATAACGGTATACTTTGAAGCAGTAGCAAATTAGTCGCAATATCGTTTCGTTCGAGTACCTTTTTTTAAAATGATAACGGTATACTTTGAAGCAGTAGCAAATTGTCGCAATATCGTTTTGTTCGAGTACTTTTATTAGATAATGACAACGGTATACTTTGAAGCTGTAGCAAATTGTCGCAATATCGTTTTGTTCGAGTACCTTTCTTTTAAAATGATTACTGTATCCTTTAGATAGGTATCGTAGGCAGAGTAATGGTGCAAGTATCGTTTTGATTCAGTGTCTTTATTCGGTGCTCATATTCAACCTCGTGAGTAAAGGTACGGTTTAAAATGGTATACCTTGCAATTACGGATCAAAAGTGGCAAACATTACATTTCCTCGACTGTACAATACAATAAGCGCTCGGTTAAAATTAAATAGTTCTCATGTACAGTCAGCCAAGAAAGTGGTCTACCACGTTTGGACCTTATTTTGCATGCAATAAAGTCGAAAAGCGGTGGACCACTTTCTTGGCTGACTGTACTTACCTACTGTTTTTGTTTAGCTATCATATCTATAAGCGGCTATTAATAAAAGTGTGCGTACCCTTTGTCGGGCAATCATTAAATAAAATACTAGGTTTATACAATATTATGACGCAATAGAGCAAACATAGGCTTCCTGCGATGTTTCCTTTTGCCACATACCTAATATAAAACAACATCATACACACCAAACCCATAGAGTTGCTAATACAAATAGAGTAAAATGAAGTAATTATATTCTACTACCTTCTGCCCGCGACTCCGTCGGCGTGGAGCTCGTTTATATCGTAGCTCGATACAAACTTTCATCCCCCATTTCACCCCTCAGGGGATAATTTCCGGGATAAAAACTATCCCATGTCCTTCCCCGGGATTCAGATCTCTATACCAAATTTCATCTCAATCGGTTCAGCGGTTTAAGCGTGAAGAGGTAACAGACAGACAGACAGACAGAGACAGACAGACAGACACGTTCGCATTTATAATATTACACACTTTCGCAACATATAAAAGAATAATTAGACTTGCGAAAAGACTCGCTGTTCAGAGGGAACTAGGCACGGCAAAAAACTCGAGTAAATCTATTTGGAAGGTTGTGAACAGACAGAAATAAATCAACGTTAAAAAAATCGCAGGAAAACTTAATTCTCCGCACGAATAAAATTATTATAGATCCACAAGAACAGGCTGACACGTTTTCGAAGTTTTTTGATCACAGTGACGGCTATATTACAAAAAACTCCCTTCAGGCACTAAAATTGCTTACAGACTGCACTGAAAGACTGAAACACAGCATGATATTTGAAAGGGTTACTCCGCTTGAAATTTTTAAATTAGTAAGACAAATGGCGCCTAAGACTTCAGTTGGGTTTGACGAAACACCAATAACAGTAATTAAAGACAATGTTGACTTCCTAGCCGAACCACTTGCGGAACTATTAAATGAGTGTCTTGAAATGGGTACCTTCCCAGATCAGCTGAAGATAGCAAAAGTATTGCCAATTTACAAAAATGGAGTAAGAAGTGACCCAAAAAACTTTCGGCCAATATCGCTGTTACCAGCTACGTCTAAAATCTTTGAAAGTATTATGAAATCGCGATTACAAAACCACCTCAACGACTGTGATGCGCTAAACTGTAGGCAGTTTGGTTATCGCACGATGCAGTACAAGCAATAAATATCAAAAACAAGGTAGCTGGATTGTTCTTGGACCTCAGTTCCGCTTTTGACACTGTGGATCATAAAATTTTGTTGTACAAACTGGAACACTATGGCGTTCGTGGCAAAGTACTTGAAATGTATGCCTCGTATCTGTCCAATAGGAAACAGTACGTGGAAATTAAAGCTATTGTAGACAACACAGAAAGAACTTACAAATCCAAAATGGTAAAAATAAAACGCGGCGTGCCTCAAGGATCGATTTTAGGCCCGCTTTTCTTCGTCGTTTTTATAAATGACCTGATCTCTTATATGAATATGGTAATGCCACATGTAAAGGTAGTTGTTTTCGCTGACGACACAAATGCCATCGTTACAGCAAAGAACATGACTCAGCTCAATGAATCAGTCAACGCAGCTCTGATGGCTTTCAGTTACTGGTTTCTGAATAATAACTTGACATTTAATACCAGTAAAACTAACGTTATGTTATATCATGCGACAGCTATCAAGTCGGATATCTTGAATGCAAAGTTGAACGGAGTCCAAGTGGACAAGGTTAGTGTGGTAAAGTTTTTAGGAATACACATAGACTCGAGACTCAAATGGAAAACCGAAGTGCAGCAACTGAATTCCTCGATTGGTTCCGCGTGTTATGCACTCCGTAGTTTGAGAGATGAGGTTCACACAATACACCTAAAAATGGTATACCACGCTCTTGTGGAAGCAAAACTACGGTATAGCATTAAATTGTGGTTACAAATATAACGTAGAAGCTGCCTTCAAGATGCAAAAAAGGGCAATTCGTACGATAGTGCAGATAACACTTCATAAAGCTTGACATTTTAACAGTGCCATGTCTATATATTCTTGTTCTGCTTAGCGACTTCATTAAACAAACATCTATATCACTATGAAACCCAGAGTGAGAGGGAAGTCAGACTTTCAACAAGAAAGAAAGATATTCCTAATAAAATGGCTCAATATCGTGAAGTATGCCGCTTGTTACCATGCTGCTCAGTTGTTTAACAAACTGCCAATTGAATTAAAATCAATCATAGACTCGCGTATTCAATGCAAGGCTCAAAGCTTTACTCCTGAGGAAGTCTTATATACTGTAGCTGACTTCGTAAACGATAAAGATCATTAATAATAATGTATATCATAATAGTTAGTAAGAGTAAAGTAGTTAGTTAGTAGTAGGGGGGTGCGTCGGGGACGTGGACGAGTGCGGTTACGCGGGCGGTTTTAGAGTCAGTAAATAAATAAACTTACGTTCGATCTCAGTTTATGTAATGTGATCTGGTGCCTTATCATCTAACTATTATCGTACAGTGTTATTACAGTGAAATAAGTAAAATAAATAAACTTTTACGAGTAAAACTTAAATATAGACAACTTTGTGATCATGATACATACCTACCTACTTTTGCAATTAAACAAATGTCAAAATTTGGCTGGAAATATACAGCTCCCAGTTCGTGTATGAAGTGCGTTACGCGGTGAAGGCAAGCCGATTTAGTGCATTCGCACGCGGAACTGATTTTTAATCCAAACAATTTAATCGATTTCGATTTCTACTTCCTTGTTGCGTGTGGCGCCATCTAGTGGTGACGTGACGAACTAACTAGCTAGTTACTGAACTCTGCGTACTGCACTGGCAAATATGGTCGTCTGCGCAGCAAATTGTGGTAGACCCCTCTTAACGACAGGTGTCGCTAAATGCGCCGAATGCGCGTTGATGTACCACAAGGGGTGCGTAAACATGGCTAATACCGCCCGTGTTGCGGCCGCGTGGGCCTGCCCATCCTGCAAGTCCAAGTCTGCACGGGACAATGGGGACAACACTCCCATTAAAACCAATGACTTAGGAATTGGGAGTGTAGGCGCTCAGGCACTGTCACCCTTCGAGCGGCAGGAAGCCGACGTCGCGGAACAGCTGCGCCTATTTCGCAGCGAGTTTCGGGCAACCAGGGACGACATCGCTGGCCTCAGGCACGAAATGGCGGAGCTGCACGAGCTCGTCAAGGGTTTCCAGGCGCGTTTTGAGGCGGTAGAGGAGAGGGTGAAGGTATTAGAGGAGCAGGTGCAAGAGCGCGCGACGGGCGGGGCAGCCTACGAAGAGTTGGCGGACACTGTTGCCGCGCTGAAGCAGGAGCTCTCCGACCGCGATCAGGACCTGCTCTTAAATGACCTGGAGATAACGGGAGTTCCCGAGTACCCGAACGAAAATCCTGTACATCTCACGGGTCTGGTCGCGCAGAAACTCGGGGTCAGTCTGGATGAGCGCGACATCGTATTTGCCGAGAGAGTCGGTCCGAGGAGGTCGGTGCCGGCCGCACTGCAGTCTAGCGAGGAAGCGCCATTAGAAGAACGCTCGCGTCCGCGTCCGCTGGTCGTCCGGCTCGCTCGCCGCGGGGTTCGCGGCGAGATGCTGCGTGCTGCGCGGGCGCGCCGTGGGGCCGACACCTCCGATTTCGGCATGCCCGGAAAAGCTAGGCGTTTCTACGTCAACGAGCGGCTAACGCGGCTGAACCGGTCGCTGTTGTACAGCGCTCGTCAAGAGTGCAAGCGACTCGAGTGGCGTTACTCGTGGACCAGGGACGGGCGCGTTTACGTGCGTCGGCAAGCGGTGACGCAGCACATCGCATAAAATCTGAGGACGACATAAAAAAGGTTTTTGGGGTAAATTTAGTTGGCCGGACGCTGACATAAATAAATATGTACTCAAGGTTGGCGATTTCATATATTTAATGGCTATAATTAATATATGTAAGGGAATCATGTATGTGTGTCAGGACAAGGTATTGTTTATAGGTATTTTAGAACAAATTCCATTTAACTATGTTATTACCTTTCTCTTGCTTAGGGATAAAAATAAATACTCCTGCTTTTGCTGTGTGTGCAAATTACCTCAAGTAGTTAATTGGGTCACTTATCCTATGGTTGTTAATAGTGGGAAATTTAAACATAAAAAACACACACACAATGATTAACAAACGACTAAAAATTGGTTAATTAAACGCAGGTTCTCTTGGCACAAACCACGATCATTTTATTTCAGCTTGTATTCGACAAGACTTCGATTTTTTAGCCATAAATGTGACGTGAGGAGAAGAGGGGCGAGCGCCAGCACTTCCTGCCTGACTACAGATTAAGGCACAAACCCCGCCCGCCAGGGACACGTTCCGCCGGTGGGGGCGTGGGTTTCTATGTTAAACGAGGGGTCAGCGCTCGCACCTTGTCCCACCCAGTCGACCCTAAACATAGCTCTGTGGAACAAATGTGGGTTACATTGGCACTTAACGGAAAGAAGCTAGTAGTAGGGACAGCGTATCGACCACCGTGTATGGACACCGACCTATTTTTTGATGCCATCTCCGACACAATTAGTTATTTACACAATTATGATAACATTATTTTACTAGGTGATTTTAATATAAATTTATTCGTACATACTGACATTAAATATCAAAAATTCCATAGCTTCCTAACTGGTTTCAGCCTGACCCAACTGGTTATGGAGCCTACGCACTTCACTGACACGAGCCAGACATTGATTGACGTGGTGTGTACAGACCTACAAGCTAAACACATCAACACTGAACACCTTGGGACCCTACATGGTCACTGTCTTGTAACCTGCGAGTTCTACATCAAGCGTGACAAGCCAAAGCCGTTCACCATCATACATAGGCCTATAAACAATATTAATCGCGACTTTTTTGATAAAGATTTGCAAAATATTCGTTGGAATATGCTGAACATGACGACTGCAAATGAAATTGTCAATGATTTCAATAAAAAATACATTATTTATTTGATTTACACGCACCCATTAAGACTACAATAATTAAGGCTCCCTGTCCACCGTGGATCACAGACACTATTCAGTTAATGATGCAACTGCGCGATGGAGCAGCAGCAGACTACCATAAAAACAAGACTAGTGCTAAGCAATTGTACTATAAGGATTTAAAATCGACAGTGAATAAAGCCCTGTTTAATGAGAAGGTGGCATATTTTAAGTATAATATAAACAATCAAATAAAAAACCCTAATCAATTATGGAAAAATCTCAAATCTACCCTAATCCCTAAAAATGAACCCGATTTACCATTCTATTTTAATGATACCGATGCGATTAATAGGCATTTTCTATGCTTGCCTTGTACGGCACAAACATATATTTCACAGTTGACTCATTTTGAGTTTCTAAGATTTAACAAGTCAGTATTTAGGTTGGAACCAGTTACTTCCGAAAACATTATTACCATAATTAGAGGTCTAAAATCAAATGCTATGGGCTGTGATGGCATAAGCCTTAACATGATATTGATGACATTACCTAACACTTTAGACATAATAACAAAATTGGTAAATACTTCTCTCCTTACATCCTCTTTTCCTGACGCTTGGAAGCAAGCTATTGTACGCCCCCTCCCTAAGATCACAAACCCTACCCAATTTAAAGACCTCAGACCGGTTAGTCTGTTGCCCTGTCTGTCTAAAGTAATAGAAAAAGCAGTATGTTTACAAGTAACTGAATATATTGAGAAAAACAATATCCTACCAGATGTACAGTCAGGATTTAGAAAAGGCAGAAGCACAGTGACCGCGTTGCTTGATGTCACTGATCACATGCTGTATGCTCAGGATCTAGGGATGTGTACGATTTTGGTGCTGCTCGACTTTTCCCGGGCTTTCGATTGCATAGATACGAAATTATTGCTATCAAAACTGAGCTACTACGGGTTCGATTGTAGTGCAATCAAATGGTTTGATAGTTACCTTGCAAATCGGAGTCAGCATGTAAAGTTGACTTTGAGCGATGGTTCATCTCTCATTTCCGAGAGCATGAAACTATCACGAGGGGTGCCTCAGGGCTCCATCCTCGGACCGATTTTGTTTATTTTATACTCTGCGGACATAACAACTCATATAAAACAATGTAAATACCACATATATGCAGATGATGTACAGGTGTACATTTCATTCAAACAGGGGGACATTGACGATGCAATAGGCAAACTAAATGAGGATCTGTGTGGAATAGCAAACTGGGCTTCCAGCAACGGATTATTGTTGAACCCGGCCAAAACAAAATATTTAATATTCGGAAGCAAATATCAGTTGGCTAGGCTGGATCCGACAATGGATGTCAAGTTGATGGGCAACCCTATCGAATGTGTCAGTGAAGCGCGGAACTTGGGCCTTTTAATGGATTCGGAACTCAGATATGAAAAACATATATCCAATTCAGTTAGGAGCTGCTTCTACAAATTGAAAGTCTTGTACAAGATAAGACCTTTCTTGAGTGAAACTCTGCGCATTCAATTAGTGGACTCACTAATTTTATCGAAATTAAATTATATGGATATAGTGTATGGTCCACGCCTACTTACTAAAACAAAACGTCTTGTGCAACGAGTACAGAACGCTTGTGCTCGTTTCTGCTTCAATATTCCGTTAAGGGCACATGTGACTCCATATTTAAACTAATGTAACATGCTTAAAATGCTACACCGACGAAAGCTTCATTTGGCATGTCTTCTATTTGAGGTAGTACACCACCAGACCCCTGCATATCTGTTTAAGAAGCTGTCCTTCCGTAAGTCGCGGGGAGTTCGGCAATGTGGGGTACAGCTGTTAACGCATAAGCACAGCTCAGCTGCATTTCGCGGAAGTTTCAGGTATTTGGCAACTAAATGTTGGAATAACCTTTCTCCGCCTCTGAGGAACCTGAAGTGTGCATAGTTTCAAGGTTAAGCTTAGAAAAGAGTTGTACGAACACCAGCAAAGACAGGAAAATCTCAGACATGATACTAGTTTTCTGTAAGCAACCTCTGATGTACCTGTAGTTTATGTCCCATAAGCCAATCCGTGCTATTTGTGCCTTGCCTTGCTTGGTTTCTCTTTTTGCAAAATTGTAGCATAGCCTGTCCAGTAAACTACATTTGGAATTTATGTTAAATATTATGCCGTAAACTAAACTTGATAAATTCTCTTCTCTGGTCGGCGTGACGTGACAGTGACGTTTGGTTCTGCATTATCCACAGACATTATATCCTAGTAGTTTGTGTTTTGTTTTTGCAAGTTTGTACTAAAGGTTAAGAATAGTTTAAGAGTAGATTAAGAGTAGTATGCACGTGCATTGATTGTTTTTGCATACTATTGCATGTTGTGACTAAAATAAAAAAATAAAATAGAAATATTGTCAGTAATCGGCAAGTGTAGCCGCGTCGTCGGCGACCTGGGGCATGCACCTGGGCCACAACGGAAGAACAGCGCTGGCCTTGCCAGCTTCATGCTGAGTTGTGGCCCTTTTGTGACAAACAGTGTTCGGCCTAATTGTGTAATTTTTGTTACCTAAGTGTTTGTCACAAATAAATGCTTTTCTTTATTTTTTTATTGTTTTTATTTTTATTATTGTCTTTATTCATCTTTTATCTTAAGCTAGGTTTTTACAATAACTATATAAAAAGTAAAATATAAAACTATACATACAAAACATAAAATCATTATAAAAACCTAACCTAGGGTACCGCCGGCAGCGAGGCGGGGCCTAAGCTGCCGGTGGTCAGGGCGCCAGAGACAGGAATCTCCTGACTATCCGCGCAGTATCCAGGAGTACCGCCTTCTGTATCTGACCCTTGATCCAGCCATCTAGCGAGAGTCTCTTGAGGTGATGGTCGAGACTCTTCGCTATTAAACCGTTCGCTGAAACGACTATCGGGACGATGATCGTCGAATCAACATCCCACATGGCGGTTACCTCGTGAGCCAGGTCTAGGTACTTGCTGGCTTTGTCCTTCTCGGCCTTCACGAGGTTCTCGTCATGGGGGATGGTGATGTCGACGAGCACTGCCTGGCGTTTCCATCGATCTGTCAGCACGATATCAGGCCTATTGGCAAGAATAGTCCTGTCCGTGATGACAGTTCGATCCCAATAGAGCGTGGCACGACCATTTTCGAGAACTGGCGCAGGTGTGTACTTATAGTAAGGCACTTCGGAGGCCACAAGACCGTATAGCAGAGCAAGTTGCTGGTGAATAATTCTGGCTACAAGGTTATGTCTGTGCAAGTACTCGCCGTTAGCAAGATGACCACAACCGGAGATAATATGCCTGAGTGACTCCCCGGGACAGTGGCATGCCCGACAAATGTCGACCGTACCGTCCTTCAGGATATACCTCCGGTAATTGTTCGTCATGATAACTTCGTCCGCAATTGCACAGACAAAACCTTCGGTTTCCCCGAAGAGATCCCCGAAGCGTAGCCAGTTCACCGACGCGAGCAGATCTACATCGGGTCCTGTGAGGGCCTTGTAGAACCGCCCGTGTAGCTCCTTGCTCCTCCACACCGCCCTGCGGTCCTCGACGCTCATTACTTTAAGTCTGCGCCAGTTCTCGTTTGCCAAGGAGAGCGGGGTGAAGTTTCCGTCTACTGCCACTACGTCGCGATGCATCCCACACTCGTTGTTTAGGAGATAATCCCTGAGATTGCACACCTCACGGTTGTGAATGTCCTTGGCATTTAAAAAGCCGCGACCTCCACACTTCCGCGAGATGTACAGTCTTATTATTGTTATTATTTTGTTTGTTTTTGACTATAATTTATTTTAATCTGTAATTGTACACCTTTTTGTTAAATTTATTAATTGACATACCTATCCATATTGAAATGTAATTGTAAGCTCGAATTTCATCCTTTTTTTGTGTGTATTTAATATGATAGTTCTTTATGACATTTTTATGTACCTACAATTCATATACAATGTAAATTGTGACTGAATAAACGAAATGAAATGAAATGAAATAATATTAGTATGGATTTGCTTCAACTCAAACGGCCACGGACGCACTGTGAATCGAGTAGAACATGCAAATGGGACAAAAACCCTTATCAAATATCCAAAAACTCATTATGGTAGGTCATTACTAATGAGTATACATTAAGAGTCCCACGTGTTATTTTTTCCTGCAACCCCCCCTTACATGAGTAATTAAGGTGACTATATAGGATGAGTGCAAATTTACTATGCATTCATTTGCGTAATTGCTCTTGGCTTAAAAATAATTGTGTGCATTTCCAAGTTATTTGTGTTTATTTCATTATTATGGATTCCAATTTGGAGGGTAAGTAGTATTTTTAGACATATATTGATTATAAAAATATTCATTGTATTTTGTAAAACATCAACATGTTTCCGAATAATCATTGGAATTTTACCCTAACTTTGACTTTCATGGTCAAGAAATTACATGTCGGCATCTGTCTACTCTGTGAAATTTATATATAATATACTTATAACTATAAACCGTCATATTTAATAAACTCCCTATCCAACTTTTGAGTACAACAATTTTTTTTTTTTCTTTCAGAATTCGATTTTTGCATTTCAAAAGTCAATTTCTTCGATGTATGGCAGAGACATTTGAAGGAAGCGAGAAACAACGAAATATATACATTTATATCATCTGAGCATGATTTAAGTGGAATAACCGAGGACTCCCAGAGACAAATTAAGGTAAAGATATCCCAATTTTCATCCAGGATAGCTCAGAAGTGGGATGCTGCTGGTAAATGTAGACAGCGATTTCTCGAGAAGAACTCTGACTGGCTTCATGGTGAACCTATCAAGTTTGAAGTTCATAGACGTACGACGCTGCCGTCATCATCCACTGAAGCTGTAGCAGGCCCTGGAAGGCCCCAGAAGGAATTCTCGGACTCTAGCCTGAAGACTAAACGACGACGAGTAGAGAATTTAGTTCAATCTACAAGTTCCGAGGAGTTATTGTTTGCAGCAGAAATTTCGTCACGTCAATCGGGCTCCAAGGAAGTGGCTAGAAGAATGAAGAACATCGGTCCGAACCCGCGTGTAATTAGAACCCGCGGGTACGTGTGTACGGGTACCCGGACACCCGCCCGCGGACCGGGCGGGTTCGGGCGTGTCCGTGTAGAACGGACGCTTAGCACCGCGGGCTTAAGAACACTGGTATTCGGGCGGGCGGGTTTACACGTGTAGCGGGAGCCCTAGTTAAAACGCAGTAGCAGCCACCACGAGTACAGTGACTAAAAGCAAATTCATTAAAAATACCATCGAAAGCGCAGTACCTCACCTTGCTACTGTATATGGTATTTTGTTGGTTTATATAGCTTATAATATCACCACTTAATGTGGAGTCAATAAATCGGTTACTGTGTTTTAGATGGCAATATCCTACTAATATTATAAATGTGAAAGTTTAGATGTTCGGATGTTTGGATGTTTGTTACTCAATCACGCTTAAACGGCTGAACCGATTTAAATGAAATTTTGAACGAAGATAGTTTATAGCATGGATTAAAATATAGGATAATTTTAATCCCGAGTCCACGCAGACGAAGTCGCGGGCGGAAGCTAGTGAGTAATATTTAAATAGGGGTATACCAACTTAAGTATGGTAACTTCCTTTTCACTGCGTTTTAGTTAGTAATTATGTCTAAAAAATAAATGATATTCGAAAGACAGTACGAAAAATTAAGACAATAAATGTGATACTGTATTTTAGTTAGCATTTCTACAAACAAGTTGTGCCGTTCATACAGGCTAAAACACATTCTACATAACGTTTCGACTGCGTTTTAATTAGTGTAAAGTACACGACGACGCCTGGCTTCCACCTGAAACAGAAAATATAATAAATAAATAATTATAGATGTAGGTACTTACCTGGTCTGTCTGGACATTTCGTTACAGACACGGCAGTAGCGGGTTACCGCTACTGCCGTGTCTGTAACGAAATGTAAATGTGTGAATAAACGCTCGTATACGGGCGCGAGTCTATGTGTGCGTCGCCTAGCCTTGTCTCAGACAGTGACCCTTTGACCGCCAACCAAAGCACATGTACTCGCTCCTTAAGCACAAACTACCAAAAATCGCTGTTTTACTCACCGAAGTCCTTACCTGTCCTGCGCCTGCTTCTGTCAGCTACAATTAGTATTGGTCCAATACTCGTAGCCGTAGACCTTTTTACTGCTGTTTAAGTAGTATTTTGTGTTCTATGCTAGTCCATTGCTGTATTTTAAGAGATCTGGGGGCACGGCAGTGCCCCCGCCAAGTCGAGCGCGAAGCAAACACTGCCGTACCATCCTTTACTGGAACCATTTCGCCGCATTTTCAGGCTCCTATTTGAGAACCTCTGGATAAGACCAGAACGCAGAAAATTTCGTCATCCAGTAAGCTATAATCACATACTTAAAATCCAAAATGTCAAGTCTGTAGGTCATTTAGTTCCAAAGTTGAGCGAAAGCAAAGTTTCGCATTTATGACACTCACTCACTCACTCACTCATGATCATCAAAATAGAACTAGTACTTCCCATAAACTCAAGAGAGCTGAAATTTGGTACAGAGTTAGGGTTTAATGGTCACATAAAGGGAAAACTATAAAAACTAGGATAATCAAAGATCTGGAGTACCTGGTCACCCTGATTAGAAAACACAAGAGCCCAACCAAACTATTAGAGATATATTTATACCGCCTTTACAAAAAATATTCAACTTGGTGAGCCGCTTCATTTGAAGGTCAAGGTTTCAAAAATCGAAGGTCTGAAGTATCTGATGAAGAACCCTCAGCTGGTCTCAGCTGTATTAGAGATATGGTAATGCCCCCTTCTACTATTGGTACATTAAAAAATCGATTGTCATTGCAAAAATCCAGCGTAGTGGGACACATCTTCTAATTCAAATTTAATCTGGGGGCACGGCAGTGCCCCCGCCAAGTCGACCAAAACAGCGGCACGGCCGTACCATCCTTTTCTCGAAGCAGTTCAGGCCATTTTCGACCCCCCTATAACTTCGTTGTGGATAAAACTAGAAGCCTGCATTTTCATTAACCAAGCACGCATTGTATAAACACGATATATTTCAAATTTCATTAAATTTGAACCAGCGGTTTAAGATTTATAAATAGTCAAAGTTTCTTAATTTTGTCACTGACTGACTCACCGATCATCAAAAGTCTAAGGCACTTCTAGCAGACATAGAAGCTTCAAATTTAGAATACAATTAGTGTTTAGTGTATAAATCAAGGGGACGCTACAAAAAATTGCAATTTAAGTCCAGTTTTCTAGATAAACCGACTGCATAAATAACTTTGTAATCCTATATAAACATACTTGATTACAAAGTTATTTTTGCAGTGAATGGGGCAAAAAATAAACTGCATAAATAACTTTGTAATCCCATATAAACATATAGGATTACAAATTGTATTTGCAGTAAATGGGACAAAAAATCAAGAATGGGAAATTGACACAATAACCTACAAAAAGAAGTGAGATCCCACAAAAAACATTCCAGGTAAAAAAGAGGCCAAGTCTCGAAACTCTTCCACCGCAAAAAGTTGTGAGATATTTGGTAGTACCAAGTCTCAGGCATTCTTATTATTCTTTATTTGCTGGCTAAATAAAATTTTGTGACTTGGCAATCATACAATCATCATCATCATCATATCAGCCGAAAGATGTCCACTGCTGGACATAGGCCTACAATCACACAATAGTTACTACATAGTTTTAGGTATGCAAAAATCCATAAATGCAGTAAAGTTGTGTGATTGCCAAGTTGCAGAATTTTATCGCATACAAAAAAAATTCGGGAAATAAGCTAATGGAACAAAAATATTCGGAAACAAAAATCTTGGATAGTTTATCTATACACTCCTTTATACTAGTCTAAGAAAAAAATACAATTTGCAATCGCCGGATCATAGTTGCGCCACCTAACGATGCCGGCGGGTACTACAACATCACGACGGCAGCTAGAGCGCCATCTTTAGCGCAGCTGTGACATCACGATGGCTTCAGCGTTCTGGCGGCCCACCCAGGCCGCAACTCCTATGGTATCCGATAGATGGATATTAACAACAATGTCAAAGAGTTCCTATAAAAATTCACGAATATTATGTTGGCAGTAGTAATAGTTATTACATATCATAGTTTAAAGTTTAAACTATGATATTATGTAATAACTAATACTTTAAACCAATACTTAAATGCAGAATCCAGTAAATACAGGACGTGTTGAATGACGCAGCAGCAGAATGACGGTAATCTCCTCCTTTTGACGTGTGAGAAAATAAACCAACAGAAAAGAGTTGTTATCTACTCATTTGAATTTGAAAAGCAAATCGGTGTTTCGTGCTTAATAATATGCATTGCCTGAACGAAGTTTGCTGAACAGAATAAATACACGTAGAAGTATTTTTCTTTTTTTATAAATACGATTTGTTAAGTTCTTTATCATCTGGTTACTGTACAGTCCTGACATCGAGTTGCTATACAAAAACAGAAGAAGCGCTGTAACGGCTCTAGAAATTATGCCAAACAAATCCATAATTTATCCCTAAATCTTTATCAATATGAATATTATAAAGAAGACCTTCTATTATTGTTATTGTCATAGTTTTATATTCTTTCTTTGTTAAATATAATTATATATTTAATGATAATAAATAGTACAAGAGGAAAAGTCTGAGAGATTGTAGTTTTGTATGTTTGTATGTAAGGGTATATCCGGCAGGGTAATATGTGCTTAAACCGATTTAAAAAAATATTTTACCTGCGTTTAGAATGGACTTTCTGGATGGTTTTAGGCTATATTTTATCCCGCGAACAGGCAAACCTGCGTTTTTTACAATACGCGGGCGAAGCCGCGCGGGCAGCTAGTAGTTAAGACAGCTAGGAGATAAGAAGTATTATAAGGTTTATAATATTCATTTTGTAAAACATTGTTTAAATAATACACCTACATTTAATTGGCTTGAACAGCGTAAAAACAATAGCAGGCGTTACTTTAAAATTAATAAGGAACAAAAGCGTAAACATCTTTGACACCGACTGTACCCCACAAGGTGTTCAATTGGTTTACTTTACTTCGTGACGACAAATAAACACTTCTCCGTTTGTTTTGCATTCGAAACTCAATATTTCTAACGTTATCGTAATTTCCGATGAAGGTACAAAATATAACACTTGAAAATCTCGCGCTTTATACGCATATTTATATTATTTTTCCGTGCCGAAACGTCAGAAATAAAGGTAAATAAATAATGTGTTACACCCGTGTAAAATAATAACATAAATAAGGTACACAATGTTACTGGGAACATCGGGAAATGACCGGGATCAAGAAAAACCCAGATGGTGGGTCGTTTTGTATTCCTAAGTAATACACAATGTTACTGGGAACATCGGGAAATGACCGGGATCAGAAAAACCCAGATGGTGGGTCGTTTTGTATACTTAGTAAATGGCTGAATGAAGAACTACTACAGGACTCATGGAGATGTTGAGGAGAGACCTTTGCCCAGCACTGGGACTCAATCAATAGGTTAAAACCACAAAAAAATGCCTGTTCCCTTATTGCGAAAATAGACTTACAGTGAAAATAACGCTGTTTTGTGAAACAGATTATACAATATGGCTGCGACATATGGTGTACTGCCTTTTTGCCGAATTATGTTTCGTCAAAGATTATTAAGTTGGTTTCGTCAAATTTCATTTGGCAACCAACTTTTCGCCGAAGTTTTATTTAGCAAACCAATCCTTGGTATAATTTTACTTCGTTTTTTTTTTATTTCGCTACAGTTTTATATTGCAAAATATTACTACGTAAAATTTTACATGGTATTTAATTGTGTAGCAAATGATTTGCTAAGGCAAATAACATATTTACAAATTTTGTGTGGTAAATAATTGTGTCGCAAATGATTTGCTAAGGCAAGTAACGGTTGGGGTATAGCAAAAGGGGCCCGATTTTAGGACTTAGAAAATTTACGACGAAAAGGGGGCGCGGGACTGACTGGATGACTTTTAATGGGGGGTGGTGTCATTATGATTTTTTTATGATGCTATCGGATAGAGGACGCTAAAATAAGCATGTTTGGTATGGGCAACTTTTTTCTAAACTTGATAATTACCGAGATATTGGCTCCTAAATGGACACAATTTTTTGGACAGAAAAATAATGATGGGGGTGGTTAAGGTATAAAAAAAATAGAAACGTAGAAAAAAGTAGAATAAAGTAGAATAAAGTAGAAAAAAGTAGAATAAAGTAGAAAAGTAGAAGCATGTAGATAAAAGTAGAATAAAGTAGAAAAAATATAATAAAGTTGAAACATGTAAGTAGAGAGTGCGGAGCTGAGCTCCTTTGAGATAAGACGCGTCCACGCAGCGCGCATCGCTTAAACCAGTGGTCAAGACCCCTGCCTTACGGCATTCAATCACGCGCCCAGTGTCTAAGTCGCTGGCAGAGTCCAGCGCACCGACTTGTGTATCGAGAACCATCGCTTACGGCCTATGTACGGGCGGCCGGTGTCTCGCACGACTGGTTTCGAAGCTGCAAGTAACTATACTTTTTAATTAATAATTTGCAAATAATATGCCGCCGAAGACAGAGAAGAGCACCGGGCCTACTCCGAGGCAATGTGACTGTTGCCGTGAAGAGATTAAGGCGACCCTTGCCATGAAATGTTCGAATGTAAATTGTCATCGGGAGTACAAACACACATGTGCCGGCTTCTCTGATCAAACTTATAAAAAATTGCCGGCGAATGCAAAAAAAGAGTGGATCTGTCCTACGTGCAGGTGCAGTACACGCAGATCGGGGGACTACATCAACTCTCCGCTGGGGTCTCGTTCCGACGAAATTAATCATATTACTCAGAGACCAAAGGCGGTAACTACCCCGCTGCAAGCGCAAGACCTTAGCACCCACGGGCCGGACCTAAGCGATCTGCCGTCTTGGTACAAAACCCTTGAAGATAGACTCACAGCTAAGATGCGATCGCTCATACAGACAGAAATGCAGGATATTAAGGCAACGAATGAGCAACTTTTAGAAAGTGTCCGTTTTATGAGCGATCGTTACGAAGAAATGCAAAATCAACTGACGGTATGCAGTGATGAAATTAATACCTTAAAAAAAGATAATGAAGGTCTTAAGGCCCAGATGAGCGAGCTCATGAAGAACAATGGAAACGATAAACAAGGCGAAATAAGCACGCTTAAATCTACCGTTTTTTCGCTTCGAGTATCTCCTGAACTCGCAGTCGCAATCCCAACTTCAAAACGAGCTAGAAATTAAAGGTATTCGAGAATCTAAAAGCGAGAACTTAGGTCACATACTTCTCACGATGGCTAATAAAATAGGTGTGGAACTATCAGAGTCGGACCTGGATTGTGTACATCGATCGGGCCCGCTCAAGCGGTTACACACTCACCACGACGCCGGGACAAGCAACTCAGGTGCAACCAACTTTCCAAGACCGATAGTCGCACGGTTCATTCGTCGGATAAAAAGGAATGAGTTTATAAAATCAGCCAAAGCCCGGCGAAACCTCACAACGGCCAACATTATACAATCTACTCCCATCCAGAGGATATTTGTAAACGACAGACTTACTAATGAAAATCGGCAGTTATTTCGTGAAACGAAAACGCGTTCAAAACTCTGCGGTTTTGAACATAACTGGACTCATGGAGGGCAAATATTCGTACGAAGGCGAGAAGGACACAGAGCCCAGCAGATCCGCTCATATGATGACCTTGAGCGATTGCTCACTACTGAAGAAACAGAACGCAGCTCGCGCGGACCTGACCAATTTGAATGATGCAGCGCAGTGTAATATCTATATTGTCATGTGCGAATTACTTGTCTTAGTTACTTGTCTAGTTCATAAGCTCCCTTCGGCACATCGGCCGCCGCTGTTATGTAGTGGCGCCGCTCTTCTCCTTGACACACATAATCACAACACACCCTCACAAATAGCGGAAGACATTGACAACTCTTGGAATCCAAACTGTCATTTTATGAACTCACCTGAACAATGCAAACTGACCAAAAATACTCGTGTAAACTCCTGACATTTAATATAAGAAGTATCCATAAAAATTTTGACTGTTTTCTAGTGACACTTAAACGTATGAACATTAACTTCGATGCCATAATCCTTACAGAGTGTTAGATCGACGGAAACTCGTTGATACCCCAAATCGACGGCTATGGATCATATCGTACTGACAAATACATCAACCAAGCAGGAGGGGTTGTGGCGTACGTAAAAAACGTCCTCTGCCCTAAGGTAAGCGAACGAAACGTTTCGGACGCAAATTGCTTACAGCTCGAAATTGCAGGGCAATACTCAGTAATTGGTATTTATAGATCCCCATCTTTCAGGGATACCGGGTCTTTCGTCAGCTCATTGGAAAGCATTCTTAATACTCTTCAAACTAGAGAAACGATTATAACAGAGACATCAACTTAAATATCTTAGACACGGAAAACGCGCAATGCTCCGACTACCTACATTTCATGGCAGAAAGAGGACTACAATCTTTAGTTAACAAACCTACACGCAAAAAGTCCTGCCTCGACCATGTGTTCACCAGCGCAATATCAGATTGCATCTCTGTGATTTGTATGTCTGATGTGACTGATCATGACATGATACTGGCAGGAATCGGAGTAAACAAGCAAAAGCACCCAAAAGAGAAAAGATACTCATGTAAGCGTAACTATCCAATTATACTAAAGGAACTTCAGGAAACGGACTGGTCGGTAATCACAGAGACCACAGACGTGAATGAAGCCGCCGACTCGTTCTCATCCATTGTGTCTGCAGTAGTCAAAAAACACTCGCGTGAAGATGGTTAGCCACTCGAGGTACACTTTAAAACCCTGGATGACCCCGGGTCTAATTCGATGCGCGGCACACAAAGACAAACTGCACGCAAGATATCGCAAGTCTCCCCAGGACGAAACTGAAATTGATCTTCACTCGCTATCGAAACTTTTACGTGGACCTCATAAGAAAAGTCAAAAACAACTATGACAGTCAACAACTGAAAAAACAATAATAACCCAAAGAAGCTGCATAAAGGACATAACATACTCGCATCGCATCAAGAACCAAAACTCAGCTTTAAAAAAAACTTTGAACTCGCCGGAGGAATCAATCAACTCGTGTAATGAATTTTTTGCGACGGTAGGGAGCCGACTTGCAAACCTAATCCTGGAAAAGTCAAACACAACCGAATTTGACCTAGCGTCGAAAGCGGTCTCACCCAGCTTGCAATTGAACTCACTCTTTCTGCAACCAACGGACCCTATCGAAATAGGCTGCATTATATCTAACTTGAAACCAGACAGTGCTCCAGGAATTGACAAGATAGAAAACATTCTAATAAAAGAAGTTAAAGCTGCTATTCTAATGCCTCTGACCTCAATTTGTAACCTAAGTTTGTCATCAGGATTTTTGGAAATAATCTGGAAAATGGCTATGGTCATACCAATTCACAAAGCAGGAAGTAAACAGGACCCAACTAACTATCGGCCGATATCTCTTCTCAGTGCTTTCTCGAAAATTTTGGAAAAGGTCGTCGGTAAGCGTCTTGTTGGTTTTCTAGAATCAAATAATCTACTGTATAGGGGTCAGTTCGGTTTCAGGAGAGGCAGGCCCACGGAGGACGCGGTCTCTCTCCTGACAAGATCAGTCGCATCTTCTCTCGAGATAGGGCAAGCCTGCGTCGGCGTTTTCTTGGATTTGGCGAAAGCCTTTGACACCGTGTCTCATTCCATCCTCCTACAGAAAATGGAGAACGTTGGTGTCAGGGGCTTAGCACTGGACTGGTTCCGCAGCTACCTACGAGAGAGAACGCAGGTAGTAAAAGTAGAAGAATATGTCAGTACTACAAAATCGGTGCCTTTCGGCGTACCTCAAGGTAGCATCCTCGGACCTACGCTATTCTTGGGTCATTCCCAGGGTACGTTTTTTGGGCGTCGGGTAGAATAACTTTGTATTCTTGCATATATATTGCATACAAAAAATGTTGGAGGGTAGATTTAGTTTTATTCTACCTGTAGCAGTTGTAATTTTGAAGATACTCTGTTGAGAACCAGTAATAAAAATATTAAAAGCCTACTTTTATCATGCTCCATCAAGCGTACAGACTCCGAAATTTGCAACTCGGTAACCATTGGTAATAGTGCACTATATGTAGAAATTTTCTTCGAGTTTCAAGCGTATGAAGCCCAGTCATTCCCGAAACGAACAGAGACGGGTACATGAAAGGATAATATCCGTATCGCCGCTTGTAGATATGCCTGGCGAATTTCTTTTGGATTTTCTCCAGCATTGTGGTGTATTTAATTTCATGCGGATCCCATACTAATGCACCGAATTCAAGTCGACTCCGGATATACGCATTGTATAGCATGATTGCGACTTTGGAGGTTGAAAATTGGGAAGCTATCCTCATTATGAATCCCAGCGTTTTAGATACCTTTTTGCAGGTCTTCGTAATATGTTGTCTGAAGTCAAGGTATCCAGAGTAAGTCCTAAGTCACGTATTTCGTCGGTCCGTTGGAGTGGTATGCCGCGAAGGCTATACTTGGTAGCGATTGGAGAGCGGAGTCTAGCAAAAGTAATATATTCACATTTCGAGGCGTCTATTGTTCTCACTCCATTCAGCAATAGCGTCTATGTCATTCTGTAAATGTACTCGGTCATTGTCGTCCCTAAAACTATGGAATAGTTTTATATCATCTGCGAACATTAAACACTTAGCCGTGCTGACGGCGCTCGGCAGATCATTAATCATGATTAAAAACTGGGTAGGCCCTAGAGTACTGCCTTGGCTTACACCAGAACGAGTGTAGTATGTTTGAGACTCGAATCCAGTAAGTTTGACATATTGTTTTCGATCTTGTAGATAACTGGCAAAGAATTTTCAGAGCCTAGGTACAAATCCTATATCTGCAAATTTGCGCAGGAGGATATCGTTATCTACAAGATCGAAAGCTTTGCGAAAGTCAAAGTAAGCTGCATCTACCTGCATTCGAGCATCCAAAGCTTCGGCTATGTAATCGACCAAGACTACGTGATTTGTTGTTGTTGACCGACCTCGACGAAAACCATGCTGAGCGTCATCCATTTTATTTGTGATCTGCTGAGTGATAAGATGGTCCACAATAGATTCGAATAATTTGCCAAACACCGACAGCACTGCAATAGGCCGATACCCTGTCACGTCGGATCCTTCGCTGCTCTTTGCTACAGGCGTTACTCTGGATAACTTCCAGCACGACGGATATACGGCGCATTGCAGGGAAAGATTGTATATATAAAGAAGTGGTATTTCTAAGACAGATATACAATCCCTTGCCAAAAATGGAGGTATACCATCTGGTCCAGTCGAAGAGCGCGGCTTGAGTCGCTTGGCGGCACGTCGCAGGTCAGCGGCACTGACGGCGTCCAAGGCGACCCGCGCCGAGTCTGGCACGCCTCCACTCCTCGCTGCGCTGTTCCGTGCTGCTTCTTCAGCGTCTAGGTGAGGTATAGGCTATGGAACACAGAGCTAAAATAATCTGCAAAAGCATTCGCGGCCTCTTGTCCTGTAACTGTTCTATCAAAGTAAGTGTAGTCATCGTGGCGTTTCAAGTCTTTCCGTTTGCTTTTAACGTATTTCCAGAACGTTGTCGGATCGTCAGCTGTCACGTTCAATTTTTTCCTTGTACCTTTTATACTCGATATGGATTAAAAACTTAGCATGGCCTCTATAATATTTAAACATTTCTCTATTAAACTCGAAACCAGTTTCCTTATGCTTTTTAAAATGGAAATATTTATTTTGTAGAGCGTGTACAATTTTAGGAGTGTACAAAGTCGGGTAGAAGTATTTTCCTGTAACAGGTGGTCGGTTGCTTTTAATCGGGACATGCTTAGAGACACATTCATTTAATTTAAGATATAATGCCTCCGTCGCGCCTTCGACACATCTAGAATTTAACACGGATCCCCAGTCAATTTCAGCCATACTGGCATATAGTGCACTAAAGTCCGCCTTACGAAAGTTCCATTGTAGTGAGCGAGATATATTACAAGGCTCTGCGGGGACATGAACGGTAACGGCCTGCGCACGCGCACGTGGCAGCGACAGCGTCACCTCGAGCGGCGGGTGGTAGCCGTCGGGCGGCACCAGCGCGGTGGCAGCGCGCGACACGCGCACTCGCCCCTCGCCCAGATCGCTAAGGACCAAATCTAGTAACCCATCTTGATTGTTGTGAATGCTGTTGTATTGGTGTATTTGGCAGAACTGAAGAAAACATTCGAATTGGTGGCGGACGTGAACACTATATGAATTAAGGTTGAAGTCACCTAAAACTAACACATCCAACTCTGAATATTTACATATTGCATTTTCTAGATAGTTCAAAACATTTAAATACTGAACATCTTTATAATTCGGCGGAAGGTAGACAACACAACATAATAATTTACTTTAAAAACAAAGTTTTAACCGACTTCAATTTAGTACTCCGCCAAGCCACGAGAACATTTATTTTCCAATTTACCTCATGAACTGATTTCCGAGAGCAAATGCGTTGATTATTATAGAAAAAAACCCAATCGCTGTATGTGACCCGATAATATTTGAGGACTTCCGTCAATTCCACAAGGATCACCCTTGGCACTTCATTAGTTGCTGTTTCAACGGAATCTTATCAGAATCTGTGATATACTTTTGTACTTTTAAGTACATAATTGAGGAATTCCATAAGTCATCTGTGGTCTTCATCATCAATTCCACTCCACCAATTTATGATTTCCGGATGTAAATACACGAGTTATAATAGAAAATACCAAAATCACTACACACGTGCCTAATATAATTGAGGAGTTCCCTCAATTCCTCGTGGATCCCATCATCCAATTGAATTTTCAAAAAAATGGGACCCACCTGGAAGTATATACTTACCAACAAAAAAAATTTTTTATGAATCGGCTCATCAATGACGGAGTTCTGAGGTAACAAACATTGAAAAAATAATAATAATAATAATACAACCGAATTGAGAACCTCCTCCTTTTTTTTTGAAGTCGGTTAAAAACTGTGTACACTTGTACTCTAATTTGACTATTAGGACTTCCATATCATGGAGATACCATCAATGTCAGTAATGCGGCGCGCAGAATAGTTTTTTCGCACCGCAAGTAGTACGCCCCCCCACCCGGCGTCCCCCGCGCGGTCCTTCCGCAACACCACATAACCAGGAGGAAATAATTCAGCGTCGTGGACGGAGCTATTTAAAAAAGTTTCAGTAAGTGCAATAATGTCATTATCAGAAATAAGTAGGTTATTATAAAACAAATCAGTTCTGGACCTGAGTCCTCTTACATTTTGATAAAATACTGAGGTATATAAAAACGATTTAATCTTATTTGTTTGTACTTTAGCGACGAAAATTATCCCTCCATGGTTTGATGCATATATCCAGGGCCCAGTTCTCACTTGCCTGAACCACGTCCGTCATTTTAGGCGGCACGCCTAGTCTAAACGAGGCATAGTTTCCGCGCGCGTTGAGACTTTTAACAGTGCACACATCTTCATTACCACAAATGTTTTTCAAGTGCAGCCTTACTTGATCATCTGTCGTTCCTTGTTTGACATAAAAGAGATGAAGGTATGTCATTTTTTTAGAAGCCTGCAAAAAGCTGGTACCTGGAGCTGCTGAACCTCTCACTGTGCTGGCTGACAAACGACGCTTGCGCTAAGATTTCGAATCTGTCCAAATCTCGTTATCTAGAGGGGCAACTTCCACTGCGTCTAACGGGCTCGACGAGGTACTATGGATGTTAATGGTAGACGGTGTTGTAGTGTGTCCTTGACCTGTCTTGACCTCCGGTGACGACCTAGGCTTTTCTTTATCTGTTTTCGATCCGCTGACAATGGTAGGCGTAGGTGCACTAGGTGGGACCGCCTTAGTTAGGGTCATAGGGTTGTTGGCCCCTTTTGCTGACGACGATGAAATGTCCTGTTGCTCCTCATTACCGGTCTGGTCGGGCACTTGTATGCCGGGTGTTACAGATAGCGGAGTTTTATTCTTGGCTCCCAAGGCCTTAGAGTACAAAACTGGAGGTAGTTGAGATTTCTCTACGATGTAAGTCGAAGTTTGTTGAATGTTGTTGATCAGACTTTTAGTTGCTTCTAGGGTTTGTTTAGTTTGTTGTATTTCGGAACTGACTTCTTTACTTTTGGACTCTAGTAGATCAACGCGTTCTGAAATTATGGTGTGGTGTAGTAGTTGAGAGTCTTTAGTATTAGTTAAGATTTCAACAGTAACTAATAGTTTTTCCATATCACTTTGCAGGTGTTCATATTTATTACTGATGCGGTCTAAAGATGAGTTCAGGAGTTGAAACTGTGATATCATACCGTGCATTATTGATTCTTGTGCGTGAAATCGACTTGCAGTTTCTTTTCGTAGTTCTCTGATTCCCAGCAGTACACTATCAAATGAACATGCACACTTGTCATCTTTTGCACGCGGCGGCGATTTTGGCGGGCAGTCACTTGAAGTAATCTTAGATAACAAATTACTTATTCTCATTGTAGTTTCATTCTCATCCTCAGAGCACTTGTAGTCATGGGGGACTGCGGGAGCGTCGTCGTCGTTATTGTTTTTCACCGCTACAGACTTACATTCCTGACATATCCAATCTGCTTTATGCTTAGCTGGCATGGTCCTATAGCAAGATTTAGATATATTGGCACACTCTAGGTCATATATCTTCGTACACTTTGAACAATCAAGATAAAGCCGGTTGGATATCATTTGCTTACAACCTTCACATAGACGTGCCATCTTACAAAAAATGCCCTCTAGCGGATTACGCGGAAGTAACTACAAAATCCAATATGCTCCAAACTATAATCCGATATACTTAGTTCCACTCACAACCGCTAGGTAGCGACGTTTAGATTCATATGCAAGTCAATGTAGTTCCGAAAAGATTGTACAGATGGCGTTGTTATACGGTGAAAACCTTTTAGCAACGAGGTTTGCATGAAATTCGGTAGATGTCACTGTACACTCCGAGCTTGTGACTGTTTGAGTATTGTGGCTTGTGGCGAATTTAAGTTTTGAATTTGAATTTTGTAAACAAACAGTTTTTTGATGAGGTTAGTTTTTAAAGAGATTTTAATTGCGACACCAAACACTGTTTTTAAACTGTCACTGAGATAAATGCACTGTGTTTTTAAGTAAATTAGTACTAAACCACGGAAAGTATATACATTTAAAACGTTAAAACTAAGAACACCAAACTGGCGGGTTGGATTTGGCGGGTAATGTTTTTTTACTTTTTTACCCGGAATCGGTAATTTTGTAGATAGATAACACTTGTACTGCTTAATTGATTTATTAATTACAAACTGAATTACTTTTGAGCCAACATTACGGCTTTAAAACATTTTAATGAATGTAATACGCGGAGTAGAAATTTACAAACATTGATGTACAATACCAAGAAAAATAAGCCATGTGAAATTTGACGCATTTTCTTCGTTCTAAACACTAACGACAGCTATTATTTACCCACAATACCGTTTAAATCATTTTTGGAGGTAGGGCTTTTCGTTTAACTTATTTCCTGTTTAAGTAAAACACTGGTGATATTCTAATGTAAGCATTTGTTAGTTTAGAGATGATTATTAAAAAGCGATTATTCTAAATGCAAAAGATTAAGAAGATCCTAAGAGATCTAAAAGAAATATTATTAAGTGTAACATGTTATTCACTAAGTTAAGTGATTGTTTTTTTTTTGATTTTGTTATGTTTTCTACCATGCCTTTTAAAATTAGTCTACAAATTAATAAAAAAATTAAAAGTAATCAATGCTGTTATTTTTCTTTTCAAACTGTTTAAAATTTTATATTAAAATATATAAAATATTATTCAGGTTTTAAAGCACTGTATCATAGTATAAAATATATCAACTCCGTCGCAACATTCTCAACTCCGTCTTGGTGAAAAAAACAATGGCTTATAAAATGTTAACTAATAGATGTATATGAGGGACAAAAGTATATAAATGATGTAAATAGCTCAATGATTCGTATTTTATACATAATATAACAGTAAATATACTGTACAAAATCAAGACGGAGTTGAGGCTGAGAACGCCTAATTCTGAGAATGACCCTCTTAATTTATTTAAATGATATTTGCGAATTAGATTTAAACAAGGCTGAGATAATATGCTATGCCGACGACACCGCCTTAATCTTCAGGGGTACTTCATGTGATAGCCTGCACGCTGAAGTCGAAAAAAGTATGGCAGTGGTTGCAAAGTGGCTAAACCAAAATTTACTCACCCTCAACTCGAATAAAACGAAATTCGATTGCTTTCACACGTGTAACTTTGAGAGCTCAGAAGAACCTAGGCAATGCTACCATTACGAGAGTCACTACCATTAAATACCTAGGAATTGCACTGGACGAATGATTCACCTTCGGTAACCACATATCAGCCGTGTCTGGAAGAGTTATGAAGTTAATCATGGTGATGAAACGACTGAGAGATGTTGCGGACATTAAACTTTTGCAGTCAATCTACTTGGCAATCTGCCAATCGGTCATATCATACTGCATACCGATATGGGGATCAGCTGGTACCACATTCCTAATCATGCTAGAAAGAGCACAGCGCAAATAATGCTTAAAAACCCACGTCAGTTTTCAACCACACTCCTATATAAAGAAGCTGAGGTATTGAGTGTCCGCAAGCTCTATATCTTAGTAACCGTTTGCAAGATTCATAAAAAAGTCCTATTATCTGAAGACTACGAAAACATGCTGGAAGCAAGAATCTTCGCAATACCAGTGGCAAGAGTACGCCCGGTCTTTGCTCATCGGTTTGCAAATTTTGCGCATCCTCGATTGTATAACGTGGCAGTCAAAGCCTGTGACTTTAAACTTCTAAGCATACGACAGACTACATTTAAAATCAGAGAATGGTTGAACGGCTTGGAATACAGAGAAACTGAAAACTTACTACGAGTAATCTACTGACACAGACACACACACTCACACTTACACACACACATGCTCTCACACACATACACAAATTCTGAAATATCTTAACTATTAAACTCCAAATAGAAATAACTGTGTTAATGCAAATGTTAAATTATCTTTAATGTATTTAATGATTCACTCGTGATTTAATAATGTGGTGTCACAGGACAGGCTTAGCCTAGTGTGAGCCACTGTTGTGTAAGGGCATATGTGAATGTATCTACTCTGAAATAAATTTTTACTTCTTTTTACTTTTTTTTAAAGTAGAACAAAGTAGAAACATGTGGATAAAAGTAGAAAAATTAGAAACATGTAGATAAAAGTAGAAAAAAGTAGAATAAAGTAGAAACATGTACATAAAAGTAGAAAAAAGTAGAATAAAGTAGAAACATGTAGATAAAAGTAGAAAAAGCGCGACCCTAAGCACCCTACCCGCTTGATGCAATAAAATCTTACTGCAATTTGAACCTTGAATTGTAACAAACTAGGTTAGATTTCATAATGCCATTAAATATGTTGCTAAATCAATACATTTGACGAAAACCTAATTGATATCTTAAAAAAATCCCAGGTAATAATTTGTGTAACAATAATTTATCAAATCATTAGTTGGGAAATGATATCAGTGCGAAACATTGAGTTGGGAAATAAAAAAATTACCAAATAAAAATATGGGAAACGTAGTTTGGGGAGTTAAGAATTTGCTAAATAATTTTCGGCGAAACATTAGTAAACCGCGACATATAGACTAAGAAGCTTTACCAGTCTGTTGGGAAATATGGAGGAACACAATAACACAAGATAAGATAATTTATGTGCTGGTGCTGGTTTTATCTGCTTTTGTTGTGTCTATTTTTATAAATGATCAATACAGCTCAGCTCAGCTCAGTCAGCTCTATAAATAGTTGTTATGTTCCTCGAATTTTCAAATCGGTTCACGCGATAAAGAATTATCGCTGGGTCGCGCAAGTTAGTACAAAACGCACCGACAACATATGGCGCTGTACAGGTGCACATGCATGGCACGACCGGCATGTCGGTCACGTAACGCGTTGTACGTACGTCAGATATATCTAAATGACCAATTTTATATCAAAAGCCGGCTAAGTACGTGTCGGGCCACGTGCTGTGTAGGGTTCCGTAGTTGCCTTTCCTGTCTGTCTTTGTTACATCGACACGCGCGCGCCAACTAAATGGTACGGTTTCGTCGGCTGAATCTGTACGAAAGCTGGTCTTTTTAAGTAGGTACATTTTAAGGCTTGTACACCCGCTAAAGTCCTTGAGCGTATGGGCGGAGCCTCGACCCTCTCCCCGCGCAAGTCGCACAACCCGCCGTCGTTTATTAAGCGTTACATAGATTAAGTTAGGTAAGATTACAGACGCGTCATCGCGCATCGTTACCAATGCAAGGGTGGACGTGGGTGGGTGACATTCGTCATGCTTAATTGAAACGTGATATTTGTCATACATAAATTACATAATTGATTAAGTTCAAAAATTATGTCCCTACTATTATAATACTATTTACTTACGATTAGTGTAGTTCCGTCAGCACGGCTAGCACGAGACGGCCGCGACATACACTCGATTTTTCTCGCACTATCGGTCTCTCTCTTATTAGAACATTAGGAAAGAGAGGTATAGTGTGAGAAAAATCGAGAGTATGTCGCGGCCGTCTCGTGCTAGCCGTGCTAGTGAAAACTAAATTCGTTCGAATAACTCTCATTGCCGCTCGAACTAGCAAGCGCGACAGAGAGGGAGATACACGAACGATCGGTTTCGTTTTGCAGTAGGCCCTCAGCACACCTAGCACTAGACTGACGACGGCACGAGACAGAGCCGCGACATACTTTCGATTTTTCTCGCACTATACCTCTGTTACTAAATATTCTAATAAGAGACGGATAGTGCGAAAAAAAATAAAGGTAATAATAATAATCCATACCTACTGTAGCTCTTAGGCCATATTTTAATTTCGCTATTAATAGGGGCCCATCTAGCATTTAGCAAATCACCGTCTGCCAGAAATAAAATTATTATGAAATATTTCGATTCCATCAACTAGCAATAGACTCTTACACCCCAGCGGGTGCTGTTTCTGTGTGCGTCCCATGACACGGGCAGAGACAGCATCCGCTTGGTGTACTCCTTGCATTTCATTAAATTGTCAAAAGGGCCTCTACGTGTTGACTCAGAGCTCCACGCACGCCTCCCAAAGGTCCGGGACATCATTGTCCCGTGAGCGGGAAAGACAATTTTTGTTTTTAATTATGTGTTTATCTCATGTAAGTGAATTGTACAATTCTTTATGAGATTAAATGATCTTAACCTTATATAATCCATTCTAGCCATACTTCCATATCCATACTCCATACTAATATACTACCTACTACTACTACCTACCTACTACTTTACAAACCACGAAATAGATTGTCCACTCTATGCAACAAAATTATCTGTCACTAAAAACTAAACTATACGCAAATGTTTATTAGTTACCTACTATACGAATCACAAAACGGATTGTCCACTCTATGCAACAAATATAGTCCATAATTTCCACAAATATTTAAAAATTTCGGCGCAACGCAAATTGACACAGGTCCGTCGTGCAACTGACCGTATGGACGAAAACGGGGAGGCGTAGGAATTTTGGCGGAATATTTCAGAAAACGAGGTAAATTTTTAAGAAAATTAAGAAAGTAAGAAAATAATGCCCTTGTTTATTATTGTATGAAGAAAGTTATAAAATTTCATATTATTCTGATAAAAAATGGAGCAGTAAAATGGTTACAAGTGAAAAAATAGGGGTGACTAGATTTTTTTTTCTCTAATTTTTATAGTTAAAATGGATTTCTACGCAAACTATGACCCGTCGCAAATCTTGCAGATTATGATATATTTTTTCCTACGGCAAAAATGTTACGTTATAATGTATAAAACGGTTACAAAACAACTCATTTTCACGAAAATTTCGAATGTGCAGCCTTAAGTTGGTTGACTATTACTCGGTTATGCCTACTTAGCCATGATAGTTTGCCTTTTAAATTAATTATAAATAATATGTACTACTGCCACGATTTTTTTCACATCCTCTGTAGTGTAGTACCCATATAGTCAGCAGGGGGTGGGGACACCTACACAACAACTCACTGAGATAATCTCCACCAAACTGAGGTACCTGTATACAACGAGCTCCGCGTCTCGCAAGAGACGCGGCGGCAGTGTGACAACCACCAAAGGATCCGATCGGATACGTGAACATGCGTCAACAGGCGAACGGAGCCGATTGCGCGTCGCAGCATACATAGCTTCGGCTACGATCGCGTATCGCGGAAGACGCCCGCTGTCAAACTGCTGTGCGCGGCTTGGTATTGGTAATATACACTTGAAATACTGTGTACATGATTTAATAACGTTTAAATATTCTAAAATCCGTTCCGGTCCGATACGATGCGTGCCGTTTGGTAGAAATTATACTTTAGACTCGTACTTGACCGGTTTTATTTTTAAATAGGTGTGGTACACCCTGATGTTGTCACTAGACCTCAACCCATAGTGAGGTCGGCTCATGATGTAGTGTTAAACAAGGACCTAAATACAATAGAGGTTTGGTCGGCAAAAAATAATCTTGTGCTGAAACCATGAAAGTAAATTTATGATAATGGGTAGTAAAATGGCAGAGGCATAAGATTACTAGCGAAAAGCCCGAAGTATATATACATATACTCCACTAGCACCACATGCTAAAACCTAGGCCTAATCATGGATGGAGAACTGAGTTTGAGCAGCACGTTAACACGAAGATACGAAATGCGTTCTACCGCCTCAAGATGTTGTACGGTTTCAGAAAGTACCTGTCAATAAAAGTGAGAGAAATACTCATTGAGGCGCTGGTATTATCTCCGTTTAATTATACCGACATTGTTTATGACCCAATAACAAAGTTATTAGGTAGAACAGCAAAGCCGATACAACGAGTACAGAATGCTTGCACACGCTTCTGAATATAAACCGACGAGATCACATCACTCCCCAGCTTAGCTAATAGCAGAACCGGATTGTATGGGCCTTGTAGGAAATGCGACAAAAAGCACAACTCGATTATTCACCGCGATGAAGTTAGTGTTATGGTAACAACCAATTATCCCGGCACACCGAAGGCAAGCCAAAATAGGACTAATGAGCCGCATACCAATCACACCTCCACTGCCGTATCAAGTAGTTATTCTATAACTACACACGCGCATATAGACCAGAGCCAGGTACCCGATGCACAAACAGATGTCCACTGCGCGCAGGCATCACTCATGCAACCGGTTTTGTTGTCAACTGCGCTCGTAGAAATAGTCGATGATTTAGGTCAAGGTCACAGGGCACGCGCGATCCTTGATTGTGGAAGCGAGCGATGCATTATCTCACAATCATTATGTGACAAGTTAAATACGCAATTTGTACAGTCCACTCAAAAAATAAAGGGTGTAGGAGGTTCGGTATCGCAATGTACGCGAACATGTGATGTCGAACTTAGGTCTTTAACTAGCACTTATAATACGCGAATTAAGTGTTTACCTATAGTATTACCGCATATAACCTCCTCATTACCCACGACTGCCATGCGCAGCGAACAATTCGTTATACCGAACGAAATTATTCTCGCGGATCCCAATTTTTATGAAAGTCAACCGATAGACCTGCTGATAGGGGCAGATATATTTTGGAATTTGCTTCAGGACGGCATGATTCGTTTAAGTAACGGACCCGTCTTACAGAATTCGCATGTAGGATGGATAATTTCCGGTCCAATTCTTAATAAAACGAATACGAGCGCTAATGTTAAATGTAACTTCATGCAAACTGCAGGTTTCTATAGACGAACAGTTACGTAAGTTTTGGGAGCTCGAAGACGCGCCGATTAGTCAGCGCGTTAATGAATCGCGCACTGAGGATGAACGGATTTGTGAGGATATGTTTATACAAACCACTAAACGCATGGATGATGGTAGGTTCTGTGTATGCATCCCTTTCAAACAGTCACCAGATAATTTAGGCGAAACACGTAAACAAGCTGAACAGCGGTTTTACTCAGTGGAAAAACGGCTAGAACGTTATCCTAATTACAAAAAAATGTACAGCGACTTTATAAAAGAATATTGCGACTTAGGTCATATGGAGCGTGTCGATTCATACGGAACCCCCCACTACCTACTTGCTCACCACGGAATTCGGTCGGTTAAGTCGGTTAAGAATCGTTTTTGATGGAAGTATGCCGTCTACGTCAGGACATTCGCTTAACAGTTTGCAATTTGTAGGGCCGCCAATACAGGGCGATTTGCTATCGATATTAATGCGCTTCAGGGAGAATAAATATGTGGCCTGTGCAGATATAGAAAAAATGTATCGCCAGGTTTTGGTCGACGAGAAACAGCGGGACTTGCAATTAATCCTTTGGCGAGAAAATCGTTCTGATCCCTTACAAGTTTACAGACTGCGAACTGTATCATATGGCACTAGTTCAGCTGCATTCTTAAGTTGCAGGTGTTTGAAGCAGTTAGCACAGGAATGTGACGACCCTGAGATAGCTAATGTTATTGGGAACGATTTTTACGTCGACGATCTTATTTGTGGCAACCCTAGCAAGGATAAATTAAAACGAATTTGTTCCGGCGTTAACAAGGTCTTGCAGTCGGGTTGCTTTCCATTGCGTAAATGAATTTTTAATTTCGAATTTCCCGAAATAGCTGAGTTAGTTGACTCATCCAAAGAATTGTCTTTGGGTGATAACGTCCTAAACAAAACTTTAGGGTTGGGATGGTACAACCGCTCTGACGAATTATTTTATCACACAAAATTTGAGTTGAGCAACAAGCCGATAACAAAACGCGTTATATTATCGGTTTCTTCGCAAATTTATGACCCGCTGGGGTTGCTCAGTCCAACTATTATGACCGCGAAAGTGCTTTTACAAAAATTATGGCTATTAAAGATGGACTGGGATGAGCTTGTTCCAAATGACATTGCGCGAGTCTGGACACGGTTTGTCACCGATCTACCTAAATTGGAAACAATACGCATCCCTCGTTTTGTGCTGAGCGACAACCCTAATCGTTTAGAGTTACATATTTTTTGTGACAGCTCGCTCACGGCGTACGGAGCGTGCGCATATAATCGCGCGATTGATAACGATAGCAGCGTCACAGTTAGGCTGTTATGCTCTAAAGGAAAAGTCGCGCCCATTAAACCTGTTAGTATTCCAAAATTAGAATTATGCAGTGCTTTGGTAGCAGCGCGACTGTACGCAAAAATAGTTAGTTCACTTCGAAGTCGCATTAATAAAGTTGTATTTTGGACGGACTCGACGATAGTGCTTGGCTGGTTACGCATGCCGCCTAATTTACTTAAAACATTTGTCCAAAATAGAACGGCTGAAATACATGAACTAACAAATAATCATCCCTGGCGTCATGTGCGCAGTGAAGACAACCCTGCTGACCTTATTTCGAGATCGCGCCCATTAGATTCGCTGTGGTCTTCTCCATTCTGGGGACAAGGCCCGCAATTTCTTCAAGATGTTAATTTCGAAATTGAATTAGAACCGCTAAATAATGATTATAAAAACGATATTGAATTGTCTGAGATAAAAGGTCACATTACACATACATGTGTAACAAATCAAGACAGCGAGGGATGGTTTCCGTTTCAACGGTTTTCTCAATATAATCGTTTACAGCGCACCGCAGCGTATATGTTACGATTTATTTACAACGCGCGCAACAAACTTAACAGAAAAACAGGGTCATTAAACATCGACGAGTTAAATGAATCTGTTTTGTTGCTAGCCAGGCTGTCGCAGTATGAGTCATACCGCGATGTGCATGATTGTTTATCAAGTAAACAGGTATTAAGTAATAGACATGGCGCAAGTCTAACTAAATTGAATTTGTTCCTTGACGAAACTAAAGTGGTCAGGGTAGGAGGCCGTTTAGAAAATTCAAGTCAGTTTAGTTTCGAGAAAAAACACCCTATTCTGATTTCGTGCAAACATCATTTAGCTGTATTATTGTTTCGTTTTGAACATAAAAGGTTGTTGCACGCGGCACCTCAGCTGTTGTTGTTTAATATAAAGGAGGCTTGGTGGCCAGTAGGAGCTAGAAACTTAGCGCGGAGGATTGTCCATGATTGTGTCACTTGCAAGCGCATGCAAGGTCAGACCTTGACACCTATCATGGGTAACCTTCCGCGCGAGCGTCTGGAACCAGGATATCCTTATATTTACTGTGGCGTAGACTACGGCGGTCCAGTGCTCATTTTGAATCGCAAAGGTAGGGGTGCTAAAACGGTAAAATCATATATTTGTTTATTTATATGTTTTGTAACGCGTGCAATTCATTTAGAATTCGTTGGTGACCTGTCGGCCGATGGTTACCTATTAGCATTAAAACGTTTTATATCACGTAGGGGTAAACCATTGGAAATTGTATCCGACAATGGAAAAAACTTTGTCGGACTTAAGAACGATTTTGAAAAATTTCTGTCAAGTATATCTGGGGATATACAAGAGTACGCGTTATCTCAAAAAATTAAATTCCGAATGAATCCGCCATATGCAAGCCATTTTGGCGGGACGTACGAAGCAGGTATAAAAAGCTGTAAATACCATTTGCGACGCGTTGTAGGCAACGCACATTTGACATTTGAAGAGTTGAGCACAGTTCTCACTCAAATTGAAGCTGTGCTCAACTCCAGACCGCTCACTCCAATGTCATCTGACCCTAATGATTTTTTACCGCTAAGTCCTGGGCATTTCTTGATTGGTCGTCCACTAACTGCACCTGTGTGTGCTAGCCTGAACGACGTTCCTGAGCATCGATTAACGCGTTACCAAAGAGTTGAACAGATTCGCCAACACTTTTGGACTCGATGGTCGAGAGAGTACGTATCAGAGCTACAGGCGCGATCAAAATGGAAGTTCCAGTCCGAGGATCTCAAGGAAAATACGCTGGTTGTTATCAAAGACGACAACTCTCCCCCACTCAAATGGAGTCTAGGTCGTATTATCAAGACGTATCCAGGCAAGGACGGTGTCTCGAGGGTTGCCGATATTCGAACTGCAACGGGCTCCGTGAAGCGCGCATTTTCAAAAATATGCCCGCTTCTCCATTCAGACCAGTAGCCACGCCGCCGTCACCTAGAACCTGCATATGGAATCCAGAACTAGACTTACCTATTGTAAACCTGGAGTTTCCAAGGCCGGGAGCATGTCGATGCAACTTATGTGGGAAGCTGTATCCGATGCACAACTTATGCAGCCCACCGTATACCTATCGCGTCATCGGGAACCAATCGGAGACGATATCACGACATCTACGGGCTTCGTGATTGGCCGAGGATTTTTGCCACGGAGCAAGGCAGGGACCACTCCGGGCATTCGCCATTCGCCTCATCATTCACGCACGCATATGTGCTTTTACTTAATTTCTTTATTTTATGTACCTAAACGTGTACCTACTGTACTGTTAAGTACTCAATTAAAAGTATTTTATGAAAAACTCGTCTACTACATTATTGCTGCTGATCCTACTCCAAAGAAGAGCTACACGCCGAACCACAGCCATATCCTCGCGCCGACAGTATGTTAAACATGAGAAATCGACGGGGGGAGGGGAGGGTTTTTTTTTTCAAAATTAAAATTATTCAATTTTTCACTTGTGCCGGCACTCCCGGAGTGCAACCCAATCTTTTTTTCTTTGTTTCTTTATTACAAGCTTTTATTTACTTTCACCTGTCCCGTTGTCTGTCTGTCTGTAATCAAATCTTGCAAGTTAATTTTGACCCACTTCCCGATGACTGATTGAGCTGAAATTTTGGGTATAAGTATAGTATGGATGACAATTTAATATTATGGTACCATCGAGCTGATGTAATGATGGAGACAGAAGGTGGCCATGGGAATTCAGTACTTCACCAACGTAACCCCGTTGAGTTTGGGCTCGTTAGAATCGCCTCAATGAGTAGTTGATGATGGTTTATAAAAAAGTACAGTCGGCAATAAAAGCTTGTACCAAAAATTAAATTTTTGACAGAAGCTTGTTAGTAGTAACATCCGCATTGAAGGTAACGCACACACACGCACACACACACTCGCGCGAGCAAAGCTTGCGTTGCGAACGCGGCCCCTTAAATATTTTCCGTAAATATCGCACCTCATCATCATCATCATCATCATCATCATCATCTCATGATGATGATGATGAATATCGCATCTTGAAAAATCTGAACCGATATCACAGTGACATCCCCTTCTACGAATGCATAGAATTGCGTCTTACTGATCGTAATCGTAATAAAAAATCTAAGCAATTTATATTTACTCACAGATAACCTGCAATAGATAGAGCCTATAAGCGATTTAGTTCGATGCAAAGGTTACCACAGTTGGCGGTAGGTGCGGGCTGCGGGGAGGTCGGTAACGGCGCTGTGATTGGCTGTTTCCAAAGTAGCGCGCTTTCTCACATCATGGCGCCAGAAGCGTAGTGATGGGGCGCGTTGGTCGTTAACGGTTTTTAGCGGTGCCGCAATTCATTTTTAGTAGAATATTTTACATGGCGTAGGTGCCTTTAACATGGTTTAAATTTTTGAACGGCTGTCACTGTTATATTATTATCATGTTTCGTTCATAGAATATTTTATCACCACGTAACATAAAAAAATATGTTATAATCACGTCGAGTAGTCATATAAAATAGTTATTTCTAAGCATTTTACAACATTTACTGCATTATCGTGTTTATGTCGGAGGTCGGACAAGAAGCCTTCGTCTCGTTCGTATTTACATACTTACTAGAAAAGAACGAATGCGATGTTTATTCGATATTAACGCGAATGTGCTAGCTAGGCTTATGTATGATATTTTAAGATTGGTATAGCTAGGTAAGGAAGACAAATAAAAACAATGTCATAAAAAGTACATATATTTATTCAATGTGATAAAATTATGTGGTTGATGATGGTTCCATCACTAACCACCTCCGAGATCCCTCGCACTTCGTTGAAGTCCAGCATGAGGTGCAACTCGTGACACTAGTCCTAATTGCTCTCAAAGACGATTCGAAAAAACCCAAATGCCATGGCTCTAACCACCTCCGAGATCCCTCAAACGTCGTCGAAGTCCAGCATGAGGTCCATCTCGTGACACTACCTAGTCCTAATTGCTCTCGAAGACGATTCGTACAAACCCAAATAATACCTGCGTATATTCATTATTAAATTCTATTTCATCGATCTCTCGATTTTTCTCGCACTATCCGTCGTAGAACAAGAGGTATAGTGCGAGAAAAATCCAGAGTATGTCGCGGCCGTCTCATGATAGACGTGCTGTAGGTACTACAATAATATATTCCCTTCATTAGCTCTGGAAGGTATAAAATAGAGTGAGATAGTAATTTACTACATCTCCCTCTACCTCATAGCTTGTAAGATGGTTGCAGTCCGCCACGCTGCCTTCTTCGTGCAGTTTAAACCTTTAGTACATCGTATACATTATCTATGATTTCTAACAAAAGAATTTTGACAATGCAATGACAAGGATATAAATATAATCTTTGGTGAATTTTCGTATTAAAATAGTACACGAAAGCACGGATGAATTAACGTATTGTTTCCTTAAATGAATCTGAATCGGTAAAATTCGAAAGCATCACTAGCCCATCACTAGAGTGCCACGTGCTTTCGTGAGAAAGGAACAGTATATTGCTAACAGTATTTAATGAAAAGGGACATACATACTTCACTACTTCTTATGGAACAGTGTAAAATGAACTCCGCGTGACAGAATGAAATTTACATCAATATGATAAATTTAACTTACCTGTGAAATGTTATTCCGTCGGTTGTGAAATTAGACGTTCGGGAGTTTTTCCCACACCACTTCACACAGCAATAACTCATTTTTGTAGCGCAAAACATTTTGAATTTGTTGCTTGTTTGATGCACGTATAGATCGCGTACCTGGTCACAGCTGACAATATGGCGCGGGGAGCGGGGGGTTATCAGTGCTATAGCATATATGCGTGGTGACCGCACGTCGCCCTATAGGCTCTATCTATTGGAGGTTATCTGTGTATTTACTCATGCGTACCTACACGGCAATAACCTACTATCATCATTCATCGGAACACGATTAAAATAATCTAAAGGTGGTTTTCCACCGGCGAGGCGAGGCGGGGCGTGGATGGGCGAAAATTGAAATTAGTATGGGACTTACTACCTATTTCCACCGCGCGCGCTCAGTGCAAATAGGTAGTAAGTCCCATACGAATTTCAATTTTCGCCCATCCACGCCCCGCCCCGATCTTTATTGGTAAAAAATACATTTTACAAGTCAACAGATTAGGTACTGTTAGATAGTCATCACTTACATAGATAATTTGTTAATACAATTAAATTACATCGTATCTCTCGGAGAGAACACAACGAGTAGTCATCATTGGGAGCCAATCAGCCAGCAGGGACAACGTTGCTCTTGGTGTTCCTCAAGGCTCGACCTGTTTCTGATTTACATAAATGACCTACTGGGTCCGTTTCTGTTTCTGATTTACATAAATGACCTACCAAATGTGTTGCAAGATAAACATGATATAGTGTTATTGGCAGACGACACGTCGCTTATCTTCAATCTTCAAGGTAGACAGGAAAGAGAAAAGCTTCGATGTTATTAATGATGCGCTCAATATGTTGTACAGCATAATATGTTTACAGCAAATAATTTACTGCTAAATTCCAAGAAAACAAAGTGTCAAGCAGGTAAACAATACCAAGATCCAATTAAAGGGCGATGAACTGGAATTTGAAGATAAAACAGTGTTTTTAGGTATCACCTTGGACTCAAAACTACAATGGCATGCGCATATCGCCGCCCTAGCCGGAAAACTTAGTTCGGCAGCCTATGCAGTATGACGCATAGGACAGTTCACAAACGTTGAGACGGCCAGGCTTGTGTACTACAGATACTTCCACAGTGTTATGTCCTACGGAATCCTGTTGTGGGGGAAAGCGCCTGATATCCAGACCATATTCGTGCTACAGAAACGAGTTGTACGCTCCATATACGAACTAAAAGCTCGAGATTCTCTCAGGGACAAATTTGAGGAGGCAAACATTCTTACTGTAGCAGGCAAATACATTCTTGAGAATATCATGTATGTGCGGAAAAACCTTCACGAGTTCAAACTCAACGGTAGGAAGGTTGTATACCTACCGTATATATTTCCCATATCTACACTTACAAATGTACAATAATTCTATCGACAGATTTTTTTAACTGTGTATAGGTACAAAATAGAATTAAATTATAGTCAATTTAGAAAAATATCTGTCATAACTAGCAATCACGTACATAAAACTATAGTGTATAAATTGGTACTTACATCGTTAACAGTATTTCTTACAAACAATGTATATAGAATTTATGTTTCGTTGATTAAGTTACTGTAGCCGTAATGTTTCTTACCTTAGAATTAAATAATGTTACTAGTCTGATACTTACATGTTTTACTGACCGAAATTCATAACTCTTTTCGAATATGCCAGCCATCGGCTGACTTCGTTCAAGGTAAATAACCCTGTATTGATTTTATATGAGCCCTTTGTCACGTACATGAACATGTGTTTGCCACCACGCGGTGGACTACGCAGTCAAGCTACAAAATGCACGTGGCTGACTGTATGTACATTTCCATATATATTCATTCATACGCGTAAGTTAAACTGTCGCCAATGACAGCACAGCTTGTTTACTCCGATGCAGTTGATTAACGCAGTCTACAACCGCAATTATGGAATGGCAATTACGGATATGGATGTCCTTAGTGTTCGCGGAGTTTTTGTTCTGCGTGCGGTTTTAAGGCTGCACGCAGCGTTACTGAATTCACCCATACACGGCAACTCACTTCTAAGACGCAATTTTCGGATTCCTGTTCCTCCAACAAAGATTCGGTCCCTTTCTTCACCCCTTTATGTATAATAAAATATGTATAATAAATTAAATGAAAACACACTCACTAACTACACACAGACACACACACACACACACACACACGCGCGCACACACACACACACACACACACACACCCACACACACACACACACACACACACACACACACACATACACACACACACACACACACACACACACACACACACACACACACACACACACACACACACACACACATACATACATACACACAGTCACGAACGTACTCTATGAATATTGTAAACGATGAAATGATAAAAAAAAACCTAGATATTTGCTAGTTACTATAGTAGTAATATAATATATAATTAATTGTTGTCTCTTTTAAGCATTCGCGCATAATTTACTTATCCTCTTCCGAATTGGTTACCTACGGGACAGGCCTAGCCTAGTGCAGGAACCGGTGCAATTTTGTATACAACATTTTAGTATGTACGTTTCTTTATATGTGATGTCCTGTATTTGCAAATTTCTTTTACTGTACAATAAACATTTTTTATCTTTTTATCTTTTAATTAACCTACTCACTGCATCAGCGGTAACTGATGGTTTCCGGGAGAAACGGGGCCAATTCCAGAGGGCGCTGGGAGCTTCTTGCAATGCTACGATTGTTAGCCAGACAAGGTAGGTAGTGCCTAGTATGTTTTCTAGGCACAAAACCGACGCTTCTTTGACGGGAACTCTTTGCTTCCCTTCCACTGTCCACAACGTGTACCTTGCCGCAGTTATAGGGTAGGCACTATAGTAGATTGTATGACAATAAGGGTCTAAAGTAAGCCATATCACTACGAGATGGATATTTTCCCGAACGAAGTGAGGGGAAATAGTTCGAGGGGTAATATGGCTTTTAGACCAGAGTTATACACTCTACTTTTCACTTCGACTGCGAGAAAATAGTAAAAACAAAGATTATCCATCCACAATCAATCAACAATTATACCAAGGCAAAAATATTGTTCAATTTGGCGCCATTCTTATGAATTAAATTAAAAAAAACTAATAACATAAGATCCATATTTAAGAAAAACACAAGAAAAAGTTTACTTAGTGCTACTTAAACCTATAATAATAATAATTAATAATAATTGTAAGATATAAGTGAGACTGGGATATAACATATATACATACATACATACATATAATCACGCCTCTTTCCCAGAGGGGTAGGCAGAGATCACGGATCTCCATTTGCTACGATCCTGACAAATCACTTTCGCTTCACTCACTTTCATAACATTTCTCATACATGCTCGTCGGTTTAGAATTATTACATGTCGTACATTACACATCCCCTGAACTTATCAACCCATTTGGATTTGGATGCCACTTTGACACATTCTTTCAGCAATAATATTCAGAATGCTTTTTAATTTTTTGCGCATGACGATGACGGCGTGGAAACCATCCACGCGCGCGCTCACAAACATACCTGAAGCGCTGCATCTCCGGGGCAGTCCCATGAAGGCATTGTTGTAGAGGACGTGCAGGGCATTGTATGCTCGTTGTGTGTATTTGACTCATAGTCCACCCGTGTAAAATGTCTGGCAATAAGCCTTAAATAGAGTTATACATCTCTGGAATACTGAATTAATATCATTAACTTCTTGTTAATCCTGATACAGATCTTATATCGAATGTAATGGTCATATTTTGCAATTTTGTTTTGTTTACATTAACTTAGTGACATTTAGTTTGTTAACCTTTTATATATAATTTTAAATTATTATTGTGTAAGATTATTATTATTTTATTGTAAATTACCGTTTGGCATATAAAAGTGCCCTTGTGGCCTATTTGCAGAATAAATAATTGATTTTGGTTTTGATTTACACACAGTCACACATTACGTTGCTGCATTTTTCCGAGTGTACAGAATTCGTCAATTGAGTAACATGCCTGTTCCAAAAGGAGTGATTTAAGCTTGCTTAATCTTCTGAACATACAAAATAAAAATAAATAATAACTAGCTTCCGCCCGCGACTTCGTCTGCGTGGGCCCGGGATAAAAACTATCCTATATTTTAATCCAGGCTATAAACTATCTTCGTGCAAAATTTCATCCAAATCGGTTAAGCCGTTTAGGCGTGATTGAGTAACAAACATCCAAACATCTAAACATCCAAACATCCAAACTTTCGCATTTGTAATATTAGTAGGATTATGTACACAAGCCTACTTAACTTGTTTGTCGTGTATCATAATGAGATATGTATATGCGAATGATATACATTGTATAAGTAGTTACCCGTCAGTTGTGCTTCGAAGTTTGCTTCGAGCAGTCGTTATTGTTTTGTTTATAATTGCCGCTCTCAGATAAACTTGTGAGTAATTCTGATTATGCAGTTGATATTTATGTTCTACATATAGTTATAATGACAATCAAACTACATAGGTCTCGATAATAACACAGTTGCAAGCGGTGTGAAACGAGTGAGCGTATGAATTTAGTGAATATGGAGTAAATAAATATTTGATATCAGTAACAACTTGTAGCTTTTAACAAATAGTGACGGGAGAATGGGTGGAGACTTGATAAGGAAGAATAAGAGGAAAGCCTGAGCAACAGCCTTCGCTAGTCATAAGTAAAATAAAGTCAGTAACAAAATAAAACTAGGTATCTATTGTTTATTTTAAATAATTTATTACAGACGTACTATTTACTAATTGCTGCATAGGTACAGTCACCAGCATAAATATGACTATGGGCAACACTGCAAAAATATCTGATCATCAATTGAAGGTATAATTATTTGACGAAACACAGGCGGTAAAAATATGTGATGATTTACAGCCGGCATAAAAATCATTTGGCTGTAACAGCATAAATATCGGATCAGACGTGGTAAAAATATCTGATACTCCACAAAATCAAAATGATGTGATATATGACCATCTATCCCCTGTATAAGCATAACCATCGGATCACATAAAGACAGCATAAATATCTGATACGATTTTCAGTAAAAAATATCTGAAAATTCTGCACTTTAGTTGCTTCAACAGTCGTAATTTGAATAAAACTATTTAACGCTTCTTGAAAAGCATATTAAGCTGTCATTGGATTTTGCCGTCTTAAGATTTAAAGTATATGTACATAACTTATATCTTTAAAGTCTAAAAGCTCAAAATAAACTTATTTAGTTAGGGTTTGGTTCAACGAGAGATTGTTCGGGATCTTTATGTAAGCATAAACATGATAAATTAAATATTATTATTGGGAGCCTGTAGTGTCCCACTGCAGGGCAAAGGCCTCCCCCTCCGTTTCCAGTGTTCTCGATCCTGAGTTTCTTGTGGCCAATCTTTTGAGAACGAGTATAGCTCGTCCCGCCATCGCCGGCGAGGCCTGCCGCGTCTCCGTTTTTAACTATCGGGTTGCCAGTCAGTGGCGGCTTTGGCCCACAGTCCACTCGGCATGCGGCAGACATGCCCAGCCCACTCCCACTTCAACTTAGCCGCTTTCCGAGCTACGTCGACAATTTGAGTCTTGGAGCGCAGCGTGGTGTTCCGGATACGATCCATTAATATGACACCTAATATGCTGCGCTCCATGGCTCGCTGACAAACCCCGAGTCTGGACTTTTGAGATGCTGTCAACGACCAAGTCTGTGCACCGTAAGTGAGAACTGGAAGAATGCACATGTCCATGAGCCTACGTTTAAGTGATAGTGGCAGGTCTCCGTTCATGAGGTGTTTCATGGACCAATAGCTCCTCCAGGCGTTTTCGGTCCGTCTTTCGATCTCTTTGTCCTGTCGCGCCTGGAAGGAGACTAATTGGCCCAAATAAAGGTATTCATGGACATATGCAATTTGTTCTCCGTTTATCTCGACCCTACGTTGTGTGCTATTGGTCATGAGCTTGGTCTTTGACATATTCGTTCCCAGTCCAACCTCGAGGCTTGCATTGCTTAGTTCTTGAAGCATTTGTTGTAGCTCGGAAGCAGTTGAGGAAAAAAGAACAATGTCGTCGGCAAAACGAAGATTGGTTAATTTGCGTTCTCCAACAACCAGTCCCCTCTCTCCCCAACTCGGCGCAAGTTTCTGGAAGACGTACTTCAATGTACTGGTAAATAGTTTCGGCGATAGAAAGTCTCCTTGCTTAACTCCTCTCTCTATCTTGAAAGACGGGCCAGAGGATTGCAGTTTGATGGCGGCTGTGCTATTTGCGTATATGTTGCTTAGAAGAGTTATATAGCATGGGTTTATTTCCTGGCTGTTCAAGGCTGTGAATATGGAATTATGTGTAATACTGTCAAAAAGTAAATTAATAATTCACTTTTATTATTTTTATTAGTACTTACTAACACATCAACCTTACGTACTAATTATAATTAATTACAAGGATTTGACATAATAAGTAATAGACATGAATCAATAATACAACAAAAAAACAAAAAATAAGATAACCTGCATCAGTTCAGGAACCCATACAAACATTCCATGTAAACAACTTTACTGCATTTATGGATATTTGCATACCTACCTAAAACTATGTAGTATTGTGTGATTCTACGAAATATGTCACAACTTTTTACGGTGGAAGAGTTTCGAGACTCGGCCACTTTTTTACATGGAATGTTTTTTTTTTTACTTCTTTTTGTAGTTTATTATGTTATCAATACATACATACTATGAATGCAGTCCCATTCTTGCTTTTTAATTTTTGGCCCAGTCACTGCCCACTCTAGAAGACTAGATACACCAACTGCAAAAATCGCCCATATACACGTATAGGATTACAAAGTTATATTTGCAGTGAGTGGGCCGAAATTGCATTTTTTTTAGTTTTCTCTTGATTTATACAAACACTAATTGTATTCTAAATTTGAAGCTTCTATGTCTGCTAGAAGTGCCTTAGACTTGATGATCGGCGAGTCAGTCAGTGTGACAAAATTAAGAAACTTTGACTAGTTATAATTGTTAAACTGCTGGTTCAATTTGCATAAAATTTTAAATGTATCGTGTTTATACAATGCGTTCTTGGTTACTGACAATTCAGACCAGTTTTCGTACTCAAGCGTTCGAGAAAGATACTACAGATACTACTGGTGGTTACAATTGAGTCTAAATACTCTCTGGATGCGGTCAAAAAACGATTCTCGGACGTGAAAAAGATGTTGAGTTGGCTGTTAATAATTAATTAATTATTGATTAAATTATTAATTTTCCAAATCAGACTCCGAGCTCCTCTAGGGCACAACCGGGAATAAACGCTAGGAGGATGATGAATTAATAAATGTAGTTATTTTTTACTGCAATTTGCAATACATGAAGTATACGGTACTGGGTTCTAATCCCGGCAAGGTCAAATATTTGTGTGAAATATTGAGTGTGACTTTTGGATGTTTTCTATGTATTTAAGTTTCCATATGTATTCAATTAAATTAATCATTGTCTACTAGTACCCACAACACAAGCCTTATTACGCTTACTATGTAGCTCGAGTTGTGAAAGTTCGTCCCCTAAAATTTATTTATTTATTTACGGAACAAGCAATCATGGCTCGAATTACTGTTACCTTAACTACGAAACTTGTATCCATTTTTTCACCTTATAGCCATCTATTTGTAGCCGACTGTACCTAAGTGACCAAACGAATGAAATAATGTGTTGTTTACATCTGGCCGATAACCTTCCGTGTCATTGTATCATGTCGAGCTATACGTAGGTAGATAATCGTTTTGTTTGTTTCGCAAGTTCAAGGTCGACCGGACCAGTTGACATTTTAGCTTAGCCTAGTTGGTAGTTTACTGGTAGTAGGGCATATTTTACAAGACTGATTCTCGGTCAATTTTCGTACGGGCGAGGTTGCCAGATTGAACTTGCTATATAAAACACAGCATGGCAAAAAATTTCACCTGACTGACAAATCAAATCATCAAATAAATAAAATATTTTTGAAAATTATTTAATTGATTTGATTACAAATACTTTTGATCATATGAAAACCGGATGGTTAAATAAATAATTTTCAAAAAATAGACCGTGATATATCCTAGCGAAAGTTTGGATGTTTGTTACTAAATGTGCGAGAGACCGTGCGTACCGTTCCCGCATCGGCCTATAATAACTACTACTACTACCACGCTACTAAGCTGATTTTTGTTTAATAAGAATTATATATATATAGATTACCACCAATTGTAAACACCAATACTTTAAAAAAATAACATGAACAGGGGCCTATTTAATAAACGCGACAATAACAGGTGACAGACGACAGGTGACAGGGACAGGTAATAAAAATTATCAATGACAAATATGTCACGGTGGAAAAACTACTAATATGTCGACTTGTCGTGACAATTTGACATATTTCTGTTTAATAAATAATTTCCCTTGACAGGCGACAGGTGACAATTTGGCGGGAAAAACGTTTTATTAAACACTAAATTGTTAGACATATTTGTCAATTTATCAGAGATTTTCGACAGGCTCTTCATCCTATGTCAACGCTATTCGGCAGTTAAATTAGTACGATTAGTTTAAAAAAATGGTGTTAACGTCGTCGACCGATAACAGTAGTAGTGAAGATGAATATTTGGCGCTAATTGTACGACGGCGACGTCGCATATTTAAGTACTTACAACTGTCCTTTTCCTCCAGTTTTGCCAAGTTGTGTCACGAAGATATTTCCAATCTTTGTTAAATACTCCCAATCCCTTCAATTGTTATGTGATGCTCTTCCATTTATTAATTTTAATTGCATGTGTATCACTAAATCTGCCAAATAAAACCTATCTGTTTTTATAGATGAGCCCTAAAATTGTTAACTTGACGTCCATTTCAAATAGCAAACAAGTTGAAATAAAAAAAAGTTAAATTATGGTAGGAACTTTTTTGATATTACCCTCATGTTGTCTCATATGCATGCCTCGATGTTGTGTTATGACAAATATGGCGGAATTAGTGACAAATTTGTCATTGTCATTACAAATATGTCATATGATATTTTCTTAGATACTTGACAGGTAAAACCTGACAATTGTCGTTTTTAAACAGTTTTTTAGCCCGACAATTTTGTCAGTATTTACCTGTCGCATTTGGACTTAATTGTCATCTTTATTAAACGCCACTTGTCGCGACATTTCGACTAATTTGTCATAAAGTGACTAATAAGTCGAATTGTCGCGTTTATTAAATAGGGCCCAGTAAGGAGTACCTAGTGTAACAATTACTTAAAGGTAAACACCGCATCCGGTAATTGTTGTGATCAAAGAACTAACATTAACATTTCATCAACAACTTCAACTTTACTAATTAGATAAGCTTAAAACATAATTTATAATGGACATTCGAATTCAAACGTTGAACATTTTTAAAGACGTATCTTACTAAACTTGACGCCGTATATGATTCAAAAAAAATAACCTTAAAATTGCAATTAAAATGGAAAAAACCGACACTAGCAAACTTACACTCTTCCAAATGATGGACGTAGCTAAAAACTAGCTCCGTCCATCATTTGGAAGAGTGTAAGTTTGCCAGTGTCGGGTTTTTAGGGTTCCGTACCTCAAAAGAAAAAGACGGAACGCTTATAGGATCACTTTGTTGTCCGTCCGTCTGTCAAGACCCTTTTTCTCAAGAACGCGTGGAGGTATCAAGCTAAAATTTATACCAAATACTCAGGTCTACTGTCTCTTGGAGCTGTGAATCAAACTTCTAAGCCAACGCAATCAAAAGTTACAGCCGTTTATGCCGTAAATTTCCGCAAATTTTCGAAACTCGCAAGGGAATCAAACCCTACTGGGTACTTACTTCCCGTGAACTCAGAATCTTGAAATTTGATACGAAGCAACGTCTTGTAGCACAGATAAAGGAAAAATTGCGAAAACCGTAAATTATTAGTTACATCATATAATTTGGTTTGTACGGAACCCTCGGTGCGCGAGTCCGACTCGCACTTGGCCGGTTTTTTTTTCTTCATTATAATGACAATCTATATACGGCGTCAAGTAAAGACGGGTCAAAATTAAAGCCCGTGACATCGTTATACTCATTCGCGTGAGAGGCCTCACTGCGTGATTAAACGTGCACGTAAGTAACACAACCTCGGCCTCGGGGGGTAGTGTTACTAGTGTTGACTATCAATATAGTGGCGCCGGCGAAGCGCCCATACAAGCCTATTCTCACCGGCTTTCCTATTTTTTTAGGAAAGTCTATTAAGCCTACCTATGGTTATATACTCTAAACTCTTTCATAACTCTTTTGTCCCGGGTTGCCTTTCGAAAATTTTCACGCTCCGCCACTGATCAACAATATCCTGTTTCACTTTAGACTACCCAGACTAGCCACGGAGCCACGGAGCCACGGAGCCACGGAGCCACGGAGCCACGGACCCACGGAGGCCACGGAAATAATAAAACCATTACCGAGCGAAAAGTATACTTGAAAGCTCGCAGATTATCGTCAATTGCAAAAAGTTAACAGGAGGAAATCCCTTACAGGGATACGTTCGCCTTTGTACCAATTTAACCTTTTTCGTCTGTATTTTTACCCGTGTCTTGTGTACAATAAGGTATGTACATGCAGTGACTCGACTGACAGCAACGTCTCGCTGACACTGCCCCGGGCTCGCACCAACCACTCGTCTCGCTGACACTACGCCGGGCTCGCACCAACCACTCGTCTCGCTGACACTGCCCCGAGCTCGCACCAACCACTCTGTCTTGCTGACACTGCCCCGACCTCGCACCAACCACTTGTCTTGCTGACACTGCCCCGGGCTCGCACCAACCACTCGTTTTGCTGACACTGCCCAGGGCTCGCACCAACCACTCGTTTTGCCGACACTGCCCAGGGCTCGCACCAACCACTCGTTTTGCTGACACTGCCCTGGGCTCGCACCAACCACTCGTTTTGCTGACACTGCCCCGAGCTCGCGCCAACAACTCGCTTTGAGAATACATCACGGTATTCACCTCTTTCTAAGTGTGCTAATTAGATAGAGTCGGATAGTCTACTTCACCGCGACACAGCTCGCGCGCCATCTTGCGATAACCGTGCAGCACGGCTAGCATGCGACGGCGCGCGAGCTCTCTCGATTTTTCTCGCACTATCCGTCTCTTTCTTATTAGAACACTTAGAACAAGAGATATAGTGGGATAAAAATCGATAGTATGTCGCGGCCGTCGCATGCTAGACGTGCTGGTGTGCTTATTTGCGAATACCAAAAACAACACAATTTTTAAAGCAGCTTTTCTCAAACCTTCATTAAACTTAGTGCTACATAGCTACAAGTAAAGATACTTCGATGTTGTAGATTAGAGGGCGGTAGTTAAAGAAGTTTAAAAAAATTAAGCCGAATGTAATTGACGTGTTATTAAATTTAAATACACACTTATTGGCCAATGTCTTTGCATTAATTTTAACATTTATTTTGACTGGCTACACAGTCCAACTAAAGCTTGAACCCGCGATTTTTTAATTCTGTAAAGATATGGGTTAAAAGGACCTGTTAATCGGTTTACGTATATATACCCACCTCATGTTAAGCTGTCTGATTTATCAATAGTCATAGAGTGTACTCGTCACGTACTGCACATAATGTACTCAAGGTGAGTAAGCACTTGCAGTGTAAACATAACAACACGATGGAAAACGGTACCTACCTATATATCATACTAGCTTCCGCCCGCGACTTCGTCCGCGTGGACCCGGAATAAAAACTATCCTATATTTTAATCCAGGCTATAAACTATCTTCGTGCAAAATTTCATTCAAATCGGTTCAGCCGTTTAAGCGTGATTGAGTAACAAACATCCAAACATCTAAACTTTCGCATTTATAATATTAGTAGGATGCACACGCTTCTAATGCGTGATACTCATAGAACAGAAGTTTCCATCGCAACCATGGAACTAGACGACATGCCTGTTTACCAACATGAATATATATCTAACTTCGTATTAGTTTTGTATAACTTGGAATAGAATAGTTCTACTTTACCGACGGGATCTAGCGTTATTATTGAGAATTTATTTAATAGGTCAAAATGTGTTCAGCTTCCGCAATTCATCATCCTTCTAGCATTTTGCCGGTTGTATCCTAAAGAAGTACGGGGTCCAGTGTCCACTATGGCATCTAGTCCCAAAATTTGGCGTACTTAGGCACAATTTTTGACCAAATCGACTGCTATTGGGCCTTTCAACCCAGAGGGAAAATTAGAACTATCTTTGTAGACAGCGGCTTCCTCACGATGTTTTCACTCACTGTACCGTAAAATATGATTTTTGTTGGTTTTTATTAAAATTAATTAAAGGTAAATAAATACTGCGTTAGACCCACGAAAAGTATTTTCTTTAAGGACCCTCTTTGTTGTCTTTCGTTCAGAAAATCTTAGTTCTTCATGATATTTTAATTCAGTTTCTAAACTCCGGTAATTTCACAGATAATGTTATTCTACATATGGATAGCCGCTCTCGTGGCAGCTGTGTACCTGTACTGCAAGCAGGTGTACTCAAGGTTCGCGAAGCATGGAGTCAAGCACTTGAAACCAGTGCCCCTGCTGGGGAACATGACACCAATCTTATTGCGGACCAAGCATTTTATTGATGTCGTTGATGAACTGTACAATAAGTTCCCTGAAGAGAGGTGGGTATTTACTGCTTTTTGTTTGTGTATTATTTTATACTACGACGGTCGCAATCAAGTAAACGGCCTATCTGACGGCAAGCAGACACCGCTACCTATGGACGCTTACGACACCAGAAGAATCACAAGCGCGCTGCCGAGTCTGTATTGATTTGAGGCGATTGTAAGGACGTTCTGTTGACAGCTAGAGACAGATGCAGATCCCACTCTCAACACAGCGCAGCCTCGGGAGCTATGTCGCCCTTTTTCACCACCAGGAATACTAAATACCCCCAAAGCAAGAAGTGGTGCATTGAAATTGTTAATAGTCAATCTAGGACGCTACCTAAGCATGTGCATTAGTGAACCTGTGTGATTGTCGGCATCTTGGTTCTATACAAGGTGCTCGTTCTCGGATATACCCAAACCATTTTACCAGGTCTTACGTAGTAAAAAGTGTAAAGTAAACAGCTATCAGCTCGTTTTACCAGGTCTTACGTAGTAAAAAATGTAAAGTAAGCAGCTATGAGCTCATTTTTCTTTTCATAAAATATTACAAATGACTTGCTCGACCTTTATGTGACAGCATTTTTTTTCTAAACATGATCAGGTACGCGCACGCGCTGTTAAACTCATTTGCATTCCCTCTCGAGCACCTCGTTTACCAACCGTGAGTTTATATCTACCTGTCCTTTAATTTATCAGTCAATGTTTCACGAAAATGTCTACAGTATTAGATAACATTGTCTCTTCAAAAGTACTTAGTTTATCTACTGATATCATTGTTATAATTGTACGTTCTTAATCACTATCAGCCATTGATTCGATGATAGTTTAGCTATTTTGTTAAGTGCTCCTGTTAGAGAACATTCCATGTATCCTAAGTAAACTAAAATATCTTTTAAACACGAGGGCATGTTTAAAAGATATTGATGATAATTCAATGAAAACAAAAGCAAAACAAACAACATTTTACATTGCACGAAGCAAGGCAAGACCTCACATGAAATATCATCAAATGCAAACAAAATATTATTAAACGCAATTCGAACCGGCGAAGAAATTAACATAGTCGACCACCAAGAGCATGTATACTTATAAAGTTCTGAACGAAGAAAGAAAAAAGCGAGAAAAAAAAACAACAAGAATTAGAATCCATCCTATGTAAGCTGACAACAAAGAAACAATAATTTACTTTAAAAACAAAGTTTTAACCGACTTCAATTTAGTACTCCACCAAGCCACGCGAACATTTCCACATTTGTTTTCAACCACATGAACTGATTTCCGAGAGCAAATGCGTTGATTATTAGAGAAAAAACCCAATCGCTGTATGTGACCCGATAATATTTGATCACTTCCGTCGATTCCACAAGGATCACCTTTGGCACTTCATTAGTTGCTATATCAACGGAATCTTATTAGAATCTGTGATATACTTTGTACTTTCGTCATAGTGGTCTTCATCATCAATTCCACTCTACCAAATTTATGATTTCCGGATGTAAATACACGAGTTATAATAGAAAATACCAAAATCAGTACACGCGTGCCTAATATAATTGAGGAGATCCCTCAATTCCTCATGGATCCCATCATCCAATTGAATTTTTGAAAAAATGGGACCCACCTGGAAGCATATACTTACAAACAAATAAAAAATTACGAATCGGCTCATCAATGACGGAGTTCTGCGGTAACAAACATAGAAAAAAAATGATTAAAAAAAATGCAATTGAATTGAGAACCTGCTCCTTTTTTCGAAGTCGGTTAAAAAAGCATTCAAAAGGCGATTAAAAAAATCATCACCCCGGCTAACAGTAATACCGACCAAAGCAGATAATAATACCGACCATATGTATTGTATTACTTAACGTAATAAAGATTATAGCTTCAGTTAAAAAAATATATAAATATTTTACATTGATGCCTAACAAAAAGGAAAAATAAAATATAATATGAAGTAGAAAGTAAAGTCAAGTATTTATGTGGTTCAAGGTCATGCAGCATCCATTTAAGCCACTGATTGACTCAATGAGTCAATTTAATTAAACGTTTAGCTACTTACTTCAATCTTTTTACTCAACAATCATTCTTAGACATTGATCGACCCAATGAGTCAGTTTAATTGGTGTTACATGGCAAAGGCACTACACAACTATTACCATTCTCAGTACCTACCACCTTAGATTCTGTTGTAGATAGTCTAATCTCTTGTTGTGCAAACTCTTTATAAGTTATCTTTCTTTTATATTAAGCATACATACCTTACTTGGGTTTGACATATTCTTTTATTCAATATTTTTATGATTCTTTACCTAGTTACTTGATTATAAACACTTGTGACAGTAACATCTCTTTTACTATTTCCTAGAAAATACTTCACATAAGCACCTTTCGCCTCAATATCTCAACACGTTATCAGCACGAGGGATAAGAGCGTGCATGTGTAAAGTTATACTTTGGTATAGTGTATTTTTCGTGTGACTTATAAAATAATTTTTTTCCGAAATGTCAAAAGAATCTGGAGATGTCTCCGGTGTTAATAAGTCAACTTCGTCGAATTCATGTTCGATTCCCTCTTTTTGCCTGAAGAATAAAGATGGGTATCCTACGTGGAAGTTCAAAATGCATAACTAGCTTTTACACGAGGATTTATGGGCAACAGTAAGTGGTTATACAGAAGATGACATGACCCCCGCCTCGATCAAGGTACGAAACGACGCAAAAACACTTGCTAAAATTTGCTTAACAGTAGACGGTTCAGCTATTACGCACGTCAGATGTGCAAAAACTACAGCCGAAGCATGGAAATGTTTGCAAAAAGCTTTTGAGGACAAAGGAATGGGTCGAAGACTAGCTTTAGAGCGTAAACTGTACAGATTAAGTCTGTCAGACTTCGATAATATCGAACTGTACATTAATGCAGTTATGTCAACCGCACAGGACTTGGCGGATATTGACAAGGTAATAGAAGATACGTCGATTGCCGCTATACTTTTGGGAGGTCTCACCCCAAAATATGAGCCTCTTATTATGGCGCTATAGAACTGCAATGTCGACGTAACAACTGATTTAGTGAAATCGAAACTGCTGAATGAGATGTCCAAAAATGCGTTTTTAATGCCAGAATGAAATCTAAGTTTAAGAAGAAAGAAATAGTGTGTTACGACTGTAAAGTGCCTGGACATAAAAGACCTTACTGACCACTGAGATGCAAGAAGGAGAAAGCTAATGCTGTAAAAGGAAACGACTCCACATTTACTGCTCTCAACACTTCTGGTCAGTCTAATAAGGATCTTTGGTACGTAGACTCGGGATGCTCCAAAAATATGACCTCTAGACGTGATTGGTTTCAAGATATTTCTTTAATGAATAATGGTAGCGTCACAGTTGCAAACGGAGAGCAAATACAGTGCTGCGGAATTGGTAATGTCTCAATAAATACACCAGAGAACGTTGTCAACAGGATCAGTGAAGTTGCTTTTGTTCCTGATTTAAAAGCAAATCTTTTATCTGTACAGAAAGCTGTTGATAAGGGTTTTATATGTGTTTTTGATAAAAGTGGATGTATTTTTTATAAAAATAATACTTTTCGTTTTACAGGTGATTCCGTTCTTCATGCCTCGCCCTGCGGTGGACTGTATGTACAGTAAATGTTCCTGATACGGTGGCAAACAATTATTTGACGCAGGATGTGCACTCTGGCTATCTGAATAGTTACCAACTTTGGCACAAGAGGTTAGGACACTTATGTCGTATAGGCATGAGTCAACTGAAGAATCACGAGGTAGGCGTAGAGTTTAAAGTAGTAGATAAAACGAATTGCATCGCTTGCGTAGAAGGTAAACAAGCAAGAAAACCTTTTAAGAAGGAAGCATTTAATAGGGCTACCTCGCCATTGGAATTGGTTCATATTGATTTATGTGGGCCTATGTCTACAACCTCCTTTCAGGGGAATAAGTATATGTTAACTTTAGTAAATGATTATACAAGAAACGTATTTGCTTACTTTATTTCTTCAAAGACAGAGGTTAATGACAAGTTTTGTCTTTTTCAAACCTTTGTAGAAAATCAATTAGATAAAAAGATTAAAGCGGTTAGGACTGACGGAGGCAAGGAGTTCGTCTACAAGGACTTTATTGATTACCTCGACTCAAAAGGTATCGATCATCAAATGACGATACCGTACAGCCTTCAACAAGTCGGAGTAGCTGAACTGAACAAACTCACAGATCAATAACAGAAAAGGCGAGATCGTTATTGGCTGAAAGCTTACTGCCGAAAGCGTACTGGGAAGACGCTTTCAGGGCTGCTGTATATCTTAAAAGTAGGTCACCTCACAGAGCTTTAGGTGGACAAATTCCTTATGACAGGTGGTGTGGCCGTAGGAGTGACCTTGGTCATGTGAAAGTGTTCGGATGTAGAGCACTAGTTCACATACCTTCATGTCACAGGAAGAAATTAGACTTAAAGGCAAAAGAAGCAATTTTTGTCGGTTATTCAGAAAACCCAAATACTTATTTTTTGTAGGGATCCGTCTAACCCACGAAAAGTATCTATGTCCCGAGATGCAACTTTTTTTGAAAATAGCTTTACAGGGTTGAAGCAGCGGGAGACTGAGCCTGTGGTACAGTCAGACTCCGTATTATTATTTGAAGACAAGGAGCCGGAAACAGAAGATTGTCAATTCTTTGATTGTATTGAGAATACCGCTCCTGCGGCTGAATCATCTACATCAGAGCATCAGGTTAATATCGAAGAGGCAGCAGCTATAGAAGAGCAGCAAGATTCTCATGAACTGACGCTTCCTGATGATGATTTTGAATCAGCAAGTGTGAATGAGGAACAACCTATTCACGAGCCGAGGGACCCCCCTAGAAATAGGAGAAGACCGGATTTCCTTACGTACAATGTGTCATCGGTCTATTCTGGGGAACCGACGACATACTATGAACCTACTCATGCCGACGTTGCTGGAAAATGGCAGCATGCAATGGCTGATGAGTATAATTCCCTGAGTAAACTCCATACGTGGGATTTAGTGGATAAATCAAATAAAAAGGTTATACCATGTAAATGGATTTATAAAATTAAAAAGGACACTTATGGTAATATCACGAAATATAAGGCAAGACTCGTCGTCAAAGGTTTTAATCAAGTCAAAGGAGTGGACTACGACGAGACTTTTGCACCAGTGATTCGTCATTCTTCGTTGCGCACTCTATTTGCACTAGCTGCAGAGATGGGCCTAAGAATGAAGCACTTGACGTCGATACCTCGTTCCTAAACGGAGACTTAGAAGCAGAGGTTTTCATGGCGCAATCCCTTGGATTTGTAGAAAAAGGCAAGGAAAACAAGGTTTGTTTGCTGAGAAAATCATTATACGGCCTAAAACAGGCACCACGAGCTTGGAACAAAAAGTTAAACGAAACGCTTATTAAAATAAGTTTCATAGGAACTCCCTCGGAGCCTTGCGTGTATACTAAACTCTTTGGTCAAGAACTCGTGATTTTGGGTGTCTTTGTCGATGACATAATTGTCTTCTATAAATTAAAATTGACATTTGACGCTGTCAAGAAAGATTTGTCGAAATATTTTTCACTAAAAGATCTCGGAATACTAAAATCGTATTTGGGATTGCAAATTGAATGCGATTCCGAGTGTTAAAATAAATAAATCAAATTACATTATAACGCTGTTGGATAAGTTCAATATGAGAGAATGTAAGACGGTGAATACTCCATTAGTAAAAAAGTGCATGGAGAGGAGAAGTGATGGTGATGTTTGTGAGTCTTATCCCTACCAAAACTTAATTGGAAGCCTCATGTACCTGACACAGAATTCTCACCCCGATATTGCTTATACAACAAGCTATTTAAGTCAGTTTAATACGTGTTTTACTAAGGAACACTGGAATGCTGCAAAGAGGGTTCTACAGTACCTGAAGGGTACTCTTAACTATTCCTTGGTTTACAGGAGAAGTGGAGAACCTTTAAAAGGGTTTTGCGACGCCGATTGGGCAAACTGTCCGATCGACAGGAAGTCGTATACTGGTTATACCTTCAAGTTAGCTGGAGGATCAGTATCCTGGGAGTCAAAGAAGCAACCTACGACTGCTTTGTCATCTACGGAAGCAGAATATATGGCGTTAGCGTCTGCCACTAAGAAAGCTTGTTATTTACGTCGCTTTACTTATGAGATAACAGGTAAACTTACGTCAGTTAACTTAGCGTCAGACAGCCAGAGTGCCATCAATCTCGTTCGGAACCCTATACACCGCAGGACGAAGCATATTGATACTAGGTTTCACTTTATTAGGGAAAAAGTATCCAATAATGTTGTTACATTAGAATATGTAAAAAGTAGTGACATGCCTACAGATGTCCTCACTAAGCCACTTGGGCCTATGGTACACAAAAGGTGCACAATTAGTTTAGGACTAGAAACTTAACTTTATTTTATTGTTGTCAGGCACGACATCGATTAAGGGCGGCTGTTGTAGATAGTCTAATCTCTTGTTGTGCAGACTCTTTATAAGTTATCTTTCTTTTATATTAGGCATATTCTATTTGACATATTCTTTTATTCAGTATTTTTATGATTCTTGCTTTCTTTACCTAGTTACTTCATTATAAACACTTGTGACAGTAACATCTCTTTTACTATTTCCTAGAAAATACTTCACATAAGCACCTTTCGCCTCAATATCTCAACAGATTCGAAAGTCGATACAATGTTATTGTCATTTAAATTGTCATAAAAAATACGTATAAGTATAATGGCACTTTCGACCATGCCTTAGGTTCATTTTATACATTCATTTTATTGATATCAGACTATATTACAATTTTTTTTTTTAAATACGTGATATCCGAACTACGAGAAAAGGAGATTTCTGATACAAGAAAATGATTTAGATGCCCGCTTCCTACCTACCTAAGTAGATACAAAACAAACTACATACGTATGTAGTAAGCAATGCAGGAGTGGGGCTATACCTCGTGAATATAACAACCAGATGCGGTGTAGGTAATTAGTATTTTATATACTTATTACATCCAATTATATTTTCAGGTTTGTCGGCAACTATGAGTTCATCAGACCGGTGTTGCTAATCAGGGACATCGAGCTAATCAAGAAGGTCACTGTTAAGGACTTCGAATACTTCCTTGATCACCGATCGTTTGTCAGCGAGGAGACAGACCCGCTCTTTGGAAGAAATTTGTTCTCTTTAAAAGGTATCAAAGTCAAAGTTATTTATTCTTCAGTGTAGGCATATTACATGCACCTATGAATTTCGATAAACTACCTACCACCGGTTCAGAAAGAAAACCTCTGCCTCGAGGACATGCCCAAAAAACTCGGCGGAGTACGAGTATCATTTATTATATTGTATGTCATTGTCCAGCGGACTCCCGCAACCTTTACCAGGGCATCAGTCCACCTTGTGGGGGGCCTATCCACGCCGCGCCTTCCAGTACGTCCGCTGGATGTGGGTGGCGTAGGACCGGTACTTTGGCAGTCTTTGAGGGAGGCCTATGTCCAGCAGTGGACGTCTTTTGGCTAATATGATGATGTCATTGTCAATCAAACGACATTCACCCATTTTTCAGAAGGGTAGACAGAAATTAATACTTAATCAATTTTGTGTACCTACTGAAACTAAATTTAACGTCCATCGGTACAGCATGAGAACTAAAACTGCATTCTTAGCTGCATCAAACAACTAAAAACTGTTCCACATTGTTGAAATCAAGTGCGAGTATTAATTAAGGATCGTCATTAATCCAGTTTGAGAACTGAAATCGTTAAATCTCTAGATGCATCGAGCAACTATAGTATATGTTTAACCTCAACCAAGACATTGTTGATGTTTGCAGGCCAAGAATGGAAAGACATGCGTTCAACATTAAGCCCAGCATTCACGAGCTCGAAGATGAAAAATATGCTCCCATTCATAGTGGAGGTGGGGAACGAGATGATCGTGTCACTGGACCACCAACTGAAGCAATCTAAAAGTTAGTATTTGTCGTAATAAACATTCGATTATCATCATATCAGCTGAAAGACGTCCACTGCTGGACATAGGCTTACCAAAGATTACCAAAGTTACAGGTCCTACGCCACCCGCATTCAGCGGTCTCCCGCGACCTTTACTAGGTCAAATTGATTTGACCATTTGAATTGATCATTCTATAATTTACTTTAAAAACAAGGTTTTAACCGACTTCAATTTAGTACTCCGCCAAGCCACGAGAACATTTCCACATTTATTTTCCAATTTACCAAATGAACTGATTTCCGAGAGCAAATGCGTTGATTATTAGGGAAAAAAACCCAATCGCTGTATTTGGCCCGATAATATTTGAGGACTTCCGTCGATTACACAAGGATCAGCTTTGGCACTTCATTAGTTACTATTTCAACGGAATCTTATCAGAATCTGTGACGTACATTTGTACTTTTAAGGACATAATTGGTCCCATTTTTTTCACAAATTCAATTGAATGATGGGATCCATCAGGAATTGAGGGAACTCCTCAATTATATTAGGCACGCGTGGTTTTGGTATTTTCTATTATAACTCGTGTATTGACACCCGGAAATCATAAATTTGGTGGAGTGGAATTGATGATGAAGACCACAGATGACTTGTGGAATTCCGCAATTATGTACTTAAAGGGTCTGTAATGTTTCATATAAAAACAAATTGCATATTTTCATTTTGCATAAGTCAAGTCAAGTCAAAATATTTTTATTCAAAGTAGATTCTTACAGAATACTTTTTGAAGGTCTAAAATTACAAAAATCTTATAAATAATATTCATCCAGAGGTGGAGTCGTTACATTAGTCTATTCATTAACTTTAATTAACAAACACTCATTTATTTAAATATAATCCATTAATTATATTATAATTAACAAATACTTATTTATTTATACTTAAGTATGTATTAGGGATAACTGACTGGATCTGACCATATGTGTTTGTCTAGCAAATATTCGTCTAATTTATAGTACGCTCTACTACTTAATGTTTGTTTTACAAAGGCCTTAAATTTATTATCTGGCATCCTTGTAATGGCACTGGGTAACTTATTATAACAAAGTGTACATAATCCCATAAACGACTTCTGAACCTTTCTTAACCTAGTACTTACTGCTGTCAATTTATTTTTATTTCTTGTATTGTATTTCTGAAAATCACATTTTTTACGAAATTGTGTAATGTATTTTCTTACATACATTATGTTTTCGTAAATGTACTGACAAGGCAAGGTCATTATATTAATTGATTTAAATAGTTCCCTGAGTGATTCGCGGCTTTTTAGTCCGTACATTGCACGGACTGCTCGTTTTTGCAGGATGAATATGGACTCAACGTCAGCTGCTCTGCCCCACAGTAATATACCGTAGCACATGATACTATGGAAATAACTAAAATAGACGAGTCTTGCTGTAGCCATGTCAGTAAGCTGTCTTATTTTTTTATAGCGTATACAGCAGAACTGAGCCTTTTAGACAGTGCTGCAATATGAGGACTCCATTGAAGCTTGGAATCAACAGTGATACCCAAGAAAACTGCATTTTGGACGCTAACTAAATCTTGGTTTTCTATTTTCAATCCTTGTAAGCTACCTTTTACGTTAGGTAGCTTAAAATGCATACATTTGGTTTTCATGGCGTTTAGAACCAGATTGTTAGCCGTGAACCATTCGTGTATCTGCTGAAGTGCATTGTTTATACTGTATGTATCCTGGGTATCTCTATTTACTTTGAACAGTAGTGATGTGTCATCTGCGAATAACACTATTTTAGATAGTTGTTCCGCCATATATGGAAGGTCGTTAACATATATCAGGAATAAGAGAGGTCCTAATATTGATCCCTGTGGAACTCCGATTCTAACTTGATATGCTGCTGAATTAGTTCTATTTAAAACTACGGTTTGAGTCCTACCTGTTAAGTATGACCGTATTAAGTCGAGTGATTTTCCTTTAATACCTTAGTAATTTAATTTAGTTATCAGTCTGATGATCCACGCAGTCGAACGCTTTCGACAGATCGCAGAAGATGCCAATCGCGTGTCTTTTCTCTTCCCATGCTTCAAAAATATATTTAACTAAACATACTCCCGCGTCTATAGTCGATCTTCCTTTGGTAAATCCAAATTGTTGCGAATGAAACAAGCTATTTTTATTAAAATGGGTAAGTAACTGTTCCATTATAACCTTCTCGAAAATTTTACTCAGTACAGGCAAAACCGATACAGGTCTAAAGTGAGTGATTGACAGAACTGATGATTCCTTCTGATGTTTTGAGTACTATGTCATTGATTGTGGATCTGATTATCCCGGTTTCTTTCCTAATAATGTTCCAACTCATTTTAATTTTGTTGTCAGCTAAATTAATCTTATTACGAATATAATTTGATTTTGCCGTCCAGCAGACTTCCTTAAATATTTTTGAATAACTTCTGACATACTCCGTGCCAATTTCGGTTCGCATTGAATTCTTCAATTCATACAATTCAATTTTTTTTTGTCTACTTTTGCGGATACCTGGAGTCGCCCAATCACTAAATTTAAAATTTTGTTTAACTTTTACCACTTTGATAGGAAAAATTTTATCAAATTGTGTTCTTGCTATTGAGAACATTTCCTTGTACATGATATTACCACTAACACTTTCTAGTCCTTTTGTACCGCCTTGTGATATATAATGGCGCACTCTTTCATTAAATTATTGTAATCGATGATGTGGGGACGTGATTTAATTTCTATTTCAGTCGCTATTGCTTTCATATATGGTAATAAGATTTCCTGACCGGAATGGTCTGACTGCATGATATTAACGATTTGTTGGGCTAATATATCACAGTTTACAAATATATTATCTAAACAAGAAGATGTGGAGGATGTCACCCTAGTAGGTTTTACGAAATACATATTGCAAATTGAATGAATAGAATAAATTAAACAGTTTATGACACAATACATTATTATCATCTAGAATATTTACATTAAAATCTCCACATATCAATATATTCTTATTTTCTCTACTGATTACAGTAAGTACATCGTCCAAAGTTGCTTCAAATGTGTTGAAATTTTGTACGTTTGGTGGTCTATACACACAGACTATTATATATTTTTCTACCTCGGCGCAAGCTAATTCAACAGATCGCTCTACCGACATCCTTTCTATATCAATACGCCGTCTAAATTTAATATATTTTCGTAACAATATAAGTGAGCCACCATGAATAGCATTTTGTCGGCAAAACGAGCTAGCCAAACAATATTTTTTGAAGTGTAACGTCGAAATCTTTTTGCCAGTGTTCAGTTAAACAGACAACATCATATTGGTATTTTTCTAGGCATAATTCTATTTCCAATTTCTTCGAGGAAAAGCCTTGAATATTTTGATGGATTAATTTAAATACGTTTTTTTTCCTGTTTGTCAAAGAATTACTACTACTAACATTATTTTCGCCAGAAAGGTCTGTTTGTTTTTATCTATGTTAACAAATTGTTTCATAGCCTTTCCCTTTGTCATATTGCTTAAACTAAAAAAATATTATTTGTGGGTGTCATGTCAGTCCTTCTGATTATGTTCTGTATTTATAATACTTGAGTCTTAAATATTATAAGTAATTAACTTAGCTAGACATCGCTTTGTTATTTTCTACAAGTACATTGAATCATTAGTTAGTGTGAACTTTTTAATAAATCTGTTAACATCGAATAGTTGGATGGCATCCTTATGCTGGTATGTCGCATTATGCATAAATTAATTAATTCGATAAATGCACAGGTTGTGTTTTTCACTCATGTTTGAGCAATATGGGAAGGTACATAAAATGAGTTTGCAATTGAATACCTTTTGAATGTCAAGTAAGGTTTGTATGCTAATGTCCAGCGATTTCTTTGTGACTTTTATGTGGTTGCCAGCCAATATGACGATAGTGGTGAATTCATCGTAGTCACTAGATTTAACATTTTCTACGTGTTTATCGAAGGGTAAGCCTGGGTAACACAGATTAGTACTATTTTGTTGAAGAGACTCAGCCATCATCGGCCCAACTCCAACACCTACTTTGTCCGAAAATACTATAGTTTTTCTACAAATTGGTGCTTGAGGAGCAGGGATCTGGGTCGAGTTCTCGTCGTTTACATTACTGTGATCAGTGGGCTGCTGTTGGTTTCTACTGCTGCAGGCTTCTGCTGCGTTGAAAGAGGATGACGATGATGTCGGCGAAGGAGGTGCCAACAAGGCAGTAACCAATGCCGATTCTTCTCGCTGACGACGGAGACTCGAAGCCCGAGCGTGCCGAGCGCGTAGACGACGGCGACGTTTGGCCCTATTATTTTTCTTGCCCCTCGAAAGATTCGCACCGACAACACGAGATCTGCTGAGCTGTGTCCACTCACTTCAGTCGACTCTGCAGCTTGTGCCAACTTGAAGTTCACCGTCAAATCAATGCCCTTGTCGTTGTTCGATTCAAACTCTAGTTGATTATTCAAAAACCACTCAGTTAGTTCCCGGTTTTGTTGACTCAATTGAGTGAGTTCAGCTGTGGCGTTCGACAGTTCACGGATCTGATCATTTGCAGAGTTCAAATTTAGAGCCATTGACTCAAGCTCTAGTTTTTGATGTGCTATATTGGCCCTTAATTCTAACGATTCCTTTGTTAGAATGACATTTTTTCTTGTAATTTTCAAAATTCTTTTAATACTTGACCTACATCTAGCATTTTTCCTAAATTTAAAATATTTCTTAAGCTTACTTTTATTGAATTGACGGAGTTCGTTAGTCTCATCCTTGGCCCCTATGCTGGTTGAACGACCCATACCGGAAAAAGATGACAGCTCCTCAGATAGTGACATAGTGTGCAACCAGTCGTTTTCCTTGTGTTTACTTGAAGCCAGTATTTCATTACGAGCCTCTGCTAGCTGCTGCTGGAGGAAAGATATTTTTTCTAGTGCAGTCTCGTGTACTGCTTGACACTTGAAAGCCATCCACAATTAATTGCAGTGAATCTCTTTGTGTTTGAGACTCAATCAGGTGATCGGTCAGTTCATTTAACTGTCGCTTTAGCGCGGAGTTACGTGACACCATGGATTTAGCTTCGGCCTCATTATCATCTCTTTCGCCCAAGAGCCTATCACATAAAGCGCGTTGGTCCTTTAGTTCATCTTGGACCTTGCACAGATTTTGTTCAAGTAGCATCCTGCGAGTAGTCATTTTTGTTGCGACTCAATTATTTCCTTAGTAACAATTTATCTGTAGTATCTTCTTGTATTCTTATTATCTAGGGCAGGCCATGTTTCAAGGTACCAGGACAAGAGATGGACCAAGTCAACCACTGAATGGACTGGCCCACTGGGGAAGAGGAGTGTAGGACGACAGAGAAAGAGATGGGTGGACGACATAGTAGAGGTGGCTGGTAAAAACTGGATGGACAAAACTCATGATAGAGAAAAGTGGAAGAAAATGGGGGAGGCTTTTACCCTAAATAGGGACCACAATTAGGAAAAACAGTGCACAAAATAGGACAACAAATGTAAAACGTAGTGGGAAATAAAGCTATAATAATAATAATAATAATCTTCTTGTATTGTATTATTAAATTAAAGGTGAGATGCTTTGGAACGATCCCCAAATCGAATCGCCGGATGTGACTATGATTTTAGTTTAGTGGTTTCGGAACGTACCCTTATTAGCATTACCATAACAACAAATTGCATTATTTCAGGTTGTATAAGTGGTTAAATTGCATAAAAACAAAATGAATAAAAACTATTTGCATAATTTCATCTATTATAATCATCAATGTTAATAAATTCCATTTATATAATAAACAAACGCTAAAATGGTCACTCTGTATAATATTTCATGCTTATAATGTTTTTTTTTATATAAAGAACTTTTTTGGATAGGAACAGGACTCCGCCTTAGCTCCAGCGCTGCGGGGAGAGCAGCCCTTTCGCCCTCGCGTGACAAAGCACGGTCGCCCGTGCTCTGCTTCGCAGCTCCACAGCGGGCGAGGGCTGCTCCCCCTCCGCGCCTCCGACTTTTTATATACAGTCTAGGGGTAGGGCAGACAAGACCACGTGGATATTGGGGTGCTCCGATTCGGTTTTGTTCCCTGTGTCTCTTTTTCTAGGATGTGATATCAATCACTTAGTAAAACTAAGTACGTAAGTGTTGTTATCAGTATTAATCATTATACTAAATGTATGTTATGCAAAAATAAATTAGTATACATAAACGCTATAGCAAATGTGGTGGTGATAAATGATTGTTATGTTATTTAAATGTTACGACCAATAATAATATCCATTTTGTTATTATGATAATAGTTTGTTATGATTTCCGTACGTATGCTACTTGAAATTATGCATTTTGTTTTTATGGCGAATGAACGGCACCCGTACTTAAAAGTGCAAAAGTATATGACAGATTCTGATAATATTCCGTTGAAATAGCAGCTAATGAAGTGCCAAAGGTGATCCTTGTGGAATCGACGGAAGTGCTCAGATATAATCGGGTCACATACAGCGATTGGTTTTTTTCTCTAATAATCAACGCATTTGCTCTCAGAAATCAGTTCATGTGGTAAATTGGAAAAGAAATGTGGAAATGTTCTCGTGGCTTGGCGTAGTACTAAATTTAAGTCTGTTAAAACTTTGTTTTTAAAGTAAATTATCATTTATTTATTCATTTATGGTATAATAACTACTATGAGCTAGAACATTTTTAAGGCTTTTTTAAATATATTTAGTTGATCTATTGATATTAAACACTTTGGTAATTTATTAAATATCTTCGGTGCCATTCCAACTCTTAATTTTTTTGGAATAACATTGTTTTGGGTATCATAGGGTTTTTTATTTTATGTTGTAAACGAGTGCTCTTAAAGTTTAGGTACAAATGGTAGGTAGGTAGGTTAGGTACAAGATTCCAAAGAACTGATACCACATAAAGATCTTAGACACCTTTTCTGCGCTCGAAACGCAATTTCTCGATCTGTCGAGTTCCCCAGAATATTATAATGCGGTAAGCACTGCAGCAATATTAACTGTTTTTCTTAGATTTTATAATGCATAGGAGAATTGATTATATTCTTACATATAGAGTCAATTTGATATTTCCAAGTTTATTACACAGTTTACTATTTACTCCTATTGAATTGCCTATTTTGTTGAGTATGTTCCTAATAAAAATAGAAGGATTGTTCATTTCAAAATAAAATAGCAGATTCTGCTTAAACAATAGTAAGTAAGCATATGCCTATGGAACCCAGTGCCATGGGTCCCCCCTACATAACCAAATATCGTTAGTGCTAATTTCATTACATCGACCAACGTTCGATATAATTTTCATAATTATTTGCTGGGCCTAATTTCACACCTCCTAATCTTTCCTAATACTTAACATCTAGTGTGCTAATATATTTGAAACTAATGGTTAATGTGCCCAACGATTACTATGTTTAATGAACACTACACCTATCTGTCACTTGACACATTAACTTTTGCTCTAATGTTTCACTAGACCTGTGACTAGACCTAGTGCATTTTTCTTCGAAACCGTTAACTTTTCGGGTTATCTTTGAATATCATCAATTTTGAGAATCTAAAATACCTCTGGACATCGGATTGCCTACCTATTCTACTCTAATGCAGGTCGGTGTAGGTACGACCACAAGCGAAGCGAGGAGGAGTGTTAGGTAAAACTGCAAACCTACAGCGCGCGAGCCGAGCGAGCGAAGCGAGCGTGCCGCGGTAGCGGCCGGCGAAGCGCCAGAACCGACTTTATACAAAATAGTTAAAGCCATGCGACATTAGTCATTATGAAAATTCGGGATAATGACATTAGGGCTAAATAGTTAGGAAAATGAAGATTCAGGTTTGTGATTTTAGAGACATAGATAATAAGGTGTAGTCATTATTAGGTATTGAAATATTAGGCCTAGGAAAAATCGGGTAAAGAAAATTAGTTTTAGTGAAATTAGACATTATGAAAATTCGGGATATTAGAGCTAATGATTATTAGGAAAAATTAAAATTCGAGTTTGCGATTTTAGGGTTCACAACATCAAGGCTGGTGAAATAGGTATGAAATAGAGCTAACGGAGGAGAACCCTGTGCCATGGATTCGATATTTATAAATCCATTTTTCATTTCTTTACAGGCGGCTACGTAGATATAGAAAGCAAAGATTTGTCGACCCAGTACGCCAATGACGTAATTGCATCATGTGCCTTTGGCCTGAAGGTTAACTCTCACGCTGACCCTGAAAACGAATTCTACAAAATGGGTTATAAGTCTAGTAATTTCGGTTTTGCGGCGCTTTTGAAGTTCTTTGGATATGCATCTTTTCCGAAATTGATGAAGGTCCGATTTTATCTGGATTACATTTATTTTGCATCCTTTCTGCTTGGCTCTACAAATGCTTTTTCGCATGTTATCGGTTACGAGCTTAGCGCTAAGAAATCAGCGGCAATAAAATGTGTTATTGACTATATTACCATCAAAATCTTAGTTTATCGTGTGTAACGTTCTTTATTTCGAAGTATTATTAATTTCACTACCTGCATACATGCTTTCGTCAATGTATTCGATCTCTAGAACACATTTACACGCATATGCGTGTAAATCAACGAACGTTTTCAGTTATTTAAAATGGAGCTCTTCCCGGATGATGTGAAACACTTCTTCAAGCACTTGGTCCTTAGTACGATGAGGGATCGTGAAGCACACAATATTCTCCGCCCAGACATGATACACCTCCTCATGGAGGCTAAGAAAGGTAATTTATAAATGAAACATGTTTCATGAAATAAAACAATAACAATAAAAATTCTAACAATAAATATTATCTTATCTTATCTTATCTTAAATATTATACAAAATGTGAATGTAAATTATGAATGATATCGAAACAATAAAATAAGCAGATTTTATTGGCGAGTGTTCATGTAGAAGCTATGTCTCGTAGAACTATGTAATGTTGAATTTACAGGTCGGCTCGCCCATGATGATAATTCTGCCAAAGACGCTGATGCCGGGTTTGCTACAGTAGAAGAGTCTACTGTCGGCAAGAAGACTATTAACAGAGGTAACTATTACTAAACTCAAATAAAATAAAAAAATGTTACAATATAGGAGAATTAAAAGTTTACCTTACCTGACGTACATTTAATTTTTAAAGAGCATGGCTAATAACGACAGCTTTAAAGAAAGAAACAAAACAAGAGGCATCTGACATATTTGACCACAAAATAAGGTTCAAAGTGCGTGCGATTAATAAACTGAAAGCTATTCCACCTGCGTTGTTTTGACTTTTGAACAAAGTGAAATTATCAGTAATCACAAAACATTTATAAAATATATTGTGCCAATTAAGTACGCACTCTAATTGCACGTGAACTTCTGAACAAACAATTTAGCAACAGCAACAGCAGCCCAGCTAGCACTGTGCTATAGGTTTCATCGTCACGTCGTTGTACGGCGAAAATATTCTGAAACGTCACGTAAAATGCCACAATAAAATCTATCGTGCTAGGACCTTAGAACAGACCTCGATGGTCACCGATTCGCCGGCGCAGGGACGTGCATATCATTCATGTCATTACTTTTCTGAGCGGTTTAATTATATGGCAGACGGCAGTGGCCTCCGCTTGCGGTCGAATGCTAAACGTCTAAAAACACGCGAACATACTCCAGAATACTCCAGATCTTTTACCGCGCGCGCTGTTAAGTTGTGAAATGAGGTGCCTTTGAAGCTGAAACAGTCACGGTGTGTTGGGTCACTTTAAGATTAACTTTTCTAATGACTTGTGAATTGGTTGAATATAGTATTTATTTATTTATTGTATATTTGCGATATACGTATGTGTTATATATGTACATGCATGTGTGAGTGCGCTCCGTTACAATAAACCAGTGCTAAACTAGCTCGCTTGTTTGATGGTCGTGTACCCTCCCATAGCGCCCTTAACCGCCCGTAACAGTATGATAGAATGTATTATATTCTATATTTATATATATTGGCATGTTTTTATTTTCTCTGTGTGTTTATGTACACGGTATAAGTTTGCCAATCTCGTTCTACATACCTTTCTCTCAATTGCTCAAAGGTTAGCTATCCCTTATAGGGATAAGTTCGCCTTTGTACTTTGATCTATTGTGTGACATGTATGAATAAAGAATATTTTAAGCTATTATTGTGTACAATAAAGTGCTTGTATACATACAGACTTATCGTGGACGGACTCTAACTATTTTACATAATTTCACCAGCTTGGTCAGAGATCGACTTGATAGCCCAAGCGGTCCTCTTCTTCATCGCCGGCTTCGAAACCGTCTCCACAGCCATGACCTTCCTGCTGTACGAGCTCGCCCTCAACCCTGAGGTCCAAGACAAACTGGCTAAGGAAGTCAGAGAGCACGAGACGAGTGGCGACATGTTTGACTACAACTCCATTCAGAGCATGACATACATGGATATGGTGGTTTCGGGTAAGAATACAAGTGTTTCCTGAAGGGGTTTACAGAGTAAGTGGGTATATTAAAAAAATTAAATGCCACTTCTGGCAATTGTTGGTTTCAAGAAGTAGAAAATGTAAAAAGTGTGTGATGTGATCTGTCTGTGTGGTAAAATTATTAACGAATAAATAATACTAAATAGTTTATACAACTGATCCATAATGAGAGACCTTAAAATATGAGTGTAGTTTTATGAAACGAGCGTCAGTGACTTTCATAATAGGATCACACGAGTGTTTTAAGGCCTAATTACGAGTATGTACAGTTGCATACACTACTTTATCTACACTACACATATATCTTAAGTACTCTAAGATAGGTACACAATTCTACAATACAATACAATACAAATACTCTTTATTGCACACCTCACACAAACAAAGCAGTTAAAAAGAGAAACAATACAATAGCATGTAGGTAGAGGTATACAACAGGCGGTCTTATCCCTGAAGAGCGATCTCGAATTCTATTTTCGTAACAGCAAAAAACCAACGAAATAATGACAACAGCAATGGCGGCAATTCGATCCTCGGTGCGTAACGACAACTATTATATAATCTGTGGTAACGATGCCTATATTTTTTTATAATATTAGTCGCAATAACGCTCATTTGATATAATTATTGAGTCGTATAACAACACTTAATATATTTACAAATGATATAATTATCATTTTATATAATGCTCACTTGATGTAATAAGATTTAATATTATTTTAAGTCGAATGCATGTTTCCTACAATGAACATATGATATAATGTTAATTTCTTTTAATGTACAGTTAGCATAATAGTTTTTGGTAGACTCTAAAGCAGGTCGGTGTAGGTAGGTACGACGACGAGCGAAGCGAGTAGGAGTGTTAGTCAGAACCGCGAGCCTACAGCGCGCGAGCGTGCCGCGGCAGCGGCCGGCGAAGCGCCAGAACAGAACCGAACACTTTTTTATTGCCTAATACTGATACTATATACTTAAGTACAATTTGCAAAGCGTAATTAAAATTAATTATTCATTTATTTACAAGGTGGACTGATGACCTGGTAAAGGTTGCTGCGCAGGACCGGTCACTTTGGCATTCTTTGGGGGAGGCCTATGTCCAGCAGTGGGGTTTAGTCCATAGTTAAGTTTTAGTTAATATGATAATACACCAACATTACAAACATTAGGTACATAATAAATAAGAATACTTAAAATTAAAATTACAAATAAACCTTAAAATCTTAAAATACCATAGGATTTGTAGCCATATGCATGGCGTTCCAACGTCCCAATCCAGTCTGTCAATAACGGTATTCAGGAGGCTGTTGGTACCGTCCCGCACGCGACGCATCAGGGAGGCAACTCGTTTGCGCATTATTGCCTGAAAGCTATCCACACGAACCTCCGCAAACATACCTGACGCGCTGCAAAATCGAGGCAATCCCAACAGCACCCTAAAACCATTATTATATTGGACACGTAAGGCATTGATAGATCTCTGCGTGCACTTGACCCACAAGCTGCAGGTGTAAAAAGTCTGGCAAAACGCTTTAAATAGAGTTGTTAATGTTTGCTATACTTCCTTTACTTTATTGGCGTTACCAAGCTATTGTAATAATAACAATATATTATACGAGGTACTTGACAGTGATGTAACTTATGTAACATGAGTATCATCCCATATTATACTTAAAACAAATAAGTTTAATACCAGACGATAGTTATACAAAATAAACATATATATTTTGAAATTTGGTCGGTTACATGCGCCGTACTCAATGAAGCCAAAGGTCTAATGTTCTTTTAATTTTTTAATTTGATATTCTAACTACTAACATAGTCTTTTTAAGGATAATAGCTGCTATAAAAATGGATCTTGTTATCCGAGTTAATAAATGAAATGAATTGAATTGAATTGAAATTATACCAAATGTTTATTATATACAATGAGGGATTATATACTTTGAAATTATAACAAATGTTATCTGGGGGCACGGCAGTGCCCCCGCCAAGTCGAGTGCGAAGCAAACACTGCCGTACCATCCTTTACTGGAACCATTTCGCCGCATTTTCAGGCCCCTATTTGAGAACCTCTGGATAAGACCAGAACGCAGAAATTTTCGTCATCCAGTAGGCTATAATCAAATACTTAAAATCCAAAATTTCAAGTCTGTAGGACATTTAGTTCCGAAGTTAAGCGGAAGCAAAGTTTCGCATTTATGAAACTCACTCACTCACTCACTCATGATCATCAAAATAGAACTAGTACTTCCCATAAACTCAGAGAGCTCAAATTTGGTACAGAGTTAGGATTTAATGGCCACATAAAGGGAAAACTATAAAAACTAGGATAATCGAAGATCTGGAGTACCTGGTGACCCTGATTAGAAAATACAAGAGCCCAACCAAACTATTAGAGATATATCTATACCGCCTTTACAAAAAATATTCATCTTGGTGGGCCGCTTCATTTGATATCAAAAATCGAAGATCTGAAGTATCTGATGAAGAACCCTCAGCTGGTCTCAGCTGTATTAGAGATATGGTAATGCCCCCTTCTACTATTGGTACATTAAAAAATCGATTGTCATTGCAAAAATCCAGCGTAGTGGGACACATCTTCTAATTTAAATTTAATCTGGGGGCACGGCAGTGCCCCCGCCAAGTCGAGCAAAATAGCGGCACGGTCGTACCATCCTTTTCTCGAAGCAGTTCAGGCCATTTTCGACCCCCCTATAACTTCGTTGTGGATAAAACTAGAAGCCTGCATTTTCATTAACCAAGCACGCATTGTATAAACACGATATATTTCAAATTTCATTCAATTTGAACCAGCGGTTTAAGATTTATAACTAGTCAAAGTTTCTTAATTTTGTCACTCACTGACTGACTCACCGATCATCAAAAGTCTAAGGCACTTCTATCAGACACAGAAGCTTCAAATTTAGAATACTCTTACGGCGTATTCATAAACGTACTATAAGCCTGTTTTAACTAAAATAGCGTTAAAATTCGTTTGTCCTTATCTGCCACTTTGACATTTGTGTTCGTAAGAAAGGGACAAAGCACATTTTATTTAGCAGAGGCATTTTAAGTTTTATAAATAAGGGGGTTAGTGTTTAGTGTATAAATCGAGACGTTAAAAAAATTGCAACACACAAAAAAATTGATACACCGACACTGCATAAATAACTTTGTAATCCCATATAAACATATAGTATTACAAATTATATTTAACTTCCACCGCAAAAAGTTGTGAGATATTTGGTAGTACCAAGTCTCAGGCATTCTTATTATTCTTTATTGGCTAGCTAAATAAAATTTTGTGACTTGGCAATCACACAATAGTTACTACATAGTTTTAGGTATGCAAAAATTCATAAACGCAGTAAAGTTACATGGAATGTTTTTTATGGGATGATATTGAATGAAATTATATCATTTATTTTTATACCCATCATTACACACCCAGAATAGAGACCCACTTGAGTTTTGACAGCTGTTCCAAATTTAAACTCATAACGTTACAAAAATCTATACTGTTATAACATTAAAGTACAGATTTTACCTACTACCACAGACAAGAAGGTTCTCATAGTACTCGTAAAATCGGTTGTAATAATGTATAATATCGAGCCTTGAACAGTCACCTAGTGGTGGTTACTTAACTTTTGGAATGTACGTCAGGATATATCATCTTTCTGTCATTATCCCATACAAAAAGTACATTTAGAATCTGCCTGACGTACTTGTACGCACAGTGCGTCCCGCAGTCGGCCGGCAGCTCCAGACGATTGTTTTAGATTAGACGGAGATACATCTACCTATTGCTATAGATATCATATTACCAAGATACTAAACTTAAACGATCAATCAAGTACCGGGATTGGGACCCAGAAAAGAACCGTCAGCTTTGTAGGCAGGGTCACTATGTAACAACGAGACTAAACTCGTCATTTAGACTAACATAAACAATCACGTTTAAAAATGACATAATCTAAAATGTTTCAGAATTACTTCGACTTTGGCCACCGGCCATAGCATCCGACCGGCTTTGCACAAAGGACTACAATTTGGGCAGACCTAACGATAAGGCGACTGAAGACTTTATTGTAAGTGTAAACCTGGTATTTCGTCTATAAGTAAGCCATGAATAGTATTTTTGACGACAACCTGGGCCGTATACTGGCTATCGGTCTCTTTACAAAATGTTCTGTTCTTGATGCGCAAACTAAGCGTACACAAGTTTACTTGTGTTTTTTCTCTTCGTTACGGAGGAGGAGGTTTCAAATGTATGAATGACATTTCAGTGTCAACGAAGTTGCTTGGAATTTGATGCGACAAGGTTCTAAGTATGCTCAACATTTTCATGGGCTGACTGTACACGGCCTTATTTTTTTATCTTGTCTGAAGAGACTCCCCACTAATTCTTTATAAAATAATTTTCCTGTATGCTGCCTAACTTTATCACTTCATTTCTTATCAACTTTGTAATTTGTATTTCATTTTAGCTCAAAAAAGGCGAAGGCTTGAACATCCCGGTTGCGGCCCTTCATCGGGACCCGCAATACTTCCCAAACCCCATGAAATTCGACCCAGAACGGTTCTCCGAGGAGAACAAGCACAAGATCCAGCCTTTTACATATCTACCTTTTGGTCTGGGCCCAAGAAACTGCATTGGTAAGAATTTATTATAATATATGCCTGATGCAATCTACTACCCACTCACACTTGACTTGAAAAAAAGTCTTCTCAAATTCAGAAACCTGAATGTAGACTCTCAGATTTTACCTCGACTAAACATACTGGCCCTGAAATCTCGCTCGCTCTTTGTTTTAACACCTACCTACCTAGCTAGTCACTCCTAAACCAAACTTGCGACATTTTAAATTAAATCGTAATAAACTGTATTCCGATTTAAGATAAGAGTAGCCAATCTTTTTTAGAAACCTCATCGAAAGTATCAGTTGTAATTTTGTAGCAATAGGAAATTTAAGTGGAAAACAGAGTCAACAATTGTTTTGCCATAGTATTGTGTCCAAGTTTAAACGTTCAAAATATGTTTCTAAATTCTTATTCGGTTTATTGAATTGTTCCCAATTCTACAGATTTCCATTACAGATTCCCTTCTCTACAGACTCCGTTCTCTACAGATTTCCAATTCCACAGCTTCCCAATTCTACGGATTCCCAATTCTTCAGATTCCCAATTCTACAGATTCCCAATTCTGCAGATGTCCAATTCTACAGATTCTGAATTCTGCAGATTTCCATTTCTTCAGATTACCAATTCTACAGATTCCGAATTCTACTGGTTACGTGTTCTTCCGACAATAATTTCAACTTTAGTACCTACACGCAAATTCTAACGGACAGACGGACGGACATGGCAAAACTATAAGGGTTCCTTGTTGACTACGGAACCCTAAAAATCGGTTACTCGCTTCGCTCGCTCGGCTCTCGGGCGTAGGGTCGCAGTACACCTAACACTCCTCCTCGCTTCGCTCGTCGTCGTACCTACACGGACCTGCCTTAGAATTGGGAATCTGTAAACTTGAGAATCTGTAGGATTGGGAATCTGTAAACATGAGAATCTGTAGAATCGGGAATCTGTAGAATCGTGAATCTGTAGAATTGGGAATCTGAAGAATTGGGAATCTGTAGAATTAGGAAGCTGTGGAATCGGGAATCTGTAGAGAAGGGAATCAGTAGAGAAGGGAATCTGTAGACGTGGGCCTAAGCCGGTTTATTTAGGCAATAGCTTTGACGCTTCAAAAACTAACATTTTGATTATCTATTCGTTAGAAAAAAAAGTGTTTATTTCCCCAGGCTCTCGGTTTGCGTTGTGCGAGGTGAAGGTGATGGTATACCAGTTGGTGCAGCGGTACGAGCTGATGCCTTGCGAGAGGACCACCATACCCTGTGAGCTGGCTAACAATAGCTTCAATCTCAGGATCAAAGGCGGACATTGGCTGAGGATTAAGCCAAGAGCTTGAGATAAAAGTTACAATTCTGTAAATATTTATTTATAAGCAACAGATAGTAGTAAGATATTGGGAGTTCTGCCCCACTCCCCTGGGCTACGGCTCGCTTCGCTCGCCTTCGCGGTCGCGAGGCAGAACTCAATATATAAACCATAATTCTGCAGCAGTGGGACAAAACTCTCAATCACATATTTGGGACAGAACTCTCAATCGTCTATTTGGGGCAGAACTCTCAATCGTCTATTTGGAGCAGAACTCTCAGATAGTAGTTATATATTGGGAGTTCTGTCCCACTCCCCTGGGCTACGGCTCGCTTCGCTCGCCTTCGCGGTCGCGAGGCAGAACTCAATATATAAACCATAATTCTGCAGCAGTGGGACAAAACTCTCAATCACATATTTGGGACAGAACTCTCAATCGTCTATTTGGGACAGAACTCTCAATCGTCTATTTGGGGCAGAACTCTCAGATAGTAGTTATATATTGGGAGTTCTGCCCCACTCCCCCGGGCTACGGCTCGCTTCGCTCGCCTTCGCGGTCGCGAGGCAGAACTCAATATATAAACCATAATTCTGCAGCAGTGGGACAAAACTCTCAATCACATATTTGGGACAGAACTCTCAATCGTCTATTTGGGGCAGAACTCTCAATCGTCTATTTGGGGCAGAACTCTCAATCGCATACTGGAAAACTCCCAATCACATATTTGGATAACGTAGTAGTGACATTGTGAATTTTCGGAGAGGCAAAAGATAGAACTCTCAATCGCCTATTTGGATAAGAATTTTTCAACTTAGTTTTTGCAAATGATAAATACGTTATTTAAAAAAGCAAAAGGCTTAACACAACGGGTGCTAAAGCTAGCATCGCACCCGCCAGATCTTGTTCTTGGAGAACAACATCTCGTAACGCACCATTTGCCCAGTTTGGACGTCATGCTGAGAGGTTTCTGGGCTTAGGTTTATTACGGTGTTTGTCACACTCAGTTCACATCGCAGAATTGGCCAGAAACTTTGATGTGAAGAGCATGGATTGAGATTGAGATTGATGTTGAGATCGAGATTGAGATGAGACTTTGAGTATCACCAAGTACTACGACTTTCTAGCAATGGTTCTCCCGTGTCATATTACTGTACTGATGCAGGCATGTTCCAGTAATAATACCGCCACCGCGTTGTTGTGTTTGACCGTCACCACGTTGTATCGTACAGAACCTGCCCTGTCCATGGGTCGTAATAGGTGCTCCTTCCGACTAAACTCCTTTTTACATACTTCGCAACGATACGGTTTGTACCCTGAGTGAACCCGTTTGTGCTTCGTCAAATTGTTCTGCGTCGTGAACCGCTTCTCGCACAGATCACACGAATACGGCCTGTGTCCGCTAGCATCGCACCCGCCAGATCTTGTTCTTGGAGAACAACATCTCGTAACGCACCATTTGCCCAGTTTGGACGTCATGCTGAGAGGTTTCTGGGCTTAGGTTTATTACGGTGTTTGTCACACTCAGTTCACATCGCAGAATTGGCCAGAAACTTTGATGTGAAGAGCATGGATTGAGATTGAGATTGATGTTGAGATCGAGATTGAGATGAGACTTTGAGTATCACCAAGTACTACGACTTTCTAGCAATGGTTCACCCGTGTCATATTACTGTACTGATGCAGGCATGTTCCAGTAATAATACCGCCACCGCGTTGTTGTGTTTGACCGTCACCACGTTGTATCGTACAGAACCTGCCCTGTCCATGGGTCGGATTATTAAAACCAAGCAGGGTACTGTATAATACGCTACCGCGTTACCAAGTCAACATCGCAGAGTGGGCCAAGCTCTTTGATGCCGTTAAGTGGTCGGAGTACCATGAACTATCAGTCAATATAGCCACAGACACTCCGACAGTTCTCACAACGAAATTGTATATATATGAACCAATCTTAAAAACTTCGTAAGCATGATGCAGACCTAGCCTTCTGATTGGATGATTCATGTGACGTAGATATGATGAATTACAATTAGGTTAATGCCAAATCAGTCTTAATTAATGAACAACAAAGATAAAATTTCTTTTACTCAAAGGTTTTATAGCTACGCGTGAATTAACCTCGGATGTTCACTAAATGCAAATAATCGAAACTATACTTTGTCCTTGTTTTACTTCAAGCATACCAAGCAATAAACAAGTGACAGAGCATGGGACGACAAATAGTCGAACTCGTGTCGATATATAATATCATATTAAAGAATAAAATAAACGGACTGGTTATGTAGTTTCTACCTATGTTAGGTGAAGCTTCTAAAATGTTAATGCACTTTATAAATATGATTTCTATCTATGATTTCGGCATTTGTTTACATGTATAAATATATATTTTTTATATACAAATTATGTGATAATCTTAATTTATCAATATTTACACTATTGGATAATACAGACTGATTAAAGTTAAAATTCCTTTCCTTCCAATTCTTCCTGTTGACAATTGTTAATAAGGAATTGTGTGCGCGTAAGTTTTGCTGGTGTTTGTGATTTTATGTAAGAGAAAAGATTTTATGACCAATTAAAAATTTGGCTTTAAACCCTTTACTTTGAAATGTCCCCAAGAAAGATGCGAGCATAATTTCATTGAATTCCACTTTCTTATATTTTTAAATAATAACAAGCGTATAAAAAATGTTTTTCTTCGAAGCAACAACTGTTAGTAGAAATGACGCTTCTGTTTTGTTAGTCACATTTCATTACAATAGCAATGTGGCGGGCCGACGACGGCGTGTGATATTCGAGAATGCTGACGGCGTTTATTGAACCTGTATCACGATACTAGGTGACAAATATTATTTAACCAACTTTCTAAGTAGAGGTTATGTTTTAATACATTTTTTTTATGAAACATTTTTTTATTTTAAGATTTTAATCTAGTGTAAAGTTTAAATACACATATATGAATTTAGCTAAGGAAAAAAATAATCAATGACTAGAGTATTGTTTAAAATAAAAGGTTTGATTTTCACTTAGGCTCTCGATGGATATTTCGTGAGAATGCTTATTTTCTTATATAGATAGATAGATATTTAATAGAGATACGAACTACTGAGCATGCTCACGATCTGTTTATCCACCCTGTACCATGATACTAGGGTTATTTAACAGACTTTCTAAGTAGGGTTATGTTTTCATACATTTTTGATGAATGAAACAAGATTTTTCTTTTGTGATTTTAATTTGATGTAAACGGTATCAACGACTAGGGTAGGGTTAAAATAAAAGGTTTTGTTTTCACTTAGGCTTCCGATGGATATTTCGTGAGAAGGCTTGTTTCTTAGTTGTTTTTTATATATGCTCAAAGATATTAAATAGAGATATGAACTTATGAAAATGATAGTGATGATTATATTTACTAAAATTAAAAGGTTTTTCGGTTAAATATACAAGCACTCGTTGTAACAGGCATATTTACACGTGTTGCAATGTCAGCAATCGACGGCGGTTGTATTTGTCATAATCGTTATTTATCTTATCGCGGTGCTGATTGTGTTGATAGATTTATTGAAGCTAAATCTATAAAGATAATAACGAGATAACGAGTATTTTCAGCTTCGTTTCGTAGATTCTTTCAAATTTCTAGACACAAGTTTGGAGAAACTAACTACGACTATGCAGAAATCTGACTGTTCATTTACGCAAATACTTTTTTAATGATAAGGAGTTCCATTTACTGAAGAAAAATACCTTCCATCTATTGACTATTTTAATAATTCACTTACTAATGAGAAAGTTTCTATAAAACAATATGACCATCAGTGTGGAATCAGTTCAAAATACGTAATTTAGGCGAATATACAGACCTTTATTTGCTAACCGATGTTCTTCTTTTAACGGATATTTTTAAATGATTTAAGTATATGATAAATAAATGTATTATCTGACTATTTTGTTGTTTTGCTTATAATTAACCTGAAACCTTTTTATATATAGTTTATTTATATACATTTTCTTATTAAACCACATGATGTGATGAATTAGCAACAAGTTGCGACTTGCGACGCCTGTATACCTAAACACGTGTAAAGTTAAAGATCATATAACACTACCTATTTGCGCATTTACATTTTTGCTGAACAGACAGTAGCTAACCTTTATAAGCGCATAGTATTTTTTAATTGCTTACATTTGAATATCATCAAACGCTTCTTCGATATCTACTCGCGGACCAAAGACCTGGTAAGTATTTTTGACTAACCGTTTAAACAACTAGGGAACTAATTAAATTATTTTTTTATTTCTTTTGAGTAGCCACACTATAAGTAGTCAATGGTCATGTGGTTTAGAGATAATGACGTTAGCCGCGTAAGCTGAAGACGTGGGTTCGATTCCCCGTTCGGCAACGGAGGACTTGATCACTTTTTCTTTGGTGTATGATATCTATGTGAGTTTATAACCCAATTTACTAGTGACCTATGCGAAAAAAAAACATCGTTTCTAAATCAATAAATATTAAGATTAAATATTTTTGTTTATATTTTATCAATAATCTTATAGCTTTTAAATATATTTATCAATGTAATTTTTCTCCGTTATATTTAAGGTTTTCAAAAAATGGAAGATACCGAAGATATACACATTGATTTCTCACAATACGCTCAAGATCCGTTCCAACTACCACAAGAATTTGATGATAGTGATTTGTACAAAAAAAAATAAGACAACCATCGATAATCCAAAAGTTAAGACGTACAGCAAAAGTGAATAATAAAATAATAAAAAGGAGCCATGGACACCCACCATGTTTTGTTATCAACAACGAAGCAGGCAAAGGTAGTAAGCTTATAAGAATCCAAATAATCGACATCAAAGATGGCGTTCCAGATCTAAACGAGCAAGATGAAAAGGTGCTGCTGAGTGCGCAGCACGAGTATGTGGCGAATGACGGTTACGATGAAATAATTGACTGCACTGAAGGTGTTATAAATAAGATTTCAAAGAAATTGTGTGGGTACAGTGTTAGTTTTTAGAATTGGTAATTAAACGTTCAATAGTGCTACTTCATAATTTTTGTATTATTACGGTCTAATAAATTTCATTTAATTAATTTGATATTTTATTAATTTCTTAAAATTCATTCTAATTATTTGATCCCCTTTTATAAATATATACATATCTGAAGGTTGAAAAATAAAAATAAAATGAAATTTATAGAATAACATTTATTTCAAAAAATAAAAATACAGTTTAACATTAGAATCCTGAATGATTGTCTAAATACCATTTTTTTAGACATAAATAGTAGATTGTATGACAAGGGGCTAAAATAAGCCATATTACCACGAGATGGTTATTTTTCCGAGCGAAGTGAGGGAAAATTGTTCGAGTGGTAATATGGCTTTTAGACCAGAGTTATACACTCTACTTTTCACTTAGACTGCGAGAAAATAGTGAAAACAAACATTATTCATCTACAATCAATAATAAATTCCACAGCGAAAAGATTGTTCAATTTAGCGGCATGATTTTTTTAATAAACTGTTTGACACAGATACAAAATTTTGACACCACGAATAAACGCTACTTACCGTATATAGCCGGGTCCAAACGGCCGAGCGCGGCGGACAGCATACGCTGCATAAGATAAAGCGAGATAGACAGCAGTCTATCCCGCTCATGTCATGTTTGCAGGCCACCCCGCTTGAACGTTTGGACGAGGCTATAGACGGCCAAAGGCGTTTATTTTTTTTAATGTTTGTGAAATCGGGAATAAAAAACGCCTAATATTTGAAATAAAATCTGTTTTCTGATTGGTTGATTTTAATATATAGCTGTATTCTGATTAGTTGATAGCAAATAAAAATGGTTTTTTAAACAGTTGTGATTGGCGGATTTAATACGTTGAAGTGCTTTGAATGGTCAAATTAAAATGTTTTAAAATCATAAATATGTTTACATATTTTCCCCTGGGGGTAAATGTATTACTTTAGCCCCGCTATCTAGGCCTAATATGACACACTTTTCGAGCATGAGAAGTGAAAACATTTTTTAATGCACAAGACTTTTTATGATACACACAATTAAAAACACATTCATTAGAACAATATTTTCTATACAGCTCGTGTAAATTAGGTACATTTTTTTCACCTGAATCTAAAACAGTACAGTTTGGATATTATTTTTTTACCCATTTAATTTTTTCCATACCTTTAACATAGATCGTCTTATCTTTTATATGGTAAACAATTAGTCTTTTAAATTCTCTATAATCAACGTAACCCTCGTACCACAAAATACCTAAATGTTTTTCTATCCATCTTGTCTGCCTCTTTTCAGTTTCCGTTAATGTAGAAAATGGAAAAGGGGGTTTTATTAAAAAAACTTGAGTGTATTCCAGCGTGCTGTATGCAAATTCTTTGACAATAAATTCGTTTTCTTTTGTTTTAAACCCTTGAAGATCCACGAATATGCAGTCCTGCATTACGATATTTTTTTCGTAATATTACTTAAAGGCTTATATTCGACAATGCTGTCGTTTAAAATCAAACAATAAGCGCTGGTTTGCTTAGGTAGATTCGATTCAACACGCACATCCACGGAACCGGATTTCAAAGTTTCGTTTTGACGAGAACAGTCGATAACGAATAAAGGTGCGATACTTTTGAATTCTTGCGGGCCTAGCAAGGGGGCTTGTGGGCGGTTATAATAAGACTGTTGAAATTTTGCATATTGTTCGTATAATATAGCAAACCTTTCAGTTGAAAATTTTACATCAAAACTTTCATATGGAAAGTAGCTGGAATTTAAAAAGACCTTAACATCTTTCAAATTACAGTGATCAAAGTGTGTCATATATCTACTAGAATTTTTTTGACGTTCTGTTTTCAACCCAATGATAATATAACGCGGTTTTTCAATTTGAGATGAAGTTTTAATAGCCCAAGAGTGTTTTGAAGTTTCAGGTAAGAGCGGATATTCATACAAATCCCAATTCCTAAATGCTATTTGAATAGCACGTTCTCTTTCTAAATTTTTCAGTAAGTTCAATCTTTATCGATCAGACACTTTAATATGAGGCATACGCCATACTATTTTAGATATAGAAAAATGGTCTATATATTCATCAGCATTTAATTTAACGCTGTTCAAATTAGTATTCGACCTTAAAAGACCAAGTTCATGCTTGCAATTTATAATAATTTTGCTATAATCCTCAGCAAACCCAAGAATTTTGTTTAAAGGAACAGACACAGAAAATGTTCCGTATGAATTATCCGTACAGTTGATATCCCATTCCCATGATTTAGACATCGACGCTTCGAGTTCATTCATGGATACAAGGGATTTCATAGTTGTTGTAACCCCTACATTTTTAATTTTGTCTATTTCGATTCCATTCAGTTCATATCGAATATCTTGAAATAAATGGAGTATAGGGTTGTTTGTAAAGTGTGCAGTTTTTACCTCTGCTTTCGTTGTTCTATTGAATACGGCTATAGTACCCTCTATGTATAAAGTACTTGCTGATTGTAGTACGTAAAGGTCTTGGCGGTTAATGGGTATCCGTATTTCATCATTGAAATCAAAACTAGTTACGTACGGCTTATACGAATGATATTCAAAACTCTCGATTGAGTTGTCAAAGGTAAAAGGCTCCGTTAAGTTTAATATACTCATTTTAATTGACCTAGGCTTTGGAGGAATTGCTTATTTTGTTTAGTAAGTTTCACTTTAGGTCTTCTTTTCGTGATTACTCGATGAGTACTGGTAATGTTTTTAGGGGAGACTGAAGTTTTATTGAAGTCTACCATTTTTTTCTTAGATGTAAATATATTTGTATTTCTTCGCCCCGTAAATTAACTAGATTATTAGTAACGTCTAAAATTCTTATCGTAATTGAATTTAAGCTGTTTTGGGTTACAGGGAAATAAATAGCGTTCTTTGGTGTGTCTATAATCCGATAACCAGGTGGCACGTTTGGCACAAACTCGTGAATAATATGACTAGGTTTCCCGTTAACGAATGATCCGCTCACTATGTCACATTCAATACGGACTATAGTTGTTGACAGAATGGAGACAGGATAAGGAGATTCTGTTAATACATTTGCTTGAATGGCTTCTGAACCGAAGCCAAGTAAACTACCGATAGAACTTTCTTTATCAAATTGAATATTTTCAGAGCATAAAATAGATGTCTTTAAGGTATTATTATTGCATGTTAGTGTAAACGAGCATCCTTGAAGATGTTCTTTGAGGTAATCGTCAATATGTTGAAGTTCATATGATCCATCTGGAATTTTAATTACTTTGTTTTTACCATAATAGAACTTATTATTTCTGTCGTCTATGTTGGGTATAGAATTAAACGTTGATATATACAACAGTCCGCACTCATATTCACCATCCAGTTGAAGAGCTGGTGAATGGTTTGTTATCAGAGTAGAAGATGTTCCAGTTATAGATAATGTGAAAGACATCGCGAGAATGATAAACTGTTTATTGTGCGAGGGTATTTAAACGGTTATACCAATATTGTTTTAAGTACTTTAGACATAAATGACCGCAATTGACAGTATTCAACTTTTGGTACGTGTCATAATTATAGTAAATATCGTATTTTTTAAAATATTTCTTTAATTCTAGCGGAGGTGGAAGATCACCATAATTATTAAAATATTCACAATAATTGTTATCTTTACGTAGGCTACCCAATGTGTACCATTATTTTTAGAACTATCCAAATTAACAATTCCACATTCTACTTTTTTAGGACTCTTTGGTAAACTGTCTCTCATATAAACTCCTCGAAAATGTGGAATATCAGATGAGTGTTTTAAAATGTCAATATTTGAAATTAAAATGTGAAATTTTCAAACATAATCCTTTACCATTTTTATATGGTTTAATGTGTAACCCTTTTCCTAACGCAATAGATTCCATCATCTTGTTATGCCTCTCTGATTCAGCTAGACTTTTTCTTGCAGCTTTGTAATCACCTACAGCTTTAGCAATTCCGGCAGCTCCTCCTGCTAATGATCCTAACGCAGACAGCCCGGCAAAAATAGGTATCAACGGTAAGAAGCCTCCAGTTTTTGGGATTGGTATAAGACGAGGCAGACGTACCTTAGCATTGGTATTAAAAACTTTTTTTGCGGCAATAAGTGTTCGATCGATTATATTACAACCTTTTGTTTTTGGTTTCTTTTTTAATTCAGTACGTATCTTAGACACAAAACGTTTAAATGGTTTTACACCGGCACCTGCCTTTATTTTAGATTTCATCAGTTTGCTAACTAACCACGACGCAATTTTTTCCCCTCTTCCAGCATCTTTCGACTTTTTTCTTTGTTTCGCCATTTCGTATAGTTCTAAATCAGCACGATGTCTATCAGCTAAATCAGAATATCTATCATACACGCATTATCTAACGCATTAATTCCTTTATCGCCTCTTTGTAACCTTTTGCGCAATTTTGTTCCCGGGCCACAATAGTTATAGCCAGGTAAGTGTAATTCAAATGGTAAATTATTAATAGCGCTGTTTAAGAGTCCTTATTCGAAAGTCAGACTTCAACTGATGGAGAAAAAAAGATTATTCATTTATATATTATTTGTTAAGCCTGCTTCACGTAATTCTTCAATGATAGATATGATTTCGTTATCTAACCCTGTATTGCCAGCGTCACGCGTTGCAATAAGCAGTTTTAATCGTTCTACTAATTCGTTTGGGTCATCCCAATACACATATGAGATGTCTCTTTTTACTTTTTTCATTGAGGGCAAACCTTCACCAGATACATATAATTCTTTGCTTACTGCACGTTGCTTGGATAATTTGAAAAGAGGTTTTATAACGTTTAAATATTTCATACCCTTGTTGCTTTTTATGGGCTTATTAGGATCGAAGTCACGTCTATGTGCATTAGTTTTTAATAATAATGTTTTATATGATTGTTTATCATCTTCAGTTACTAATTTTAAGTCAGGTACTTTCTTAAACAATAAATCGTGTAAGCCTTGTGTTAAAAAATTGCTTTCTCCGACTGAGTTTGTTATTATTCACAGAAATTGGATAAGATCCAAGCATTAGCTTACCACGCACATTACCTTCACCAAATGGAATGTCTATGTAAAAACATTGTTTTTGCCAAGCAGGATCTTCGCGAGGAGAAGCGTACGAGTCTGACGTTTTAAAAGAAGCATTATTTGTTGTGTCAGAATCACTTTGGTTGCCACTTTCATGAGATGCAGAATCACTGTCATTTAATTCAGATTCAAATGATTTTCTCAGTAATGTTTTATTATCTAGACTTTCTTTCCTTCCATCTTCAGAAGGACTATATTTCAATGTTTTTATCAACTTGTTCCAGTTTTTAAAATCAAAATCCGTGTCACTAATGTTCAGATTGTTACCATTATTACTATTATTATTATTATTTACCATTTCATTAAGTGGACCTGTGATTGGTTTCAACATTGCTTCCAGCATTATATTATCGTTTGATTTGACATCACTAATGAGCTTAACTTTTTTTCTTACTGCTGCAGCAGATTGGAGTACTTTTTGTTTAAATAATTTCTCTTCGTTAATTTTATGTTTCATGTCCGAACTATGCGGCTCCATTTTAAGTTATACGTTTTTAATATAAATACTATGCTTTATGTATCCAGTTAATCAAGCACGATAAATGTATCAAAACCTTTCCTATAACAGCCAGAATGTCTATTACAATAGATTTATTTATAACTAAGTAATCAAACGGCATGTTCCATACTTGTCCACACATTTCACGAAACTGTGACCACGACATATCACTTCCTACGTGTTCATCATAAACATGCTTCAAATTAATATCATCTTGTTTAAAAAGAATAATTAAACTGGCACTATCTCTTATTAATCGTTTAGGTATTTTACTATACGTTTGATTCAGATAGAAGCTATCTATATTTTTGTGCCTCCCCCGATTGCAAAGTAATCTCGTATATTATTCTGATTTTCACACGCAACATCATCAAATATCATGATTGAATTAATGTTGGCTGCATGGGGGCTCAAGATTTCATCATTTTCACTATATTTTTGAAATGAAACAGATGGAACCAGCTTTAAAACTTCTTCTAGAAATTGATACATAGGTTGAGATAAGGTTTTAGAGTAAACATAAACATTTTGAAAGCGTAGCCCTTGTTCATGTAGCAGCAAACCAACAATTAAATTAGTTTTTCCACAGTTCCATGGTCCACATACTGTACACCGAATAATGTCAGGTAAAAGTGTCCCATGTCGAAAATAGCGTTTACTGGACGAATAACAAACGATATCCAACTGCAATCTCTGAGGTTGTTTTACAAACTTCATGTTACCAATAGGCACGTGCAACAAACTTGAATGAAAGTCAATATGCAAATAGTATATTCTCATAAGCTTTAAAGTATTTACTAAAATAATTCGTTCTTTACTTTAGGGTTCTATGATCCTAACATTACCATGAGTAGTAACAGCTCTTATCGGACCACAAACTACACAAAGACTGCAGGCCATCATGGCTAGGTATTAGGAATCATCAAATATGCAATTCGGATTCTGTCCCACTGCTACGGACTATGCATCGCGAACTATCCCAAATATGTGATCGAGAGTTCTGTCCCACTGCTGCAGAATTATGTTTTATATATTGAGAGTTCTGCCTCGCGACCGTGAAGGCGAGCGAAGCGAGCCGTAGCCCAGGGGAGTGGGGCAGAACTCCCAATATATAACTACTACAGATGATTATGCACGCCGGAAAAGTGCACACAAAAATTAGCATAAGTTTAACAGGCAAGGTCGCTTATAATTCATAACGCAAAAATGACGAGACGAGCTACATCGCAGCACTCGTAGCGTTGGCAGGCCTCGAATGAGTTATTAAAATTATGTAATGACTCCTACACACAATGGGCCATCATGGCGTGGGACAGGGTCGCAGTATTGCGTTGGAATGCGATGGAAGTATGTCTTTCTCCGTCTAATGCGTAATGCGTCCTGTATAATGGGCAATGATGAAAGATCGAAGAGAAGAACGTTAAGAATGATATACCATATTTTATACTTAATGATAATGTTCATTTTGTACAGTAAGAGACAGAAGTAGCTACGCGGACCTAGTGCTCAAAATGAACTACACACAACTCTAGAGAGAGAATAAGAAATTAAATGTATTGAAATTAACCCTTAAATGGGCATGGCGTGAGGGTAGATATTAGGTTAGGATGTAAGAAATGTTTCCATATTTTTTTATTTATGCATTTGTTTATTATCATTAAAACAAACACGTGAGAAATATAGTCCTTCAAACAGATATGGATGTCTGGTTTTCAGTCAATTAAACTTTTATCATTCTCCAATTAGGGCAGATGACTCAAACGTAGCTGCTGGACTAGCTGTACATTTGATATATTCATTTGTTGAATATTAGATAATATAATCTCCTCAGTAGGGTTAGGTTAGGTATATCCAAAATTGGCTGTTCCACAGCCTACTCACAGCTATCCTCTGATTCCTTATTGTCTGATGAGCACATTGCATTTCTATGCTACTTCGAGTTCTGATATTTAAAAAAAGTGTTCGGTTCTCAGGGCTCGCGATATAGGCGTTAAATGCCGAACCGTTTACACCGTGTAAAGCCCGGCGGTACTAAGAACCCCAATGACACGAACCCGCCAAGATCCGTCCCGTCCCGTCTCCGGGTCGGCGAGTCTCGGCTGCGCTCGGGTAACGGGAACGCGCAACTCGACCCGTCCGCGCCGGTTTGAGTTGAACTAAATAAGGTCCATTATTTATGAAAAAAACTCCTATAACTGGCTACCTCGTAGATTTATTAAGTATTACGTTAAAATTTAAACTTTATTTACCTTATCAAAAAATGTTTGTGTAATTTAAGAGTTATTTTTCATTATTAACGGCAAGTTTACAGTGGATTTTCGAATTTACTTTGAAACATGTAGTGTATAGTTGAATAAGTTCTACAAGGTAACAATTATTTGCATTAATGAGGTGTAGGTCTGTAGGTACATTAAATTAATTACTTTGGAAAGGCATTATCAGTGCCTCGCAACTTTTTTGGTTAAACCCGAAAGTCTTAGCGGGTAAACTAATGATAAACAAGTCGTTGCATTCCAAAAAAATATTAAGTTTTATGTGTTTGTGATAAAGTCCAAATTTCAACAATAAATCGGAGCTATTACTTACATCCTAAGTCTTCTTTGTTTGATTTGTTCGTCACCTGCCGGCGAAAAGGGTTTCATGACATTACCTGCTAACTACGAGTAGGTATATAGAGCAAGGAATATATTCTAATAAAATAATTCACAGTATTCAAGTATAAAATCATTGTTTTCATATTTATGAACATAACCATTATTGAATGGTTATGTTATGTTCGTTCTACTGCTTAGATGATTTTTGTAATAGTTAAAGCTCTAATATAGGTCAAGTTCGATAATGTACATCATATTATTATTGTCAGTTGGAAATAAACCGACATTATGATGTACACGTATCAAACGTTTTTACTGTATGGAAATGTTGTAGTTTAGAGTTGATTTTTTAAATTTATAACCTACTATCATACGATTCATAACCTGTTTTAACCTATGTTATTCATCCAATTATCTTCTTTTCCTTTTTTTGTGTAATAAATCCATTATATTTTATTTACTTTATAAAGATTTTTTTTTTACTTTGAGTTTAATTTTATTGAGACATTATTCTATTTTTGACATCACCAATACTTATTATGATATCAATAGGTTTGGCTGCAAGAGTAAAAAAACTTAAGATCCGTGTTCCGGGATCCCGGGATCATGGGTCTCAATCACACGGATCCTAATTACACGTTCTGAACGGGCCATAAAACCGTTTCCGTTTAACACAGAAACGTGCACGACCGCGAGCCCTTCTGGCACTTCGCCGGTCGGCCGCGAGCGTGCCGCGGCACGCTCGCTCTCGCTCGCTCGGCTCGCGCGCTGTAGGGTCGCGGTTCTACCTAACACTTCGCTTCGCTCGTCGTCGTACCTTCACCAACCTGCCTTAGATTCTACCAAAAAATATGCTAATTGTACATTAATAATAATAGTCATTATCATAGTTCCAAAGCAAAGCTTATATTTTTCCAAATGACATTTGACGATTTGTTTTTCGCCTAAGCTAAGCAAATCATTTGCTTCATAATTATTTGCCACATAAAGGTACGTTAAGTTAAATTTTGCATCATAAAATGTTGCCAAATAAGAAATGTGTGAAGTAAAGTTATGCCAACGATTGGTTATCCGATTGAAACTTCTGCGAAAAGTTGGATGCGAAGTAAAATTTGGCCAAACATCAAAAGGCAGTGCCTACACCGGAATCGCGTCCTGCTGATCGTTGTCGCAATAACATTTAATGTCTACTCATGCGTCCACAGCAATAGCCTACTAGCATAATCGGAACACGATTAAAATAATCTATGATTTACTTTTTTACGCCGAGGCCGAGCGATATTAGCTGTGTAATAATGAATATGCCAAACAAAGCTACTTAACTTGTTTATCATGAATCATATGATAGATATGAGAATGATTATACATTGTATAACTGGTTACCCGTCAGTTCTGCTTCGAAGGTCGCTTCGAGCTGTCGTTTTGTTTTTTAATTGCCGTTCTCCGACAAACTTGTGAGTAATTCTATTATTCGATTTGTATGTTCTATAATTAAAATGACAATCAAACTAGGTCTCGATAATTACACAGTTAAGACCGGCTTGAACCGGCGCCGGCGTGAACCCGTATGAAATGAACCGAGTGTGCGAGTGAATATGGAATACATCTTTGATATCAGAAACAACTTGTAGCTAAATATATTTATTAAAAATTTTGGCTGGAGACTGGATGGAGGCTATTAGATCAGGATATGTGGAAGAGTAAGAGGAAAGCCTTTGCATATGAGTTAAACAGCTTTCATTATTTATATATAAATAGTCAGAAACAAAATAGTTTTATTTATTGTTTATATTAAATGATTTATTACAGACTTACTACTAATTGCATGCAATTTATATCGTTAAAGTCTAAAAGATCAAATAATAAACTTAAGTACCTAGTTAGAGTTCGGTTTAACCAGAGATTAGTCGGGATATTTATCTAAGAATAAACATGATTAAATTATAATCGACCCAGCGAGCGAAGCGTCTATGCTTCAGCTTGGACGAAATATCGTTTTTCCTCATGTCCGGATGTTTGGATTTCCCCCTGTTCTCGCCTAGAGCTCACATTTCTCAATCGATTCTCATGAAATTTAGTGAGTAGGTTCGGTAAGTATACAGAATTATTTTGTCGAGTCAGTTTTTCGAAATTTTGAAAAATGGCGGAGATATGGGTTGAAAACGTAAAAAAATACAAGAAAGGGGTCAGCGTTGACTACTGACTTGGTACAAATTTTATGTTCCGTCCGCTGTATATTGAACTCCAATTTCGATGCCTTAGAGCACACTCGTACTAACTTTTCGGAAAAAAGTCGTTGCAATTAGTACCTAAGTGCACAAAATCTGAGGTTGAAACCACGACAAAAAAATTGTAATTAGTACGAGTGTGAACTAAGGCATCGTATAATAATGGTTTCCTGTTCGAATTTCAAATAAATAATCTCTACAACAACAAATTTTGCGTGCTATTTTTAAATTTCGAATATCTCAAAACTGGAATGTTTATATTATTTGGAATGTTTATATTATATGGTAAATTATTTTGGCTTTTCTAGAAGGACTTTAGTGCTTACTGGTTGGAATATATAAAATATTCAGGGAACAGAGGTACTAATACGTAATTTGGTTAATTATCTGCTTAACAAAATGAATTTTATAGCAAAAGAGGGAAACTTAGTCAATTTTCTAACGTTCTCCGCCAACCCCAGCAGCAACTACTACTTGCTCTGTAGTAGTGTTGTGTTCCCGGTGGTGAGCAAGGTCGCCAGAGCTCCCGAGGATGCGTTGTGTTGACAGCGAGGGAATTGGTTCCTTCAGCTGTCAACACGGCGAATCCTCAAATATATCAAGGGTCGGCAACGCCCACGCTACTCCTTTGTAGTTGCATGCTTCTATAGGCTGCGGTGTCCGCTTACCATCAGGCGTACGCCTGTTTGCCACCGTCGTTGTATAAAAAAAAATCTTAGGCAATGTAGAAAAATGACATTTAGCGGATGAAATTACCAACCAAATCCTACGGAAATGGTAGGTACATTACATTACAGAATGAGGCTTTGATGGCATTACGAGAGGCCTTTACCGACGCAGATGGAGGTGGTTTTACTTTTACCACTCAAGGGATGACGGTGGGCGTCTGGAAACGGGACGGGGATTATTTCCTCTTCGATTCCCATTCTGTGGATGCAAATCACCGGCTGATAGATTATCAGTCAGGGGCCGCATATTTGTATAAAACCGCGTCAGTTGAACAGCTCGTTACCTTGCTGTGCAGAATTTACAGCTAATCGCGTTCAAAAAGGTGTTTGTTTAATAACCTCGACATTTCGATGTTTTTAGTGTTCCGTACCAACATTGGTCCAACGGAACACTTATGCGATCACTCGGAGGCTGTCCGTCTGTCACAGTCACAGCCAGCTTTCTCGAAGACCGTTTGACATAGGAAGCTGAAATTTGGTATAGATATAGAAATGTATGGCCTAATTACATAAATAAATTCAAAAATATGTAAACCCCAATAAAAGGGGCAGTTTGAGGGGTATAAGGGGTTCAGCATTTTTTTTTATTGTAAGGAACGTGTGGGGGGGTATCATTCGAAAGCTCGTAAAATTTTGAGATGGTATACACATTTTGAGTTCTTTTTACGATAGCTCTTACTAGTGTAAAATATTACCAAAGTAACTTTTTTCATACAGTGCTGTCCCCAGCTCTATTTCAAAAACTATAGCCAACTAAGAAACACACCTGCACAACGGAAATTGGGTGTAGACGACGGGAAAATTATCAACATGACGCTAGCTTTACTAGTTTAAAGTATATTTACAAATAAAATTAAATAAAATCGGTATAGCGTCTCATTTTACGCTGGTTCTTCAGTATAGCCGTGCCTGGTGACGTACATTGCACTTCGCAGTCTGATAAATGAATATTGATATAATGAAAACACAGCATTGTATTTCGTGTTGTTTCCTATTTCCGATTTGTTCCGACCCAAACCGAAAAATACCCGATGTCAAGTAATTAGACAACGCAGGTCTGGTGTTTTCAACAATTACCCACGATCCAGTTAAAGTCTGACCTTCGATTCGGTGTAGTTGTTGCGGATCTGGGAGTCAATATATATACTAGAGGTGTGTGGTAGTTCAGAGATAGATTGTGAATAGTTTATATTTCCGTATTTCCGAATGAATCCGACGAATAATTTGCATCTAGTAACAATAAGATTTATTGGTCATAATCTATAGCAATTCAAATAAAGTACTCCGTACTTTATGAATGTTTGTTTTTAGTGTTCCATATTTAAAGCTGATACATAGACCAAAGGTTAATAAACCAAATAGAGGCGTCATAGTTATGACATTGTTTAGTGTTCCCATATTCAGTTTTGTGCAATTTTTTTGTTCGTATAAGTGCGCGTGACCGTGTGCTAAACGTATTTGGCTTGTTTGAAAACCGGCTTCACCGGGTTTTTCGTAATGCTCAGTCTATCTTTTTTTCTTGGTCTGAGGTTATCGCTCGCGGATTTGACAAATTTAAAGTTATCAACACAACACAGTAAAGTAAAGTAAGTAACTAGCCCTTACACAACACACAGCAATAAGTGCCAGTGGGCGGGGCACATTGCACGTAGAAACGATGATGGCCATTGGGGCGAAAAGGTTCTCGAGTGGCGACCACGTACCGAAAGGCGCAGCGTGGGTAGGCCCCCTACAAGGTGGACCGATGACCTGGCCCCGTATCATGGTCGGCCTTATCACGCAATAAGTGACAAGATAAGAGCGTCGTCTCGTTCTATCCAACGGTGTCAGCCAGTGACGGACGCTCTATCTCGTCACTTATCGCGTGATAAGGCAGACCATGACACGGGGCCTGGTAAAGATCGTGGGAGTCCGCTGGATGCGGGTGGCGCAGAACTGGTCATTGTGACACTCTTTGGGGGAGGCCTATGTCCTGCAGTGGACGTCTTTCGGCTGATATAATGCTGGCTGATGACGCATCAATATCAATGAATATTTTGGATTTTGTGATATGAGAACTAAAAAAAAAACCTATTGAATCTTCTTATTCTTGTTGCGGTTTTGTTTGGGTTACTAAAACACACAAATAATACTATGCTTAATAATGGCTTCAGATTTCAACACTACAAGCAGCTTTGGGTGTTCTATATTTTAACAGTTCTACATATTGTTGACTCTATTTGGTTAAAATCTAGAAACAAAATAGCATCAAAGTACGAGGTTCTTTATTTGATTTAAAATTGGAATACCGAGCTGTACCTAGTGGTGAATCGTATTGTTGCCTTATACCATTCAAGTTTGAGAGCTTGCTGCAACAATTTTGAACCCGACACCTAAAAAAAAGGCGAGGACCTAAAACATTAAAATGACTCGTTTTTCGTATGTACTGGGAAATGAATATACTGAAGACGAATGCGTAAATGCATTTCACAGGATACTTTCAGAAAATTCAAGCTACCGTCCGCGCGACGTGCTTTTAATGCACGCTCTGCACTTGATTGAGCCTGTGCCTCGGGGAGAAGACCATTTACAAGTCATTTTCCGAGAAGCTTCCGGGAACAAACCATTTAATGACGCTGGACACTGGAATTGTGTTCATTTTGTAAATGGTGAATTAAAAATATATGATAGTTTGTACACCGATTTTTCGCCAATGCAGGAGCAGTTTCTGTCGAAACTTTTTCCCTATAAGCCCCGGAAATCTTTCCCAGTCGTGCAGCAACAAACGAACACATACGATTGTGGAGTTTTTGCAATAATAGAAATATATTTTTTCTTGAACTCCATTCAATAAATCAAGCAGTTTAGTTAGTAGCAGTTAGCTTCAAAATCAGGAGATAAAGTATGAATCATTTGAAATAACTGAATGTCATCATCATCATAAATTTAAGAATTATCCTCTTGTCGGTGGAGTATTTTCCATTTCTCTCTGTCGTACGCCAGCCCTATGATTTGCTGATACGACACGACACCAGCTTTTTCCTTCATTTGGTCTATATAACTGCGTCGTGGTCTTCCCCTGCCTCTCCTTCCTTCTATCTTTCCTTCCATTATGGTTTTAAAGAAGTTGTCGTGCCGTATCATATGACCAATCATTTTCCCCCTTCTAGTGCTGATGGTGTTCAAGATCGATCTCTTCTCTTTTACCCTTCTCAAAACGTCCTCATTTGTTACTCTCTCAGTCCAGCTTATACCTTCCATCCGTCTCCAACGCCACATTTCAAACGCTTCCAGTCTTTTTCGGTTCCGCTCCGAAACGTGGCAACTGATTGTACGGAACACTAATAATTGCTGAGTTCCGACTCGCACTTGGCCGATTTTTTGATAATGACCACGATTTCAATTCAACCCCCATGAGTTACAAAGGTATAAGATTACTAAATTCAACCGTTTTGAAACAAACCCACGAGGTCTAAAGCTCACAGAGCCACTAGTTAAGTATTTTTTTATTAAATTGTGTATAATTACATATAATTGTTCATATTTACAATAAAACAAACAAAACAAAACTTAAAAGCACAAAGCTTTATAGAAAACAAGCCAGAGGCCATAACCTACAGACCGATTACAAGCAACCGGATTATTAAATTCAAACTAGAAATACAAAACCATTTATCTTTGACATGTTTTCATCATAAGATCCTAACTATGCATTTAATCCTTTTTTTGACATAATTATTGCACAATTTAATTCTATATTTAAACAAAAAACCATCTCGAAATGTCTGACTAAAAAGAAAATCAATGACTGGGCTACGATGGGAATCTTTAAGAGCAGGGACCGGCTGTATAAACTATATGGCATGAAAGAATATAACAGAGATAGTGTTTTTCTAGAGTATGTCAAGAATTATTCGCGAATATTCAAAAACGTCTGTGTTGCTGCCAAATCTCACTATATCAGCTCAAAGGTAAAGGCTTCTGATAATAAAATAAAAACTGTCTGGAAAATGATTAGACAAGAAGGTTCTTCTCAAAAACCCCGTGATTGTCAATTTAACATACAACGTGAGAATAAAATAATTAACTTAGGCATAGAAGTAGCGGCAGCATTTCAAGACTATTTCTCGAATATAGCAAGTGATACCACTAAAGACCTTGAGTCATCTACAGTGCAAGCTGAACTGCTACTACGTTCTTCAATTAGTAAATGTATAAACCTCTTTGAATTTAGTTCTATAGAACCACAAACCATATGTAAGGCATTCAAGTCGTTAAAGAATAAATGTACTGAAGATTTATGGGGAACCTCAGTAAGATCTATAAGCTATATCATTGATCCAATTGCTCCTCATCTATCTAGTATATTTAACTGTTGTATAAGCAAGGGTATATTTCCAAACCTAATGAAGTCTAGTAAAGTTTTACCTTTATTTAAATCTGGTGACAAAAGTGATATAGCGAACTTCCGGCCAATTTATATTCTGCCGGTTCTAAGTAAAATCTTTGAAAAAATAATGTTGAATCAGTGGCTGGCTCACTTCGCAAAAAATAAACTGTTTCGTGAACAGCAGTACGGCTATACAAGGGGACGCTCTACTACTGATGCTGCTTCAATGCTCATGAAGCATATTTATAAATTTGGGAAGACTCTTGTGATGCACTAAGAATATTCTGTGACTTGTCAAAAGCTTTTGACTGCGTTGAATATGACATTATAATAATTAAATTAAGACATTATGGATTATCTGAAATCGCCCTAAACCTTATATCAAGTTATCTCATCCACAGAACGCAAACCGTAGTTATTAATAAAATTCAGTCGGAGGAGGCTCCTATTAGACTAGGAGTACCTCAGGGATCCATTTTAGGACCTTTCCTTTTCTTAGTCTATATAAACGACTTGCCAAGTATTGTAAAAGACGCTTGTGAAATTGTATTATTCGCAGATGACACATCTTTCATTTTTAAAGTCAATCGACATTCTGATAATAATAATGACATTAACAATACTCTTGACAAAATTTATTCAAAAACATAAACATTTTAACAATGGCATCACAGTACATTTATGATACCATTATGTATGCTCTCAAAAATGTACACACGTTCCGTAAATGCACAGTGCGAGGCATAAACACAAAATTGCAATAACCATATTTCGGGTTAGCAAAAGTCAGTAAATCCTCTTTGAGTCAATGCATTCATTTCTATAATAAACTACCCAAGGAAGTACTAAAGTTACCCTCTCCTAGGGTAAAAAAACATTTAAAGACTCCTACTGAAAAAGGCATATTATACCGTTGAAGAGTTTTTAAATGATAAAGATGACTGGCCTCCTATAGGACTACATAAAGACCTTGATAATAATTGAAACAGACATACATTGAATTACTTAGAATTAGGTGACATATTAATTATTTTAATTAGGAAATGTGTACGTGTTTGTGTAACAGAATGGTAATATTGGTGATAAAACGGATATATAGATACAATGTATAATCTTTGACGATGCAAAAGTGATTATGAAATCCTACTTGAATAAATGATTTTTATCTTATCTTTATCTTATCTTATAAGAAATAAAATTGGCCGCCCTCGACATAATGTTGCCTGGGGCATCGTGTCCAAGACGCTCGCCGAGTTTCCCAACTGGATGGCCAGGCTCAGCCTTTGGGTGAAGTATGAGCCCGCCCTGCGATCGCCTGTGACCCCGATCAATTTTTGGAATACTTTTTTAACAAACTCCTTAGAGTCGGAAGACCAAGGTCCTAGGGTCCAAATATTAAGGTCGGATGTAAGCTGTGTGATTATTGGATTGATGGCGAGACTAAAAATTGCGGGCCGAGAGGGTCTCCCTGCTGACAGCCAACGCACGAAGATGTTTCCTTGTTTCTAAACATTAATTTTGACGGTGTACCATAGCACTGTATTAAATAATCGAAGATTTCGGGAAGTTCTTTTTGCCAAATCAGACCCCGAGGGAGAAAGATGAAGAATTAATATTTTTTGTTTATTTTCTACTAAAATTTGCAATACACGAAGCTGACTGTCCTGGGTTCAAATCCCGGCAAGGTCAAATATTTGTATGAAATATCGAGCTCGACTTGGATGTTTTCTATGTATTAAAGTTTCCATACGTATTAAATTACCCACGACACACGCCTTTTAAATGACGGTACTATTGTAAAAATTGAATTGTTTTGTTATGGTGTACCTCGTCATTATCTGCGTAGTGACAATTTTGCTAGCATTTTTGGGTTAATAACACCCGCTTAAATTACCTATGTAAAAAGTGTTTCTTAGTGTAAGTTGTATACCATTCCGAACAATGTAATTATCTCGACTTTATTTGTCAAGACGTTATAGTTTATTATGATCCTTGAGTTTTGCGGAGTTATGTTAGCGTCATAACGGCATTTCATTGATAAATACGTTGTTCATTTACTAGTTGATTGTTTTGTTTAAAAGTACTATTAATATTGCGTAGCACAACTACAAGTTCGGTGAGATAAATATTTGAAAATGTATCTAATTCGGCTCATACCCACATTTATAAATATTTAAAAACGTATCTGATTCGGCTCATACCCACATTTATAAATATTTGAAAACGTATCTGATTCGGCTCATACCCACATTTATAAATATTTGAAAACGTATCTGATTCGGCTCCTACCCACATTTATGATTCGGCTCATACCCACATTTATGATTCGGCTCATACCCACATTTATGATTGGGCTCATACCCACATTTATGATTCGGCTCCTACTCACATTTATGATTGGGCTCATACCCACATTTATGATTCGGCTCCTACCCACATTTATGATTCGGTTCATACCCACATTTATGATTCGCCTCATACCCACATTTATAAAACCACGTGTACTGGTTCCACCGTTAGGTTTATTTTAATTCTTTATCTTCCGTCTTTCTGTTTTCTTTACTTTTCACGATTATTTTGAAACGGATGTCGATGAGGCAAAATAAAAAACCGGCCAAGTGCGTGTCGGGCCACGCGCAGTGTAGGGTTCCGTAGTTGCCTGTCTGTCTTAGTTAAATGGTTTTCGAAAACCCGTAATATTTTTGAACGAGCTATCCAACGATATCCCACACCATGGGTTTGACGAGAAAAAAAAATTACATCCCCGCTTTAGGTGTAGTGTAGGGGAGGTACCCTAAAAAATATTTTTCCAAATTGTATTGTACTGTTTTGTCGGCATGATTGATTTATATGTCCATGCCGAATCACAGTTTTCTAGTAGTAATGGTTACTGAGCTAAGCCGAAGACGGACAGACAGACAGACGGACGGACATGGCGTAACTATAAGGGTTCCTTGTTGACTACGGAACCCTAAAAAACATTCTTAAATAAAAAAAGAGGTTAAAAATTTGGACAGATGCGCTTTTCATAATCCCGTATATTGCATGGTGCATTACTAAATACTTAGGTGCGTAATATTTTGATAGCAAATAAAGTAAGTTGAAGGCAACATTCAGCGTTAGCTTGCTTTTGATCTCAATCTTACTTACTTAGTTAAAACTTTTCTTTGTATACATTATTGGATTGTGATGCATTGATTGGTGTTCTTAATCAATCCATTCGATTTAATTTCTCTGCTTAAGTAAATACAATGCCTGGAGGTGCTACAAAAATTGCTCGTAATTCATAAATGTAAAGTTTCTAGTTACGCGGTCAGGATTCACACTCATAGTCATAGAACATGATGGTTATGCACAGTCTGTGAAGGTGAAGGTGTTCAGTTATTTCTAGCAGAATTGGAATTAATTTAGCTTTGAGTTACAGGTCTTAATAACCAGGCCATTTTGTGTAGCACCCGTTGAAGCATACAACATAGTCCGAAATATTTTTGCTATATACCACTCTCGTGCAATAGTTTTGAAGATATTTTCCAGTATGTGTGTGTGTGTGTGTGTGTGTAACATGCAAAATGTACTTTCCGGCGTGTGATTTATCCCGCGGCTGTGCAGCCGAGCTTGAGGTTTATTTATTAGGACAGATACTCCTAGTGTTGAATTTTTATATTACGTATTATTAGTTAGAGAAGTATTATGATAATCCAGTCAATTTAATTCCGAATACTTAATAAATTTGATTATCAGCCGTTGTGAGCCATGATTTTAAGGTTTTATTAAATAATTGGTTTAATTCTAAGAAGTCATTCAAAACAACTTAATTAAAAAAACTTAGTGTATTTTTTTGGGTTCTGTACCTCAAAAGGAAAAAACGGAACCCTTATAGGATCATTTTGTTGTCCGTCCGTCCGTCCGTCTGTCAAGACCGTTTTTCTCAGAAACGCGTGGAGGTATCAAGCTAAAATGTTTATACCAAATACCCAGGTCTATTGTCCCTTGGAGCTGTGAAAAAATCAAATTTCTAAGCCAACGCCATCAAAAGATACAGCCGTTTATGCCACAAACCGCAAATTTTCGAAACTCGCAAGGGAATTTAATTTTAAACTTTCTTCTTACTTCCCGTGAACTCAGAATCTTGAAATTTGGTACGAAGCAACGTCTTATAGCACAGATAAAGGAAAATTTGCGAAAACCGTAAATTTTTATTTACATCATATAATAAAGATATTTTTATATACCTACAGGTTTGTACGGAACCCTCGGCACGCGAGTCTGACTTGAATTGGCGAATTTTTTTTTTCTCAAATCTCAAGGTAAATTGCGGTTTACGATTTATGATGTATTAAAAAAAAACTACTTACTAGATCTCGTTCAAACCAATTTTCGGTGGAAGTTTGCACGGTAATGTACCATATAGTTTTTTTAGTTTTATCATTCTCTTATTTTAGAAGTTACAGGGGGGGGGGACACATTTGACCACTTTGGAAGTGTCTCTCGCGCAAACTATTCAATTAAGAAAAAAAAAATTAGAAACATCAATATCATTTTTGAAGACCTATCCATCCCCACACGTATGGGATTGATGCAAAAAAAATGAGTTTCAGTTCTAAGTATGGGGAACCCCCAAAATTTATTGTTTGTTTTTTTCTATTTTTGTATGAAAATCTTAATGCTGTTCACAGAATACATCTACTTACCAAGTTTCAACAGTATAGTTCTTATAGTTTCGGAAAAAAGTGGCTGTGACATACGGACGGACAGACAGACACACAGACATGACGAACCCATAAGGGTTCCGTTTTTTGCCATTTGGCTACGGAACCCTAAAAAGTGGCATAAGTTAAAATAAATAGAATAATGACATTAGTATTTTATATAACTTTCATTAATTGAGTAATTATCAAAATAAACACAGTTATAGTTGGCAGTTAACTTTTAGCATTATCTACAAAATAAAAGCAAAAACAATCTTAATCAATCAAACTTACAAAAAATATTAATGCCATTAGTTTTCCAAATTTTCAAAGTGCTGTACCCAAAAAGTGTATTTTTCTGATAGTGACGGTTTGGTTTTCAAGGAGCGATATGTATTTATTTTTGCATTACAACTTGACGACCGGTTTGGCCTAGTTGGCAGTTTGGTAGTAAGTAGGGCATACTTTATGAAACTGATTCTTGGACAATTTTCGTACGATATCAAGCGAGATTGCAAGATTGAACTTTACATATAGAACACAGCACGGCAAAACGGTTCATCTAACTGCAAATGGAAAACCGCTACGAGTATTATTGTATATACCTGGTGGTTAAATAAATAGATTTACAAATAAACTTAGTGTTGCATCCTAATAATAATATAAGGGAAATTATAATAATATAAGTGCAGCGACTAAAGTTTTCATTAGCATCAGCACCGTAAAGTCTTTTTTAGTATGTAATTTAGTATGTAACGGGTTAATAGAACAGCTTCTATTAAAATATTAGGCCATCTTTGCAATCCAGCGCCAATTCACAAACAACAATTAATATTTAATAAAATAAAATCATAAAATTAAATAAAATTGGTTTAATTCAGCTAACTAACAATTACGAGTCCATAAAAGTTAAAATTATATCTATACTTAATTACTACTAGTTATGTCACTTATGTCATCAAAAACCAGGTCACGTGTGCTGTACGAGGTCACGCGTGTTGTACGAGGTCACGCTCGAGTGTACGCTAGTCGTGTCGTAGTCCAGCGTAGGAGGAGCTGATTGTCCAGCCTGTCGGCTACGAGTATAACGGCCAGCACGTCTAGCACACGACGGCCGCGACATACTCTCGATTTTTATCGCACTATACCTTTTCTTCTAAGTGTTCTAATAAGAGAGAGACGGATAGTGCGAGAAAAATCGAGAGAGCTCGCGCGCCGTCGCGTCCTAGCCGTGCAGAAGGCTGTTGCGGCCGTCTCGCATGACGCAGGTGCCGAAGCGCGGCTGCGGCTGCGCATCGCGCACGCACGATGGCCGGGAAACCATCCACGCGCGCGTGCGCGAACATGCCTGATGGCCGCTCCACACAATGGGCCATCCTGACCCATCATACAGGACGCGGCTATGCGGTAGAACGAGACATAAATATGTCTTACTCCCTTTAATGCATAGTTGCGTCCTGTATCAGGTCAGGATGGGCCGTTGTGTGGAGCGGCCATGACGCGCTACACCAGCGTGGCAGCCTCAACAGCGCCCTAAACGCGTTATTATACTGAACGCGGAGAGCACTCGGCTCCCTTTGCGAACAGCTGGTCCATAGGGCACATTGTTTATTGTATTAAAAAGTACATCTGAAACTTACAGCTAACCGCCAAAGCGTCACAGATCTGAAACTAAAACATATCATAAATTAAAACATTACGCATGACATGCATGAGTAGTCACAGATTAATCTGATAAGTATTGTTCAATAAAAACCTTGCATTCCTACAACAAGCAGGCTAATCTGGTTGTGAACAGATCACAGTGCGGTGCTGCGTCCAGCGCGGAGTCGAGGACTGCCTGCGCCGATCCGGAGTACGTAATGTTTGCTGACGACACGTGCATTATTGTGAACGCTGATAACATCGATAATCTAAGATCCAAACTATCTATGACAATGCTCAAAATTTCAATGTGGTTCAAAACAAACGGGATGTTACTTAACGTAGACAAAACAAATATAATACACTTCAAACTAAGAAAGAAAGATGACTCCCAATTAAACATGGGACACGGACTGACATGGGACACGGACTGACATGGGCCCCCCACAGCGACCATGTGTGTAATAGACTAGCTTCAGCGTGCTATGCATTATCCAGGCTCGCTCCTACGCTATCCATAAATAATATTAGTAGACTTATGGGCAACATCTGCTGATCGTGGTAGACCGTTCAAGCTTCAGAAGCGTGCATTGCGAATCATTGCTCGTAAACCAGTTGATCACCCAGCCAAGGACCTGTTCAAACACTACAAAATCTTAACGCTGCCCAGTGTATACATTCGAACTGCTTGCCAATACGTGAGAGCTAACCAACATAAGTACTCAGCGTACGGCTTTAGAAGCGAGAGGTGTCGCGCGAAAAACCTCGCGCCCCCGCGACGGCGGCTGGCTTAGGCTCGTGCATCTCTTGACGTGTTCGGGCCCAAAATATATAATTGTATTCCAATTGATATTAAAAACTCAGCCAGCGACACAATCTTCACAAATAAGTGTATCTAATTCAATAATTTAATCAAAATTATGTAATAAATTCCTGTAAATAATGTAATTTTTTGTAATGTAATTCTTCAATCGGACTTATTGAAAATAATTGAAAAGAATGAAACGACATTTTATTTACCAAATAAGGACCTATTTGCCATGACATGTGAACCATTGTATACATATATAGAACATAAGTGCAGTACCTTATCATTTTTTGACGTGTAAAATTTTCAATTTTATTAATAAAGAATCTGAATCTGATCTCACTCGCACTCTCTGCGCTCGGGAGCGGCGCGCGTTGCAGTAGGTCGGTGCGCGCGCGCGGCCAGGCCAGCATAATAACCGTACCCCTTCTCTCGTTAGGTTATCCCTATTTGGTAGTGACCCTGCCTAGGAAGTCGGTGAGGAGTCTAGTATTAATAGTGAATTTAGTTCGTTCGTCTATATCTAAAGATTTTAGCCAGCAGCGCCATCTAGTTTATTTTGTGCGCACGACATGCAATCATATCAGCTGTAGATGTCAACCGATGCAAGCGAAGCCCGTAAGGTATCCATGCATTAATGCAGCCGATAGTACAAATAAAATTTATCGTCTTTATCTCACAATTACATCATTAATATTTTTAAACAATTTTGTTGAAGGCCATATGATAATAGGCGTAAAAAGTTTTAGCCATTTAGATTTTCGAGTATTTAGTCTTAGGAACAATAATAATAAGGACAATCAACAATTATGTAAACACATAGACAACATGATGGAAAACAGTACCTACCTGTATGCACGCTTCTAATGAGTGATACTCATATAATAGAAGTTTATATCTCATCAACGGAACGAGGCGACATGCTTGTATACTAAACTAACATGAATATATATATATCTAGCTATCGTATAGTAAAAAGAAAAAACTTTATTCAGGTAAATTATGAAATATAAATTTTCACGGGGCCGGAATTTCCTAGTAAGTGAATATTACACCTGTAACAGGAAATCCCGCTCTTCCACAGTAGCAGCAAGTATTCAATATCACCCGACGTAGACTTAAATAACATGCATTGATTAGTTACATTAATTTACAGATCTTTAGATAGTCTTTATTTATTTATATTTATTCTATATTCTTATTTATTTACCATAATAACTGTGGACATGTTGTGTGTTTTGTGTGTGTGTGTATATGTGTGTGCGTGTGTAAGTGTGTAAGTGTGTGTATTTGATACTAATTATGTTCTTCCTAGTAACTTTTCTGTTTGCTCATATATATAATAGAAGTTTATATCTCATCAACGGAACGAGGCGACATGCTTGTATACTAAACTAACATGAATATATATGTCTAGCTATCGTATAGTCAAAAAAAAAAAACTTTATTCAGGTAAATTATGAAATAAATTTTTTCACGGGGCCGGAATTTCCTAGTAAGTGAATATTACACCTGTAACAGGAAATCCCGCTCTTCCACAGTAGCAGCAAGTATTCAATATCACCCGACGTAGACTTAAATAACATGCATTGATTAGTTACATTAATTTACAGATCTTTAGATAGTCTTTATTTATTTATATTTATTCTATATTCTTATTTATTTACCATAATAACTGTGGACATGTTGTGTGTTTTGTGTGTGTTTGTGTGTGTGTGTGTGTGTGTGTGTGTGTGTGTGTGTGTGTGTGTGTGTGTGTGTGTGTGTGTGTGTGTGTGTGTGTGTGTGTGTGTGTGTGTGTGTGTGTGTGTGTGTGTGTGTGTGTGTGTGTGTGTAAGTGTGTAAGTGTGTGTATTTGACACTAATTATGTTCTTCCTAGTAACTTTTCTGTTTGCTCATAATTAAGTATTTTTAACATATCTACCAAAGTCTTTTTACAGTCGAACAGCGTCATAGAGTAAATGTTGGTTTCTTTGTTAATATTATTGTACAGGTAGGCTGACTGATACGCGAATTGTCTTTTTGCAAAAATTGACCGACATGTTGGCAGGGGAGCAACCTTAGTTTTTCTTCTACGCTCATTACTATAGCTTACATATGGCAACGTTTTGTGTAACCTCAAGAGAGCGTGTAGGATCATCGATTTAAAATACCCTTTACTTTAAAGTATTTTAAATCGATGTGTAGGATATATAGTTTCCTCATGGTTAGCACGTCACAATAACTATACAGATCTATGGTTGGATACCGATATGGTTTGAAGTACATTACTTTTAGCAAGCACCGTTGCCCCCTCTCCACATCCATAAATTTAGTTTTTGCTGCACCTCCCCAAGTTGGAATACAATAGGTCATAATGGACTGTGCCAGTGTCATATAAAGTTGATTAAGGAGTTCTTTTGAGGTAATATGCCGTAGTATTTTAAAAATCTAAATTAGTTTTCTTACCCTATTGTTTATGTGTTCAATATGTTGTTGCCATGAGAGTCTCTGATCTATAATGACTCCAAGATATTTTGTAGAACTGACCCTTTCTATGAGAGGACAATCACAATGACAAGGGCTCGTGTTCATATGACATGTGTGTATTTTTATTTTGCAATTTTGAGGTGGTTGGTTTCTGTTGTACTTTGAAAAACATTTATAATTCGTTTTAGCTGTGTTTAGAGATAAGAGATTAGACGCGAGCCAAGTAGAGATTTCAGTAAGACCTACTTCGGCGTCCCTATGGATTGCGTCCCAGCCATAGTTCTACATAACTTGGAATTTACCGACGCTTTATCCATCGGTTTCCGCAATTCATCATCCTTCTACCGACTGTACCCTAAACATTGAGTTATTTATATAAACTAGAGCAGACATCACCTAGCATAAGTTTGCGCATGTGCATGTCACCTACTCTCCTGTCATGAGAGTACCTTGGCTTAGTCTGTGGCGGGCACTTATGGTTGTTTCGAGTGTAGTTGGCCTTAAAACTTTATAAAATGCCTTAACAATAGAAAAGTACGGGAATCACTTTACATCGATAAATTCACGGGTGTTTTTGAATAACATATTTTTTTCTGTAATTTATAAGATGCGCGCCATAACGGCGGTCATTATTTCAAAGATTAAAAAGCCTTTTGCCTTATTAGCTAAGTACAGTCAAGGGCAAAAATATATATACAAGTTTAGACCTTATTGTAATGCAATAAGTAAAAATATGCATAGATATTTATGCCCTTGACTGTACATACCGGCCATGCTAAAGGAACATTAAACTTAACATCTGAGGATCCCGAGGGACAGTTTTTTGTCTTGGCGCGATTGCTATCTAAATTGATATCTGAGGATCCGCATGGACCTCAAATAGGACTTTGTCATCAAATCTGACACAAATTGCATCAACACAGTGCATCCTCGGGAACTAGGCAGATATCCAGTAAAAACAAATCACAAATACCAGATGTCGATGATGTGATTCGTGATTAAATCAATAAGTAGTTTTTTTTTAATGTGTGTATTAAATCACGCTATGTGTACGATGAAAGTATGCTTCCTCCTCGAGATTTTCTAGCTATACTGTTCTATGTAAAGATCCCCTCATGGGCCTTTAAAATGTACGCAAAAGGGCCGTCCGCTACGACTCGCGGATAAATGTACGAGAAAGTCCTCGTGACCTGGTGGCCACCAGCCACAGTAAATTTACTTATGTGCCGCTCCCCTCATGCGATCACTAAGTTTAGGATGAAAACAGTGCCTGCGACGGCCTTCTTACTGCTCCAGACCCCGTCTTGGGATGACATCACATGTAAACTCACGCTGCGCCGCTAGGTGGTGGCGAATATAAGTGAAAATCCTTGATTTATACACACAATATAATTCGATCACCAACTTTACGGACACACACTACATAATAGGTTTTAAAATAGAATTATTAACTACATTTTTCGTAATTAACTACCGCGTACCATGCTCCGCGAGACGAATCCTTCCGTGAAGTGCTTACCACAGATTAGATAGACAACACCTTCGATGTGACACCGTTCGTTCCGAAACGCAGCGATACATCAAAATGAACCAACATTTAGCCCGCGGATGTTTGCAGTAAGAGAATTTAATACTATTTAATTCACATTACAATTTACATGTTGATTTTGCTTCAACACTATGGTTATATACAAATCCGAACTCAGAAAATTGTCGTATCTATTGCACGTTCACATACTCTTCGATTACTCCAAGATGGCGGGCTGATGGAAAACGTCAAGAAAAATGTTCTAGGTTGCCAGTCTATACGTAGTAATAGTAAGTCAATGACCCCAAAGGAGCAGGCGTTCCGCATTGACACCTGGTCCCAAGATTTTTGGCGTAGGCACTCTTTCTGACGATTGGGCCTTCCAACCCAGAGGGAAAACTAGGACTAGACCGCGGTTTACTCACGGTGTAGTCCTTCGTTTCTAAAGCAGTAATTATTGTTTTTTATTTTTGTAAATAAATACTGCATTTGACCCATGAAAAGTAACCTTTTAAGATTCACTTTCTAAACTCCGATAATTTCACAGATACCTAATGTTATTCTACGTTTGGATAGCCGCTCTCGTGGCGGCTGTGTACCTGTACTGCAAGCAGGTGTACTCAAGGTTCGCGAAGCATGGAGTCAAACAATTGAAGACGCGCGCCCTGCTGGGGAACATATTACACATCCTGCTGCGAACTAAACATAGCGTTGTTGCCCTTGTTGAACTGTACAACAAGTTCCCTGAAGAGAGGTGGGTATTTACTGCTTTTTGTGTGTGTATTTTATTTTATACTACGACGATCGCAAACAAGCACCCGGCCTATACCCATGGACGCTTGCGACACCAGAAGAATCACAAGCGCGCTGCCGACCCTTTATTGATTTAAGAATACGTTGTGTTGACAGCAAGAGGCAGATGCAGATCCCACTCTTAACACAGCGCAGCGTCGGCAGCTCTGGCGACCTTACTCACCACCAGGAACACAACACCGAATACCCACAAAGAAAGAAGTGGTGTTTTAAAATTGTTAATAGTCAATCTAGGACGCTTAGCATGTGCACTAGGGAGCCTGTCTGATTGTCGCCATCTTGGTTCTATACAACGTGCTCGGTAATAACCAAACAATTTTACAAGCAATTAAGGCAAACATGAGGTCTTACGGAGTAAAAACTGAAAAGTAAGCAGCTATCTGATATTTTTTTCTTTACATACAATGTTATTAATAACTTGCTCGACCAATAATACACAAAAATTACGTTTAATGTTTTTTTTTCTAAACATGGTCAGGTACGCGCACGCGCTGGTAAACTCATCTGCATTCCCTCTCGATCAACGTGTTTACCTTCCGGGGGTTATAGTGATAGTGATGTGCCCGTATGGGAATTCCCTGGGAATAATCCCTTGTTCCCCAAACACGGGAATATTGAAATACAAATTAGGAAAATTGAAATTGTAATAAAAATAAATAATGCCCCGACAAATGCCATTCGCCAAAAACTGACTTTTTATCTCAATTAGAATTAATTAATATGTGAATATTTTCATAAGTATTTTGTATTCATACATATTTTATATCGTCTTTGTTAAATACATACTTGTAGAAGTACTTTTGGATAATTTGTTTTTTTCGTCCGAGTTTTCAAGCGAAGAAGAAGCGAAGCGTAGGCTGAGGTTTTCGTACGAATAAAAGGCCCAAAATATCCCTTTAGGGAGCGCTCATGCGCTCCCAATAATATTTCAGAGTCATATTTATTTATTTATATTATTCTTTATTTGCTATCCGATTTTGCTAGATGACCTCTGATTTTATAGCAAATATAGGAAGGCAGAGATCAAGGTTGCTGGTTTTTCAATATCAACAGCGACGTGGTCAGTGACTGAAGTTCCAATATAATTAGGTCTCTAATGTCTAACAGTTACTATCGGTGCAGGAATCAACCAGTTTTGACTGATATATTATTAGTCTTTAGCCGCCTAGCACTCCTTTACATCCAGTGTTTTTTCACGTTTTATCTATATTTTGCTAAAAGTTTTAATAGGGTTCTTTTTCACTTTCTAGTCAAATAAATGGTTGCCTATTTTGAAGTCTTTAACTCGTAGATTCAAGGAGTTCCCATACAAAGTTCAACCCCATTTTTTAACGCCTTTGCACCCCTATCTTTAAAATAATTATAGCCTAAAACCTGGCCGGGGATTTACTCGACAGATTATTAAATTTTGCATCAAAATCCGTTCAGCCTTTTTCACGCGATGCGCGATCACATAAAAACATTCTTAAAACTGTTGGACGAGTTCTGTTCTCGATTCTAAGTGTCCCCTCCCCAGCCAGCTTTTTTTCCAATATCTTCCATGTACAGACTTTCGACCCTCTTCAGCTTTATTGTATTGTGTAGATGATATGAATTTTCTTCAATGACGCGGATTAATATAAAATAAAACAAAACGTTGCTCTGTTAACAAAGATTTAAGAAAATCACCTTATTTATCAGAAAAATCTTTACAAACTTTGTCTTAGAAACTAGAGACTACTTCCTAAATAGGTATAACCTGAGCTTCAGAACAAGCAGTGCTCTTCCCCGTATGTTTTGTTCTAATTTAGATGTTTGACAAACAATATTTAGAGTATTCAGAGGCAATTTATTCAATCAGTAAGGATTTTATTACCGAGTTACATTATAAGTACATACCAACAACTAAAATCTCACCTGTAAACAAAGAAACGACATTTTAAGTTTATTTCTCAATCTTTTAACAACAATTATTCAAAATTATAATACAATGATATTTTACATCTTATTTCTTTTACCTCGTGAACACATGACACATGACAGTATTGAATTGACAGCACGCTACTTTACCGACAGTGTCGCGTCGCGCGCTGCTTTACCGACAGTGTCGCGTCGCGCGCTGCTTTACCGACAGTGTCGCGTCGCGCGCTACTTTACCGACAGTGTCGCGTCGCGCGCTGCTTTACCGACAGTGTCGCGTCGCGCGCTGCTTTATCGATGGAGCAGACTGTGGTCATATTAACAATATATTTTTTTTTTTTTACATGCTAATTACATGTTTATTTCCAGGTTTTACGGCAACTATGAGTTCCTCAGGCCGGTGTTGTTCATCAGGGACATCGAGCTGATCAAGAAGGTCGCTGTTAAGGACTTCGAACACTTCCTTGATCACCGCTCGGTTGTCGACGAGAAGATAGACCCGCTCTTCGGAAGAAACTTGTTCTCTTTAAAAGGTATCCAAGGCAAAGTTATTTATTCTTCAGTGTAGGCATTATATGCACCTATGAATTTCGATAAACTACCACCGGTTCGGAAAGAAAACCTTTGCTTCGAGAAAGACTAGCGTAAAAATCTCGGCGAAGTATCATTTATTTAGGGTATGCTCCCGGGAAATCCTGGTCCCGAAAGTGCCGGGATTTCCCGGGAAATGTCAGCCTCGCTTGGTCCCGGGGCTGTCTTTGTAATTCCCGTTACTTTCGGGATTTTCGGAATTTCATTAATAGTCATCATCATCATCATATCAGCCGAAAGACGCCCACTACTGCACATAGGCCTCCCCAAAGAGTGCCAAAGTGACCGGTCCTGCGCCACCCGCATCCAGCAAAACAGGTCCCGCGACTCTCGTCTTGAGACACTGCGGAATATTGGACGAAAAGATGTGCCGTTGCTTCCCGAACGCTGCCCAGCTGAGTAGGATTCGAAGATTTGACCTATTTCTTCACCTTTTCCATTCTCCATTTCCACCCGCCTTCCGGAGTACAGCTGTTATTATTCCGTCTTCACCGTGTCACATCTTCCCTATTATCAACTTTAAAAGCTTATTTCAGCCTACCTACTATACTTACTCTACTAGAAAATCTGAAACCTGAAGCTCTGGAAAACTTGAATAAAAGGAAATCCTCAATTCCTGAAGCTTTAAGCTGGTGAAATCTATATGATAGGCTTCGAACTGAAGGGAAAGAAAATAAATCAATCAAGGAATGAGAGAGAGAAAACAAATAAACAATACATTTGACTAACCTAACTTTGACTACTTTATCTAACAAAGCCGGGGAGGACTTTATTAGACATCCGCGTTGATTCCTAGGTTAGTATCTAAACAAAGGAAAACAATGCGGACTCAACAAAAACCCTTGTTGCCAAACTTATTCTAGTTCAATTTTAAAAATCTAGCATTATTATACTATTAAAATAATTAAGTTACATTCTTAAATACGCAATTGGACGTAGTTAAAGGAAAAGGATCCAATCCACAAAATTACCAAAACATGAGTTAAGTATACCAGAAAGGTGTCTGAGGCGTATATTTTCATTCAGCAAAAAGACGCCTAGCTTACACAGTGTTTTCATATTTTAATTAACATGGGATACCATCCCACATGTATAACGGGGTAAAATAGATCCAAACAAAAACATAAATGTGAAATGAAATGAGAGCCAAGTCCAATATTATGATATAATATGCCTTGGTTGTTGACTTCAACGACAAAAGAAGTAAGATCTAAATGGGTGCCAAGTTCAAAGGTCAGTCCTGAAATCTATTAATACCAACATAAAATATTTTATAACAACTTACAATATCATTTCTCCTTATAACTTCGGATAATATATTTAAGCCTAAGGTCTTACTTGGCTAGTTCTCATAGTGACTCTGAGAGTCGTATGAGTTCATATCAAATATAGGAAGGCAGAGATCAAGGTTGCATGTTTTTCAATATCAGCAGCGACGTCATCAGTGTCTGAAGTGCCAATATAATAGGTCTATAATGTCTAACAGTTACTATCGGTGGAGGTAACAACTAGTTTTGGTTAATATATAGTGTTTAGCCGCCTAACACTATTTTACATCCCGAGTTTTTCACGTTTTATCTATATTTTGCTAAAAGTTTGATTGCCCGGGTTTCCTTTTTAATTTCTAGACAAGTATATGCTTGCATCAAGTCATAGATTCAAGGAGTTCCCATACACAGTTCAACACCATTTTTTAACCTCTTTGCACCCTTATCTTTATATTTTTATATCCTAAAACCTAGCCGGGGATTTTCTCGACAGATTAGTAAAGTTTGCATCATAATCCGTTTAGCCGTTTTCACGTGATGCGCGTACACATAAACAGACAAATAGACAAAAATTCTAAAAACTTTTGGAAGGTGTTCTGTTATCGATTCTAGGTATTTCCAGCAAACTTTTTTTCCAATATCTTTCATGTACAGACTTTCAACCCTGCTCAGCTTTATTATATGTACGTATAGATTTTATATGATTATTATGCTAATTTTATTACGTGAATCCTTATTACAAAATGAAACAAAGAAGTGTAAGAAAAGTGTATTTTCGCAAAAAAGATCCAACCCCACTTTAGGTCAAATATCTTGAAAAATATAGCATTTAACTGAATTATGTGTTTAAGAATGTACAATACACGACTCAACTCAATTTTCATCTAAACATATGTTATTCAAAAATGTATCAGTTTTGAGGAATCACGGTTGAAACTTTAAACTGCCATAACTTTTGCTCAACTTTCTGTGGATTGGATCTTTTAACATTGAAAATGTTATTTAAATCGCTTCAGTATAGCCCCCAATTTCAGCGAAAGTGAGACATCCCCTGGGCACGTGAGTTTTACGGCTACGTGGATGATTGAGATGTCAAAAGATGCCCCTTGGCAAGGACTATAAAATGTAAAAAAAAAATTATAACTTTATAAATCGCAAAAATGTCGAAAAATGACGCATTTTTTGGGGTCTTTTCGTACAAAATCGGCAATATCTTGAAAACGAAAATCGATATCGAAAAAATGAAAAATAGTGCTCGGGGTATTGAGTTTGCCTACATTATGAAGAAAAAACCTCTGTATGGTCAGGTGTGACGTAATATGCGTGTAGTAAAACTCGCATTATGGCCAGGTGTGACGTAAAGGATATTTTTGTTGATTTCCCGGCGACATTTAAATACGTTTGTTGAATGTCTGAATTTGACTCTTAGGAGGAATTGAATGTGCAGATATTCTTTATAATCTAATACTTAAATATCGTTATGTTATCAAATATTAGCATTTTAACATTGAAAATGTTATTTAAATCGCTTCAGTATAGCCCCGTATAGCCCCCAATTTTAGCGAAAGTGAGACATCGTTCTGGTCTCGTGAGTTTTACGGCTACGTGGATGATTGAGATGTCTAAAGATGCCCCTTGGCAAGGATTACAAAATGTAAAAAAAAATTAAATAAAAATTATAGATGTTTGTAAAAAACGCAAAAATGACAAAAAATTACGCATTTTTTGGGGTCTTTTCGTACAAAATCGGCAATATCTTGAAAACGAAAAGCGATATCGAAAAAATGAAAAAAGTCCTCGGGGTATTGAGTTGGCCTACATTATGAAAAACCAAAAACCTCTCTTATCTCTTGCGGTCTAGGCAGGAAGGTGCCCTTTATGTGGCGCAATTTCAGGGCGAGCGCTAGTTTTGTTCTGCAATACGAGTGTCGTGTCATTGAGTTGTTTTTGGAGTGTGTATTTAAGGTTTCTGTATTTATTTGTGATTTTAATATATATTTATTTATGTAAATTGTAATATTATTTTGATTATCGTTTTTAATGATTGGTTATACTCGTAGGAGTGTTTATTTGAGGTTTCTGTATTTATTTGTGATTAATAGACATTACGGCAGAAACCAGTAAGGAAGCCATACTGACCGAGTATGAATTAGACGGACCGAGCCGCAGGCGAGGTCCGGCTACAATACGAGGCCAGTATGGCTATTACGGTCGAAAGAAGTATAGTACTTTACTCAAAAATTAAACAAGAAAATAAGATAAAATTAAATTTAAGAAACATTAATGGTACCATGAATATTCGTGCATTTGTTAAAGGATATTTTTTTGATTTCTCGGGGACATTTATATACGTTTGTTGAATGTCTGAATTTGACTCTTAGGAGGAAGTGAATGTACAGACATTCTTTATATATCAAATACTGGCAGCATTTAAATATTTACATTCATCGCTGCTGAATATTTGTGTTTTCTTTCCTTTGTAGCCACCCGATTGTCTCTTTAGGGTCACATCTCACTAGGCCCACCCGGCACACGCACCGCACCGCTTCGCCATACTGCGTTACGTTAGCGACTAGCGCGTTAGTATGGCGAGGCGGTGCGGTGCGTGTGCCGAGTGGGTCTAGTGAGCTGTGTTCGGATTATACCAGATAAACAAAATTTTCGGAATATATTGCCAGTGGTTGACTTATTAAAACTATAAAGTTTCAATTGCATAGCTCTTATACTTTAGATTTTATTGATATCTAAAATACCCCGATTTCGTCACTGACTCAGTGATAATCATGGGTTCCCTTTATCTAGCATAATATCGATTGTCCGAAATACACTCCGCATAACAGTTATCGCAGAAACATTTTTAGCCGATTGATACTTTAGCATAATCATATACTTAGCATAACTATCATGTCGCATAACACTCATTTGGCAGAATTTTGAATTACAGAATAGTAATATGTCCGGATTTACTTTCGCAGAATTTTACGTAGCAGAACGTATATTCCGCCGAATTTCTTGAAGCATACAACTAATATCACCGACTTTATTTTTGCGTAATTTTATGTGTCAGAATATACGTTTCGCCGAAGCCGTGCAAATAATGAACCGCGCTGCTCTAGGCGACAACTAGCGCGGAAAGCGTTCTAAGGCAGGTCGGTGTAGGTACGACGAGCGAAGCGACGACCCTAAAACGCGCGAGCCAAGCGAGAACGTTACGAATTGTTTATCAAAAATACTAACTTGCACTCTAAATTGTACAATACCTATTACCTCGGATTTCACAAATCACGTAGGCAGTAGGGAACAGGGACTTAGTGGCAAAACCGACTTGGATCGCGGATAGGTCAGAAGACGAAAGCGGGAGCTTTGCTCCCGCTTCCGTCTTCGAGGTTTTTTTTATAAAAGAGCAGAAAACTTGTTTTAATACCAACAAACATATTAAAACAAGTTTTCTGCTCTTTTATAAAAAAAACAAGGAATTGTCATTAATTTGTTTTAACTTTTAAATATTTTATAGAGAATATACAGATATCAATTAAAATTAATTAATAAGCAAATCTATGCATGTTGGATTCACGAATCACGTATAAGCAGTAGGGAACAGGGACTAAGTGGCGACTAAGTTAGAAGACGAAAGCGGGAGCAAAGCTCCTGCTTCCGTCTTCGAGGTTTTTTTTTATAAAAGAGCAGAAAACTTATTTTAATATCAACAAACATATTAAAACAAGTTACACACAAACACACAAATTTTGGGGATACAATTATTTGGTCATTATGACTATTATTCTTAACAACATTATGCCATTGTACGATTCTGCCAAAGAACGTTGTGCCAAATGACAGTATGCCAGCTTAATATTATGCGATACAAATTTCGGTGACACGATTATTCGACCATAGGACTATTTTTACAATACTGCCAAAGGAAGTTATGCGAAATTACTGTATGCAATGAAATTTATGCGAAATGATGATTCTGCCAAGGGCTGTTATGCAAAATAAAATTATGACAATCAATTTTATGCAACACATTAGTAAACCGATAATCATCAATAATCTTAAGGTTCATCCTGAAGTAATAGAAAGCTGAAATTTGGTATGTAAGCTAGTAATAGTATACAAACAACGAAAAAATCTTAAAACTTGAAACTTGTACCCCCCCAACACCTTAAACTAGGGGGTGAAAGTTTGTATGAGACTTCCGCAAATTTTGATGCTAGAGGTCTAAAAATTGATATAGGGGGTCCTTGTTATCCTTGTTATAAATAATAAGATATGTATTTCAGGATTTTTAGTAAATCACCCCCCACTCTTTAAATTAGGTGATGGACGTTTGTATGGGTTTTCCCATTCACTTCTTTAGAAATTACCTTACAAAAAGCAATGAGATCCCACCAAAAATATTACATGTAAAGTGATGCCAAGACTCCATAGCTCATACAGCTTTCAGCGTGAAAAAGATATCAGATCGCAATTTACACTTACATACTCAATATCACCACTGGCAATATTGACTGTCCTGAACTCCTTTCTAAACTTTCGTTCAATACGCCCACTCGGTCTAAAAGGTTCTATCCCCCCCTTTCAGATAAACGCACTTTTTCTAATTATAGGCAAAACAGCTTCCTATGTCGCGCAGCTCGTAACTTAAATAACTTGTCGAAGGATCTAGATATTGATGTTTTTAACTGCTCAATTCCTTCTATAAGGCGTAATCTAGTCAATCGTTGCTTCTAAATAACCTGTTGCAGGCAATAGTATGCTATAGCGTCTGATCTGTAACTCCAATTAATTTGTGTCCGGTCCATGTTGTTCATCAAATTATTCAATATTAAGTTGTTTCACTTCGGTGTACATTTGTATTTGTGCATTTATAGGTGATTTGTACATCTAGAGATGTTCTCACTCGTTGTTTATATAGGATTTGTTTCTTCTTTTGCTTTTTATATTTATTTTGATACTTATATTCCATACTGTAATATTTTGTATCACATACTGTGCAAATGTAATCATATAGTGTGTACTGTGTAACATATTATTATATTCAGTTTCTATAATTGGCTCTGTATTGCTATTTATAAAGTTTAGCGAATATTTCGTAGCTGTTGGAATTCCTTGTATAAATAAATAAATAAATAAATAAATAAATAAATTAGCGCCAAGCTTCCTACTAATTAAATAAGATATTTTAGTACGAAAGGATTAAATATTTAAAATAATTTTATAAAAAGAATTTTATTAAAATTTATTTAAACTATAACCACACGGCGTAACTCTACCACTACCAGCCACGCTCTACAAATTCTATATCTTGGCTAAAAAGTATAGACCCGTCACTTATTAATATCATCATAAATTCATTCGGCGTGAAAGTCTATGCGGCGACCGGGATGTGCCCAACAAAGCTATACTAGCACTGGCAAAAGTCGTTCCTGTTCCAGCGCCCCACGCTTTTACAATCAAATATTATAATAAGCACATAATTTACACTTCAGCCCAGAAATAGAGACAACTTGAACGATCCATAATTTATTTTTAATTTTTACGTGCATGTATAAAAGCGTGTTTTTCTAGTGTTTTTAAAACTACTAATTTATTTTATACTTTTAAGTCTGATAACGAAATATTTTTAACATTTATACATTTATTTCAAGTAGGCGAATAGGCGAATGAGCCCGCATCCTCTCCATCTCCGCCAGTGCGTCTGTATTGCATGGTGTTTTACCTGAAAGCTTAGAGCAATCTAGCTCTTCAATCTGGAGACCACTAAGTGATTCTACTCTACTTAGGGCCACATACGCCTGTCCAGCCGCAAAAGTACGGGACCCTAAGTACACCACTGCGTGGTCTATTAACCACCCTCATGCCATTCAGCCCTCGGCACGTTTCTCACCTTGGCTTGGGTGGGATCTTTAACAACCTACTACTCTATTTACACGTCAATATACATCGTATATTCATATTCATATTCATTTATTCGCAATATTGATAATATCACATGTCATTATAGTGCATAAAATAATAATAATAATCTGATGTAAAAATATGATGTAAAAATAAAGTCAATTCAATAACAACATTAACGTCAATAAGAAAGTCAAAAAGAAATGTAAAAACAATACATATATAAATGTCAAACTACAAGCTACGGTTTGCCACTCAAGAATTCCTCAAAGCTATAAAATGTGTGCTCGAGAAGCCAGTTTTTTAGCCTTGTTTTAAAGCAGTCTACCGGAGGGGCTGATGTGACTAGCTCCGGCAGCTTATTGTATACCGTAGGGCCCATCACGCGTGTCAGCTTATTAGATTTCGCTAGTCTTCGCTTCACCGGTAGAAGCAAAGTTCATATCTTCCAGCTCCATCATCAGATCAGTTCGACAGTACCATATTATTGTATTGTCATCAAAACTACATACAGCTGCCAATTTTCATGACGCTACGATCCTTGGAAGATGGTTAACGATATTCCATCATGGAATGCCAGTGCCTATCTTCCGGCTTCATCATCAGACCTTGAAACCTAATTGTGGTCAAAGTTCATTACAAGACTTTTCTAACTAATCCAAACACATCTATGATACGATGTTCTATCATGAAGTTCCAGTTCATATCTTCCGGCTCCATCATCAGATCAGTTCGACAGTACCATATTATTGTATTGTCATCAGAACTACATACAGCTGCCAATTTTCATGACGCTACGATCCTTGGAAGATGGTTAAATTAGTTACCTTAGATTCCATTACATAGTTTGTTACATACAGGTCGACCTAATAAAAGCGTGTTAAAAACTTAAAGCTATGGACCTAACAAGTACCTAAAAAAAATTGGTGCTTTTGTTTAGCGTGTCCACATTATCACCTGAAACTACCCTACTACAAGAACACTGTTGATGGATGTCAGTTCTGTCACAACAAGGTGCCTTGTTGTTCTTGAGCTGTTTGAGACCCGTTATAATCTGGGACAGGCTGATGTCCGGGATGTCCTCGGTACAGTGTCGGGCTAATCTAGCGCAAGGGAGGTCAACGCCAGGCTAACATCGGCTCTGCGAGTGGATCCTGGATGTGTAAAGCTGTCCGTAAAAGCGCTCTATCTCCCCTAAAAGCTCAGGTTTAGTTTTTAATTTTATAATTGTATGTGTGTTAGCCTTTAAGGTATTCGTAACTATGGGCCTTAGATCCCTGAAATAAATGGTTTATTGTGATTATTATTACAATACTTAATCAATTTTGTGTACCACTGAAACTAAATCTAACGTCCATCGTGCGCATGAGAACTTAAACTGCATTCTTAGATGCATCAAGCAACTAAAGACAAAATCTAGCAATTAAGTATTAATTTAGGATCGCGATTAATCCATTTTGTATATTTCACATTTCCACGTTAAAGACGTTGTTGATGCTTTCAGGTCAAGAATGGAAAGACATGCGTTCAACATTAAGCCCAGCATTCACGAGCTCGAAGATAAAAAACATGGTCCAATTCATAGTGGAGGTGGGGAACGAGATGATCGTGTCACTGGACCAACAACTGAAGGAATCTAAAAGTTAGTATTTGTCGTAAATAGAGAATTAAATGACAAATCTCTCAGATAAATGCCTATTGATTAAATAATTACTGTAAATGGAGGAATAGAATATAATAACAACACTGTATTATCATCATCATCATCATATCAGCCGAAAGACGTCCACTGCAGGACATAAGCCTCCCCCAAAGAGTGCCAAAGCAACGCAACCAGTCCTGCGCCAGCCGCGTCCAGCGGACTCCCGCTACCTCTAACAGGTCAAACAGATTATTCAAGCATAAAAAATTGTTGAGGAAAAGAAGTAAGATTGAAAGTGGATTGGGGCAGTGTCGAGCACTGGGCCATATACGTTACTTCTTGTTACATATCTACTTGTCGTTACAGAGGAGGTTCTTGTCTTTTACTCCTTTCCAATTAGAATAAACAGTCTTATGAATCTACGAGAATTTTTTACTTAAAAAAAAACCTAGCAGTTTCTTCTTAAATGATAGTAAGTAAGCCTACGCCCATGGAACACAGTGCCATGGATTTTCTATTTATGAATTTAAATATCTTTTCTTTACAGGCGGCTACGTAGATATAGAAAGCAATGTTTTGTCGACCCATTACACCAATGACGTAATTGCATCATGTGCCTTTGGCCTGAAGGTTAACTCTCACGCTGACCCTGAAAACGAATTCTACAAGATGGGTCATAAATCTGTTAATTTCGGTTTTGCGTTGATTCTGAAGTTCCTTGCATATGCATCCTTTCCGAAAATGATGAAGGTCCGAATTTATCTACATTACATTTATTTTTCATCCTTTCATCCCACTTTCATGTCAAGAACCCTCTCAGTAGGCTAGTTTGTAGGTGCTTTCCTCTACTAACGGTTTCTTTTATCTGCTTTCGCATGTTACTTTTATTGGTTATACGAGCTTAGCGATAATAAATACCAGCGGCAATAAATCTGTTAATAGCTATATTACCATTGACATCTTAGTTTATCATGTCTAACGTTCTTTATTTCGATATATTATTAATTACACTACTTGCATGCATTATTTCGTCAATTCTTTCGATGTCTAGACCACATTTACACGCATTTACTATTGTTTTCAGTTATTTAAAATGCAGCTCTTCCCGGATGATGCGCAACAGTTCTTCAAGCACTTGGTCCTTAGTACGATGAGGGATCGTGAAGCACACAATATTCTCCGCCCAGACATGATACACCTCCTCATGGAGGCTAAGAAAGGTAACTTATAAATGAGACATGTTTCATGAAAGAAATATCACAACATAATAAAAAATGTGAGTATAAATTATGCATTTAATCGAGCGTTCATGTAGAATCAATGCCTCTCAGAACTGTCTACCTTATGCAGAATTATCAAAAAGTTTTGTATAATGTTTAAAAAATCATCATTTTTTTGTACGTGTCACTGTCACGTAATGGTTCATTTAACAATGTTCGTAATGATTGATTACAGGTCGGCTCGCCCATGATGATAATTCTGCCAAAGACGCTGATGCCGGGTTTGCTACAGTAGAAGAGTCTACTGTCGGCAAGAAGACTATTAACAGAGGTATTACTAAACTACAAATAAAGCCCCTAGTACTATTACTAGGGGCATAATCGGGTATAGAAAAAACTGATCGAAGATGTTACTTAATTGTTTTTTTTTACTATACAATATGTTAGACGATATGATACAAAGACAAAGAATATAATGGAAAAATAAATCATCTTTGTCTGTAGCCCCCGACAGGACTCGAACCTGCGATCCCTCTATTGCCGGCTATAGCTCGCCCATTAGAAAGCTCCTGAAGGCTGTCAGTATTTAAAGAGTATACAGAGAGGTCGCTATTTGTAGCAGGAATATGGTTGAAAGATACGCGATGTTCAGTCACTGTCCACGTAGCTTAGTGGTTTAAGCACTCTACTGGCAATCGAGGGATCGTAGGTTCGAGTCCTGTCGGGGGCTACAGATGGAGATGGTTTATTTTCCAGTATATTCTTTCTCTCTGTATCATATCGTTTAATATATGATCGGGGTAACTTCCTCCTTAAAAATAACATGAAACAAAATATTTAATAAGTATACATTATGTTGATGTGAGCTCTTTTTCCAAACATAATATAGTACATTGTTTAACGAGGGGCGTAAGTGGAATATTGCGAACAAGAGTCTATCAGAAGATAATCAAGAGGCTTTTGATGACTCGAGTTTGCAATATTCTTACGCCCGTGTTATACACAATGTTTTTCGTCACATTTGCGAGGAAACAAATATATTTTAGATGAAATTAATACAAATCGTAATAAAAACTGCGACATGTCAGTTGTCCATTTTGTTGAATTTGACGTGAGGGCGCGTATGGCAAAGACCCTTCGGTATACAGCCACGATTTGAAAACACTTAAAAACATTTTACATAGACACTAAATAACTACATATTAAATCTGTAAATAATTCTGTTAAACATGTTTTAGTAGTGTAGTTTAAATTTATTTATAAATACGTTTTCAGACATCGTATTTGATATAAAACCTCTTTGCTTTGTAACTGCCGCATGAGTGACAGATACAATTTAAGAAAAAAACCATTACGCCCGTGGGCGTAACATAGGCTATTACAGCTCTGTATGCCTGCGCGTTATGAAGCCCGTTTCGAGCAAGTGTGATGAAAAACATTTTATTATTGCCGAAGATTTAAGGCTGAAGTTAACATTGAAATGATGGCAAATTTTCGTGCTTTTCGACCGTATTACAAAGTTCAAACTTCAAACCGCAATCAGTCCCAGATAGCGTGATATTTCAGGCTTAATTTAATGTCCAACTAAAAAATATATTATTAATGGCTTTTGACGTTTCTCACTAGAAAAATTGTAGAGTAGGTGAGCAAAAATCAACACAAGTCGCATTTCTTCTTCCTATAAAATATGAAGGAATGCAATGCTCTTTTTAGAGTTATTCAAATACTTATAGATAACGAAATTTCGTGGTATTTCAAATGTAGATTATAATATATTATTTGTTTCCACTACCGGGGTGTATTCAGGTGTATGCTAGCGAGATATTGTCTCGGATGGATTAGCTTAAATAGTATTGAAGTAAAAAAAAAAAAAAAGCTTACCCTGGCAAATTTTTGATATCACTTGTGATAGTTTTGAAAAATATATTGACTGTGATTATTCCGTGCAAGCTCTCGAACATTACAGACTTTAAAAACATCTAGACAGATTTCTTGTAAACATTAAGAAAAAACATAATTATTTGAGAAGAAAGAGACACAACAAGAAAGGTCTGTTATTAGATCATACAATAAGGTTAAAAATGCGTGCGATTAAAAAACTGTAAGGTATTCCACTAATTTCACCTGCGTTATTTTGGCCTTTGAACAAAGTGAAAGTGAGTTAAATTAATTAATAAATAAAGTTTAAATGAATATAAAGTGAAAGTGGTTACTGATCATAGTTAAATTTGAACTAAGATGGTTTTTCTTGATTCGAATTTAAGCCATGTCACTTTAACATACTGTGCCCATGCTGTATGGTACTAGTACTGTACAGTATCGAGCACTCGGGGGTTTACCTCTTACGCTCTCTAGTTCCTCGTGAACTCTGCAACAAATTTAGCAACACCAGCCCAGGTACCAGTATAGGTTTTATCGTCACGTTTTACGGCGAAAATGTACTGAAACTTCACGTAAACATGATGATAAAATCTATCGTGCAGGACCTCAGAACACTTATCGTGGACCGACTAACTTTTTTACGTTCTTTCACCAGCTTGGTCAGAGATCGACCTGATAGCCCAGGCGGTCCTCTTCTTCATCGCCGGCTTCGATACCGTCTCCACAGCCATGACCTTCGTGCTGTACGAGCTGGCTGTCAACCCTGAGATCCAAGACAAACTGGCTAAGGAAGTCAGAGAGCACGAGACGAGGAGTGGCGGCAAGCTTGATTACAACTCCATTCAGAGCATGACTTACATGGATATGGTGGTTTCGGGTAAGAATACCAAATTATGAATTAAACTATTTTAATAAAACAATGTGTGATATGGTTTATTAAGTGAATGTTATTTCTTTTGAGAAATAAATGTCCTACACGCATTTTTCACGTCCTCTGTAGCCTAGTCGGTAGTGACCCTGCCTACGAAAGTGGAGGTCCCGGGTTCGAATACCGGTAAGGGCAGTTATTTGTGTGATAAGCATGAATATGATCCTGGGTCATGGATGTTTTCTATGTATATAAGTATTTATTTATCTATATAAGTATGTATATCGTCGTCCAGTACCCATGGTACAAGCTTTCTTAGTTTGGGACAGATCAATTTGTGTAAGATTGTCCCCAATTTTTATATTTTTTAAACCTTAATATACTATCGAACCTTTAAGTCAGCTTAGAGTGATGGTTACTTATATTTTCGAAAGTACGTCAGGATGACTCCAATGTAATTTTTCCCATACATAAAATGACATTTAGAACTACCTGACGTACGTACTACGCGTAACGCGATCGACCGGCAGGCCCACACGATTACTTTATTGAATAAAGAACTGTAGTATCACAATCACACATTACGTATATCAAATCGATTACATATTAGAATAAGGTAAGGTGGGGTAAAACTAACATAGTTTATTGTTAGAATTAAATATCGGTTCTTACGTCGAAATTGTATGTCTTACTATTATATGAATAGTTGAAGTAATTTAAGATTTTTGTAAACTTTTACAAAAGTATATTGATTTTAACGCAAATTTATTCAAAACAGATATATTTAGAGAAAACTACAGTATGTTAAAACTGCTAGTCTTTCCCCACTAACGGGGTAAGACTAACAGTGCCTTTTATTATCTTAATAATCATACGTACTTATGTTCTGACAGAAAAGCCGTTAAATTTGAATGTGACTATTTTATTTCAAACTTAATTGGCAGCAGAATAAGGTTTATTTTCGTATGTATGTGTTTTTATTCATTTGGGGGAAGACTAACATATGCTCAAAATCAGGAGCACAGAACCAGGGCAGTCTTTTAAATAAAATTAGAGACGAAGACCGAATATTTTTTATTAAACGGATCATAAATCTGATGGATTTATTAATAATATAATATACATTAATTACCTACTTTAATATTAGTTTATCACTTTTTTATTTTTTTATTAATTAATTATTTAGCACGTTGGCCGGCAGCTGTGGCCGTAGTATTCAAACATAAGGTTTAAAACTAAAAGGCAAAACGGCCATAGCCGGTGTCGGTGAACGTGTTAATAACAGTGTCAACATCTGAAATCTTAAGTACCTAATAAACTAATACTCGGTGAAAGGGACGACCTCTCGCAAAATCAAACGACATGCTCATTCAACAATAGTAAAAAAATAATCGGCTTCTTCGTGCCATATAGAATAGAATACTTATTATAAATTAACAATGTTTATATTTACCTTATAAGTTTTGGACAAATTTAGTGTATTTGTAGAGAGAACAGCATTCATCCAAATATCAAACCAGTTTATCTTTAAAAAAATAAGTACTGTAGATAATACTTAATATAGTTTTTACAATAAAAAAGCTTACAACATCTGATTCGGGGCACTAAAAACAACAAACAAATGATAGTCTTGCCCCAGATGAACTGATATTCTTACCCCATCTCGTAATTTTGAGGTTATGTATTTGTTTCGATCAATAGCTTATGAATGAATTCGTTTTACGTTAGACTGATACAATTAATTAAAAGATAATATTATTGCGATCTGGGGGGACGGCAGTACCCCCGCCAAGTCGAGCGCGAAGCAAACACTGCCGTACCATCCTTTACTGGAACCATTTCGCCGCATTTTCAGGCCCCTATTTGAGAACTTCTGTATAAGACCAGAACCCAGAAATTTTCGTCATCCAGTAAGCTATAATCACATACTTAAAATCCAAAATTTCAAGTCTGTAGGTAATTTAGTTCCGAAGTTAAGCGAAAGCAAAGTTTCGCATTTATGACACTCACTCACTCACTCGCTCACTCACTCATGATCATCAAAATAGAACTAGTACTTCCCATAAACTCAGAGAGCTGAAATTTGGTACAGAGTTAGAGTTTAATGGCCACATAAAGGGAAAACTATAAAAACTAGGATAATCGAAGATCTGGAGTACCTGGTGACCCTGATTAGAAAACACAAGAGCCCAACCAAACTATTAGAGATACATCTATACCGCCTTTACAAAAAATATTCAACTTGGTGGGCCGCTTCATTTGATGTCAAAAATCGAAGGTCTGAAGTATCTGATGAAGAACCCTCAGCTGGTCTCAGCTGTATTAGAGATATGGTTATGCCCCCTTCTACTATTGGTACATAAAAAAATCGATTGTCATTGCAAAAATCCAGCGTAGTGGGACACATCTTCTAATTTAAATTTAATCTGGGGGCAGGGTAGTGACCCCGCCAAGTCGAGCAAAACAGCGGCACGGCCGTACCATCCTTTTCTTGAAGCAGTTCAGGCCATTTTCGTCCCCCCCCTATATCTTCGTTGTGGATAAAACGAGAAGCCTGCATTTCCATTAACCAAGCACGCATTGTATAAACACGATATATTTCAAATTTCATTCAATTTGAACCAGCGGTTTAAGATTTATAACTAGTCAAAGTTTCTTATTTTGGTCACTCACTGACTGACTCTCCGATCATCAAAAGTCTAAGGCACTTCTAGCAGACATAGAAGCTTCAAATTTAGAATACCATTGGTGTTTAGTGTATAAATCAAGGGGACGCCAAAATAATGTCAATTTAAGTCCTGTTTTCTAGATACATCGACTGCATAACTTTGTAATCCCATATAAACATATAGGATTACCAAGTCTCAGGCATTCTTATTATTCTTTATTTGCTAGCTAAATAAAATTTTGTGACTTGGCAATCACACAATAGTTACTACATAGTTTTAGGTATGCAAAAATCCATAAATGCAGTAAAGTTGTGTGATTGCCAAGTTGCAGAATTTTATTTAGCTAGCAAATAAAGAATAATAAGAATGCCTGAGACTTGGTACTACCAAATATCTCACAACTTTTTGCGGTGGAAGAGTTTTGAGACTTGGCCTCTTTTTTACATGGAATGTTTTTTATGGGATACTACTTACAATAAAATAACATTTCCAATTCACCACTTTTTCCACCAAAATTTTACGAAAAACAACCAACCGGTGACCTCCTGTTTTGTTTCCTCAAATGTAATTTTTGAATGTCGTCATTTTCAATGTGTCAGTTTCATCTGTGTTTTGAGCTGGGAACTTTTTGAAATGTTTGCTGCTTTACCGACACAGCAAATTAGAGATGGAAGTCGTGGATATCGAGTTATTGGACTGTAGTAGTCTTCCCCCGGTAATAGTTTTACCCCACCTTACCTTACCTAAAATGTATCGGTCTAATTACAATATATCTAATGAATACAATGATAGACGAAACCAAGCTTGCGTTCTTGTTTATCTTGAATAAATAATTATAGACAAATTTACATAAATCAATCTCTCAAACAAAAAAGCTTGTATTGGTAATAGATTAGACGAAGATATACTCGTACCTACTTATTGCTATAGAAATCGTATTACCAACCAAGAACTAAAATTAAATGATTAATCGTGTACTGGGATTAGGACCCAGAACAAAACCGTAAGTTTTGTAGGCAGGTTCATTATGTAACAACGAGACTAAACTGATCATCTAGATCTATAAGCAATCTCGTTTAAAAATGCAATTTAAAATGTTTCAGAATCACTTCGACTTTGGCCACCACTTATCGCAGTCGACCGGCTTTGCACAAAGGACTACAATTTGGGCAGACCTAACGACAAGGCGACTGAAGACTTTATTGTAAGTTTATACCAGAAAAAAAACCTGGTATTTCGCCTACAAGTAAGCCTGAATGGTATTTGTGACGACAACCTGGGCCGTATGCTGGCTGCCGGCCTCTTTACAAAATGTTCTCTTCTTGACGGGGGAACTAAACGTACACAAGTTTACTTGTTTTTTTCTCTTCGTTTCACTCTTGTGAAAGATCAAGGTCAATATGAGGGATTATAACTTTTTTACTAGTATACGCTCTTATTTTTTTTATATTATCTTGTCTTAGGAGACCCCACCAATTCTTCATAAAATAATTTTCCTGTCTGCTGCCCCTTATAAGATTATAACTTCATGTCTTATCAACTTTGTATTTTGTTTTTCATTTCAGCTCAAAAAAGGCGAAGGCTTGAACATACCGGTTGCGGCCCTTCACCGGGACCCGCGATACTTCCCAAACCCCATGAAATTCGACCCTGAACGCTTCTCAGAGGAGAACAAGCACAAGATCCAGCCTTTTACCTATCTACCTTTTGGTGTGGGCCCAAGAAACTGCATTGGTAAGAATTTATTTGAATATATGTCTGATGCAACCTATTACTTTTTTTTCAGGACTTGTTGACGGAAGAAAAAAAGGTCTTAAATTCAGAAATCAGATCTTACATAACATAACAACCTTCGTCAGGCAGAAACTGGTCCTCATAATTCATACTCATGAATCGTGATATTCAGTACAACACACTTATAGAATTAGAACCCTATAAAGTTACACTTAAATCAATCCATATACTTATTTACACTCAATGTGTTTAGGCGAAATAAAAAAAGCTGCTCGTGCATAATAATATGAGGATAGATCTTTTTTATAAAGTGGTTTAAATAAATTCGTATAAACAATTTGTTTCGAATTACACTGTATTCCGATTTCAGGTAAATGAGTAACCAATCTTTTATAAAAACATCCTTGAAAATATTACATGTACTTTTGTAGCAGTGTAGCACAAATTTTAAGTTGAAAACAGTCATGTTTTTTTTGGCATAGGATTAGGTGTCAAACTTTCAGAATAAAAAAAGACCTATTATTTAATTTATTTATTATTCTTTTTTTCGGTTTATTACAGATCTTTGACGCTTTAAAAACTAATATTTTGTATATGTACTAGTTTCAAAATAAATACTTTATTTCCCCAGGCTCTCGGTTCGCGTTGTGCGAGGTGAAGGTGATGGTATACCAGTTGGTGCAGCGGTACGAGCTGATGCCTTGTGAGAGGACCACCATACCCTGTGAGCTGGCTAACAATAACTTCAATCTCAGGATCAAAGGCGGGCATTGGCTGAGAATTAAACCAAGAGCTTAAGTTAAAAGTTACAATCCTGTACATATTTATTTACAACCCTTTTCTAGACAAGGTATCTTGTAAGATACAATTAAATTAATAAATATTTTACTTAAGTCTTCGGAGTAAACCTGAATATTTCCATAATTTCATTTTCTGTACAGTCAGCATCATATAGTTAGAAGCAGCCAAAGTAGTCAAATAGTTCGTTACACGTCTTTATTACTGTAAGAGTAAGGTCGTGTTACGATGTATTTGGCTACTTTGGCTGCTGCCAACTATACTGTTAGGTTTAAGAGAGAGGGTAGTTTTGTTAACTGAACGCCAGCCGGCTGCGCCCGGCGTCATAGTTAGGCAGTTGGAATATAGCACCTCGATATACGCCCGTGTCTCATTTCTCGGCCCCTTTTCCCTCCAAAAGAACAGTGGCGACGAGTGGTTTACGATCTTAACGCGTGTTTTAGTGATTTTTACGTGCAGTGATAATGGCCAAAATGTCGGTTGGATTTTTGAGCGTGTTTAATCACGAAGAACAGGAGTGGTTATTGTATAAGGGTCGCCTTGAACATTGGTTTTTAGCTAATGACGTCAATCAGGATACGGACAAATCGGGGGCAAAACGTCGGGCTATTTTGTTAAGTAGCTTAGCAGAGCCGACGTACCGACTCGTATCAAATCTTGCGCTCCCCGCGGACGTGGGATCGCTTGACTATGGCGTAGTAACGAACCTTCTCGACGGCCATTTTAAAACGAAAAAGTGCGGGTTTGCTGGACGTTTCAAGTTTTATAGTGCCGTTCAGTTTTCGGGCGAGTCATTAGCCGATTGGGCGGCACGCGTTCGTGGTCTATCAATGCACTGCAATTTTGTGGCGGCAAGCCTCGAGGAGTCGCTGCGAGATCGGTTCGTGCTGGGGATGGCCAGCGGTCCAGAGCGGGACCGCTTGTTCAGCGAGCCTATGGGTGGGCTTACGCTTACGAAGGCGCTGCAGTTGGCGGAGAGCATCCGCTGCGCCAGAGAAGGGTCGCAGCAGGCGGCGGCGAGCGGGGCGGCGGGAGCCGCGCCCGCGCCGCTGCTCGACGTGCACAAGTTATCGGCGCGAGCGCCGGGCCCGCCGCCGCGCACAGCACGGCAGTATGTAGTTCCGCAAGCCAGCACATCGCGGGACCAGAGGAATGCAGTACAGTGTTCAGCGTGCGGATATATTGGTCATGACGTAAAAAAGTGCCGGTTTAAGAATGCGCTGTGTAGATCATGCGGAGTCAAAGGTCATTTGATGCGCGTCTGTAACGCAAAGAGTAGCCCGGCTAATCACCTTTTTTACAATGTTGCTCGGATGAAGGCGATGACGGTAAGCGATTAGTATTTAATATTCGTTCTGATCGAGGAGAACCGATGCGGGTGTCGGTGGTGGTGGATGATATTCAATTAACTTTTGAGGTGGATACCGGTTCTGCCGTGACGGTTATTTCGGAATCCGTGTATTTAAAATACTTTTCTTGCCATCCGTTACGGGGGAGCACTAAAGTACTACGTAGTAATAATGGGAGTACTATTGACTTCGTGGGCACCATGACATTACCCTTTGCCTACAAAGGGCGAACTGAGTTACTAGACGTGTTCTTAGTAAAAGCTGGGGGCCCTCCGTTACTCGGGAGGGACTTCATTGCGAAGTTTAACTTACAAATGAGTGCGCCCGTATATAATTGTAGTTTAAACGATGAATGTAATAAAATTGTGGCAAATTACACACATTTATTTTCCGAAAATTTAGGTTGCTGTAGGGACGTGGAAGTGAAATTACATCTGAAACCGGATGCAATTCCGATATTTTCGAAAGCTAGACCCTGCCCTTTGCCATTCGTCCCAAATTGGAAAAAGAATTGAATCGCTTGTTAGAGCTAGGTATTATTGAACCCGTTTCATTTTCTGATTTCGCGAGCCCTATTGTCCCCGTTTTGAAGCATGACAATACGATTAGGTTGTGTGCAGACTATGCGGCCACCCTCAACAAGGATTGACGAGTTATTCTCGAAACTTCATGTTGGAATGCAATTCACGAAATTAGATCTGTCCGGGGCGTATAATCAGATAAAATTACATCCCGATTCCCAGCCGCTGACATGTATTAACACTCATAACGGATTATATATTTATAAAAGATTGGTCTTTGGACTTTCAAGTGCACCCTGTATTTTTCAGCGTACTCTAGAGAAGATCCTATCAGGAGTAGATGGGGTTTTGCAGTTTCTTGATGACATTTTAATCACGGGGAAAAGAAGAGAAGAGCATGTGGCTAGGTTGCAAGAAGTGTTCAAGCGGCTTGAGAACGCGGGATTGGTATTAAAAAAAGAAAAATGTAGTTTTTTCCAGGATTCCGTATCCTACTTAGGGTTCGTTATTGACAGGCATGGATTGCACAAGTCCCCAGAGAAGGTAAAAGCTATTTTGAATGCGAAAGAACCGAGTAATATAACGGAATTAAAATCGTTTTTAGGTCTCGTGAATTACTACAGAGGTTTTATAAAGAACGCATCCACTATTTTACATCCCTTACATGTACTGTTACATAAAAATGTTAAATGGCAATGGCTACGAGAGCAGGAGGCAGCGTTTACTGCGATTAAAAGCGCGTTGTCATCAGATAAAACGCTAGCGCATTTTAATCCAGATGCACGAATATTTCTTACGGTGGATGTGTCACCATTCGGATTAGGTGCGATTTTATCGCAGCTTGGGGATAATGGGGTAGAACAACCGATATCATTTATGTCTAGGAGCTTAAACGCTGCGGAAAAGAGATATAGTCAAATTCAAAAAGAGGCTACGGCGATTATTTTTGGAGTTCGCAAATACCATCAATATTTATATGGCAGAGCGTCACCGTTTGTTTTGCGTACAGACCATAAACCTCTGTTATCGATTTTTAATCCCGCTAAAGGGATACCGGAGGTGTCCGCTAACCGGCTCCAGCGGTACGCATTATTTTTAGCAGCCTACAATTATACTATAGAATACGTGAGCAGTGCGCACAACACGGCAGATTTTCTTAGTCGCTCCATGGCGCCTACGTCATCATTACAGAGCGAGCGCTGCAGCGGCGAGACGGCGGCGGGTGAGTCAGACCTCGCGTCGTATGTTCACTTCGTTGTGGAAACCGTATCGCCGCCGGCTTTCGTAGGGGACGTACGCCTCGCTACAGGAAAAGACGCTGTGTTGTCGCAAGTAGTTCATTTTACGTTAAACGGGTGGCCAAATAAATTAAGAGATAAAGCGATAAAACCCTTTTTCGACTGTAGGCTCGAACTTTCAGTAGAAAATGGCTGTTTGATGAGGGGTGCCAGATTAGTAGTACTTCAAACCCTGCGTAGCCAGTTGATTACGGAGTTGCATCGAGGTCATTTAGGGCTGTCTAAAATGAAAGCGGCAGCGCGCGAACGGTTCTGGTGGCCCGAGCAGGGCGCAAGTGTGGAGCGCGCGGCGGCCGCGTGCGCGGCGTGCGCGCAACTGCGCCCCGCCCCGCGCCGCGCCCCTCTAACCCCATGGGAATTTCTTCCAGATTTTTTTTATAGAGTACATCTCGATTTTGCGGGTCCTATTAACAACAACATGTTTTTAATAGCAGTTGACGTGTATTCGAAATGGGTTGAAGTTTTTGACGTAAGTAGCGGTTAGGGTTCGGGAGTAGTGATCGGTTGTTTGTACGAGTTAATGTCGAGGTTTGGTTTAATACACACAATTTGTACGGATAACGGGACGTCCTTCACGTCATCCGAGTTTACGGTTTTCTGTAATCGTAACGGTATCTCTCATGTGACGACTCCTCCATACAATCCGGCTAGTAACGGCCAGGCCGAAAGTTACGTCAAGATCTTTAAGAAAGGGTTAAAAGCAATCTTACTAAGCGGGGTTCAAAAGAAGGATCTAAAAAGTAAAATACACGAATTTCTTTTCCATTACCGAAATTCTAAACATTCGTCCACAAACCGTTCTCCTGCGGAGGTTTTATTCGGTAGGAACCTACGTTGTAGATTAGACTTAATGAACCCGTTAGCGAAACCTTCACCCGACCCAACATTGTCTGAAACCGTGAGGAAACACCAGTGTTCGCAGATGCAGCATTACCGTGGGAATAGGAATATAGATTTTAAGTTAAATGACTTGGTGTTAGTTAAAGTGTACCAGGGACAGAGAGCGTTCTGGGCTAAAGCCATAGTAAAACAAATATTAGGGAAGTCAACATATTTACTACAAAGTGAGCAATCGGAACGACTAATAAAAAGGCATAAAAACCAAATATATAAGTTTACGGGGGAGGAAGATGATGTGGTAACCAAAACCAAGCCCGAGCACATCGAGATTACCCGGCCGAGAGGAGTCCCGTCTGGGGTGATGTCAGCGGTGGTGATAACGCCTGCGGCGCCTACTACCCTTCAAGAGCCAGCGACGCTAAAGGAAGGGCTAGAGCCCGCGGTGCCGCTTCCTCCGGGGTTGACAGGGGAACCCAACACACCGCCTACTACCCTTCCAGAGCCAGCGATGCCAGAGGAACCGCTAGAACCAGCCATGCTGCTTCCTCCGGGTTGGCCAGACGTATTCAACACACCAATTGTGCCTGGGGTGTTTGATCGACCAGCATCGATAGCGGAGTCAACGGTGACGGCCACCGTGACAGGTCCCGAACCCGATGAATGGACTGATTGCCTAGGACCTGAGGAGCCGGTTGGTATAAGTGAACCAGAACCGCCAAGTGCGCCTTTACCGAGACCGCATCTTGCTGAGGCGGAAGAAGACGGCACGCAACCGAGAAAACCCAAACGCGCTCGGAACCTGGTCAATTATAGGCAGTTCTTTTAAATTGAATGTTCCTCCTTAAGAGAGCAAGGGTTAAAAACTATTGGTGGAGGGATGTTAGGTTTAAGAGAGAGGGTAGTTTTGTTAACTGAACGCCAGCCGGCTGCGCCCGGCGTCATAGTTAGGCAGTTGGAATATAGCACCTCGATATACGCCCGTGTCTCATTTCTCGGCCCCTTTTTCCTCCAAAAGAACATATACGATGCTGACTGTACATATTTCTGAACATATAAACCGCAATTTGCAATAAGTTATCAACAATTACTAGACGTCAACTCAATGAGATTAACCGGGTTCGACATGCTCACGCGCAAGTAGGTGAGAAAACCAGCGCAGCGGGCGTAGCACGGTTGCTATTTTATTACTTATCATTGTGGATAAGGCATCCGTCACTCTCGCACTCGCATACTTGTCAGAGCGTGATGGGCGTCTTTACCACAACGATAAGTTATAAAATGGTAACCATGCTACGCCCACTGGTTTTACTTTGTTTGGATGTATATTTTGAACAAAATGCGACTATTTTTAACGTGCGACTATGCGACTAGTTTCGGAGGAATAAAGTATGTAACAAATTGGGTTTACGGCGCGCGGGAGACGTGGGTTTACCAGCATTTCTTGCGTCGGCGCATGGGGTTGGTGGCCTGGTCTCTAAAAGTTTAAATCCTCAAGGAGACAAGGCCACTATTCCATTTGTTGATGACGCGCTGGCAAAATTAACGAATCTTTTTCCAAGTGCATCGATGCCCGAGGCTCCACATGTGCAGAGAGCGTGGGATGATGTTGGGGCCAGGGATGTACTTGCCCTTCTCATTGATAGTGCCTCGGGCGCGGATTTGGCTAGACTCAAATCGGTGTCACGGACGGAAGCGGGGGCGTGGTTGCAGGCTTTGCCTGCTCCATACTTAGGAACACTCCTCGACAATGAGTCAATGCGTGTGGCAGTGGCTCTACGCCTGGGCTGCGATGTTTGTATACCTCATAAATGCATCTGCGAGTCTATGGTGACGTGGTGGGGGCCAATGCTTATCACGCGTTGAGTTTTTGTCGTTGTTCAGGAACATTTCCACGACACCACGCTCTCAATGACATCGTTCGGAGGGCCTTAATTTCAGCTAACATCCCGTGTGTACTGGAACCACCTGGCCTCTGTCGCACAGATGGCAAAAGGCCAGACGGGCTTACATTGGTGCCGTGGCAGAGGGGGAAGTCCCTCTTGTGTGACGCCACGTGCGTCAGTACCTTTGCCGCCTCGCACCTCAGCCGAACGGTGCAGACAGCTGGTGCTGCAGCGGAGTTTGCTGCGGCTAGAAAAAGGGACAAATACTCAGCCCTCCAAAATAATAATTATTTTGTACCACTAGCTTTTGAGACGACAGGGTGCTAGGGGTCTGAGGCTTTCATCAGGCTCCTTCATAAAGGAGGTGGGGCGTCGAATTAAAGACAGAGGTTCCGATGCTCGCGCGGGTTCGTACCTGGTGCAAAGATTGTCAATCGCCATCCAACGAGGTAACGCGGCACCGGGTACAACTCGCGGGGGCTTGTTTGATTAGACTTAGGCTAGGAATGTTGTGCATGTTTTTGTTTTTGTGTGTTTTTATTTTTTATTTTGTTTGTGTAATTCTTGTTATTTTGTATTTTCTATGTATATTGTTTATGAATAAATGATTATTAAGTTAGAAACAAATTTCTACACTATTCCAAAAAAAATGTTTCATGTGACTAACTGACCTTCAAAAGTTATGTATCTCAAAATGCACAGTGTTGGTTTCATGGACTTTTTCACTTTTGCGCTGCGTATCCTGTGGTATACATTGTCAGCTTCATATCAATTTTCAGTCTCCTTAAAATTTACGTTGTCCGGTTCATGGAGTGTGATTAATTCGTTTTATGATAATAATAATATAATAAGCTTTATTTATTCCATAATTTACAACAACTCGTTTTATTTATCTAATAGTACATTATTGCCAAGGCGGGTCTTCTAAAAGTTGAGTTTAATCTGTGCATTGGGTCGCTGCTTGTATCCTACTAATATTTTAAATGCGAAAGTTTGGATGTTTAGATGTTTGGATGTATAGATGTTTGGATGTTTGTTACTCAATCACGCTTAAACAGCTCAACCGATTTAGATGAAATTTTGCACGAAGATAGTTTATAACCTGGATTCAAATATAGGATCGTTTTTATCCCGGGACCACGCAGACGAAGTCGCGGGCGGAAGCTAGTTTTTTTATATTTTAGGGAGATACGGCCATCTTTTACTCGGCCATAAATACTGGCTTTGGCCCCAAAGCGAGGGATAGTCAGATATTGAGGAATCATCTGCATTGGACTCAGAAATTCCACCAGTTCTCCTCTCTCGAGGCTCGAGCTCGATGTTGACAACAATGATAGTGATGACAGTTCTCCACCCCCTCCATTACTCACTTCCTTCGAAAATTTGCACAATATCAGACGAGAATTCAACACCAAGTTTAATAAAAAATGCACCAGTGCTGTCTATAATCTTCTCCAACTGCATCAAAAAAGGGCATATTTAACGGACCACCAGATATAGTAAAATATAACGCCAAAAAAATACTTTTTACTGACAAAAATAGTAAATGATCACCAAAATTTTATCTCCATTTTAATGTGAAATAGTAACCCAAATTATAACATCTTACTATCCTATTAAAGAAAATGCTATCCTAATAAATCATTATTAATCCAAAAATAGTTAAATCAACACCAAAATTTTATCTCCTATTAATGTGAAATAATAACCCAAATTATAACATCTTACTACCCTACAAAAGAAAATGCTATCCTAATCAATCATTAAAGGCCGGCAACGCACCTACAACTCTTCTGGTGTTGTAAGTGTCCATGGGCGTCGATTATCGCTTACCATCAGGTGATTCGACTGCTCGTTTGCCTCCTATATCATAAAAAAAAAAACCCAAAAAAAGTAAATAATCACCAAAATTGTATCTCCTATTAATGTGAAATAATAACCCAAATTATAACATCTTACTATCCTATTAAAGAAAATGCTATCCTAATAAATCATTGCTAACCCAAAAATAGTTATATAATTTCCTAAATTCGACGGAGCCCCGCTTTCCTTTCTGGGACTCAGTCTCCCGCCCTCCGCCCGGACTCCCGATCCCGCCAGAAACTCGCTTCGTCGGTCCTTCGTTTCACGTGCGCCCGTTCATTAGGTTAGGTTAGGTTTTTTTTTTTTTTTTTTAATGCCTGAAGGGCTACACTATTTGACCTCCAACATGATCGGAGACTTTTTGTTTCTTATACTCATTCATACCAGTTCTCGCTTGTGCTACTGCTCGTACTTTCATGCTGCATACATTTCTTTCTAGCATTCTTCATCTTTCATTATTGCGTGGGTGGGATTCCCACCTAACTATCGACTACTTTTTATCATCAGGGGAAATAAGTCGGGACACAGTTGTTTATTTCTTTTTCTGTACATATTTTCTTTCTATTTTCATGCGTTGTTTACATTATTATCTTACTTTCTATAACTATCGACTAATTTTTATTTTCGGGGAATAAATCGGGACACGGTTTTTTATTTCTTTTTCTGTACATATTTTCTTTCTATTTATATGCGTTGTCTACATTCTTATCTTAATTTCTATTTTGTAACTTGGAATTCTTTCATAGCTTATATGCTTACTCAATATATTTGTTTTACATCTTAATCTTTTTCATTATGATAGTTTTACTATATTATATACAATATATAAGTCTATCATATTTTCTTATGCTACTTATTTCTTTGACATACGGTTTTTACTATTTGCTTACAGAAGCTAATGAATTTTTTGCGGTCCTTACTCGCTAACATTATATGGGCTATTTTTTCAATTTTAATTTCCTCATTTAACTCCTGCTCGAGTTCGAATCGCTCCCGTAACACTGTCTCCTCCATCCCTGGGTCACAGAGACACGACGGGTTGTCCTTGCACTTGAAACGATACAAGTATGAGGAGAACCCGCCGTGGCCAGTCATTATTTGTGTGGTCAAGTTATTTATACCCATTTTTCTTATCACCCCGTACGCCACTGTCGCATCTGGGAAAAAGATTTTTGTGGTGGAGGCGGTTCCACCTTCCACGTAGCGCTTGTTCCACATCTGCAGTGTTTCCATCCGGATTCTTTTCCTTACATAGGAAACAGGGCATATGTCGTAGTCTGGGTTTTTCTTTAGTCTCAGGGTAGCCTCCTTCGCTAATTCATCTGCCCGTTCGTTCCCTGGTAATCCAGCGTGTGCTCTTATCCAGTACAAGGACAGGTTCTTTTCTTGGTCTGCGCACAGTTCGATCATTTCCCTGTTTTCCACGGCTAGAGGGTGGCGAGAATTGTGGCATGCCGTAGCTTGCAGAGCTGCCATCGAGTCACTAAAAACTCCTATACTCGTCTCCTTTGTTCTTGTTGCCTCTTTTAGCGCGCGGTTTAGGGCCAAGAGCTCGGCAGCACGGTGCAGTAGTGCGGCAGCGAGAGCTTGAGGGTTTTTACTTCGTCAGCCCCGTTCCATATGGAAAGTGCCGCGCCAACCTTGCCCTCGATTTTGCTACCATCCGTAAATATGCGCATCCGTATATCGGCACAACCTCGGTATTCTTCCTCATTTTCCACGTGGTCAAAGGTTAGACTCCTTCGTTTGGCCGGGTGTGGTGCCATAGTGGCTGGGGTCATTCGCTCAATCTCCCTGTCTCCCAGTATTTGGGTCTCAACTCCTTTTTTGGCCTCGTATAATGAGGCCACCTCACGGACTCGGAGGTCTAAGGGGAGCAGTCCCGACAGCAGTAGCGCGGAGTTGAGGGAGACCGTGCGATACGCTTTACTTAGCTTTTGTGCGAAGCCTCTTTGCACCACATTCAGCTGTTTTTGTATGCCGAGTTTATTAACAGCTGGTGCCCAAGCGCTTGCCGCGTACAGGATAGTAGGCTCGACTGCTGCGGTGTAAATCAGCCTTATTATATCTGGGTGGAGTCCCCAGCCCACTCGAGCCGTCCGGGCAAGCGCTTTATACCTACTCAGCGCCTTCCCGCAGATGTTTGCCACGTGTTTGTTGAACGTTAGTTTGTCGTCAATGGTGAGACCTAGGATTTTAATATCTTTGGACATTGCAATGTCTACCCCACCCATACTAAGGCGCGGCACGTCGAATTTAAGCTTTCTGGTTACAAGCATTGCGCATGTTTTATGCGGTGCAAATTTAAGTTTATTTTCGGCGCCCCACGCCAGAGCACGGCTAAGAGCTGCATTTGCCTGTCTCTCTATGTTCAATGCGGTCTCACCATCGAACACCATTACTACGTCATCTGCAAATGCCTGACAGTAGACCTCTCTTGCCTCCATTTGTTTCAACAGTGGGTCCAGTAGGAGATTCCAAAGGATGGGTCCCCCTATGGACCCCTGGACGCATCCTTTGTTCGTTTGTCTACTGTGCTCTTCACCGGCGTAACGGACTCCCACTGATCTGTCTTTGAGGTAGCTGTCGATGACCCTTCTCAGGTTTACTGGGACTTCTTCTTCAGCGAGTCTGACTCGGATTGCTGGCCACCAGGCGCTGTCGAAGGCTCCCTCTATATCCAGGGACACAATAGTGACTATTTTCTTTTCATCAAGTTTATTGCGGATGTGTTTCACTAGGGTGTAGAGGGAGTCTTCAGTACTCCTTTGTGGCATGAACCCGTACTGCTTGTCGCTGGTCCTTGGCAGAAGACGGTGTCTGAGACGAGCCACCAGCATCTTCTCATACACTTTTCCCAGTACAGGCAAAAGCCCAATCGGCCTGTATGACTTGGGTGTTGTGTAGGACTCTTTGCCTGGTTTCTTCAGCACGACCACGGTTGCTTCTTTCCACTGTTTCGGGAAGTGACCGTGTTTCAGGCAGGCGTTCAGCAGTGCCAAAAAGAAAGCAGGGTTGCATGATATTGCTCTGGTACAGATGTCTGATGTCAGTCCGTCGGCTCCCGGAGCCTTTTTCGGGTTGAAGGACTTCATAGTCATATCCAGTTCGTGTTGGGTAAACGGTGGGTCATGAATCTCAGCATGACTCCAACGGTTTACTTCTTCAGCTAGACTTCGAATATGACCATGATCCTCGGAGTCCTCTTCCTCATTGTCTTCGGGATAGAAGGTTCTTGCTAGAAGCTCGACGGACTCCTTCGCATCCAGAGTTCTGTTGTTGCTCTGCAGTAATTGGTCTTCCTCCCTTCTGGTTGATTTAGCCATCACTCTATAGATTCCCTCCCAGACACCCTCCTTCTCCTGTTTTGTGCAAAAGACTCTCCAGCTCTCTGTTTGTGCGTTTTGTACTGCAGTTTTGTAGGCTTCTTTTTCCTCCAAGTACGCGGCTACAACTATTTCTCTACGGACTGGCGCTGCGTTTCGAATTCGGCGTTTATGGGTGGCGACCTCCTTTTTCATCTCAGCGAGTTCCGCGGACCACCACGGCATGGTGGGTGTTTTTGTGTTCTTTTTCTTAGGGATAGTTTGATTACATGTGTCTATTATAGCCTTGTTGTATGTATGTACTATTGTATCTATTTGTTCCGTGTTTAGTATGGTTTCCAAGTGCTCTGGGGTGAGTTGTGTGTTTTGCATAGTCTCGGTCAGTTTCTCATGAAACTGACCCCAGCTTGCTTTCCGTGAGTTATATATACGTGTAGTCCTGTGTATGTTGATGCCCTGTGATTTTTCAATATTTATTCCGAAAAGTATGCCGTTGTGGTCCGAGCTCGTGAGGTCTTCTTTGACGTGCCATCCATCCACGAGGTCCAGTAGGTCGGCGGAGCAGGCGGTAATGTCCACATAGCTACTGTATCTTATCCCCCCTCTGATGGTGTCGAAGGTCGGGGTGTTTCCTGTATTAAGGACTTGGAGGTCGAGCTCCTCTATTGCTCCACTCATCTGTGCGCCTCGGGCGTCCTCGTTTGGGCTTCCCCACCAAACGCTCTTAGCGTTTGCGTCTCCTCCAGCAATAAGCCTTCTGGATCCCCACATGCTGGCAGCCTTCTTTATTTGCTCGAGGTATTGATCCATTGGAGTGTCTGGCTCGAAGTAGTAGGACACCAGTGTTATTATCCACGCTTTTGTTCGGATCCTCACCACTACGATATTCTTTGTGGTGAGCTCTGGGCACTGGACCACATCCAGGTCCTGGTCGAAGACCGCGATTGCTGCCTTGGCAGGCCCCCCTTCCGTGGCGATGTCCTGGTAAACTCTCACTCCTTGATGGGTCTTCATGCCTACCTCGCTGCCAACATAGGGTTCCTGAATCAGCGCGATCGCGAGTTTCTGCGCTTTGGCTTCAAGCAGAAGTTCGTGGGTTGCCAGTTTGCTGCGCTGGAGGTTTGCTTGCGCTATTACGTACCTATGGGTCCCACGCTCCACTTTAGCAGTAGGCCACCGAGGCTCGTGCCAGGGCGTCCCATCTCTTTCTTACCGGACACTCCTGACTGAAAGCGTTATGAGCGCACCGCTCCATTCCGGCTCTCTTGCAGTTCTGGCATGATGGTGGCTCTCCAGTTATCCGTTCTGGGCATTCGGCTCTGAGGTGCAGGCCCCCGCAGTGACTGCATAGGTCGGCTGTTTCCTTGCAGAGGCGTCGGCCGTGCCCGTAGCCGAGGCAGCGGGTGCATTGCACTAGCGGGGACTGATCTTCGACCCTGACGCTCTGCAAGTCGACCCGCACTCTCCCGCCCTCCGTTGCTCTTTTCCAGACTCTAGATGAGACACATATTATAATGTGCCCCGTCAGGGGATTCCGCGCTTTTCTTCGGTATCTCACCGCCATTCTGGAGTCCTCCTCGTCCAGGCCATGAAAAATGTCCCGATTTTGGTTTTGAGGGCCTTTAAGACGTCTTCGTCACTGTGTATCAATAGCACATCCCTCAAAATGATGAGCGGGTTTTTATTTTTCATTTCCTCGACGACCAGGTGAGCTCCCGCCGTCTCCAGTCTTTCTTTAATCTTTTTTCTTTCCTCTTGGGTTTTACATCCCATAACTATCTTCCTGTCTCTTGCCTTTCTTACACTTTCCACCTGTATCCATCCTTCTTTTGCATCTATAGCCTTCCGCACTTTTTCTAGAACCTCTTCTCCTGTCTCTGTCTCTTTCTCTGAGGAGATAACGACTGAGTGCAAGGCTGTGCGTTCCGGGGCCTGCGTCTTGGCCTGGTTAGGTGCCGCCACACTCGCGTACGTTGCCTTCTCTAGGGCGACCTTTTGGCTCGCCATCGTTTCATGGAGGTCCTCGATTCTTCTGGCGTTTTCTGTCAGGAGTTTTCTATTTTCCTCCATTTTTGAAAGAAGGAGGCTTTCCACTTCGGCTATGTTTCCTTTCGCCACTTCCTGCGTCTCGATCGTTACTGGCTCCTCTGTTTTCTTCCCGTTTTCTTTCCCCAACTCCCTTTTTAACCTTTCCAGTTCCGTTTCGGCTTCCTTCACCAGCTGGAACAGTCGTTCGATGTCCTTTGTTACATCTATCTTGATGTCGGTTTTTATGTTTCTCGACGTTGCGAGGCAGGTTTTCGCCCTGTTGTTACAGGCTCTCGCCTCGTCGGTCCTGCTCTTGAAAATTCTTGGCGGAGTTTTGGTTTGGTCCCCTTGTAGCTTGGTCATCAGTGGTGCTCTAACCTCCTGGGTGAGCATGGGTTTCACTTTAGGTTTTTGTACGGCCGCCAGGGCCGATGTCGTTGGTTTGGGGGGAGAGTTGAGGGGGGGTTTTCCCTGTTTCCCACTCGCCTATACTTTTTCTCACGTTTGACGATGGAGCTCCGGCTCCCTCTTGCTGTACGTGCTGCATTGGGGATTTTTGCTCCTTTTCCGGGGACTTTTTGTTGACCGGGGTCCTGATGCCGATGCCGAACATCCTTTGATTTTTTTTTTAAACCGGCTATTTGGTGAGCGGGGTGACGAGTGAGGGTGACTACTACTAAGTTTGTATAAGTTTTAAAATAATGTAGAGTCAGTGTTACACACCCGATTAGGGGGGAGGGTCCTAGTTGGTCGGGGGGCAATTCGATATCGAGTTGTCAAATAATACAAAATATTTTTTTTTGTAATGAAGTTGTTGGTTCTAGTTACAGCTAGAGTTTTGGTCTCTATATTACTTAATAACTATATTTATGTCTAAATATTGGACAATAGTCCTTTGGGTCACTAAAATACTTAAAACTAGCACGAAATAAAAATTTAATATTTGTGGCTCTATGTAGAGCCGACGTTTTTTGTCCAATAGATAGCTCTCTCTGAGCCCTTTTCAGCGATACCAAACACGGTTCTGCTATTCCCACTGGTTCCGGAGATATTGTAATCTAAAATTTCTGGTATCGGTCCCGGAACCGGTTTCCCGATTCGGTATCTGCTCGTATCTCCGGTTCTATCGGTCCTACGGGTCCGTGCTTGGGCTCACTTTACTGGGCTCAATGAGCTCTATCCTCTGGCAGCGATTTCAGGGGAGGAAATTTTTTCAGTTTTCAGTTTCCTGAAAATTGCCGGAGGGAACTGAAAACTCTCTCCCCACCCGCAGCCAACCCCGTCGATGTCCGCACTGGAAACCGCAGTCTTCTACGACCCTTCGTTCGGGAGATATTACAGTTTGAATTTTTTCAAAATGGCGGCGGGAACTGTCAAGTCGAACTTTGGTCGCTGATATCTCCCGATCCCGTGGTCGCAGATACTCCGGATTTTGGATGGCACTTGTTTAGCGGACCTTGGCTATCTGTCCAGACCACTTTCAAGCCTCGAAAATTTTCAGGATTTTTCAGACGGCAAGTCTTCTGAAGACTCCTGAAAACCGTCGGGGATGATGGATGGGCCTACGCTGGGGTCAGCAAAGAAAACCGTGAGTCTATAGCTCCTCCGGTCACCGAGATATCGCCGGTTGAGAAAAGGCAAGATGGCCGCCGAACTGTCAAACTCTATGTTTGAAGGCCAATATCTCGAGAACGGATGGCCGCAGAGAGTTCGGGTCTTCTTCCCTGTTATGGGCCTTTGCTCTGCTATCGTTCTAGGGTGGTCTAGACCTCTAGAAAAAATTTCCGAGATTTTCACCTCAAACCGAGAAGAGTCAATATAACGTCAATTTTAGTTGAGCGAGGCGAAAATCCGGAGTTTCTAAGTTGATCTGTTCTGGAGATATTAACAGTTTAAAATTGGGTATCAAAAAATAAAATGGCCGAAAATTTGGTTTCTGCTGAATTTAAGTGCCATGGACCCCGCGTTTGGGGTTCGGGGAGGGTATTTGTATTGTCTAAAGCTATTGCCGTTACCAAATTTTGATTTTTTATATTATTTATGTATTTATATGTAATTTATGGTAAAAATTCAATATCTCCTGAACCGTTCAACTTAAAAATATACAAAAAACACTAAAATTTGTATAAATTATATATCTAACATGCACATTAACAAAATTCTGCTATTTCATACAAAAAAATTTCACCAGGTGACTTTATAAAAATTTTCACAAAAACTTCGCTATTTCAGTCAATATTGTCCAAAAAATCTTGTAACTTTGCAGGGATGTTCTTCTCTTTAGCGCGCAACAGAATTACTAATAAAAAATGGGGGGTCTGCCTGAAGTTTCTTCACAATTTATACTCAAAGTTTTGATTTTCTAAATTAATTTTCTTCAAAAGTATAAGTCCAAAAATTTTAAAATTTGTACCGGTACACTCCTGGCGAATTCCTCTATCGTCCTGCAGTCCTGGAAGCAGCCGCAGACGCTCGGATCCTCGACCACGCCGCCACCTGGTTTTTGTTTTTCTGACTTTTGTGCTTCGACGGTGCGTCGGCCAGGTGCGTGCTGGGTGTCAGATTGTGGGGCTCGTTGAGGCGGTTTCGGCGATGTATCGCAAGCGGCGATACCGGTGTGTTGTGAGGCTGGACACAGCTGTTTAAAGGTTAATAACCTCTAAAAACGTGGTTTTTTGTACTTAGCGTTTTTCACAGAGCACTGCCGCACTTTCACTGAAATCCAGATGATGGCCCGCACTGTTGCAAACACACTGACGTTTGTTTGGTCCCGATCGGGTAAGAATTGCCACGTCCACGAATTTTTTACTGCGGAGCTCGGCGGAAACGATGTTGCTACTTTAGTGTGCACGAATAATAAGGGCGTTGTTACTGACCTTTCTTGAGGTGGATAAGAATAAGTCCATTTAAATGCACTAACAGTTTATTATGAAGGGGCACAGCATAACACAGTAAGCGGTAAGGCACACAGCAAGCTTAGTAGGAAGAGCGGTAGCAATATGAGCTAGATTTATTTACGTTAGCAACCGGTAAGCGAGGAGCAGGGTAACATGCATTCGGTGCAAAGGTTCGCGGTCGACTGGCGGGGCAAGGCGGCCGTCGCAGGCGCAGCGCTAACGGTCTATCGCACCGTTACTCGGAAAGACATTTTTACTACACGATTCCATGCGACGACTACCTTACGACTTTTACATGGTAATTAAGTATCTAATAATGACATATGATTATGTACATATTGTATACCGTATATTTCTTATTAGTAATACCTATTTGCTCTGCTAACATTATATATCTGTTATCCTAATAGTTGTGTTATATAATGCTATACTCTTTATATTTACTTAATATTAACTAGGGAATTCATACTTATGTGTAGATACACTACACCAGTCCCCCCCAGAGACCGTCACGGGCGATAATAATCGGGAGCTGTCACTGTTCGCCCCGATCGAGTTTTTATAGCTTTTGCTTCTACTGATGGCGGGGCAGAATCTTCTGCGCTTTTACCTGTATAATCGGTAAGTACGTATGCTGGTTTTAGCCGGTCGATGGTCACTGTTACGGGCCTTCCGTTTATGAGTATAGTGTATACTTTTTCATTCCTCTTTAGCACTTCGTAAGGCCCTTTGTAGGCAGGTTGCAGGGGCGCCCTAACGGCGTCTTCTCTTACATACACGTGAGTAGTGAAACGTAGGTCTTTGAATATGAACGTGGGCCTCTTGCCGTGACATGAGGCAGGTTGGGGTCGCAACTTCTGGGCGATCAATCTAAGGCGTGTCATAAAATCCGTCAAATCGGTACTCGTATTGGTGGAAGGTTGAAATAGATCACCGGGCAGCCGCAATGGTTCTCCGTATAGCAGTTCGGCTGATGACCCTTGTATGTCTTCCTTGAAAGCACTGCGAATACCTAGCAAGACGAGTGGTACCGATTCTATCCAATTGGATTGACCGTGACAGATTATTGCCGCTTTTAGTTGCCTGTGTAGCCTCTCTATCATTCCGTTGCAGGCTGGGTGGTAGGCTGTGGTACGTTTGTGTTGAAATCCGATTAAATCTGCGAGGTGCTTAAATAGTGATGACTCGAATTGTCTGCCTCTATCGGTCAATATGTCTGTGGGACAACCGAAGCGTGCTATCCATCCGAAGATTAAAGCCTTAGCGACCGTTTCTGCTGTTATATCTTGAATTGGCATAACTTCTGGCCATCTAGTGAAACGGTATATGGCGGTTAAACAATATTTATAGCCTTCTGCTACTGGTAGGGGTCCTATTATATCAATATGGACGAACATGAACCTGGCGTGTGGAAGTTTAAATGAGCCCAATGGTGCGGAAACATGTCGCGTTATCTTCGACCTCTGGCATGGGTGACAACATCTCGTCCATTCTCGGCAGTCCTTATTGATGCCAGGCCAAACGTACCGCTGTGCCACCAATTTAATAGATGCGTTGGCTCCTGGGTGGCTAAGTGAATGTAGGTTTTCAAATATTGGCTTTCGGAGTACTTTTGATACGTAGGGTCTTATATTTTGATCGCTGCATTCGCAATATAGTCGAAGGTTACCACCCGGAGGGGTTACTTTTTTTAGCCGTAGAGATGTTCCACCTTTAAGTATTTGTTTCAGTTCTGTGTCTTCTTTCTGGGCTTCGGCTAGTGCCTCTAGTGATACGATTGGAGCTATTTCTTCCACACGGGACAATGTGTCGGCCACTACGTTGTCCTTTCCGGATATATGACGAATGTCGGTTGTAAACTGACTAATATAGTCAAGATGACGATATTGCCGTGGCGAACAATTGTCTTTGCGCGTGCTGTATGCGAAGCATATCGGTTTGTGGTCCGTATATATAGAAAAGTGTCTTGCTTCTAACATATGCTTGAAATATTTTATGCCCTCATATATCGCCAGGAGCTCTCTGTCGTAAGGCGAGTATTTTTGTTGCGCAGGAGCTAGCTTACGGCTAAAGAAGGCAAGTGGTTCCCATGCTTTGTTCTTGTACTGTTGAAGGGCTGCACCAATTGCCGTATCTGATGCGCCTGTGACCAGCGCAATTCTTGCGTCTAAGTCTGGATGCGCGAGGAGCGTTGCCTTGCATAAACTTTCTTTGCAATTCTTGAATGCTGTTAGAGGCTCGCCGATGATATTAACAGGATGCGAACCCTTGACGGAATCGGTTAATAGTGCGTGTAACGGTGCCTGAACTTTTGCTGCGTTAGGAATAAACTTCCTGTAGAAATTTATCATTCCTAAAAATCGCCTGAGTTTTTTCACGGTTTTGGGTAGCGGAAATTCATTAATGGCTTCTACCTTTGATCTTAAGGGCTCGATTCCGGCGGATGACACGTTATATCCCAAAAATGTAACCGATGACGCGCCAAACACACATTTAGATGTGTTTATTACCATGCCATAGTCCTTTAATCTCTGAAAGACCTGATTTAGGTGGTTCTCGTGGGATTGCTCGTCATGTGAAAAAATCAAAAAGTCGTCCAAATATGCATAACAGAAGTCCAGACCTCTTGTCATCTCATCTACAAATCTCTGGAACGTTTGCTCTGCGTTACGTAACCCGAACGTCATGTATGGGAACTCATATAAGCCAAACGGTGTTGTTATGGCGGTTTTCGGAATATCACTTTCATTAACGGGTATCTGGTTATATGCCTTTACTAAATCGATAGTCGAGAAGATATTACAACCAGATATACTGTGTGTGAAATCATGGATGTGACGGATGGGGTAACGATCTGGAATTGTGCGAGCGTTTAGCATACGATAATCACCGCATGGGCGCCACCCATTATCTTTCTTTGGAGCTAGATGTAAAGGGGATGCCCACGCACTTTCTGATGGCCTTGCAGTTCCATTTTTTAACATGTCTTCGAACTCTGCTTTCGCGATCCTTAACTTGTCCGGCGCCAGCCGCCTAGGTGCGCCGCTGACGGGGGGGCCTTCTGTTGTCCTGATATGGTGAACAGTCCCGTGGACTGTTTGGGAGCGAGTTGCATCTGGACGTGTTAATGTTGGGTAATTCCGCAGCAAGTTGTGGTATCTGGAGTCACCCATCAGAGTTTTAACTGACGAAATAATATTCGAAGTTGACACTGGCGTTGCTGCTGCCGTAAGTGCCGTTGTGCTGTCTATAAGGCGTTGATTTCGACAGTCAACTACTAGACCGTAAAAGGACAGGAAGTCGACGCCAATTATAGCCTTCGTGACATCTGCAACGGTAAAACGCCATGTATAGTCACGCCGCAGTCCAAGGTTCAGATTAAGGAGAGTTGATCCGTATGTGTGTATACAAGATCCGTTTGCGGCGTAAAGTTGATAATTTGTCCTGGTCCGACGTTTCTGGAGCGCAGAGTGTGGAAAGACGCATAGATCGCTGCCTGTATCAACTAAAAATTGCGTCTTGCTGCTCTGATCCGTAACAAACAGGCGACCAGGTGAAGTTTGGCAGTCGTTGGTCGCCATTATCGACTGCCTTGGGAGTTTCCCGCCTTGAAGTCACAAGGTTTTACGCATCTTGTTGCCTTGCTTCCGAATTTGTGGTGAAACCAACAGAAAGGAAATCTTCTATAGTTTGACTGGGATCTGCTGGTATCACGTTCTTTATTGAATTTTCTGGACCTATGATTACGCGTTGATAGCGCTTCGACCTGCATGGTGAGGGCTTCTAGGTGTTTAGCCATAGTTTCGAGCACTGGAGTAGGCGCTGCTGAGGTACTAGCTACCTGGGGTATTGCGGGAGCCACATCAAACACTCTATCTGCTAGGTCTGCCAACGTCTCCAAGTCTGTATCTGCCTGAGAAGCTATAGCGGTTTGTATGTTGGTTGGAAGGCGATTTGTCCAGATTGATAGCAGGAACTCCTCCGGCACTTTTGGTCCAGCAAGAGACTGTAGCTGGCGTAAGAATTGTGATGGCCGACGATCACCAAGCTCTTCATGCACTAATAGCTGCTTAACCTCTTTCTGCCTCGATAGTGACAATCGTTTAATTAGCTCACTCTTTATTTTCTCATATTTGCCTTTGGCTGGTGGGTTCATGATGATGTCTTTCACTTCTGCGGCAAATCTGTGTTCTAGTGTAGATTGCACATAATAATATTTGGTGTCATCATCTTTAATTTCAGCGAGCATAAAGTTGCCTTCCAGCTGAGCGAACCATACCGCTGGTTCTTCGGGCCAAAACGGCGGTGGTCGGACTCCGACACGACAAATGTCGTGAGGTATAAATGGACCCGTCGAACTTGTACTTGTTTTCGCGTCGTGAGTATCTTCTTTTGGGGTAGTGCCATCATCATTTCCCATGTCGAATTCTTACTGTTTGCTGCTTGTGTTCTTCGGGGTCACCAGTTTAGTGTGCACGAATAATAAGGGCGTTGTTACTGACCTTTCTTGAGGTGGATAAGAATAAGTCCATTTAAATGCACTAACAGTTTATTATGAAGGGGCACAGCATAACACAGTAAGCGGTAAGGCACACAGCAAGATTAGTAGGAAGAGCGGTAGCAATATGAGCTAGATTTATTTACGTTAGCAACCGGTAAGCGAGGAGCAGGGTAACATGCATTCGGTGCAAAGGTTCGCGGTCGACTGGCGGGGCAAGGCGGCCGTCGCAGGCGCAGCGCTAACGGTCTATCGCACCGTTACTCGGAAAGACATTTACACTACACGATTCCATGCGACGACTACCTTACGACTTTTACATGGTAATTAAGTATCTAATAATGACATATGATTATGTACATATTGTATACCGTATATTTCTTATTAGTAATACCTATTTGCTCTGCTAATATTATATATCTGTTATCCTAATAGTTGTGTTATATAATGCTATACTCTTTATATTTACTTAATATTAACTAGGGAATTCATACTTATGTGTAGATACACTACACTACAACGCTGGGTGGCACGTGACTGGGTTAGGTTAGGTTAGGTTAGGTTAGGTTAGGTTCCCCCCCGAGGGTGCCCGCCTTGTTGGGGCGGGGGGGCTTAGTAACCGTGGACTGGTCACCCACGGCGAAGCTAAGAGGCACCCAGGGCCGGCCTGTTTGGGCCGCCGGCTGGCCCGAGGAGGGCGCTCCTAGCGGGCTTAGCGAAGCCCGCTTAGGATGCGTAAGGGAGGGGCCGTAGAAGAAGAGGAGTGCCGGTATTGCGGTTCGCCGTTCTCCCTATCTTCTGCGGCCGAGGCGGGATCGCAGGGGGAGAGGCGTGTTGGTATTACGGTGCGCCACTCTCCCTACCCCCTGCGAACTTGGCGGGGCCGTTCCGCCGAAACGGCATTGGTGGGACCGCAGAGGAGGAGGAATGCCGGTATTACGGTGCGCCGCTTTCCCTATCCTCTGCGGCCGAGACGTGGTCGGTGGCGGAACCACAGACCTGATCCGCCACCGGGTGCTGGATTTTTCTGCACCCACGATCTCCTCGTAGCGGACTCAGGGGGGTTCCGCTACTGTACAGGTGGAGATCGAGCAGGCAGGCGCGTCCTAACATCTGGCGCGCCTCACGTGGAGGGCCTCAGGGCATCCGTGAGGAGCCGCTTGTGGGCGGCTGCCGCCGGCGGGGTTGCGGATGTGTGCGCAAGTGTTCCCGTAACCTCGCCACATGGCGGCGAGGCGGCAAGTGGGGGGGTTTTTAGTGGGTACACCGTGGGTCTCATAAGCTCATACGGGAGTCCCACATAACCACTCGGGTCACCCCCTGCGCCCGGGTGGTATGCGTAACGCATTTTCCCCCCCTAAACAAAAAAAAAAAAAAAAAGGTTAGGTTAGGTTTTTCTTTTTTTTTTTGAGGGTCCTTCTTTTCCCTCTGATATAGATTCAGAGATTATTTCTTTTGTTTTTCAGACAATTCTTTTTAGCACTTTTTTGATTCAACTTTGGAGCTTAATCTTTTGCTCTGTTAACTGATTCTTTTATAAACTTTACTAGTACTAAAGGTGCGCGTCTGGAAAATCCTCATGGACGTCTGGGAAGGGAGGGCCCAGACAGTGCCGGACTCTTACCGGCTAAAAACCAGACGCGCACCTTTTACACTCTTACTATTACTAACCTAACATGCAATCTCCCGCATGCAAATGGAGTTCTTACACTAATGGATTTAAAGAATTAAAAATAATCTATGTCTCTACGAACACACACCTCTGCAGGCAGAGGTTGGCGAGGTTATACAATCAAAAAATATAAAACATTGAATAATAATAAAACTGTAAAGATATATGTAAGCTCATCATAAATTATAAATTGCAACTTATTAATTCTTACATTGTAATTATTCAAATAAAACACGTTAAACAATCAAATTATAAAACATTAAATAATAAAACTAGAAATATAGGTAAAACTCATACATTGCGAATAATTAATCAAAATATTAAACATTAAATAATAAAACTGTAGAAATATAGGTAAAACTCATACATTGCGAATAATTAATCAAAAAATATAAATCATTAAATAATAAAACTGTAGAAATATAGGTAAAACTCATACATTGCGAATAATTAGGACTAGGATTGTAAATTGAAACACATTATATAGTAAAGCTAGAGATAAAATATCATAAAATTGAACCTAAAATTCCCGTAACTGTGGGTAAAAATATAACCAATCATAATTTCAATAAATAATTTGCAACCAGTTTAGATTCTTTAAAATTGTAGTCAACTCAATCCTCCCACCCCCCACAGAGGTGAGATGCGTAGGTTGTGTACATTACCTGTTTTCAGGTAGCGCCCCCGTACTGTTGTTGTGCAAAATAATTTTTACTGGATTAAGCGACCATGTCCCAACACCATCCCCTGGTACTACCCCTGACCGTTCCCATATAATTATGTTCTTAGCGATGGCGATGGTACAGATCCGGGCGCCGGGACCTCCTATACGGACGTCGCCCCGTTTGCTCTCGCTACTTTGCGGATTATTCCCCCCGCAAACTTAAGGAAAGCCGCGCGAGAAGCGCTGTCCGTAATCGCCCTCACAGTCTCCTCTGACTGGTCATCGCATACGCAGTACGGGGCGTCCACCAGCTTGAACCGGTGGAGGTACTGCCTGAAGCCGCCGTGACCAGTGAGGAGCTGCGACACAACGTTGTTGTTCCGAATCTTTCCCATTACTGACTTGGCCACCCCTACGTTATGGAAGAAGATCTTTGTCCCGGAGGCGGTCTCGGCCTCCTGGTATCGTTGTTGCCAAATCAGTATGGTTTCCTGCCTTATTACCCTTTTCGCATATGAAATTGGGAACTTGTCA